>OZ025297.1:72187926-73485752 GCA_964019185.1 Maratus speculifer | reverse complement strand
CAAATGTAGATAACAGGTAACCTCTTAAGCAAATTTTATATACTAACACTTAACTTTTAAAAGAAAACTTAATTTCCTGAACTTTCTAAGTAAATTTCTTACACTGTAAAAAAAAGGTCGATCTACTAAAAAATTTAGTTTCTCTCAGTGATTCTTGCAATTACTAAAACATTTTTGTAATCTTACTCAGTTACAAGAAAATCTGTAAGAGTTACTAGAAAAAAAGCTAGCAATGAATAAGAGTTAATAGTTTTATATTTTTAATAGCTATTACTAAAACTCACTTACGTGGTCGTGATAGCCTAGTGGTCATAGCACCGAACTCCAGGCTGAAAGGTCCCGGGTTCGATGCTAGACACCACCAAAGACGCACCGAGTGAATGCAGTGTACTCATTAAATAAAGGGGTTATGAAAATCCTGTCGAAGCAGTTACCATGTGTAATGATCTCAGGACTTTACCTCCCCTTTTGAAGTATATCAAAATTGAGCTGGTGGCAATTTTTGATGATGCCATCTATTGTGGCTTTGTCGAAAATCTTCCGCTGCAGAAGTCTGTCTTCTTACCCACTGGATTTTTATACGAAAATTTTTTTTATACAATTTACAAAAGAAATGTTTGTTTCACTTGCTAAAATTGCGTTTGGAATAGTTACTAAGTATCTGTGAGTAATGGTTACTAAAAATAGTTTTGGAGCTATTATTAAATTTGCTTGGTGGCTCATACTAAAAAGGTTTAAGTTAGTTATACAAAAAATTCTTTTGTTCAGTTTACAAAAGAAATGTTTGTTTCACTTGCAAAAAAAAAAAAAAAAAAAAAAAAAAAAAAAGTTTGGAGTGGCTACTACTTGTACTGTGAGTAATAGTTACTAAGAAATTCTGTGGAATATAAATTTACTAAAAATTTTTTAGTAACTGATGAATTTTTTTTTTACAGTATAAGTGCTACACTTCGTTCTACTATATTTTTTAAGAAGTTAGAAAGGAATGTTTACTTTTTTTTTTCAACTACTATAGAATTACTAGTACAGCAGACCCGAACGGATTAAATTATATGCTTACTTTAAAATGCTTAAACAGTTAAAAAAACTTCAAAGATAAAATTATTTTTATAAAACATTTAAAAGTTTTAAGTCCATAATGAATACCTTATAGCAAAAGTTTCTTGAAAATAAGTTTAAATTATATACTTAATTTATAGCATATAAACCTCACAATAACAACCAGTGTTGAATCTAGGGGGTGGCCCGTGGAGGGCATCCCCCCCCGGAGTAATGAAATGTCTCCCTCCGAAAAATCTGAGATTTTGGGTTTTAAATGGTTAAAAAATGCAATCCCCCCGGGAACTCTCTAATGTCCTCCCGGAGGTACAGAAGTCCCACCCGCAGAAAAGTTTCTGAATTAAACACTGGTAACAGCTATATTCAATGGCAAAATTATTTCAATAATGTTTTTAAATGTTTGTAAATTCAATTATGACTGCCTTATAAATAGAGGAAACGCATTGCAAGCAGTATCGACAAAAGCTGTTATAACTTCACCGGATAGAAAATAAGAACTAAAAACTTTATAACCTTAAAACATGCTAATACTCTTTAAGTAACATAAAAGCTCACCAAAACATCAAAAGAAATCGTCAAATGTCGTTGTCAAAGAAATCGTCCCACTCCAAATAAGCCGTGTAATTTTTGAGTTACACTATGCATTTAAGGGTTAAGGGTACAGTGGACTCTCAAAACTAATTTTTTTAATTTTCAATGAATTTTTTTAAAAATTTCTGGAAATAGTCATAGTATATATACATCTCTAATTTCAAAAATTTTTTAAAAAATATATTCAATAGTTTTGAGATACAGATTTTTCTTTTTTTAAAATTAACGAAAAATGACAATACTTCAAAATGCTCCATGCGAAATTCTTTATGCCCAATTTTTCTGATTTTTTGTTTAAAATACTCTTTATGCGTTAACAAATGTTACTAAGCTGTTTTAGCATGTTACTTGTAAAACATTTTAAAAAATGATTTTAACTTAATTCTTTTGTATTTTTCGTTAAAAAATCATTAAAAATTCCATATAACTGAAATTTTAAAAATTTAAATGCGTCTAAAAAATTTATTTTTAGTAACATTTGTTAACACATACATAGAGAACATTTTAAACAAAAAATCAGAAAAAATGGGCAAAAAGAATTTCGCTTGGAACATTTTGAAATCATGAAAACGACGAAAATATTCTTTCTGACAAAAACAGGTTTTAGTAACTACAATGGTTATAATTGCTTAATATTTTCCTACTGACACAAATTCAGCTATGTATAAGAGATATAATATCATTTCTAGCTCATATGTAAGTGTTTTATGTTTTTATGGTAAATTCCCATAAAATATGTGCCATCGACAATAATCCATGCAAAGGACGTGAAGTATCTGAATTCTAAAAAAATCTTCTCAAAAAATAAGTTTTTGTATTTTCTAATGATTTTTTAAAATTTTTCTAGAAATATTCATGGTATAAATACTTCTTATTGTAAAATTTTTTTTTAAATATATTAAATATTTTTAACATAATAAATACATTAATATTTTTTTTATTTTATGCTAAAAAGATAGGGGACAAACAGCAATTCCTCTAAATATATTATAAACAAACTCTAAAAGAAACAGTTAAAAGTTACAGTTAAATTATTGTTTTGCGAAATCACAAAATTAATAAGTATTCAGTGCAAAATAATAACATTTTGTAAGGTAAAACTAAAAATTAGGCTAAATTTTACCGATGCGAATTCGAAAAAAAGTTAACAAAGGGGCGTGGCAGAATCAGCTGATTGGACAAAAATGCTTGTAACTCCAGTAAAAATAGTCAAAATTGAAAAATTCTTTTTGTGTTCAATAGCAAAGAGTTCATGTAATGTTGATTGAAATAAATGTAATGAAAATTCGACCATTTGATGATTTTTTGCAATTTTGAAAGTCCACTGTACCCTTAAAAAAAGAGTAATTTTAGTATTTATAATTTGAAGTTTTAATCAGTTTTGTTAAAAAAAAAGACTTGATCAATCCGTTGTAAATTGCCCAAGGTGCTTTTAATGTTCAAATATCCTTTAATATTCTTAATAAATAGACATAATCAAGATCACTGCGTTTTTTACATTTATTTGCATGCAGATAAAATATGAAATAAATGTTTATTAATTATTTTCTTTCGAAATCTGGACCTTTTTTTTCTCCTTCATGAGCTATTTTTTCCATCGCTGAATGATAAAAATTTTGGAGCTGTGTAATGCTTAGTTTTATATGCTTATCATAAAAAAAGGAATTGTCTTAAAAAATAAAAGAAGTAAATGTTTTTGTGTATACATATGATTGAAAAAAATATAAACTTAAGGAAAAAATAAATATATTAGATTTTAATTTGATGGCTGAAAATATTTGTCTGATAATAAAGTGAAATATTTTCAGAGAGAAAAAGAAAGAAAAACTTTACTAACAATACAAGCAAAATTCAATAGAAAGCAAAGAATTAAATCCGAACGATAAATAACAAAAAATCCACTAAAAAAGTAAATTCTGAATCCCTTTTTTTCCTTAAGTGGAATCTGGATTTTTTTTTATCTTTTTCTTTTTCTTCTTTATTATTATTACTATATTTTTTTTTTTTTTTTTTGCAAAAAAGCGTATTGGTATTTCAACACTACAAGTGCAGCATATATGCATCACAGATGCACTGTGCTTAATTATGCATAATTATTTTGCATAATGCAGGATCATGAAGCGTTATTCATAATTACAAATACATGTTTATATATTACAAATGAGATCAGCATAACAGATTTATTATTCATAATACATATAGCATATACCTCTAATAGGGCCTTTACATTTAGTATGTTTTTTGGGTGCCCATCTACTAGTCCACAATCTTTTTTAAGTAACCAAACATGCTTGTGTTGTATTAACTTCATGTCAGCAGTCAATCTGGAAGCCTTTTGCTGTTTGGATAATCCTTTCTAATTCTTATTATTTCAGTATTTGAACGAAATAAATTAATTACATTGTTTGAAATGCAAACTAGTTAATCTTCTATAGTTGTATTGGACGGAGATTTAAAAAAAAATAGTTTAAAATTACATGAAAATCTATGCATATTAGTTGCTTGAGATACCGCAGTTTTTAGACAAACTGCATGTGAAAATACACATATTTTCTATTCGGCTGTTTAAAAAATTAAATTGATCGATGCTTACTAAAAAGTTTAAAAATATGCAGTAAAAAAGAAATTTACTGATTAAGGGATAACAAGTCTGTGTAGAATCCAATACAAAATGTGCGAACTTTAAGATCCATTTCTTCTAAAACTATCTGACAGATTTTGATGACATTTGGGGATCCATGTACACTGAATTATGACCAAGATATAAAGCTGACAGTATTATTCTGTGGCTAAAATTTTTCATTTTAAAGAACTGGCAGTTTTTTAGAAATCTTCTATTTTTCAGATATTCTTTTGAAATCATTTAAAATCATCCATCAGATATAAACTTATTATAACATTAGTAGTTTAAAATGTTTTTATTGAAAAGTACAATTTTTCAAAGAACTGAAAAAAATATGCACTTCTAGTTTGTGTGAAGGTCTGGCAGAGTATTATCAAACACAATAATTTAAGTATATAAACACTTTGAGAAATTTTAGTTAATACAATAGATGAGTACACTATATTGCCATTGATTATGGGACACTTGCGATTTTAGACATTTTACTAAATATCTAGAAAAATACATGAGGAATCATCTCGAAACTCTTAGTGTATAAATATAATAGTATACGTCATACATCTCCGTGAAGATTTTTTACCGAAACGCCATAGGGGACCGTCAACAAATTAAAAAAGAATGAATATCTTTTGAATAACCCTGTCAAAACTAATGTAGCAAAAGCGCTCAAACTCTAGATTATGATTGAATGCCTTATTGTAATACACTGTGTTTATTTTTATGCAAATAGCATGCACACTCGCAGAGTAATAAGGGTTTTTATAAAAATGGTCCCAAATTTTTCCAAGTTTTTCCATTATAAATTTCAGAGTTCTTAATATAAAATAATATTTTTTTCAGAAAATATGACAAACAACATTGCACATAGTACCCTGTAATCAGAATTTAAAAATAATAAAAATTGTATGAAAAATGAGTAGGTTTACTATATAATTTTTTACTGCGCATGTGTCAAATATATCAAAATTTCATTTGCGTATTATGTTAGTTAAATGTATAGAGCAACTTTTGTAAAAGTCTCAAAATCATAGCTTGAAAATTCTAAAAGTAATCGTCTATAGAAAAAGGACAAAACCCGTTGTTTTCAAAATGAAGCAAAAAAATGAGGGATTTTATCCAAATGCAGTAGTACATCCCATATTGTGTATTCTATATTGACACTAATCAATGAATATATGGATACAACCCCTCTTGTTTTTGCTTCATTTTGAGAATAACGGATTTTCGACTTATTCAATTGACGATTATTGTTAGAATTTTCAAGTTATGATTTTGTGACTTTCACAAAAGTTGCTCTATAAATTTACCTAACATAATATGCAAATGAAATTTTGATATCGTTGACGCATGCGCAGTAAAAAATTATTTAGTAAACCAACTCATTTTTTATACAATTTTCATTATTTTTTAATTCTGATTACAGGGTACTGTGTGCAATGTTGTTTGTCATATTTTCTGAAAAAAATAATATTTTATATTAAGAACTCTGAAAATTATAAGGAAAAAACTTGGAAAATTTTGGGATCACTTTTATAAAAACCTTAATTACTCTGCGAGTATGAATGCTATTTGCATAAAAATGAACAAGGCTTATTACAATAAGGCATTCAATCACAATGTAGAGTTTGAGCGCTTTTGCTACATTAGTTTTGACAGGGTTATTCAAAAGATATTCATTCTTTTTTAATTTGTTGACGGTCCCCTTTGGAGTTTCGGGAAAAAATCTCCACGGAAATGTATGACTCATACTATTATATTTATACACTAAGAGTTTCGAGATGATTCCTCATGTATTTTTCTAGATATTTAGTAAAATGTCTAAAATCGCAAGTGTCCCATAATCAATGGCAATATAGTGTATAAAGTTTTAGAATAATAATAATGTGAATAGGCCTGGCGTCCTTGTTATGTGTTCTTAAAGTCTTCAATCCACGACCTTAAAATCGTGTCCTTTAAGTCATTTTCGCTCATATGACATCAGATTAAGTCAAGTGTATGTGTTTGTTTTATAATATAGATATACGCGAAAAAGAGAGTTTTCTAATGATATAAATTGTTTTATATGCAATATAAAATATATTCACTAGATACCTAAAATTTTTGAGTATGACAACACTTTTCGTACCAAACCGTACACCTGTCTAACAAGTTGGAAATTGCACGTGAAGCGTAGCAAATGAGGTGTATTCGTACGATACCGAAGTTTTAAAACTAATCAAATCTTGGTGATATAGTAGGCAGTACTTCGGATACATTATAGTTGACGAAATCTTTGTGTTCCTGTAAATATACAGGAAGCAATTTTTATTACACCTGAACAACGTACATCATATTCATAAAATGTGAAATAGTTCAATGTAATTAAAACACGCTCCAAACAATGTTTTCCTGTGTAGCATTAAGTAGCGGAATACTTTTGTGTGGCCCTGTAATTTATTAATATATATTCTTCGCATCACAGATTTTACAGAATGTACATTTTAGTATATATACTTCATAGGTTTATGTCAGTTTTATTATGTTCCAATCAGTGTAACACCATTAAAATGCATCTGGAACTTTTTTCCCATTGTCCGTAATGTAACGGAATACTTTTGGTTGTTCCTGTAATATATCTATGCATCCGATTTTCATAAAATTTGAATTGACTCGACAAAATTATGTAATAATTATGTATTTTGAATTTCAAACAATTTGGTTGGGTAGTTTTTGGTTTTTAAAATTGGACAGACAGCCAGACGGACGGACTGAACGACAACTATAGCTGCTAAGTACAAGTTGGTTATAAAGTAAGTATCCCTATCTGGAGCTGTCTGTAGCTTGAAGGAATAACCCGAATGAAACCAAAATCGGTACACATACTATTCGAGAAGGGGGTAGAAGAATGGAACAATAAAAAAAGATAGTTACAAAAATCAGCAACAGATGGCGCTACGGCTCCTGTCGGTGCAAACGCCGTTGTAATCATTAGTAAAATCAAAACGTGGTCATTTCTGTCATTTTTTTGAGAAGTTACGATCAACAGGCCCTGTAACGTGTTCGGTTACTGCACAAAGATACCTGCGCATGTTACAAACTTTTGTAGTTCCTCAACTGCAGCAAAGACAGAGCCCGTCTGAAACAATTTTTATGCAAGATGGAGCCCCGCCCCATATTGGGCGAGCAGTACAACAGTTCTTGCAGTAACATTTCACAGATGATAGAGTAATAAGCCGGTATTTTCGTATGATATGGCCTTCTCGATCTTCTGATCTGACGCCATGTGATTTTTAGCTTTGGGGGCACTTAAAGTCTGTTGTGTACCGTGGAAGTGTCGCAAACCTCAATGATTTAAAACAACGCATATCACAACATGTGCGAAACATCATTCCTGATGCGTTGCATTCCGCAGTTGAGCACGTCGTCCACCATCTGGATTGTGTCTTGCAGCACAATGGTCGTGTGGAACCTGAACTTGATCGGCTCCGCCATGCGAAATCTTAACCCCATTCATTGTGAAAATTTCCAATAAATTAGGTATGCCATCCAGTTTTGTGCCTTAATTCTTGTACTGCAAATTACATTTGAAACACAAAAGCACCATCTGTCGGCTATTATTGCAACTATTTTTTATTGTTCCAGTCTTCTTCCCCCTTCTCAAACAGTATGTATACAAATTTTGGCTTCATTCGGGTTATTCCTTCAAGCTACAGACAGCTCCAAATAAGAATACTTATTTTATAACAACCCGGTATTTACACAATTACGAACGCACCATAAAAGTTGTTATAATTAAGTTGTTTACACATTTCTAATGCCAAAAAATGACTCATAGCTTATTCAAATAATGCATCAGTGTTAAAACTCTCATCTCATGCAGAAACGCAGATACACAACGAGATTGTCGCAGAAGGAAAAGGCTTCTTCAGAAAGCTCCTTGCAGAGCTGCTAAACGTAGCTGATATAAATAATTTTTAGAATTGCTTCTTTTGTCTTAAATTGAAAAACATTAAATTTAGTAAAACTCCGTTAGAAATTTCCAGCAGGTTACACTTTATATTCAACTAAATAACTACTTTTCTAATTATTTTTGTTATATTGTCTTTGAATATGTTTGAAAACAAAATAACACGTGTTTTTGAAAAACTGGCTTTAAATTAACTTGGTGTAAAGAAGTATATTTAGTATTTTTTTATATCAGTAGCAAAAATTCCTTATCCGCAACATATAGCAAAAAGAAAAAATAGACATGTATGTATACACATTAATTTGTATCTTAATTATTTAGAATAATTAAGCATATGTACACAATAAATTGATCTAATTATGGTTTTCAAATCCGCGATGCATTCCTACAAATTACAGGAATTTAAGCTCGTACTCAATCAACAAAAAGAAATATATAGGATAATTTATTATAAATTACTGTAAATCTGCTAAAAAATTCTTTTAATAATAATTGAATAAACTGAAGTTTTTGGTCTTTTTTTACACGCCTTGTATCGGGTCGTTTGATAAGTAGTATCCATTTTGAATTATTAATTCGTACCGAAAAATTCTATCATTCAATTACAGTCAGCTCTCGTCAATTCGAAATCGGGTAAATCGAATCTTCGCTTAATTCGAACTAAACATGAATTCCCGAAATTTTCAATGGCAGAATAACGTTAAACATTTTCATTTATTCGATCTCATTTTCTTTTCACTTCGTTGAATTTGAACTTTCCAGAATTCCGATTTTTCCTTACTTTTTCACGGTTTTAGATCCTTGAAATGGCTTTCTTTCTTTCATTTTTTGTCAGCATTGTTCTGAACTAGTGCACATATAATCCCATGTATTTGATATCCGCTTTCTTAGTGCTTCGTCTGTTCACCAATGACACCTCCAGCCCTGTCTGATCATAATCTCTTAATTTGTTTATGTATATATATTTTTAAATTTAATATTAAGTGATATTCTAATGATAACAGCCAAAAATAAATTTAAACATACAGTAATATTAAATCCGCTGTAATGTTAAATCTTTCAACATGTTTTCCTTTCATATTTTCCATAATTCGAACACCGGTTAATTCGAGCATTTTTTGTGGTCCCGACGAGTTCGAATTAACGAGAGCCGACTATATTAGATATTGTTTTAGATAGCGAATGTTTAGTAATTAATGGGCAGAATTTTCTGATATGAATGATTTTCTCAAACGGACACGTTTTTTCGAACGATCCAATAAAAACTCATAAGGGCAGAGCATTATCTATCTAAAACAAAATGTCGTTTAGCTTACTATTCAACTCATATTCATATAAAAATAGACTAAATAAGAGTTTAGAGAACATTATTACAACAAAATTTAACTGACATTAGAATTTTCCAAAACTTTTTGCGCTTTCTTACACATGATTTTTTTCAAAAAAGTAAGCTTTATTTTAAATCAATAAATAATGAAGTTAAAATGTGAAACATATGTTAAAAAATTACTACAAAAAGTTTAATGAGAATTAAGTAAATTATTGTTATTATTATTACTAAATGCCTAAGCATTAATCATGTCACATAGTAAATGCATAGACACATACTAATATTACTACATATAAATAGTATCAAAAGTATTTGATAAAACAAACTGAGTTAAAATACTTTTACAATTAATAGTACACCTGACACGGAAGGGTTAATTCTAATTCGCTCCTTACAACGTTATTTGGATAAATTCTGATTTTATTTTGCATTTTATATCTAACTAAATTTGTTGATTTGTAATTTTTATAGAAATTTAATTGTATGTTTATAAAACAATAAGTTTAATATTTTAACGTTTGAAAGGCATTGGAAGTTTAAGAAGCATTTAATTACCACTTTATAAGTTTCACAGGAAAAGAAAATTATCAAAGAGAGATTTATTTTTATATCAAAAATCTTTTTTCTTATGGTAAATGACAATTTTACTTTGAAAATACCAAATTATATTTAAGATTATATTTGGGATTTTTAAATAATGTTGTCGCAAAATCCTTCGTTTTGTAAGATAATTCCTCTTTTATGATTATTTTTATTTTAAGTGTTTAAAAATAAATGTTATAAAAGCTTCTTAAAATAAATGAAAATCAGAGTATTTCATAAATAAAAATAAAATTTTCAAATAAATTTATTCTAAATGCAACAATTTTGCACATGAATATGCAATTTGTTCACTTTTTAAAAATAAGGATTTGGAGGGAAAAAAAATCAAAGCCTTAAAATATTCTTTCCGATGTATGCAATTAACCTATTTATTTGAAATTATAGATTCGTCGAAAGACATTTAAAAGGAAATTTAAACAAAAACATTTTTTGCATTTTTAATATGTCGGTTTCAAAATTTTTAACTAAAAACTGCATATTAATTATACAAATATGTATACATATACATATATATATATATATATATATATATATATATATATATATATATATTTTTTTTTTTTTTTTTTTTTTTTTTTTTACCGAAGAATTTCATTTAAAAGTGCATTATTAACTGCAATTAAAATACTGCATGATAAAAACGCGAAATAAAGTTGTAAACTATTGTTTATAATTTTAATCTAAATCATAACTTAGTTAACATATTCTTCTGAGTAAGTTCATTTGAATTCTTAACTTAAAATAACAGTAACTTGTGAAATAATTTTTTATGACGCATAAGCTTGGTCTTCATTTTAATGACATTCACCTTTCACAATATTTCCGTCTACTTACGTTTTCGTAAAATATTATTTAACATACTAATTATTTTTTAAGCAATTCATTTTCGTTAGGCATACGAACGGTGTTTATTTTTATTTCTTTAAATTCTATTCCGATAAGGAAATGCTATGTAAGCGAAAACTATTAAGATTTTAAAAAATTAAGAGGGAAAATATTGGACAATTAAAAAGCAATCAGAGAATTATTTGATGAAAATTAATTACAAGTAGAAAATTTGTTCTTCAAATTTTCAACAACTTGTAAAACTGTCATTATTTTATTATTATTTTTTAATTAAAGGAAAGTAATTTTTGAGTGGCTCTATTTTTCAATTGTTAAGATATTGTATTCTCAAGAACCTATGGCCTCTAGAAATCGTTGATGAGATAGAAAATATACAGCAGCGATTCAAGTCTTTATTGTACGCGAACCACTTTTAAAAAATTTACGATCCATTGAATATTTGAATTTAATTGATGTCAGTATGTAAATTCTGTATGATATCTATCTACCAGCGAGTTGTTATTCTATCCTATGGAAAAGGTAAAATTTTTCTGCGAAGGATGTACTTTAAAGAAAAACGAGTATTTGTAATCCCACTGCATGTAAATTAAACAATAACTAACCGCATATCTGATTCGTCTGTACGTCATACAGGCAATTCGTATTTTCCAATCATGATTTATTATTTTCATCAATGCATTTTAACGTAAATTTTGCATTATTAAATTCGAGCATTTTTCTGATTCAATTAGGAAAAATTTTCTGTTTTAAGAAACCGGTGTTGAAAGATTAAAAATTCTGTAAAAGACGCAGAAAATTACCGGTTTATTGTTTGATAGGTTTGTATTAAAAAAAAATATTTATCAGTTAAGTGATAAAATTAGCAAATATAATGTGGAATACATTATCAAAACACAACTTTATAATGACAGACATTTCTGACACTAGTGTTCAAAAACAGCAAATAATTTTAAAAAAAAGTACGTTCACACAAGTATGCGGTGTTGAACATCATTAAAAAATTCAAAGCTGATTTATATATTTTTAAATACTCTATGTTCCCGTATGTTCATACAGAAGGAAATTAAGGATTTTCCTTCGGTTGCCATAACAACAGTGCGACTGCGAATTGATTACATAATACTGAATGGAATGATCGTAAGCAAGTGTAATCTTCTCACGTAGTTTTAGTTTAAGCTCATAGCTTTAATAATTATTGCCGTTGTAAAATATTTTTTAATGTTTTATTCTAAACAGATAAAATAAAAAGTGTTTTTTTCTGACAAATATCTAGTATCTCCACATTCACCAGTTGATCGCGACCCATCGGTTGGGAACGGTGCCTGTTCACACATTTTTGTAACGATTTTGGTTTGTTTGTTTGTATTTATGTCGGCCAATTATCTACACATGGTATATAGGCCTTATGGGGTGGGATGCCTGCCGTGGGGGTCTATCTAAGGGAACCTAACCCGTATTTACGCAAGGTTCGAAGAAAACCACGGAAAACTCCGAACGGTTAGGCCGACAATCGCGATTGGGTTCGAACCCAGCACCTACCGTCTACCAGTTTAAAGGTCAGAACCTCGCGGCCACTTGTGGGGCATGTAATGATTTTGGAAAGAGATATATGCAAACAAAGGTAGGAATTTAATTTTCTAAAATGTTCACCATGCTAGATCGTTGTTGAATTTTACATGTTGATTTCCAAGATAAAAGACCATTCCTTTAAATATAAGGATAGTTTTATTGCAATTCTTGGTCAGAGTATTCCAGAAACTGACGGATGTTTTGAAATCTCGTTTATACGGAACTTGATGTCAAAATCCAAGTGCACTATCGAAACACGACGTGAGACTTATTTGAAATGCATTCAATCCTTTACCGCGCACTTTCCTTTTATAGCATAGCTGAAAATAAGCAAGTTAGTATTTTTTAATAAATTCGTTTATAAATTCTGTCGTAAGTTAATTATTTAAAGCAGATTTTTCTGCTCCAGAAAGGGTTAAATAAATTCAGGATAGATCGAAACAGATTTTAAAAACCGAAACAGAAGTCGAAACTGGATTTCGATAATTTTCCTATTTTCGGCCAAAAACAAAATCCAAAAAGTCCAACTTTTAAAAAATAATTAATTTATGCATAACTATTATATATCATTATTATTTAATTCTGCGTATAATTATGAGTGGTCCAAATTGGCTTGCTGTGCCTGTGATTATTTTTTTTTTATTTTTATAAAAAAGAAATGTAATTAAGACATTATTTATAATTTTACGAATTATCTAATTAAATTAAAATCTAATAAAAATATCTAATTAAAAAATATTTTGCGTATACATATCCTGATTTATCTTTTATAAGGATTTTTGTGAATTGCCATCTGTTAACCTTAAATAATCTATTTTAGTAGTTCATAATAGTATTCTGTTATACTATACTCAAATAGCATTCGAAACACTTCTGGGGTTTCAATCTAAACATTTTCTATTGCTATTAAATGCAGTTCTTTCAAAGAGCATGTGAGCGGTATCTTAAAATTTTAATCATACATACATTGCGTGTTTTGAAATTTCCACTCAAGTCTTAAGTCAGTCATGACTAATAATTATAAGTATAGAAGTTCATTGGGAAAAAAATTAAGAGTGCCTCATGTGAGCCAATACAGCTTAAATCACTGTTAAAAATTAAAGGTTTTCCGCATACAGATAACTTCGGTTGATTTTCGGCTTGACTAAATTTGTCGCCGAAGACGAATTTTCGGTGGATCTATAAATTCAATTGCATCAATTTCAGTTACATTTATTCTTTTTTCTAAAAATATAGCAGTAAA
The DNA here is from genome assembly GCA_964019185.1 of Maratus speculifer. NCBI lineage: Eukaryota > Metazoa > Arthropoda > Arachnida > Araneae > Salticidae > Maratus > Maratus speculifer. Next base: position 73,471,942 of record OZ025297.1, on the reverse strand, counting down.
TTTAGTGATATCACTGCCTGCCTCATTCTCATGTAATTCAACACAATAAAGACTGTTTGGATAAAGTTTAGAATTTTTTTAAAACTTGTGTTTAAATGCATTTCGGACAGTATTCTAACCTAATTTTCACATTTTTTACTATTTTTAATTTATTCTTTCGTTTATATATATATATATATATATATATATATATATATATATATATATATATATATATATATATATATACATACTATACAGGGTGTCCACTCTCAACGGTGGCCAATGGCTAATTTCTAAACCGTTAGTCATAGACATATAATTCCAATTGCAAAAATTCTTTATAAAAGGAAAAGAATTGTTTTTTAAGCAATTTAGGTCAAAAAATATTTTTATCAAAAAATTACGAAAATAAAATTTTTATACGGTCCTCCGGTCCTATAAGTGATATTTAGTAAACATTTTACATTCTGACAAGCAATACATAAAAGGTCCCATTCATCTAACATTAACATTGACCGAGTTATAAAACTTTAAATTTCATGACTTAAACCACTTTTCTATAACTGAAAACAGATGTTTTCGACTAAGCTTTAACCCTTTCCGGCGCACTACTCTTTAAATTTGGAATTTAAAGAAAAAAAAATTAGGCAATCTATTTAGGCCTAGAGGAGTACACAGGTATTATTTTGTAAAGATTGCACTAACCATTTTAATTATACAGCTGTTACCGAAGTGGTAACCACCCATAAGTAAAGCATTGATAAGCGCAGTGCGCAGTGAGAATAGCATTGCTGTGAAGCGCGTATTACAGTAAAACATTTTACCTATTATTTAAAAACAGTAGAGTTTGATCTCTGTGGTGCTGCCATCTAGAACTCATAAGATATATTTCAAGTAGCCATTAGAGTAGTTTTTGAAATATTCACGGAGTTTTTGTGTCTCTAAACAGGAGGAACTTTAGGTGTTGCCGACCCGGCAACACTGTGCGTTAAGGGGTTAAGGGAACATACACTAAGTGATTAACGTATTATAAAGGGCGTCGATTCCAACGCTGTCCAAGGGCTGATTCCTAAACCATTTGCCACAGACATATAGTTCCAATTACAAAAATGTTTTAAATGAGTAAAAAAAATACGTTTAAAGCGATTTAACTAAAGGTGCTGTCACCGTATAAGTTTTACGGTAGTGTTAGTTTTAATTAATTAACTTCTATATTAGTCATTAAAATAATTGAAGACGTGAATTTCAAAATTCTCTATTTCGAGAAAATCAAATTTTGGGAAAAAGCGAAAAACTTTTAAATGCGTCCATTGGTTTTCATTATAAATATGGAGATTGCAGTGTTACAACAGTGCAGATTTGTACAGACTGATAGAGCAAACAAAAGCGATACTGCGAGTTTTGAAATTCATATCCTCAATTGTATTTTAATATATATTTTATTTATTTAAGCAAGTGAAGCTGATTCTTTTCGTGATTTTATTTTTAAAATGTGGGTTATTTTGATAAGCTTTTATTTTACTCATAGTTTTCGTATGTAAGTTTTCCTAGTTCAAATCTTATATTAAAATTTTAACTCCCTTCCAAATATCCGGTCGAGGTTCAATTCGCATACTTATTTATATCCAATGACAATGTAATATTAATACGGTTTTAGGTGCGTACCATTTATTTATTTTATGGGACTACATCGAATTCTATTAGGTTAAGTAATCTAACAGAATTTAAAAAAATGTATCATTTTGTAACGATTTGTGACTGTTGCTTTTCATAATTTAACTTAACAAAATTTCTGTTATTTTTCACTTATATTTTTAGCACAAATTGTATATTTTGCTTTAATATATAAACATCAGCATAAATTCAGAAACAACATTGTAAAAATTATTTTACTGTCAATGTTTAAAGCTAAATTTTCTATCTGACATTTATTTTTATTTCCAGTAAATTTGTGACTGACCTCTATTTTTCAGCAAAAAAGATGCTTAAACTTTAAACAGCTATAACTTGATCAGTATTAATCGCAGAGGAAAGGGACTTTTTTTGTCTTACTTGTTAGAGTAGTGGTAAAAGTTTTCTAAATATCACTTATAGGATAGGAGGACCGTATAAAAATTTAATTTTCGTAATTTTTTAGTAAAACTTTTTTTTTTACTTAAATCGATTAAAAAACTATTCTTTACCTTTTTTAAAGCATTTTTGCAATTGGAACTATATGTCTATGACTAACGGTTTAGAAATTAGCCATTGGCCACCGTTGAGAGTGGACACCCTGTATATAAAAAAGTGCAGCAATAATTAAAAAAACTGTCCGTGATTTCTCTTAACGAAAGTTTTAGATCTTTTCCTTTCTGAACGCATGTTTTCCCCAGTTCAGTATGATTTTTAATGTCTCATTCAATTTTTACTATTTTTTCAATCTTTACAAGAAAAAAGTATTGGATTCGTGAGAAATTTTGAAACCGGTTTTCTATGGATTTATATCTCTTAAAGGGTCAGAGATCTGAAAAGAAACGGTTTTTTACAAAATGTTTGTGCGTGAGTGCTTGTTTGTGTGACTGTATGCATATGACATAAAATTTCTGGGCGTTTTATCTCAAACTAATGTGCGGAATTTATTAAAAAAATTACACAGAGGTAATCTCTGCTATAAAATGATTATGTTTAGTTTATTTGTGTAAATTGCTCAATAGGTGGCACTGTTATCTGCATTTTGTAAGATTTTCATCTAATTTCAGATTCATTTAGTCTTTGACATGGATTGATTCGATTTATGTTTTAATGTCAATAATCCAAAAGTTGATGCTGCTAAGCTGAATGTTTCCCGATTCCGCAATTGCAGTAGTGCGCTTTTAGTTGTTAAATTCTTTTTAAATTTAACTATTTAAAAAAAAAATATTTGTAAACCAAACAAATTATACAGGTTACCTACTTGGTCGCTCAAACATTCTCAATAACATCCGTTTATTCCTTCAAATTGTTGATTGTAAATTTTCAATTTAGGCATGCGTTATTCTGAACTAAGTTTTTTTCATATTATGTAGTAAGCATACATATCTATTGATCTTATATAGGGATGCAAAAAATCATATACTTTAACGATTATTCATGGTAGTAGCAGAAACTGGATTTTCAAATGCGTTATGCGTTTTTACAAATTGTTTATTTAGAAATCATCTTTCAGCTTAGTACTGCGAAGTTTTGATATAGCATTATGTAACAAAAAAGCTGTAAAGTGTGTCGTATACTATGCCATTGGCATTATTTTAGTTTTTGTTTAATACTAGAATAATTGTATTTCTCTTCTGAAAGCGCAAATAGGTAACAATTTCTGCAGTAGTACAAGAAAAATAAAATAATATGCATAAATATATTTTTCAATTTAATTTTATTTTTAACATGTTTTCATAGTTTACAAAAATGTAAATTAAAAAAAGTATCATTGTGAATTTTACCAAATTATCAAGGTTCTTATGTCGCAGCCTATTTTTCTTGCAAAAAGTTTTGGCTAAATTGGTTTCTCAAAAAACTGATTACTGATTTCTCCAAATCAACCGTTGTTGTCTCGCCGCTGCCTCCCTTAGTGATCGAATTTAAAAAAAAAAATCAACATCCAATTCCTGCTCTCATATACATTCCAAATTTCAAAGCTCAGTGTCTACAGGAAATAGGTGAAAATCATATCACAAGATTTGATTGTCACGCAAACAAAAGTAACCATACCATAATGCTTGTTTGTTTGTGATTATTACGACCAATTATTTACACGTGAGATATAGGCACTAAACTTTATGAAATTACAAAACTGTAAACTATGTTTTTAATGAAAATAACAGTTTCACATCTGATACTAGGAAATATACAAATTCAACAAAATACTCAAAAATAAACGTAATTTACTTATTTGTATGTTCTCACAACAAAAGTCACATAAAATATAGCAATTAAATTATCTTAATTTCACTCTAATATCCCTATCTATTATTCTAAAAACATAAAAGTTCCATCTGTGAAGAAGAAACAAAATATGAGGGAACTATACAGTACATCTTTTTTTAGTTAAGGTGTTTCTTTATTTCTTATTTCATTCTTTTGTTTTAAAAAATGAGAATATGAGTTTTGAAAAATGAAGAACTTCAATCCTTTTTTTTTTTTTTTTTTTGTTATTCTTATTCCTCGTGGAAATATTTTTTAGAATACTTAGTTAATAAAATAAATTGTCAAAACATTCTATGGTAATATTTTCTTTTTCTTTTTTTCCCTTAAACTGAAAGCCTTTTTTTTTAATTAAATGAAATACCTTTCACGGTGACTTTTTACAATGTAATGAATAACGTAATCAACCATTTAAAATAGTTCTTTTGGAAAAGAAAAGAAAATTTTGAATGCTTTTGAATAGGGAATTTTGTTTTAATTTTCCTTAATGTACATTTTGTTTTTTTGTCTTAATTTTTTATTATTACAGTTTCAGAGAAAAAAATAACAATATTTTTTCCATCTTGAACCAAAAAAAAAATCTCAATTGGTATTTTTGATTTGAGAATTAGTTCAACTGAAAATTGCTCTCGTGTGCAGTGTGTCGCAGGAATACTTAAAATTTTTAACAAAAGATGCAATTCACACGAAAAAAAATTAGTTTTTAAGGGATTAATTTGAATGTTCTCAGTGAATCAATTATAAATTTTTGATTATAAAAAAAAATACAGGAAGTTTTTTTTGTAAATTTGCAGAACTGTTTTAATAAAATATATATTTTAGAACAACATACCGGGTGTCCCAAAAATGACTGATGGATTTTAAAATTCAATCACTTGCAAACGGTAACAGCTATTTAAAAAAAAAATTCCGGAAGGTTATGTATAATGTCAGGAGTTTTTTTTTTTTTTTTTTTTTTTTTTTTTTTTTTTTTTTTTTTTTTTTACCGTGATTTTTTTATTTTAGTTCGCATCTCAAACAATAGGTGGCGCTGACGGCGATTGAAGACCAAGTCGACGCTTCACTCAGCATTGATCATCTGGCCTTCAATCGCCGTCAGCGCCACCTATTGTTTGAGATGCGAACTAAAATAAAAAAATACGTGTGGCACTCGGGGACTGCCGCGATAAAGCTATTGCATAGCATTTTTTATCAACTTATGCAATTATAATTATTTATTTATTTTTTATTTATGCAGTTTTTTTTGTCTTTGATATTAATTCAAGTTACACTTTTTGAGCGTGATGGTCGATAACATAAATTTATTTTTTCTTTTATTGAACAAATGAGAAGTTAATATCGTTTAAAATATTTTTATTATCTTACAATACATGTAGGTTAATCAGGAATTTTTTTCATTGAAACTATACGTTTATGGTAGCTGAAATAAAAAACATAAGTTTGAGACTTGATATTCTCAAAATATCTGAAAAATACCGCGTCAATGTCAGCCGAAGTCTAACGAAGGATACCGTGCCGAAGTGTTCCAAACTGAAGCGACGTTAGCCGGAGTGTTAGTTTTTTTTTCTCGTTACGGAATTTCTAGATTCTTCCGCCGAGCTCAAAGCCCGCGATAAAAGCTATGCAATACCTTAATAAATTACCAAAAAAAATTGGCCGCGATACGAAAATTAGATCGCGAGTTATAAGCGTTTTAAATTTCCCGAACCTCACCGTGGGGGTCTCCTATCACCAAAAATTAACACTGTCTCGTAATAAATTACCAAACAAAATTTGGCCGCGCTACGAAAATTAGATCGCGAGTTATAAGCATTTTAAATTTTTCGACCCTCACCGTCGGGGGGGGGGGGGTCACCTGTCACCAAAAGTAACACTGTCTCATAATAAATTACCAAACAAAATTCGGCCGCGCTACGAAAATTAGATCGCGAGTTATAAGCTTTAAATTTTTCGACCCTCGCCGTGGGGGGTCTCCTGTAATCAAAAGTAACACTGTCTCATAGTAAATTACCAAACAAAATTTGGCCGCACTACGAAAATTAGATCGCGAGTTATAAGAATTTTAAATTTTTCGACCCTCACCGTGGGGGATCTCCTGTCACCAAAAGTAACACTGTCTCATAGTAAATTACCAAAAAAAATTTGGCCGCATTACGAAAATTAGATCGCGAGTTATAAGCATTTAAAATTTTTCGACCTTCCCCATGGGGGACCTCATGTCACTAAAAATTAACACTGTCTCATAATAAATTACCAAACAAAATTTGGTAGCGCTACGAAAATTAGATCGCGAGTTATAAGCATTTTAAATTTTTATACCCTCACCATTGGGGGGGGGGGTCTCCTATAACCAAAACTTAACACTGTCTCATAATAAATTACCAAACAAAATTTGGCCGCGCTACGAAAATTAGATCGCGAGTTATAAGCATTTTAAATTTTTCGACCCTCGCCTTGGGGGGACTTCTGTCACCAAAAATTAACACTGTTTCATAATAAATTACCAAACAAAATTTGGCCGCGCTACGAAAATTAGATCGCGAGTTATAAGCACTTTAAATTTTTCGACCCTCACCGTGGGGGAACTCCTGTCACTAAAAATTAACACTGTCTCATAATAAATTACCAAACAAAATATGGCCAAGCTACGATAATTGATCGCGAGTTATAAGCATTTTAAATTTTTCGACCCTCAACGTGGGGGGGGTCTCCTGTCACCAGAAATTAACACTCTCTCACAATAAATTACTAAACAAAATTTGGCCGCGATACGGAAAGTAGGTCGCGAGTTATAAACATTTTAAATTTTTCGACCCTCACCGTGGGGGAGGGGTCTCCTGTCACCAAAAATTAACACTGTCTCATAATAAATCATCAAACAAATTTTGGCCGCGCTACGAAAATTAGATCGCGAGTTATAAGCATTTTAACTTTTTCGATCCTCACCGTGGGGGGGTGTCTCCTGTCACCAAAAATTAACACTGTTTCGTAATAAATCACCAAACAAAATTTGGCCGCGCTACGAAAATTAGATCGCGAGTTATAAGCATTTCAAATTTTTCGACCCTCACCGTGGGGGGACTCCTGTCACCAAAAATTAACACTGTTTCATAATAAATTACCAAACAAAATTTGGCCGCGCTACGAAAATTAGATCGCGAGTTATAGGCATTTTAAATTTTTATACCCTCACCATTGGGGGGGTCTCCTATAACCAAAACTTAACACTGTCTCATAATAAATTACCAAACAAAATTTGGCCGCGCTACGAAAATTAGATCGCGAGTTATAAGCATTTCAAATTTTTCGACCCTCACCGTGGGGGGACTCCTGTCACCAAAAATTAACACTGTTTCATAATAAATTACCAAACAAAATTTGGCCGCGCTACGAAAATTAGATCGCGAGTTATAGGCATTTTAAATTTTTCGACCCTCGCCTTGGGGGGACTTCTGTCACCAAAAATTAACACTGTTTCATAATAAATTACCAAACAAAATATGGCCGCACTACGAAAATTAGATCGCGAGTTATAAGCACTTTAAATGTTTCGACCCTCACCGTGGGGGATCTCCTGTCACTAAAAATTAACACTGTCTCATAATAAATTACCAAACAAAATATGGCCAAGCTACGATAATTGATCGCGAGTTGTAAACATTTTAAATTTTTCGACCCTCAGCGTAGGGGGTCTCCTGTCACCAGAAATTAACACTCTCTCACAATAAATTACTAAACAAAATTTGGCCGCGATACGGAAAGTAGATCGCGAGTTATAAACATTTTAAATTTTTCGACCCTCACCGTGGGGGAGGGGTCTCCTGTCACCAAAAATTAACACTGTCTCATAATAAATCATCAAACAAATTTTGGCCGCGCTACGAAAATTAGATCGCGAGTTATAAGCACTTTAAATTTTTCGACCCTCACCATGGGGGATCTCCTGTCACCAAAAATTAACACTGTCTCATTATAAATTACCAAACAAAATTTGGCCTCGCTACGAAAATTAGATCGCGAGTTATAAGCATTTTAAATATTTTTGACCCTCACCGTGGGGGTCTCCTGTCACCAAAAATTAACCCTGTCTCATAATAAATTACCAAACAAAATTTGGCCGCGCTACGAAAATTAGATCGCGAGTTATAAGCATTTTAAATATTTTTGACCCTCACCGTGGGGGTCTCCTGTCACCAAAAATTAACCCTGTCTCATAATAAATTACCAAACAAAATTTGGCCGCGCTACGAAAATTAGATCGCTAGTTATAAGCATTTTAAATTTTTCGATCCTCACCATTGGGCGGGTCTCCAATCACCAAAAACTACATTATCCTACCTTGTTTTATCTTAAGACGATTCTTTTCTATACACATTCTATCAGGAATTTTTATTATTGAAACTTTTGATTTATAGTAACTGAAATAAGAAATATAAGTTTGAGACTTGATATCCTCTAAATATCTGAAAAATACCGCGTCAATGTCTGCCGAAGTCTACCGAAGGATACCATGCCGAAGTCTACCGAAGGATACCATGCCGAAGTCTACCGAAGGAAACCATGCCGAAGTCTACCGAAGGATACCATGCCGAAGTCTGCCGAGCTGAAACAACGTTAGCCGAGTGTTAGGTTTTTTCGTTACCGATGTGTTAGGATTTTTCGCGTTACGGAAATTTTGGATTCGGTCGCCGCGCTCAAAGCCCGTGATAAAAGCTATGCAATAGCTTAAAAATTGCGGTAAAAAAAACTCCTGACATTATACATAACCCTCCTGCAAAAATTTTTTAAATAGCTGTCACCGTTTGCAAGTTATTGAATTTTAAAATCCATCAGTCATTTTTGGGACACCCGGTAAAAGGAACTTTAAAACGTTCATTGTTTACTTAATGAGGGATAAATAATGCAAATGTTACTAGTTCAAAAATATACATTTTATTTAAATTTCTAAGAGCTTTCGGCCGGCAATCTTGCACGCATTTCTAAGTGCATTCTAACGCATTTCAAAATGTCAGCCATAAGCAAAATTCAAAGTGCTATAACTCAATCATTTTTTAAGATATAGACAAAATAAAAAGTGTTCTGGAATCGTTGTTTTAAGTTCTAACACTTAAAAGAAAAATATTTTTCAACTTTTAATTTTTTCGCATTTAATTTTAAATTTTAAATTTTAAAAAAAAATTAAAATGGCTACCATTTTGAAACAAAATGGTGGATGATGCTGGCTAACGAACTCGGTAGAGACATTTGTATGTACTATGTACATTCCAAGTTTCATTAACATCGGTTTATAAATACGCGTGTTATCACGTGACAAAAATCAGATCGTTTCAAAACGTCAGCCATAAGAAAAATTCAAAGGGCTATAACTCAATCATTTTTTAAGATATAGACAAAATAAAAAGTGTTCTGGAATCTTTGTTTTAAGTTCTAACACGTAAAAGAAAAATATTTTTCAACTTTTAATTTTTTCGCATTTAATTTTAAATTTAATTTTTTTTTAATTTAAAATGGCCGCCATTTTGAAACAAAATGGCGGATGATGCTGACCAACGAACTCGGTCGAGACATTTGTATGTACTATGTACATACCAAGTTTCATTCAAATCGGTTCATAAATACGTTAGTTATCGCATGACAATAATCAGATATGTATATATATATATATATATATATATATATATATGGTTATATATATATATATATATATATGTCAACATTTGAACGGAGGGTGGTTTTGGGGTCTGGGGGTCATGATCGGTGAAAATATACCAAAATTTTCTGGAAGTGCTTTCCTCCGGACGGCTGCAATAGGTAGCTTTTTACTTTTTGTAATGAAAGCTACCTAAAAGCAAAACTACCCAACCGAATCGTTTGAAATGTGAAGTAACATAATTTTGTATGTTTTGTCGACTTATATTAAATTTGATAAAAATCAAATGCATAGTTTCATTACAAAGACAATCAAAAGTATTCCGTTACATTACGGCCAATGTGAAAAAGAAACGTTTTAAGTGCATTTTAATAATGTTGTTCACGTTTGAACATAATGAGTTTGATATGTACGGTTGAAGTGTCTATTAAAATATACATTCTGTATAATTTGAGGTGCAAAGAACATTTGTTATTAATTTACAGAGCTACACATAAGTATTCCATTCAATAATGGCATAAAGGGAAACATTGTTCGGGGTATGTTTTGATTATATAAATTTTTTTACATATTATGAAAGTTATATACGTTTTTTAGGTTTACTACAGTGTAAAAAATCCGTTAAATTTACGACAAATATGCTGGCAGCAATGTTGACAGCAATTTTTGCCTCAAAAATTGCAGTAAAATTAGATGTTATAAAAAAATTACATTTAAATTTACTGCAATTTTACAGCAAAAACTGCTGGCGACATTGCTGCCAGCAGTTTTTACCCTAAATTTAACGGATTTTTTCACAGTGTGCAAATTACTTTCTATATAATAAAAAGAAAATAGTATTTACAGGGACACACAAAAGTCTTCGTATATTATACTTTCTATTACACCAATATTTGAATATTTTAAAAACATCGTTATAGTACGAATTCACTTCGTTTTCTTTTTTAACATGTTATTTCCGACTTGTTTACTTTGAAATACAAATATAATGCGACCTCGAAAATCCGGCATTCAGAAATCCACTAGTTTCAAAAATCGCTTTATATCCCAACGTGCGTAAGAAAACAGGATTTTACGGTAACGTTCTACGTCACTAAATCCAATGCTAAATTTAAGCCGGCGAAAAAGAAATAAGTGCGTTAATTTGACACAATAGAATAAATTGCGCAATCAGGTTTCGCATCGCTAGCAGGGAATTTTGTATAATCCAATGATCTTTACAACGTAAATAAAAAGTGTTATGAAACAGATAAAAAAAATAAAAATAAATAATTGGAGTTTAGGAAAAATGTGGCTTTAGAATAAAATAAAGCAAGGAAATCGTAGATACGTTAAGATATTACTAATAAGAAGGGAAAATTTAGATATTATAAGAATTTGAAACAATTAAGAGGGAATATTTTTTATTATTACACATACATATGCTATATAATCAATAATATTGCAATCTCAAAAAAATCATACATGCTATGAAGTTATTTATTACATCGCTTATTACGCATATTCTTTAAAAACAATTTTAAAATGACGCCAATCAAAGTGTAACCTTTCAAAATGAAAGGTTAAAAAAAAGAACACAGGACAGGAACAACATTTTTATTGCTCATTATTTTTACTTTCTTAAGTAGAATTGGCTAAATTTTAAGTAAAAATTCATTCTCGTTCTCAAATATAATGATCTGTGATATAACAAACAACTAAAATTTTAGCTTTCCTCATATCTAAAGAAGTACAGGACAAAAAATATAACAAGTGAATTAAATTGTGATTTATTTTTTTTTTCGCCATTTTAAAAATAATTTGATTTTTTAAGCAACATCATTACGTTTAATTGCAACTTTTGAAAGCTACTAAATGCTTACTTTGTTTTTAAATGTGCTTTATTATGACAAAAAGAAATTTTAAGTACATTTTTTTTTAATTTAATAAACTTTTTAGATATTTAATCATTTTGAAAATTCATCCAAATTTTGAGCTCTTCAAATATGTTATTTTCAAATCCCACATGTGTATATTTTGTAGTAAAGATAAAAAGTCTTTTAGCAGGCAACTCAAATAAAAACTTTTAAATGTCATCCTAATTAGACACTTTAATTGAGATAAGGAATTCATTTAAAAATGCAAATGTCAAAACCTCCGCACTCTAACTCTCGCAAATATACTCCGATTGTCATGAAAATTTTGGACATTAATGACGTTTATCCGTGCTCGAACCCTATTGAAATTGAAGTTTCTGCCATGATTAGTTTATTTACAAGGACAGTCAAAAGTTTTCCATTACATTACGGCCTATGGGGAAAAATCATTTCAAATAAATTTTCAAGATGTTACACCCTGTCAATCATCTTCAAATTTTACCGTTATATAATTAGTATATTAACTGACATGTTAAATAACAGGTTAACCGACAGGTAAACATCATTTAAACCTACGTATTTTAAGTGTCCGCATTTAGTGAACTTTTAAAATAAGAATTGTTGTGGCCAAAACTGTGATTCAACGTATAAAATCTGATTCAGCTTAAAAGTTTCAAGAAGTGCCATCATTTTCTAATAGAATAATAAAAAAAATCGTGATATATTATTCAGATCTTAATATTTTTAAAACAAAAGCTGTGTAAATGAAAATGGTCTATTGTAGTTTTTAAAAACTTAATGTAGTCCTTGCTATATTTTGTATTATTTAAGCAAGTAATGTATTCCAGCTGGAGGATCACATTAGCGTTCCAATAAATCCATCTCTGAATTTGTTTGACGATAGAGATTAGGGTTAGTTTGAGAAAATTTAAGAATTCCGGTTTTCAACGAATAACACGTTTTATGGGTAAAAATATGTTTTTACAAAATGTCTGTCGGTGCTTCTGTCTGTCAGTCTGTCAATTTGTATGTGATAAAAAAATTATGGGCTCTCTAACTCAAGAATTATTCCACAGAATTTTATAAAACTTTTGATTTAGTTAGGTTTTGGTAAAATCTAGAGTTTAGTAGTTTTTTATGTATATCGCCCAACAGGTGGTGCTACTGTGCTGCCTTTTTCACGATTTTTACAATAGCTGCATCTCAAAAACTTAATGACGCATTTTCATAAATTGTCATATTCCGTTAAACCGTGATATAATATGGTTCTGATAAAGTTTTGGTGTAAATCGTCTAACAGGTATCGCTTGATATGCGGCATTATTCATGATAATCGCTATAGCTCTATCTCAGGAACTCAAGCCAAATTTTCATCAACCTTCAAATTACTTTTGTCTCCGATATAAATTTGTATTCTTTAGTTATTGTAAAAAATTGCTCACTAGGTTCCGTTTTTTCCAGTTTTCCCTTCTTATGCAATGATTCTATCTCAAACACTATAACACATGGATTTTCATGAAATTTCAGATTAAGTTAGAAATTGAAATACGTTATTGCAGTTTAGATTTAGGTGTAAATTACGTAACGCTGCTATGTTTCCTTTACTGGGAAGCATTAGTTTTTAAAAGATACAATAATGTTTTCATTGCCACATCCGATTAGTTTTTAACTGTATATTTATACTTACTAGAAGATGGCTACAGCCAATTTAACATATAGGAAACATTGAGTCAAATACCGCAAGTGGGAGCAAAAAAAGCTAGAAGAAATTGAAGCAATACTTCTATGCGTAATTTTCTAAAATTTTACCCATATAAACATTATTAAACTGTAATCGAACACATTCAGATTGACTTTATAGATAAGAAACGATGTAGATAAGAAAATGATGTCAGGAAAATCTATTTTCCCTTTATCGCCATGATCAATAAATTCGATTGTATGAAATGTTTTCAACTCATTCAAGGGAAAATTTGTCAGAATGCTTTCGACCTTGCTCATTGTATTCTGAATTATTATGGAAGCTATGTGATAATGTAATTATTTTACAGTTACTCGAATATAAAATAGTGGCAAATTTATAGTAATATAAATGGTGAAACTTTTCTCAGAATACTTTCCACATTGCTTACTGTAATCTGAATTATTATTTAAGTTACGTGATAATGTAATTATTTTACAGTTACTCGAATACAAAAGAGTTTCAGTTGTTAAAAAAAAAATATGTTATTTAAAGAAATATTTATTTAGAAATAGTTGTGTTAACTTTAAATCCCTATTTTTGTTCACAGGTAAATGTTATAGAGTATGTAGCACAAACAAAGTTTGGCATTCATTTAGTTGAATTGAGTATATGCTGTCTGACGTAAGCCTAAAACGCTTCTAAAAAAAGTTCAAAAAGCCCAATTTTTAAAATTGTTATAAAGATACTGCAATAATGTTATATTTTTTCATCTTTCTTTTTTACAATTGAACTAAAAATAAGTATTTATTGAATATTATATTTTTTAAGTGCTTCGAATGCAGGCTATTTGAATTAAATCTTAAGATTTTAATAAGATTAACGTGAATAATTTTGCATTTCTGGATATAAATGAATAATTGAATGTGTCAAAAAGTGCAGAATTTGGATTTCATAACACTTGAAACTAATTAAACGTTGTCATTAAGGCCGATTCCAGCATCAATTGTATTCCCTTGTAGGGATTTTTCTTTAATTTAACATGTCATAAACTCTATGTAAGCACCACCAACCGTCGTGTTAACAATCTAAAATCAACCACATGAAATATATATTTGTTTCTCAAAAGAGTATTAAAATGATATGCAATCATTTGGATATACTTAATATATAATAATTTCGTCTTATTAACAAGTTTCCCTAAAAGCGCATTCGTGATATTCAGCTGTCTTCATATCGTAAAGTACATGAAATCCACATGGAGAAACCTATTCTCACGAGGAAATGCCGAATGTTACACATATCACGATTTTGATTTGTATACAGATTTATTTAAAATAAGTATGAGTTATGAAATGTATGTAACAAAAGCTAGTTTAAAAATTCGTGTATTTCTGTTAAATGTATATTGATTTTTTTAATCGTCTTTTAACAAATGCGTGTGACCCGAAATTACACGGTATACATATTTTTGCAAAAATGAACTATTAAAAGGGTCCGGGAATTAAAAATAATTTTTATCTATTGAGTTAAAAATTTGATTTTTTTTGTGATTGTTAACCATATGATTTGTAAACAAAATCACATGATAAAACTTCAAATTATACAAAATAACTACTTAAAATATGTTGCAAAAATATAGATATCATTTATTTAATTTACCTGATATCTTTCGAATACTCACGCATTCATTATCAAAGGAAGATAAAAGAAGATATTTGATTAGAAATAGAAAACATCAAAACAAAACAAAAACAAAACAGTCCGCGTGTATAAAAAAAAAAAAAAAAAAAAAAAAAAAAAAAAAAAAAAGTCACGATGAATTTATCGAAACACCAAGGATATTGTACCAGAGTGTGGGAATATTATATGAAATGACGTCATTGTAAACAGTATTTTTGTTAAGCAAAATTTCGAGAGATTCGCGGATAATGGGGGAGTATTGATTGGATGTTGAAAAAATTATTTTAGCTTTGTTAAAATTTATCAAAATATTTTCTTTTTGTTGCATTCTAGATAAGGCTGTGCTTGGCTTGTTGTATTGGATATCCGAAAAATGCTCTTTAAGTCTTACTTTTAATTTTCGAGATGTCTGACCAATATAGGATAAATTTTTTTGAGACTCTGTTGTGAATGGAATCATATAAACACCTGCTTTTTCTAGTTCGGGGATTGGATCTATTTTGTTATGAATTAAAACTTTTAATTTTGTCGGAAGTTTAGCTAATAATTTAATATTATATTTTAGCAAAGCATATCTCAATCTCTCGTAAAGTTGTGGTATATATCCAAATTTGCAATAACCGAACTTATTCAAACATAATTCTGTCTTCGGACTGAATTGCTTTGCTCGATTAACTAAACTATTAATCAGTTGAGGAGGGAAACCATTCTCCAAAGCAATCTGTTTAATCATATTAATTTCTTCTTCCAGGTATTTATCTGTACAGGCTTCGAAAGCACGTTTAATGTAAAATCTATAGGCAGCAATTTTATAATAGATTTTACTACAGACAACTATTTTGCAACACCTTTTAAATAGTTATTTTGTATGATTTGATTTAATAACAAGGTGTAAATTTCCACCAAAGACACTTAGTGGTTTTGACTCATTGAATGATAAAACTTCTTAAAGTATATATATATATATATATATATATATATATATATATATATAAATAAATTATTTAAAAAAATGAAGTAGTTTGAAATCGTTATAAATCAAAATATTATTTATATTATATCATTTTTTTTTGTAATTTAAATTCAGCAATTTAAAAAATATTAATTAAAAAAATAGTTAAAGTTAAAATTTGAAAAAAAAATTATGTAACTTTAACTAAAAAATCATATTTTCATTTCTTAGTTAATTTCAACATTTCTGAATCAAAATTGAAGTGAAAGAATAAAAAAAATTTCTAAATTTGAAGCCTTCGTTTTTAATGACTCTTTATTTATTACAATTCAAATTTGAGAAATAAAAAAAAAATACCAGCATGAAGAAAAGTGCATTTTCACAAGAATTCCTTTCATTGCTTGAAAGTTAGATTTTGAAAGCAAATGAAAACTAATATATATATATATATATTCCATCTTCTAATTAAGATAGAAACATAATTTTAAAAAAAATTTAAGCTTTTAGAAAACAGATAAATTTTTTATTCAATAAAATATTTTTAGAAAATTTGAAGTTTTTTGTCTCCCGAGTCCACTTAAATCACACAAAAATCAGCAAATTATAAGCGAAACAATAAACATAAAAATGTATATTCAATATTGTAAAATGATTAAACTAAAAAACTAAAAGAAAAAAAAGAAAAAAAAAGTATGAGGCGAAATAATTTACAAGCAGAATACGAAAATATTTCAAGAAGTAAAAAGTAACTTTTATGGCGAAGAACTTTTCTAAGACCAATGAACCACAATATAAATAAATCGCATACATATTTTTTTCTTGATTTAAAGAAAAAGGAATCTGCTTCAGATAAATTACTTCACTGAAATTGCTCGATCAAGTACGATATCACATGTAAAAGAATTTGGATTAAGAATGGATGATTATTAAAGGAACATATGTATATTAAGATAGATATAAACACGATTAATATAATAACCCAACATGGAGTGAAAAATTAGCCAGGACCATGAATCTGGGTCGACAGCGTACGAAGACAAAATAATAAAAGTATGCTCTCGCTGATTTTCTTTATTTATATGAGGACGTCAGTTTTTGAACTCGTCTGTTCATAAAATAAAATTTTGGAAATTACGGAAAATAACTTACTGAGTTCATTGTTTTCACTGTAAATGGGAATTTTACAATGCAGAAATACACGATTTTTTTTTTTTTTTTTTTTTTTTTTTTTGCTGATTGTAATGTTTTTTTATGCACATTCTGTTGTAAAAAAATTATTCACTCAGAAAAAATGAACTATGATCATAAAACTTGGTATGTGTATAATGATTGCTTCGATAAGCAAGTGGTTATAATTCAGAACAGTATATATTCTATTGATTAATAGCAATAAAAAGAATTTGCATTACGATAGATTGTAAAGTAGCATTTGAAAGCTATAAAAGCCGAATCTCGGTAAAACATAGAATTACGGATGGCACTGTGCTGCAGATTATGCCATCAATATAATTACGAATAAACTAGTTTGGTGGTGTTAATGGCGTTTTTTCAACATGTCTCAAACAATCTTCATCAAAGAAATATATGTTAAACTGGCAGGTCGTGAAATAACATTAGATCTTTATAGACATTGTTGCAATCAACGTACAATATTTGGCCGAGCGGCTTGCTGATAAATGACACATATTGTACTTAATATCACAGGCTGTGCGATCGGTAAAAAAATTTCGTCTACGTATGTGCAAACCATTAAAATACCTTGTAGCACGAGTACACTGTAGAAAGTGAAGACCCAAATTGGTTTGAAAGATTTCTGGGTATAGTAATGTTCCTAAAATGGTAGAGTAAGGATTCCAAAATGGTAGAGTATTGTGCCCAAAATAGATAACCAAAATGGTTCAAAACAGAGCAGATCTTTATTAACATTAAATTAATCAAAATTTCTGAGATATAATGTATATACTATCTAAGATATTTTAATTGTTTTAATGTCATTAAAAATCAGACATTTTTAAAACGATTTTGTGCTACAAACTGAACTTTCCAAATTGGAACAATCCTGTACCCAGAAATCTTTCAACCCAATTTGGGTATTTTGTTTTTACAGTGTAAAAGTGATGTCCCAGCAGATCACTCTCCCGACTGTAGCTTCAGATGATATGGCAATATGTAGCTCATTAACTAATTCAGGATCGGACCGCTGACCTCTTTGCTTACAAACCTATACAGCAGTCACCACCATTGAGAGAACAGTGGAATACATCACTGAATATCACATTTCTTTAGCCAGGCACTGCCCATTTTTCTCGAGATCGACACTAAGTCAGACAGCATGTCCCTATGTTAAGGAGAGAAGCAACTGCTTAAATCGCGTCCAGACCTGAGATCAGAATCGGCCTGTTATCTAAATAGGATAAGCCTTGTTACCACTGCATCCATATCAACTAACAAATAGCGTCAAATAGATGATAGCGACATCATTGGTGTACATGTGGCTGCTCATATCATTGCTCAATCGTCTCAGGCATTTGTTGTCCGGGTGTGACCAGAGACACTGCAATGGCTGACCGTGACTTCTCTGATCCACTGATGCCAACACTTGTGCAACTACAGTAAAACTTTAACCAAAATCCTGTCTGATAGGTTTGTTTAGATCTACCCGTTTTTCTGAGTTCTATGATTTAGCCCCTTTTCAAT
Organism: Maratus speculifer; assembly: GCA_964019185.1. NCBI lineage: Eukaryota > Metazoa > Arthropoda > Arachnida > Araneae > Salticidae > Maratus > Maratus speculifer. Next base: position 73,453,505 of record OZ025297.1, on the reverse strand, counting down.
ATAAAATCAATGTTCCTAATGCTGTCGAGTAAGTCTTAAAGGTATCATTCTACCAAACCCTATATTTCAACAGGGGTAGTACACTTATTATTATCAGTGATTTAGGGTATCGGATCTTTTAAATTTTACCTGCTGCGCAATTATAATGGGCATTGTGCATGTTCCATTGGTCAGTGTAGCTGAAATGGTAATCATTTACACAACTCATCAAGTTACACCAGAAAGCTAAGTTTCGTAGCGCAGGTTCAATTCTTTCGAGTCGCAAATATTTTTCTGAAATAGAGCGTAGATTCATTAACAGAATAAATTGATAGAAAAAACTCAATTTTTAAAATTTTGAACAGGACGAATTTTGAAACTCATGGTCTCATATATATATATATATATACAGGGTGAGTCATAAATATCGAAACAATAGGCTATCTTCTTAAATATTGCCCCTAGACCCATACTTCCAATTGCAAAAATTCATTAAAAAAAAGCTGAAATTTTTGATAAGATAAGTTGCAACTCTATGGGGGGTCTATTTGAAAAAGTACGAAAATTAACTTTTTATACGGCCCCCGTAGAATAAAAATTCCAGTTAGGAAAACTTTCCTTATCCAGTCCTGAATAATACACAAAAAGTTGCATCTTCATATCTTCAAAATTCGCGGAGTTATAACCGTTTGAATAATTCATCAGGTTTTAAGGGATTAGACACAAATTGAAATGCGCACAATTCAAAAGACAATGTTACTTTAACAGTTGTAGAAAACGCGTAAAAAATCTATCTTTTGAGTTAGAATTTTGTTTTTTTTTTCTTTTTTGTGATGGTTAGCCATATAATTTTCTAAGAAAATCACATCCTAAAATTTATCATAAAATTTATAAAATTTTATATGTACTGGTTTAAATGGGATAGTTAAAAATCGTTATAACTCCAAACATTATTTATCGGATTTCAATTTCTTTATATTTAATTAAAAATGAAAATCTGATTTTAATATGTTTCGGGGTTTTTGTTTTTCAATATTTATCTTAGAACTATTAAAAATATTTATTTAAAAAATAATAACTTTTAAAAAATCATATTTTCAAAAGTAAATAATTTTTCATTTTTTAGGTGCTTTCGTAATTATGGATATACGTAGCACCTATAGTGGTCGTTCAGTCCGTCTGTCCGTCTGTCTGTCCGTTCGTCCGTCTGTCCGTCCGTCTGTCTGTCCGCATATAACAACGCAAAAACTACCCAACCGAATCGTTTGAAATTTTAAAAACATAACTATTACATAATTTTATGGAGTCATTTCAAATTTTATGAAAATCGGATGCATAGATCAATTACAGGGGCAATCAAAAATATTCCATTACATTACGGTCAATGGGGAAGAAGTTTCAAATGCATTATAATCGTTTGAAATTTAAAATACATAATTATTACTTAATTTGTCGAGTTATTTCAAATTTTTTGATAATCGGGTGCATAGATCAATTACAGGGGCAATCAAAAGTATTCATTTACATTATAATCAATGTGGAAAAACTTTCAAATGTATTTTCTACGTTTGAAATTAAAAATATATAATTATTAGATAAGTTTGCCGAGTTATTTCAAACTTTATGAAAATCGGATGCATAGATCAATTACAGGGACAATCAAAAGGATTCCGTGACATTACGGTCAAGGGCGAAAAATTTTTCAAATGCATTTTAATGGTGTTACACTCATTCGAACTTAATAAAATTTATATGAACTATAAATTACATATTATAATATACATTTTACATAATTTGTGGTGCAAAGAACATTTGTTATTGATTTACAAGGCCACACAAAAGTATTCCATTACATAATGGTATAGGGAGAACATTGTTTGATGAGCGTTTTAATTGAAATTCATTATTTACAATTTTATGAGATTGATATATGAGAGTAATATTTTTAAAACTTCGTTATCGTACGAACGCACCTCATTTGCTAAGCTTCACGTGCAATTTCCAACTTGTTTTTAAACAAAACTAATGTAAAATAATTAAAAACGACATTTTTCAAGTTTGTACTTTTTATCTTTATAACAATTCTTTACTTTTAAAAATTAAGACAAGAAATAGTCGGGAAAAAAAAGTCATTATACAGAAAAACAAAATGTACTGTTTTACTGCTCATCGGTTATTTAAAAGAATGTTTTTCTAAGATGCAGATTAAGTCTTTTTAAAAATTTAGCTCCCACAACTTCAAGCTTTTTATAGTTTTGGACAGGCTGTTAAAAAATCTGTATTCTGGGATCAGGTCAGATCAGGACCGAGACGTTACTTTTTTCTGAAGACTCGCCTATCAGGGTCTAATTATTTTTAATACCGGATGGGACTGCTTCCTTTTTCCCAGTTCTGCACTGGACGAAATTTTAAATCCCGGTCTCGAACAATTCGTATTAAAATCACAGCCTCTGACTGACCTATTACGTGCATAAAATAAGTAAAATTTGGATCAATCAATATTTTTACAAAAACCACATAAATTTAAAATCGCTTTTATTTTACAAACAAAAAAAAAAAAAAACTTTAAAATTTATTTTGTTAAGAATAGTATATTTAAATGCTAAAAAATTAAACAAAATAAAACCAGAGAAAAAAATCTGCCTATAACGGAATTCTGCCTTAAACAGAAAATATGTTGATCCATGCAAAATAAATACAGTAATACCTAAGAAAAAAATAAACTTTATTTAACCCTCCTAGGAAGGGCATTTGTCTATTACGTATTTTTTCTTTTCTATGTGATTCCGTCTTAAAAAGTTTTACTGTATAACATTTTTCAAAGTCTCCAACGCACGGGATGTGGATTAGCGATAATAAAATATAAGTGAAACATTTACATTAAACAGAGATTCATTGATAAAATAAATATATCACAGCCTTTGGCGCTTCTTTAATAATAAAAAAGTATAAATATAAAAAACGAAATTCTATATTAAGTACTTTTGGTCAGAACTCCTCCACGCGTAACAATTTTAACTATACTGAAGTAAAAAAAAACTATGTACAAATTCACGGCTGAGCCGGCTATGATTTAAGCTTTTTTCCAGGCTGGTCCGGATTATGATTTTAACATTATTTCATGCCGGGCAGAACGTTTTCCCCTATGGGTCGGTTTAGAACCAGACTACATATTTTGATCTATTCAGACCTCCAGTGCTAGCAATCAACATGTTTTAAAAACAAATTTTGATTCAAATCAATACGCTGCTTTATTATGTCCAAATAACAGGCACGGTCTTAAACCGACATATAATAACGGACAATTTGTGGACGATCCCTTATTTGCTTTGAAAACGGATGAAAAACACATCGATTACTGGCATGGTAAAGTGGTGTAAGTCACGAATTTTTGAGAATTTTGGATTTTAATATCTCTGTCAGTTTTTCAGATACGGAGATGAAATTTTTTTTGTTCAAGTTAGGAATGAATAAGGAATAATTTCCTAATTGGGAATTTTGCTCTACGGGGTCCGTATAAAAATTTAATTTTCGTATTTTTTCAAATAGACCCCCCATGGAGTTACAACTTATATTATCAGAAATTTCACCTATTTTAATGTGTTTTTGCAATTGGAAGTATGGGTCTAGAGGCAATATTTAAGGAGATAGCCTATTTTTTCGATATTTATGACTCACCCTGTATATATATATATATATATATATATACATATATACAGGGAGATTCAAAAAAGATGGGGGAAATTTTAAGAGGTGATAGTACACATCAAGACAAATAAATAAATGGGAAACTAAGGGTCCCAAACGTCTTCCGAAGAAGATAGGCGCCATCAAAGTTTAGAGTCCAAAATTTGAAATGATTATAAAAACGGAAAAATTGGTCGATTCGTATGCAGTTTTCACGAAAACTATTCTTTATGTCAGTATTGTCTTGAAAATAAATTATAAAGATAAATTTCGAAAAATGCCGATAGAGGGTGCTTTAGACTTTGGAGCTAAGAACAACTATTTTTTACCGTTATTTTTTGTATGTCATTAAGTTTTTTTAGAAGCTTTGACATAAACTTAAATTTTGAGCTCAAAATCTGAATCGTTCAGAGTGGTTAAGTAGCGCAAACTGAACTGTGTTCAATGGGGGTGGGGAGGTTCAAATTTCAAATTATTATAAAAAAGGAAAAAATTGGTCAATTCGTTTGCGGTTTTCTCTAAAACCATTCTTTATGTCACTATTTCCTTGAAAATAAATTTAAAAAATAAATTTTAAAAAATTCCGTGATTTTGATCATTGTTTTCATCAGTCGCTTTTGACTTTCCGTAAGCTGGTATTATTAAGTCACCTATTTATATTTCTCATCAGGACTTCCACAAAGTCTTTTACATTTTTAAAAACTTCAAAAATCTCGTAAATGTGTCAAAAAATAAGGACTTTGTAAATGCGCATCATGAAATGCACAAACGCGCAACAATTGTTTCGGGTCGAAATAATTAACAAAACTAAAGGAGTGCAGTAAATGCTGCAAAACATTCATCACTGCAGAAAAAATATGAATAAAAAAGATTTTTGATGAATTCTGGCGTAAGTAATAAACAACCTTATTCAAAAATAAATAAAAGTTAAAAGAACCGAAAACAGCAAAATAAAACGAGTAGTTTTTAGGCGTCAGTAAAAAAAGCGTTGAATAAAGGTCATAAAAGGTCATTAACTGATTTCTGGAGTTTCAACAAGTTTGCTGCCGCTTACGTAAAGATGTGATGATAGATAATGCCGTACTGTAGAAGTGGGTTTTCTCAGAAGCCGATTTACTTTCTATAACAAAGAATCAGTGAAAAGTGACTGGCTATTGGACATCACCCCACATCACGCGCTGGCGCGTGTGTGGCCCCTCAACGTTGGCTCCATATCACGCGAAAGCGCGTGAGTAGCAGCAAGTTTGTTAAAAGTGTGAAAAGCTTCTTGGAAGGTTAAATGAGAAGTGAGAAAAGGATAAGAAAAAATACTATATTTAAGAAAGTTAAATCACTGATTGGGACTCAATGAAAATTTAGTATACACAGCTCCCTCTACAAACGCATCTATCTATCTACATTGTAAAAAAAAATGTAAATTTAAGGTACTTTACCTTGATTAATTCAGTAAATTAACGGAATGTGTCACTTTTTTCACATAAACGCTCAACTTCCGTAATTTTTTGTTTTTACGGGTAAAAAGCATTAATGCAATGGCAAAGTCCGTTGATATAGGTATAAAGTCCCTTTTTTAGGACATTGTCTGGAATCTCTGCTGCACCTTATTTTCAGTGTATCTATCTACATATATATGTATGTATATACATATGTACTCCCCCCACATATATATATATACATACGTATATATGGAATACGGTCATAGTGGTTGTTGTTGAGATTTGAAATTTAAATCTCTAATTCTTGAATACGTTGTCATGGTAAAAAGTATTAATTTATATTTATAAAATAATTAGCCTATCATGCATATCTTTTTTTTTTGACACATTGAACTTAACATCCGTCAAAACGGTTGATAACAGTAACATCTGAATTTGAATAGAATGGGTATAGAAAGGCAATGTTATTTTAAGCATATTCTATTGGATCCCATTTAATACGCCAGCTTCTATGAAACAATTATTACATGAAGATTTTATTTTTAATCACATTTTTAAACTTAACTTTATATTCCAGAATTTTGCATATGAGCATTATTTGTCATCGAACAAAATACCCGATATTAAGTCTGTAGATAACAATCTAATTTTCGCAAGAATATTAAATCTATTTACAGTTATTTCAGTTTATGATATCTATAATAATATTCCGTTCTATCAATACGTTTGGCCATAAAAGACCATAATATGCAGAAATCTTGAAATCGTAAGGAAGGCGAAATTATACAGAGAAAGCTATATTACAAGAGGAATATAAGATATATACTAGTGGTTTAGATGCAAATATATTTTATGTTAATAGCTTATTATTAAAATTAAATCATAAAATCATTGTTTCACATTCGCGTGCTTATTTGTTCTACATATCAAAGGCAATTTTTAAAAATTTACATCCATACTTGAATTTTCCATGTTTATTTTTCAATAAAAGCTATGTTTGGACCACTTTCATTAGGTTGATTAACATCATTTTCCCTTTCTTTGGTATTTTTTAAATATTTAAAATAATATTTTGTGTGACAGCTTAATCTTTTTTTCTTTTTTTTATGTCTGCATTACAACGTCGAAAAGTTAAACACATTTTTTAACTGTCTTCTAAAAGAATATAATTTACAATTCAGATGCATTTTTTTCTTTTTTTTTACATACATTTAATTTTGTTTTTCAAAAATTTACACATAAACGCATATACATCTCACAAAACCCAAAATTTCACATATTTTTAAAATTGTTCATATAAAAACTATCCCTTTTCAATTCACCCTTGTTTCACAGGTTATTCTTATTAGAAAATATTCTATTTATTTCTTTATCTAAATGTCTTTTTATTTTTAATTACGTGAATTCTTATTTCATTTCCTTTCAAATAATGTCTAGAATCACTTCCCGTATTATTTAATCTTCAAAAAACCTTTTTTTTATTTCCCAAATTTTAAAAGTGTTTTCATTCTTTTAAAAGCGTTCATCATTTTTTTTGTTTATTTTAAAACTCAATTGTTTGAGTAATTTCAGTTTTACTAAGTTTCCTTAATTTTAAGACGAGTGCCATAATGCATACCTTCCAGCACGCTCATTGGTTAAAATTACCACTGCATTGACGTATAGAATCCTATCATTCGCCTTTATAACACACGATACATCAGCGCTGAACTCAAGAGTTTGATTTTGATGGTTCTATTTTTTCTATGCTAAAAATTAAATATGTAAATTTATATGTTGCATATGTGGAGTTGTAGTGTATGAACATGCAGTATATGAAATATATGAGAGAACATTTCTTTGAAATTTAAGAGTTGCATAACTGAAAGACAGCTAACAAAATCAGAATATAAAAAAAGATTTTTTAATTAAATAAAACAGTTTAAATTTTAAATAAAATTTAATTATCAAAACTTAATTTTAATATTCAATAAATTTAGGTTTTCAAATTTTAATTTTTACTCATTTTTCATGTGTAAAAAAAACTTTGTCATTTAACATTATTTGTTGTTAATTTGTGATTGTCCTATTGTTATTTAGCTCTAATGAATTAAATTTGTCAAGGTTGAGATTTTTTGTATTGTAAATCCTTTAATATTCATTATAGTATTTGAAAAAATAAAACTCTCTGAAAAAAATTGTCTTGGATTATATGGCAGTTGAAAAAGTTTTAATCTTATCTTCCATCTTTAGCAAGCGAAATGCAAATACATGTGAGCAGCACAATATTTTGAATGTATTTTTTTCAAATGCACCCAGAAAAAGGAATTTATTTAAACTACAAAACATGTTTTGTTGAGTACATTTTGGTTGTTTTAAGCGATTTTTTTAGTTAAAGTAAAAAATCATTTTGTTGCTCAGGCAAAAAAAAGTATTGTTAATACTCTTATATATTATTATTGCTAACACTCTTTAAATTTTGTGAAAACAACTAAATTTTGTTGGAATTACCAATTGAAAATAAAAAACTTCAGTACGACTCAAATAAAATTAATGAAATTTTGTTAAAATTTGATAAGAGTGTTAACAATATATATATTTTTTTTCGTCTGAGCAAGAAAACAGATTTTTTACTTTAACTAAAAAATTTGCTTAAAACAACCAAAATATACACAACAAAACTTTTTCGTAGTTTTAATCAATTCCTTTTTCTGGGTGTGGAATGTATTATATTTCCGCTTTGATTTTTTGTCATTTTAATGTAACTACGATAGGCTGCGATTGACTTTCAAATGTAAAAGGAAGTTACGCCATTACGAAAATTGAGTATTTTCATGTGTTCATTCCTATCTTCTGTTTCTAAATTATTCTACTTATCTTTCGATAAATTTATTATTATTTTAGTTTATCTGAATTTAAAGATTTATATAGAATAAATAAATAAATAAACGATAGTCTTGTGAGGAAAACCTTTATATATATATATATATATATATATATATATATATATATATATATATATATATATATATATATATATATATATATATATATATATATATATATATATATTACAAATTTTAAATTTTTTTCGCCAAAATTAATCTTTATACTATATTAATTTCCTTATAACAATATTCCGTACTTACTTCAACTTATTAAATAAAATCTTGTTTTTAGATCTAATCTATTAATCCTTATGGAAATGATATAAATTCCTAATTCGCCTTAAAAAACATTTAATCCAGTGTGTGTAAATTTAAAAGAAATTTATTAAAATAAATTTAATCTAAATTAAAAATATTCTTAATTAAACTTTATTTCTTAATATTCCAAATAAAACTAATTTTTTCTATGTTTTTATCAACCCTTTTTAAGAAAGTCTTATTAAAATTATTCCAAAATCATACCTTTCAAAAAATATCATTATTTTTATTTATCTATTTATTTATTTTTCCCCCATTCAACATTCCATATGTGTGCATAACAATACATTCATTTCTTTTCTTTTTCTCTTAAAATTAATTGTCTGCAAAAAAAAAAGATCTTTTGCACAGGAAATTTGAAATTCTGAGTCGATTATAAATTAGTTAAATAATATTTTTAAAAATAAGTTATTGTCTGTGGAAATAGTCTCTAATCTGGGCATGAGTTATGTTTACATAAAAGAATGATGGTTCGAGAATAAAGAATGTTCTAGAATTTTCTTTTTAGATTTAAGAGGGAAAGCCTCGAGATGAGAAAAAAGATTCTTGGGTTTTTTCTTCGATGAGTACGGCTCACTGAAATAATGATGAAATATTTCGGTAAAAAACAGTTTACAAAAGGAGCCTTTCCCTTTCTCATGACTACAGATTAATAAATTAACTTACAGCAGCCAATGAGTAATTAATTGGATCCTCTACACCTATTTATTTATTTTTTTTCTACGTTTGCCATGACTTCTGCGCGGTAGAACGGGGACCCTGGCGATGATGTCTCTGGCTCCTAACTTTAAAATGTCACATATATATACGTGTGTGTGTTACGGTTAACTAGTTAAATTCGGTAATTATCAATAATAACCGTTTATTATTAATTATTACCGGTGAATTTCGGTCAATCTGATTAATTAAGATTAGTAACGAATGTATACTTTACAAAAACATGTAGGGGGAACTGGGTACATTGATACACCCCCTCTACTGATCGCAGGGTCATTACAGGAAGTTTCACAATAGCTCCAAAAGGTTATGCTAGTGCACTCAACTACATGCACAAAGTCTTAGAATGATTCAGTAGTTTGATGAAATGGGACGGGGGATTTATTTTTCTTGTAGGTCAAAAGTAAATTTAAGTCGTACAATTGAAATGGTATTATAAAAATGTTCCAGTACTTTCGACCAAAAAGGATACTTTTCCTGGAAAGTAAAGCTAATCTTTATCAGTTCCTTATTCTTTATTGTTAGATAGATTATGAAGTGTTGGATTTGAGGCTCATTTTATTGAAAATAGCAGTATGGGGAACATTGATACAGTCTATGTCGGGGCACATTGATACAACCTAAATCCTTTTCTAGTTCATTTTTTCATTCCCTTATATTGTTTTTTTTACCATACATTCCTTAATCCAACCATTTTTTGCCAACAATTTCTAATATTAGTTTTTCTTGAAGTGAAATAGCTCTAATTTCTTTATGTTAGAACATTTTATAGTATTTTTGCAAACAGAAGACGTACGGAATGACTCGACATCTAGTGCTAGTAGAACTAACAAAAGAAAAAGACGGCAGCCCGGAAATTCTCAAATTTATATCGATTCTCTTGAGAAGAAATATTTTCCACATGAGAAATGTTAAGTAAGAGAAACAAGCTGCAGAACATCACAGTATAATTATATTATAAACAGCATTTTAATACAATAATCCTTTATTTTTCGTTTATATACTGATTTATAAACATACATTTCATTTTGATTGCTTTTATATTGCTTACAAATAAATTGTGTGTGATTTGAATTTCTATAAATAAATATAAAATAGTTTGCTAACTTTTTTTCGATGAAAAATATACATTGGTGTTATTTTATCTCCATTTTTACCAGATGTATCAAAGTGCCCATGAAGTGTATCAATCTGCCCCGGGGATGGGGCACATTGATACAAATAACTTTTTTTTATTATTTTAAATTTACATGCAAAAATAATATATAAAACAACGATTGTACATTGTTAAAACACACTACACAAGTTTTACTGACATTACATGGTAAAATAACTTGAAATTTCAACTTTCTGAACAACAAAAAAATTCTTAGAATAAATTTATATCAATGTGCCCCAGTTCCCCCTACTACGATAACGGTTTGTATCTAATAACAAAAATAATTGTCAAGAGACAATAATACTCAATCAAAAGAAGTGTTTTATTAATAAGAAGAAAACGGCTAAACAATTTAAAATAATTATTTTTATAGTTACTGAATGAATCAGAAAAAAATTAAAATGTTGAAATATTCAATGAATAAATTATACAGCTTTGAAAAGCATGCTTTTAACAATGAATGTTTAGAAAATACGTATGCAAAATGAAAATCTCAAGCTAAACGAATTGAAATCATTTACACTTACCAACTTTGATTTGTAATTATTAATAATCACCGGTTAATTTGATGAATTTTCATAAATTTTTTATACTATCCGGTTTATTTGGATATCATTTGGTTGTTATTAATGATAACCAGTTACTATTAATAATAACCGAATAATCAATCAAATTGAAACTAAAATATATATTCATTCCTGAAATTTTTTTTTGTTGTTGTTTTACAAAAGTTGAAGAGGATGGGGGGGGGGGGAGTTATTCCACTGACAGAATATAAATTTCTTTTATGTGATGCAACAACGAGTTTGGATTTGACAACAGTTTTACAACCTAAAATAAACGTAATCCGACCCCCTGTATTTTTAATAAGCTTCACATATGACCGGGAAAGCTTTCAGATATTATCTAAGTAACAAAACAATCTATTCCTTGATGAAGTATTAAAGGTATGTGCAATAATATGGGTATACAAAATCTACAATTATTTCACTGTATGTATTACTAATGAGTTTATATATTAACCCTTTTGTAATATGCAGCAGCTTTCGAATCGTACTGAAGGAGAAATTGATCTTTAGAAATCTGTTTGTAAGGGGATGCTAACTATTCAAGTTATATATGTCTGAGATTTGCATGTAAAAGATATAAATTAGCAGTTTTAAAGTGAAACAAATTCATGATTAATGTTTTTTCCTGTTTTTCTTTTGTGATTTTTTTAACTCGTTATCTTAAAGTGTTTTGTGTGTTTTAACAAACATGTAAACCTGTTGTCTTTCTCGAGATATTTATGTCGTTAAATAAGATATTTACCCTTTTATATTATTAAAATATTTTGACCCGAATGTCAAAAAGATATTTATTTTATTAAATAAATATATTTTTTCTAAAAAACGACAGATGACTGAGAGATTTTTTAAAAGTTACATCATATTACTTTATTCATTTAAAAAAAAAAAATCAGTAAAAATTATTGTATTTAAAGAGAACCTAAAAAAAATTGAGATTAACGAAATAGTGAAAACTAATTGCATCGCTTAGTTTAAATAGAAAAAAATATACACCATATATTTTAGTTGAGAAAAGAATTTAAATAAGTGCAATCAAAATATAAGTTAAGTGTTGCTAAAAAAAAATTCTCATTTAATTATATATTTATGAGCATTAACTTCATTCCCATGAGCGTTACGTCACCGGAATAGCATACAGATATCTTTATAAACACTGTTTACAAAATTTATGATTAATATAACATTGCAGGTTAAGATAACCGATCTAAATGCTTAATTTTACAAAAAAAATCTATTACCGTAAGCTTTGAATCGATTTTAACTGATTTAAAATTTCTAAATTTTCATTTATAGCTTAACTCTTTACGCACTCGAAAATCGCATTATTATTTTTTCCAGTTATAAATAGCTAATAAAAAGACTTAAATGGAAATTTAACTCATTTAACAGTTAATTCGCTGATGTAGATCTAAAGCACACCACATCGGTTAAATAATAAATAACTTGTAAAAAGTTTTTTTTTCAAAACAGCATTTGAAAATTGTTGGGCTGTCTTTTTACTTTGTTCAATCTTGACAAAAAAAAAAAAAAAAAAAAAAAAAAAAAAAAAAAAAAAAAAAGTATCGGATTCGTGAAAATTTTCGAATTCCAGATTTCGACAGATTTACAAATTTAAGGGTCAGGGATTAGAAAAAACATGTTTTCACATAAAATGTCTGTCTGTCTGTCTATTCATCAGTCTGTCTGCCTATGCATCAGTCTGTCTGCCTATGCATCAGTCTGTCTGCCTATGCATCAGTCTGTCTGCATGTGTAATAAATTTTGAGGCCGTTTTATCTCTAGAACTTATGCACAGAATTTCACAAAATTTTAGATTCAATTATACTTTGATATAAACTGGATCTGATTGGTTTTTTATGTACAGGGTGTTTCTAAACTCATGGTACAAATTTTAAGGGGTGATAGTACACATCAAGACAAACAATATTATATACGAAACTAAGGGTCCCAAACGTCTTTCAAAGGAGATAGGCGTCATTAAAGTTTAGGGTCCAAAAACTCAAATGATTATAAAGAACAGAAAAATCGGTCGATTCGTTTGCTGTTTTCACTAAAACTATGTCAGTATTGTCTTGAAAATAAACTATAAAGAAAAATTTCAAAAAATGCCGATAGAGGGCGCTTTAGACTTTGGAGTAACGAAAAACTATTTTTTACCGTTATTTTTTGCATCTCATTAAACTTTTTTAGACGCTTAGACATAAACCGCTTAGACATAAACTTAAATTTTGAACTCAAAATCTAAATCGTTGGGAGTGGTTAAGTAGCGCAAACTGAACTGTGGGGGGAGGTTCAAATTTCAAATGATTATAAAAAACGGAAAAATTTGTCAATTGATTTGCGATTTTCACTAAAATTGTTCTTTATGTCAGTATTCTCTTGAAAATAAATTATAAAAAAATATTTCAGAAAAAGCCTATTGAGGGCGCTTTTGACTTCGGAGTAACGTGCAACTATTTTTTACTGTTATTTTTTGCATCTCATAAAATTTTTTAAAAGCTTAGACATAAACTTAAATTTTGAGATGAAAATCTGAATCGTTGGGGATGGTTAAGTAGCGCAAACTGCAATGTGTTCAATGGGGATGTGGAGGTTGAAATTTCAAATGATTATAAAAAAACGGAAAAATTGGTCGGTTTTCACTAATACTATTCTTTATGTCAATATTTCCTTGAAAATAAATTTTAAAGATATCTTTCAAAAAATTCCGTCAGAGGGTGCCTTAAACTTTAGAGTAACCAACAACTATTTTTAACCGTAATTTTTTGTATCTAATTAAATGCTTGTAAAAGTTCAAACTTAAATTTTGAGCTCAAAATCTGCATCGTTGTGAGTAAATATTAGCGGAAAATTGAACTGAGTTCGAGGGGTGGGGAGGGTAACATTTCAACTCCTGAACACAGTTCAGTTTGCGCTTCTTAATCCCTCCCAACGATTTAGAATTTGAGCTCAAAATTTACGTCTAAACTTTTGCATTCATTTAATTAAATACAAAAAATAGCAGTTAAAAATAGTTGTTGGTTATTTTAAAGTTTGAGCCCTCTAACGGAATTTTTTGAAATTTATCTTTAAATTTTTTTTCAAGGAAATACTGACATAAAGAATAATTTTAGAGAAAACTGCAAACGATTCGACCAATATTTCCGTTTTTTATAATCATTTGAAACTTGGACCTCCCCACCCTCATTGAACACAGTTCAGTTTGCATTACTTAACCACTCTCAACGATTCGGATTTTCAGCTCAAAATTTAAGTTTATGTCTAAGAATCTAAAAAAATAATGAGACGCAAAAAATTGTTGTTCGTTGCTCCAAAGTCTAAAGCGCCGTCTATCAGCATTTTCTGAAATTTGTCTTTATAATTTATTTTCAAAACAATACTGACATAATAATTAATTTTAATGAAAATCGCAAATCAATTGACAAATTTTTTCGTTTGTTATAATTATTTAAAATTTGAACCTCCCCCCACCGTTCAGTTTGCGCTACTTAAATACTCCCAACGATTTGGATTTTGAGCTCAAAATTTAAGTTTATGTCTAAGCTTCTAAAAAATTTAATGAAATACAAAAAATAACGATAAAAAATAGTTGTCCGTTACTCCAAAGTCTAAAGCGCCCTCTATCGACATTTTTTAAAATTTATCTTTATAATTTATTTTCAAGAAAATACTGACATAACGAATAGTTTTAGTGAAAACCGCAAACGAATCGACCGATTTTTCTCTTTCTTATAATAATTTGAATTTTTGGACCCTAAACTTTAATGGCGCCTATCTCCTTGGAATGACGTTTGAGACCCTTAGTTTCCTATTTAATACTGTTTGTCTTGATGTGTACTATCACCCCTTAAAGCCTGTACCATGAGTTTAGAAACACCCTGTATATCGCCCAGCAGGTGACACAACAAGTTAATAAATCCAAAAAAAATGTTAAATAAAAGATATCTTTAGAAAATTGATTTAAATATAAAATTCATTATTAGAGTCATATATTAATAAATACACACGAAACTTTTATCATTTAGAATACAATCAATTAGCTTTAAAAGAATACTAATTAAATAATGCAAGTTTTTATGCTAAAATTATATAAAGCAATAATATACTCAAATAAATTAATACACTCCAACTCTTATCATAAAAATCTACTTACATAAAAATGTTTAGAGTTTTTTAAATTTGTTATTCAGCTTTGATAAAGACCATTTTCGCCAGCTGTATTTCCAATATCAGTTTTTTAAATGTCAAAGATTATATTATGGAGCTTAAAGGAAGAGGTTGCTATAAAAAAAATCAATAATCTTTCAATGAACAAAAAAAAAACTCATTAATATATAAATGAAATACTTCTAGTAAAAAAAATTAAATATAAAATACTCTATTAGGTTAGGATAAAACTTAAAATGCACTGTACAGTTTACTACTCTAAATACAATTTTACAAATTTGAAAATAATTATGAGATAATGCACGTTTTTACATTAAAGGTATAAAAAAAGTAACAAAATATGCAATTAAGGATAAATTAAACTCTTCAACTCTTGTAATAACAAAAAGACAACTCAGGTAAAAACTTAGGATTTGTAATTTGAAAGTTCGCGCTAGAGCACTTTATACCATTTTATTTATAACACGACCTTTTAGTACAGTGAAGAATCTATTATCACTAAATGAAAAACCAATTGACTTCCATCTGATCCTATCTTCGAAAATAGTTGTAAAAGGCTTTAACCAAAAAATAAGAAACTTTACTTCTTATGTCTTAGTGCATGAAAATATTAATATCAGTTGCTATAGTTACATAAAAGTCATGCGTAGCAATTTTGATGATCATATTGTTTTGCGTTGGAAGTTTCAATTTCCAGCTTGTTTTGAAGTACTTTATTGTTTTTTTGTGAGAATTTATTTTTTTTATACATTGATGAATACATATTGAACAATTCTCTTTACTCAATCTATTTTAACCCATTTTAGGCCAAGCACAGAAATTTTATAAAATGTAGCATTATTTTTATTGAAATATGCTTAAATTACATACATTAAGACACAAAAAAAGATTCGTGCATGAAAAATAATATTTTATATAAGAAATAATATTTTATATAATAATATAAAATATTATTTCTTATAATGAATAATATGAATATGAATAATATTTTTATGACTTTTGTTTTATTCTTATTTCATATACAGAATTTGCAACTTTAATCTACTTTAAAAACATATAATTCATTTCAATTGGAACAATAATATATTTTTAAAAAGTCAAATTTGTCAAAGGCGTTTCAAATTAAAACTCTAGCGTATTTTGAAAATTTTTTAAGAGAAAGTGTTTACTCCAATTGAATTACTAATATTTTATGGATGTCTTCAAAAGCCTTAAAAAATAGAAGAAAAATAAAATTCTTGAAAAAAATGTGTCAGAGTGCTAAAAAAAAATATTTATCGAAATGTTTCGTATACGAACCTTTGGCCGAAAATGGGTTAAATTTAACATTGTGAGATTTTTGTTGTATGAAAACAACATGGATATGAAATAATGTTTAATGCTTTTTTCACTCAAGATTTTCAATTTTTATTTTTAAAATTTTATTGTATTCTTTTTTTGTAAGCAAAAAATGTAATCTTGTGATATTATGGTAACCAGAACAATAAGTTTAAACTGAAACTTTTGTAAATCTGAACATTAATTATAACTGAACAAAGTTAATCATACAACTGAAAAATCTCTTGCTTAAAAAAATGTATCATTTTGTAAATATGCTTGTTATAATTTTCTTTTTAAGCATTACACATTTCACGAACTGTTTCTGAAACTGTTTTCCATAAACAAATAAAATATATTAGCTTAGTTGTATGTACTATAGTTAATAGTGCATACAAATGAGGGTAATAAAAAAAAATGCTGCATAAAAAATTTAATAAAATATTATCATTCAAAGCCAATTGAATACTCGAAGAAAATTAGAAATTTGCATGAAAATATTTCTAAGATAAGAGAATTAAACTAAATTTAAATACTACAGTGATAAAAAGAAAATACCTGAAATGCTTCATTTAAAATACATCTACAGTAGACATGGTCTGAAAACTTTTATCAAACATTTTACGACTTCTGTAAACATCTGCAGTATTCTGGAACTCATTTCATTTTATCATCTGAAAACAACTTTTTTTTAATGAGATAAGAATTTTAATTCTGTTGATTTTCGAAAATGTGAATGTAATTGAGTAAAGAAAATGTATTAAATATTGCATGCATTAAATTTCGCATTGAATTTTTTCGGCTACAAAAGAATTTGAATTGTTGAAAAAAGTTTTTAAAAACACTGTTTATCAAAATTAACAATATTTGATTGATATAAAATGTTTAAAAATGCTGAGTTAATCCGTGTTAGCTCATTTGTGATAAACCATAGACCATTAACTTCAGTTAATGATCCAAATATCGATAAGATCAGGTAATAACCTACTCGATGATCATCATTTTTTAATTTATATTAAAATAAAACGTTGAATATAATAATTTGCTATAATCGATTCAGCTGATGTGAAAAAAAATATTTAAAAACTTCGAGCGCAAACGAAAATTTTTTCAAGAAAAAAATAATTTCAAATAAAACAAATTAATTAAATAGGGACAAAAATGAGAATATATTAAAATGGGTTCATAATTTATATACATCTATGCGTATAGGGTAGATATATGGATGTAGCCCCCTGAAAGACTTTCTTTAAAAATAATTTTCATTAATCGTTATCATTATTGTAGTCCGTTTTTTTTTTCATATCATATTATTAACATTTAACTAATCCCATAATTACATTACCCAATAGAAATAAAAATATTAAATGGAATCTTTGTGAAATTCTGCCACTTACTCACTTATTGAAGAATTTGTGTCGCATAGTACTGAATATCAAGTACAAAAGTTTTTTAAAACAGGTCTAAAAATTAAAGCACTTTTTTTCAAAAAATCCCTGTCGGCTTGGCCTATAGGCGGAGGTAGGTTTCGAAGAGAGCTCATTTCAACAACAAAAAATAAAGTATGATTAGAGATAAACCCAGTTTAATAACTTCATTTGGCCGCTTATGAAAAATTCTTAATTTTATTTTTCTACATGAACTGGTTTTATCAGAATCATATTAAGCAAAATTCAGCTCAAATGCCCATTTTAACAACATATTTTGAAATATATTTCGAATTTATTAAAAAAGCAACCAAAATAGTTCATTATATTGTTCCTACATAACAAAAAACTGTCAATTGAATGCATTTGAGAGAAAATTGAATTTAAAAATGAGTCATAAAATAACCGATTTGTTATTTGAAGAAATCCTTCATTCTTTAATCATGATAGCTTCGGTAAATTTTGTGCGAAATGCCCACTTTGACGGCATTTTTAAAAATATATTCTATCTTTATCAAAAAACTGGCCAATGCGTCACATTATATAGCTTCTAAATAAGAGGATTTATAAATTGGATGCATTTGAGAGCAAAAATATCTTTAAAAACGAGTCAGAAAAAACGCAATTTCTTATTTGAATACTTCCTTAAATTTTCAGTCTCGATGACTTCGGGAAATTCTGTTCAAAATAACCTTTTTGGTATCTTTTTTGAAATATATTATGTCTTTATCAAAAATTTGACTAATGCGTTACATTATATAGCTCCTATATAAGAGGATCTGTAAATTGGATGCATTTGAGAACAAAAATGGTTTTAAAAACGAGTCAGAAAAAAACGCAATTTCTTATTTGAATACTTCCTTAAATCTCTATGACTTCGGGAAATTCTGTTCAAAATACCCTTTTTGGTAGCCTTTTTTGAAATATATTCTGTCTTTATCAAAAAACTGACCAATGCGTCACTTTATACAGTTCCTAAATAAGAGGATGCACTATTTGGATGCGTTTAAAATCAAAAATGAATTTAAAAATGAGTCAGAATATAAGCAGTTTGGACTTGAGGCTTTTCTCCAACTCCTATTTTTGTTTAATTTATTTTTGCTATACGAATTGGTCCTATCAAAAATTTGTCAATATAAAAGTTGTAAATATTATTGAGGAGATGCAAAATAAATTTATTTAGACCTGATAGCTTAAAATTGACGGAGTTATGGATTTTTTTCTTTTTTCACCCCCCTTTTTCTTTTCGTTTTTAATTTTTTTCATCGCTAAAAGTTGGTTCTATCAAAAACTTGTAAATACAAAAGTTTTAGATAATTTTAAGAACATTTATAAAAAAATTAATTGGACTTAATATCTTGAGAATTGACGAAGTTATAATTTTTTTCTCCTAAAAACCCTGTTTTTTTTTCGCCCCTTGAGCCCATTTCTAAATTTATCAAATATTTGTCATGCGTAAACTTTTGGCCTATTTTTAAGAAGTAATATAAACTTTAAACCGATTCGATATCTATATTATTTAAGAAGTTATATTGTTTTTTTTTTATTTTCACAAAAACTCTCCCTATTTCCACCCCCTTCGACCGATTTTGCCCATTAACAAACTTAACCGAGTTTTTATAACCCTTCATTTTATGTATCAGTTTGGAAGAGATTGGAGCAAAACTAAAGAAGTTATCGTGTCCATAAGAAATTGATATATATATATATATATATATATATATATATATATATATATATATATATATATATATATATATATATATATATATATATATATATATATATATATATATATTATATATATATATAGATAGATAGATAGATAGATAGACATTTTTACTGATGGTAGTTTTGGGGTCTAGGGGTCATGATCGGCGTAGATTTGCAAAAATTTTTCAGAAATTCCAACATTGGTGCGATCGCAATCGGTAGTATATTATACGAAATCTACCTAAAAATCTGATAACTTTCTACGAAGTACTAGAGGATAAATAAGAAATATATCACATGCAAAAAAATTAAAACAACATACAAAACATAATATAAACATATGTTCTATTTATAATTGGTTTAAATATTTCATTAATAAAAAATATTAGTGTTATTTTATTATTTTTTTCAAATTTTGCGAGAAATACGAAGAAAAACAAAGTGTAAAGAAAGAAAGAAAGATAAATACCTAGATGTTGATAAATGAAGTCATAAAAATTTTGTAAGATAAAATCTTTGAATAATAAATTAGTTTAGATTAAAAGCACAAAATTTTGAATAAGTTTAGATTATATTATAGGGATTCAACTGATATAATTATTTTGCTTTGTACGTAAAAGTAATTTAAAACGAACAAAAAAAAAAAAAAAAAAAAGATTATAAAATGGCAAAAAACACATTTCAGGAAAAATTTGCGTATTTCCTCTCTTTTGATAAAAGAATGTGGAAAAGTTTGGATGTGGAAAAACTTTCTTCTATCTCATAACAACAATAACTTATGTTAACTTCTAACTAAATCTGAAGTTTGATGAAAATCCAGAAAAAAAAGAGCTAATGCGGAAATCGTAAAAACAATCTGCATTTCAGAGAAATTGTGTGAAAATTTACGTCAAAAACTAATCAAGGCCAATTTATATCAGGGACTATCTAAATTTCATTTTTGATGAGAATTCATGCATTAGTTTTTGAGATACAGCTATTGCATAGTTAATGAAAAATGGAGCATATCAACGAAACCTGTCAGTCAATTTACTTGAAAAAGTAAAAAATGCTACTTTAGATCTGGGACTAACTGAAACTGAATTTTAAGGAAAATTCATGCTTTAGTAGCGATTTCGGAATTCGTAAAAAATGGTGCATGATATTGCCATCTGTTGGGTGACTGCCATGCTGCCAATCACGCTTTGCATAACAAAGGAAGATAAACACCAAATTATTTTAATGACTAATTGAATCTAATCTTTTATTATAATCCGTGCATTAGTTCTTGAGTTACAGCTATTGCAAGAATTGGGAAAAAGGCTGCATATCAGCACCACTTGTTGATGAAATTACACCAAAAAATAAATAAGCTCCAGTTTATATCAGGAATTGACTAAATCTAAAGTTTTATTAAATTCCGTTCTTTAATGCTAGAGATAGATTACCCACAAAATTTGTGTCACATACAGACTGACAGAGTCACAATCACACAGACTCACAAATAGACATTTTGTAAATCCTGTTTTTTGGGATTTCTGCTAGTTAAAACTTGTAAACCATCGAACACCTTAATTCGAAAATTTTCACGAATCCGGTACTTTTTTCTTTTAAAGATAAAAGAAAGTAAAAATCTTTCACAAAAAAAATAATCATCTATAATTGAACTTTACACTAAAGCACTTTGCTGTATTTCATGTTTAACACCAACTTTTAGCAACGTTAAAGATTCTATTATTACTAAATTGAAAAGCCAAACTGATTTCTTCCTTTCGTTCTTTCACAGAAAATTACTTTAGAAAGACCTGCACCACAAAATAAGAAAATTTACTCCGTGTATCCTCGTGTATGAAGAGATTAATTTCAGTTGCTATAGTGACAGGAATGCCATGGGTTGCAATTCTGCTGAGTATATTGTTTTCCGTTGGAGATTACAATATTCAGTTCATTTTGAAATGCTTTATTGTTTTGTTTGTGAGGATTTACTTTTATTGTGCATCGATGACTAAATATTAAACAATGCACTTTACTTAATGCATTCATACATTTTCTTTTGTATATTTATTGGGATAATTTTATGCTGACAGCATGGATAATTAATAATGACTATTAGTATGTAAACTGGTATTGTTTTATCTGCATTAGGAATTCTTTTTATCATATTATAATATGAGATAAAATAAAATAAGTAATTTGATAATTATAAACCTTATAAATACTACAATTTAAAACGATACATGTTGAAATACTCTCTGAAATTATTTATACATAAGATTTTTGTATAAGATACAAATAATCCGATATAAGGTCATTCTTTAAAAAGTTATTTTTAGTATTTTGAATGCAGCTTCTAAAAATTAATCCTTAAACTATGGAAAAAGCTTAAAGAATAAATTATAAGTGTTTGTTAACTGAAAGATTAAATTGTAAATGCCTATTAAAAAGACACTAGATGGAATCCGTCAAAACTTGACGGCACCACAGAAATAAAAGGTATTTTCCAGCTATTAAAGGATTTTTTAACGACTAATCTTCAGCAAAAATTTCAATAAATAAAAGAAAAACCTACATTTTACATCCAGGCAAATGACCCGCATTTGGCAGAGTTACATTCAAACATGCTGCTATAGAATTAGAATCTCTCTCATTTGATAATTTTCCATTTACAAATCCAACACCAATAAATTGTACATGACATGAATAAATAATAAATTACTGTCATTTCTCATTTCATACAAAATATACATACTTCACTTACTTCGCAGCAAAATAAAACTGAATTTATAGTTTGCCATTTAGCAACAACTGTAACAATGATCCTCTCAGTGGTTAATTTGTTTTTACATTACCCACCTATTCAACAAATAAACATTTGCATTTTCAACTAACTTTTCTATTACATTTTCATAAATCAAAAATACATGTCGATTTCACATATTAAAAAAATTAATGATATTTATTCTGGATAGGTGAAACCCGTCAAAACTTGACGGCAACAATATGAAAAAACCAAAGAAAAAAAAGTATTTTGCCGCTATAAAAAAAATTAATATTTATTAAAAATTTCAATATGCTTTTCCATTTACCAACGTAACACCAACATGACATGATCCCGGGCGCACAATCGGTGCAACGCTGCGACACACGTCACAGACTCTTGAAAACGTTTGAAGATTATTTTTCAACTGTTAAATTTTTTTTAAAAAAATGCTAGAAATCATTTACTATGTACAAAAATTTGTCTAGGTACCATAAAAAATGCAAATTTTGGCAAATAATCACAAAAAATAGCTATTTTCGTCAAAATATCCTCCCCCCCCCCAAAAAAAAAAAAAAAAAAATATCACCCGGAAATTTTGTAAATGGATGTGAAAAAAAAAAACCCAGCAAATTTCGTCAACAGATTGCAAAAAATAACAAAGTTCATGAAAAGATCTCTAAAAAATTTCTCAAAAAAATGGAAAAATTGTCTAGGTATCCCAAATAAAACAAATTTCGTGAAAGTATTGCAAAAAATCAAAATTTTGCCAAAACGTCTAAAAAAATTTGCAATTTTCATGAAAAAATTTCGAAAAAATAAAAGCCAAATTTGACAAAAAAAATCCTTAAAAAATGGTAAATTTGTAAACATATTGTGAAAAAAAAACTCAAAATATTGTAAGAAAACAACAAATTTTGACAAATGATTGTGATTAAACAACAAATTTCGTCAAAGGATTGAAAAAAAAGCAAATTTCATCAAATAATCACAAAAAAAAAGGTAAATTTCGCAAAAAATCCCAAAAAATTTTGCAAAAAGATCTTCAATAAAACGGCAAATTACATCGAAAGATCGTGAAAAAAGGGCAATTTCATTGAAAGAACTCGAGAAAAATGACAAACTTCTCCGAAACTGTCCAGGTATCATAAGACACGAATTTCGTCCAAAGATCTCAAAAGCACATAAATTTTGTCTAGGTAATCGCAAAAAAAGGTAAATTTCGCAAAAAATAGCAAAAAAAAACGACAAATTTCTCAAAAAGATAACAAAAAACAACAATTTCTCAAAAAAAAATCACGAAAGAAGGATAAATTCAATAAAACGGCTAATTACATCAATATATTGCGAGAAAAAAACAACAAATTTCAAAAAACAACTTTCATTAATTGCAGAGAGAAAAGATGCAACATTTCTTTGTTCATCAGAAAAAAAAATCACAAAATTTCTCGATCCATCACATGAAAAATAGAAAATTTTTCAATCAATTCGACAGTTGGTCATGTGGGGTAAAAATTATAAAATTCATTAATCAATCATGGAAAAAAAATCATTCAGTTATGTAAAAACCCCACAAAAATTATCAATCAGTAGAAGTCCCCACAAAAATCTTGTGATTGATTGAGATATTTCAGAATGTTTTTTGCATGTCAAAATTAATATATATATATATATATTGTAGCTGCAGATCAAAAAAAGTAAGTTATTTATAAGGCATCCATTTTGATCTCTTATTATTTTGTTTATTTTTTGCAAGACCTACGTTTATTTAGTTGAGTAATACGAATTTAGAATTTGCAATGTTTTGTATTTTGTTATTTTTTATCAATTTTCAAAATGATAATGCAACAAATTTAAATGCTATAGGCAAAATAGAAATGAAATTTTCATATAACAGAAATGAAGATCACAATAACGAATTACTTAAAAAAAAAAAAGAAAAAGATCGAAAACAAAATAAGAAGTGTTATACAATAGAAAAAACGGTTAAATTATGTCCTTCAATAAAAATGGGCAAAATCAAAATAAATAATATTATGAAATATAAAATTAAGCATCGATCGAAAAAATACTATCAGAGAAAATTTTTCGCGAACATCGTAAGGGGGATATTTTACTTCAGTGTACCCATGGTAAAACTTGGCAAAATAGAATTGTATTTTTCATATGACAGAAATGAAGATCACAATAAGGAATTACTTTAAAAAAAAGATTGAAAACAAAATAAGAAGTGTTATGCAATAGAAAAAACGGTTAAATTATGTCCTTCAATAAAAACGGGCAAAATCAAAATAAATAAACTCGATCGACCCGATGTTACATTGTCATTCAAAAAAAGTTTTCACTTACCAGGTTATATTGTTGAAAAGACTAATTTAAGGTGTAATAGATTACTCTGATCCTATGTTAAAAATATACTAATTACGTTGCGATAAAAAATTCCATACATATATTTAATTGCACATTTTAAACATACGTCACTCAGCACTGTAGATCCAAAGGACAAACAACGAACGCGGGCATACCACGTTAACATTTAGAGACAGTAACTATCTCTTCTCTCATTGGTTCTGTTTACTGCGCAAGAGCATTTGCCGTAATCTGGTCGGATCTGCGCAAGCACGAATGCGCAGAGACCAGTTTGAGTGTGCTTAAAAAAAGGCTATTGCTTTAATATATAAGATTTCAACTTTTGAACAATTTTGTTAATAAATAAAAATATGGTTCAAATTGTGAGCTTATTGCAATTTAATGTTCAAGTAAAATTACATTTTCAAAATTACAAACACATATCTAATTAAAAAGTTTATAAAAATTTTAATTTTTAAAATCTTTACTACTATTTAAAAAAAATGATACTTTCTGCCAATTATTTTAAAGATTTTCAAACTGGTATTTCAGAAAACTGCACATGAATTTTTAGATAAGATGTGACGTAACTTTGCGTATAGTGAATTATTTCAAGAAAAAGATTAGGGCATGCATTTAGCCTAATCCTTTTTCTCTGTAAATTGCGGGGGGGGGGTGTAAGGAATAAGTAACTCTGTTATAAAGACTCTCTCTACAGGGTGTTTCGCTACCAGACCGACAAACTTTGAGGGATGATAGTAGACACGAAGACAAACATTATTAAATAGGAAACCATGGGGCGCAAACGTCTTCTGTAGGCGCTAGGGGCCATCAAAATTTAAGGTCCACAATTTCAAACTATGATAAAAAACGAAAAAAATGTCGATTCGTTTGCGTTTTTCACTAAAATCTTTCTTTATATCACGATTTTTTTCAGAAAAAAATTTTAAAGGTTACGTTCAAAAATTGTCGATAGAGGGAGCTTTAGACTTTCGAGTAATGAACAATTACTTTTTACCGTTAGTTTGTGCATGGGATTGAAATTATTCAAAAGTTTAGACTTTAACTTAAATTTTAAGCCCGAAATTGAAAATATTTTGATCGGGTAACTAGCGAAAATTGAACTGTGAACAGAGGGGAAGATTTTAAACGCTCATAAATATTGGACAAACAAATCGATTTTGTCGCGGTTTGCGTGGAAGTCATTCCCTTGGTAATTATTTTATTCAAAATGTCGTACAGCTTTGGTGTCCTCATTTTTTGATAGAGGGTGCTTCTGACATCTCTGACATTTCAATGGCATTACTCCTGGTTGTTTTACTACCAGACCAACATACTTCCAGGAAATGTTAGGGACACAAAGACGACTCGGAATCACATAGGAATGTAACGTTGAAATGCCTTTTTTGCAAGTTACGGTTAAAGGAAGCAAAGAAAAAAGAAAGAGAAACAGCACAGAAAGAGCGACACCTTAATGTAAGAGAAAACAGTTTATTTAAAGATCTTACTAGAAAAGGTGTTCGAAATTACGACCAGAAGTAGTCCGACAAGTTTGACAGCGACAATAGATGGCTCTGCGGTTTCCTTGTGGTAGATGGTGCTAAACAGTAATGCGCCTAAGCAGCAATCACTTTGAAGTGATCATTCGCGAACCGGTTCAAAGGTAGCAGAATGAAGTATTTGAACGATGAACAGTTCTTACCAATGACATTTGCCGACACTTCAAAGTAACATATGGACAGTGGTGGACAGGTCGTGGGGACCCGGTTCATTGGCCTGCCAGTAAAACATTTAAATAAATTGTCTAATCTAATAAATTGTCTTGTTTATGTCACATTAACGTGTTGTTCTTTCTCTGTTGTTTATGTTTTCTTTTCTCTGCTTCCTTTAACCGTAACTCGCAAAAAAGGTATTTCCAACTTACATTCTATGTGATTCCGAGTCGTCTTTGCATCGTTAACACTTACTGGAAGTATGTTGGTCTGGTTGTAAAACACCCGGGAGTAATGCCATTGAAATGTCAGAGATGTGTCGGAAGCGGCCTCTATCAAAAAATCAAAGCATCAAAGCAAGGACATCAAAGCTGTATGCAAAACAAACAGCAACTAAATCTATTTGTGCAATACTTATGAGCGTTTAAAACACAGGGCCGTAACTACCGCCGGGGCAGCCGGGGCACTGCCCCGGGGCCCCCAAGCCTGAAGGGCCCCAAACTGATGGTTAAAAAAACTATTTATTTTAGTTTCTAGTCTAAGTTCCTATAAAATGCCCAGCACATACCTAAAAGTTAGTAATAAAAAAATCAAAATGATAGAATAGACGTTTTTGCTTGTCTGTCAATACACTCCTGACGCTTCGCATGCAAAAGGAGTACAGCAGACAGCAAAATGTCGAGTCGAATGTGTCATGTCGCGCCAGCATGTTTGCTGATCCCACCGAAGCTAGTATAAGGAAGAAAATATGGACTTCCTAATCGACTGAATAATGTAATAAAGAATACTGCCCAGTTAAACTGATGGCATTGAGCTCACAGGCTACAAATACTAATTGTTCATTAAAGCCTTATATTTTCAAGGGTTAATTCCCTTCGAAAAAAAATTAAGAAGGGGAAACAGCTGTCCCCTTTCCTCTTTTTTTATACTTAATCATTGAACCTCCTATACTATCAAAGACATGCTTTATCATATAAAAAATCTATATCCAAAATTCAGAGCAAATGAGATAATTCTTAATAAAAACCCATTTAGCATTTATATAATTTAAAAGGAGTTATCCCCCTCTTTTATACTTAACCATTAAACTTCCAAAACTATTCAGAGATTTGAACGAAATCTGAAAATTCTGCTTGAAAAACCCATTTATATAAATTAAGGGGGGGGGGCATTAGAACCCCTGTTCTCCCTATTTATACTTATTCAATGAACACCTAATAACAGTCACGGAATCGCCTCATCAGAATGATCCTAATCTAAATTTTGAACGAAAACTTAATTCTGCATGAAAATCCCATTTATATCAACTAAGGGGAGGGGCATCAGCCCCCCGTTCCCCCTCTTATACATATCGAAGGAACTCCAAAAACTAATCAGGGAAGCGCCTTGTCAGGATATACTCCATACAAAATTTCA
Source organism: Maratus speculifer (assembly GCA_964019185.1). Classification (NCBI taxonomy): domain Eukaryota; kingdom Metazoa; phylum Arthropoda; class Arachnida; order Araneae; family Salticidae; genus Maratus; species Maratus speculifer. The sequence continues at coordinate 73,425,935 of OZ025297.1, read as the reverse complement.
AGTGGATCGGATATTTTTATCTTGAGTTATCGCGTTACCCACGAACGTACGAACGTACATACAGAACGGACGGACACATAAGCTCTCAGGCTATGATAGCCCGTGAGCTAAATAAAGAATACTGCCCAGTTAAACTGATGGCATTGCGCTCACAGGCTAGAAATACTAATTGTACATTAAATCCTTATATTTTCAAGGGTTAATTCCCTTCGAAAAAAAAATTAAGAAGGGGAAACAGCTCTCCCCTTTCCTCTTTTTTTATACTTAATCATTGAACCTCCTATACTATCAAAGACATGCTTTATCATACAAAAAATCTATATCCAAAATTCAGAGCAAATGAGATAATTCTTAATAAAAACCCATTTAGCATTTATATAATTTAAAAGGAGTTATCCCCCTCTTTTATACTTAACCATTAAACTTCCAAAACTATTCAGAGATTTGAACGAAATCTGAAAATTCTGCTTGAAAAACCCATTTATATAAACTAAGGGGGGGGGGGCATTAGAACCCCTGTTCCCCCTATTTATACTTATTCAATGAACACCTAATAACAGTCACGGAATCGCCTCATCAGAATGATCCTAATCTAAATTTTGAACGAAAACTTAATTCTGCATGAAAATCCCATTTACATCAACTAAGGGGAGGGGCATGAGCCCTCGTTCCCCCTCTTATACATATCGAATGAACTCCAAAAACTAATCAGGGAAGCGCCTTGTCAGGATATACCTACATGCAAAATTTCAAGTGGATCGGATATTTTTATCATGAGTTATCGCGTTACGCACGAACGAACATACAGAACGGACGGACACATAAGCTCTCAGGCTATGATAGCCTGTGAGCTAAAAAGCATATAGAAAATTCTAGAAAATCTTTCTTCTTATCTATACTAATAAGTTAACAAAATGCTTTGTTTGTGTATGTCTGTGTATGTGCGTGTGAGTGTGTGACTGCGATGATTAGCAAAATCTACTGCACATAGAAATCTGAAATTTTAGGTGAAGATAGTCCAAGACAGGTCCTGATGCACCTGAGGCTCAGACTTTTAATATTTTAAGGGCCCTGGGCTTCTTACAATTTTTATGCTCTAAATTGTTAATATCTTGACTCCTTTTTATCTAATCTTTTCCGTTTTGAGGTACCTTTCTCCTTTTAGATATTTTCGCCTTTTTACTTTTCAGTTATGTCCTTGGACTCTTGGGGTCCGTTTTAGAGCCCCTTTTAGTCTTTGTGATAGTAAATTGTTAATAAATTGCTTCCATTAATTTCGATCTTCATTTTTGGTATACCTTTTCCATTTAGATATTTTCAAATTTTTACATTCCATATAAGACACTGGGGCCCCCTAGATAATCATAGGGCTGACGCAGGGCCCCTTGATCTTTTTGTGCGCTGAACATTTTTCACTCCCTAAATTTCTCACCTTCTTAGTGCAAATTTTTAAAGCTGAATCTTGGACTCTTATGTCAGAACCAATACCCTGATATTTTTATTTGGGCCCTGGGGCCCTTTTTTTAACGCTTACCCAAACAATTGGTGCATTTAAAAAATATATTATTCTTGCAAATAATTCATACTCTATGCTTAATTTTGACTAATTAAAGGTCTAAAGAGTTATGTACTAAAACATTTTAACATGTTTTCATGTTAGTTCGCTGATTGTGTTTGTCAGTTGGCCCCTGAGGGGCCCTCTATCATAGCTCCCTTAAAAATGGTCGGATTCACTAGCTTTTTTTTAACAACTTTTTAGGCCCTCCAACTACGACATGAACAAAAAAAAATTTTTTTAGACTTCAGCTACCACTATTTATGAATATTAATCGCTTTATTGAAGCCCTTGGTGCAGCTTCTTTAAAAATGATCCAAATTGCTTACAATTTTATTCAACATAGTTTTAGCGTCTTCCCGTTATTTTAATAACTACACAAATATTTTTATACCCAGCTACATGCGAAATAATTTCCTGGCCCTTTGGGGCCCGGTACAGGCCCCTTTGAAGTTTTTGTAATAATAAATTGTCAATAAATTGCTTCCTTTTAATCTGATCTTCATTTTTAGGATTCTTTATTCATTTAGATATTTTAATGTTTTGACATTCTATACAAGACACTGTGTTCCCCTGTGGAATCATAGGGTCCAGCCCAGGGCCCCTCAACATTTTTTGAAATAAACATATTTCATTTCCTATATTTCTGATCTTCTTAGTGCAAAATTTTAAAGATGCCTTTGACTCTTCTTTCAGGACCAATCCAGAAAACCTGATGTTTTTATTCGGGCCCTAGGGCCCCTTTTTAAACATTTGCCCAATCAATTGGTGCATTTAAAAATTATATCATTCCAAAGAATAGTTCCTACTATATGCTTAATTTTGACTAATTAAAGATCTAAAGCGCTATGTACTAAAATATTTTAACATGGTTTCATATTAGGGCCCTGGTTTTAACTGTCAGTTGGTCCCTACAGGGCCCCATATTATGGCTCCCTTTAAAATGGTACAATTCACTAGCTTTTTTTTCTATCAATTTTTTATGTCCTCTCTCTACCTATTACATGAACGACAAAAGAATTTCTCAGACTTCAGCTACCATTAATTTTGTTTGTCAATTGCTTTCTTGCGGCCCTTGATGCAGCTTCTTTAAACATGAACCAAATTGCTTTCAATTTCATTTAACATAGTTACAGCGTCTTTCCATCTTTTTAATAACTACAAAAAATATCTTTATACCCAACTACATGCAAAATAAATTCATGGCCCCTTGGGGCCCGTTGAAGTTTTTGTAATAATAAATTGTTAATAAATTGTTTCCTTTTGATCCGATCTTCATTTTTAGGATTCTTTATTCATTTAGATATTTTAATGTTTTGACATTCCATATAAGACACTTTGGCCTCCTGTGGAATCATAGGCCTCAGTCTAGGGCCCCTGAACATTTTGTGAGGCAAACATAGTTCACTCTTTAAATTTATCCCCTTCTCAGTGCAAAATTTTTAAATTTGAGTCTTGCACTCTTCTTTCAGGGACAAGATTCTCATATTTTCATCCGCGGCTAGGAACCCTTTTTTTAAACATTTTCCGAATCAATTTGTGCATTTCGATAAAATATTATTAAAATGAATAATTCATACCCTATGATTAATTTTGACTAATTGTAGATCTAAAGAGCTAAGTACTAAGATATTTTAACATCTTTTCCTGTTAGGGCCCTCTTTTTAACTGTCAGTTGTTCTTTTTGGGCCCTTATTATAAATCCCTTTAAAATAGTTCAATTAACTCCTTTTTTTAAACAACTTCTTAAATCCATCAGCTACTAAGAAACCGCCATAGTCTAGCTACCGCCAATTTTGAATATTAATCGCGTTCTTGAGACCGTTGGTGCTATTTCTTTAAAAATGATCCGGATTGCTTGCAATTTTCTTTCACATCGCTTTAGCGTCCTCCCATTACTTTAATAACTACAAAAAATATTTTACACCCAACTACATGCGAAATAAGTTCCTGGACCCTTGAAGATTTTGTACCATAAATTGCTATTAAACTGTCCTCTCTTTATCCAATCTTCATTTTTGGAACTATTTTTTCACTTAGTTATTCCCATGTTCTTACATTCCATTTAAAAGCCTGAGACTCCCTATGGTCTCGGTTCAGGCACCTTGAAATTTTTGTTCTGCATGCATGTTTCACCCACTTATTATCAAACCTTCTCAATGCATATATTTAAAGTTGAATTTTGGACTCTTATTTCAGGACCTACCCCTGATGTTTTTATTGAGGTCCAAAGGCCTTTTTTAAAGCATTTACACATTTTTTTATGCATTTCTTTAAAATATTATTTAACGAATAATTCATATCCTATGCTTAATTTTGACTAATTGTAGATCTAAAGTGTTAATTGTTTGCTTAAGGTTATCATAACGTGTCCCGGGCAATGCCGGATGGGTCAACTAGTCTATTAATAAATACATAAAATCGAAAAAAAATTATCACAATCCGTCTTTCAAAAGGTTTTTAAACAGAAACGCATGATTAAGTTACATATATTCAATAATGAACCTAAATAAAATGCTCTTTAAAGTATTCAACCAATCAGAAGTCCGTATTTTCTTCCCTATGCTAACTTCAATGGGATCGGCAAAAATGGCGTCGCCGCCAAGTGCCTGCCGAGTAGAGTTGTCCAATTGTACATTTTTTAGTCATTTTTGGGCTTATCATACTATGTACATTTAAACAACGGTGTGCGAGAAAAGAAACTATGCCCGGGGCAAAGTTTCAATTTGCCCTCCCTGGGGTTCCCCCGGAGGTTTTGCCCCGGGGCCCCCAAGTTTATAGTTACAGCCCTGTAAAAGCACCCCCACTGTTCACAGTTCAATTTTCGCTAATTAACCGACCCCAATGTTTCCGATTTTGGGGTTAAAATTGAAGTTAAAGTCTAAACTTTAGAATAAATTCAATCCCATGCACAAAATAACGGTAAAAAGTAATTGTTCGTTACTCTAAAGTCTAAAGCGCCCTCTATCGACAATTTTTGAACGTAACCTGTAAAAAAAATTTCTAAAAAAATCGGGATATAAAGAATGCTTTTAGTGAAAACCGCAAACGAATCGACCCTTTTTTCCGTTTTTTATCATCGTTTGAAATTTTGGACTTTAAACCTTAATGGCCCCTAGCTCCTACAGTTTGCGCCCTACCTACGTTTGCGCCCCATGGTTTCCTATTTAATAATGTTTGTTTTCATGTCTACTATCATCCCTCAAAGTTTGTCGGTCTGGTAGCGAAACACCCTGTATACATTTTTTTAATTGCGTGAGTTAGTTTCTCTTGGTTTCGTCTACATTTCTTCGCTTTTTTACTACAACTTTTACAAAAAAGCTATGAAAATAGAATCTTGATAATTGATGTAAATATTCCATAAAAAAAGGTAACAGTAAAGTCTGTAATTTTGAATCGTATTTCGATATATTTTTTTAAATATTATTATAATGGCCATTGGCATTCAAGGTATTCAAGAAAATTAGATTATGTTATGTTATGTCTATTTTAATCTTTTCTGAAGTTTATATAATTTATGAAGTCTCGCCTGCCAAAATCCCATCCCTAAAGTTTTAATAAATTGTTTTAACTGTTCTACTGCAAAAATGAACCCTCATTTACTTGCAGCCTTGCCGAATACGTCATAGCGCCTACTATTCCATTTAGTATAACATTTTTTGTCATCATTTTAATGTAAAACGATGAACTATAACACATCTTAAGATACTTTTACTTTTTAAAAATAACCCAAAACCTAAAGGCTAATTATTTCATATGCAGATATATCAAATTATGTATAATAAAGATATATACAAAAAGTTTAAATCTCTATCTTCAATATTAAAAATGACTAAGCATTTTTAAAGCATAAAAAGGAAGAAGATATAAAAATGTTTAAAAATCCATTTAAGGTTTTGATCTGTATGGATAACTGCGCTAAATGAATTAACAAAAATAACAATATATCATGATATAATTACCTTATGAATAAAACTCAGAGGTAAAAATATTCACGATCAACCTCTTTAGAATCCAGGATTTATTTATGTACATGTAACTTCAGTGTAGTAAACTAAAATGTAATCAGTATTCTGTAATTTTAGTTATGGATTATTAAAAAACTTATATTTAAAAAAGATTGAACAGCGATGTTTTTTTTTAAATAAAATTTGGTAATATATGATGGTTTAGAATATGAATTTCTTAAGATTTACTTTATTTTACTTTATTTTTTGCATTGCAAAAGCATTTCAAAACATAAAAACAATATATATTTAAATTTTTATTTACTGAAATGGATTATTTAAATGATATCTTAATACACAATAAAATTATTTATAATTTAATTTTTGTGCATTTCGTACATTTCTGCTGCAAGTCATTGTTATATAACATGCAGCTCGCTAAAAAAACTATAAGAAACAAATTGATTTGGTATTTTGTTCATTTCAGCTATCTGTTAGGATCAATTCACACCACTTTCTTTCTTTTTTAACACTATCTACACATATGAAAAAAAAAAACTTATTAAACTTAAAATCTTAAACCTGTGATGTTAGAAGAGATTTTTCAATTTTTCATTATGTAGTTTAGAAATACGTAGAACCTGATACAGCATATCCTTTACAAGTATGTCATTAATTAAAAAACTCTCCTCTTAAGTTTAGAATATGAAAAATGCTGCAGTTACACACAATGTTTTGCAGACGTTGAAAGTATGAGATTTTTGAGGATCCACTTGCAGTTTTTTTTAATACCCCAGTAGTGATGCCAACGTCGCAAAAATCAATTTCTCAATTCTTAATGATATACCTTCATTTTAAAAAATTGACAACTAAAAAGATAATCACGCAAATTTATCCTGAATTTATTTGTATGACCGAGATTTTTAGTTTCTTTCTCCCCCCCCCCCCACACACACACACACTTTACGGTTATTTAAGAAAAATACTCTCGTCGCCAAGAGGTTAAATTAAAAAAAAACTTTAGTTCCCTAATTTAAGTTTGAAAAAAAATTGCTTTTTTATATAAAATAATCGTTAATGGATCACTACTAGGTCTAAATGCAGCATTTATTTGACATCGGTTCAAAATAGACTAAAGTGAGAATAGAACTAAAAAAAAGATATGAGTCAGACTATTTATAGCAAAATTACTGATATACTTTATTTTTAAAAATACCAACTATTTACATAATGTGAAAATTTTAATCTCTAAGCATAGTTAGAACCTTAATTCAATGCATTTTTAAAGTAAACTAAATCTTTCTAAGTCATTTGAATGAAACTTCGTATTTATCTTTTATGAAAGAACTTCTACTAGTGCAATTAAAATAACGTACCTTTTGTGATTGAGAAATTAAACTTTAAAGGAACTGAAATACGAAAAACACATTCATTTTGAAACACTCAGAATTTATATAAATAATGTCTTTAATTCAGAGCTATTTTCGTATGTAAACAGGCTCTTGTTATGTACCTCTATTAAAAGCGCTTTACTGTGCCTGAATGAAATACGTGTTAAAACTTCCCCTAAATAAATATTTGAAAATTCAAATATTCGAATGATCAGTTTATTCGTCTCTAAATGCTCTAAAATGAGTTTTGGATAGTGTAAAAATTACAATTAAAAAATATTTGTACATATATTATATTTAAGTATTTCTTTCTAAAAATACGCGAAGTATGTGTATTATCACAGATTGTCGATTATTAAAGATTATTATAGAGTAGGATAGAGGCGTATTCGATTTCGGCTGACGATACGCTGTAGAAAATAGAGGAAAATGAAACATCAGTGATAGATTATGTGACATTTTTCAACACATTCAGAATATTGCGATAAAACTTCCTAGTTTATTAATCTGGAAAATGATGTCGAAATAAGCACTTTTAAAAATGAATGACGTATTTGAAAACTCCATTTCTAACACTGAAATCAGTATTCGAAATAATTTACGATTTTTTGTGTCGCCCTGTACATATCTTATAGATATGTATATATATTTCTATGTATATGATAAACCTTAGTTCAGTTAAACAAATAGCATAAATAAAAAAATTTATTCAGTAATTTTCGTAAATAAAAGGAAATGACCGTGAAGATTTTTATCTAGCCCTTTATATAATCTATGGGTTTCATATAGATTATGTAATTAAAAAAAAATAGATCAGTTTAAAAGCTAGTATCACAACTGAAGCAACTCTCGCAGAATTTGTTGTTTATACAATTCAATTCTTCAACCGTTGTTCAATTTCATCTCTAGTAAAATTCTTTTGTGTGTCCCTGTAAATGAGAGATAAATTCTACGCAATCAAGTAATATATAAAAAAAAAATCGGAGTAAAAAAATAACACATCTGAAAACGCACTTCCGCCAATTATTGCATTTATAGTTCATACTTTTCAATAATTCGAATATTGTTCAATTTCTTCTGCAGAAAATTCTTCCAAAGTCTTTTGGGTGTGTCTGTTGTTGAGAATAAATTCTCAGCACACCATATTCTACAGTTAGTCCCATTTTGTACATCTCAGTGATACACACATATTTCAGTATCTTTAAAAAGATTTAATCTAATTAAAATAACACACAAAAGGTTTTCCCCAATATATCTTGATGTAATGTAAATATTTTAAGTATGTTTGTTAAATACTACTCACTTCAATTTCAATACCAGGCATGCAACAGTGTTCCCAATAATATATATAAACTTTATAGAAACCGAACTATATTCACATTTGTTAAAGCAAAGACAGACAGGCAAACTGAATTCCTAAATATTTTAAAGTTTTATTGGAAAATGCAAAAAGTGAAATATTTTTTAATCCACAGACATCTAATATAAGTATATCCGAAAACACGGTGTAGTCTCTCTACACTACTGTACATCGGATTTTAAAAGGTGGTCATTATTATTAGAAAATGACAAAATAATTTAGTTATGATATTTGAAAAAGTATTTGGGTTTTTCCATATAAATGAGCTAATAATCTGCGGCTGACATGTTACAGATGTTATTGAAAATCATCTTATAAGCAGGTCATATTCACGTGTTAGTAATGCAAAATAACATGTTTTAGGATTGTTTATTTAAATGTAAAAACTTACATTAAAAGTAGATACAAAATCAAGGTTTTGTGCACATGCTTGTAATCGCAATTTTGGTAATTAGTCTTAGGAACAGAAAGACTGTATTAAAAATTATTTACAACTAAGAATGAACTATAAGTAGCATTTTAGAGTAATTTTGGTAATTGTGTTTTATTTTTCTGTAATAAAAAACAAATTATAAAATACGTTGCTTAAGAAATTAAGTATTTCTGTTACTCGTTTAAACATAAAGTAAACCTCTTACAGTGTAAAATTTATTTGATATTACAGCTAATAGTATATATTTTAAATACCGCAACTTTTAATCGTGTTTTTTAGTTATTTAATAAAACAAATAAAAATATGTTGAGGGAAAAATTGAATGTTTCTATCACTTAATTGAAGATAAAGAAAAGCTTTCAAAGCTTTTAAATGATTTGATATTCTTGATAAAAATTGCATATTTAAGATATAGAAACTTTTATTCATGCTTTCAGTTTACATTTGTCTCAAGAATATTTTAAATCAGAGAAGAAAAAATAGATTCAGTTGAAAAAAAATTACATTAATCAAAAATTTAGATAAAAAACTAAATGACAATACTTATTTTTCCCCTTCGATATCTTCCAATATTTTCATAAATGCGCTCGATTTCAAAGAAGAATAGCACATGGAATGTAACAAACATTACTTTTTAGAACCCATTTCTGTTATATTATAAATGAAAAGGCAATCTTGAATTTGATGAGCATATTATGGACTTATTGGAATATTATTAATGTCACACCTTTGCTTTATTTATTTTTTCCTGATATACATAACAGAAAAAATTATAATTGTGTATTTTTTTTTCAGGTAAAGGAAATAAATGATAACATTCAAATTTAGTGAATTCGATTTTCATAAGCAATATTTCAACAGGCATCAATTTCATAGATGTTTCCTTAATTCCTTTGATTTTCACACCATTTCTATTTTTCTCAAAGTTCACAAATTTTCAGTATTTACAAAAAATTTAAGATTTATCATGGTATTACCAGACTATTATTACTCAATAAATACGAATATAGTTTTTCAGAAGTTACAATATCGTTAAAAAATAATTTATGTTTAATAGTTTTGAAAATACAGAACTACAAGCTCGAAACTTTGGATGATTGCACGAATGCTATTCTCCATCAAAAGTTTTTTTAATGTCTAGAATTGCTAAAGTAATTTACTTTTTCCTGAGATATTTTCAAGAGTTTTACTTGGATATAAATTGAACATATGTATCATTTTTTTAATTGCGTTCGTAATTATGTAAATATGTAGCACCTATAGTCACACATCAATTTGTTTATCTATCTGTCTGTCTGTCTGTTCGCATATAACAGAGCAAAAACTACCCAAATGAATCGTTGAAATTTAAAATATATAATTGATTTGACAATTCATTTCCAATTTTATGAATATCAATTGTATAGTTTAATTACAGGGAAAATATTCCGTTACATTACCACCAATGGGATAAAAAAAATCCGAGTGTATTTGAATGACGTTACACTCTTTCGAATATAATAAAACGGATATGCATCTATGAAATATATACTAAAATATACATTCTGTACAATCTGTAATACAAAGACTATTTGTTATTCATTTACAGTTTCACACAAAACTATTCCACAACATAATGGTATAGGGGAATTCGTTCAGGGCATGTTTAAGTTACATTAAACTTTTTCACATTTTATAAAATCGATATACGTTTCTGAAGTTAACTACAACTTACTTTCTGTATCTAAAAGCAGATGGTAGTTACAGTGACACACAAAAGATTTCGGATGCTATGCTGTATCTTAAATGCTGTATAATTTTACTCCAAGATCTGGATAGTTTTAAAATTTCGTTATAGTACGAAAACACCTCATTTGCTGTTTGACGCGCGATTTCCGAGTTGTTCTTTTTAAATATGCTCGTATGTAGCCAATTTTTTCAAATTCGTTTCTCATTTTACGTGTTCATTTTACATTATTCTCTCAGTTTCTCATTAACACATTTAAAAAACAAAGATTTTTTTTCTACCGCTGTTTCTTATCTTATATTAAGTGAAGACAGAATCCTAATGCCTTAAGACCTACTCCCTTGGAAACTATATAACCGATTTTGGTGAGATTTGACGTTCATATTCATTGAATTATGCGAAGATTTATGAATGACTTTTTTTACCTGCGGCCAAAACATTTTAATTTAGAGCAATGCCAGTTTTTCAGGATTTTTTTTTCTTTTTTTTGCCAGAAATTAACTAAATTTTTTATAACTTTTCGTAAAGGTTACTGAATAGGAGCGTAGATTACTTAAAGATGGTTTTTAAAAGAATTATGGATTTATTACGCTGAATTGCTTAAAGTATACTAAGAAATGTTTGTAGAATATAGATAATATAATATACAAAACCACGCAAATAATTGGATACGTGGTCTCATATGGATTATAACTTCAGAAAATGTGATTTTTGAAGATTTAAAAGTGTTTTAGTTTGTATTAAATTTTAGGCAAATACTGGCGTGTAATAAAGGTACCAGGTAACTACAAGACGGAACAAAAGTATTTACATGTGTTTTCATCCATTTGTATAAAATTCCGAAAGAGCAATTTCAACCTGTCAGGCGTTTTTTAGAAAATCTATATTTCCCCTTATACAATATGTATATCAACCAACAGATCAAATACAGCAATTTTTTATTTTATTGGAAAACATATTTGGCAGGACGAAGTTATTTTCATAATTAACGAAGTTTTGTTAAAGATTTCAGGAAGTGTTGGAAAATGTTCAATAATCTATGCTTAATACATATTTTTTCTTATTTGGTAAAGTTAGTAAGTTAGTTTAATAAGCATTGCAGGTCATTAAATAAACTATCATGTATTAACTCCGTAGAATAGCAATCTGCGTCTAAGCGGAGTATTAAAATTGCTTACAATTATTGGAGTAATCAAAATCTATGCTTATTCTACCTTATTAATACGCTTCCACAAAAGGCCATTCATAATATGCAAAATCTTCATATCCTAAGGAACGTGTGTTTGATATCGAGAAAGGTATTTCTACGAGAATTGTTGAATATTCTACTAAATAATACTAGTAATTTGGATACAAATTAATTTCGTTTAAATTGCTCTTTATAAATATTAGGCCGCAAATTTATTGCGTTACTTTTTATTTGTTTATCTTGTATATGCATGGCATATTTTGAAAAATTGCATCTGTGCATGAAACTTTCCAGTTTTATTTTTCAATCTTTTAAACATTTTAATAGGGTGATTAAAGTTATATATACCTAAATATGCACATCAAAACTTTGAATATTCATTCTTTATATCAGATGATTACATTAAGAAACTTTAAAAATCGAAATTTAACGTACATTTATAAATGGTGAAGCTTATTTGGTGAATTTATACACCATTTTCAAAGGACCTATCTAAAATGAATGATCAAAGAACTGAAATTTAATCCGACTCAAAACCTTTTTTTTAAACTATTTTGTATCAGATTCTAAAAAGAAGATTATCAAGAATTGTGGCAGATTATAAGAAATTAAACATTACATCCACGTAGCCAAGCATTCATACCGATGAGACAACGTTCCAAGTTTCAAAACAGGAAGTCTCGCATTTGAATATTGATGATTTCTCTGATTGATTATAATATCAGAATTATATATACTTATGTATGCATGCATATATGGGAAAGAGTGGGATACAGTGAACCTAAATGCACAGTAGACCACCCCTTATATATAATTTCTTTTAAAGCTTTTATTTTAGGCTTAGTAATTCCAGCACTGAATTGATTAATTATTTTCTTCAAAACATATTATTAGCTCAAAACAACTCATTTTATCCTGACTGATTCTTTTAAGCTTCTAAAAGTAAAATTTTTCATCATCATGCTTTTCTTTATTATTAATTAAAAGTTGTAGATAAATAAGAAAAAACAGATTTTTTTGTTAAAATGTTATACTTGTTTTTATTTGATATTAAAATTTGCACGCTTAAAAGAAAGCTTTAAATAACGATTTATAAGAATGCATTGAACTTCAACATGAGGCACAAAGGATCCACTTTTGGGATACAGTGCTCCAGAATCCACACTGTTACTTTAATAAGGAATTATCGATATATTTAATAACTGCTGATTCTCTAGAAAGAAATTTAGTTTTCAAATAATTACACTGTAATAAACAAAATCCGTCAAATTTACGACAAAAACTGCTGGCAGTAATCTTGCCAGAAGTTTTTGCCGTAAAAATTGCAGTAAAATTAGATGTAAATTTTTACATTACATCTAATTTTTATGCAATTTTTATGGCAAAAATTACAGGTAACATTGCTGCCAGCCGTTTTGGCCGTAAACTTAACGGATCTTTTTACAGCTGCAAAATTAAGTAGTCAAAGAGAAATATCAATTTATTTAACATACAAAGAAATATTTTGTTTTGTATTCACTGATTTTAAAAACAAGTATACTATTGACTGTAGCGTGTTATTAGTATAACAATGTCTGACAGGCTCTGAAATTTTACTACTCGTTTTTGATGTAACATACAACAAATTTTGAATCAAAACTTAATGCCTATTAATCTGCTGTTTAAATATGTGTAATCGTAAAATAGTTCACAGATCTAAAATTATTTCAGGAAAATTTCAGGCTCATAAATAGTTTGGAGTACTATTCTAAAATTTTCATGACGATCACTTCATTTTATTGAATAATTTCACTTAACTTGCAATTTTTCCTGTATTTCAATCTGTTGTTATTTAAAAAAATATAAAGATGTACATATATAATGGAGAGTTTCTTGAGGGATTTTGGTAGTTGCATATATTTGTTAGAAGGTTTAGAAGAGGTATGATCACGTATATTAGTAGCTGTTATTCCAATGGAATACTTAGAAGAGGCATGATCAGTATAGAATCAGTCCAGGTTCGGATGCTCGAAAAAAACCCCACGATGATTGCTAAGTTACAATTTATTTAGACATATATTACTAAGGGGGGCACACTTACAGCACTCGGAGAAAATCTCCGAACCAAAAATTAGCACGTTGACAAGACAAGCGCAGAGAGTCAAGTGACCTCGTACATAGCAACAAACTGCCACCTTTGGCATCATAGAAAATCGCCAACATACACAAGTTCGCCCATGCACAATGGATAGTATACGCCAAATACAGTTAAAATGCAGCCGGCAAGATCAGAATTCAATTTAGTTTCCCAGCTGGGTTGGGAAAGGAAAAGGTTGCCAAACGATAAAATGTTACACGTGTTGTTTTGTCTAAACACAGAGGCACACCGAAGGGACATCAGATTTTACTGCGCAGATTTTAAATTCTTTTTAGGGTTTTGTCGAGAAAGGAAAAAGAAGCGTAAGCATAAATTTTAACTGCGAAACAGAGATGATCTCCTTAAAAGGTAATGCAGAATTGCCTCGATCGGAAATAGCAGACATCTGGAAATAGCTTTAAACGGTTGATTAATATGTGAGTGTATTTCTCACAGACAAAGTTAAGCAGCTGCCGATTTTTCGGTTAGAGAAAAACTAGGCGAGGGAAAAAAATGGAAAGTGAATGAAGGACACTTAAAACTGATTTTGAATTGAAAAGAGACAGGGGGGAAGGAATAATTTAAGAAAAAAACCAATATATAACGAAATAATCGTTATATATATCACCCGGTGCACCACAAAAAAACTTTTGCTGTCCAATGTGCATAGGCTAGCATAAAATATTATAACATAAAAACATACATAAATGCAAAAGTTTTTTTTTTTATATATATATATGTAGAAATTTAACGTCATGATAATGGAGACTTTTGTATTCAAAAACAGTCAGCAGTTCTAAAGTCTCTATATTTTTTTTATATTTGTATTTCATGGATCCAAGGTAGTACTGTATTTTATATGTATAAGTTGAGTCGACTCAGACAGTACAAAAATATTACTGCAGCTTTGATTGTTATCATGACACAAGTAAAAATTTTGAAATATATATACAAAACATGAAACTAATACTAAATGAATATAAAATGGCAATACACAAAAATAACATAATAGTACTATATTTTTCAAAAATTTAAAAAGAGTAATATGATGTATATTAAAAAAAAAATGTTTTTGTAAAAAAGTGTTTCATGCCGAAGCATAGGATGACAAAAAAAAGAGGTGCTCCAAGCACGCCCATAAAAATATGCGTCACCCTGAATCTTGTGTACAACACAAGTATTATGGCATCGGCTTAGGGTCTAGCCTTAGATGAGGAGGGAATTGTGATGCTCCCCCGAAGACACTAGCGGTCTTCTGAAGGAGCCCACGTCGAATTACATGAAAAAAACTTGAATTGTTGTGAATTGGAATCACAATTCAAAAATTTGAATCGAAACTCCAATTCCAAAACTTTGTCTCTCAACACAATGAAGCTTGAACCCTTAGGGCCTTAATTTTGAACGGGAACAAGACTTCAAAGGGAAGAATTCAAAAAGAAAAAAAACAAAAAAATGTATATCATATAACTAATATGGGCAGACAATCCTAGAGTGAAGAGAGACGAAAAATATGTCACAATCGAGTGGGGTGATGAACAAGTCATATATAAAAACTGTGTTTTATTTAATTACATGAATCTTTTGTTTACTTTTCTAAAGTACAGTACCTGTTTATCTAACTATAATATGTTTGACTTACAGTACAAGAAATGTTAAGTGGGAGGTTAGTGGGAAAATACTGAATTAATGAGTATTGTCAAAGTAATTTTAAGTGTACTGCAAAAAGAAAACAAAATAAAAGTAAATAAAATTTTAGTGAGTATGAAGACATATCTAAGTGTTAAAGGATAACAATGATACCTAATATTGTTCCTAAGAGATCTTCAGAGCAACAGTGATGGACCAGCCATGATATTGTTAAAGATCAGTCAAAAACAACATACACACAACCATGAGCTCTTTGGTTGGATATGTGGTATCATAAAACAAGACATAAAAAATAATAAATAGTGTTTTTTACATTAGCTTCTGTTTCTTAGATTGTATGTGTGAGGTTGATAAAACGTATTAAAGTTAGTGTTGTTTATATGACTTGACGCATCAAATAAATGTCCATAACGAGGAGGTGCTAGTAAAAGTCTATCAATATGTACCCGAAATGCTGTGTTATCAGGAGTATACAACCTTTTAATTGAGAATGACACAGGGGAATGTTTACAAGTGACAATATATGGACCAGTATACTTTGTTTTAAACTTGTCATTTGATTTTAGATATACAATGTCTTTTAAGAAAATGGATCTTAATTTAGCTTTCTGACCGTAATATTTATATCTTTTATCTTGAGCAGATTTAATGTTGTTATAAGCTTTGTGATATATCTTACTCAAATCATCAAGTAATTTGTGTACTTCAATATGTTTATCAAGAAAGGGTTGGTTGCACGACTGATCAAAAGTGTCAAAAATTAGAGAAAGTTCACGTCCAAAATGAAGAAAATTAGGAGAATATAATGTAGTTGCATGTTTCGAACCATTATAAAGTGATTTGTGTATAAATACTGCATTTTCGAATGAATGACCTTCTTGTAAAAGAATATTAACTGAATATTTGATTGACTTATTGATTCGCTCTGCAATCGCATTTGATTGTGGTCTCGAGGCAGAACTGTGTAATACCTTAATGCCCATTGTATCATTAAAAATGTTATATACCTGAGACGTGTACTGGGGTCCTAAGTCTGATAAGACAACCGAAGGTCTCCCAAAGGTGGTTATGTAAGAGAATAAGCATTTAACAACCTTACTCGCAGATATGTCATTAAGTGGAAAGAGTTCAATATGTCTCGAAAAATGATCAGTGATAGTTAAAACATATTTTCCATTAGCAAACGGTCCAAGGAGATCTGTACTAATAGTGTGACCAGGGTACCTGGGAGTGTATGTGGGCTGCAAAGGTGCGGGTGGAGTTTGGTGATGTTTAGTTTGAAGACATTTGATACAGGATGCAACAAAGTTTAAAGTGTCTACATACATACCCTTCCAAAAATATCTACCTGACAAGAATTCATAAGTTTTATTAAAGCCAAAATGAGATAAATGTGAAATTGTTAAGACTTTGCTTTTAAGTGAATTTGGAACAATAATGTGATACGAAAAAGTGTTATTAAAAATATTTTCCTTCTTTAACATTAATACTTTCGAATCAGGATGAATGAAGTAGTTAGGAAATTTTTGAGAAGATCCTTTCTTTAAGATTTCTTTATAAACAACAGCCAAAGTAGGGTCATTTTGTTGTTCAGTAGCAAATGTTTCATTCGAAATTTCTAATAAAGGGTCAGGATTTGTTTGTGTACCAGAAATAAGGCAGTTAACATGCATATTAGAATCACTCGAGCTGGAGTGTGGAGTATCACATTCTACAATAGGTAAGGGTTGAGTATCATGAATCAGTTCAGGATTTGTAGCTAAAGTCTGTTGATTATTTTCAAAGTTACAGCGAGATAAGTAGTCAGCGAGTACATTCTTTTTACCTGGAATATGTTGAAATTTGTATGTGTATTCTGAGAGATCCATGAGCCAACGAGAGATAATATCAGCTGGATTTGTAGTTTTGTTGTACCTTTCTAATGGTTTACTATCTGAAAGGATTACAAATTCTCTGTTGTATAAATAATATTTGAAAGCAGTAACTGATTTATGAATCGCCATGAGTTCTAATTTAAGTGCAGGATATTTTTTTTCTGATGCTTTTAAAGATTTTGAAAAGTATGCAACAGGTAATAGTTGTTTATCATGTTCTTGTAGTAAGACACCAGAAATAGCAATATTTGACGCATCAGTATTTAAATAGAACTTTTTGTTCCAGTCAGGTAATCTAACCATGGGTGGATTAAAGAATATCTTCTGTATGGTGTCCATAATTTTTTGATGTTTGCTTGTCCACTTAAATTTGGCTTTTGGAGTAGTTAAGTTTATGAGAGGTTGTACAAGTTCAGAAAAGGATGGAACAAGAGATTTGTAAAATGTAATGACGCCTATGAGTGCTTTTAATTGACGTTTAGTTGTAGGTGTTGGAAAATATGTTATTTTTACAATGTTCGACTGAACAGGAGAAATAGTTTGATTTTCTATGTGAAATCCAAGATAATCTAAACTGGTTTTGTGAAAAGTGCATTTGTTAGGGGACAGCGTTAAATTATATTTTACTAGTATTGCAAGAATTTTATCCAACTTATCACACATTTCTTGATATGAATTGGCACCAACAATGAGATCATCTTGGTAGGTATAGACACCTTCTAACTGTAATTCATCAAGTAACGAGTCCATTAAAGCTTGATAAATTGAGGCGCTTGTTTTTAAGCCGAATACTAATCTCTTATACCGAAAAGAACCGAACATTGTAGTGAATGTGAGCTGATTTTGAAATTTTGCAGGCAAATCAATCTGATGATATGCCTGATGAAAGTCGAGAGAAGAGAAAAAACGATATTGTGAAAGATTTGAAATAATAGTTTGAATTTTTGGAAGTGGATAGGACGAACCTTGAATTATAGTATTAACCATTCTGAGATCTAATGCGAGTCTATATTTCTGTATACCTGTACCGTCTAGTTTCTTTTTAACAAGGAGCATGGGGCAGGCCCATTCGGAACAATGACGTTCAATGATTTTGGCATCAAGCAACTGTTTGATTTGATTTAAAACATCCTTTTGCACAGCTTGGGGAAGAGGGAAAGGG
Organism: Maratus speculifer; assembly: GCA_964019185.1. Taxonomy (NCBI): domain Eukaryota; kingdom Metazoa; phylum Arthropoda; class Arachnida; order Araneae; family Salticidae; genus Maratus; species Maratus speculifer. The sequence continues at coordinate 73,407,535 of OZ025297.1, read as the reverse complement.
AGTGTCTTTATGGGGTAATCATTAATGAATTTCAAATCAGGTACAATTTTATCAGTATGACCAAGTGTGTCTAATGATTTGGAAAAGGCAGGATAATAATTAAGTAACAATTTAGTTAGGTTCTTTGCTTCGTCAGATTTTAAGTGAGAAAGTTTGAAATCATTAGCCGATAACTCCTGCTTTCTTTTTTGTAAGATTTCATTAGACGCCTGAATAAAATTTACAAAGTGCTGTTCTGAGTTATTTTGCTTGTCAGACATTTCAGAAGTATAGTCGCGAATTTCCTCAATCTCAGATAATTGACCTATTTTTGTGTGTTTAGGGAGATGAATGGTTTTTTCAGAAGTGTTTTTAAGTGTTATTGAGAAGAAATGATGTATTTGTGAAGTTTTCTTTCTTTTATTGGATAATTTATTCATTTGAATAATGGCATCATTTCCTATTAATTCTTTTGTTTGTGCCAAATATTCAAATAGATAATTTCTGTTATTGTTGATGTTATTGGAAGTGTAAACAGAGCACCATATTTGTTGTTGGGGTTCTAATATAATTTTACGAGTTAAGAAAACCGCTTGATTCATTACAACATCACTCAAAGAATTGCATGATTTTGATTGTTTCTCTTCAGAAGATTCTTTACTGGTTTTTAAAGGAACAGAGAAATTATTGTTGACATAGAGACACTTGTTAAAAGTATCAATGACAACATTGTATCTAGTTATGAAATCAAAACCTAAAATGCCTTCAAAACTGGAAGACTCGGGTATGTCAACAATATAAAAGTGGTGTGAAAACGCTTTTTGTTTTAGCTTAATGGATGTTCTGATGCAGGCGGAAAATGAGACATCAGAATTGACAGTTTTAATATTGACGTCAGTGGACAGTCTTTTATATTTTAAGACAGGTTTAAGTTGATTAAATAATTTTTGTGAAAGTAAAGATATACTACTACCAGAATCAGCCAACAAAGTAATATCATGGTTTGCTATAGTGGCTTCAACAAGAGGGAGGGATGGTGACATAGTGTTTACACTACAAATTATTTGAACATTATCACTTTCTGTTTGTGTACTGATGTTATTTGCTATTTTAATGGAGTCAAAAGTTTGGGAACCTACTGAATTAACTAGTCTCGAACTTGAAATTTTAGGTAAAACAGGGTCAAAAGCAAAAGTTGCTGATGTAGAAGTATTAGATTGAGACACAACACCATCAGCATAAAAATTGTATCTCTGTTTCAGTTTTCCTGAAATTGTGGCGTGGAGTTTGTGTAATTGTTTTTTCTTTGAGTATTTGCTCTTTTCCATTTAAAACAAGAGAGAGCGTCATGATTGTTTCGTCCACATAACTGACAAACAACTGGTTTTTTTTGTGAAAACTTGTGTGGGGAATAACGTCTAGTGTAGTTTCGATTTTTGTAATTTTTTTTGAAGCGTGAAACACCTGCGGAATGTTTTGGTCTAGTCTGGAATTTTTTTTGCTCAGTTTCGGTTTTAGTATCAGGAGGGACAAAAGATAATGCATTTATTTTCTCAGAGATTTCTTTTAATTGCGATTCAATAAGATTTTCTGGTCTGTGTACCGAAGGTAAGGAATGTAAGATTTTCTCATTCCTTAAAATTTCATGAAGGGTTTGCGCTCTTTCAACTGCTGTTTTATAATCATTAATGCCTTCTTCCTGTAATTTTATTCTAATATTTGAAGGAAGGGCTTCTAGAAATTTCATGAGTTTGATAGTGTTGCGTGCATTTTCGTCGTTGATATCTGCATATACTGTAGCCGCAAGAACATTTAGTCTATGGGCTAAATTTTTTATCGTCTCAGAAGGCATAAGTGCTAAACTGGACAATTCAACAGAAGCATCACATTTACTAGGGGGGGCGAAAAATGACGCAAATTCCTTTTCCAGCAAATCGAGGTCTGTTATCTTTTGCAGGTCAGGATTTTGGGCTAGAAATTTTTGTGCAGGCCCAACTAACTTTCCCTTTAAGATTGCAATTGTTGTTTGTGGGTTATATTTATTAATTTCTGCACAGACGCGAATTTGATCAAAGAAAAATTTAAGTAAATCTGGATCTCCATCAAATTGAATGATATTTATCGGAATTTGTTTTGCCGCCATGATTAGTTTTTTTTGTTTGTTTACGCTCACAAGTTTTAGAGAAATTGTTACACAGACCGAACTTATACCCTAAAGCACATTGAAAACAAGTAAATTTCCTAGCAAGTAAACTACGTAAACTAGCAAAATAAATAGATTTTAAAATATACCTCACTTTAAAGATATCTTATTTGAACCTTTTATGACAGTAAAGCAAGGAAGCACATACAAAATTAACACATTTAGAAAATAAATTAAATAAAATGGCAAAATAATTACACTTTGAAACATATATCTATATATTCCTTCACTTTAACAAAGTACTTACTTTAGATAATAAAGCAAAGAAAACTCTATAGAAAACCGCAAAAACTTAGCAAGCAAGAAAAAAAAATCCTTTAACTTCTTTACTCAAGGAAAAAAAATTCCTTTTTTTGTAACTTAAAACCTTCTGATTTATTTATATTTTTTGGATGAAAAAGAATGTTCTTATTTTAACCTTGTAATTAAAGTTCAAAACTGGTTAAACACATTTAAGCATATTAGAGAATCTAAATACAAATTAAAAAAACAAAAAAAGGGGTGGGACGTAAAATATGAAACAATAGCACATAAATGCAAATAACTGATAAAAACTGCATAAAATGTCATAAAAATAATAACTAGAAATGACAACAGTTACCGTGCTTTCGCAATTTAAAAAAAAATTTTGCAAAAACACAATAACAGGATTATAATAGTTATTGAATTAAATATGATTTAAAAACACCAAACTGCAATATCGACTATGGTGTACTGACTGTGGAAGCAGAACATAAAATAAACAAAATACTTGGGGTAACTTACAGATTGAGTTTTTTTTTTTTTTAAATAATTAAATGATTACTAATTTAATAAGACAAAGCTTAGGGAACTGGGGCACGATCTGCTCCCACATTCAAAATGTAGATTTTTTTGAGGTTGCATTTTCGTTGTTGTGCACTTTTTTTTTCTTTTTTTTTAATCACTGGAGACTAGCAGAAATTTTATATTGTAATCATGTAATTGAATATGCACTTATCAAAGGTGGTGACACCTCATTTAGAGAATTTTTGTAATTCTCTTATTTATTTATTTATTTATTTTGTGCACTGTTAACTGATATAAACGATGAATTATTTCTGATGGATTTTCTCAGAATTGAAGACAATCACTATTTTTTTTGCACGATGAACGATTTTACGATGCATCACACCACAGGAATACTGTTATTCACTAAATTTTCTATGAGGCTATATGAACTTTCTGTAGACTACGTTCACAAAAGACACAAAACACACTGGAAGACACAAAGCACAAGATGAGGACATGCAGCCCTCGATGATATCTGGCTGCGATGAACACGTCAATCACACAGACGATGGAGATGACAAAAGGGGCACCCAGCGCTCAGGTGACAATCAGCCGCAGATTTCTTTTAGGATATTGCATCTCGAGGGGAGACCCTCCGAAGCAGTTGAGATGGAGCACACAGGGGAGGAAACGGGGGTGTCCAGCAAAGGAATTTCAGGACGGGAACAGCTCTGTACTTTTTCGGTTGACACTTAGCAGGCCAGACTAATAGCATTTTCTACCGGGGAATGCAGAGAAGAAAAAGAAGAACCGAAATGCATCACATCCACGGGAAAGTCGCAGTTGATTGTACCCCCCTCCATATATATATATATTTTTTTTTTTTTATGTGGGGAAAAACGAAAGAGTCAAACGGTACCAGTTATTTATATAATGGAGAGTTTCTTGAGGGATTTTGGTAGTTGCATATATTTGTTAGAAGGTTTAGAAGAGGTATGATCACGTATATTAGTAGCTGTTATTCCAATGGAATACTTAGAAGAGGCATGATCAGTATAGAATCAGTCCAGGTTCGGATGCTCGAAAAAAACCCCACGATGATTGCTAAGTTACAATTTATTTAGACATATATTACTAAGGGGGGCACACTTACAGCACTCGGAGAAAATCTCCGAACCAAAAATTAGCACGTTGACAAGACAAGCGCAGAGAGTCAAGTGACCTCGTACATAGCAACAAACTGCCACCTTTGGCATCATAGAAAATCGCCAACATACACAAGTTCGCCCATGCACAATGGATAGTATACGCCAAATACAGTTAAAATGCAGCCGGCAAGATCAGAATTCAATTTAGTTTCCCAGCTGGGTTGGGAAAGGAAAAGGTTGCCAAACGATAAAATGTTACACGTGTTGTTTTGTCTAAACACAGAGGCACACCGAAGGGACATCAGATTTTACTGCGCAGATTTTAAATTCTTTTTAGGGTTTTGTCGAGAAAGGAAAAAGAAGCGTAAGCATAAATTTTAACTGCGAAACAGAGATGATCTCCTTAAAAGGTAATGCAGAATTGCCTCGATCGGAAATAGCAGACATCTGGAAATAGCTTTAAACGGTTGATTAATATGTGAGTGTATTTCTCACAGACAAAGTTAAGCAGCTGCCGATTTTTCGGTTAGAGAAAAACTAGGCGAGGGAAAAAAAATGGAAAGTGAATGAAGGACACTTAAAACTGATTTTGAATTGAAAAGAGACAGGGGGGAAGGAATAATTTAAGAAAAAAACCAATATATAACGAAATAATCGTTATATACATATTTTTTTTTTTTTGAAATTCGCGGAATCAGAAAAGTAAAATAATAAAAAAGACAGGTTCCAAGTTTAAGCAATTATCTTGAACGATTCTTGAGTTATAACTATTAAAATCCGAAAAATTGTAAGAAAAACCCATCATGAAGAAAAACGCATTTTCACAAGGACTCATTTCCATGCCAACCATTGCTTCATTGCTAGAAATTAAAAACAAACCAAAACGGAAAAAACGATATTTCTTCTTCTAATTGAGATAAAAACTTGGTTTGGGCATCATTTTAACCATTTAAAAACCAATTTAATAAAATTTCTTTAGTAAAGTTTAAGATTTCTGTGTCTTGGACCCCCTTAAAAATTTACTTTATATGGCGAAGATGATAATAGACCATATTTTTGTTTTACTTTGCAGTTTGATTTAACTCACTTTAGCAACGGAGATAGCATTTCTAATGATTGTTTAATTATTTTTTTTTTTTTTTTTTTTTTTGTAGGGAGGGGGAGGGGGTAAATTGTAGTTGCTCTCTTTATGAAAGTCAAGCTTTTCTAAACTTTTCTTTTCGTTTCCTATATTTTTCACAACTTTTACTGCCACATATACTTTTCTTCCACATTGTTTGTAAGCGTCTTTTTCACCACTTTTTAATTACATTAAAAAGTGTTTTAAAATATGCTAAGTGTATCTGGTCTAATTTAAACAACTGAAATTGGTCCAATTAAGGCAACTGCGCCATTTTTAAAACATATAATTTTAGAGATAAAACATGTAATTTAAGAGTTAAAAATAAAAAGGAAAGCAAAGAAATCCTCGTGAAAAATATGCGCAATAATCTCATCAATTTAGATACATGTGCAAAATTTAACAAATTACCTTAATTTTTATGTATTATCTTACGTTTAGTAAGAAAAAATTAGATCAGAACAGTTGATTTTAAGCTTTTTAAAATTCTCTGAAAATAGAACGTGGTAAGCAGGTGCTTCTTCTAATCACAAATGACATCATTCTGATGGGCTGGATTTCAGTGCAACATGGTGTCTCTTACTGTAATTTACGAAAAAATGGTAACGATTCGTTTAAAGCGGTGACCCAAATATGGCTATTCACCCCTAACTAACATTCTTCAATTTTTTTATTATTATTGTTGTTGTTGTTTAAAATATGTCGTTGTTGCAATTTCACAGCCAGTTACCTATTTTCGCGTATGCGGTTTGGCGTACTATTAAATCCGTGTTATTGTGAACAATATACAGTTCAAACTGTATCTCAATATGCAATTGAAACTGTACTATATGTAGCTCTATTCGCTATTGAACAACTACGCAGCGGGAAAATTAAAAAATTGAGTTTAAATTTAGAAGAAAACAACAGATAATGTAATGAGATAAAATTTGCCTTTCAGTCGATTTTATTTATTTCGTTAAAATTTACTTTATTATGTTTAATTTTACGTGCTATACGTGTTCAGAAAATTCTAGGTTACATCAAATATATAAGATAATAACTTCAAGATATAACAACCTGCTTCCTTTCAGAAGTATTAAAAGTATTTGAAATCCTTTTGGTATAGACAGCCTATAATAATTCCTCCTTATTAATAAGTTTCCATAAAAGCCCCATTCACAATACGCAGCAAATGTTGAATCTTAAGGAACGTGAAATTCCCATATAGAAATGTATTACTGTAAGCATTGTTGACTATTCTATTCAATTTTGTCTATAATTTCCTTACAAATTACTCAAAATAAATAGCTCGTTTTTTTCATTTAAAAAAAACGTAACAAACACAAGAATTATAATTCCTTTATTTATTTTACTCAACAATGACGTATTTTGAAAGTCTGCGTCTAAATTTTAATATTAATCGATTGTTTCTGATTTAATTTATCTTTTAGAAAATTTTAATAGAAGTTTGCTATGTTTTCTTTTCGAATTTTATGTTAAATATTTCAAACAGTCTTTATTGATGAATATATATATTTTTTTTACATTAAAGACATTTTAGTCATAAAGCAATAAGCATTTTTGCCCAGATAAGATATATACTTCTTTTCTCAGAAATGTTTAATTTGCATATCAGCAATATGTATATATATTTAGTTATTTATTTATTTGTCTGCCGTAAATTTTCGGAAAGAAGGATTTGTCATCTAGAAATTATGATATATATTTACTCCATTGAAGTTATTCTTCTTCTCGCGGAAGCATTTAAATTGTATGGAATCATTTAAATAAGGTGGAACCCGTCGATTTTTAACGAAAAAATGCTTAAGAAGGGATTGTTTCATTAATTTTATAATAAGCATACAAAATTATTTACAATGAAAAATGTATCCTTAACTGGTTAATTTACTTGTAAAACAATTATATTTTCTAACCTAAAGTGACCAAAATAATATTTCCAGAAAACTCAGTTGTCTAAATTATTGATAAAATAAATTTTAATCGTATACGTAATCAATTTAATATAAGAAAAATCAGCTATTATGATAAAATTTTCTATTGAGACTCTTATGCTTTATATTCTGGAATGAAAAAACAACAAAATTTATTCCCCTTTGAGACGGTCATAGAAGTTTATCCCTATGAAATCTAAACTTGATATCATTTTCACCTTCACAAATTATAACTGAGCACCTCTCATATATGTATCTTCCATTTTAAAAAATTGACTTTTTAATTTCATCGTTTTAAAATCGTTTTAACTCCAAACTTGAATGCATGTTTGTCAGCTACATTTTTGCATGTGGTCAGTAGCACTCATGACTTCTGATTCTGATCTGAAAGTAAAATTTGCGTTGCCGTAATTTATTTTTTAGACGCAATGGTGGTAAACATTTAGTTTTATTTTAGGAAATAGTCGTTTTCTTTTAAATATTACTTCATGTACATTTACTTAAGCATATTTCTAGGTGTCTCATTTTCAGTATTAGCAGAATGAAAAAAATAGGAAAATGCAATATCTTTATGGGAAAAATATGTGGTTTCAAAACAGTACATAATTTCTAATGAGATTTTACGCCACCAACCCTGGTACAACAAGCTGACCGTTTAAAATTCAACAGTTCAAACAAAGAAAATGATCCAATTGCCACCATTTTGAAGATAATTCATAACAAATTTTTTAAATAAAATATGAAAATTTAATAATTTTAAAAAACAGTAAGTATTGGCATATCTACAAATGAACAGCTTTCAGTCAGAATAATTATTAGTAAATATTGTTCAGTAGAATACTCTAGGTAAATTACTAATAAACAATATGTAACTTTGAAATATGTAGCTTATATGTATTTTTTTTTCATCGTAAGCAAAAAGTCATATTTACATTTCGAGTTAATTAAATATTATGAAAAATTACATTAAGCGAATTATGTTATTTTCATAAAATTATAGCAGAATATCTTAAGGAATAGCAATAAAACATGAGTTGTTGAAAGCGAAAACTTGGGGAACCTGACATTATGTTAAATCTGGAAATATTGTAGATATCATCTTTTTGTTCTTAGTCTAACTCGGTGAAATGTATTCATCCAGGTGAGCATTACCTAATTCTGTTACATAAATTCCTACTTTTTGGATAGAGATTTTCGATCTGAGTATGCACATTGTATCTCACTTCTCTTGTGTAACGACGCGCTTGTAAAGAACTGCGTTTTATCAGTATAAATTGGATTATTTTACTTTAAAAAGTGAAGAATTTTGATCTGTGAAGAATTTTAAAATTGATAGAATAAAAATAACGCACTTCTACAAAACATATTTCAGTTTTAAGAATTTAAACATACTTTTTTTTTCATAAAAAATGACGTCATTTGGTCATTTGCACTTGCTAAAGCATAAGACTTTTATGATCGAGATTTAAGCAACATGTATAGAAAAGTATGTATGTGACGTCACTATCATGGAATAATACAGAAAACCCTACGAAAAGCGATGCCGTTATTAAAAAAACATGGCGAGACAAATCCATTATCTAATGATTTATATGCCTTTATTTTTTGTTTATAATAGCTCCACGTAAAATTGGAAATGATTCATTCATATTTTTTCAAAATTTGGAAAATTTACGAATCACACGAATTATTAAAATTACATTCTTTCAGCTTTTTTGGTATGATTAAAGTAAATGCTAAGAAAATAATCCACACAAATAATATTCAAAAGACATTTTTTTTGTAAAGCAAAATTCATGTAAGTTTGTAAAATAGGTTTGCAATAAACTAAAAGTCATTTAATTGATATACGAAACAGAAATAACACCGCAATTCATCGGAAATTAGAGCTGGAGATATTCTTGACGTAGCAGATATTTTAAATATAATTTTTTTCAGCTATGAAAAAATGGCGACAAAAATATACAGTAAGCTGTCATTTCCTCTATACTTCACACAAAAAATGAATCATTAATTTGCCAGAATTAGAGAAATAGAACTAAGACTTACAAAAAAATTAATGTCTCAAAAATAAATTAACATACAATTTTCAAAGTAACTTCATTTAAAAGTAAATTTTATTCCCCGTATGATAGTATAAAGATTGAAAATGTGCGGTGTCGAGAAGTTTAAAATTCTACCGCAACGAAAATTACAAACCCGAAATTTTCTGGGAAAATGTTGTCATTTGAAAAATGGCGCTAGCTTTACGCATAGATATTCTTGTCCTTATATTGTATAATATAGTTATACAAATTCTATAACAATTATACCGTATTAATACATTTCCATAAATTTTCATTTGAGATATAAATTCAGTAACAAGAAATACACGCTTATTCGCCTACGTGTTATTATTATTTTTTTTTCAGACTGTTTGATCAACGAGGCATTTCGATATATGATGCGGTTGCAAAAAGAGAGTGCTGCCTTACATTTGTGGTTTATAGAGCAACATCTTGTCTTTTTTCGTTAATTTCGAGATTTATTTTTAGCAGTATTATTCTAGTCTAAAGAAACTTTCAGCTGACTGACGTAGAGAAATCTATTTGCATTAGAATTGCGTATATCACAGAAGAAATATTCCTGTAACTAAACAAAATAAATCTTGTCGTCCAACGTACAATTTAGTCATCAAATAATAGATGATATAAAATAAACACACGAAAAAAATAAATCTCAACATTTCGGTTTACACTTTAAAACTATTATCAGGAGAAACATCTTTTAATATACAAATTGGCAGGATACAATCAATATCTTACATCTTTAAAAATTAAATTCAAACTGGGAAAAAAATCCAACAGAAGCATCTAAAATACTATAAAAACAACTCAGTGGCACCATCTCATATTCAAAGTAAAAAAAGAAAAAGAATTAGGACGACATAGAATATTCATAGTGTTTTAAAACACATAGCCAGGAAAAACACATAGACTTCTGGCATGAGAAAGGAAACATTATTACTACAAACTTCCGGTTCGTTAAACGAATTTCCCAAGATTCACGAATCATAGTTTTAAACAAATAAACTTCTTTTGAAATGTCTTTAGCATAGTCAAAGTCAAAAAATTAAATATTTCTGTTACTGAAATTCGTTGAGAGTACTGTAGAAAATTTATTAAACTGCAAATAATATTTGTGTACTTATAATCTTTCAAAAAATCGACATTTAGTCAAACTAATATACGAGGACATTGTTCTATGCGTAAACTTGAAGAGGAACTAACAGACATCGGAGGAAAAAAATGTAAATAGAATACGATTTACCATTTACTCATCATACGTAGTATAGGTTAAATCTTGCAATCGTTTTAAAAATCGCAAAAAAAAATTTGACGAATTTACACATTTCAGACACTGGAGATTCCGAAAAACATATGTTTAGAAAAAAAATTGTCGTCCGTTAGTCTGTGTGTGTGTCTCTCTGTAAACGCTCTATATCCCGGAGAAATTGAGATAGAGATTTGAAATTTGGTATATATTTAAAATGTAAAAATGGGAAGAAGCCTATTTAATATTAGTAAACTCGATTATCCGGAACTTTTTTTTCGAACTCTCAAAATATTTGTTTTTGATGAAAGGTAATTAAAAATTTTCAATTTTTTTTAAGTAGAGGATGTAAAAGGCAATCAAATAACACACATTTTGCATAAAGAACAAAGTCCATCAGATAATTAGTTGCGGAGAAATTTGTAATCCTATTTTCCACACTCTTCGATTTTTCATGACCCCGTCTTTAATACAATTTTTAATTCAAAGAAATATTTTAATTTTATATGAGACGCTTAATCAGACTAACTATTAGTAAACTATCAATAAACTATTAGTTAATATTATTATTTTTTTTTTAGTTATAAGGAGGTTTCTGTTACGCAAATCGATACCAATTGAGCAGCTTGGCGTTTTATATAATTTGTCAAAATTGGTTTATCAAAACTTCGTTAACAGAGAAGTATTATGTGTTAAAAATAGGGTTGTTTTCTTTTCCGGAAATTTTTGAAACATAAAAGTTTCTGGGAAATTTTCCGAAATTTTTCCAGAAAATTTTCTTAGCCACTAAATATAATAAGGAGTTAAATTTAAAGAGTTAAGATTAATGGATTAAGATTAATTAAACTTTTGATGTGATGCTTTTTTGAGGTTTCCCCATTAAAAAAAGGTGTGAATATTTTAAATGAAAACAAAATGTTATCTAAAATAACTGCATAATTTCCTACAAAAATTAAATTTTTTTTTAATTTAATGATGGTGATACATAAAATAGCTGAATAACTATAAAAATGAAAAAACTCCTAGATACTAATTTCCTACCTTTCTGGGTCCGTCTCAGACATGGGAAGCATAGGATATCCTAAATCAGAATTAGTGTTTGTAAGGGAAAATTCTGTGTCGGTATGTTCCTTTAACAGATCATGCTTAGATCTTTGCCAAATTTGAAATCATGACATTGTCATGGCTTATAAAATTAAGATTTTGTGAAACTGTTACCAGCTTAGCAGTGTGTTCGTCTGTCAATCTATTTCTCTGTTTTGTTTTTGCATTGCTAAAGGCTTTCCAATTGCATTTACAAAAAATCGCTTTTGGGGAATATTCAGAACTCTGATTGCAACCTAGATAATTATTTTGTACTACAATGACCTTTCCAACAAGTCGTTGAAGACATTTTACTGGCACTTTTCCAAATAATGTTCCAAATAAGTTTTTGTTTTGCCCAGTATTCTGCTATATCCGACATTACTGCGATTTCATTAATATTGAGTGCTACACTGTAAAAAAAATTCTGTAAAGGTACTAAACATTTTCTAAGAAACTGGGACTCCTAGAACTTTTCCTTTAAAGGTAACAGCAAAAATTCAAGTTTCAGAATCGGTTACATGAATTTTTCCTGTTATCGTTACATGAAAAGTTCTTGGAATCCCAGTTTCCTAGAAAATGTTTAGTACCTTTACAGAATTTTTTTTACAGTGTAGTAATGAGTGCTTTTAGCAACTTCGTTTATGGTTTCAGCAGTTGTTTCTAAATCATTTTCTGACAAATGTTGTCCACAATATTGTGGATTTAAGGGTGTATTTCGATTCAAACTGCTTATTTATCGATTTATTTTTTAATTCACTTTTGCTCTCAAACGCATCACACTCGCAGATTCGCTTATTTAGAAACTTTCTAAGCTGCTGTTAATATTTTGATAAATACAGAAAATACTATAAAAAACACAGTTAAAGTTGGCCTTTTGATCCGAATTTTCCGAAGCAAGAGATCTGGAAACAAAAAAAAGGGGGTCATATTGAGAAGGTAATTATTTATAAATCAAATTCTAATGAATTGAGCGCAAAATGACATCACACGTCACCTTATACGTCTCTTCAAAAATTTCCTCAGCAAGATTCATGTTTCTACTTTAAAAATTGCGTCTGAAATTCTACCAGAAAATTTCGAGCTGTTGAAGGTGTAAAAGTATTCTTTCGAATACACCCTTAAAAGATTTGCAGCTAGTACACCGGGTGAAAACAAAAATCATAACTGTTATTTAAAAATTACAAAACAGACCATTCTATTTCTTTGGTCAAGGGTGACAAAAACAACTGCTCGATTATTTTCACATTAATATTTAGAAATATAACTGTAACTTCTTTAATAACTAATGCAGCACTTTCCAACTTTTGAATTGCTGCAGAAATTGGTAACAGCAGGTTGTGTGCAGTCTTAACTTGCACCCAAAATACATCTTATCCAATGTGTGTTTTCGTACATTTGGAGGCAGTGCTATTGTGTCATCTACAACAGCACATTGTAAGCCGTTCTTTGCATGCAGCAAACTGTCAAAACATTTTTTGCTGAAACCCATCTAGTTTCTGCTGGTAAAATAAGAGAATTTTCCTTCCCTTGTTTTCCTGTCTGGATTTTATTCAATGTTTGACAAGCCACATGATGATTCTTAAACAATTTCACACTTGTCTTGCATTTTGATAATATTGTTCAGATTGAATCCTTTACCAAAAGGTTTTAACTGAGCAAGTCAGTTACAAGAAGCCAAAAATAATTAAGTGGGGACATTTATCCTGTAACATTTGCCAAGCAAATTTTATGTTCTTACATTGTCAGTTATAAAGGCTATTATTTTAGAAGGACCTACTCTTTCAATCTCTGTCCCCAAAATTTCTGCTATGTATTTTCCACACTTAAAAAAAATCCATTAAATTTATGAGAAAAACTTCTGGCAGCAATGTTGTCAACAGTTTTTGCCGTAAAAATTGTAGTAAAATTAGATGTAATAAAGAAATTTATATCTAATTTTACTGCAATTTTTACTTCTAAAACTGCTGGCAACATTGCTGCCAACACTTTTTGTCGTAAATTTAACGGATTTTTTTTTTTTTTTTTTTTACAATGCAGCATGATGAGAATATTTTGTATTCACTGCCTTTAAGAATATCGACTCAGATGTTGCAAACATTATATTAATCAAAGCATGGAAAAGAAACGGTAAAGAAATTGAATAATAAATTGAAATCTGGAATGTTCAAATATGTCCTATGAAAAATCTACTAAAAATTGCCGGTTTGACATTTAAAATTTTCTTTTCCGGAAAATCACAGTGGAAAATTTTCTATTTTGGAAGATTTTCCTCCCCAGATCATTAATTAAAAATACTTAAATATACGTTTAAACGTTATTTTGAATTTGCGATGTATTTTATTAAATACTCTGCACACATTTTATTTTCATACCTTATGTTACGTATATATATATGATGGGTAAGTATTACGGTGGCCCCCAACGACTAGTTTTCTTACTAATTAGATTAAATAAAGTCACTGAATTAGATGTTACAATTTGAATATTGTATTTTATGAAAATCTTTTTTAATCTTTCTAATAGGAATGAAACACGTGGAATCTTTCTGTAACCTCATTTACTTAGGGGACTAATTACCAGAGACTTCATATACATTAATCAAATTTAGGATAAAGTTTGATTAATAACCTTGTCCCAGACCAGTTTTAATGATGACATTGAGTTCATCATCCAAAATCTTTTCCGAACAAACCAGGAAGAAGCGCTAAATAAAAGATCTAAATTCTGCCATAAGCATAGTAGATGTCATATAATTCTGTGAATTGTTTTTTTATTAACTCTTTAAGTGTCCGGGGAAGCTTTTATTGCATTGAGGATTTTATTATGTTTTATGTATCATCTTTTTTCGTGGATGTTTCTAAAATAATAGCTATTTAAGTACTTGTATAAGTATTTGTTTATAATTACCTTCAACGCAACTTATGTACTCCTAAAAATATAGCATTATTACCAATTTTATATCAAATAAACCCTTCAATTCATTCAAGTAATGGATGACGGAAAACATGGTTAGTGTGCTTAAAGGATTAAATCCTACAGGGGACCGACAAGTAATTAAAGAAAAATGAATATTTTTGTAGAAACCCTGTAAAAATAAAAATTAGTGTTTTACAAGTGTTGAAATTGTACACATGATTAGTAATCTAAAAATCTTTTCAACTGCTTTGCTTTTAATATTTCTAGCATATTAAAGATTCTTCAATGACACTTAAGCGATAAATTTCTTATGAAATAAATCCATAAATGTATTAAAATATTCTGCTTTATTAATTCTTCTTTATTATATTCTTCTTTAATCTTGTTTAAAAAATTAATTTAAAGATGAAAGACGTCATTAGATTTTGACAACACTAAATATGCATTTTAAAAAATGCATTACTTAAAATACAATCCGTAAAATTTGTTCATAAAAGTACTAATGAAATAATGTATAGCTGTACTTTAAAATATACTAAAGTAATAAAATGTTCAATTAAGGATAATTGAATACTCTTCAACTCTTATGATGAAAAAGTACTCTCGTAAAAACTTTTAAAGGTTTATAATTTTCTATTTAGCTCCAAAGCACTTTGTACCATTTCATTTCTAATATAACCTTTTAGTACACTGAAGTATCTATTGTGACTAAATGAAAAGCAAAATTGATTTCTGCATCGTACCTTTTCTAAGAAAATTGTGCTAGAAAGGTTGCACCGGAAAGTAAGAAAGTTTCCTACGTATATCTTAGTCAACTTTGAGATTAATTTCAGTTGCTATAGTGACATAAAAGTCGTGGGTACCAATTTTTCTTTTGGAGATTTCAATATTCTGTTCATCTTGAAATATTTTAATTTTAATTTTTTTTTTGTATCTTGTTTTCTTTTGTTTTGTAATGATTTATTTTTAATATTTTTTAACACGAGTGAGTAAATATAAAAAAATCCTTTTATTTAATTCGTAAGTTGGTTTGTTTTAGTTCGATTATTCTTAAAGTTTAACAATAACAGCATGACTATAAGAATTATTATTCACTCATATTTTCGTTTCTCATTTTAGAAGAATATGTTGAACGTAATTTTATTATATTTTTCGAGTTTTCAACTATTATGTAAAAATACTTTATAAAATTTGTTTTAAATTGAATGTTCTTATAAATTATTAAAATTTATTGAAGAAACTAATATATTGGTTTCTATTGTCTACTTCTTTTCATTAATTTATATTTTATTTTTTAAATTAAAAAAGTAATTACTTTAAAAGAAATAATTCAGAATAAGCATTTGTGAAAGAATTAAAAATGCATACAAATGTGCATTCGAATGCGTAATGTAAGCACATATTCAACTGCAAACAAAAGTGAACATTATGGATGTTATACAAAATTTATTACATGCCACAATTAATTTATTGTTGTTTATTTGATGCTACTTAAAAGTCCATTATTGCGAAAAAGCAGAATATATAAATAAAATAAATTATAGGATTTACTTAATACAAAATTAATTTAACTCAACAAAGCACTTTTTTAAAATTTAGTTAACGTTACATATGCACGTAATGTTTCATTACAGTAAATCGAAAAGGTTACGCATTCAATATTTTTAAATAATTGAATGACTGTGTTTTCAAATAAATCGAAAGCTGTAAATAATTCTTTCTAAATTTATTAATGCATTTTATGTCTTATGAATCTTTTAAGTCTTTTATAAAAGTAAAATAACAACGCTTCTCACATCTATAATTTAATTTTTAATTCTGATGCAATATATTTTCTTTTATGTTATTTATAACTTCAGCTTTTTCTACATTGATTATTGTAGTATGTCTAAATAAAAGAAAAACCTGATTTATGTAAACGGACTATTGTAAAAGAAAGCATTCACAGCTAATTAAGAAATCTCATTTCTTACATTTACACGTAAAAAAAAAGACTTGTAAAGTTCCTAAACTTTTTCTACGGAACTGGAATTCCTAGATTTTTTTTATGTAAAGGTAAAAGTAAAAATTCATGTAACCGATATTCGTAGATAAATTTTTGCTGTTACCATTGCATGAAAATCTCTAGAAATTTCAGTTTCCTAGAAAAAGTTTAGTAACTTTACAGATTTTTTTAATAATGTTAAACATAAACAGATTAATTTCGACAGCTGTAGTAACATAAAAGTCACAAACAGCCGCGTATTTCAGTTTATTGTTTTACTTAGTTACTATAATATTTACAGCTCTTTCAGGTATATTGGCAAATATTAGAAGAATCAACACATTATTCAGCAACATTTTTTCTATAAAATATGAAATGCGAACCATTTACAATGCGTTTATAGAAAAAAAAACAGTGAATTTTCTATTTTGAGACATATTTTGCTGGACAGATATTATAAAAAAACATGTAGTTCGGTATACTGTTTCACGTATTAAGGTCTCCATGAAAATAACGCAAAGTTAAGGATCTGCCAACTTTCTTGAAAGAATCGTGTGCAGAGACAAAATGTATTAGAAAGTTTTAATATGAGTTAAATAACGTTGTTACATAATATTTTCTAAAAATATCCAAACAATTTCTTTAGCCTATTGTAATATGAATATAAAATGTATAAAATGCAAAAAAACAACATTCGTTAGGAATGTGAAAAATAACACTAAATAAGTCTTGATTACGTCCACTAATAACTCAATCGTAATACTAATAATATATATTCTACATAAAAATATAAGAATTTATATTATAAAAAACATTTTGCTTCTAAGACGTTGTATAATAACAAAAACATTTAAAATATATTAAAACATTTTTATTTACATGTTTCAACTCAAAAATTAATAGAGTCATCCTCAGAATGTAAATAGAAAAATAAAAATCATTTTTCTATAAAAAAATTTCTAAAAATAAAAATTATTTTTCTATTTACATTCTCAGGATGACTCTATTAATTTTTGAGTTGAAATATGTAAATAAAAATGTTTTAATATATCTTAAATGTTTTTGTTATTATACAACGTCTTAGAAGCAAAAGGTTTTTTATAATATAAATTCTTATATTTTTATGTAGAATATATATTATTAGTATAACTTTCATTATGTTTCCGAGAATGAAAAATTCGTTAAACCCTTATTACTTTATTTCGATTGCTAGTCTTAGTGTTATTGAAGTAAAAATACCTTTTCTCTAAAAATTGAAAAAAAATGAACCCGAAAGGGTTAGTTCTCTGATCAATTTTTTAAAAGAAAATTTCGCTAAACAGGCCTTCAACATAAAAGAAGAAAAAATGCTTCGCTTATCCTCGTGTATGAAGATAATAATTTTAATTGATTTAAGTGACAGGAATGCCATGGGTTGCATTTCTGCTGAGTATATTGTTTTCCGTTAGAGAACAATATTCAGTTCATTTTGAAATGCTTTATTGTTTTGTTTGTGAGGATTTACTTTCATTATGCACCGATGACTAAATATTAAGCAATGCACTTTGATTAATACAAATACGAAGTTTCCTTTGTATGCTTACTTTTCAAATATTTTGCTGATAGTGTAGATAATAAATAACTAACACTATTTGTTAGTAAATTTATATTATTGTATGTGCTTTATGAATTGGTTTTAATGCATTATTCTTTAAATAAACTTAAATGTAATCAGTTGAAATTAATAATGTTAAAAACGGTTTATGGCAAAATATTATGATTTAAAGATTATCTGATTGTTATAGTCTGAATTTTTGTACCAAATTTAAATGTTTCATTTTCAAGTTACTGTAACAAATGTGTATTCTCCACGTATATAAATGCAGCGACTTGACACGGATTTCATGTTTTAAAAAACAAGATTATTAAATGCAGGAGTGGGTTGGGAGAGTAATGAAACTGGAGGATATAACCATGCAGATCAAAGTTTAACGTCAACTTTACTTCAATTAATAACCAATTTAATTAAAAATGCAATTCTAATAAAAAAATGCTAATTTATACGAGACAAAAAGATTGCTTAACTTCTCCGTGTTGCTTCGATATAGAAAAAACTATACTTCTGAAAAAAATTACTGTAAAACAAATTCGCAAGTCCAGAAGCATCGGTTGAATCCATTTTCGTGTTCTCTGCTCTAAAAAAAAACTCGTGTTTATTAAAAATTTCAATGTTAAAAAAAATTTGCTCCGAAGGTAGGTACATTACTTTAATAAGCGAAACGATAAATTGTGAGTATAAAATTTGGAAGATGCAAAACACCACGCAATTTCAACCATTTTCATCAATAGACGAAAAAATATTCGAATTCTTTTGTGACATCCTGTATCTATGGGGTGAATAATTAATTCAATTTATTTATGACAAAATTTATGCTGCTAAATAAGCGATAAGTAACATTCGGTAATAGTAGTACAAGAATACAGGAACAGTGTGCATTTTGATGCCAGATTTTGGATAGTTACGCAATCAAAAATTTGAGAATGAGGCGATTTGGATAAGTTAAAATTCAATTTCACACAAATCTAATCACATGCATGTAGATTTTTTTCTGTTACCTTTACAAAAGTCAGAACTGATTTTTGTTTTGTGTGTAATCATTTTAACCCTTTCGCCTACGATTTTTCCTCACAAATGTCACATTGAGTTAGCAACATTAATTTGTTATTAAAAATTACGATGAAAAATGATTCAGGCCATAAATAAGATCTGGATTAAAGGGCATCATTCAAAATAAAATTTAGTCGAAAGTTATTTCAAAAACATTGTGTTTTAGGGGCTCATATGAGGCTCAGTGGATCGAGGGGGTTAAATTAGTCCAACCAGTCAGTTTTTCTGTATTTCTTTATTGAAAGGCAAGAGTTGCTGTAGCATATTGTTCTACATAGCTATGTGTGTTAATAATGATATAAAAATATCAGTGTATAAAAATAAGTGGATTATAGCTACAGATAGATTTTATATTTTTTACGTTCAAAAAAGGGGAAATATTTATGCTTACATGAAAAATATCACATGTTTGAAATATTCTTCTTTTCTGTTTAAAAAACGAGTACCGCAAATACTCAGTTAGGTTGAGTTAGCTGAATTGTATTATTGAGTTCATATCAGATCAAAACACATTATTTTGCTAAATTGACGATCCAATAAGATGCAGCGATAAGTCAGAATAGGCATAGAAGAAGTGTATCTATCTTTCTATTAAATATATTCAACCTATTTATACAACCTTAATCTTTAATTCAGTACATTATTAAAGCAACCTTAATGTTTCTAAACTCTGAATGACAAAATCATTTAAATGAGGCATCGTATTTAGATTTTATGAAGAAATTTTACAACTGTGTTCAATGATACAAGCTTTATGACTGAGAAATTAAACTTTAAAGAAATCGGAATACGATAAATACGTAAATTTTGAAACACTCAGTATTTATATAAATAACGTCGTTCATTTTGAGCTATTTTCGTAGGTAAACATACTCTTGTAACGGATCTTGTGTAATAAAAGCTATACAAATAATAGCTCTTGTATAAAACTAATGTTTTAAAACTTCCTTTAAATAATCCTTTTATATTAAACTATTGAAATTAAAAGATATACTATTTTGAATGTTCTAAAATGAGTTTTTTTTTTAATTTGAATAAATCTTATTTGAGTATTTCTTTATCCAAATACACGAAACATGAGAGTTATCAAATACTTGGGTTTGGCACGTATAATATTGGTTTGTATTGATAGGCATTCATTATTGGCCAAAATACTGTGTAAAAAAATCTAAAAAAATATTATATGAGTAAACTTTGTAGAAATTATACAAAATGTCCCAAAAAGATCTCTGCAACTTCATAATTTTATTATAAAAAGAAAAAAAACAAAGGAGGAAAGAAAGAAAAGACTTACAACAAAACGACTTCAGTCAATGGATAGAAGAATTCAAAAATTTTTTTCAGCTACTATAGTAAACTTCAACCTGAAATCTTTTTTTTTTTTTTTTTTTTTTTTTTTTTTTTTTTTTTTTTTTTTTTTTAACACGAAGAATATCAAGATGATATTCAAATTAAAATACCAAAAGTTTTAGCGTGCTCATATCAAGCATTCGACTTCTATTGGCATTAATTGTTCCATTTTTATCGACAGCAATTTTTTCGATAATTTCTTTGAGTTTTAGTATCGGAGTCACTCAATGAGCCAGTCAACTTAATGAGCTTTCTTCAGTACACCTGGAGACAACAGCACAGACACTCCTCTCATTGGATTCACGCCTGAAATTTAAGAGTTAGTAAAACTCGATTCGCATATTAAAACGCAATTGGTCTGCCAAGTCATATCCCAAAACCAGATTTTAGTGGTTATTTCCGAGATTTACAATTATGTTTTCTTCCGCTCAAAGGTACGAAAACAAGGAGGACTGGGAGTAGAAAAATACAATGGTAAACTAGCGAGCAATCACTAAGATTGGCTTTTTGGGTGATTTCTAGCAACAGATGACTTGACAGACCGATTGCATTTTTATATGCGAATCATAATTGACTTATAATCATGAAATTTTCATGCCACAAGTTAAGTGGTTATTTCGTTATTTTTTAGCTCTTATTCAAATTCGTTTCTTGAATGTGAATTATTTTATTAATTGTTTCTTTCTGTAGCATTTCCGCCATCTATTGAGTAATATCTTAGCTAATAACATGCTAGTATTTTTATTAAAGGTATAATTTTTAGCGTATGTTTTTTCTTCGGATTCAGAAATGAATTATTTACATGCAATTATATGTCATTTATAAACAATGCGGCTATTCCTCTCAGAACATTCTGTATATTTTTATAGTAATTTAAAGTTAAATATCTTCATTAAATATTTCACTTCAAATTACTTTTTTAAACGTAGCTGTACTGGATGACTAATTTGATTTTAAAAAAAAAATTCTTGATAATGATAGAAATATTAATTATACTAAAAATATTTTATCAATATCAGTTTTTTTTTAAGTTAGTCCTTCTAGTAAAAAAAAATAATAAAAATAAATAAATAATAAATAAATAAGTAACATTAATTACTAAAATTTCACATGATAATATCACATTAACAGTTAAGCTAATATTTTTTTAATTTGTATTAATGTTAGCTATACTTATTTATTTATTTATTTATTTATTTTTACCATCTCCTCCTACTTAATAATTAAATTATTTATTATTGTTATTTTTTGCCATATATTTATCACAATTGCATTAAATATATTTTGTATTTTAATCAAACAGAACCTTTTTGTTATTTATTTCATGTATATTTAAAATACTTATTCTGTGCCATTTTAACACATTTATATCAACAATATAACTCGGAGATATTTCCATTACCATTCAAGCAAATTAATTAAAATTTGTAACATTTTATATAAATAATATTTTTTTAGTTAACTGTTAGAGAATATAGGAAATACCATTTAAATGTAATAGAATATTCAATATTCGATCTTAACTTAAATGATAGTTTTTCTACTTTATGATCAAGTTAAAATAAGGCTTTTTATTACATTGTGTAAAATTTTATGCATACGACGCTGTATTACATGTATTTATTAATTATTTTATTAAATCACCACGGTATCCTATAAAATCATATTTAATTTATGCAATAAAAATAAACAAAGTACAGTCATTTGCCTAGGACTTTTTCTACATTTGTGAGAAAGGACAAAAATCGTTCAGCCAATCAGAGGGAAGTATTAACGTAGGTCGCGCTATGAAAGTGCATGTGAAATACGCGAAGGAAAACTTTGAAATGAAATATGTATTTCCTGCCTGAACTAAATTTTTGCATGCATACTGTTAAAAGACACAAATCTGTATATCATATAACGGGCCGGTCAAAAAATTCGATCATAATTTTCCGATTGTAGAGAAAATGAAATTGGGTTTTTAAATGTGTTATGTGTTTTTATGGATGATTTTTACTTAAAATTTTAAATTATTGAATGGAAAAGGTTTGTTTCCCCGTAAAGCATGGTGACGTCACTGCAACGTCGTTGTGAAGTCACATTGTGACTTTGTGACCATCGATTGTCAATGTGATATCACGTGACGTCGATGTGAAGTCACATTGTGACTTTGTGACCATCGATTGTCAATGTGATGTCACGTGACGTCGATGTGAAGTCACAGTGACTAAAATGTGAAGTCGTTATGGCCGTTTTAGAGATCTTTTGTGACGTTTCACAAAGTGGTCACAATGTGACAAATTTGTGAAAAATGTGTCATTTGTGACTTATTTGACATTAACATTGTGACGAAACTGTGACAAAAGCGACGATGTTTAAATTGCCAGAAACGTGTTTCTTAAAGTAAATAACATGTTTTGAAGGATATTTATAAATTTCTAAAGATTTTTAAGAAAGTCACATCTCAGTCACAATGTGACGTCACTGAGTGGTGAAAATTTGGTCACAGATGTGATATGATTAAAGTGACTCACAGTGATGTCACTATGACCATGCATGCTATTAGGGTCATTATTCTGAATGTTAAGACGCATGATTTTTTTCTGTATACTTTATATCATATTACACTGACGAAACTAATCGAGTAGATAAAACTAATCATTACGAAGCAATTAAGTGAAAAATAAATTTTATCCATTCATTGTAGGAGAACAAGTAGAAAATTGAGCATTCAGCATGAATTGTAAAATTATTTTTTGACACTATTAAAACTGTTAAGAAATTTCCTTTTCCCTTGCAATGTAATGTCATTTTTAAATAAACAATTGAATAACGGAGAATTCTGTTGAAAATTCATTTATGGGAAATAATGTCCATAGTGGTTATGGATGCAAAAATGCTTCTTAAGCCTTTTATATGAGCTATAGATTTGTGTAATTCCACATTATGAAACTAAAATTTTAATTTACTGGAAAATACCAACCAGCGAAAAACACTTATCTAAAAATGAAGTAGTATGGTGAATAAGTATGAATATTTTTTGTGCAGTCATTCATAGAAATTTACTTATATTCTATTAGACTAACGTTATAGTACGTGGTAACATTTGGTTGAGATGAAAAATGTGTAAAAATATAAAACGTAATCTTTCACGAAATCTCGTTCATAAACATTATACCGATAGATATTTATTTATTTATTTACTTCTTTGAGTGAAAATGTGTTTGTAGGAAGAACTTAAGAAAATGTTCTAATATGTAAGTCAGTGAGGAAAATGTGTAATTTAATTATAAATGCACTTAGATGAATTTCCTTCCATACACGGCAATTTATTATTTTGTATAACATCCTATATATGAATCTATTTATATTCTATATGCATTTTATACTCTTTAAAAATATTGATCAGAAAACAGAATACAATTTAAAACATATTGTTGGTACTTTATAGCAGTATGCAGAAGTAATGTATCCAAATGCTTCATCTAGTTCTGTGAATGATATATAAGACTTTATACACACCTTACAAAACACCAAAATTTAGATAAGTTTTAAAATGCATGTTATAGATGAAAACGTGATTCTAAAAAGCATACCTCAAATTGAATTACTTTGTGTGTCTTTGTAAAGGACGAATAAATAAAAACTAGTCGTTGTGAGCCACCGCATGAATATGCGTATCATAAAATATGAAAATAAAACATGTGTAAACTATTTATAAATGCATTAGTGAGATTCAATACCTCTGAAAATAGAGTAATGTAAATGGTATTGTGAGATTAAACATGTAAAAACTACATCAGGTAACATTTACGTGGATAAGAATATTGTCTGTATTGGCACACATACAAATGTACACAAATAGAGCAGTAATTGAACACTTGAAATTTGGCGAGTCTTATTGTTCCTTTTTTGAAATACACTACAAGTAATTTTTCTTGATCATTATATAATAATACTATCATGTGTGCCTTTAAAAAAATTTTTGAAATACTTATAGAGCAAATCGATGATTCAGATAAATTTATTTATTTTTAAGTAGCTTAAATTATAAAAATGTAACTGATACAGTTTGTTTCGTGCAGAGATTAATGTCATGAAATATTTTGTGTCCTTGTAAATAAATTAAAACGGCTACGTGCTTGATATTCAAAACAAACGTATTATGCTTAAACTTAACATTTACAAATATTGTACTAATCCAAGCACAACTGGAGTTAGAGTGCGGATAGAGACACCGTCTAATAGGACAAAATTATCACAATTTCCAGCGATATTAGAAATAATATAAAAAAATCTCCAATTTGATTCAATTTTACTAATTTCATTTTTATTATTACGCCATATTAAAATTAATTTTTACGTTTATTAAGAGCTAACAGAATTTTTTATAGAAATTTTTCATATATAAATAAAAATAGCTTATTTCTTATTTTTGCTAAAACTGTACTTGCGTTTAGACCATTTTTTAGACAATATGTTTTCTGTATGCAAATTAAATAATAATAAAGATAAAATAAATAAGTAATTTTCATCATATTTTATCTCATGAACCGATTAACAGGAACTGAAACAAACAAAAAATAAAATATTAATTGTTGAAAAAAAACTATTATTTGCACAATAAAAACAATGAAAGATATTTTCGCATACAGTGTTCTACTGCAAATTAATTTTATTTACAAGACTCTGCCAAATTAGTAATTTTTATCCCTGAAAATAAACTTACATTTAATGAAGTACGTGAAATTTTGCTCACAATTATTCACATAAACGAAATTGTAACTGAATAATGTTAAAAAAACATCGCGATAAAAAAAACTTTTTTCAATAGGTTAAGCATTTAATGTAGAGTCTTAGTAATTTCTATTAATTAACGAGAGTGTGCACTAATTAAATATTAAATGTTTAGGATTTTCGTTTAGATAAGAAATCATTCGCAATTATCAAGATTAAAGCGATTTAGATTCACATATTAAAAAGTAATTGTAATCATTTTTAATGTCATTCGAGTGTATTTTTTTAAAACTTAATTTAAAGTAAAGTATTAATAATTGCATTAATGAGAAATATTCTGTAGATTGTTTCTAAAATCGATATTATAAAAGTAAATTTCTAAAAGTATAATATAAATTCTGAGACATTTATATTGGTTCCTTTGCAATTATAGATTATTTATCACATGTAGTCAAAAGAAAACTCACTTAAATTATGGGAAAACTAAGAATCAACTAAATATTATAAATCTTCCTAAAATAATTTTTTATAAAACAGGAAATGCTTTCAAATTAAAATCATGCTAAAAATTCCTAATTTTCATATTCATTTTATGCTGAATAGTATGATAGTTAAAAAAAAAGGATAATATACTGACTACAGGTCATATATTTCCATGAAGACTTTCTCTGGAAACTCCATAGGGAGCCGTCAACAAATTGAATAAGAACGAAACTCTTTTGAACCACCTTGTCAAACTTAATGTAGCAAAAGCGTTCAAATTATAGATTATGATTAAGTAGCTTATTTTAATTAACTTTTTTTATTTTTATGCGGGTAGCATGGATATTCGTAGAGATATTATGGTTTTTATAAAAACAGACCCAAATTTCACGTTTTTTGCTTATAATTTGCAGAGTTCTTAATATAAAATAATGTTTTTTTCCGAAAATATCACAACAAATATTGTACACAATACCCTCTAATCAGAATTACAAAATAATAAAATTTGTATGAAAAATGAGCAGTTTTACTAAATATTTTTTCATTGTTCATGCTTCAATCAAATCAAAATATCAATTGCATTTTGTGTTAGCTAAATATATAGAACAACTTTTGTAAAAATCTCAAAAGCATAACATGAAAATTCTGAAAGTCTTCGTCGATTGAATAAGCACAAAATCCGTTATTCCAAAAATGAATCAAAAAGATGAGGGGTTGATTCATTTCTCCATTGATTAGGGTTAATATATAATACACAATATGGCACGTACTACTATATTTTGATACAATCCCTTATTTATTTGCTTAATTTTTGGAATAATGGACTTTGTGCTTATTCAATCGACGAACACTTTCAGAATTGTGTATTGAAAACTTTGTTCATTTTGATTCTTCTGCACTTCCTAAAATTGGGTTCTCTATATCTTTTAAATCTTTGTTTCGTTGCACTTGTGCCTAATTCTTACACAGCCACAGGAACTAGCGACACTCCTGTGGCTCTAGGATTTCTGAAATATGTACAAGGTATTTGTATCGTACATAGTTAATGGTACGTTGTATCATAAATACTTTGCAACAAATTGTCTTACGATATGATTAACTAAAATTTTGAATTTTTCTACATTGATTTCCCACCACTGGTAATTACTATTATGATTGTGTTTATTTATTTATATAATTAGATTGTTAGTTCAAGAATGTAGTTCGTGATATCAGCTGAAAATTTTACGTTTGTAGAAAAACTTGCAGTATTGCCATTGTTGCTGTTCTCGAATACCGGTTATGGCATATCTAAGATCAAACCACACCACATAATTTCTGTAACTCATACAATCAATGTAAGAGGACAATGTAACGACAATGGGTTTCATGATTCGTCAAAGTCGGTTCCTAAAATATTCCAAATGGCTAGGAATTGCAACAAATGAAACATTTTGAAGACTAGTAAGTAGAGAACAAATTATAAATAAAAAAAATGCAATTTAAAAAAGTAATTTTTATGAATTGGTAGTTTAATGTTAATTTACAATAAAGCATTGGGAACTCATTTTAAATAGTTAAAAAAATGGTTATCGTTCTGTCTGCCTTACTTTAAAATTGAAACGGACCAAAAATTATATAAGGGAGATTATGGAAGGTTGACGCATTATACGTTTTTTTCTCCCTTAAAAGATTTAACTTGGAGAAACTTTTTATGTATCATTTTATTCATAATGCAGGCAGCTATAAAAATACAATTGCCACATAAGTTCAAGATGTGTGAAATTTGAGAAATAATTTATTTTAATTATGAAAATATGATGAATCAAGTCTCCCCTCATAAAGGAGGCTTGGCGCAGTATATGGAAAGTTTGGCTCACTTTGTTTTTACATTGATATATTTGTTAAGAAAAATAAAATTAATTTTAAAAAAGGCAAAATAACTTTATGTTATATGGTTTAATTATTATTGAAAATTATTTGTGGAAATGCCATGTATAAACAAACTTACTTTGACGGAGTTCAAGGCACAGATGAAAAAGTCCGTAGTAATCACTTACTTTTTGTCACATTCGGCTTGGCACAATAGTTGCAACATAATTTGGCTTCATCTCATTGTGTTCATTTTGGAGAAGTTTGTCCACATAAAAACCTAAAGTGTTTTGTCCAATGTTATGGTCTTTTGCAGACGTAGAAACACTTAAAATTACCTAAGGATGCTATTTCATGCTTTCTAGACTTTACCATGCCTTCTATATACCTACTACGGATACTATTTAAAGGAAATAAAAGTTTCTGTCAACATCCAAATTATATTTATTTTATAAATTTTTTCTTGGAACTGTAGCAATTTTTCTCATCTTCCATTAATCGATTTTAAATATTTTCCTATCTATATCTCCATTTTGCAGTAGCCTTACAGAATGATTTTACATTATTATAGGAATGTAACCATTGAACTTTTCATTATCTACAATGCGTAATAAAAAAGATTTCCTAAAACATTTAACTGAAGGATCTTTGATCCTCTGGTCAACACTCCATCACATTGATTGGGTCAAGTCTCCCACATAGTGGCTTTTTAAAATATGGCACATGATAATTTTTAGCATAAATTATTGTACAATCTTTATATCTGGAGTGAAAACGCAATATTTCTGCATTACTTACAATTTACTCCATAAAACCATCTAAGTATTTGACACATAATATTCCGTTCACTAAGCTGCAGGTTTCACTGCAATATAAACAATATTTAAGATAATATAATTTTATAAATTTAATGACTTTTCAGTACGTTTTAGTGTGATTAATACTCTCATTTTTTTTTTTTTTTTTTTTTTTTTTTTTTAAATGTTGAAAAAATCCTACTTTTGAGCAATTAAAGTAAAATGCAGAGAAAACAACATTACAATTTTACCCATTTTCAAGACACTCAGGGGAATAAATTTCTGATATTTTTATCTCGGATAATGTTAGAAAAAGATTCAAATGAGTACACATTTTAAGCTGAAACCTTTGCACAATTTGTTTTTACACGCTTGTTTTAACTTTTTGCACAAAAGGAAGACTATTGCTTAAGCATTTCATTAGTTTTAGTTGCCAACAATTCACAAAGATGTGAAGTTCTTTTAAATATGACAAATTAAGGGTGGAGAAAGCCTTCCATATGCTCAACAATCCATATTATGCTCTATATTATTTTTATACATTCCCTTGCTTGCTATTTTACCAAGTATTGTAAATGGAATACATTCGTCACAATTGAGTTTGGTACCTAAGTCATATTAATCAGAACGAAAATCTTGGTTAAAAACACGAATTGTAGTGAGTTTAAATTGTAGTGAGTTTTAAGATTAACATTGAATGATCTTAAAATAATCTTGTTTTTATAAACAAGATTTACTTTTGTTTTTTACAAATTATGTTACTATGTTTAGTTGTTTTTAAATCCGAATTGTAACAATTAATCTTCAAAATATATAATGTTTAAAATAAATGTAAATAGGGATCCTCAAAATTTAATCAGACTCATAATGAACAGTCAAATAAACATTTATTTATATAAGTGTTTAAAATATTTCTGCAAGATGTTTATAAACAAAAAAGTTCGTCTAATTGGGTTCGAAAATAAACATTGCAAAGGAAACAACTTTTGTTAGGATTATTTGAAATAGAAAATTATAATTTAAGTTAATTAAAGAAGATATATATTAATTAAACGTTATATGTTTTAAAGAGAGTTTATTTTATGGAAAAAATTACGTGTAATTATTGTTACTTAGAGTTATTTCTACACGAATAATTACAATGGATGATAAGTATTTTCTACGTCGGCAGAGTTTGTTTTAAAAATTAACTTATTCTACAGAAAAACTTCATACGTGAATTAATGATATATATTTTCTATATTCCTTTTAAAACGAAATCGTGAAATTTAAACGCTAATATGCGTAATAAAAAGTGTAAAATACATTTACATTGTGTGTATATATATTAAAGATGTGTAGAATATCTAACTAGATAAAATACATTAAAAGTAGACAAGGAATGAATAAATGAATGTAGACAACAAACTGTTATTCGAAAAACTGTAGGAATTCTTGCTTAAATAAAGTACTGAAAAACAGAAACAAAAAAAATGTTTCTAAAATAAAGTTTTTGCAAACAAATTCACGATGAAAAAGTTGTTTACAAAATATGCATTTCATATTGCATAGAATCGAAATTTTTGTTAATTAGAATATTACACACCAATTAATTGATAATTATTAGAGAGACAGTTTACTTTTTCAACAACTTTGTTTATTTTAACAAGACCAAAAATGGAAACATAAGTATAGGACATGAGGTGCATTCGTGCTATAACGAAGTTTTAAAAAAATTCAAATTTTGCTGTAATAGTATACTGTATTTCGATGTAGTATTGAAGCCGAAATCTTTTGTGTATCCCTGTAAATATCCTCTGCTTTCTTTCATGCAGGAAATAACTTCTAGTAAACTTCAGGAACGTATCTCAATTTCCAAAATGTGAAAATGCTTAGTATAGTTAAAACGCGCTCCAAAAAATATTTCTCTCTTCACCATTATGTAATGTTATACTTTTTTGTGGCCCTGTAAGTTAATAAGAATTATTCTTTGCACCACAGATAGTACAGAATATATATTCCAGCATATACTTCTTATATGCATATCAATTTTATTATATACGAAAGAGTGCACTATCATTACAATGCATTTAAAGTTATTTTTAGCCATTCGCCGTTATGCAACAGAATAATTTTGTTTGCCTCTGTAATTCAACTATACATCCGATTTCCATAAAATTTGAAATGACTCGAAAAAATTATGCAACAATTATATATTTTAAATTTGAGACACTTAGACTGGATAGTTTTTTTTTTTTTTTTTTTTTTTTTTTTTTTTTTTTTTTTTTTTTTTTTTTTTGCTATATACGGGTGCACAGAAGGACGACTATAGGTTCTACGTATTTACATAATTGAATGCACAATTTTTTTTCAAAGGTGAATACTTTGCACTTAGATACATCTAATATTACATTTAATGTATTTTTGAACTGATATATATAGTGCAAAGTGATAAAACCTAACAGCTCTTTGTATACGTTTATTTACAACAAAAGAAAAAAACTGAAGGCTATTTCTATGCGAAAAGTTATCACTTATATAATAAAGAACATGTACATAAAAGTTTAAATCTTTATCTGAAATAAAAAAAGTTTTATCACTTTCAAAACATGAAAGTGTGAAAAATATGAACATCGAGAAAAAGCCATTTAAAATTTTAATTTATATGGACAGTTGCGCAGGGTGTATTATCAAAATTTACAATATCTTATTATATTATTGCCTTATTGGTGTGAAAATATTAGAAATTGAACAGGCTTAAATTTAATATTTAAAAAAAGAAAATCAATTTCTTGATTTATTTTGTAGAAAACTGTCTCCTTAAACAATTTTGTTAAAGGTGTGCCCCCCCCCCCAAAAAAAAAAAAAAATTGCATTATTATGATTTTTTTTTTGTTGTTGTTGTTGAAGTCTTTACATACATTACACCACTCATAATTGTTGAGATTTCGAGAAATTTAGGTTCAGATAAAAATTATCGAGTACCAAAAAAAAATCCCATAGCTTGAGTGCTTTTGATAAAAAGTTTATTAAATCCATTAGAATTCAAGAACTTCACCTTTTCATAAACATTTTAATAAATAATTTTTAAATCCTTTAAGAAATGTGCTAGAAAATATATTAAAAACAAGTAACATTGACATGATTTGGTTCCAATTTTTATAAGAATTATAATCGTAATCATAATAAAAATACAAATGCAGATTGTTTCACGGCCAATGCAAATGGCATGGGAGAATGAGATGTAAACAGAACCACTCGCTCCATCGCAATAAAATGAATTAAAAATAGATTATGATCTAAAATTATTCTTCATTAGGATGAGGAGCCACATTGGAGAATAACTATTAATGCAATATTCTTAAACATGAAAATACACATTAAAATCTTATGTTTAAAAATTACAACTGTTTACGAACAACGCACCTGTGAAAAAGAGAAAGGAAATCCTACAAAGTGAAGGATAAATACAATTTTTTTTTTTTTTTCAAATGTCATAGATGACATGTGTCATTTGTGTGGCTAACTTTGGGAGAATTTTGCTGCTGTTCCAATAAATGAATTTATTGTGACATTTACATTTTCTTCGCTTTTACTGAAAAAAATATTCTCTATGAGTGAAAGTTTTATACCGAAAGGTATATGCTGACAAACACTGAATTAAATATTTATTTTAATATCTATTAAATGTTGAAAATAGTCGAGACAGGTCAATAAAATAAGGTATTTATGGTAAAAAAAAATGCATTTTAACTAACCATCTGTTGCAGAAATTTGAATTGTGGAATGAATTTATTGAATTGTGGTATGCAGTATCCAATTACATTTTTAGGTTACTTAAGTTTTAATGTTCCGGACATAAAAAGTAATAATGTTACAAATTTAAGATCACTTGGTGTGTATAATCTGTTTATTTGTCACATTCGCTGCTCTCAAAAACTATGTAAAATTGTAATTTCAATCTTAGTAGAATTATGTCTAACATAAATCGATTTCTACAAACTTCAAAATTACTTCAAAAGCTCTAAACAGCTCTAGTTTTAGGGTTCAAGTACCCGAATCGGAGTTTGCTTTTAAGCAGGAAAAAACCAATTTAACACTATGTGGTCTAAATGCTAATCTTGCTTAATTCTTAAAATACTCTACAAATAACTTCCCAGGTTATATCCTAATGTAAAATTTAACAAAGAAGGTAACTATGTAAAGTGTAGATGCTAATGCTAAAAATGTTGAAGTTTGTAATAAGTTTTATATGTAGACGACCTCCTAACCAAAATCTAAGTTTAAGATAAATAATAGGGAAGAAAACCACTTCTTACTACAAGACTGTAATACTTGTAAACATTTTGTTCAGACAGATTCAAGAATAAAATGTTGCGCATTTCTTATTCATCAAACTGAAAATTATGGAGCACACAAAAATATGTACTCAGACATTTATTATGGTTTTAAAGATTTTCAACCAATGTTAATACATATTTAAACATAAATTTAATACTGACTTAAAAAGACGAAATACTTAATCAGGATTTGTACTGATAGAAAACTTTAATACTGATTTTAAATATCAAACACAGAACTATTTAACAAAGAAACAATAATCAGATAAATCTACCCAGTTTAATTTATATGATAAACTAATTTTACATACATAAAAAAAAGAAAAAAAACGTTGTTTTCGTCACATAAATTAAGTTGGATAATTATATATGTGTAGTAAATGTTCTAGTGATAATTTCATTTACCCTTCATTTTTTTAAAATAACTTTTCATAAAAAAAAGGCGAATAACTATACTTTTTAATTGTTATTACAGCAAATACTAAATAGTTACACAATAAAAGAATTTCTTTCAAAAAAATTATAGGTCTTGCTTTTATAGAATTAAATGGAATTTCTGAAATATTTTTTCCCTGATTCCAAAATATATGCTGTACATATGCTTCAGCATTCTTTTTCATGTTTTCACAGTTTTTAATGACACTCGAAATATGCAACAAAATGAAATATTGTAATTATCATCACCTAGTTTTGAGAATCAAAAATAATTCGCATACTTACAAACTGATTTAACTAGCACAAAAATATCATTCTCTTAGAGACGTACAGAATCATGTCACGAAATATTTATTAAAAAAATAATTGTAACGGAAATTATGCAAAATGCTACTATGAATGTGAAATACACGTACATTATTAAGGAATTTAAAGATATTTTTCTTTTTTTTTAAGTAATGAGTATATGTAGTTTAAAATATTATGTTTTCACCCGCACTGATTTAGTTTATAACAATTACTGAAGCTACAACAAATTAGAAAAAATTATATATTTTATTAAATAGTATATTCTGGAGTAACTCGATTAATTGACTAAAACAAGTTTAAGATGAAAATCAAAGTTGGTATAGTATTCTACTAATAATATTGATATTAACATGCATAATTAATTTTAGAAACATTAACATCTATGAGATGGAAGAAAATTTTGTGATTGATATATCCAACTACTTTATTGATATGCATAGCGTAAAATGATAAAATTTAATACATCTTCATACACTTTTAATAAAGAAAATTATAACAAAAAAACCTGAAAAATAATTCGGTATACAGATTTATAATACACATAAAATAAAAAAAAACATCTGCAAAACAATTTAAATCTTTATCTCAAATATAAAAAAAGGATTTACATTTTGAAAACATGAAAGAGAAGAGAATAGGAACATTAAGAAAAAGCTGGTTAAAGTTTTCATTTGTGATGGGAGTTGTGGTACTTGTATTAACACAATTTACAAAAACTCGTAATAAAGTTACTGAATGGGTAAAAATGGGGCGTGAAAATATTTACAATCAATAAGGCTTTTATTAGTTACTTTTAAAAAATCTATAATTTAACTAATTTTGAGGTAAACTGCCCCTTTAAGATTTGCCGGGATAAAAAAATTCTTTTCTCACATTATATTACGAATTTCTTGTTGTAATTTCCGTTAATTATGAAGCATATTCTATAATTAATTTCAAATAGTCGCGATGATTTTCTTTAAGGAAAATGGTACATGATTATTATTCAAAGAAGATTTAAAGTATACATGTGTTCACTGCGGATGAAACACATTACCGATGCAGTTCCGCTTTCTTCTAATTCAATAATAAAAACTACAAAGAAAATACTGTTAAATAATTTCCGCATATGAAAGGATTTTCATAATTCGAAGTTTGTATCTTAATTTTTCTATTTAATATTCATTCCATTTACTAAACTAGGGTTTTTAATATTACGAAAAACAAGCAAAACCTGTTATTATTATTATTATTTTAAATCTAAAGATTTTTTTTCATTTAATTTATTTTTAGATTGCATAAGAAAAACACGTAATTGCGCTTTTTGTACAAAAATTATTAATGATATATTCAAACAAAATTTTAAAACATATTGAAGGAAATATATTCGCATCAAAGAAGGCATGCAGAAAAAAAAATCAACAAACATTTTGCGACTTACACCAATTTCTTTGCTGACTATGATTATTTTAGAGTTTTATACATGTAGTGCGATTACGTATCTGTTATACTTGTGTGTTATTTGTTATTTTATTTATTGCGGAAATATTAATTCCGTTATGTAATATTAGCTGGAAACAAACGAAGTACTATTTATGTTGTTTTAAAGTGTAAACAGTTAAGCTTTCTTAAACAGGCGACGTGCAATAAAGATGGAGTTCTTTTTTTATTATGATTCAGAAAATTCTTTAAGAAATAAAAGACGCAAATTGACTTTTATTTAATTTTTATTAATTTTTATTAATTTAATTTTATTTTATTTTATTTTATTTTATTTTGTTGAAACAGCATTCTGTTTAGCTATTTGACTGTACAAAATTTGAAATTTTGGAATATTTTAAAAGTTAACAAGTTGGAAATTGCACGTGAAGCGTAGAAAATGAGGTGCGCTCGTACGATAACGAAGTTTTAAAAATATCATTATCATATATCAATCTCATAAAACTGTAAATAATTACAATTAAAATGCGCACCAAACAATGTTCTCCCTATACCATTAATCAATGGAATTCTTTTGTGTGGCCTTGTAAATCAATAACAAATATTCTTTGTACCACAGATTATGCAAAATGTATATTATAATATCAACTTTATAGATGCATATCAATTTTATTACGTTCGAATGAGTGTAAGACCATTAAAATGCATTTGAAACATTTTTCCCCATTAACCGTAATGTAACGGAATGGTTTTGATTGTCCCTGTAATTGAACTATGAATCCGATTTTGATAAAATTTGAAATAACTCGACAAAATTATGTAATAATTAAGTATTAAAAATTTCAAACGGTTAAAATGCATTTGAAACTTTTTTCCCCATTGACCGTAATGTAACGGATTTCCTTTGATTGTCCCTGTAATTGATCTATGCATCCGATTTTCTTAAAAATTGAAATGACTCGACAAAATTATGTAATAACAGTATATTTTAAATTTAAAACGATTCGGTTGGGTAGTTTTTGTGTTATTATATGCGGACGGACAGACAGACGGACGGACAGACGGACGGATTGAACGACAACAATAGGTGCTACGTATTTACATAATTACGAACGCACCTAAAAACGATTGCAGTCAAACGCAATTCATTCATCAGGATTTTCTATTCTCATTATAACGTCAGCAAATGTATTTTTTGCTTTATGATATTCATTTTTTGATTCAGAGTTCATATACTTTTATTTACAAAAAGCGTGAAACTATTTTAACTTTTTAGTAGCAAAAGAAGAAGTAAAGAAACTATTGTATGTGTTGTTCTCAAACTCGTTTTATTTGCGTTATAAGAACTATAAACATTTCTCTCAACTATACAAGAAATGCTGGGCTATAAATACTTGTAGCGGAGATATACTGGCAACATTAAATTAAAAAAAAAATTGAAAATACGTTAATGAAATCCTTTTGCATTGAAAGAATATAATCATTTTATAGCGTTTCTTTATTTTACGACCTACATTTTCTAATTCAGACAATGTTAAAAATTCCGGTTCAATGTTTCACCAAAAGATGGTACAAGTATAGCTGCCACCCTAGAATAGTAAATCCTTTCTCCATCGTTGATGTTTTGTTTGAACCATAGTTTGTAATAGCTTGAATCATAGTTTGGTAATAAGTTCGACCATTGTTTGGTAATAAATTTAACTGGCGTTTGAGAATAGCATTTGGGTTGAACCATACTTTCGATATAGATTGAAACATGAACTGAATTTTGGTTGAACCATACTTTGGAAATAGTTCGAGTCATGCACTCTATTTATAACGTTACTCAGGCATTTTGATGAGGATAATCCGATGCATTTGTTTCAAAAATAAAATAAAATATTTTTTTTCTTTTTTTTTGTATTTAATGATAAATTCACAAAAATGTGTATTTTTTTTTTTTTTTTGCAAACACGAACTTAATTTGAAAATTTTTTGTTTAAGGCATTTTTATCTGCCAACAATTTTACTATTTGTACTCACCTTAAAAATTTATAAATTCGAATCTTATAAAAAAATGTTATTTTCAAATTCAAAATAAATGCTTTAAGTTTTCTTCCACCAAAATGTCAGAAGATTGCTTATATTTAATGTGTAGCGTTTTAAACTTAAATGACTGGTTGTAGTAAGTCTCAAACAGTAATGTTTTTGCACACAATGTAAAAAATGTCTATCAAACTTAAATAGTATATTATGTTCAGTTTTATTGGTGCATTTTTATTACTTTTATTCTTGAAACTTTTTACAAAACTATGAATATTGATTATTTGTTAATACTGATAATCGAGTGTGTTTGATCGAACAGATCTATTTTGTAAACCAAAATTATTATTTAAAAAGATACTAGAAATTCAGTGCCATCATGTAGGCATGCTAATATAATCAAATGTCAGCTGAGAATTAAATTTCTGGCAATTATAAAGCAGTAAGTATGAAACAAGTACATGTAAGTATATATCTGCCCCTTCCTCCTACGTAATAGTTTTCAAAGATTACATAATTTATTTCAATTCCTTTTCAGCCTTTCTGTGTAAACGTAGGTATCGCTCAGACACCACCAAACATTACATTGTTAAAAAAAAATTTTAAATCTTAATCCCCATCCCCTTGAATACTTGCGTAATGCTTGAATGCTATAATTGTATTGACATTGATAAAAGTTTTAAATCATATTTCCATTAGTATGTTTTATTATCTTTTATTTTAGCTTACGCTAGAAATGAGCGAAAATCACTTTTCTATTTTAATAGTAACTAGCTAACATATGTTTGATTAAATAGCATGCTAATATAATCCATTTAAAATGCGCGTTAAAATGTAAACTGCATTCGAATTCTTCGCGAATCTAAATAACATTTTGACATCAAAGCTATTTAGTAAAGATTAATTCAATTTATCACTGCCTAAGAAAGAAAATAAATACTACCGTTAATATACAAAACACAAACTATAAGACATTAAAATAAATAAATCCAACTTCATATCATTTAACTAGACTTAATACACACAGATGCATTGCAAAATTACATTTTATCAACATAAGACAAAAAATAAAATACAGTTAAGGATTAATAAGGAAGAATACTTTATGTACAAATTATAGTTAAGAAACATTAATAGAACGTTATATATCGTTGAGATTAAATACAAAAAAAAAAAAGGCTTTGTTATCGCTGTTATTTAACTCGTACACGGAAGATTCAAAGGCGGACAATCAGTGATAGGCTGGTTTGGAGAGGAATGGTTTATTATAGGATGATAAAAGGTTGAATCATACTCCACGATTTAACAAAAACATAATTTCTGAAACAGAAATTGCACCATCTTTTGCTACTATTGCTGACTCTGAACAATATAATGGTTCAATATTGAACGGAATAATTTAGTGTTTTCAAATTTTAGACAAATTTATTTCATGATGCATAAATATTTTAATTTTATGATGAATAGTCAAATAAATATTAGAACGAAAAAATATTTAATACTTGTCTTTCATTTACAAAGTTTGTTTTTCCAGTTTATATTGATTCCTAACTGATTCTAAAGTTTTATGAAATTCCGTACATTAGTCATTGAGATGGAGCAGCTGCGAAATGTTTGTCACATACAGACTCATAGAGTGATAGAGTGACAGACAGACATTTTCTAAAAATCTTCAAATCGTGCTCTGGACCTTCTAAAGCTTGCAAAATCATCGATAACCGGAAATTGAAATTTTTCACGAATGCAATGCTTTCTCTTGTATAAATAGAAGAAAGCAAAAATGCAGATACATGCGGCAACACTACCGATGATCTCTGCATCGAAATTTGAAGTGTACTCAGGTTGTTTTAAATGGCAAAATGCAGCCGAATTGTCATCATTCAATCTCTTAGCAATCTCTTCAGCATTAATCCGTGTATTCCTACTAAATCACAGATTAAGTTTTTATTAATTTCAGAAAGTTGTCTAGATCGAATTTCATTGCATAGATTGAAACAAACATTTCAAAATCAACAAAACTATTTTTTAGCTGTACTAAGAGTGGGGACACGAAACAAGTAAACAGCTTGAGTATTTTTTGCAACTTGTATAACATTCACTCCTTATTTTATCTTATGTAACATTACATGACAACAGTTTAACTTTACATTTTCGTTTTTAATAATAGCGTTGAACGCAAATAAGTATGAAAACTTTTTGTTTAGCATTATATATTGGGTGAGTGTAAAATTCGTACGGAGGTGCAATAGACAGCGTTAGAAGAGACGTAAAGTGTCGTCATCAAAGGGATCATTGGAAAGGTGATGTGTGCAACTTTTATTTCAAACAAAATAATTTGTGTAGATACAAACTGCTTCGAGATAATTTACTTTCAAAATGAGTGTCGATAAGGTGCATTTAAGGCATGTTAAACTTTACGAGTTTTGGAAGGGAATAAATGTTGCAGCAGACGTAAAAAAACATTCAAGAGGTTTGTCAAGATCAAGCACCAGCTAAATGAACTGTGGAAAAATGGTTTGCGAATTTTGCCGTGGAGAATTTAACCTTGAAGATGAGTCATTCTTAGGTCGACCATCATACATGATGACGATGTTGTGCGTATTTTATTTCAAATTACTCCGCGAATTTCAACAGAAGAATTTTTTACAGTACTTAACGTTGGCCAAACAATTGCTTTTCGACGTTTAAAAAACATGGGATTCGATTTGATGCTCTATATATTGGTGCCCCATTTGCTGACCAAGAAGAACAAAATGTTTTGAGTTTTTGCTGCCGTTTCTTTACTCAGGCGGCTCAAAAACGAGCCGTTTTGGATCGATTAATGACGGGCGATAAGAAATGGATCCTTTACAACAATGTTCAGTGCAAACGCACATGGAAACAAGCAGATGAACATGGGAAAGACCAGTTTGGTGAAAGTGATGAAGGTGATGAAGGTGATGAAGGTTATGCTCTGTGTTTGG
The DNA here is from genome assembly GCA_964019185.1 of Maratus speculifer. Lineage (NCBI taxonomy): Eukaryota > Metazoa > Arthropoda > Arachnida > Araneae > Salticidae > Maratus > Maratus speculifer. The sequence continues at coordinate 73,367,789 of OZ025297.1, read as the reverse complement.
TGAGATTGCAAGGGCATAATTTATTTTGAGTTTCTTCCCACTGGCCAAACGATTGATTCAGACAAGTACTGTCGCCAACTAACCAATCTGAATCGAGAAATCAAACAGAAATGTCCAATTTTCTCAAATCGCAAGGGCATAGTCTTTCATCATGACAGCACCAAACTACACATTTCGAGACAGATGCTGATCAAACTAAACAGCCTAAAATGGGGAATCCTAATTCATCCACCGTATTCTCCTGATATCGCGCCATCTGATTATCTCTTGTTCCGGTCATTGCAAAATCATTTAAGTGGAAAAAAACTTGACTCTTTGGATGCCTTAAAAAATGTCGTGTCTTCGTTCTTCGAAATAAACCGCGCAGTTTTTATGATCGGTACATCCGTATGATGCCAAAACGTTGGAAACAGATTATAAAAAACGATTTAGTATATATCATTAACTGAATTAAGAACGTTGTTTGCCTAATCACTGTGTGACTTTTACTCTCAAACTCCGCATGAACTTTTGCATTCACCCAATATAATCACATGTAGATAATATCAGTTAATACTGTGATTTTAATTTAAAAAAAAGTCATGATAGTTAAAACACTAAGCTACGCCTTCGATGAAATTGAGTTCGAACATTTTAATCAAACAATATTTTAAAAGTAATTAAATAAGCCACGTTATATCAATTAAAAAACTATTGGTTTAAAACTAACTCAGAACTTTTAATAATATCATGCTTATTTATCATTTTGTAATTCTCTAGAAAATTATTAAAGAAAATAATTTCTCGTGGGCCAAGATTATATAGTATATCTCTTTTACAAAACGATCAATGAGTGTAAAAATATATAGACATTTCATTTTTTCGCTGGCGAATACGATTTTATAGGAGATTTAAGATCCTGAATCACATCTGACAAACTAGATAAGACATTTTTGGATCACCCTAGATACTCAAGTAAAATATATTGAACTGCATATATGGATAATATATTTACAAGGACACAGTGAAAAGATATTGTTCAAGGGTTACTGTCTGTACGTCATCATAAAACATGTTTACGTATTCCATCGCCTCAAAATGTGACGAAAGTTATAACAATTTACTAAATATAATGTATTAATACGAAATAATCTAAAACGAAAGTCACATAATTACAAAACTAATCGTCTATTAAGGTTTCTGGGGGGGAAATAATCTTGGAAAAATATTTCTTTTTTTACTAATTGCTTTATTTCCTGAAGGATTTTAATATCCTTTATTTGAGGAGATTATGCCCAATTAACTGTTAGATGTTTTGAGAAGGTTTTCTTTGTTACTCAAAAAACAGTCATAATTACTCAGATTTATGTATACATGATGAATATTTTTATATGAATACATTTTTTCTAAATTCCTGCATAATTATTCTTTCATAATAGTGTTAATGATATTTTTAAGAAAAAAAATGGACATTTTTACACTAAAACTCCACTATGCGCATATGTGTATTAGATCGATAATTCATACAATTTTGAGAAAAATAACGTTTAGAAATATCTATCAGACGTAAAGTATGTATGATATTTCTAAACTTATTTTGTGTGAATGTGTCAATTCATTATTTATGTCTATCGAAAATTTAATAGTTTTTACATAAACATATTCCTATCATTGTATTAAAACCTTTGATTTAGTAATGATATGCAAGGTGATTCAGGATTATTTATTTAAATTATAAGGGGCTGCAGGGCATACCACAGAAAATTTTTATTGTTTAGGAAAACAGGTTTTGAAGTCTGTGCACATTTGTTAGCTGAGACAGAACCAAAATATCGATTTATCAAAAAATGTTATGTCTTATTAATCTATTTATACACTTAAAAATAGATATTGCTACACTCCAGTCTTATCTTAAACTTTTATTTATAACTTGTTTCATTGTTCATTGTTTATTTTTTCATTCATAATATTAATATTGATAAAGTATTTTAAAGAAATTCGCAACATATTAATGTTTTTAGACAGGTTTTGAAAAAATTAGTTACTTTATAACATGTATAACTAACTACTTTGGAATGAGCTACTCTTTAAAAATAAAGAACCAGAACTTACTATGACACGAAGTCCTGCTAAAAAAAATTTAATAAATAATCACATTTTGAAGAATTATGAGGATAATTTATTTGAACTAACATGATCAACATCAAATATACACACTCTTAAAAATTGACAGCAAACCATCCAGTCATCTGACCGTTTTTATAGAAAATAGTTACAATCTCAATGTAACTGATCTGACAAGGAAGGTCTCCATACTGGGCATACTCAGAATTTAATGAAAAAAATACGAATTAAACTACTCATGTAGGTAATAAAGGATCAGTCAAGTTTAGCGGCGGAATCATTGAAGAAATTATGTAAAAAAATAAAATATTTTCGAATATTTGGCGTAAGAAGACGAAAGAGTCACTCGATTTGGCGAGCAGCCCTTTTCCTCGCCAAAAGCAAACGAATATAATGCAACTCAAAACTGCTGGATATTTAGAATGCGTGTAAATGATATTTAATGAATTTAAATATAAAAAATGAGAGACTTTAATAAATTATATACATATCTATATGTATGGTATTAAATATATATATTACTTGTTGAAGTAGTTATTTAATTAATCACTGGGGAAAATGTTTTCATAGATAAAAAAAAATCATATTGAGAAAAATTATCTTCATACATTTAAGCGTATTTAAAAATAAAAGCTATGTATTTCCATAGAAATAAAATCTAATCGGCAATTTTCAATTGGACTTTGAGCTTGAAACAAATTTAATTAATTTAAATTATGAGTTGCGTTTTAAATCTAAAATTTTGATGATTATATTTGAATATAAATACATATAAATATCGATATAACAAAATTGTACTTAAAACAAACTAAAACGTAAAAAACTAAAGCTATTTAAATTAAATTTATCAAAACAAGTTCAATATGATTTTTTTTTCCTTGAAGTGTATTTGACATAAAATACTTTTTGAAATTACATTCCATCGCCAACCGACGATAAATCGCCAAACATCAAAATATTCATTATTTTTTTACGGATACGGAATGTAGGTTCCGCCGAAATTTTTTTTATAAACGTATATATCTACACAAGAAGAACATTCTGTAATTTTTTCAGATTTTTTGGGGATGCCCGTATGGAGACCTTCCTTGTGAGCACATTACTGACCTTGTTATAATCACTAGTAGGAGTGACGAGCTTAGCTCGGTCAAAACTAATTTTGTATTCAACTCGCTATAGTATTTTCCCTGAATCTGTCTTTCCGTATTATTACTAAAAATGTATTATTACTATGTCCTATCAAGAATGTATAAAAAATTTCTTCACATTCTGAAAGACAATATTTTTGCCAGGTATAGCCAAGTATGGCGATTCTTTCATTTGGCGCCAAATATGTATTTTGACTTTCGTAATCTTTATAGTCAATTTTTCAGACAAATGTCACAAATATTTCGTCGAATATCGCCAACTTACTGGCTGATGCCATATTCTCATGACCCTGAAACGTATTAACTAAAATCTCCCACTAATTAAAATAGATTATTCATGTGACATAGCTCAATGGTGTTCAGGTAATCAAAAACTGTAGAATATAAGTTTGAACTTTAAGCCATTTGTTACGTAAAAATAGCTTCACAGCTTTCCGCAAGAAAGCCGAAAGGATCCACTAATATAATTTCTTTAACATGCGACTCAGCCCAATAGTCTTCTCTTGACAAAAAACGTTACGTTACAAAATTTAGGTAAAATTGATTGAGTCGTTGTTATATATAATTTGAATCACCGAAATCCTTTATGACCCATTATGACCAATTTGTCGAATTTTCGCGAGCATATGTCTTAGCACAATGGTTTTCTCTTGTCCGAAAACGATATAATAAAAAGTATAATCAAATCGGTGAGAGCCATTTTCTTGATAAAATTAGCATGAACCAACATGACCCACAAATGACCCTTATAATCGAAATTTCTCGAACATGTGACCAAGCTTATTAGTTTTTACTTGACGGAAAACATTTGGATACAAAAATAAATTTAGAATTAGATAAAATCGATTGACCCTATTTTTAGCTATAATTAGTTTCACCCTGACCAATTATGACTCAAAATGACCCATTAAGCGAATTTTCTCGAACATGTGACCAAACTCAATGATTTTATCATGCGCGTAAACGTTAGAATACAAAATTTAGTCAAAATTGCGCGAGACATCGTCTACATAAAATTAGCATGATACACAATCACCTAAAAATGATCCACTAATCGAATTCTCTCTAACACGTGACTTAACTCAATAATCTTCTTGCAATCCAAAACGGTAGAATACGAAATTTGATCAAAAACCTATAGAACCATTTTTAAGATAAAATTCGTTTAACCCAAAATGACCCAAAAGGATCTACTAATCGAGATTTCTCAAACATGTGACCTAGCTAAATAGTTTTGTCCTACCAAAAAAATGTTGTTTACAAAATTTCGTTAAAATCGATCCACCTGTTCTTTAGATATAGCTTGACCATGACCCATTATGACCCATCATGACCCACAAATGACTCTTATAATCGAAATCTCTCGATCGTGTGACTTAGCCCATTAGTTTTCTCGTGTCAAAAAACTGTTATAGGCAAATTTTCGATGAAATTGATTCTGCCGTTCTTTAAATATGAATAACTTGACCCAGACCCTTAATGACGCAATATAATCTATTAAATTTTTTTCTCGAACATGTAACCTACCCCAATATTTTTCTCGTGCCCGAAAACCATAGAATGCAATTTTTAGTCAAAATTGCGTGAGAAAATGTCTAGATAAAAATAGCATGACACACAATGACCCCAAAAATGACCCACTAACCGAATTTTCTCGAACACGTTACCTAACCCAATGGTCTTCTTGTATTCCAAAACGATAAAATATAAAATTTGGTCAAAATCGTTAGAGCCGTTTTTAGATAAAAATGGCTTGACCCATAATGACCCAAAAATCGCCCACTAATCGAAATTTTTCGAACATGTGACTCATAGTTTTCTCGTGCCAAAAAACGATTGGATACAAAATTTCCTTAAAATCGATCCAGCCGTTCTCTAGATATAAATAGCTTGATCCTGACCCATTATGACCCAAAATAATAATCGAATTTTCTCGAACATGTGACACAATGGTCTTCTCGTCCCGAAAATGGTTAAATCCAAATTTTTGAGAAAATCTTTAGAGCCGTTTTTGAGATAAAATTTACACACACAATTTCTGCTCGCATTACAGTATAAGATATAACATCATTTTGATGCAAAACTGATTTCATAGATACAAACACAACTATTCTATATCGGTAAGCCAATTTTTTTAAAAACACAGATAGAACCTTATTATTCTCAGGTGACGATATATCAGATATGTGTTATCAATCTGACTATATTTACGCTAGTTATAGTACTGACAAACCACTTTTATAAATACTTTTTAACAAATGTTGGGAAAGAGAAAAACTGTATTTTGTCAACTTGCTTGTTTTTTGTAATTTTTCGATATTTTAAGCTTTATTGTTTTTAAAAGTTAGCCTATCAACATGAAATAGCATTATGTTGGAAATATACATGTTGTTCTTTTAAGTATTTAGAATAATAATTATATAGTGTGTACTTCATTTAACCAGTTGAGGGGCAGAGAGATATATCATATCCCACCTAAGTTAAATTAAGATTTGCGCCAGAAATTTATAATGAGTTGTGCTTTATAATTTTAGGGGAAAATATTTTGAGTATTGCTCTTATATTTATTTTAATACATCATAGCAAACGCGGTAGCGTTTGGTATAATATGTTTAAGAAATAGAAAATGCGAACGTCTTTTTGACCCCGTTCTTTAGATACAGCTTTATTATGATATATTATGACCCGACCCATCGTGACCCACAAATGTAACTTATAATCGAAATTTTTCGAGCATGTGACCCAGCCCAATAGTTTTCTCGTGCCAAAAAACGATTGGATACAAAATTTCCTTAAAATCGATCCAGCCGTTCTCTAGATATAAATAGCTTGATCCTGATAAATTAGGACCCAAAATGACCCAAAATCTAATTTTCTCGAACATGTGACCTAGCCCAATAGTTTTCTCGTGCCCGAAAATAATAAAATCCAAATTTTTGCGAAAATCGTTGGAGTCGTTTTTGAGATAAAGTTTACACACACACACTTTTTGCTCGCATTATAGTATAAGATAATGCAATTAAATCATGGTTATATATCTTTTTTTTTTTTCAATAAAACGGATAAACCTGAAAAAACAGTTCAGACAATCATCTCATCGAGTTCACGGCTGAAAATCTTAAATTACTTAAAACTGAATTCGCATATTAAAACGAAATCGATATGCCGAGCTCTGTATTTATGGAAAACACTTGCAAATCCGATTTTAACAGTTGACTTATAGGTTTACAATAGGCTTTTCCTGTACCCAAAGTACTAAAGCATTGAGTACTGGGTACCGATCCAATATTAATATGCATATCCAGTTTTAACTAATTCAAGAATTTCATCCTTGAAGTCAAAGAGATGATTCTCTACGCTGCCGCCTTTCGGTCTAGTAGAATAATTGAAAAATTTGCTGCAAATTTTTAGCAGTGTATGAAATTTAAGAGTATTTTAGCTTATTTTAATCAGATACACAATTAGAGCTAAATTAAATACTTTTATCTAACACAATAAAATAGCATTTTGTTTAGAAAGCAAAATTTTCTAAAAAAATATTTATAAAAATGAAATCGTTCATCTAATAAATAATCCTTTTAGTAGATAAATTCATAAAACAATATCATTTTTCCTTTACATGTGCTGTATTTTGTTAACAGTTGAATTGTAATTCCCGTTAATTAAGAGGAATATACACCATTTAATGATTAATTTTTTTCATGAAATATTTTATTTCACTTAAAAGCATTTCATAATTATTCAGAATTAAAAAGATGTATGTGGGTGTGCTTATAGAAATTTAGTAATATTTCTTCGACATTTGAAAGACTTTTCTGATTAATAAATTGAAAATAATAACGTATTTAGTAATTGAAATTAAATGTATTGAAAGAAAACTGTAATGTAAATGTAATTATAAATAAAGTTAACGTATTTAGTAAATTGCTCTAATATGCTTAAAGTAAAAATTTGCATTTATGCACATTTTATCATATTTTAATCTTGTTTGTAATAGAAAGGTAAATGAAATATTTTATGTGACTTAATCATAATCTAATTTTAATTAAATAGGTAAAATTTTATGTAACTGTATGTGAATATGTAATAAAACACATTATTTATAAAAGCAAAATCTTTTCTTAAAAGCTTTTTGGTGGAAAAAATTAAACAACAAACAAAAAAATACATGTTTTTTAACCTTACAGATGCATTACTTGACATTATGCATTTTATATAAGAGAAAATTGTTAAAGTCGTTAATTAATGGAAATTTGCATCAATTAATGTTTAAATAATCCTGTCACAGACTTTGTTTTCAATGAAAATATTTCATAATTTTTCAAATTTAAAGGGATTCATGCATAAGTGTTAACAGGGAGTTATAAATATTTTCTACGCGATCTGAATGCATTTTTTCCTGAATCTGTTTAAATTAATATTGTAATTGCTAATTGAAATACATATTTCCTGAAATTTCATCACTGAAAAATTCTAAGCTGTTACATTCGTTTGCTGAATTAATAAGACGATACATTATTTTGAAAACAACGTAAAATATGTTTCATGGTTATTTATAATTAAGAGGTTCAATTTTGCATGCTAGTAATGGATAAATAGTTTCTGTATAACTTTATTATGTTTTCGAATTCAACGTAAAATAAAATATTACATTAATATTGTTATAAGTACATGTTTAAGCATATGCCTCCAAAATGTTTTTTAGATGTTTTGAATATTATTTAAAAATAAATTCTTTAGGGTTGAAAAATTCTTTATGGTTAGGAACAGATACTAATTTATTATACGATATATAATCGACTCGTCCATTTTTTATGTATGCTGTATCATATGAGGAGCCCAGAAGCCAAGGGGTACAAGCGACAAAATGTCGATTTGGAGTAAATTGAGTTTAAAGATAATTGATGTTAAATTGGAACATCAATAACAATTGACTAAATTGAAATAGGAACCATCTGCTTGTTGCATTCTAATCTTTGAACTCTCATTTCAATAACTGTTAAAAAAATAGAGTACAATTTTCTTTAAATGTATAATTAATCAATATTGTTTGTTTTTCGAAGAAAGTGGTTTATCTCTATAACTCCCCAAATAATCAGAAAATGACCTATATTTCTTTACCTGAAATGAAAAAAGCATATTTCCAGATACCCTGTGCACTTAACTCAATTTTTTCAACTTTGTCACTTATACCCCTTGGCTTCTGAGGTCCTCATATATTAAAAATTTGCATCATCTACTTGAAGTTTGAAATCTGCAATTACCGACAAGAGTAAAATCCATAAAGCTTCTACTAATTTCCGCTTCTGTTTCCATTATAAGTATTCTTTCTGAAAAAAAAAAGTTCCACTTCTACTGTGCTCTACGCATTTATTTATAAATTAGATGATATTTTATAATGTTCTGCCACCATCTACTGCTATGCAGTGTGCCCACTCTCAACGGTAGCCAAATGCTAATTTCTAAACCGTTAGTCGTAAACATAAATCTCCAATTGCAAAAATGTTTTTAAAATGGCAAAGAAGTATTTTTTAAGCGATTTAGGTTATTATTTTTGTAAATACGAAAATTAAATTTTTATACGATCCCCCAGTCCCATAACTGATATTTATAAATTTTTTACTACTAATTTAACAAAGAATACAATAAAAGTTCCATTCCTCTGCGATTAAAACTGACCGAGTAATAGCTGTTTGAAGATGAAATATCTTTTTTCTGCAAAATAGGGGTCAGTCACAAATTTACTGGAAATAAAAATTAAACGTCAGATATAAAATTTAACATTGAACATTGAGAGTAAAATAATTTTTTACAATATTATTTTTAAATTTATGTTAATGTTTACATATTGAAGCAAAATATACAATGTGTACTAAAAATATAAGTAAAAAAATAACGGATATTTGGTTAAATTAAATTAAGGAAAGCAACAGTCACAATTCGTTACAAATTGATACATATTCAAAATTCTATCAGATTACATAACATAATAGAATTTCCTGTAGTTCTATAAAATAAATAAATGGTACGCACCTAAATCATATTAATATTACATCGTCGTTGGATATATGCGATTTGTAAGTGTGAGTTAAATTATGAATACAAATTTTGGACTAGGAAAACATACGTAGGAATGTTATAAATGAAATTAAAAGCTTATTAAAATAACATACCTTTTTAAAATAAAATCATGAAAAGAAATAGCTTCATTTCCTTACAAAATAGAACATATGTAAAAAATCAATTTTAATGTTAAAAAAATGGGAACATTTTTGTATCGCTTGTTAGAGAGATGGAAAATTTTTACTAAGTATCATTTATAGGACAGGGAAACCGTACAGAATTTTGAAATTCGTAATTTTTAAAAAAAAACTTTTTTTTTACCTAAATCTCTTAAAAAACAATTCTTTATCTTTTTTAAAGCAGTTTTGCAATTGGAACTATACACTGTAAAAAATGTTACCCTTTTGCTGCATCATTACTCCACCGCTTTTACAGAAAACGATTACTTCAGTATATCATAGAGCATTCTCATGGGTAAAAAGAGATAAAAGCGGGGAGTGACTGTGCAGCAAAAGAGTAAAATTTTTTACAGTGTATATCTATAACTAACGGTTTAAAAATTAGCCATTGGCCAGTGTTCAGAGTGGACGTACTGTACACCGTTGCTTAGTGTCGCGTAGTAATTCTTTTTCTTAGCAACGACGGCTTACTCTGCAAAAAACTTAACCAATCTCTGTCCTTTGAACGCGTTTAAGAATTTCTTGGCACGACCAGTCTTAAGCCCTGTTTCTTTAATTTTTACATTTATGAAAATATCGTCCCTCGCATTTTTCACTGATTTTAATTCCTGTTGAATACTTTTTTTTTAATTTCAATAAAAGGAACCGGGAGAGAAACTATGCTCTACAGACTTGGTTTCATTTTCTGAGCAATACATTTCAGGAAGTCAAATCAAATGTTCCAAAATCAATGTTATATTCAGGAATCTAAAAATTTGATATGTCTTGCAATAATTGAGTGAAACTACGCGTATCTTCATGAGAAAAAAAATGAGCACAAAACTTGCTTCAAAAAAAAGTATAGCAAGCCATTAGTATTAACAAAAGCATATTTGTTTTCTTCGAAATTGTAAGTAGCCATATTCACGGGATATTAATGACCTGGAATTCTCAGAATGTTTATGTATTTTTTAAATTCAAATTAAAGTTTGGGAAAAACTTGCGACTATTTTTCCTCCAGTTTCTTGTATATTCTGTTAAAAAATGATAGAAGTATTTAGGAATCTCCGGGAATCTAATTTTGTGCAGTTACGCGATAATTTGATATATGTGGTTGTGTAGCTGGCTGTAAATTTCATTGCAGAAATTAGGTTTGTCGCAGCTATATATATATATTCACCAATAATCATAAATTTGTTCGACTTCCTGCTTTGAATTTCAGAATTTTCACCAGCTGAGTAACCAATAGTGTTTCTATATTTATTTTTAATGTAAAGTTTTCGATTCTGACTTCACCAAAGTTGTAATGAGTTAACGTTTTGTATTTCAGCTGCAAAAATACTTTTTAATGATCGGTGTTTTTTTAGTGGTAATATTGTCGTGTTTAAAGTAACATTGTTTAATGAAGCAAAGTGATCTTATTTTTCGGTTCCAACAAACTACCAAATAGACCATATTTTTGAGATAGTAATGAATTAAATTTATATTTTGGATAAGAATTCCTCTCATCCAGTCAGTCGTTATGTATTTTAAACTTAATTTGGATCATTTTAAAAATAAAACAGCCGTTAACGGCTCGGCAATGACAGAACTGTTGCATTTACTTTGCCGGTAAACTCTTAGAGGTCGGTTTCGGGCAAAAAAGTAATGGCCCTCCAACATCTAGAAAGCAGAGGGCTAATATAAACTGACCAGCATTTTTATTTTAAGAGAGAAAATGTATAAAAATTTTTAAATAAAAATAAGAGAGAAAATGTATAATTTCATTTCTTTCAAAAATTACTTTATATCTGGGTTTTAATAAGCATATGCATAATTTACGAGATTTATATTTAAAACAATAAAATAGATGACATATTTTATTTAGTTTGAAAATATTTTTACATATAAAATGAATTGTCCCCAAAATATATACAGAATTCCAAGTTTTTTCTTCACCGGCACACTTTTACATTCACTATTCATAAAAAATATTTAAAAAAATGAATAAATATTTAAAATATAGCAAAATAATTTAAAATAAATATTAAAACAGAAAAACGCCTTAGATTGTGCCTAAAACAGTCCACGTTCAGTCCCCACACCCATTAATTAGTAATACAAAACATTTTTTTTTTTTTTTTTTTTTTTTTTTTTTTTTTTTTTTTTTGGTAAGATCATTCTAAAAAATAAAAAATCATGTTATCAAAAAAAAAAAAAAGAAAGAAAGAATGTATTTTGATTTATTCGCATCTGCAAGCGCGGAGACAAGGGAGAGATTTTAGTGCTAATAATTCTCCCTATATAGGAGGAATAATTTAATTTACAGAAGATAATTTTAAAATTATCTTCTCTGTAAATTAAGTATTAAAATGTATATATCTATGTTTTTTTATAAACTCTCTGGAATGAAATACACTTGTAAATATTTTCCTTAATATACAAAGCACAATATGTCACACTGGATACACTAACAAAAAATTTTATTTTAAAGAAAAACCCTTTAAACGTTGAACGAATTCCAATTTGAAGAAACATCTAATAACAGCATCTATTTAAATTCATATTTGTTCATAAACGAATGAAATTGCAGGAGCTGATAGTAAGAAACTGTGTAATCGAAAGATGGTTTATATTTTTTGGTGAAAAAAAAAAACAGCAAATATTGTTTAACTGGACATTTTCAATCTATGTTCTGAAGATGATACTGTGAGACAGAAAGAAAAACGGTTGTCACGTGACCACAACCGCTTACTATCAAATAATTTATTAATTTATAAGAAAATAGAAAACTTAAATCGCTCTAGTTATCAGACTAGCCAGTTTAATGCCTTTTCCCTTTTAAAATTACTCAAAAATTGTATAAATGTTTAGCGTTGTTGAACAGGGAATTTGGCAGTCATCTAAAAGCTGAACGAAATCTTTTGTAAAAACAAAACACTATTAAAAGTTATTTATATAAATATAGATTATATCTTTAAATATTTTATAAGATATAATTCATATTTACACTAAAATCTGTCTAAGACATGTCTTAGACAGATTTATAGTTAATAGACAGTTATATAGTTATAGGTACCTTTAACTATATAACTATAAAAAAATATTATATCAATATATGTAATTGAGTGTGTGTGTGAATGTATTTTACACCCTTTCCCCCCCCCCTAAAGCTACGTCCCTGCGAATCGACAAAGGAAGGGAAAGTTTATCTCCCCCAATCTTCAGTCATAAAGCTGTCAACTGATTTCGAGTTTAATTTCTTTCTTGAAGGTCAGATTCAGTGCAATGAAAGAGCAATTTATACATCAAAGCGCCGACCCGAAACATAAAAAATAGCGAAGCCTGACCACAAGAAGTTAGTGCTATGTGTCCGGTCCTTTACACGTGAGCGAGGGAACGAATGAGAAAGGATTTGTTTCGAAGGGATCTTTTCAAGGACGCCACCAGTGACATTCAGGGGTCAAAATTTTTGCTGTATCATTCATGGCATGAAATCACTTCGTGAATGTTGACTGGATTATGAGGACTCTGTATCAAAGTTTTACACGATTATTAAAAATTTCGCAGTGGGATTACACTAAAATATTGTAAGTCTGAATATTTTCTTTGCCTATTCATTAAGTTTAATTTGAAATATTTCTGTATTATTTTAATGTATTTTTATAATAGAATTATAAAAAATAAGTATATAAAGTTAAAAAGTCGTCATTTTATGAATTTATACGACGCAAAATGTAAGAATTCGCAAATTCACTCGAATTTTTTAAAGGTATATTTGTTTGGTAGGATAATTGTTTTTTTTTATAATTACTCTTTGTAAATTTTCATTCAGTTGTATCATTATATGGATTTTATTATTTTTCCCCCCAACTGTTGAAGTTTTAATTAGTAATTTTAAAGAAAGTAACTAGTTTTAAACATTGCGACTTATTTATATCACTATCGTAATTCTTCTAGATTATTTTAAATAAATTCATTTAATGTTATAATTATTTTTTTAAATGTGACTTTGAAAGAAAAAGATTTTTTTAAATCCACTCTGATATAGGATTGTAATTTTTCCTTATGGAAAATGTCATTAAATTAAACAACTGAGTAATTTTAATACAATAGAAGGAAAATTAGAGTGAAGAAAAACTCATTAAAATAACCAAGATATTAAAAAAAAAAAAATCTAAAATTATTTTTCAGAAGAAATGTTAGAATGCATTGCGTAAACTCTTCTTTAAATTATTATTATTATTTGGAAATTTGATTAATCAACTTTGAGAAATCTAATGGTTTTCGATGGTAAACAAAATAAAAAAACGGAAAGGGATTCAAAAAAAATGTCATTAAGGACATATGTAAACCTAAAATAGCATTTTTATATTATTTATTATTGTTATTATTTTATTAATAATACTTGTGTGAAAATTTGTATTTATAAAATGAAGATGGTTCAGAAATATTTCACTTATTTCTTTATGATTTAATTAGACTTTAATGAATGGGCAAATATAATAAAATAATGACAACAAAATTCTCAATAAGTTTTGAAAAAAAAAAAAAGAAAGAAAGAAAGAAAGAAAGAAAAAAAGAAAAGAAAAGAAAAAAGAACAGAAAAAAAAGAAAGAAAAGCACATCTTTTAATAAAACATACATAACTAAGTTTAATATTACACATATTATTTAGGCATAAATTCAAAATCGATTCTATAAAGAATATTTATTGATAGACTGTTTAAAAGATAAATGCTTTTGCTTGAAAAATACTATATATTAATAATCATTTAGGTTAACTTAAAAATTACTAATTCACTTATCTTGAACTTTTTCAAAAAATTTTAAAAGAATGCTTGGCATAGCGAATTAATTAATTAGTTTATTTTTTTTCAATTAATAATTTTAATTGTATATGACATGAAACGATTTAAAAAACATATTATTATTTTTTTAATGTATAATTGAATAAATAAACAAATTAATAAATTTATTATGCCAAGTGTTGTGATTTGAAAATTTTTGCAAAAGTTCAAGGTAAATAAATTTATATGCTTTTTTAAGTGTCTCGAATGTAAAATTTTAAAACATATAATTAAATAATAAACAAATAAATTCATTTTCAACTTATATGTTTTGAAAAATTTTAAGATAAAAATTTGTAAATTTATAACTTTTTTGAAAAGTATACATAAAGATTATTAATACATTTGTTTTACATGCAAAGACAGTTTATCATTTAAATAATTTTCCAGCAAATATTTTTTATAGAGCAAATTTTGAATTTATGCTTAAATATTAATTCTTACAAATACAAATGGCTGGGCGAGGGTGATCTCCTGGCCAGCCTTTATTTTTAATGGCCTTTAAAAGAATAATTGTGGCCAGTTTGTGGCTGTCTGATATTTTTGATAAAAACGTTTATGGCACATTTGTGGGCCTGATCTTGTGTTCGCATTCTGGCCGGCGTGACAGTTTTTTGACGGAGCCGTTACGGCCAAAGATGGCGGGCCGTTATCAAACACTTTGGGCCACCGCTAACGATGCCTCTAGTGGCCCATCAGTTATGTGTTTGTTGGGTTTTCATTGTTTTTAAAATTTAAAGCGATTTATGTTTGTATGCTAATAATGGATAAGACGTTCCTGAAAGTTCTCGAAGGAATTTATTTTAATTTCATGAAGAATTAAATGTCGTTTCATAAATTTATTGAAGACATTTATTTTTTATTAATTTAACAATTTTTTTACGGAAATTTAATTATTTTAAAAATTTATGTAACTCTGTGCTTTAGTAAAACTCCTAACTGTACAAAATACAAATAAAACTATATATTTTTAAATTTGTAAATCTCCTTCAGTAGTCATACCAAACTTTTTTTTTTTTTTTTCGCAGGCTTCAAACATGTGTGTCGTATATTTCACAGGACACAGTATGCAAGGGGAGTTGGGCAGTATCGGACGCTTACGCAATTTTGAAGCTAATATATATAAAACCATTCAATGTAAAAACACATTACCACATTTAAACATTGAAATCAGTAAACTAAAAGGAATATAATTGAAATTTGTAGAACCGAAGTAGAATCTTTACACTCACAACTACTCTGGCAATACAAATAAAGTGTGGGGTTTCATCAGAGAAACAGAGACGGTGTACTCTATGCGCCATCATATTTTAAAACCAATACAACAACTTTTAATGGTATACTTGTGTAATACATTGACCGGTAGCAATATAAGAGCAATAAACGGCAAATTATTAAAATCAAACTAATTTAAGTAGAATGAATTACTATGGAATTCGCGACTAATTTGCATTAGCACGTTCTCAGCCGCTTACGTGAAGATGTGATGATAGTTAATGCCGTAATGTAGAATTGGGTTTTTCCCAGAAGCCGATTTACTTTTTATTACAAAGAATCAGTAAAAGATTTTCCCGCGCCACCGCGTGACTGGCTATTGGACATCACCCCACATCACGTGCTGCCGCGTGAGTGGACCCTTAACGTTGGTGCCATATCACGCACTTGTGCGTGATTGCAAGCGAATGTGTTAAGTGGATTTCTCAATACGCCTAACGTGTCTTCAAAAGGAAACTAGAAACCTAATTAGAATAACGCAGCATGAACATGGACGGCGTTGCATTTTTGGGACTTCCTCCAAAACGCGTTTAGCAGAATGCCAATTTTATGCCAAGTTTTAACCAAATTTAAAGCCAAGAAAATAAAATATGCATCAGCTAAATACCCACTTTCATTAAGAAAAAAAAAAAAAAAAAAAAAAAAAATGAAAATTTGGAAATTTGAAATTTTTTATCTGGCATCTTATCTGCCGTACAACTTTTAAATTACGACTCTCGAATTAGCACAAATAAGTATGATAACAATATTTAAACACCTCTACTATTGGCAATGAGATGGTTTAAAATATTTTGGATTTTTAATGGTTTCTAATGTATACTTATTTTAAGATATAGATAATGCATTTTAATAAATTTTATGTTATATTTAGCACCTGCCAGTCAGTATTACAATAATATGTATTAAAAAAATAAAAATAATAACTTTTTTCCAGATAAAACATTATTAAAGATATAACGGAATAATAAAATTCCTATAAAATTTCACTATATTTCTGCACATTTTATCATATTTTTGTTGTTTTCATATTAAATTTTGAATAAAAAGATTTTATCTAGAATAATAATCTTGCATTTAATCAAGTATGTGAACTTTTTCTAAAGTAAGTTGCAAAATTGAAATCCTTCATTAATAACATGAATTTTTTTATGACATTAACACCGCTATATTATATTATTAATAAAAATTCCCTACTTTTTGTAGAAAAAAATCAACGTAAAAATAACGGCATATATTTTTTTTTCCGGCAGCATGTACTAACATAATTACCTTGCACCTTAATTACAGCGTAATATAAATATGATTATATTCATGCACGTTTTATAATATTTTAATTATATATTCATTTACATAGATTAAAAAAAACTTTTTTATTTGAAATATAATAATATCGTGTTTAATTAGCTATATGTATTTCTATTCAAAATAATTTGTAAAAACAAAATCATCCATCAATAACGCTCCAAGGAGAATGATTGCTATTCTTAAGAGAAAACAAATGTATATATATATATATTTATTTATGCATTTTTTAGACAAGGATTGCAGTTATCATTTATTAAAGAAAATATACAGCAAATATTAATAAAAGGGCATTGTTTTCTTTTGTAAGAGATTTCATAAATATCCTGATTTAAAGAGATATCTTTTCAGTAATGAAAAAAAAATATTATCACTGCAACAAATTATCATAGAAGAAAGTTGCTGGTACTAAACGGTTACATTTAAAGTCTGCTTTCACGTGATGTGTAAACAATTTGATTAGTGTGCCCTCTACACATAAAAACAAATATTTTTTTATATAAAGATACCCAACTTTGACACAAAAAATAAATTATAAATCCTTCAGTTGTCCAAATACAAATTTTCATGAAATTTGTACGATTAGTTTCAAATTAGTTCTAAAATATGCTTAACTTAAATTATTTATATCAAAACTAGCATACTTTAAGGGCTGTATCCAAACTGAAGTATGGTACATGATTTTTGAAATGCTATAAAATGACTAAGATACTTCAGTTTATGCATTATCTCTTGCCAATGTCAGCATAGCACTCGCTTAATATGTTTCGACTAATGCCAGCCGAAATATGTCAATAAAATAAGCAATCTCTCCACTCTCTCTCTCTCTGTTATATATATATATGTATGCATGTGTGTGTATATAAAGTTTGTTATTTATTGGGTTATTATATATTCATTGTAGATGCAACAGGCCCTGCAACGTGTTCGGTTACTGCACAAAGATACCTGCGCATGTTACAAACTTTTGTAGTTCCTCAACTGCATCAAAGACAGAGCCCGTCTGAAACAATTTTTATGCAAGATGAGATATTCCGCCCATATTGGGCGAGCAGTAAAACATTTCTTGCGGTAACATTTCACAGATGATAGAGTAATAAGCCGGTATTTACATATGATATGGCCTTCTCGATCTCCTGATCTGACGCCATGTGATTTTTAGCTTTGGGTGCACTTAAAGTGTACCTTGGAGGTATCGCAAACCTCAATGACTTAAAACAACGCATATCACAACATGTGCGAAACATCACACCTGATGCGTTGCATTCCGCAGTTGAGCACGTCGTCCACCACCTGGATTGTGTCTTGCAGCACAATGGTCATGTGAAACCTGAACTTGATCGGCACCGTCATGCGAAATCTTAACCCCATTCATTGTGAAAATTTCCAATAAATTAGGTATGCTATCCGGTTTTGTGCCTTAATTCTTTGTTCGGGTATTGCAAATTACATTTCAAACACAAAAGTGCCATCTGTCGGCGATTATTGCAACTATTTTTTTATTGTTCCAGTCTTCTTCACCTTTCTCAAACAGTATGTCTATAAATTTTGGCTTCATTCGGGTTATTCCTTCAAGCTACAGACAGCTCCAAATAGGGATACTTATTTTATAACCACCCGGTATATATATATATATAGTTATTGATAATACCTAAAATACTATTTCTAAGCGTATAAAATGCATATATTAATTATCTATTTTATTCCTTATTTTATCTTATCTTAAGATATTGATTTTAGGTTAGTATTGTCAAATTAAATGATTTTGTGCTACATAATTTTAGGGCAAACTATAGTGTATTGTATGCTTTTTTCTGGTTTTATTTTTCTTTATTTTTCTGTCCAATTTAATAATGCTATTATGATTTATTTTTAATGTTTGTTCTCCATTTAATTTTGGATTTATGTGTGTTGGTAGCCCCGAATTCGTAATACTTTTCTTTTTCATGGCTAATGCGAAGGTGAAACCACACAGTTTATTTGTAGTTCCAAAGTATTTGTGAACCTGATGATTCTACTTTGGTTCTGCACATTTCATTTGTATTCATTTTAAATTACTCCCCCCCCCATATTTCCAGGTGGTAATTTTATATTCAATTCAATGATTCATATATTGATTAACAATTAATAATATTATTTATGTATGAATGTATGTATGTATGTGTACAATTGTGCTTTTCTGCACATCATGCACATCGTCTCGAAACATCATTTTTTTTTCATTTTTAAGCGTATTTTGGAAATTGCCTTAGCAGAAAATTTTATTTGTGCACTAAATTTGTTTAAAAAAGGTAGCATTTTACAGGGTGAGTAATATATACCTAATAAATTATCTATGTAATTAACTAATTTTTTTCGTATTCATATACTCGTAGCATAAATATTATATGTTTATATCCATCTTACATAGTACTGATAAGACAGGTATATATATGTGTGTGTATGTCTAAAAGCATTAAATCTAATGCAAATTACCAAATTAAAACACGAAAAAAAATTAGAAGGAATATAATGAAATTCGTAGAGCAAAGTAGAATCATCAGGCCCACCATGTCTATATATATATATATATTGTTCCATTTTGATTGTTACGTTTTAAATTTTTTCAAAATTATTACCGTCAACGAAGGTTCAGTAAGGATGGAACAAGTCTATATTTCTGACTAAATAATTTGTTTACGACACCATATACTATAGCGATTTTTCGTCGTCTTGATGCCTATTATAACCCCTATGAATTTGTGAGTTGGAATCAGAAACATTCTATATATATTTTAAAAAAGAATGAGACAAGATACATTTATTTACAAAAATGTTTTAAAACATACATTCATCCTTAAATAATTGCATTTTTTATCTCATTTCTCTACAAAATTAAATAACAATCTGTCTGATTTGCATATTTTTTATGCCCCATTGACTAAAGTCTGCCCTTTAAAACAAAATTTTAACTATACATGTACATAGCTGCCAAATTTTAAGCTTTTTTCTTATCAGTATTTTTAGCAGCAAACTTTTATTTACTAATCGAAAACATAAGATTAAATAAAGCTCATTTTTTTGATAATAAATAGTAATAATAAAACGTAGGAGAAAGCGTACAAGTTGGCAGCTATGCATATATTAAGTTTTTCCATTCCGGATATTGAGCAACTCCAATGCAGTCAGTTTTTGAAGCACAGATTAGAACTTGAGAAATGAGATGAAAAATACGATTCCTATATTTGAAGATCTTATAGAAATAAGTATAAAGTATAACCTCGTTAACATGAACACGCTTAACGAGAATTACTTTTAACATGAACTGTTTTCAAAGTCCCCTGTAAAAACGAATACAAAGATTTGATACTGATAACATGAATTACTGTTAACATGAACACAATTTTGATTCCCCTTGAGGTTTATGTTAACAAGGTTTAACTGTAATTTGAAAAAAATATAGTTTATAGATGTTACGCTTCTCGAAATATAATTTTAAAAAAGTATATACTTTGAAATTAATTTTCGAAAATTACAGATTTTAACATTTGAACTTTTTAATATATATCGGCTCTCAAAAACTTCAGGCATGCAAATCCAAAAGTATAGCTCATTCTGCCTAATAACTATTGAAAAATACTTCAAAAACCACTGCTTCACTGCAGTCTATTTTACCAACTTTTGCAAATTTTAGTGCCGGCAAAGGGGTTGTAAGCTTTTACTAATTTTGAACTTCCAAAGCAGTTATCAACTTTAAACCTACATAATATTTAAACAAATAGACTGTAAGACTTTCGGTTAGACATCTGAGGTTCAAATGTACCAATGAATTCAAATATGATGTCATTATAAAATGTTAATATTAAGAATTTTTAAAATGGTCTTACGGTGGTTTAAAAGATATGTAAAAGGAGAAAGGAAACTCAAATTCATTCATTTTCTTAATTATGTTGGCTTTAAATATTATTTCACTTTAAATACTATTTCCCTTTGAATACTATTTGAGGGCAAGGGCACATTATGGCATATATTTAATTAACATAAAATTTGAAAAAAATGTTCTGGGAGAAAAAAAAAATTCTAATTTTTAAGCGGTATGAAGCCTATTTTAAAATTCCTCAATCAAATCCCATATTAGTTAAAAAACCCAGCATTTTTTAGCGTTTTTTAGCACTAAATATGTTATAAAGTTATGCATAAAAAAAAGCTTAATTTACTTTTAAAAGTTTAAAGTTATTGTTTGCAGAAATCTGGTGGAAAAATGTTGAAAACTTCATAAAAGTTAGAATAAATGTATATATATATAAAACCTTTATATTCAGATATATAAAATTTGATTCACAGTTTTATTTGCTTACATAAAACAAACTTGCTTTAAAAATTATTGGAGGATTTTGATTGATATGGAACGCGCTTGGAGCATTTTGAAAAATTTTTCGTGACACTTAAAATATTCATGAAAATTCCTTATTTTTCTCCATTTTTCATGTGTGATAAATATATGTTACAAATTACATGGTGTGACCTGGAATGGTATTTAAAGAGAAAATTAAAAAAGAATAAAAAAAGAATTTGAAGGATGCTTGTCCCCCCTTAAGGCTCCCTTCTCTGTAGGTGAAGATACTCACGAACTAATGCTAATATTATGAGGAGGTTATTTTCTAATATCTCGTTTGCATTCCGACATTTTTGATTTTTTTTTCACATTGGATAGCTGTGGTCCATCTCTACATCCCTCTTTTTTTACATTTTTGATTTTGGTTCTATATGTTTTTTACAAAGTTACTTCCGCTTACAAAACAGGTTTTGGAAGAGAAGTTAACTTAGTAATAAATATCTTCAAGCAAAATCGAAAAATTAAAAAATAAAAAAAGTGCGATTTAGAGATGAACCTCAGCTATCCAATACAAAAAAAGAAAAAAATGCAGAAAAGCTAACGAAATATTAGTAAATAACCTGTCCATAGGATTAGCATTAGCTCGCAAGCGTTTTCGCTAGCAGGAGTCTTAATTGTGGCACACTAAGAAAAAGCAATACCGCTCTTCACCTAAAATGAATAGATAGTCATTTTCCGAACTTCTCAATTAGAAACATAGATTTCTGAGCAATGCAAATAGGGTGACAACTAAGATGAATAGATAAAATGATCTAGAATTTCTAGTATCTTCTTTTCTATAGGACAAAACCATGATGAATCGTTTCAGTAGTAAGAAATTATCGCTTTATTTCTGGATTAGTTTCATAAACTATAATTATATTTACTAAAACTTATCTTTTGTGTTCACATCTATTTGTAGAGATTTTTAAATAAATTTGACCACGAAGATTAAGAAAAATGTTAGTACGCGATTCTAGAAATTTCTAGCAAAGGAAATTATAATTTATAAAGATAACATTGAAATATTTTTCCTAGATCCATAATATAGATTTTAGTTGTCAGAAATACATTTTTTTTCCGTAGCTTGGTTTTTATTTTTCCTAGATTTCTGCATTTGTCCATTTTTTATAATTTAATACATCTAATAAAATAATTTTTATTTTACAATTTCTGAGACTCCTTTCATCCAAATTTAATTAAATATTGTAAAGTAACGAAAATAAGCCCCCCCCCCTCGCCCTTCGAACATACGACCTCCCAAACATGTATTTTTTTTTCTTTTATATAAAAAGAACCATATAGAAGCCCACTATCTATAATTATAAAGTACATTTATAAGCCTCACTAAGTTTTTATTATAAGCCTTCTCCTTAAAGTTTTATTTTTTTGACGTGTTTAAACCTTTGTTTTTTTTTCTTTTTCTTTTCTTTTCTTTCTTTTTTTTTAGGGAATTTGTTAATTTTTATTTTATGTATTACCTAAATAGATACATCCTTTGTCATTAATGTTTATCGAATCTGTTTTTCATTTCACGGTATCAGAATTAAATATGATCTTTAAATTATATTTTTAATATTGTGCTTGATTTTTATGCACTAATATTTGTTAAATATTTAAACTGAGTTTAAATTTTATAATTTTTTGTTCATATTTCTTTCATATCCAAATTAACTATTTTATGTAAATTTGCTTCACTAATTGATTACTTTTACTAATGGAAGGTAATTAGTTTCTATGTAGGAAGAGTTTAAAAAAAACCGTTAACTTGATCTGATTTAATTTTGCAAATTGTATAAAGCATGTGAAATTTAAAAAATTCCAAATATACCCCCACCCTCCCAATTTTCCCATCTTTTTCCCAAAAGTTACAAAGTTCCGCTTAAAATCATTAGAAATTTCTCTTTGCTAAAGAGGGGAGGGGGATTGCTTTCGGTACTTTGCAGTAAATATTGATCATTTCGTTCAATATATTTTAATATATTTATTTATTTATTTCGAGAGAAATATTCTTTCACAATAAGAAGAAATCTAATAAAAATCAAATAAATTCAAATGAGAAGGTGTTATTATGTTGATAATATATGCAAAAACTATATTTTCGTGCTTACATTTAAACATTTCCTGATACAAAATATTATTCTTAACTGAAACATTCTTAGAATAAATTTTTCTTTTCATGCATTATTTAATTTTTAATATGAAACTGTTTTCATTTCTTCTTTTCTTTCTTAAAACGAATATATAAAGCAACAAAAATTAATCTAAACATGTTTCAAATGTCAATAATTTATTTTATAATAATGTACAAAAATGGTTTTATAATGATGAATATTTTATTGCTGAAATATTACAAAATTGATAAATATTTCATTTATTAAAGCCAACAATTGGAAAGAAATTTAAATTAGAAATAAATTAAAAGCTTATAGAATTTAAACTATAAAGCGGTATGTTTGCTTATTGCTCCTAATCTTCATAAAAAATATCGAGCTGTAAGCATAAAATCATTTTTTGATAAAGGAATTGGAGGAAAAGGAAGTTTTTAGAAAGGCATTATTGCTGTAATGTGGAGAAATATTATTTTTTCTCTGTTATGAACGCCAAATGCATTTGCATAAGAATAAGAGATATATCAGTATTATGATATCCCAATTATCGAAAATATCTTAGTCGATTTATTTTAATTTGCTAATGTAAAAAGAAAATAATGGATCACGGCATGGATTTTGAAACGCTTTCCACATTATCGGAATACTGCAAAAAAATGCATCCTTATTAAAATAAGATTTATATAAGGGTTTACTGAATTCCGAATTAAGAAAAATATCTTAGTTGCTATAATTTTAGTTTGTTAATGAAAACGAAAAATATTTATTGTGGAATAAATTTTGAAACACTTTCTAACAATATCATAGTATTGTTAAACTATTTACTTGCTTTTGCATAAAAACAATAGTTATATCAGTGTTTATCAATTTCCGAATAATGGAAAATGCCTTATTATTCTCTATTATTTTAATGAGTTAATGAAAACGAAAAATGATATATCACGGCATAGATTTTGAAACAAATTCCATCATTATGGGAATACTGTTAAAAAATTTCACTTTTGTTCATACAATGAAAGGAGATACCTAAATAAACATTTAAAAAAATCTTAAAATTTTATTCTCCGCAATCCTTGTATAAATTTTGATATGTGTAAAAATTCTCTTATGCATTCCTGTATTTTATTTCCCAGATATAAATTGATTGAAAATTATTTAGGGAAAAATTATTAAAATGCATATCATAGCAGGTAACGCATTTTCAGGAATAATTGTACATAGCCATACCTGTAAAATAATTATTGTGAGTGTTGTGTTTGGAGAGATAAGAGAAACACTTATTTATTGTTTCATCTCAGAAGTAGGCTAAGTGATCGTACTAATTTTGTGAGGGACATTGCGTTGAATGCAGGCCAGCAAACGACCCAACAATGCTACCATTATAACACTCTTAAATTATAACAATCTTTAACCATGAAGAATAAAAATTCAAAGCAAAGTTGTAAGAATAAAAATGATAAAAATAAAAGTTACCTGTGATTTTTTTGGTGTTGAGGAACAAAAATCCAGTCAGACAAGTGCACAGGAATCAAGACACAAATTGATGAAGATAAATACTTTTTATTTATGATAACTTGCGAGCTTTGCATATTTCTTTATATATATATAAATATATTTTGTTTTTCGTGTACATTAAATCATTTACTTTGTTGCAAAATTTTTTACAATGGTGTTATTTTACGAGTTGACATATTCGAAAATATAATTCTTCTTCATAAGGTATTCTTATATGTATCTTTATAGCAAGAATTAAACATTTTTCTTGATCGAAAACAAAGATAATATCATTTTTCAGAACATCAATTATATATATTTTTCAAAAATATGTTTGAAAAAACTTCACACAGAGATATATCAATGTTTGCTCCTGGGGCGCCGTTCCATATTCAAAATTTATATATATTTTATGGCCAAATGATAATATGATGAAAAGATTATGAGAAAAAAAAAACTTTATAAAAAATATATCCTCACTTCTTGAATGAGAGTCATCACCTCAGCATTTTTTCTTCAGAGGGAAAGCGAGCTTACAAAAAGGCATTGAAGAAATGAGAAATAAATCGGTTAGAGAGATTTCGATGAGAGATTGACGAGTAAAATATTGAGAATAAGCAAGACGTCACTTAACTTATGTTGCGTAGCCAGAAAGAAGAACAAACAAATGATTCAGGATGCGGTTGAAGAGGAACTTACTCCTGGCCGCCTTAAAAAATCAACCTCGAGAAGCCCTGGCGTGGACATCGAAGAACAAAAAAACGGTTGCATTCAACGGTCTCGGGGGCGAACACTTGCCCCGAACTCCGCTAAATTTTTCCGGCATTTCGATCATCCACCAGCATCCATCACGGCTGGGGTCTAACAGCGCAACTCCTCTGACCGCGGGGAATCAGGAGGGAAAAAGAACTAGGGTTACTGTAAACCAGGCA
The DNA here is from genome assembly GCA_964019185.1 of Maratus speculifer. Lineage (NCBI taxonomy): Eukaryota > Metazoa > Arthropoda > Arachnida > Araneae > Salticidae > Maratus > Maratus speculifer. Next base: position 73,342,020 of record OZ025297.1, on the reverse strand, counting down.
TACGCCAAGTTGGCGACGCACGAAAGAGGGGAGCGAGGAAAATTAAGCCAAGTTACGATACCAAGTGTGGTGAAAAATGAATTTAATAAGGAAAGAATTGATAAACACCTAAAGAAGGAAGGCCAAAGCAGGTGGCCAGGCATTCAACGGCTTAAAACACGTCACCTGCAGAATATAATTTGATAGGCCAAGGGGCGTGCCAGACTAACCGGAAATACCACCCATAGAACAAACTAGATTGTTCTAGAAGGTTTTTTAAACCGGAAGGAATGAATTCAAAACAAGATTTTACCGGTTTGGAACATTCGAAAGCTAGGAAAAGAAGAAAACATTACAGGCGACAATATCAAAAGAAACGAAATCGAAATAATATTTAAATTAAGAACATGAATAAAAAAGAGATGATATGAAATAAAATAGTTAATAAAATTGAATTAAACTAAAAAAATATGGGGGGGTTATCGAGTAACCACCACATATCTACCCGGGGCTCCCCAAAAGAAAATATTGGTGAGATGACAAAAATGTAACAATTTTTCATCGAGACAATATTTTCTAAAACATGTACAAAGATATAAAATAATTACACAAAATAAATGTATCAGAAATAGTTATATGAATATAAGTAATTGTTTTACATGATATTTAAATATTAAAAATAATTACTATTATGGTAGTAATCCTTATGTAAATACACCAAATATAGTAAATGTTAAAATGGAAGGTATACAAAAATTTTCTTCCAGAGGTATCTTATCATGTATCAAAAAAAATTATTACAGTCTATATCTATGTGTAGAAACAACAGTCCTTAACTATGAAGAGTCTCTTGTTAAGCTGTGCAAAATACAATATGATAACTAAATGCTTTAGCATATGTAAAAAAAATATTTGATTATACAACAACATGTATATTTATATTTTTAGTTGGCAACAAAATGAAACATACTATAACTGTATATGAATCATACTATAATTGTATATAAAAATGGATGGTTTCAAATACCACATGGTAAAATTGAATAAATTTGTAAGTTGAAGATTTGAAAAAGAAAACTACATGCAAATGGTGCAGAGAGATTATTTAGGCTCTCATAAAAAAAATTTACTTATATCAACATATAGCTTTTTAAGCTTTTAATTAATCTTAAATGAATAACCTTAGCATTATTCAATAACACATTTTCAAAGAAAATAACAAATTCCAAAAAAGCATATGTTAAATTGGTAGAAAAAGTAATGTTATTTTCGAATGAAAACATCATGAAAATGAATATATCAATTTTCAAATAGCAAATGTTGATACTCTCATAAAAGGAATATTCTTGAACACTTTCAACATAAATTTGACAATAATTGCATAAATACTTTTAATACTATACTTCATTCAAAATAAACATAAAATACAGGATATTTATATTCTGATAAAAGGAACTTATATGAATATGTCAATCTTGTATATGACTTGATAATGTCAACTTACAAACACAAAATCAATTATGTCAAAGAATTTATATAAGACCTTTTGAATATGTTTAAATGCAATTTTTCAAACACTTTTAAAAAAACAAGTGATCATTTTTGTAATTGTTATATAACAAGTATTTTATTTTATATAAATATATAATGACTCAACCAACAGCTTTGGATCCAAAGTATAAATACTCATAAGTATACAAAAAAAAATATAATACTTATTGTGAGTCATTCATTTTTTCTATATTTCAATAATAAGAGTAAAATTATTAGTATGCATAAGTTTATCATGCATTTTCATTTTTTGTTAAAAGAGGTTAAATGTTAGAGCATGCATGCATTGTAAAGAGAAATTATTATTTAAGTCACAATAGGGAAAATGATTTCATGAGCACTCATATTTATGTTTAACTTATATCAATTACAATCCACTTTTCTTAGTAGGATAAACATTTTTCAAAAATAAATTTAAATAATGACACAATATTATAACAAGCAAATAAAAGGATAAATTCTTTCTCAATTTTAGCACCAACTATTGCAATTAAAGACTTTGTAAGGTTAAAAATAGTAGTGTATGGCATATCTGAGATCATATATACTTATTACAATAATTATGGTTTAGAAATGAATACAGAGAATAATAAAGATATTTGAAACCATACATACATCAGGAGGATGACTGTTGTATTGCTTCAAGGAGAAGAAGACTTAAGTAAAGAAGAAAAAAAAATATTAACAGCTGCCTGCAGCTTGGAGGAAGAAATAAAAAAAATAATACCCAGTCATTCTTCTTACTCGAATATCAGTCTAACTAGTATTGACTGAATGTACTACAAATCAAGAGTCATCCTGAAAAAGGAAAAAGAAGATTAGTTTTTTTTTTATACAATTTATGATTGCGAGGGCGAAGATCATAATTTTTATATTGAGTAGACTTGTTTTTAACACCAGTGTGAGTGCCACCAAGAGGAACTTGTGACTGTACAGATTTTCTGGAACATGAAGATGTTTGTAGGCACTTAGAAGAAAGAATTTGAGGAGATGTGTTACAAGCAGCATCATGATTTGAAACTTGAGTAGGAGAGTGTTGTCTCACAGGAGTAGAAGATGCATTATCAACAGGAGCTTGATCACTTGATACATTTTTAGAAGAAACTGAAGGATATTGCAATGTTTCATTTCTCTTTTGAAGCTTCAAGATTCTGTTAGTGTGAATCAACATGGGTGAAGCGTGACTATTATTAGAATCTTGAATTTGAATAAGCACAGGAGAAATTATTTTCTTCACCAGGTATGGGCCTTGTACTTTTTTGTGAAACACAGTGGGAAATTTTACGCAAACAATGTCATTAACATTGATGTTGGCAAATTTTAATTTTTCTCTCGATTTTTGGTACACTTTTTGTCTAGAAGATTCATTATTCTTGTAAGCTTGATAGTATATTTTCTCAATAACATCCATTAATTTATGAATTTCATAGGCAGTATTGAGAATTTTCCAGGAAACTTGAGATTTGTAATTGGAATAAATGTCATTTATTTCTCTTCCAAAATGAAGAAGATTTGGAGTAAACTTTGTAGCTGGATGAGGTGTAGCATTATATATGGATTGGTGAATTTTTAGAGCAGTTAGTACATCACATCCTTGTGAAGCCATTGTGTTCACAGACGATTTTATTTGAGAATTAACTCGTTCACTTAATCCGTTAGCCTGGGGATGGGCTACAGAACTGTGTTCCAATTTAATGCCAAGCTTTTTATTAAAGAAAGAAAACATATCACTAGTGAACTGAGAGCCATGATCAGTGAGGGTTAATTCGGGTTTTCCATGAGTGGAAATGTAATGTAATAAAGCTTTTGTAACAGACTCAGCGCTGATATTATTCAAGGCATATAATTCTAAATGACGAGAAAAGTGATCTATGATAGTCATCACATATTGACGATTTCTTAATGGGCCGAGTAAATCCATAGAGACTTTTTGATTGGGAGCTGTTGGAAGTGGTGCTGGCAAGTATGGAGCAGTATTTTTTAATGATTTTTGTTTACTAAACAAATTTCACATGAGTTGACATAATTAATGGTATCAGAAACAAGGGTTTTCCAGGTAAATCTTTTCTTTAAATTAACAATAGTTTTATGAATGCCAGTATGAGTAACATGAGCAATTCTTAAGGCTTTTGCTCTAAGTGACAAAGGTAAAACAGCTTTATGCAGCTCAATATCTTCTGAAGAAAAATGTCCATTGTAGCAAAGTAAATCATTACTTGGATTAATATAATAGCCATTTAAACTTTTAGACTTTTTGTTATTTTTAAGATCTTCATAAATTTGTTTAATTTTTGGGTCTTTTTGTTGTTCAGAGAAGATGGTGTGACCAAGAATTTCTAATAATGGATCTTGATTATTATCATTATTTGGAGGTGAAGAGTCACTTTGAAGATGACATGTGTGGTGGATTTTGTCAACTAAACCACATGGAAAGTGAGGAATTTCATTATGTAAATCTTTTTGATTATCAACAATGGGTAAAGGTTCTTGTGTAGAAATAAGATCTGGATTATTATTGAGATCTTCAGTAGGAATGTGAGGTGTTCTACTTAGAAAATCTGCTAACACATTCTCTTTGCCTGGTACATGCTGGAATGTGTACGAGTATTCTGACAGTTCTAACATCCATCGAGTAGTAATATCAGCTGGTGAAGTAGCCTTTTTATAATTATTAAGAGGTTTGGCATCGGATAATAGAATAAAGGGTCGACCAAAAATATAGTACTTAAAAGCTGTTATGCCTTTGTAAATGGCATAAAGTTCCAATTTGATGGCAGGATACTGTCTTTCTGACTGAGATAGTGTTTTGGAATAATAGGAGATTGGTTTAAGTTCACCATCAAATTTCTGCATAAGAACAGCTGATATTGCTGTCTTTGATGCATCTGTATTAACATAGAAGGTTTCATTCCACTTAGGAAGATTGAGCATAGGTTTTTGAAAGAATATGTCTTGTAATTTTTTAAATGCATTCTCTTGTTCAGATTTCCAAGAAAATTTATTTTTAGGTTTGGTGACTTCGATGAGAGGAGTAATCAATTTAGCAAAATTTGGAATAATTGACCTATAAAATGAACACAAACCTATAAAACTTTTCGTTTGCCTCTTGGTTTTAGGCGCTGAAAAAGAGGTAATTTTTAAAATGTTACTTGTAATAGGAAGAATTTTATGATCTGTGAGTTGGTATCCTAAAAAGTTAATAGAGGTTTGCATAAAGGAACATTTTTCAGGAGACAGAGTAATGTTATTAGCAATAAGAGTGTCTAATAGCTTTGTGAGTTTCATAGACATTTCTTCAAATGAATTAGCACCAACTACAATATCGTCTTGGTATGCATAACATGAATCAATTTGAGATAATTGAATAACTGAGTCAATTAATTGTTGGAAGGTGCTTGCAGCCGTCTTCAAGCCAAATACGAGACGTAGGTAGGTAAAGATTCCCCATGGAGTAGTAAAACTGAGCTTATCCTGCATATCTTTAGGTACAGCAATCTGCCAGTATGCAGAGGGCAAGTCAAGAGTAGTATAATACTTAAATTTTGATAATTGCACCAATAGATTTTGAATTCTAGGAAGAGGATATGAGGATGGTATAATGATCGAATTTAGCAATCTTAAATCTAGAGCCAAACGATACTTTTGAGGCTTGGACATATCAGTTCTCTTCTTTTTAACAAGAAGCATGGGACACGCCCAAGATGAATTTGATCTCTCAATAATGCCAGCATTTAACATTTGATTAATTTGGTCAAGAGCTTCTTGCTCAAGTGCCTGTGGCACAGGAAAAGGTAGAGTTTTGACTGGATGAGAATTTAGCATAGTGAATTGAGGATTGACCAGGTCAGTATGACCTAAAGTGTCAAGAGATTTTGAAAAAGCTAAAGCTTTACTGCACAATAATTTTGTTAAAGATTCTTTTTCATGAGGAGGTAAATGTTTTAGATCAAAGTCATTTGGAGACAGTTCCTGAATACGCTTTCTCTTAACCTCTTCAGATGGCAAAATCAAATTACAGTATTCGTTTTCAAAATCCAAATCAAAAGAGTATTCCTCAATATCTTTCTCATCCACATTAATGCATTCGCCAATAATGGAATTTTTATTTAAATGAATATCCAGCTTTGATATATTCTGACATACAACCAAAAATAAATCATTTTGAATTGAAGACTTGGAATGCAAAGATTCATGTAACACAAGAACTTAATTTTTTAAATTGGGTTTATAAATAAAATATTCAGATGGAGGATTCAAGTACTTAACATGTAAATAAACAAAGGAATTAGGAGGGATTAATTCTCTATTGAGTAATTGTACCATATTGGAATTCACCAAAATTTTATTACCAATATTTAAATGAGTTTGCTTTTCACCAACATAACTACCATAATTAGTATGTTCAGATGGAAAATTTTTGTCAGGCATATCATTATCAGTAGATAAATAGTTCACAACACTACCATAATCAGTTGGAAAACAGTTAGAAAAATAAGTAAAATTACCATCAATATAAGGGTTATGAAAATTCATAGCAGTACTAGCAACATTATTTGTAAACAAACCATTATTTTGAAAATTATAATTATGAGGATAGGTTGTATAATTGTTGACTAATTGTAAATTTGTGTCATCATAATTTGCACATATATTACCAGTATAAGTACCATTACTTAGATTATTTGACATAGAATCTTCATAACAAGGCATCTTGTGTACATCTAAAGAATATGGTACATTTGAATTATCATAATTATATTCAGAATTCATGAAATAGCAAGTAGGAGATTCATTATAACTGTGAAAAGGAATATGTTTATCCTTAAACAAGATAGACTTAAAGCTTGGTGAAATAGTTATGGAATGTTTATTGATAAACTCAAATCCAAGTATGGCTTGAAAATGAACATTTTGTATCTTTGTAAGGTAAAAGACACGATGAAAGAAAAATTTATCAATTTTAAACGCAATCTCTATGCATCCCTTGAAAAAAACTTTGGAATTTATGGTAGACACAGATACATTACGGGATAAGAATTTATAGTGAAGCCTGGATTTAATGCTATTAAAGCATTCCTGATCCAAGAGTGACAAACTTGATCCCGTATCAATTAATGTTGAAATCTCATTATGTTGAATGTTTATGAGTATGCATGGAAGAACATATGAATTATTAAATGAGCTGCAGATGACATGTCTTTCTTGTACATCATCATCAATTTCAAGATTTTGTTTGGATGTCAAAGACTTATAGGAATATGAAGGTTTGTTAAATTTAGGTGTCACAGGGGAAGTTTGGACAGCTGTGGACGATACTAAAGTGACTGAAGAGCTTTTGTCAAGTTGTTGTTTATGTTTGTTAATAAAGTGTACTGACCCTGAATGAGAATTACGGGAGAGAAAGCGGTCAGTAGAACCAGTCTCCCTTACATGTTTAAATGATAGAGATTGTTTTTATTATTAGAAGAAGAGGTATAGTTTTTCCTTCTGTGAGAGTTAGATGAAAAATGAGATGAAGAGTTTTGATTAGAATTACAAATAATGTTTTTAAATTTGAAGCACGTATCCATACGATGATTGAATTTTCCACAGAACGCACACTGCACAACATCTCGTTTATGATAAAAGGAAGCAGAGTTTTTTTTTGTGAGAAAATTTGTCGAAGGTGGGTTGATGATAAGGACGTTTCCGATAACATTTATATTGACGAAAATTATTTTTACGTTTATCTGTAGCCTCTTGTTTATTTGGAGAAGGAGAATATGTTCTCGGTTTTCTTTTAAAATTACGAGAAGCATGAGAGTTGTCTTTTGGAGTTTGCAAAGGTGAGAAGGTAGTTTGAGAATTGACATAAACTTTGTCCTTCGTATGTTTTATAGGAGACTTATGGAGCACATTACTAGAAGCAATAGAATTATCATGGCTTTTTTCAGTATCCAAACAATATGCTTGATTATAATTTTCATACGATTTTTTAGGGGGAGAGTCGTAAATATCTTGAAGAAAATTTGCTCGTTCAAGAGCTAACTCAAAAGATGAAATATTTTCTTCAAGAATTTTTCGTTTAATTTGTTTAGACAAAGCCTCAAGAAAATGAGTGAATTTTAATGAATTGAGAGCAGGATGATCCAATTTAGGGTAAGCCAGCCGAAGTTGTTTATCCAGCCGAAAAGCAAAATTTTTGACTGATTCATTTGAATCTAAGCTTAAATTCTGCAAGGATTTAAGAGAAACAGTCTTTTTTGAGGGTAAGAAATAGTCTATAAAAGTTTTTCGAATGTCCTGGAAATTAGAGTTCTTGAGCTGAGACTGAGTTTCAAGAAAGAAGAGTAAGGCGTTACCCTCCAGTTTCGATTTGAAAAGAACAAAAAGTTCTTTATCTGTGAAATTATTTAACTCTTGTATATCAGATAATTGATCAAAGAAGAATTTCACAGTCTGAGGGTTGCCGTCGAACGGCTGAATGGCAATATTTAATTTAGACTTGGGAGGCATTATGAGATAATTAAAGTGAGAGCTCAATAAATGACAGGTGAGATTTGGACATAGACTGGTCTTATAATAAATAATATATAAATCGACCCATTATTTAAAAATATTGACAAATTTCATTTACGTTACACATCATTTTTATATATATTATTAAGAAGAAGAATAATTATGTGATGAAGAGGAGAAAAATACCAACATATCTTTGTTAGCATCCGATCAAAATAACATGGCCCAAAAATTTTATGTAAATATATATATCATATGGCTCAAAACAAATATTCTTATATTTATGACAAGAGGAATAATTTATATTAGCATAATCAATTATATTTACCAGCACCTCCGTTAAATAATACATATATTAGTTATAAATTATATCATGGCAAGAAAAATATATCAATAAATTATGTTATATATACTGTACTGCTCCAAAAGAAAATATTATCTCAGCATAAAATCAAAATATATTATGCATTCATTTATTACACCACACTCAATAAAATAGGAATATAAAATATTGATCACTGCATGAAGATATAATTTGAAAAATAATGAAGATATAATTGAAGATAATGAAGATATTATTGAAGATAATGAAAGATAATTGAAGATAATTGAAGATATATTTTTTTTTTGTTGGAAATATGTATATATAACGAAAACACAATGGTAGCAAAGGAAAAAAGATGGTAAAGCGTTGGTCATTGCACCAAAGGAAAGATTTTATACTGTTGTGTTTGGAGAGATAAGAGAAACACTTATTTATTGTTTCATCTCAGAAGTAGGCTAAGTGATCGTACTAATTTTGTGAGGGACATTGCGTTGAATGCAGGCCAGCAAACGACCCAACAATGCTACCATTATAACACTCTTAAATTATAACAATCTTTAACCATAAAGAATAAAAATTCAAAGCAAAGTTGTAAGAATAAAAATGATAAAAATAAAAGTTACCTGTGATTTTTTTGGTGTTGAGGAACAAAAATCCAGTCAGACAAGTGCACAGGAATCAAGACACAAATTGATGAAGATAAATACTTTTTATTTATGATAACTTGCGAGCTTTGCATATTTCTTTATATATATATAAATATATTTTGTTTTTCGTGTACATTAAATCATTTACTTTGTTGCAAAATTTTTTACAATGGTGTTATTTTACGAGTTGACATATTCGAAAATATAATTCTTCTTCATAAGGTATTCTTATATGTATCTTTATAGCAAGAATTAAACATTTTTCTTGATCGAAAACAAAGATAATATCATTTTTCAGAACATCAATTATATATATTTTTCAAAAATATGTTTGAAAAAACTTCACACAGAGATATATCAATATTTGCTCCTGGGGCGCCGTTCCATATTCAAAATTTATATATATTTTATGGCCAAATGATAATATGATGAAGAGATTATGAGAAAAAAAAACTTTATGAAAAATATATCCTCACTTCTTGAATGAGAGTCATCACCTCAGCATTTTTTCTTCAGAGGGAAAGCGCGCTTACAAAAAGGCATTGAAGAAATGAGAAATAAATCGGTTAGAGAGATTTCGATGAGAGATTGACGAGTAAAATATTGAGAATAAGCAAGACGTCACTTAACTTATGTTGCGTAGCCAGAAAGAAGCAACAAACAAATGATTCAGGATGCGGTTGAAGAGGAACTTACTCCTGGCCGCCTTAAAAAATCAACCTCGAGAAGCCCTGGCGTGGACATTGAAGAACAAAAAAACGGTTGCATTCAACGGTCTCGGGGGCGCACACTTGCCCCGAACTCCGCTAAATTTTTCCGGCATTTCGATCATCCACCAGCATCCATCACGGCTGGGGTCTAACAGCGCAACTCCTCTGACCGCGGGGAGTCAGGAGGGAAAAAGAACTAGGGTTACTGTAAACCAGGCATACGCCAAGTTGGCGACGCACGAAAGAGGGGAGCGAGGAAAATTAAGCCAAGTTACGATACCAAGTATGGTGAAAAATGAATTTAATAAGGAAAGAATTGATAAATACCTAAAGAAGGAAGGCCAAAGCAGGTGGCCAGGCATTCAACGGCTTAAAACACGTCACCTGCAGAATATAATTTGATAGGCCAAGGGGCGTGCCAGACTAACCGGAAATACCACCCATAGAACAAACTAGATTGTTCTAGAAGGTTTTTTAAACCGGAAGGAATGAATTCAAAACAAGATTTTACCGGTTTGGAACATTCGAAAGCTAGGAAAAGAAGAAAACATTACAGTCGACAATATCAAAAGAAACGAAATCGAAATAATATTTAAATTAAGAACATGAATAAAAAATAGATGATATGAAATAAAATAGTTAATAAAATTGAATTAAACTAAAAAAATATGGGGGGGTTATCGAGTAACCACCACAGTGAGTGTCTCAGTAAATAAACAATAAATTTTAAGCACCCAGTAATGGGTGAAAAAAACATATATTGTACAACACAGTTATGTACCAGGTGATCCAAATGTCAGAGCGAACTTTAAAGTGAATAATTCGATAACGCATTTAGATACAAAGATACGGTTTACAACAAACGGATGGAAAAGAAACCGGGTTTTATGTCGCAACGAAAAAAAAATAGTTCTGTTGGCGACCAACAGATGGCGCTTTCGAATTTCTGATGCAGGATTATGCAAAGCAACAAATGATATAAAAAGGAGCAATTGCAGCAGGTAATGATATTCGAAGCTTTTAAGCATCGAAATGCTGTCCATAGTTGGGAAAGCCCTCTTACAAGGAAGGTCTCCATACGGGCATACTCAGAAAAATCTGAAAAAATTACAGAATGTTCTTCTCATATAGTTATGCATGTTTATAAAAAAAATTTCGGCGGAACCTCCTTATAACGTCCGTAAAAAAATAATAACAATTTCGTTTATTTGGTGATTTATCTCCGGTTGGCGAAAAAACGAAATTTTGAAAAATACGCTTTTACGCTTCGAATACTTTTTAAAGAAAAAACTTTCTATGTTCAATTTATTTAAATAAGTTTAGTTTAAGTAATTTTAGTTTTGCATTTTTACTTTACTTTAAGTGTAATTTTGTCATATATATGTACTTGTAACAAAATGAAATTAATATATTTTATCATTTAAAACATAATTTAAATTGATTAAAATTGTTCCAAATTGAAAAATACACTGTTTAAAATCTGCTGCATTTTGTTGCAATGCACTCCCTTGCTTGTATAGAAAACGGTTACTTGGCCGTGAAACGGAGCTTTCTCATTGGTTAGAATAGAGATATTATATACAAGCGGTGGAGTGCGTTGCAGCAAAATGCAGCAGATTTTTAACAGTGTTGCACAAGCTACAACACCGCTAAAAATCTGTACCATTTTCTGCAGCGTCACTCCACCGCTTTTATAGAAAACGGTCAATTCACCTTGCTATGGAGCATTCTCGTTCGTCAGAAGAGAGATATTCTATAAAAGTCGTGGAGTGACGTTGCAGTAAATGCTGCAGATTTTTAACAGTGAAGTCAATTAAAATCAATTTTCAGATTCGTTAAAGTCGTCTGCTTTTGGCGAGGAAATGCACTGCTTGCCAAATCCCGCGTCGCTTTCAGCTTTTCACGCCAATTATTCCAAACTATTTTATTTTTTTACATATCTAATAATGTAATTCCGCCGCTAATTTTCACTGATCCTTTATTACCTACATAAGTAGTTCAATTCGTATTTTTTTTCAAAAAATTCTGAGTATGCCCCCAATGGAGACCTTCCTTGTTAGTTAAACTTATTATAAGAACTCGGAAAGTGCTATTGCGGGATTGAGAGCATATCGCTACTTGAAGGGTATGCGAGATGGTAAAGGACCAATAACGTCCTGTGCATTGAACAAAACGATGAAGAAATTTGAAGCTACGGATTCTTTGGCGTCACGTCAAAAAAGTGGACGCCCATCAACAGTCGCTACTGTTGTCACGTCAAAGGAGGAAACGGTGCAATCCATGTCGGCAGTTGCGAATCATGGGGAGTGCAGCGCTCAAGAAGTGTCGAGTCTGGGTGTCTGGAGAGCACTGCGAATAGCTGTGCAACGGTATTCCTACAAGGTGCAATATAACCAAGAACTGAAACCTCCTGACTGATTTTGCGAATTTGATTCTCAATAAGATGAAAGAACAGCACGATTGGCTCCACGGTGTACTTTGAACAGATGAAGCGCATTTCATACTCTCTGGTGCTGTACACATCCACAATTGTCCAGTGTCACCACAGAGAATCAATATGCATTTGTTGAGGTACCCTTGCAACAGTCTAAACGGACTGTCTGGTGTGGCTTCACTGCTGATTTCTTAAATGGCCCATTTTTTTCGAGGATGTCACACAGACGGGTTTCAAAACAATTTCTGTCACTGGTCAGCGATATGTAGCATATTTAGAGAGCAACTTTATTCCTGAACTGCAAGCGCGACAGTCACCCCAGACCTTTATGCAAGCACCCCAGTCACCTTTATGCAAGATACAACAGCACCTCATATTGCTCTGCCTATGCAACGCCTGTTATTTTCAAAATTTGGGGAGCATCGCATTATCAGTCGCTACTTTAATCACGCATGGCCTCTAAGATCTCCAGATCTGATACCCTGTGATTTTTGGCTGGGGGGATTCTTGAAGTCAAAAGTGTACCGTGACAAACCGGCATTACTAGCAGCACTGAAAGATGCCATCCGCCAAAATATGTCCGCCGAAATAAAAGAAATGCTACTAAATGCTTTGAACGGTGTGGTGCCTCGTCTCACAGCTGTACTTCTGAATGTTGAACAACACACTGCATATTCACTGTAATGTTAATTAACTGTAATTAAGCTGTCTTGTAAGTTGCACAATTTTTTTTCATTTGTAAATCATATTTTAATACAATGCTTAGCGTTATCTGTTGTTCGCCAACAAAACTATTTTTTTCGTTGCCACAAAAATTTCGGATTCTTTTCCATCCGTTTGGTGCAAACCGTATCTTTATACTATGATTCGTTTTCAAATTATTCATTTTTAAAGTTCGTTATCACTGTTGGATCACTAGAAATATCAGTTTCATTAAAACAAGGCAGCATTAGCATTTTTTTTTCCAAGTGCCAAATTTGTCCAAAAGGTTTTTACATTCTTATGACGTGCAATATATGGAATAAAGTTAGTAGAAGGAAAAATAATTAATTAAAATTACTTAACATTTTTCTATTAAAATTTAAATAACATGGGGAACATAACATGCAGATATTGAAACATAATATGCATAAAAATATATTTTAGAAATCAATAAAAAAATAATGCTATTCTTGTTGCTGCATCTCAATATCAGATTAATTTGATAAGTGTGCAAATTGAACTGAAACTATCTGACAAGCGCTTTCTATTTTATTTTATTTTTTTTTTAGATTAGTGCACATTAGTACAACTGCAAAAGTAATGACGGAAAACTTAAAATGGCAAATACCAGTTTCTTCAATGAGCTTTTAAATAGATTCCAAGTTGCCGAAATTTTATCATCGGTATTTTTAATATTTTATTTTTGTTAGCTTTCAAATATTATCTCGCATTCTGAAAGTTATGAATCAATTTGAAATTTTAATATGCCGCAATTCTCATTTCAAAATTTCATTTAATCAAATTTAGCCAAAATCAGCTCATCTAAATTCGCGATTTTTTTTGTAATCTGACTGTGTTTTGATTTAGAACCACAAGCAATGGCATGCTAAAATTATTATTTCACGTTCCAAAATTAGCAGGCATGCCATAGGTTCGCTAGGTTGACATAGATTCGCATAGGTGACATCATAAATGTACACTGCAAATGATTTTTTTCATGAATTATAACGTTGAAATATTTTATTGTGTATGCGTTCTTGTAAACGAACTATAATTGCTATTTACGCTATACTCATTAGAAAATAATCTTCTCTATTTAACTGAAGCATGTCAATTTAATTGCGTTTGAAATTGTGTAAGATCATTAAAATGAACTGAAAATGTGTTTTACCGTTTAATCGTAATGTAATGAATACTTTTGAGAGTCCCTGTAAAGTTTAAACTAATCATAAAGTGTATGCACTTCATTACCAATACATCTAATGTCCCATGCCATGGAAACCTCAGTAACGTATATGCCTAGTAATCCAAGTGTATATACTGAATTGGAGCGTAACAGTGGGGTCGAGACCAAAAGGCTGCTAGACAAATCGAATAAAAAATCACTTTTCAACTATGTTGGAAAATGTTAAATAGAGGATTGTTGCACGTTTTTTACGTGATTGAAAGACTTTGTATGTTTTTATGTATTGTATGAAATACTTGTAAGTATCTAAAACTTTTATAATTTTATAAGATTGATTGAAATATATAAGTTGGGTAACATTAGTACACATGAATGTGAGAAAATTACGTCTAAATTTCACATTTAAAGGGATTTAGAAATTAAAATTTATTTATTTATTTTAACTTCTCTGCTTCTTAAGTAATATCTTCTTGAAAAAGATAAATTTATATGTTGATAAACCATATTTCATATAGTTCAAAATACTGGAAGACATTCTAACAAACAAGTAAAATGTTGATCAACAAAACCATTAATAATTAAGAAAAATAAAATCAGAAATACAAAATTTTAAGACGAACAACTGCAAGATTAAAGATTTTAGAGTTATAATATATATAGACAGATAGGTAGATAGTCAAACTTTTAGTAATCATAAACCTAATTTAACAGACGAAATATTAACTATAAAATTTTTAATCATTTATGAAGTCCACTTCTCTACAAATCTGATTATCCGAAATGATGCATAAAGAACTCTAGAATACACCTACACTTCTAGAGTAAAAGAATATAAATATTTTGTTGAAAAAGTAATATATAACTAACTACTCTAACTAAATGTTCCCTAATCATAGCTCCCACTCGGTGCATTTCTAAAACACAATTTTTTTGAGAAAAATTGTGTTAATAAATTTCTTAGACAGTTGAACAGAATAGGTTTTTTCTTGAGATTGTTGCAAAAACCTTCCTCGAAATTTCTTTGAAATAGTACTGGTTTTCAAAAAACGGACCAAAAAGAATCCTGCCTCCATAAAACACCAACATCGAAATATTGAAAATCTGAGATGTAAGAAAATTAAAAATTTACAACTGTATAACAGACTGTATATCTGCCCGTTCCGAAACACCGCAGGTGTCCTAGATTCTTGATCTGCTAATATATAGTTATTTACTGCTTTAAGGTTATGATTGGCTGTTCTTTTAATCTTCATTATCATAGAAGACTTTCCGCGTTTCACTATTTAACCAGAAACGTGAACGGGGAGCTCAGATTTTGTCATCTGATTTTGTTGCTCAAACAAAATATTGTTATTGGTTGTGAAGAATCGATACATCGGCGATACTGTGTGATTTTAACATATTTATAAATGAACTCCAAGCACGATGACATGACTAGCTGTTATTTCAAAAGTAAAAGTGTCCAACTAAAGTTCCAACGGTGGAGGATGTTTGTCGATGTTAGACATAATAGATATTTAATAAAGCGTTTTTCAAGACATTATGTACTTTTCCTGAAAAAATTCTAATCTTCTTCGAATTCGTATTAATACGACCACTCGACTGCAATTAACTATAAATTCCTGTATTTCAGCAGGTATCGACTAACTAAATAATGATCCTGAGTGGTGTATGCATAACATTATCACTTTAAGGGGGAGGGATGTCTGGCAAATCATATTGTTAGATATCTCAGGGGAAAGGAAGGGGGTAGCTTTTTGACATCATTATCATTTTGGGCCCAAAAAACTGTTATTAAGATGTTTTAAAGCCATATTGTACTTCACTACAATTTAAAAATCGAAGTATATTATTACGTGTATATTATTCTCTGGCTTAAGAAATTAATGTCATAACTTTAGAACCATTTTGAACCATATTGTTTATTTAAAAAGTGTAATCTATGTAAAATTCGAGTCAAGTAGTTTATTAGATGTATTTAGTTTATAAATAAAATGATAAAAGGGCGTGAGTTAAAAGTTCTCCTTAACCAATTTTTTTTAATCGAATTTTTTCTGTCAGTTTATTTTTTTGATCAACCTACTTCGAAATAAGATTACTTACTGAAAAAAAGAAAAAAAAACTAGTTTTTTGTGTATTTTTGCGACTTTTCAAAATTTGAATTTCTGTATAAGGTAATTTTGATACTCATTCCACATGTGTATTTAATACACAAAATATTCTTCTTCATATAAACATTCTCTAGTTAAGTGACTAAATTGCATTAACATTTGAATGTTTTTTCATCATTTAACTGAATTTCTTTATCTTTTTTCAACTATCTTTTATTTGAGCTTTTATCATTTAACTATTTTAAAAGAAAACCATTAATAATATGTAAATAGTTTTAAAGGAACTTTATAATGCTTTTTGTTAATTTATAAAGATCACCTTAAAATTTATTTTAAAGATCACAGCTTTAAGTCATTAATACTATCTTTAAATGATATTTGAATTTACTTTTGAGTATTTTTAAATTATTTCCACATCTTTTCACAAACTTAAGTGAAAAACAAAATCCCTGGTTAAAACAGATTTTTAATTTAATAGATTTATAACTTAGTGGTGAAATTTATTAAGTCAATATTGACGCACTTAGTTAAGTAATTTGGTAAAAAAATTAAGTAAGCTCGATTGTATTCATGTAATTAAATAACATATAGTATTAATTGCTTATTCATGGATGTTAAATACAAACGATTTTAACTCTTATCTCTTTTTTTTTCAAATGTTTAATCATAATACATATACATACATATATTTTTAAAAATAAAATGCGTAAATAATTATGTAACAAGTGTTTATTTAAAAAAAGAAAGATTTTTTTTCTTTTTTAGTCACGAATCAATTGTTCTGAGAATATCAACAAGTATATAAAAAATACATTAAATTCAATTAATATTTTTTTAATGTAACGAATTAAAAATATGCTAAATAAATTAAATTATTGATTTGTATTTTATTATTAATATACTCTCTATATTTTAATTTAGGTATAGTAGAAATTCGACTTTTTTATTACCATTCGAGTAGGTTGATAAAGAAGTAAACATTCACGATCAGCAGAAATATATTTGAACATTCAATATAATAAATATGAATAGGAAATGAGTGGCATTTACATCTGGTAGGTCTAAAATTCATTTACAGGCGATCCAAGAGTAGTTGAATATTTTGCAGTAGACAGCGCTGCATCATCTAAACCTACAATAAAGTTCTAACGCGCACGTGAAACTGCATAAAAAAATCTCAATTTGTATTATGTATTAAACATAAAAAGATTGAAACTGCATAAAAAATCTCAAATCGTATTACGTATTCTATTTAAACATAAAAAGATTGAAAAATAAAAAAATAATGAATATTTTGTAAATTTATATGAGCGAGCTTAATATTTGAGACGATGCGGTCTCATCTATTGATAAAAACTTGAACTGTTTTCAGCATTAAAGTACATAGAATTTAAGAGCCACCAGATATCAATATCACTTATTTCACTTTTATATTTGTTATAGTAAATGAATTATTGAATTTTCAAACCGAGACCTTTATTTCTGGTCACCCAGTTTTAATGCGTTTCCAATTTACTCGAAACCATTTGTGAAAATTAACGTATAAAATAAATAGTGAATTAGGTAAATCGGTTGAATATGAAGACACCATACTTAAGGATGCACAGGATCTTTGCGTTTTTGGAAACGATCAAGAATATCATCTTTTTAAAGTACCAAAATACAACTAATATGCAATTAAGATCTTTTTTTTTAATCTGTCTATACAAACCCTAAGCTAAACTATACACGAAAATAAGATTTGAATGTACGCAATTATTATGAAAATTTTTTATTCAAAAATTCATTGCACTAATGCGCGATTTATAATTATTAAGTGCTGCGCGTATGATAAAACTCTACATAATGAAAGTAATTTTTTGAAGAAAACAGATTCATAACAGATTTACTTTTAATTTAAAACTAAAATATATACAAAATGCTTTCTTTAAAAATGAACTTCAGCACAAAATATGTAAAATTACAAAAATTTAAAATTTAAAATGTTTCAAGTGAAAAAAAATTAAAATAGCAAATTCTAAATTTTCTAATCTGTGAAAACGCAATTTAAATTTTAATATAATCGAACTTTCAGTTGCACCCACTGTTTATATTGAACAAGGAATAATGAATGGGATTTTTGAATACGTTTGAGAAAATAAAAAAAAAATTCCAATAAATAAAAATCTGAAAATTATTCTTTATTTTTAAGTTTAAAGTTCATATGTCCCTTTAAATATATTTTTAAAAATAATCTAAGTGCCCGGTAGTTGAACAGCGTGATTTTGTTTCATGTTTTCTGTTAATAAAGCTATAGGTGTACACAATTTAAGTTACTTAGCCTCATACAAATGTTCTTTCAATTGTTAAGATGTCATATAAATGTTCTTTAATTAATATCAAAATAAATTTTGAAGTCAAATGTTTAATGTAACATTTTAACTTGTCATTTAACTATAAAATAGTAAATCATTAATACTATTTGTAAAAATGGCTTAAAAAGCTGTGCAATTAGTTTTTATAACAATTGTCTAATTGATTTGTTTTTAATACTAAAATTTATTACTTTATCACCTGGATCAATATTGCAAATTTCAAAATTTGATTTTCATTTTTTATAGCAAACAACTATACATTTTTTAAATACAATTTTTTGTAACTACATTCGCTATCTATCCCTATCGTGTTTTGCATTCCGTTTCTTCTCATTTATATTGTATAATTACTAGGTTGAATATAATGCAAATAATAGGTTGAATAGTAATACATATCTCTATATGACGACATATTGGAATAGAAATAAAGGCTGAAAATACTAATCCAGGGGCAAGAAACCTTTACACAAATTTGTTAATTTTCATCTCAAATAGTTTATACCAGTATGGTGCGCTAACTGAAAAAAAATATTGGATTAAAAAATAATCACTTAAAGTAATTTTTAAATATCATGAGTAATTAAATAATGCAGCAAAGAGAACACACGCAGCAATTACTCTTTATTATTTTAAGTAAAAATTGTATTTAAAGAAGCGTAAAAACTAACAAAGCATTACAATTCTAAAAAATGTGATTTCCACAGGTGAATCTTTGAGGAAAATAATTATTATCACACTTATGCTTACATACATTTCACCCAATAAAAATGAACTGAAGTCATCTGGCAAGTACTTTCTATTTGAGTTACATACATATAGAAAATATTTACTCGTTGGCATAGAAAGAGGGGGGGGGGTGTAGTTTTAATGTCACGTGTGTTTCTTTAAAATGAAGGCACTTGGAATCTAATTCCATGTTTAGAATATTTTATCATCGAATGTTTAACTTACAATTATTTTTATTTTCGATAGTTTCCAAATCTTATCTAAGTTTAATAATTTCTTCACAACACGGTAAAATAGATTAACATACAATAAAATGCACTTCAAATACTATATCTAAAAGAGTTTACATAAGTTCACCTAATTTAAATTTGTATTTTTTCACCATATTTTGCATCAGAACCTCAATTAGTAGTCCAGTGCCAAATGCATATTCTGTGGCATGCCACTACCACCCCTATTAAATGTTTTTTTTTTTATCAATGTGAGGTTTTCTTACATCTTTTGCGATATTGAGTGCGAAATAAAGGGAGTTATAACCGCTCATGAGATTAATTGCCATCACCACCTTATTACCCACAGTCTCGAAAGAGGTATATCTCCGGAAGACAAGGTCTTGTCATGAATATATTGCCAACAGGCCCATCCTCTTTTGTTTATAGGATAATTATGTACATTTTAAAACTTAATAAAGGTAAACAGGAGTATCATTTATGTTCAACAGACTTGACCTTCTCGTCTATTCAGTTCTACTAAGATTATCAACTGTGTCAGTCATTATTATGCGATCATCAATATCAAAACATGTTTGGGGAGTAGTAATTAATGGCATTCCAATTAAGTTGGATTCATAATCTGAATTAGATATTCAAAGAACTGTGTGTCTTTGTGGATTAACACCGGGGATGTAGTGGAAGGTATACGCGGGTATACGCCGTATACCTTCTGGAATTTTAAAAAGAACACCATAACCCTCTGTTTCTCAAGAAATCTATAGTATACACACTCTAGATATATCCTTTGCCTTGCGCATATATACTCTGTTTTTTTTTTTTACAACTGCACTACTGATTAACACTACTTTCCACAAATATTCATCCTAAAATTTTTTATGCCATCATACTTCTACACAATACTGCTTTTATGCATGTTTATCAAAAAAAGAGAGGAGTTAATACCGATATTCAAATATTATGTGTGATAATATCCAGTGTTTAGAACTGTCTCCCATTTCTTTGTGCTTAATTCCTTTGAATAGAATATTCAGTACTTTATGTTTCAACATTTTTTGCCTGACGAAAAATAAAAACTTCGTAAAGATATTTTGAGTTTCTTAAAATTATTTTATTTGTTTTAAAATTGTAAATTAAAAATATTCTGTTTTTTCAAACTTATTTTATATCTCTAAACTTTGCGGCCTATATCAGCACAGAGTTTGTAACTCACCTCCAGATTATTTCACTTTAAACAGAGCGAATAAATTTATTGTACTTTTCGACAAAAATATTAAGGTAAACAATACTACACACAAGAATGGACTTGCAAACAACTGTCGTACATGAATAAAAGACTACGATAAATTCACAAAAGAAAACCAGACTTTTTACTGCTGACGATATTAAAAAAAACAATAAGAAAATTTAATGTAGATTTAAAAATTACCTTAATACCCAATGACAAATGTCAAAATATTTCTATATGAGGAAATAAAAAAGTCTTAATGAGTATAAATTATATTATATTCAAAACATAAAATAAAAATATTTTTTTTCAATAACATTTTTTATGTTAAGAATGTATCAAAATATTTTTTTTAAAATGAAAAAGTCAATTGAAATATGTTTAGTTTTAATTTTTGAATATTTTAAATCCACTTTAAATGACATTCTTTAATTTTTAACAAATACAAATTATTAATAAGGAAAAACTAATGGAAATGTTAAGCTCACAAAAATTGATAAATTTAATACATTTTTTTAATTAAATATTTATCCGAAACTTTCCATTTAATTAAGTCTTGTGTATTTCAAATGTAAGACAAAGTTATATATATCAAATCAGTTTTGGATAAAAACGTTATTTATTAATTCAAGAGACAAGTAATTTTTTTAAGCATCCAATGTTCATAAAATAATCATAATGAAAAAAAAAAGTTTACAGCCCTATTTAATTTCTGCAAATTTCAATTTAATTTGCAAATATAATGTTCTCTTTTTTATCTACTAAGACTTCTGTATGCTCATCTGATTGAAAAAAAGAATAATTCATAAATGTGTTTTTATTGTTAATAATATTAATAAAAAATAATAATTCACAAATGTGTTTTTATTGTTAATATTATTCAATTTGTTAAAGATTACGATATCTTTCACTTTAGATTAAAATTTATTAATTTTTTGCGGTTTGCTGATGTGTTGGAATTTAACAGAAACAAATTAAATATTAAAATGACTACGCTGTTTTGTTACATTTATTTTCAAGTATTTTATTCCATAGTTAGACTTTGTAAGAAACACTATCTATTACACCCTCCCCTACGTTAAAAAAGTTTTGCAGATCTACACCGATCATGATACCTTGGACGTAATGGAATTCAAACTCAATTCAAAATTTTAGATCTATATATTTCTATATATATCTTTATAAAATAAATAACTGACGAATCTTCATAAATATATTAATTCATCTTTAAAATGATTTTAAAAAATACAGCATTTTTTAAAAGTTAACCAAACAATTGCATCATGATAAATAAAACTAGTCGGATGTGGCAATTCTAAAACTTTCTTCTATCTCTTACATGTTAGTATTTCAAAATTCGCTACCAAAATAGCAAAATCAAATTACGATCTATGCTCATCATGTTGAATCTAATGGAGTAAAATTCTGTGCATTAATTCTTGAAATAGGACTACTGCGGTTACGGGTAGAATGCAGCATATAAGTGCCCCTTATTGGGCTATTTATACCAAAAAAATAAACAGCAATATTATTTATTAAGCTATACTTGAATCTGAAGTTTCATGAAAATTCGTTCATTAGTTCTTGAGATAGTGCTATGGATTGGGAAACATTCAGCATACTTGTTGTGTTACTTTTGGGGCAATTGACGCCAAATCCTAAACAGAACCAGTTCATATTACGAATTTACTTAATCTGAAGTCTAAGGAAAATCTGTGCACTAATTCTTGGGATAGCGCTAATGTGGAAATCGGGGTAAATAAGCATATCAGCGCGAGCTGTTCAGAGATTTACACCAAAAGGTAAACAGCGTCAGTTCAAGGGCTAACAGAGTCTGAAGTTTCATGGAAATTCGTGCATTAATTATCTATATGTAGCTGTTGCGTAAATCGTAAAAAAAATGCAGCATAGCAGTTGAGCAATTTACATTAA
This sequence comes from Maratus speculifer, assembly GCA_964019185.1. NCBI lineage: Eukaryota > Metazoa > Arthropoda > Arachnida > Araneae > Salticidae > Maratus > Maratus speculifer. The sequence goes on along the minus strand of OZ025297.1, from coordinate 73,319,407 downwards.
AACCTAATCAGCATTAATTTATATCAGGGACTACATCAATATATTTTTTTATTAAATTCCGTAGATTAGTTCATGAGATATAGCATCCAGAAATTTTATGTGATGTACCGAGAGACAATCACAGACATTTTATAAAAACATTTTTTTCGAATCTGTGTCCCCTAAAACGTGCAATCCGTCAGAAACCGGAATTCAAAAATTTTCACGAATCTAATATTTTTTCTTGTAAAGATAGATGAAAGTAAAAATAGAAAACAAATACAGTATTGATAGTTTCTGAGATACAGATTGCATACAGTCCGTCAACAGATTCAGCTGTGAACCTAAAATAGTGACTCAAAAATAAAATGTTTTGTAATAAACAACTTTATGTAAAAATTTTATAACTTGCATTAGGATTTTTATTTCAAATTTCGTACATTTATTACATTTGAATAATATGAAATATTCAATAATATTTTCTCTTTTATACCTCCCGAGATCTATTTTATTCAAATGAAACTAAATCATAAATTCAAAATATTAAACAACTAGCGGCCTTCGCCCGCTACGCTGGTCGGTTTATCTAAAGAAATCTTGAAGAAGTAGTTAGATAAGGTTCAGACATACATTAAAAAAAAAAAAAAAAAAGCAAGTCGATCATTCAAAAAACGTTGGGAAATATCAAATATTTACTGTAATTTTTTAAGAAAAACAAAGTTTCGAAAAAAAAAAATTAAATCGAAAAAAAAAATTACACTGACATATTAATGCAAGGAAATTTTCCCAGAGAGAAAATTCGCCTTGAATACAATATTTCAAATTCTTTTAATTGCTTATAGGCGTTAATGCCAACATAGTGAAAAAAAATTCCATGCTGGGAATCGAACCCGGGCCATCAGTATGGCGCACTGACGTTCTACCGACTAAACCACATGGAACGACAGCCAGCTTGAAACTTTCTCATACTTAAGTAGACTGGCGAAAACATAACGATAGCGCGTTTTAAAATCGCACAGTGACATCTATTGGATTTTATATGTACTAAAAAACGTTATGTACTAAAAAACGTGAGCAGCGCACCTAATAGTTTCTTTTGTTTCTTTTTGTTACTTTTTTGTCTGTTGTCCGATTTTGATGAAACAAAGCCTATACACTGCCCGGGAGTGTGCATTCTTCATTAGTGAAAACCGCATAAAAATCCATTCAGTAGTTACGAAGATAACCTCGAACAAACAGACAGACAGACAGACAGACAAAAAATTCAAAAAAATTTTTTTTGTGTTTCATTGGTTTTCTTTTATCGCCCTGACTCCATTTTTGTCAATTATCTTCAATGTACAGACACACCGGGTCCTACTGTTTTATTATATGTATAGATATATACTCAGAAGAAGAACAGTTTTAAAATATGCAAATAATTATTACGAAATAAAAATGTTGTTGTGTTGATAATATGCATGCAAAAGTTATAATTGTGTGTAAATGTAAATATTTTGAGATGAGATATGATTTTAATAACTGAAAACGTCTGAGAATAATCAAGTTTTATCTTTTATTTTCATTTACATATGAACATATATATTGCATTTGTACAATTTTCTTTTTTCGAACACAGAATGACTATTTTAAAATAGAGTAAAATATTTTACAATGTTCTATATATTAGTAGTTTTAATATTGTCACGTCTTACAACATATGTATTTCTACATTAGAGCCTGGGATCGCATATATATATTTTACTGTATTATTTTTCTTTATCGGAACTCATGAAAATTATGCACAGCAGACCAATCTGACGTTTTTGTGAGGCCGCTTTGACGTCATAGTGGTTATAAACGGGACAACGGGTGTCTTCTATAAGATATTACTTTATGAATATCAGATGATTAACATGATCTATTTTTTTTAAACATTTTCAACTTTATAAAAATAGAAATTAACATATATTGGTATCGCAATGACTTGGATTGATTCATCTGATAGCTTATCTCACGTTCATGATGATAAGAATTGCATTTTGGTCACAATGTGTAAACCTTGGTCATTACCTTACAGGGTTTCCAAGGTGTAACCCTCCAGGGTTTACACCTTGGTTATGACCAAGGTGTAAACCTTGGTCATAATTTAGTCATAGTGATATGGGAATTATTCGTATATCATTTTCCTTTTCTTTACAAATTATAAATTTTAAAAAAATGTAACAAAAGTAAATGCAAGTTTTAAGATATTCATAATTCAAGTCTAGTAAAGAAAGTTACGATAAAACTAACAGGGTTTAAACTTCAGTTATTCCTGTGTCCAAAAATTTTTGCGTGATTGGTTTTATTTTATTGAACTTGTATGAAAATGTCTTCGTTATTAAAATTCACATGTAAATTTTATCAATTAATATGTAACAATTTCATCATTCCTATTTATCATCGGTAATAAGCAATCAAGATAACGAAATTATTAAGTTATTAATTCAAACTTTGGTATTTGATATTACGTAATTAAAATCGTCCTGAAAATCAAGAGGTTAGTTGCCTTTAAAAAACAAAATTTTCTCTTTTCTTATTTAAAATACATAACTTAATTTAAAATACGTATATTGCATTTAATTACATGCATTTCTCTCACTATACAATTAATAAAGAAAGAAAGACACAGATGTCATGTACGCACCACGTTGGCGCGATTTTTTTCTGACGCAAATCTGGCGAAAGCGTCAAATGTCGTGTTCAAATACCATTTACAAGTACACATATACATATATATTTAATTATTTTCTATTATTTTTTAAAAAAATAATGATAAATAAAAAAGTTTAATTATAAACTATAGAAAAACACTTTATATCATTTTAAAAAAGAGAATAAAAGTAAATAAACTGTTTATTAATAAATAAACAACAATAGCCGAGTTACCACGCATGGGGGAAAAATTGACGTTTTGTTGAAAATGGCGCCAATTTGGTGCATTTATGACATATGTGCAGAGATGAAATAATGAGAAATAATATAATAAACTTATCAATTTCAACAGCAACATTAATGATCTCTTCCTAATTTAAACACGTGTTAAATAAAACTTTTATAGGCAAGGCAAAAAAATGCTTTCGACGAAAATTGTGCCCTGCTAAATAATCCTATTTGTCTGAAAAGTTAAAAATATTTTCAAAATTTTTATTTTACACTGTATACACAGGAAATATGTACTAAGAATATTGTTCTCGTAAATGACTTATCACATCAAAGGTGTGATTTACAAGTTTATTTAAACAAATAAATAAATAAATAAAAACAATGTGAAATTATCGGATGGATTGTGATTACATTATTTTTCTGATGTTTTACAATTATTATTTCTTTATTAGCTATGTCATGTATAAGCTATGTCATACGTTCTTAAAAACAACCAAGAACTTGATTATCTTTCGTCCAATTAAGAAAGGATATTTTCGCGTAAGAGTATTATAGATATGTTTTTCCGTCTTTAAATGTTGCTTTGTTTTAGGATTAATACCTAATAATAAAAGTCAGCAAAAACATATATTCCCTTTAGCAATACAAAAATTAGTTACTTATTAGTTCTATAAAAATGATAAAAAACAACTATGTATAAGGTAGCATGTCACTTTTACAGCAATAATACTTCTAAAAGAGCCTCTCAAGAAAATTGTTTTCGAAAAGAAATATATAAGAACTTTCTATTTATAATTAAAATTTCATGATTTTGCCGAAGCTTTTTGTAACTTGAAACTTCGATTTCCCTTTTATTTTTCAAGAAGTGTATTATTTCATAATTACCTGTGTGTTACATAAGTCATAAAAGCATGACATATGAATCAGCAGATTATGTATGTAAAAAAAAACAAATTACTAGTAAATATAAAAAGTTGTCCGTGATATATATTATCAAGTAAAATATATTCAACATTATTTTTTCATTTTAATCAAGTGATATACTATATTTTCCATAAAACATTATTTATTTATTTCACTTTCATCGCTAATAGCTGGTAACAAAAACTAATACTACATAAAAAATGAAAAATATCATACATCCCTAAATATTTTATAAGGAATATAATATTGTTTCTAATTTAACATTGCTGAAGTTAATGTTCTTTGTCTCTTGAAACATTTTTATCTTATGTTTTATCTCCAGAAACATTAATCATTATTTAATGACACTTTGCGTATTATATATGTCATAGGCTATGCAACACACGAAGTTCCATATCATGTTAGTCAGTGATATTTTTCAGTTTCACCAACGAAGCACTTGTTACCACTTTTTTCGAATAGTTGCCTTCGTCTTATTTAACCACAGAACTTCTGTTGTGAAGTGGAAATACATTATTTGGAGCTAGTGTATTTCTACCACCCGTGGGTTGCACGTTAGGTATCCCTGATGTCAGCTGTGCAGCAGCTAGTGAAAGAAAAATACGGACATTTTAACTCTATTGAAAATAAAATGGAATAGAAAATTTTTTAATGAATGAATGCATTCTATAAGTACTAATTTTTTTTTCATTTACTACTCTCCTCCTTTTTGTTTTTGTTTTAATTATTATTTATTTATTTATTTATTTATTTATTTATTTATTTATTTGCGGTCAGAGTTGGTTCTATCAAAAACTTGTAAATACAAAATTTTTAGATTATATTAAGAACATTTATAACAAAATTAATTGGATTTCTTGTCTTGAGAATTGACGAAATTATGAATTGTTTTCGCCCTAAAACCCTATTTTCCCCTTTAAGCCCATTTTCAATTTTATCAAAAATCGCCATGCATAAATTTCTGGCCCATTTCTTAGGAGTAATAAAAACTTTAAACTGATTTGATATCTTTTTTAACTAAGAAGTTATAGCGTTTTTTTTTCTGTTTCCACAAAAACCCTCCCTATTCCATCCCCCTTGACCCGATTTTGCCCAATACGAACTTGACCGAGGTTGCCCTTTGATTTTATGTATCAATTTGAAAGGGACTTGAGCAAAAGTAAGAAAGTTATTATGGCCATGAAAATACGATATAGATAGATAGATAAACTTTTTTACTGATGGTTGTTTTGTACTCTATGGGTCCTAAACGTTGTAAATCTGAAAAAAAATCAGTAATTACAACATGCGGAATAATGCAACAAGTAGTATTTCACACGAAATCTACCTAATGTATCAAAATTTGTATAAACTGAAATCGACCACCAAATGTTTTTCATCTAATACATGCTTTAGAAAAGTTTTTGAATTACTTTATGTATTCTCTTGATCTAAAATTTTCCGTTAGATAGGTGTTTGTCTTATACAGAGTCTACTATACCCTCCTACATTTATTCAAATGTAGTAGTGTGTCCCATATTGTGTATTCTATACTGACATTAAACAATGAATATATGGATACAACCCCCCTTGTTTTTGCTTCATTTTGGTAATAACGGATTTTCAACTTATTCTATTGAAAATTATTTTCAGAATTTTCAAGCTATGATTTTGAAAATTTCACAAAAGTTGCTTTATACATTTAGCTAATATAATATGCAAATGAAATTTTGATATCATTGACGCATGAGCAATGACAAATTATTTAGTAAACATACTCATTTTTCACACAATTTTTATTTTTTCCTAATTCTGATTACAGGGTATTGTGTGCAATGTTGTTTCGCATATTTTCCGAAGAGAATATTATTTTATTTTAAGAACTCTGCAAATTATACCCAAAAATCTTGGAAAAAGTTGAGACTGTTTTTATGAAAAACCTTAATTTTTCTACGAGTATACATGCTATCGAAACAAAAGTGATCACAATTTATTACAATAAGCCACTTAATCATAATCTATAGTTTGAGCGCTTTTGCTACATTAGTTTTGACAGGGTTATCCAAAAGATATTCATTCTTTTTTAATTTTTTGACAGTCCTCTATGGAGTTTCGGGAAAATTATCGTCACGGAAATGTATGACTTGTACTATTTCATTTATACATTTAGAGTTTCAGGATAATTCCTCATGTAGTTGTCTAGATATTTAAAAAAAGTCTAAAATTGCATCTGGACGGACATCTTTGACCATATAGTGTATATACAAATATGCTAACATTTTAAACGGAAGGTGGTTTTAGGGTCTGGGTATCGAAACAATGAAAATATACTAAATTTTTCGGAAGTGCTTTCCTCTGGACGACTGGAATATGTAGCTTATTATTATTATTTTTTTAATTAAGGCAACATAAAATAAAATACCATAGTTAACACGCAGATTGACTCATATCCTTTAAATAAGATTTCTCTTAATTTTCAAGAATACTTTCAACTGATGAGAATTTAGTTATTTAATAATGATATTATTATATAAAATACTTAGAAAAACTGATTTTGACAAGAAAAAATAACATTTTTGTGTAAAAGTTGGCAGTTGAATTCTTTAACAAATATTGTGTTTTTTATACATATTTCTATGCTTAAAACAATAAAATTCCTGGAAATATCTATTGAATCCCCCCAATATTGTGTATCCACAATATAATGCAATTAATAAATTTGAGTATGATTTGACAATAGCATGAAAAAAAAATGTTTTGAAACGTTGACAATGTAACAAACGTAGATCATGTTTTTTAATCCTTTTTTGCCTATGTATGCATATATTTTCTTCTTTTCATAAACTATTTCATTAATTGCAAAACTGATTTAAAAAAAATGAATTAAAATCTTCAATTTTTAACTTCAAAATGATTTTTTCTGTAAAAAACAGTTTTTTTAAGTTTTACGTATTATAATATATGTATATAATAATTACGTGTCTTTTGAAAAATCAAGTGTTCAAATGTCTTCAAAATAGCCCCTATAAAACAATCAAGTTTTAGCAAAAAAATGAAATAAAATAAAATAAAATAAAAATAGTAATAATAACAAATGTGATGGATTTGTTTCTTACCACATTACAATGATATTTATCGATTGTCTTTTGGTGATAATTGTTTTGCGTGTTCTCCGTTATTTTTTCTAAATTCACTTTAAATATAATTATTGCCAGTATTGCTTATTTAGCCGCACAATAATGATGCTATATCACAATTTCTGTAACATACACTTAACAATTTGAGAGACAAGCACCCACCGGATATTTAGAATGTATATATATATATAAGAGCATAACTCAAACTGTTTTCCTTCTAAAATTATAAATTTCTGGCGCAAATCTTAATTTAACTTAGGTGGGATATAATATATCTTTCTGCCCCTCAACTGGTTAAATGAAGTACACACTATATAATTATTATTCTAAATACACAAAAGAACAACGTGTAGATTTACACAATAATGCTATTTCATGTTGATAGGCTAACTTTTAAAAACAATAAAGCTTAAAATATCGAACAAACAGGTTGACAAAATACAGTTTTCTCTTATTCAACATTTGTTAAAAAGTATTTATAAAAGTGGTTTGTCAGCACTATAACAAGCGTAAATATAGTCAGATTGATAACATGTAACTGATATATCGTGACCTGGCAATAATAAGAATATATCTGTGTTTTTGAAAGAATTGGTTTACCGATTTAGAATGGTTCTATTTGTATCTATAAAAGCACTTTTGCATCAAAATGATGTTATATCTTGCACTATAATGAGAGCAAAAATTGTGTTTGTGTGTGTAAATTTTATCTCAAAAACAGCTCTAACGATTTTCGCAAAAATTTGGATTTTACCATTTTCAGGACGAGAAGACCATTGTGCTAGGTCACATGTTCGAGAAAATTCGACTATTGGGTTATTTTGGATAATAATGGGTCAGTATCAAGCTATTTATATCTAGAGAACGGCTGGGTCGATTTTAAGGGAATTTTGTATCCAATCGTTTTTTGGCACTAGAAAACTATTGGGCTGGGTCACATGTTCGAAAAATTTCGATTAGTGGGTCATTTTTGAATCATTATGGGTCAAGCCATTTTTATCTAAAAAAAGGCTCTAACGATTTTGACCAAATTTTATATTTTATTGTTTTGGATTACAAGAAGACCATTGGGTTAGGTAACATATTCGAGAAAATTCGGTTGGTGTGTCATTTTTGGGGTCATTATGGGTCATGCTATTTTTATTTAAAGATTTTTTCATTTTGACTAAAATTTGCATTCTATGGTTTTCGGGCACGAGAAAAACATTGGGCTAGGTTACATGTTCGAGAAAAAAAATTAATGGGTCATATTGAGTTAGTAAGGGTCTGGGTCAAGTTATTTATATTTAAAGAACGGTAGAATCAATTTCTTCGAAATTTTGCCTGTAACAGTTTTTTGACACGAGAAAGCTAATGGGCTAAGTCACACGATCGAAAGATTTCGATTATAAATGTCATTTGTGGGTCATGACGGTTCATAATGGGTCATGGTCAAGCTATATCTAAAGAACTGGTGGATCGATTTTAATGAAATTTCGTATACATTTTTTTGGCACGAGAAAACTATTGGGCTAAGTCTCATGTTCGAGAAATTTCGATAACTGGGTCATTTTGGGTCATAAAGGGTCTGGGTCAAATGATTGATTAACTTTTATTAGTGAGTCATTTTGGGTAATTCTGGTCGGGGTTACGAGAATATGGCAACAGCCAATTAGTTGGTGATATTTGACAAAATATAGGAGACATTTGGCCGAAAAATCAGCTGTTAAGATTACGAAAGCCAAAACACGTATTTGGTGGCAAATGAAAAAAATGTCTCCAAAGTTTGCTATACCTGGCAAAAAATATTATCTTTCAGAAAATGAAGAAATTTTCTATACATTCTTAATAGGATTCGAGATGCATGGTAAAAATATGCCCAGCTAAAAATGTGATTTGGATCGATATCCTTTGGTTGAAAATTAATATATATATATATATATATATATATATATTAACTTGTGCATACAAACGTAGTTTTCTTATTGATCGTTTTACAGTAATAATACAGAGTGAATGATACAGTGAGAATACTATATCCAGTTAAACACAAAGTTAATTTTGACTGAGCTTAGCTCTGTCACTCCTGCTAATATAATTTATATATGGTAGAAAGATTATGTTATGACATCATTTTAATCCAGAAATGCCTTTACCGATACAAATAGAACATTCCTATATCGATAAGTCTATTTTTTCAAAAACACAGATAGAACATTATTATTCTCAGGTTTGAAGCTTATTATAACATGTAAGTATAGAAAATGAAGGGTATTGTTTATAATTTGTTTACAGGAACGCTTCAAACAATTGCATTACATACTGGTCTATCGAAATTTTTAGATAAATTTTAATTTTAAAATTGGGGATGATTAATGGTTTCATTATTTCAATCAAACTGAATTATATATTGCTAAAGTACACTGCAGGATGATTACCGTGAGCGTTCATAACAATTTTTGTTTATTTATAAGAGCACACAAAGTAGTTTGCTTACTGTTATCTCAACAACGATAACTGCTAGAATTGCTTTTTAAATTTTATTTCATGCATATTAAATAATTTCCAAAAATTCTACAAATTATACTAAGGGTTCTAAAAAAGAATTGGGTTGCATTCCCGTTTATTCACAACAAAAAAATTAAAGTTGGTTTTCTGCTGTATTATTTGCTTCCTAACTAAACTAAATTTGAACATATTATCTAGAATATATATACAGATATATAAATCAAATGCAAGATTTCACAAAACTTTTAGAATATTTTTCTGACTACTGATGAAAATTACTGAAAGTGTCTATTCTAATACGTTTTATTTTTTCAGAATTGTTTTTTTATATATCATCATTAGTCTTATTAAAGAAGGAAGTTTTCGTTAATTTTCTGAATATGTTGAAAAGCGTTTCATAATCTGTGCTTGACACGTGATTTTTTTTTTCGTGATGGATAATATTGAAATTATAATAAGCCTTTTCCAAAACTAGGAAACCGAAGCAAATAGTTGGTGGGAACACTCATAAAAAGTTAATAAAAAAGGATTTGTATATTGTAATAATCTGTAAGTCTGATAATAAGCATTTTTGATTCAAAAAAAATAAAACAATGGAATCTATACTTTAGAATCAATAATAATATTAAACTAAAGCCAATATATAACTTAACAAAAAAGAAAAAAAAGAACTTTCAAAATAAATAAAACTCCACTGTCAGAGACAACTACGCTGGTCATTTGTAAGTTTGGTTTAAATTAGTTTTAGGTTGGAAACATTCCACACACTTTCAAGAAATCATTTCAATAATTATTCACATATCAGTAGTAAACTTTATAACAGACCCATCTTATCCCATAGATACCTTGAGACACAACAAGCATGCTACTACTCTTTCGCAACTGTTTTCAAATTTTTGAAACCATGCTCAAACTTTTTAAGAGTACGCATTGGATATCCACATTTAATGATATTTCTACACACATGAAAAATGTGAATAGCTTTTTCTGAATGAATATATTTCAACAATGAATTTATTCTTAATGAAATATATTTATTTTACTGCGATGTTTTTGAATTCTACTTAAAGAATAGATTTTAGATTTTTTAAATAAAAATTCTTTTATTTCTTCCTTTAATAAGATATCTTTTAATATGAAAACTTTTTATTGAAATTATATAAAAATGAAAGGTACTTGGGGAATGCTAGCAAATGACAGAAGATAAAGAAAAGCCTTTGTTATATAAATTAAAAATGATTGTATTTGAATAAATTATTTTTCTATTTATTATTCCATCTTTGAAATAAGATGTCTTTGTTTTCAATTTTACCTTCTTGAATGAAATTAAGAAAGTATGATTAAGTAAGAATTTATAAAATGCTATTTTACGAAGCAGCATCTAAATAGACCAAATTAAATATATGTCAAAATTACAAGGTGTAGCTGCACTATATATTTCATTTATTCTCTAACAAATGTATTTCTCATATACATTGTGTACAATTCATCTAAAATAGTGAATTGTAAATTCTAATTATGAAATCCTTGTTAACTGTAACCGTATGTTTCATGTCAGAAACTTACTCATTACTGTAATTTTGTGACATTTTTCAGAAGTTCCTTTTGTTTTTACATATTTTAATGCAGGTAGGATTTTTTTTCTGTCACTTGGCGATCAGCGTTGTCTAAATTATTTCAACTGTTGAGTAAAATGAACAGAAGCTTATTCCTGATTATAGGATTTTAAAAATGTGTACATATTTTAACGGCAGAAATTAAAGTTGCACAAACAATTGCAGTTCTTTTATATTATTATTTATTTTATGCAATATTCCATTATCATTTTTTATTTATACCTATTTATTTATTTTATTAATTTATAGACTTGATTTTTTTTAATTTATTTTATTTATTACATTTATAATTAAAGGATTAGTTTTAATTTTATTTGCATCTTTATTTGTTTTATTATATATTTATTTATTTGTATTTGTCATTCATTATATATATTGCAGTGTCCTTTATTGAACGCACCAACACTGCTAATTCCATGGTGCAGGAATGAACACTTGCAAACTGCTGAATTAACCCTAACGGCAACCGCCACGGCTTTGCCTGAACTGAACTGAACTCATTAATATTTACTTCGGCTCACGAGCCCGTACTAGTTTGACGCACGTTATCTGCTCAATTTTTCCTGTAACTATTTTAATATGTAACTCTTAATTTTTTTTTATTAAATGTAATAATGGATAAGATCTTCTAGTAGTTATTCTGGCTCCAAGTCAGACCGCTTTACGCTAAGCTATTTATTGATCAGCTTCTTTTAATGGAATTCAGCGGCATGTTACAATAGAAAGTGAAATATAGTTATAAAAAAATCTTCATTTATTTTGTTTTTTATTTTTATTTTTTATTGCAAAACAGACAAAAACCTTGCTATGACGTCATTGCAAAACAGGAATGTTAGATTCAAAGTTGATACCTGTATCATTATCCGATCACGACAACATTCATAGCAAATCCACAAATTAGCTATGAAATGCCATATGTAAACACAACGCAATGTATTTATAAAATATTCCATACTTTGTCTAAATTACATTTTTATAAGTCTCATTTAAAAATTTCTTTTAAATACAAATAAACTTCTAATCCATTATTACCAGCAAACGAAAGATCTTTAGTGTAAACAATCTCTATTTCCATCTTCGTTTATAAAATACGTAGAATAACTAATTTCTATTTGAAAGATTGCATAATTATTTTTCTTCTTTTATAGTTAAATAAATATTTTTCCATTTACTTAATAATAGTTCGCATATCATTTAAATGCAAACCGTTATTTAATAAAAAAAAACAGGAATAAATGTATATTTAAACATTTATTCGTTTCTTTTCCTTATTTACGACTCTATATATTTATATTATAAGGATTGAATACATATTGATAGAAAATTTAAAATTTCACTTACTGTTATTTTTACGAAATAAGATATCCGAATGCAAACAATTCCTTGCCTGTGTCCACAAACCTTACATTACTATTAAAACAATTTTTATAAAATATTCCATTCATGGCTATTAAATTGTGTTGTCCCATTTTTTTAAATCAGTTTAAATGTTAAATACGATACAAAGTTAAATAAACTTTAAATAAAGAATGTAAGGTATTTTAAAATATTTATACTGTTTTTATTTTGATTTCTTGAATTGTTTCGGATTGCATTCATGTCGGGGTTTTAACGCAAACTTTCAGCATTTATAAAGGGTTATAACTGCATTCAAGATATGTAGGTATTATTCAAAAGTTAATTTACAAGAGAGTATTTCACTTAGATGTAGACATGCGATACATTCACAGAGACAGTAAAACAAAATACACTAGTTAGAAATCGAGTGCTAAATTAGAATTTTTGTTTAACCTTAAGATGTTGTCAAAATCAAAAGGTGTAAGTTATCGTTGCTAATTACAATAATCACCTGCACATAAAAATTTTGTCAACAGAATGAAATAAAAAAAAGAATAATTAGTGATAGAGAAATTCTTTTTAGATTGGACGGTGGCTTACGCTGTTGGAATTTATTTAGATAATCAGAGATCTTTATTATATAATAATACTTAAATTGCCAAAGCTCTACATTTGAGCTACGTAAATCTACAACCGGCGGACACATTTCATATAATTTTATTGGGAATAGTATCTGGTGTAGCAATTTATTCTGCTGAGTTATATAGATGAGAGACCAGATGGGGGCAATTCTCAATAGGGTTATCTGAGTGACATGTGCCCATTTGTTGTCAATCTAGGTACCTCAATACGTAAAGCGTTGTTAATGTGACTCAAACGTCTTGGTTTCAACTCAAAGCCTGGCCACTTTTTCTTTCTATTCGGAAAATTCAATTTGTGTAATATCTTTACTAATCATTATAAGGAATTAAAGGATGTTGAATTTTATCTACTTATCCATTGATTAATGGCATTCCGTACTTGTGATTTATTATATTAAACTGTTTACATGAAAATGATATGAAATTTCAAATAAGGTGATCAGATTGGAACATGCCCGCTGGTTGTCGGTCAAGGTATCTCAATATGTAGAGCATTGACTTCTTAATTTTGCTACTTTTTGGGTTCGACTACCAGGCAGAGACATTTTTCACTTAATTGAAAAAATTCACTTCATATGATATCATTTACAAACTTTATAATTATTTTTAAAATAATAAATTTTATCTGTGTATCCATATTTTAATGAAGTTTCATTACCTGTAATTTAATCTCTTGAGCTGTCTTCGCTGCAGACTAAATGGTAGTGCTAGTAATATTATCTAACTGAATTGTATCCATCAGCTTTCGCTCAGATAGGCCAACAGTTAGAGTACTGAAAATTTACATTCAAAGTCTTGGATTCGATCCCTAGCATGGGCAGCATTTTTTGATTCAGTTGGAAAAATTCAGTTCATACGCTATTTTTTATCTTAAAATTATTCGGATCGAAATAATTTCTCAGATTTATCTACATGCTAATCTGCTGCAATAAAAGCCAATAGACAGGAAGGCGACAGTGCAGACAATCACCTCATCGAGTTCACAGATGAAAATCTAGGATTAGTTAAATCGCGATTTGCACATTAAAACGCAATCTATCTGCAAAATGTTATATCCTGCTGGAAATCATCGAAAAACCCGATTTTAGCGGTTCACTAATAGCTTTACCATTATGTCTTTATTCTCCCGATCCTCTATGTTTACATATTTTTTTTTTTTTTTTTTTGGAAACACAAAAGCTCAATGGTAAACCTACGAGTCAACCGGTAAAACAGTGTTTTAGGTGGTTTCCACCATAGTATGATTTTCCTGACCGATTAAATTTTAATATGCGAATCGAAATTTAACTGATTCTAGATTTTCATCAGTGAACTCGATTAGGGGATTTCTGAGATGCTGCCTTCTGGTCTAAAAGTAACTGTACAAAGATTGGATGGTGACTAGTTATGTTAAACTGTATTCTGTTTTTAAAGTTCCTGGAGATAATTTCAACCATGATACGATAAGTCTAGGAAATTCTCGTGCAGAAAGTAACATACTGTGTTAAAGTTACATACATTTTATTCAGCCTACTATAAATTTTGTATTCTTAAACAGATGATGTTCATTATACTTTATATTTAACGATGATTTCTTCGAGAGTTTTTTTTTAATAAAATAAACCTTCTTCATATTTGTAAGCTAGGTGAACTTTTCACCCAATTATTAGATAAAAATTAAATTTTTCCTTTTTATACACATTTTCGAAATGTATTTTGATGAAAATCTTTCATTTATTTTTAAGATGAATTATTTTATCCCAAAAATACAAAGCTTATGAATAATATATTTGAAAATTTAATCAAAAGATTGTTTGTTGTTGTCATGTAGTTTGAATTTGAAACAAATTTTTAATTAAAAAAAAAAAAAAAAAAAAACACTTTTCTTATAATGATCTTGTTTAAAATTTGTGCAGATATTATTTCTAATAATATGTATGTACATTTATATGGATGTTCTTATCGAGCGCCCAATTGAATGATGAAACAAAAAATTCCTTCAAACTAAGTTAATGCTTCTCAAAAATAATAAAAATACGCTTATAAGGCAAATAAATACCTTTATTCAGATTGACATATTTCATCGCTTAAACAGCAAGATCTATAATGATTTAAATACTTTCAAGATCTATAATGATTCAAATATGCTCTTAGACAATATAATATTGATAATAATAATAATAACCGACGCATCAAGAAGGAGTTATCCGAATGGAGATGTTAAAGTGTAACTCTAGAATGGAGTGTTAAAATGGCTAATACAGCACGGTGTATGGAGCGTCGATGAAAACCAAAGGGATAAAACTGTGAAAGGAAGTGGTACCCTAGAAAACCACTCACAGTCAGGTAGTATGGTGGGTGATAGTTAGGTTAGTATCCCACCCTTGTCCGGGGAATCTCCAGAGATAATTTTTATGGTCATCGGGACTCAATTCCAAAAGGTAGTCTTCAGTGAAGACAATTCTATTTCTTTGAGTGACACTCCAGGTCAAATGTGCCTGACAACGCTGTGAACAGGCTCCGTGTGCAATGTACAATGGTAGTTAGACAAAAAGCGCAATCAGATTTTTTTTTTCAAAAATATTTGTATTAATGTAGATTTTGACAGTGACAACATCCTAAAGATAAAAATTGTCGACCTGAATAAAAATATTATTTTAATCAGTAAAAGAAAAAAAAGTCCGTTAATTTTAGAACAAAAACTGCTGCAACAATGTTGCCAGCAGTGTTTTCCGTAAAAATTGTAGTAAAATTATATGTAATTTTTCTCTCACATTTAAATTTTTACGGCAAAAATTGCTGCAAACATTACTGTTGAGCAGTTTTTTAAGTAAATTTATTTTATTTTATTTTTATTTTTTACAGTGTTTTTTAAATGTATTTTTATAACTTTTCGCAAGTGTTATTTTAGTTTGATTATTTTAAGTAACTTTAATACATAATTTTATAACCAATACCTTGCCGTATCTCTCTTTTTTTTTCTAATGCTTAAAATGTTGAACGTAATTATCAATCAAAATCATTTGTGATTTTTTTATTATTTTTTTAATAAAATAAAAGATATTTCTTTTTTTTTAAGTTACAAATTTACTCTGCCAAATTGAATGTCCGAAAAGTCTCCGTATAACTTCAAAAATTTAATTAAAAATATAATAATAGAGCTACAGCAAAAATAAATACAACAGTACATAGAGTAAGTTAAAAAGCTTTTTTTATGTCATCTAAATAAATTATTACCGCAGCTTTGGATTGGCAGGGATATGGCTCCATAGTATGGCCTCCCGGGTCTCCTGACATGACTGTACTAGACTTTTCTCTTGGGGTTATGTTAAATCTGTCATGTACGGAACAAAAATAAACACTCTCGTGAAATTGAAACAAAAGATCCTAAGAGATGCAACTACTATTGATATTAGCATGCTGAAAGCATGTGATGGATTTGGAATATTGACGTCATATTCTTCGTGCAACGAAAGTATCTCGTGTAGAAGTACACTGAGCTAGAACAAAAAAAACTTTTTAAGTTTACTCTATGATCTGCTGTAATTGTTTTTGTTGTAGGCATATTATTTATATTTTTAAATAAATTTTTGAAGTTGCACGGAGACTTTTGGTACATCCTGTAGAATAACAGAATGTTGAATATATGAGTGCAATGTAATGAAAATTAAATTAATTATATAATATCTTATTACATTAAAATAATCTATTTCTTTCTTTCTTTTTATGCTTTCATCTAACTAGGTAAGTACATTTTATTTTACGAAATATTCTTTATTATTCTAATTAAACAGTTTTAATGAAAGTATTTCAGAATTTTAACATAATTTGTTGAAAAAAATGAAAATATGCAAAATTTATTGCCAAAATTATCTGCGATCCGTTTTACTTTAATTTTACAAATGTGACTTTCACGCTTTATTTAAAATGCTTTAAGTGTTACTTGATTTTAATTTTACAATATTTAAAAAAATACATTTATTAAAGCTTTTTCATTTAGTAAAATTTTAAAGAAAAAAGAAAATATTAAAGGAATAATCATTATGCGTAAACCAATATCTAAGACAAAATAGTAAATAAAATTTTTAAAACACATTGTAGTTAATAAAATAAAATTTAATTATTATAGCATAATTTAAATGCGAATCCTTTTTTTAGTACATGCTATTTTAAAATTGTTGTAATATATCAGATTTTTTTAAAAGTAGTGCTATAATTCATAATATTAGGCAGTGCATGCTCAAAATTAATAATGACTTGATTATCAAAACGTAAAGAAAACTTGAAGTTTTGCTAACAGCACGAAAATAAATTTGATGACAGGTAATTTCAAATTTGTTTACATAGTTAGTTCAAATTAAACGAAAACTCGTCAAGCGTGACATATTTCTAATTTATGTTAACTGTTTTTAAACAGGTGAGTTACAAAATGATTTTCTAATGAGAAATCGAAAAAAAATAATAATGCATTGATTTATATTCATTTAGTGATATGAACTCTAAAACGCAATTGGTATGTGATACTGATGTACTGTTGGTACTGATGCAATGATATTGGAGTATAGATAGAGGAATTTCGTTAGAAGTACCAAAATTTTTTTCAATAAGAATATAAGATAGATAATACTTTGTACTAACAGTCGCTTCGTTATATGACATTGATAATTATACATCTTTGATTTATTTATTTGGAAGAAGTAATAGGTAAATTTATAAGTCTTAATTTACTTACTTTTAAAATCGATGTTTTTTACAGTTCAAAGATAATGTTATTTGTGTTAACCTAGTTATTATTCATGCTTTATTTTCAGATTACTCACTGCTTTTAATTTAACAATTCTTGCGAGTTGAGATAGTCAATCATTTGTTTTTACATTTTTATACGTGAAAGCTCTTGAATTTGTATTTGAGAACAGGTTTAGAAAATGTTTCAAAATAATCCATTTAGCATAATTTAAATAATCCTTAAGATAGAGACGCAGAAAGACTTAAAAAATAGAGTTCGACAAATTTTAATGGCTTATCTGGATAATATGGAAAGTGCAAGTAGCAGTGATGCGTGAGTAAGTCTGGAAATATAATGAAAAACTGTAATAAGCTCAAGGTTTTCCAAACAATCTACCCAATTTCTTATTAGTAAATTTTTATCACATTTGTTTTCCGTCGGAAATTATATCAATTACATTAAATTTAAACACCAATAAAATAAACAATATTTTCTAGGATGTTGAAATTTTTCCAAAAAAAGGGACTATAAATGATCAATAGAAACTAACTATGAATTCTAAAATTTAGAAGCTTAATTAACCATGCTATAAAAGTAACTTTAAATAATTTGAGTAAATGATACAAACAAAACACGATTCAGTTAATAAAATGATGACTTATTTATGAACCTTTACAAAACAACATCATACAAAAAACACATAACATATCGGTTAGATACGTCCCCATAACTCTTTAAAAAAAATTGTAAATTCTGTCCTGACTAAGATATTAATATCCCTCTCTTCATAAAATTCGAAAAATCATCAATAGTTTAAATGACTTGAATGCTAATTTTTTATTTGGATATGTTTAGATTTGTATTGCTCAAATTGACAAACAGATTTCGAGATAGATATGATACTTAAAAGTAATTTCTTGATGAGAGATATTTCTAAACATGAATTAAAATGAAAAGTCAACGATGGGTCAATCCACAATGAAAAAGGTTTAGGGTCATTCCATGTTAACTTACGTTTCATTTAGAACAATTTACTGCATTAATTTTAGTAATATAACACTAAAAAATATTGAAATACAAAATTAACATGATTTGTCAATGAAACCTATCTAAGAATCAATTTGTATGATAATTTTCTATATTTGTATGATAATTTTAAAAAGAATAACAATAAAAATTATCCTTTATATATTAACTTAAATTCTCTTTTCAATAATGGCAGTTACCATAATAAATATAACTACCAAAATTGAAGAATTAACATTCAAATTAGGTATTTTTCATCTGAATTAGGCTTTAAATAAGTTTAATAAGTTTAGTAAGTTTAAACCGTATCAAATATACATTTTGAATATTTTTTGTGTGTTATATTACTAAAATTACTTAAAATAATTCGAAATGTAACGTACGTTACTATGGAATGACCCTTTACAATGATGTACAATAGATGCTAGATTTATGTTCTAATAATTCAAAAATCTTTTTTCATATTTAATGTGACACTGAAAGTGAATGTTTTTGGTGAGAAGAGATTTTTAAAAACAAAATATAAATATAAATATAAAATAATTTCTTTGGGAAGTAAGCAAACATGCAGAGGTGCGGCATTAGCACAACAGCTACAATTTATAATGTCGTTTCTTCTGAGCAGTGTAATTCTGAACTATGTATCATTATTGTATTTATGGGAAGAAAAAAATCCAAAAGTTCAGCAAACCCGAACTTAAATCAACTCGTAAGTATTCGCGCTTGGTTAAATCCCACCCCAATCACATTTTCTTCTTCTTCTTCTTCTGTGAAAAAAAAAAAAAAAAAAAAAAAAAAAAAAAAAAAAAAAAAGATAATTTTTTAGGACATATCTGACTCTACATTTAAAGGTCAAGGTCGTGTTGGGTGAAGTAATAACTTTTGTTTGTTTGTTAGGAAATGAGCAATCTTTTTCTTCAGGGTTAAAAAATCCCTCATGTGCACACACGTTTCATTTGGATACATTCATTTATTACAAGATAATACACATTAAAACAAATTTAATGAAAGATCAACATAACACCTACTTGTATATTGACGGATTAGACGGTATTAAATGTAATTAATATCATTTTTGTAAAATAATTTATGCTTTAAGTAGAAAATAAATCGCTTGCAAATGTATAGCATATTTTGTCTAAAATACCTGATTTCATAGAAAGCGTAACAAAATCTGAAAATAAACATGGAAAGCATGATTTGTGTCCTAAAAATAGCTCTAGTTTGACATATAGAGCAGTTGGTTGGTTTTTAAACCTTATTTAGCCAAAAACAAAATAAAAAAAGAGACTAATAGGGATATATACACTCCACGTGCTACGAAATAAGACGCATATGTGTATGGGTTAAATGAAATTTAAACTTTTGTATATGAAACATTTCGGAATTCTAAACAAATGTGTTTTTGTCCATATTCATGATCCTAATTTAAGGATATGACCATGGGCGAAAAATCATAATTTCAATATGATGCTTAAATATTCTGAAATCTGATTATTTAAGTTTAACTAAAATGTGAGTAGAAAAATATCATAATTTATTTAACAGCCATGCATGCATGAAAATGGTATTGTTGAAAATCCTCCTTACGTTACAATTATTTATTCCAAAACCGACATTTTTTTATTAATCAATTATTTTTATTGAAAATAAGTATTTCATAAGTCTTCAATTGTTTACTTTCAATAATTTTGAAATTTAGAATCTATTAATTTATAAATTAAAAGCCATAAAAGTATGAAATCCTTTTTAAAATGAAACTTTATTATAATTTTTTATACCTTATTTTAACTAATCATGAAAAATATTTTGCAATTCGATCCTTGTTTAATATATTTCATATCATCTTAAACATGTTATATTTTTGCATTTTAACATTTTCAGTTGCTATGACAGCAGACATACTCAATTTGTAATGTAAAAACCTTTCTTTCATTCCAACATATTTAAATTTTATTGTTTTGATTTTTCTTCAAGAAAGTAATTTAGAATGGTTTCAAATTACTCTGTAAAATTTATCATTAGAATTTTATTTACCTAACATTTTCTCTGCTTTTTAAAAACAGTGTGATTTTTAGGAAATATATTAATTTCATAATTGAGACTTTTATACATAAAAATAAATATTTCATTCAGGCAACAATAAAAGTGAATGAGGCATAAACGTGCATTTAAAGAGATGATTTCCAAAATTCGCTTTACTAAGAAAATAAATTTTGGAAAATCACAAAAAGCCTCTGACTGCGCCCATTGGATTTCATTCTAAACCGGCGATATACAATGTCATATATACATATATATATAGAGATAGATAGATCGATAGATAGATATTTAAACTCAATGATACATAAAGATGCATTTAAAGACATGAGTTTCAAAACTCGCTTTACTCACAAAATCAAATTTTGAAAATCCGCGAAAAGCCTCTAACAGCGGCTATTGGATTTTATTGTAAACCGACTTACGTTATAAAATGTCATAAATACACGATAAAACTGCTTTTATTTTAGATTGTGGTGATTTTTTGACGTAGGTTTACATATAGAACAGATTAGTAGGGGAATTTGAATTTTGTATTTTAAATTTTAAATAAGAAGTGTTTTTAAAATCATGTTTTCATTTACATTATGGTGTTATTGTCATAATTATTGGCGTTCATATAATTAAATCATTAGACTAACAACTAACAGACAGAATAAAAAATCATTGAAGCATACTGATTGATTAAGTCTTATGATTTAACTCCAGGAAGGGGAAAAGACCTTGACAGTAACACCTTAATATAAATACATTTTACGAAAGGATGATTTAAAAACCACTCGCAAAAAAGATCATATCATCAGTAAGAAATTACGAGAAGTGTAAAACGCTTTATTTGGCGAAAATCAACAAATGCAGGAATTATCAAACAATAATTACCATTTTGCAAGAGAGTCTTTCGATGGCTTTAATGGATAGTTAAAATTTCAACCGTGATTGGGGTTGTGATTATTGTATATAGAAGAATTTCAATGCCCCCCCCCCCCCAATATTTTATACATAAGGACATGATTTTCAAAACTCGTCTTATCCTGAAATTTCGATGTTGGGCAACCGCAAAAAATCTTAGATTGCGCCCATTGGATTTTATTGTAAACCGACGGTATACAATGTCATTATATATATATTTAAACTAAATGATACGTAAAGACACATTTAAAGACATGAGTTTCGAAATTCGCTTTACTCAGGAAATCAAATTTTGGAAAACTGTAAAAAATGTCTGACTGCGCCTATTGGATTTCGTTGTAAACCGACTTTATAAAATGTCACAAATACACAAACTGTTTTAATTTTTTTTTCAGATTGTAGTGATTTTTCGATGTAGGTTTACCAATATAATAGATTAATAAAGAAAATTGGATTTTGTATTTTAAATTTTAGATAAGAGGTATTTTTAAACTCCTGACTTCATTTACATTATGGTGATATCGTTATAATTACTGGCGTCCATATAATTAAATCATAAGTCTAACAACTAAGAGATCTAATAAACAATGAATGAAGCACACTCTTTGGTTAAGTCTTATGATTGAATTCCAGGAATAGAAAAACCTTGACAGTAACACTATAGTGTAAATGCATTTTAAGAAAGCTTGATTTAAAAGCCACTCGCCAAAAAATCATATCATAAATAATAGATTACGAGAAGTATAAAGCGCTCTATTTCGCGAAAATTTACAAATGCAGCAATTATCAAATAATAAATAGTATTTCATAAGAAAGTCTTTCGATGGCTTTAATGGATAGTTAAAATTTCAACCGTAATTGGGTATAATATGTAGCAGAATCTTCTTCCCCTCCCCCGCAAAATTTTATACATGAGGACTTGCTTTTCGTCTTATCCAGAAAATCATATGTTGGACAACCGCAAAAAATCTCAGACTGCAAAAAAATACACTATAAAGCTAATTTTTTAACAGATTGTAGTATTTGTTTCGATGCAGATTCACCAGTAGGATAGATTGATCGAGAAAACTTGTTTTTTTAAGTTTTGGATAAGGCAAGATTTTAAACTACCGTCCTCAAAACTGCGTACGGAATATTTCCCACAATCACGCGAAACAACACACTATTTCACTAAGGGATTTTTATACAACACGTACACTTCACGATAAATTTTTACTTACATAGAAGTGGTAAAATAAAGGATTTAGTTGCACTTGTATTTTGTAGTTTGTGTATTATAAGCGAATGTGTCTTACGACATATCGGTATGCATTGATGTTTAAAAAAATTCTAAGTACAGAAAAACTTTATTTTTAAGTTACTTTATGAGTAACGGTAAACGTAATATGGTGCAGATGTCATATATGCACCAAGTTTGACGCAACTATTTTACTAAAGCCAATTTGGCGAAACGGAGTAAAAAGCAATTTTTTCCAATGTACGAAAACATATTTGAATTCGTTTATACAGCGTTTTATATTATGTAGATCTACTAGGCTAAGCCACTAAAATCACAGTTCCAAACAACGTTATCCTTAAGGGGTTATGTATTTAGTTCTTTACATGGTCGTACATATGATTTTATGTATATTAGGAAAACATCTCTTAGCATACCAAATACAGTTCAACTTGGTGCTACTTAACTCATTTAAATCATTTATGTTGTAACTCCACAATTTTTCCCGGAAGAGCCGTTTTTTATCTGTAGTATTCATACAAATCACATAATAATAAAAAAATTAACTTCCACACTCATACATTAAATAAAATCGCACTTCCACCAATTATCGTTATTTACCAGTAATTAAGATTCCGTACTGTATCCAAATCTTTTGTATATCAATGTAAATGAACGATAAATGCTATGCACACCATGCTATACAAGTGTATTATGTATCTTGTACTTAGAACCATTATTATACATCATTTTCATTAAATTTAAAATCGTGTAACATACATAAAATTCGCTGCAAAAAGTTTTTCACACTTTTCCATCGTGTAACGGAATTCTTTAATGCGTCCCTATAAATTATGCACCACTCTTGTTGGATATCGCATTAATTGTTTCCATACCTGAGTCAATGTGTGTACCTTAAATTTATTTAGTAAATTTATCGACATTCTAGATTTTTTTTTTGTTTCTTTGTTTTTGTTTTTTTTTTTTAAATTAATTTTTCGATGTTTGCGTAACTCATGCCTCTATAATTATACTTAATTGTAAAAAATAATGAGCATCGTGTAAGGAAATTTTCTTTAAAAAATTTTAATTCTCTCTGGTAATAAAATATCATAAAATTCTTAAAATTAATGAACTATTTTGAGTTAAATTCTCATTTAATATCATAAAAATATGAACAAAATTATAAAAATTTTATATTCACATGTTAAATCAACATATTTTTTCCTTTTTACTTCTTTTGATTTTCTGTTTTTAATTACAAACACTTCGACTATAGGGTTTCTTATTAAAATTTGTTTTATTTAACAAAATATGTTATTTATTTATTTATTTTTAACTTTACAGTTAAAAAAGTGAAAACATAAATAAAAATTAAACAGATATATTCCGATTTTATTGACAAAAAAATAAAATGTGTTTTAATTATATTTCCATTTCATTTTGCAAAATTATGCATGCGCTTCACATTTGATATTTAGTTGTTTCATTCTTCGTAATAAAAAAAGTAAGTAAGTAATAATAAATTTTTAAAAAAGACATTTATTCAAATAAAATTATTCTGAATTTCTTAAAAAATATATTTTCAATTCCAACTTTCTTCGTGCATAGAATAAATAAACAAATGTGGATTTTAAATATTATTTTAAGGTTTTAGAATAAATTAAACATAATACTGATATATTCATTAAACAATAAAAAAAATATTTCTTGTTTTTTATTCAACGAGTGTACATATAAAGTTCTGATAGATTAAACAAAAAATAAATTAAATATTTGTAATTCATTCTAACTTTTTTCGCCAGAATAAAATACTAACTATTAAACAAATTCACAAAACTGTGACATCATATTGTGATAAATTATGAACTAACATTATAGGTCTGCATGGACCCGGGTCTGTACCCGGTTCGGGCTGGCAGAATAAAGACAACTTTTTCAACGGGCTGGGCTGGGTCGATACACGAATTGAACAGGCCCGTATTAATGAGAATCAATTACAACAGGATTTCACAAATTTGATGGTTTACACTACAGTAAAAAATACTTATTTTGTACATATGCATTATAATACGACTAAAAGTTTACTTTACCAAGCCATTTTATGCTGCTTTACCAAAAATACCAAAACAACAACAAAGAATGCACCAGAACACTTTCAAAATGAAACAAATGTATATTTTAAACTCTAGTTTACATTGGCGCATGCTTACATTGTTAATTGAGGTTGAAAAATGGTATACATGAAAGTAAGCATTCGAGAGCAAATTACAGGGTATGGAAATGAGAAGTAATCTTCCATGGTTTTTTTTCTTAGTAACCAAACTTCTTGTAAGATCATTCTCAAGTTTTGTCAAATGTTCAAAAGTGCTCTTAGGAATATTTTAAGTTGATTGATAAAACTTTCTTACTTTGTCACCTACATATCACTGACTTCTTACACTTTTGGAATAGAGATTTCTGTTTCCTTTTTTTAAGGCTAGATGTTTTGTGGATTTTCTTCTGCTTCATCGATTATTCCCTGTTTCGTCATTTTTTAACAATTCTGACGCCATTAACAAAACCGTCAGCATCTATTTTTGTCGCAATATCACATTCTACAGATTCTTATCACTAAGCACCGTGACGTCAAAGGCAATATTTCTACTTTTTTATCTAAAAATTTAATAGATTCTTTTTTTGATTTTGTTGTTCTGACGAATATTTGTCCAGCTTAACGAATGAACTCTTACATGTACATATTAGATGACGCCTGTTACACGCACTTCTTTTAGACCCGAAACGGAGATTTTGCTTAAGTACGTAATAACGAGATATCCATCTTAAAAGGGGCCATCTTAACAAAAGTTCACTGTAAGCTAAGAATAATTGTATTTGAGACCTAAAAACAATTCGTTTCATAATCATCTTGAAAATAACTTTACATAAATAGCTGTCCCCCTGAATGGCTAATAAAAATATGTAAACTTTCGTAGTCAGTGCAACATATTTTGTTCGTTAAAAAAAAATTCATAAAAAATAGATTTGAACATATAGTTTCGCAATTTAACAAAATACGTATTTCAAAAAAGTCTACAAAATAAGATTATGGCTTATTTATTTGTATCCTTGGATTAAAAAAACATAAATAAACTTACTTTTTGTATTTTGCAATTTTGAAAAAAAAAATCTATAAATCACGGGAAAAGCCTTCATTTAAACAAATAAATATCACTTTTATGCTGTCGTCTTTCAATAACCGATTTCATATAATTTTCAAATTAAAAAAGAAGAAGAAATTATATAAATTTATTAAAATTCGAATGGTCCCATTCAAATAGCGAGGCATAAACGGGTTATGATTAAATATGGAGGTAGATCATATGGAAACGGAACAGGAATTGCAAGACTGTTTAAAACATAATTTGCATAGCTAGAAAAACACTTGTCCCAAACACTTATCACATTACCCCAATCGGTGAAAACTTAGGTCGCACAAGTACTTTAGCCTAAATCGGAACCAGTTTCGAGCATCGGCCAAAATGTCGCTTCCGGGTAAAGTATCCTCGTCAATGTATTATTTTAGCAAATTAAAGATATAGCGGCGAGATACCGATGTTATAAAGTGAAGGCGATTTCACCTTGACCAAAGTCGCATATTATCATTCACAAATTTTCGTCTCCTGAAGAAGTGTTCGTGTTAGACTTGCACACAAATCAATAACACTGAGTATTCTCCGTATACCCATTGCTCGATTAACTTCCTAATTTGGAGGAAGCACTTAATTATTATTGAAAACCTTTCATACGTCGTAATTTCTTTTCAGTTTTGCATACCGAAAATTTATTTATATGATAAATAATATTCCAAGGAGTAGTTAAGTACAAGATAGTATTTCAATCATAACCTACTGAAACTAAATGATTAGTCAAATGCATGCCAAATGTTGATGAAAAATAGTTGACACTAAATTAATTTTATTTCATTATGTTCATTACGTTCAATTATATATTGTGAGTTAAAAATAGATTCAAAAAATTCCTCAGTTCCACAATCACATTTTTTTCCATTTTCTATGTAAATGAAAAGACTCACTCAATAAATAAAACCATACACCTCATATGAAGAAATAAACTTTATAATTCATACAACTCTGTAAAATAGTAGCCTTTCCTAGTCAGATAACATAATTTTCTAAATTAGCATTGATTTTATCATGCTTTAGACAAGCTTCTGAATACACTTTAAAAAAGCATTATATAAAATAAAAAAGGAAATTGAATAATCTTTTTTGTGTCCTTTTGGGGGCATTTTTTTTAATTTTTGACTTAATGCTTTCCTGTCATCTTGAATAATAAATACTGCGTACACTGTTTTCATTCGCCGATGCATATAAGCCCTCTCAAAATGTAAATCCGCCCCTCATATATTTTGCAAACTGCGTAAATACTGGAAAAATTATAATTTCCAAATATATTCCCTCACCCTCCTAATTTTATCTATTTGTTTCACAAAAGTTCCAATTGTAAGCATCCCTTAAAATTATTAGAATTTCCCATCTGCTAAAGGAGGGCTTACTTTCCGTAAATTATGGTAATAACACAATGTAATTTCTTTTTTACGCGCAAACATTTGCCAAACGCAATCGAATAACAACCGGTTTTCTGTCGGTAGTACTAATGGCTAGCCGACTGCGCATATAAAGTCCATTTCAGTTATAGGGCTTGATTTTCTTATTCCCCGTTCCACCACTATAAATAGTTGCTGTCATATTCATACAAAATTAAATGAAATTATAACGACCATTCTACTTTTAATTGGTATACCTTTATACATGTCTCCAATATGTTCAGATCTTTTTTTCACCTAAATGTGTATTCATTTTTCATTTTCATTTCTGTAACTAGTTGCTGACATACTCATACAAAACTAAATGAAATTATAACGACCGTTCCACTTTTAATTGATACACCTTTAAACATGTCTGCACCATGTTTAGATCATTCTTACATCTGAATGTGTATTTATTTTTCGTTTTTTATGATAAAATGTCATATTGAATATCTTTTACAAATTAAACATTATTTGTCTAGCCAGCCTCCCGTGCTCTTAAAATACAAGTTCTATACAGACAAATGAAATGAAAATCCAATCACATTTTATAAGATAAACATTAATTACAAAAAAAAAAAAAAAAAAAAAAAAAAAAAAAAAAAAAATCATTGGATTCCATTTGGAATAAAATCCAGTCTAGACAATCCATTAAATTTGAAGAAGGTGCATTCTTCTATTAATGACTTGACAGATTGAAATAAAAAAAAATTTAGAATCTCTATTTTACATTTAAAAAATAATAAATCAATATTAAAGACTAGATTAAACTAAGTATTTTATCATAAATGGCTTTCGATTTAAAACAAAAATACGTCTGCATACAATAAATCAAATTTCAATAACATGTACGTGATTTAAAGAATTACTTTAAAACACGTCTTATGAAAAAATATTTTTACTATTATTTTAAATTACTTACTAAAATAAACTCTTTCATTTAATTATAATTATTAATCAAACGATAGTTTAAAATGAATAGTATTTACATCTTTGTTAATCATATTTTAAAACAAATCGTTTGTTTCATACTTAAATACTTAAACTACAATTTTTATAATAAAAATCTCCGTGTTTTATATCTTTCTGTGAAATAAAGATACCTATTTAAAACGTAATTTACAAAGTTATACAAAGGTATGTAATGTACAGCAGAATAACAATTATATGCATACTTAATATTTTTTGAGGAATGCTATCATTAATTATTAAGGACTAACTTAACAAGCTTAGATTAAAACATTAGTTTATATTTTAAAAAATCGATCATTCTTTCATTTTTTGATAGCTTCTACGATCAATAATACAGCCCAAAAGCTTTTTTGGAGGACTCGAATTATTACAGAATTTACAAATGCTGTAACTAACTGTTGTCAAAGCGAATCATTTACAATCGAATGCCGTTTAAACATAATTATTTCAAAAATGTTTTATTAAACGCTCTTCAAACAGACTTAGGAACAAAATAAAATCTGCCCAAACACATAAAAGTTTTTATAAGTTTTGAATACTTTTTTGTTAAAAATAAAATTTACGTTACCATTTATTAGTACCCAGAACTCATACAGAAAATCAAATTTTACATTTTATTATTCTTATTGATCAATTACACAAGACTTTTTTTGCTAAATATAGAACACGGAAAGATTGAAGCAAAATGTGTTACTATTTGAGCAATAATGAGACTAAAATTAATGTAATCTCGCATAAACCTTTCAAAATAAATTGATATTTAGGTGCTATTGGTAAAGATAAAAAAGACTAATTAAATGAATTATTTGTCGTTTGTTAAGTGCTCTTGCAAACAACTTCATTACTGGTGACATAAACAAATAGTAATTAAATATATTTACGTTTATAATTCCCTGCGTGGATTTCAAATTGATCTAGTTACCACATTTTTAAAAAGTCACAAATAACTGTTATGCAAAACGATGTCGGTAAATTAAAAATTTGTTTCACAGACTGAGTAACATTGATCTTGAACATTTGCCGTCAACGTAGGTAATGAAATTACTTTACCTTCTACAATACTGCGCTTTCCCGCTTTGATGTAAATTTTATAAAGCTTTCCTAATAATTAAGTTCAAAGATTCAACATTTTAACGTTAATTTAAAGTTTAATTTAAAGATGTTGAATAAATGACTTTGGTAAAATACTGATAATATATATATTACAAAATTTAATTTTTTTTCGCAAAAATTAAACTGATACTATATTAATTTTCTTTTAACAATATTCCGTATTTATTTTGGCTTATGAAATTAAAATCCTATTATTATATTTAATCTATTAATCTTTATAGAAACGATATAAATTCTTAATTCGCCTTAAAAAATATTTATTCCGATACGCGTAAATCTACAAAATGGCTCTTAATTAAAAATATTCTTAAATAAATTTTATATCTTAACATTCTTATTAAAACTCAATTTTCCGCTGTTTTTATCAACCCTTTTTAAAAGTCTTATTAAATTTATTCCGAAAAAGTGTACTTATTCAAAACATCATTATTTTTTTTATTCGCGTTTTATATTTACTAGCAGGGGTGACCGAGCTCAACTCGGTCAAAAATAACTTTGTGTTCAACTGGATATAGTATTTTCCCTGAATCATTCACTCTGAATTATTACTGTAAAACATGTTATTAATAATAGTATTATTTACAAAAACAATTAATAAGAAAAGTATGTTTGTATGCACATGTTCATAAATTTTACTTTATTTTAATATTTACAACGAAAGGACATCAATCTAAATAACTTTTTTAGCTCGACTCTGATTAGTTTAACTATGAATCTCGAATACTATTAAGAATGTATAAGAAATTTCTTCACAGTCTGAAAGACTGTATTTTTGCCAGATATATCCAAATTTGGACACATTCTTTCATTTGGCGCCAAATACATGTTTTGGTTTCGTAATCTTAATAGCGGATTTTTCGGCCACATTTAGCCAGTATTTGTCAAATATCGCCAATTTATTGGATTTTGCCATAGTCTCGTGATACTGACCCTTATTACCCAAATGATCCACTAATCAAATGTGATCAAACATATGACTTAGCTCAATGGTCTTCAGGTAATCAAAAACAGTAGAGTATAAAATGAATCAAAATCGTTTAAGCCATTTCTTAAGTAAAATTAGCTTGACAGCATTCAGCAATGAAGCGATATGACCCACTAATATAATTTTGTTTAATATGCAACTCAACCCAATAGTCTTCTTGTGACAAAAGACGTTTTGTTACAAAATTTAGGTAAAATTGAATGAGTCGTTGTTATATATAATTAGAATGACCCGAACCCATTAAGACCTAAAACTACCCACCAATTGAATTGTTACGAGCATGTGTCCTAGCTCAATGGTTTTCTCTTACCCGAAAACGATATAATAGAAAGTATACTCAAAATGGGGAGAACAATTTTCTAGATAAAATTAGCATGACCCACAATTGACCCTTATATCGAAATCTCTCGAAAATGTGACCTAGCTCATTATTTTTTGCGTGCCGAAAAACGTTAGATACAAAATTTAGATAAAATCGATTGAGCCAATTTTTAGGTATAAATAGTTTGTCCTTGACCCATTATGACCCAAAATGACTCATTAATCGAATTTCCTCAAACATCTGACCTAACCCAATGATTTTCTGATGAAACGATACAATATAAAATTTAGTCAAAATTGCGCGAGATTATTGTCTTGATAAAATTAGAATAACCCAAAAGTGATACATTGATCAAAATTTCTCGAACATGTGACCTAGCCCAATGATTTTCTCGTGCCAAAAATATGTTGTATACAAAATTTCGTTGAAATCGATTCGCCCGTTCTTTAGGTGTAGCTTGACCATGACCCAAAATGACCCACAAATGACCCTTATAATCGAAATCTCTCTAACATGTGACTTAGCCCATTAGTTTTCTTGTGTATAAATATTGTTACGCACAAAATTTCGTTAATATTTAAACTCGAACCTGCCGTTCTTAAAATATAAATAACTTGACACAGACCCCTTATGACCCAAAATGACCCATTAATCGAAATTTCTCGAACACGTGACCAAGCCCAATGATTTTCTCGTGCCAGAAAATGTTGTAAACAAAATTTCATTAAAATTGATCCAAATGTTCTTTATATAGAGCTTGATATGACCCATTATGACCCATCATGACCCATAAATGACTCTTATAATCGAAATCTCTCAAACATGTGAGATAGCCCATTAGTTTTCTCGTGTCAAAAAACTGTTGCATTCAAAATTTCATTAAAATCGATCCAACCGCTCTTTAAATATAAATAGCTTGACCCAGACTCTTAATGACCCAAAATGACCCATTAATCGAAATTTTTCGAACATGTAACCTAGTCCAATGATTTTATCGTGCCAAAAAAATGTTGCCTACAAAATTTCGTTAAAATCGATCCACCTGTTCTTTAGCTATAGCTTGACCATGACCCATTATGACCCATCATGACCCACAAATGACTCTTATAATCGAAATCTCTCAAACATGTGATTTAGCCCATTAGTTTTCTCATGTCAAAAAACTGTTACATACAAAATTTCGTTATAATCCATCACGCCGTTCTTTAAATATAAATAGCTTGACCCAGACTCTTAATGACCCAATATGACCCATTGAAATTTTTTCTCGAACATGTAACCTAGCCCAATGTTTTTCTCGTGCCCGAAAACCATAGAATGCAATTTTTAGTCAAAATTGCGTGAGAAAATCGCTAGATAAAAATAGCATGACCCACAATGACCCCAAGAATGACCCACTTACCGAATTTTCTCGAACATGTTACCTAACCCAATGGTCTTCTTGTAATCCAAAACGATACAATATAAAATTTGGTCAAAATCGTTAGAGCCGTTTTTTAGATAAAAATGGCTTGACCCATAATGACCCCAAAATGACCCACTAATCGAAATTTTTCGAACATGTGACACAGCCCAATAGTTTTCTCGTGCCAAAAAACGATTGGATACAAAATTGCATCCAGCCGTTCTCTAGATATAAATAGCTTGATCCTGACCCATTTTGACCCAAAATGACCCAGTAATCGAATTTTCCCGAACATGGGACCTAGCCCAATGGTCTTCTCGTGCCCGAAAATGATAAAATCCAAATTTTTGCGAGAATCGTTAGAGCCGTTTTTGAGATAAAATTTACCCACACACACACACACACACAATTTTTGCTCGCATTATAGTATAAGATTATGTATCAATAAATTGATTTGTTTTCCTTTTTTAATGAAATTATCGTCAGTGGAATACATTCGAATTTTAACCATATTGATTATTAAATAAATTAAATAATAAGTTAAATAATCTTTTAAATAAAATTATTGTTTGTGATAAATATTCCATTCCGCTGCTTTAAACTCGACCCGAGATTCTCATTTATGTTCACATAAAGGGTTCGGAGTCTGAGATTATCAAATGTTCTAAAAACTACATTTTACATTTAGCCAGGGGGTTCGGTGATGAAGGTGCTGCTCTTTAGAATACAACGTTTATTTTTTTCAATTAAAGTCATTTAACCGGGAGATTAAAGCATTTTTCTGATGATCTGACTGCATAAATAAATTAATTTGAAGCTGTCAAGGTATTTTTTTATTTGATAACGCCACGACTCCTATGAAGTAGAACGGGGAAACCATCTTCTTTTAACAAAACACAATTGTGCTACGACGTTTTCACTGGCTCACTATCCCATTATGTCACATATTGATGGAGAGATTTTTACATACCTAAAAAATAATTTGTAATAATTATATTGCTTCCTTAGTACCTTTGATTTCTCTCCGATATTTCTCTCCCCAAAATTGTGCATCAATTTGATCAACCAATTTTTTTTATTTTATAATAATTATAATTAAATCTGTTAGTGATCGTATTATGTTTCTAGGATCTGATCAGGGAAAAGAATACTTTCTGCAGCTTAAGGAATAAGAATAATAATCCTAATATAAATGATAACATTCCTTACAAAATACTTCCAATTAAAATTTCTTACAAAAAAAATATTCTCATCCAAAAAAAATTAGATTAATTTATGCGTTGTGTTTTTTTTTATGCTATCAGATCCCTATGAAACGTTGATCAGCATGCACCTAGAGTAATTTCGACACATACTCCATAAATTAATACCATGCTTTGTCATTTATAAAACAAAAACATTTATTTGTACAACACAGAACACACATAATACACTAAATATATACATGCACATAAATAAATGCAAAGATACAAAATAATCAAATCAAAAATCTATTCATTTTTTTGTAGCTGTTGGCATTACTGCATAATTACATTGTATGCTTTGTAACACAATATTTTCAACCTTGAAAATTGCTTTCATAAATTTATGAGTTATCATCACCATAATGAATTAATCTGCGGGACAATTGGCGTGCAAGTGTTTCACTCTTATTTAATTGTTTTTATCATACTCTATAGTTGTGGGCAAAAGAAGGGGGAATAATTCGGTAAAAAGCATACCTTCTCTAAAGTTGCTGACATCATAGGCAAATGCATATCCAGACACATGAGTAGAAGTCCGGCACACTTTCGTGGCTCATATTGGCGAAGATTATCACTCGAGCACACTTGGTAGACTGACTGACTGACTGACTCTTATTTCAAAAATTCTAGAATCAAATGTATACTAATTATTCTGTAGTCGAATATCCTTCGACCATTCACAGTTTTCTTTTTAACATATTTTTTTCCCCTTCCAGTCTCATTGGCTGTCCTTAAATTGACTATTAACTTGAACGCCCCCTAATTTTAATTTTCTAGGGGCTTCTACAGGCCTAGTCGTCAGAATGTCTATGTTGTTGATAATTATTACCACACACGGAGATGAGATTTCCCCTTTTGCCCTGTCGTAAATACACAATAATGAAAATGTCTCTGTTTTGTCATTTATTTATGGGCGTCCGTCACAGTCTTATTGCCGCTATAAATTTCTTGTCTGAGTTGTAAATCCACTGTCCTCTGTTCCTTTCTTTTTTTATAATTTATTTCCAATAGTTAGTTTTCTTTACAGAATTGTCTGGTTTGAGTGATGTGGGGGTTTTACACCCATCATCTATCCCCTGGGTCTAAAAAAAAATGAGGTCTGTAGACATCATTTTTGTGCACACCACACTGCGCAACTGTTGTATCCATATTCATTGGAATTTTGATTCATTTCTGGTGAACACTTCCAAGGTCCGATTATCTTCACTTCTGTGTATTATTTCCCCATGCCCAAATTTTGATACAATAATTAAATTAATTCATTAAAATGCCAAATCATGCAATCAAAGCCAAGTATAAATTTGGAATAATTTTTTTTCTACACTAAGGAATTAAAAAAAATAACATGTGAAAGCTCCGAAAAATCTAAACCTGAATTTGAGATGTATTGGCACATTTTTTTGTTTATTTTAAATGCATCATATTTTAAACACATAAAGTAAAATATGTATTAACCCAAAAACAAAACAAAATACAAACAACCCAAATTCCTAGCAACACCAATGTTATTAGCATAACATATCTGGATTAGTATCAAAATAGTAAAATATATATACAATGTTGAGAAACCTTTTTTATGTACATCATATGAAATATCTAAAAAAACAAATATACCCTGTTGTGTATATTCTACACTTCACAAGATTATTAACACAAATCATAGCTGAATGTTACAAATTTGAATTATGTTAAGTGTTGATAAAATGGGTAATGTTATATACACATTCCTCATCATTCTCGTGGAGGAGGTATAGAGGACATCGCTGCAGACACATGTGCTCAAAGCATACCTTATTGCTCTTCACACGAGAAGCGAACGTTTTCTTAAATGAGAAAAAGAGGAAAAAAAAAAAAAAACGAGCTAGCGCGAAAAAGAACGCTTCCTATCAGTAGCGCGCATTTTGATTGACAGGTGCTAATGACGTGTTTAGTACCTCACACCCTGAAAACGTAATGGATAAGCTTTCCTGGAAAACAAGTCCGATAAGCCACCCCGCTATAGAGGAAAACTTGTTTGTAACGGGAATAGCGAATGTTATGGTCTTTGCAAGCCACACAGGTATGTTATTTTCTCGTATTTTTGTCTTAAAAATTATATTTCTTTTGCATGAAACTTATGTTAAACTATTAGAAAGTAACCCGTATTAACCTATAACCTGCTACGCATGCCTTCCTTGTAAATTTTCACCCCTTTATTCTATAAAATTGACATATATTCGCTATAAAACCATGTACTGTGTACTTTTTATTTTGTATTTTCAGGGAAAATGGCTTCTTATAGACTGGCTGAAGACGCTTGCTGTCGAAAATCTCGTATTTCCCTCAGAATATATTGGAGTCTCAGAGAAGTATCCTAATGCAATTGCCTTTCAGGAAATAATACCGCGATTATGCAATCGTTTAATAATGTTCCTAAAATTATATTATGATTCTGAACATTGCCTGAAAGATTTTAATATCCAATGCTAAAAATTATAATATCACAACTTGAAAAAAAAAATTTCGAAAATCAATGTGCCTTTTCATTTCACTGGCTGATAATTGCAATTAAACTTGAAAAACTATAGTCAAATTTTGCCACCAGAGAAAAAAAAATTTAACGAAAAAAAATTCTTTTTCATTACTGGGTGTGATATTGTTGATAAAAACTTTCTGCAAGTAAATCTTTACCGTGCATATCTATCTAAAAAAAAAATATAACGAAAGAAAAATCTGATATGTTTCCTAAATGCTTAATTTGAGGGGGGGGCGGTTATCTAGCAAAACATGAATAAAAGGGAGTGAAATCCCTGAAATATTTTTGTTGATAAATCTTATGCTACATTAGAAGAGTCTAAAAGAATATTTCTAAGTATAAATGCTTTTAATAAATGCTGGTAAATGCTATAAAGTGTGAAATGAAGTAATATTTATAGAGTGTGTATATATACCATCCATTTATTTACCTTTTCTTGTTGTAGTTTGAGTATTTAAAATTTTAAAAGACACTATAGTATGGAGGGAAAAA
This sequence comes from Maratus speculifer, assembly GCA_964019185.1. Classification (NCBI taxonomy): domain Eukaryota; kingdom Metazoa; phylum Arthropoda; class Arachnida; order Araneae; family Salticidae; genus Maratus; species Maratus speculifer. The sequence continues at coordinate 73,282,864 of OZ025297.1, read as the reverse complement.
AAACATTTTGAAAATAAAATTATTTAATCATTTGAAATATGTATTTACTTCTATATCTAATTTTATTACTAAAATGATTCAGCATGTCATACTGATTAAAATAATTTATCTTTTTTTTTTATTTGTTTTTATTATTTTTTTTACCAAAATTTACTATGTTGTTTAGAATTGAATTGAATTTTTTTTTTTTTTTTTAATACTTAAATATTTGTATTTATATATATATTAATTTGTACGGATTATTGACAATCGAGTATATACATTTTAGTGAATAACCTGGCCAGGTTTTAGAAATACTCTCTGCCCGCAGAAAGATTTCCTTATATTCATAAATATATGTACTCACACTGCCGTATGATATCCATACATGAACCTTTATATTGTTTTATTATTATTGTATTTTAATGCCTTATATAAATATTATTATGAAGTGTGTGAAAGTGCGAAGTCGGTGCCACTTACGATTAATTTTTTTTTTTTTTTTTTTTTTTTTTTTTTATGTGCAATTGTACCCTTTTTATAAAATATTGTTATGTTTCCATACACCTATGTCGGTAAAAAAATATATATATATGCCTAATAATATATATAGTGTCGTTTACTCTTCACATTTAAAAAAAAACTTCCTAATTTATTTGCTTTTATAAGATTCCTGATAAGACTCTAAAATAATTTTGCGTCTGTTACTTATCCAATGTAACTAAGTATTGCCTTGTGATGAAGTCTAATTGTTATAACTTTCTTTTGTATATTCTCCTATAAGACCTTCTTTTGAAACTACGTTGCGTGAGTAATGTCATTATACTTATATCTAACGTGCATCAAAAGAATTTGTAATACCTTTTATTTTCAGGCAAAGGTAAAGACAAAAAAAATCCTGTAAAATGTCCTCCAAAAAAATATAACCTTTACTTATTTATTTATTTATTTATTTATTTATTTTTACTTATTTATTTATTTTTTTTATTTTTATTTTTATTTATTTTTTTTTTTTTATATCTTACTCTGCCGATTAAATATTATTGGGAATGCTTATATCACACGCGTTTTCGTAAAATCCTAATCTTAACATTTTACCTTTTAGCATACCATCTTAAAATTGCCATGCGATTAAATCTGATATTCAATTTTATAGCTTTGTGCCATGCCCTGCCTAGGGAAAGCTTTCTGATTCGGGAGCAACTCTCTCCCTTCTCGACTGTTTACTCCCGAGACCTGTCCGCCCATCCATCAATCTCGTCAAGCGGAAAGTCTTCTGTTGGTGAGAAAACCTTATTTTTTTTTTCTTTGAGTTCTTTATTTTTTTCTTGTGAATCCTATGTGCTGAGTTTCCATGTTATTTTGTTGTGTCAATAACTTGCCTTGCCATTGTTATATATCATTTTATTATTGCGTACTTCGCCGAACTTCTTATCAAATTTCTATATGAAAATCTGTAATTTTTTTTTTTTTTTTTTTTTTTTTTTTTGTACCAATATACATATCTTTAATATCCATTTCTCATATGCGTTGTTTGTAAGAGTTATTTCTCTTCAAGTTGTTTCCACTTTATTTAAATATGTAAAATAAATAATTAAAGTTTTTTTTTTTTTATATCATTGATTATGCACTAGACAAATTTATTCTGAGCAATTGCTTCTGTCCTAGTCATCCAATGTATAATTATCATTATTGTTTATTTATTTATTTATTTATTTTTTATTTATTTATTTATTTATTTATTTATTTTTTTTTGTGCAACATGAAGTTCCGTGACGTACCTATGTAATATTTAGTGTATGTAATGATTTTTTCGAGTGTGCCTGCACATTTCCCCAATTGTAACTCAGAGGGAAATAGTACACTCATCTTGCTATCCCTTTCCTTTTTTTCTCTCTATGTTGCTTGATTTTAAAAGGCAAGTTATTATATGATGTCTTAAAAACGCATTGTTTTCAAAAAGAGAAGAAAAAAAATTATCTACATAAAATTTGTTTCTTAAGTACATAATACAAATCACTATATATTACAAATACACTAGAAATTTTAAATAATATTTAGGGCTTATGTTTCTTTTTTCTTTTTTCAAATTTTTGTTATGTTTCCCCCTCTGAATCCTCCTCTGCCGTACTGTCTTTCACGTCTATGTGAGGAGTTGCTGCTTTAGGCGCGAATAGTAAATCAATGTTCCTTTTTATAGGCCGAGCATAATTACCTGTTAGGTCTTTTAGTAAATAATTATTGTTGCGTAATTTTTTTATTACTTCAAAAGGACCGTCAAACTTGTTCGCCAGAGCGCCCGGATTTATACATTTTAAGTATACTACTTGTCCCAAATTCAGAGTAGGTGTATGTAGCAAGTCCTCTTCTTTAGCATACTCATCCTGCATGCGTGACTGATTGGCCAGTGCTTGTAGTTTCACTTCTTTAATGTGTGCCATTCTCTGTGCCACATAAGTTTTAGTTGAGACCTCTTCTGTGGGAATATGCGAAGTAAACGGAGTTCTCAATTTTCTCGCAAAGAAAATGAGTGCGGGAGCGAATCCTAAAGCCCTGTGAATTGTGTTATTATAATGAAGTTTAAAAAAATCTAGCCGAATGTCCCATTCCGTTGTGCGTTTTGACATTGCGATTAGGGAGCTCTTCAGAATTCGGTTTACCGTTTCAGCAATTGCATTCGCCTTGGCTCTGTATACACTCGTAAAGTGTAATTCTATATTTAATGCCTTTGTATATTCTCTGAATAAATCACTTCTAAAATATTTTGCATTGTCCAGATATATGCTGTTGCAAATTCCAAAAGTACTGAAGTACTTATTCAGCACATTGAGAATTGTTTGTGTTTCTACATTTCTTAATGCAACCGCTTCTAAAAATCTGGAAGTTGCGTCAGTGATAGTCAGAATAAATTTATTTTTTCGCACAGAAAATGTTAGAGGTCCACATACGTCAATATGTAGTATACTTCCTACTTCCTGGTCTTTAACCACCCTTTGCACTGGTACTTTTATTGTTTTGTGATGTTTAGCTGTTTGACACGCTGTACAGTTCGCACAGAATATTTTGATATCTCTGTACATTCCATGCCAAAATATTCTATCCTTAATGGTGTCATAAGTTTTCTGGAATCCAAAATGGGGGGAATGCGCGTCTTCCATAATGGCTATTTTCAAAGAGTCAGGGGCAATGAGTAGTTCCTTTTTTTCTGTACCTGGTCTCAGAATTAATATTTTATCATCATTTAACATATATCTTTTTGTTGTTCGATTGTTTTGTCCCTTTTCTATTTTGTCAATTATTTTTCTTAACTTTTCGTCTGCATATTGTTCTGATTTAATATTGTCATTAGACAAAGCCTCGTTGACTTTAAATAGAGTATTGTGTAATTGTAAGTCCGTTTCTAAATTGCAAATATGTCGAGATACGAAATCCGCTGGATTAACCTTGCCTTCAATATGCTCGACAACATAATTATATTCCGCCAAATCTGTCATCCATCTTTTGACTATGTCAGATTGCGCTTCTAAATTCATTTGCTGTGTAATGGGTTTCGAATCCGTCAGAATCGTGAATGGTCTACCCCATAAAATATGTTTAAAATGATTGACTGATTCATGAATCGCCAATAATTCAAATTTTATACTAGGGTAGCTTTTTTCTGCCCCTCTTAATTTTCTCCCAAAAAACTCGATAGGCAATAAAATGCCATTAGACTCCTGCGCCAGAATTGAGGATATGGCTAGCTTCGAGGCGTCACATATCAAAAATAATTCCTTGTTAAAATCTGGGGGTCTAAGTGTAGGATTTTGTATTATTGCTTCTTGTATGTTTTTCAACGCCTGTTCATGCTCCTCACCCCATTTAAATTTTACTTTTTCTTTTGTAAGTTCTACTAAGGGATGTACAATATCTGAATAATTTCTAATTAAAGATCTAAAGTAGTTTGCTAGACCCAGAAGTGATCTTACTCCCTTTTTTGTTTTTGGACGTACTAGGTTTTTAATTTTGTCTATGTTTTTTTTTTGCTGGGGAATATCCCCATCGGTTGAGTTGGAAGCCCAGAAAATCTATTTCTTCTTTGCATATTTGCATTTTTGAAGGCTCTATGGTCAGATTGTGGTCAATGAGAGTCTGTAGAACTTGCTCTAAAATTTGTAGCATTTCTTGGATTGTTTTGGTACCAATTACCACATCATCCATGAAGTATGCCACTTGGGACTTGTTGAAATGTCCCAGCACTTTATCAATTAATTCTGCGAAATAAGCGCTGCTGTTCTTTGTCCCAAAAGCGAGCCTTAAAGGGTTAAATTTTCCTTCCTCAGTAATAAATGCTAGTTTTTGCCTATCCTGTGGCCTTAAATTTATCTGAAAAAAAGCACTATGGAGATCTAACACCGTGTAGTACCTTTTTCCGCTGATCGAGTACAGAATTTCTTTAATATCCGGTATGGGAAAGCTGTATGTGTGTAGAATTTGATTTAATAACCGATAATCTATAGCCATTCTATATTTGGTTTCATTTTTCTTTTCTTTATTACTTTGTTTCTTTTTAACAAAAACTACTGGAAACGCATAATTTGAGTCTGATTTTTCAATAATCTTTGCTCTTAGTAAGTTCCGTATCTCTGTTTTCGCATATTGTCTGACTGTTTGAGGTAGTTTATAAGGTTTGGTTTGTATCGGGTAGTCATGACTTAAATTAAATTTTGGTATAACTAAAGATGTTTGACCTAAAGTATCATATGACTTTGAAAATGCATGCGCTTTTCTCATGAGTATGTTTTTTAATTTTTCTCTTAGGTCTTCGGGTAAATGCGTTAAATCAAAGTCTGTCTCTCTTAACTCTGCTTCTCTTAATTTTCTGATCTCTTCGATATTTAAGCTATTTAATTCGTAAATTGTTCCTTGTTCAATGTCATCGGATTTTGTATCCTGTTTAAAATCTATATCTTTTGTTATTCTGCCTACATTTATCCCTTTATTCAACTTTATTCTTTTGTCAGTGTTATTTGCTATTATGACATGAATTCTACTATTTTGTTGCACTTCATGCAATGAAGTTTGAAATGTGAATTTCGAGTCGTCTCTCAAGGGTTCTAATAATATTACCTCCTGTTCTGCTATGTCATCATGACACTGTAAATTAACTATTTTTTTTGAATTTGCATTTATAAAAATTGTTGCTATGGTCTTAGCATACATATTTTTTTGCTTAGTGATGGACTGTGCCTTTTTCTTGTTAACATTATTCTTTTCTTTTACGTAAGACCCTGCTGGATTGTTTTCTTGCCTATCCTTGTCTTCTGTTTCTGAAGTTAGATTATTAACTTGTATCCCTGTTTCCTTTTCTGGAATATTCAGTTTAATTTTTATATTTTTGAAAATAAGTGTTTTTTCTTTGAAATTTAAAATCATATTATTATCCCTTAAATAATCGTATCCCAAAAGCATTTGGTATTCTCGACCGAAATCTTTATTTGTGATGTAAAATGTACCTGTTGTAAAACTGCCCTTTACTCTGAAAACCAGTCTAATACACTGTTTAAAATAAATTTTTGAATTCGTTAAAGTTTGTATTTGTATTTGATTTCCTAGATATTTAAATTTTACATTTTTTTCCTTTAATTTATCAAAAATAATGGGCGAAAGCAATGAGACCGCCGCACCACTATCACATAACGCTTTAAATTTGATGTTATTTATCTCTAGGTCTATGATGGGTAACTGATTTTCTCCTTCATTGCTAACACTGGCAATAAATCTGTTTATTTTGCGACATCCTTTAAACTGAGACTCACCTGTGTCGCTAAAATACTGTTGTTTATTTTCAGCAAGCCTCTGATTTAGTTTTCCGACCTTTGTTTTTCGTGTCGTTTTTTGTTATTGAATGAACCTCTTTTGGAATGGCCTCTGTGTTTATTTTCCCTTTTGCTATTTTGTTCATTATAATTTTCCTCTTGCTCATCTGTCTGGGATTTATTAAAATTGTTATGATAGCCACCTCTTCCACGACCTCTTGAAGGCTGTGCGAACCCCTGTGCTCCTGTATTATAGTAATATTCCTGTGGATACATATAATTGTATATGGGGGGGAGGGGGGGTAGAAAAGTGAGGTGCTACATAGCCATAGTTCCAATTGCTAAAATTATTGTTACCATTATGTCCCTGATACCCCATATTTTGGAATCCTTGTTGCTGTTTATAGTTATTTCTGTAGCCTCTTGTGCGTGAGACCTGCGACCCTCTATTAATTTGAAATCTGTTAATATTCGTAGCCGCGTTATCATTACTATATTTTTGTCTGAACCAACAATCTTTTGTCTCATGGTTTTCTTTCCCGCATACCTCACAGCATGTTTTTTCTCTCTCCGATCTATTATTTAATTTCAATTTAAGGTTGTTTATTTCGGTGACGAGTGACTGAATTTGCTCTGCACTGTCTGCACTTAATTTATTTAATTTTCCCAATATTTCATTCTCCTTATTAACGGTAATGCTATTTATTTCGGGAATATTTGCTTGATTGTAAGCCTCTTCCAATCTTAGTGCGGACTTGCATGCTGCCTCAAAATTTTCAGGTGCATTTTTTCTCACTTCTAAACTAATATCTGCGCGGATTGCATCCAGGAATCTAGCCAATTTCATTTGGTCTAAAAATTTTGCGTTGCTGTTATCCTCTAATTTTTGACCACTTTTTTTTATATATAAATTTGCCGTAGCATTAAATTCATTTATAAAGTTAGCTAATGTTTGATCGGGTTTCTGCTTTAGACTGAAAAATAAATTCTGAGCACCCCCGAAATTACATTTAACGGAAAATAATTCCCTTAACTTCTCCTTGAATTTTCCTATGTCTGCTTCTAAAAATAATGATTCATCCTGCATGAGAGTTTCCCTTGCCGATCCTATGATCTTGGCTTTCAAAATTATTAATTTGTGTTCATCGCTATATTTCGTTTTGTCAATTAAATTATCAAATTGTAGTAGGAAATAATTGATATTAGTTTCTTTTTTACCATCAAACGGATAAATTAATCCTACTAAATGCTCTGCGTTAGGAGTTGCCATATTTCCTATCCCAGAAATTTTTGATCCCGAATTCTTTGTTTTTTTTCTTTGTTTATCGTTTTTGTTCTCTCCCGAAATTTCTTCGTTTTTATTTAATAATATTTTTAATTGCCTTCTTGTTTTAACGCCACTTAAACGCGTGCTATTTCTGAGAGATTTCCTCGTACCTCCTTTAGTCATAAACTCAATTATCCTTAATTTTTTAAATAATAAAACTACAATGATTTAATTAAAATAACCAATTTGATATAAATATATCCACATATCTTATTATTATTATTTTTTAATTTATACAGCTTTATCCATCTGTACTCAACATAAAATATCAGAATATTTGATGAATTTTAGAATAAAATCCTTTCTATCATAAGACACATAAATACATAAAATTAAATAACAACCTTTCTTTTTTTTTTTTTCAATAGTGTAAACATATATATATATACACTTTTTTTTTTGAAAAATGTGCCAATTATCTCAAACAAAAATACACTTGCATGCCAATGTCTCGGTTTAGTATCATATTCATAAAATTTATTATGTGAAAAAACAAATTTTTATTTATTTTATTATTTTACGTATATATACCAATTTTAACAACAACTCCTATTTTCTTATAATCAAAAGAGAATCTATCTTATCTCCAATCTAATTATCTCCTTTAACATGTATATTTGTCAGAATCATTCATTCATTTCATTATCATTTTTTTTTTTTTTTCACAAAAGGAATTCAAGTAATCCCAAAATTAATTTTTTTTTCTTAAAAAAAATTCAAATAATCACAATATTAATTAAATATTTACTTCTAATATGGCAGTAATAATATTTAAATTGGAACTAATTAATTTCTTGAAAAATAATTTGGTTCTTTAAAGTACTCAAATTAAAAGAAATTACAATACTACTGTATTATTAAAGTACTAAAATCAACCAAGTTCGTTCTTTTAATCATTTAAATTAAATACATAAAAATAAATAATTAAGGAACTGGTATCACGGCAACCAATTTTTTTGGGGGTTGAGATGATGGAGAGATTTTTACATACCTAAAAAATAATTTGTAATAATTATATTGCTTCCTTAGTACCTTTGATTTCTCTCCGATATTTCTCTCCCCAAAATTGTGCATCAATTTGATCAACCAATTTTTTTTATTTTATAATAATTATAATTAAATCTGTTAGTGATCGTATTATGTTTCTAGGATCTGATCAGGGAAAAGAATACTTTCTGCAGCTTAAGGAATAAGAATAATAATCCTAATATAAATGATAACATTCCTTACAAAATACTTCCAATTAAAATTTCTTACAAAAAAAATATTCTCATCCAAAAAAAATTAGATTAATTTATGCGTTGTGTTTTTTTTTATGCTATCAGATCCCTATGAAACGTTGATCAGCATGCACCTAGAGTAATTTCGACACATACTCCATAAATTAATACCATGCTTTGTCATTTATAAAACAAAAACATTTATTTGTACAACACAGAACACACATAATACACTAAATATATACATGCACATAAATAAATGCAAAGATACAAAATAATCAAATCAAAAATCTATTCATTTTTTTGTAGCTGTTGGCATTACTGCATAATTACATTGTATGCTTTGTAACACAATATTTTCAACCTTGAAAATTGCTTTCATAAATTTATGAGTTATCATCACCATAATGAATTAATCTGCGGGACAATTGGCGTGCAAGTGTTTCACTCTTATTTAATTGTTTTTATCATACTCTATAGTTGTGGGCAAAAGAAGGGGGAATAATTCGGTAAAAAGCATACCTTCTCTAAAGTTGCTGACATCATAGGCAAATGCATATCCAGACACATGAGTAGAAGTCCGGCACACTTTCGTGGCTCATATTGGCGAAGATTATCACTCGAGCACACTTGGTAGACTGACTGACTGACTGACTCTTATTTCAAAAATTCTAGAATCAAATGTATACTAATTATTCTGTAGTCGAATATCCTTCGACCATTCACAGTTTTCTTTTTAACATATTTTTTTCCCCTTCCAGTCTCATTGGCTGTCCTTAAATTGACTATTAACTTGAACGCCCCCTAATTTTAATTTTCTAGGGGCTTCTACAGGCCTAGTCGTCAGAATGTCTATGTTGTTGATAATTATTACCACACACGGAGATGAGATTTCCCCTTTTGCCCTGTCGTAAATACACAATAATGAAAATGTCTCTGTTTTGTCATTTATTTATGGGCGTCCGTCACAGTCTTATTGCCGCTATAAATTTCTTGTCTGAGTTGTAAATCCACTGTCCTCTGTTCCTTTCTTTTTTTATAATTTATTTCCAATAGTTAGTTTTCTTTACAGAATTGTCTGGTTTGAGTGATGTGGGGGTTTTACACCCATCACATATATTTTTTATAAAAATGTTTTCAATATTATCATGTTGCGATCAACGTAATATTGGGTCCAAATTCATTAAACAATACTTTTCAGAACAGGGATTTTTTATTTACGAGGTGGAACCCGTCGAAATTCGAAGAAAGAAAATCTTTAAGAAAGAACTGTTTCATTGATTTATAATAATTCTACAAAATTAGTTACAGTAAAAAATGCATCTTATATTGGTCAATCTAACTCTCAAATAAATATTACTTTAAGTTAAAATTAACAAAATGAGATAAAACTCAATTTTGCAAATTATTAAGCGAAATAAACGGAAATTCACACGATTTTATAACAGACGGTATTTTAAAAATAATATAAACATTTTCTTTCTTTTGTTTTGTTTTGTTTTGTTTTCTTTTCTTTTCTTTTCTTTTTCTTTTTCTTTTTCTTTTTCTTTTTCTTTTTCTTTTCTTTTTCTTTTTCTTTTTCTTTTCTTTTCTTTTCTTTCTTTTTCTTTTTCTTTTCTATTCTCTCTTTTCCTTTTTCTTTTCTTTTTTTTTCGAATTTAAGAGATAATGGAGTGATTTTGTTGACACAATGACATAATTAGTACAAAAAACTATAAAAAAAATTAACGTCTCAAAAATAAATTGAGATACAGCTTTGAAACAAATCACATTTAAACGTAATTTTTTTTCTCCATACGGCGGTGTAAAAATTTTAAATCTACGATGTTTAGAAGCGTAAAATTTGCAGTAGCGAAAATTGCAAAACCGAAATTGCAGTGGAAAGAGTTGCCATTCGCAAAATGATGTATGCGTTACGCACAGATACGTTTGGCATTTAAAATATAGATATTGTATAAAATTGTTAATTTAATAGACCTTTTTTTTTAACTAAATCGAGATTTATGCTAGCTATTCAAACTTCTAAAGATGTAAGTCCATAGAAATAACTTGTTTTAGGAAATTTAAACTTAAAACAATAAACAACTGTGCCATTCGGTTTAGTTAACTAACAAATTTACCTCATTTAATTTAACCAAATAAATTATATTAAAGAACATAGTAATTAACGTCTGAATTTTTAATTAATTAAATTATACATACATTAAGACAGACATAAACACAATTAATACAACAACCCAACATGGAGTGAAAAATTAGCCGGGGCCAGGAATCGAACCTGGGTCGACAGCGTACCGTGCTGTTGCTTTTTCCATCTAAGCTACCCCGGTCGATATCCCAGCCCGGTAATAACATGGTTTATTAGTGAGAAATTACCGGGCTGGGATATCGACCGGGGTAGCTTAGATGGAAAAAGCAACAGCACGGTACGCTGTCGACCCAGGTTCGATTCCTGGCCCCGGCTAATTTTTCACTCCATGTTGGGTTGTTGTATTAATTGCGTTTATGTCTGTCTTAATGTATGTATAATTCAAATAAATTATGTTATGTTTGAACTTTTTTAAAACAAATATTTGATACTTTTGTGGACTTTGTGTATCTCAGTACATTTTACATAAAAGTATATATACTTTTAATATGTAACCTGTAAACTTTTAATGTGGTCATATAATTTTAGAAATTTCAAATTTTAATTGCTGAAATTTTAATCAACTTTCTTTTTCTTCAAACTCATAAGACCAACAGAGTGAAAAATTGCTCAGTTCGGTACCAGTTGACTCGACTGGATATCAATTTCGACGATGTCAGGCGTGGCAACATTCCTTTTTATCTGTTAGCAAGACTGAAACCGCATCACATGATGGAAAGCTTTCAAGAGCTCATATAATCTCAGTAGAATAGTGGTTCATTAAGATTCACTTCATGTAGCTCATGAAAAATATTCTATCCTTCCTGTGCTGATATTGCAACCTTGCCAATAAATAAGGGTGAGAAGTGCTAGGCCTTGTATCGCCCAAAGCACTGGCGCGTAATCTCAATGACTTTAGCTCGAATCCAGGCTTGAACACTTTCTCACACTGTTGGTTTAACGCGTCTACGAGAAGATGACTAAAAATTCAGCAATTAAAATTTAAAATTAGTATGTTGTACAAGGGTTATTCGAAAACTAATGTCCAATTTCTTGTAAAGCATAAACTATAGGAGATTTTTTCAAATAAAAAGTTCTATTTCCTTCGTTATATGTTTTTCTACTTTTTTCATATTTTCCATATTTATTTAAGTATAGAATAACATTTAACAAGCTTTAACATTTAACAAGCTGTGTCTTAATCTTATATGTATGCTACATGTGAGGATAACCACTCTTTAATTGTTTCTTCCGAAAGTTTTAAATTAATTTCGAAATTGAGAATCGACGGCCTTCACGATTTTTTTCGTTCGCGGCATCGACCAAATGTTCTGTGATCTTTCTTGTTGGCCTACCCATGATGTCTAGGATGAACCGCGATCAAGTCAACCGTCAGTAACCGAAAAAGATTTGGTCAATGCTGTGAACGAAAAGATTTGTGGAGTCAGTCGATACACAATTTCCCATTTAAATCAGCAATTTTTGAAAGAAACAGTAAAAAACTGTTATCCTCACAGGCGGCAGACGTCTATGAAATAGGTATGCAGAAACTTGTAGAGTGTTATGACTAATGATTATACAGACATGGAAACTAACTAGAAAAATTGAGAAATATATAACAGATTAATAAAAAGATTTTTAAAAAAATGTGATGGTTTTTTTAATAAGATAGCGGATTTTTGTTTTCAAGTAACACTCGTTTTATTGAAATAAAAACCTTGTTTTATTAGTTTTGCGAATGCAATTCTATCAGAAATGTTGCCACAGAGCAAGTAACAGAACTGCATTACAAGTTTGATAAATATGAATACGGATGCGAATAAATCTTTCATTTTCAAAGATGTTAGTTTTTAGATATAATGCTATTTAAATGGATTTATATATAGTAGCATTTTCATTCAACATTTTAAAAAACATTTTTCATTCTGAGTCAATAATTCATTCTGAGTCGTTCAATATTAGCAAAGACTGACAATCAGCCAGTCATTGCTAATATTGAACGATTATTTTTTTTCTAGATTATTTTTTACTAGAGCATTAAACATTTTCTTTAAAAAAATGAACTACAATCATTGTTCTAATTCTGAAATTCGCAGAATAGTGCATTTGCAGCAAAAACTTTTTTTTATGTGCGGTCGTAATTATGTAAATACGTAGCACCTATAGTTGTCGTTCAATCCGTCCGTCTGTCAGCATACAATAAGGCAAAAACTACCCAATCAAATTATTTGAAATTAAAAATATATAATTATTACATAACATTGTCTGGTCATTTCAAATTTTATGAAAATCGAATGCATAGTTCAATTACAGGGACAATCAAAAGTATTCCATTGCATTAAGGTCAATAGGGGAAAAAAATCAAATGCATTTTAATGGTGTTACACTCTTTCGAACATTAAGAAAATTGATATGCATCTATGAAGTACATACTAAATATACATTCTGTACAATCTGTGGATTAAAAAACATCTCTTATAGATTTACAGGGACACACAAAATTATTCCATTACATAATGACATTGTTTGGTGCGCGTTTTAATTATATTAAACTATGGAACATTTTATGAAATTGATATACGTTGCTGAGGAATACTACAAGTTACCTCCTGTTTAATTGAAAGCACATAGTATTTACAGGGACACGCAAAAGCTTTCGGAAACTTATAGTGTATCCGAGATACTGCATAATATTACATCAAGATCTGAAAATTATGGGGTGCGTTCATAATTATATAAATAATTATATAAATACGTAACACTTGTAGTCGTCATTTTGTCCGTCCATCCGCCTGTCTGCCTGCATGTAACAGAACAAAAACTATCTAACCAAATCTTTTGAGATTTAAAATATATCATTATTGTTTAATTTTATCGAGTAATTTTAAATTTTATAAAAATCGGATGCATACTTTAATTACAGAGACAATCAAAAAGATTCCATTACATTACGGTCAATAGGAAAAAATAGTTTTAAATACATTTTAATTATGTTACACTCTTTTGAACAGAATCGACATGAATCTATGAAATATATACTAAAATATACGTTTTGTACTATCTGTGATACAAAAGAAATTTATTATTAATTTACAGGGCCGCACCAAAGTATTCCACTACATAATGGTACACGGGAAAATATTGTTTGGGGCGTGTTTTAATTTTATTAAATTATTTCACATTTTTTGAAATTGTTATACGTTGCTGAGGTTTAATAAAAGTTACTTCCTGTATATTTACAGGGAAACATAAAAGATTTTGACCACTATACTGTATCCGAAGTACCGTATACTATAACAGAAAGATCTGAATATTTTAAAAACGTCATTATAGTACGAACGCACCTCATTTGCTACTCTTCCCGAGCAATTTGCAACTTGTTTTATATTTCTGATAGGCTGTTACTATATTGACGTATCTACATGTATTTATTCTTGTAAGACTGTCGAAATGTACAAAAAATTCTTTTTTATCGTTTTGATTTTTCATGTATACACAAAAGTTACTCTATGAAAGCAATTGGCATATTGATGTAACATTTAAAACTGTGAAAATGAAACATCAAATTGAAGAAATTATATCTTATGCGAAAGTTAAAACAGTAACAGAGAAAAAATACTTGAAATTTTCCTAAAATAAAACAAATATTCACTTATTCATAAAGTGCTAGATAGTACTCATAGCGATATAATGACTAAAATTATAAATCAATAAAAAAAAAGTTCCCAGTTAAACTGATGACATTATTCACAGATTATCAAAGCTAATGTATTCTTATTTCATTAATCATTTCACAGTAATATTGAAGTTTTATTCAAAGAATAATGCCCTATGCATAATCGTCAAAAATCTCTTTTACTGTAACTAAGGGGGGGGGATTAGTTCCCTTATTTCACACCACTATACTTAACCAATAAACATAAAAATATACTCAGGGAAGTATCTTATAAGGATAAACATACTAAATTAATGTAAAGCAATTCTGCAATAATACCCAATTTATCTAAATTAAGGAGCGAAATTAAATCCCGTCATCTTTATGATTAATCAATGATCCTCTAAAATAGATCTGAAAGCGCCTTCTCAGAATGAACCTATATCCAAAATTTGAGGAAAATCGAATATTTCTATCAAGAGTTATCGCGTTACATACATACGTACGTACAGAAACTGTCGGCACGTAAGCTCTTAGGATTTTACAGTCTGTGAACCTGTGATCTGAAAAACGATTGGAATAATTATTAGTTTTATGATTTATTATTATGACAATGACACTTAACAGAAAACTAAAGTAATCGTAACTTTACACTCTAAGTAATTATTTCTAATTATTTATTTATGTTTCGACTAATAACCGAAAAGTTATGAAGATTCACCACACCAATTTAACAATTAACATTGGCAATGATTTCGAATTACATTTATTTACGACAACGCAAAATCATTTTCGTGCACCAAAATTCTTCTTCGACTTTTTAAACATCATTTAAATTTACAGTTTATAATATGTTCTCAAAATGTTAAGTCATTTTCTGTCAATTTTAAGACATTCCCAAATGGAAAGTAAAAGCTTTAAATAATCATCAGAAAGTCAACAAGCATCATAAAATTCAATGTAATCCCAAATGCATGCCTAATAATTAAATTTAGAACTTTAGCTTATTTTCCTAAATATTTACTTCAAAAACTTTTCTTTGGTTGTGGATTTATTGAAAATGTGTCCTTTGGCGTATTCATAATTCAATGATTTGAAATATTTTTTGTGAATATTTCGGAAATTTTGAATGGTAGCAAATGCTATTCGTTTTAAAATTAAAATTGTAGTATGGAAAAAAAATTCTAAAGTTATTTTTATGATTTTCTACATCTTTTTAAATGGGCGGCGAACAAGTATTTCATAAAAGTTTCTTTTGTTAAATGGGGGTTTGAACGAGTACATGATGAGAATACAACTTGCAAAGAGTGCAAATTATGTTAAAATATTGTCAGAACGTAACTGTTTTGGAGTCTCTATAATCATTGAAATTGGAAATAGAATAATTAACCTGAATAAAAATGTTTAAAAATAGGAAACGAGTAAAAAGGATCATGGCCAAGAGTAAAATAGGTACCATTCCGACCATTTTGCTCTGAACGTAACATTTTGATCCTGTTGCTCCTTATCATTAGCTTCTTTGATCGCTTTCTTATTTTTCAACATTGTTATTTGATATTTATTAGTTATCTTGGTATTGCATTAATGATGAAGTTTTCTCAGGTTCAAAACGTCTAAGCTGTAAAAATCTGCTTTATATATATATATATATTTATATATATATATATATATATATAACTTTCTATTGTAGCATTTTGAATATATTTTCACGTGTTAAAAAATGTACTTTGGCAATCATCTTGTTTCATTTTTCACAAATTTTTGTGCTAAAACATAAATATCCATATCAGTAAAGTATAAATATAATTGAAAGTTTTATGGAAAAAGATATTTATAGATTTTAAACTGCAAACATCAAACGGTACAAGACACTAATGGAAATCTGAAAAGTAGATGTATAAGATCCGAATGTTTAAATATTTAATGGAATATCGAATGCTAACAGAAATCGGATAGTTTCTAAATTAAAAGAATCAAGTCTCGAATGCTGTAACGTTTAATGAAATGTCAAGTGTTATAAACAAATACCAATATTGTTTAATGAGATACTGATTATTTTATTATTTTTACACCCATGTCTAAAATTAAGGTCACAAACATAAAATCTGTAATAATAAGATAAAATAATAAAAGATAAAATCTTCAAAACTGGTGAATTATTCACTGTTTTGTCACGAAATTTGTCACAGAAATATATTACAATAGGAAAAGGAATTTAGCAACATAACAATATAGAAAAGATTTCAATTGTTGATTAAGATATACGGTATATCAAAAAGTGTTAAACCATGAAGAAGAGATAATACCGTTATCTCGAGAAAAATCTATCTAATATGGGATGTGACCACCGTGCACTACTATAAAAGTCTCCCTGCGAGCTTTCATACTGTTTATAAGGGTGTCAATAAATGTTTGGGACAACAAAGCCCATTCTTTTGAAATCGCGGTGTTACACAGAGCAATGGCTTTCTCAGGCCATTCCAAACATCTTCAATAACATTGAGGTCCGGGTATTTCGAGGGCCAATTCATATGGCGAATATCCTATTCTCCAAAAATATCATTAACAATGTAAGCTCTGTGTGGCTTCGCATTTTAGTCCAAAAACATGAATCTGGCTCTGCATGTCATGTAACAAACTCACATAGGATTCAACGACCTTATTCCTATTATGTAAAAATAATTATATCTATAATTTTAATTGTAAGGTTTGTAAATAAAATATATTCATGTTATGGATTCTCTAGTGAATTAAAATTTAATTTTGAATAATAGTTTATCATTTTTTAAAAGAAATTACAATTATTATTTTATGTTAAACATCCATATTCAATTATTTAGCTTTAAAATCTAATTTTTATTTTATTTCAATGATTTCAGAGCAGCAGATGGAACGCAGCGTATTTTTTAGTCCTAACATAACTTTAAAGTTTAGTAACTAAGTACTGTTATTTGAATGATAATAAGATAAATTAATTTTCTTGAATATTTTTTAAAGATTAATAATAATTAAGGAGTAAGTATTTATTTATAAGAAATGTTATTTGGCAAAGATAAATAAAAAATAAAATATAAAAATAGTATTTTTTTTTATTTATATAAAAAAGATAAGAAAAAAAATAATTATAATTTTGAATGAAAAATTCAGTTTTCTTTTAGTATTTCACGTAGAACTTTCAATAATTAAATAACTGTCAGATACATTAACTAATCTTAACAGTAAAGTTTTAATTGCGTTTTTATATCTCTAAAGAAAAGTAAGTTTCAGCACTAAATAATGTTTTTTAAATATTTCTAACATCTTTTCAATTTACAGATTGCAATATGTCGCACAAAATGTTACATCATTTTCATATAATCTGTATTAATTCCCATACCATAAACGAATGCAACTAACAGTCATTAGAAGTTGAATTTTGCAATTTTTACTATAATCACAAATAAATGCATTTTAATTAAATTTAACCTTTTGTATATTTTTGTGAATGTTTACATCACAAAATTCATTATTCACAGTCAGTTTATCGAAAGTTTCTCTTTGATCATCTTTATCAGCAATTTAGATTATTATTTTGTGAGTAAACATGAGTTTTGACTTGTATTTTATAAAAATTGTTCTTTAAACATTTTGAAAGACTAAATTAAAAATAATTGTAAAATAGTTTTATTAAAGTTATTCTGTTTGAAACACGGTTTTAAATGTATGGAATTCTCGTATTTTGATAGTTGATTTCTATTAAAAATTTATTTGTATACGAAAAATATTAATATAAACATCGTAAAAATAGAATTAATATGATTTAAAATTTTTAAAGAAATTAGAAATACATTTTTGTAAAACTGAAAATTGGGAACAATATATATCGAAAACAGTTATCTGAAAATGTTCTCTTTAAAGCACCAAACCTTGAATGCTTTGATGTTTAATGAAATATCCCATGATGACAGAAATTAATTAAAAAACTTTCACTTTAGATATTGAAAATACAATTTACATTTTAAAACTATCAAGTCTCAAATTCTGTAATGTTTAAGGTAATCATAATATTAGAATAAAACATCGACATTGCTAAATGCATTTTTGCTATTTCTGTTCATGTTAGTGTATTTTCAAGAATTATACATCATGATGAATGATATTATTTAACAACGAATACTTTTTGCGATTTTAGAAAACGCTATTTTAATTAACTTATGTTTTTTTAACCAGATAACGATATATAAAATAAGCTCTATAAAATTTCAATACATATGTGGTACTATAAGATGAAGTCTTCGGAATACAAGAAAAGACACTGGAATGAAGCTTTTTAAAACAATGGCAATACCCACTTTACTATACAGAGGTGAAACATGGACATTTACAAAAAATGACGAAAGACAGGTATAATCCTCGGAGATAAAATGTTTGAGAAGTGTGAAAGGATGTTTAATAATGGATAAAATAAATAATGTCTACATCAGAAGAAAACTTGGGGTTATGCCAATATTGAATAAAATAGAAAATTTCAGAAAGAAATGGAATGACCACTTAGAAAGGATGACTTCTGACAGAATACCAAAAGCAGCTTTGGATCATCATTCAAAGGGAAACAGAGATAAAGGTAGGCCACGAAAGACATGTATGGAGGTTGGAGCAGGCTTACAGCCTTTGTCCATCTTGGGAATAATGATGATGATGATTAATTGACAAATGAATGAATTCCTAAATGTAATGACTCATATAATTGTAGTTTTGTAATGAATGATGACTATTATATTTGTATTTTGTAATTTCTAAAAAAAAAATAACAATAAATTAGAGGATAGTTAGTTCATGTTCGAACGTCTCATTATACATTTAACTTTTAGTGTTTCACTAAAAACTAACAATGTTTAAATACCTCTTCAATACATAAATTAATTTTTACACTATATTTCCCATGTGTTTAGTTATTTTAAAGTAAAATCAATTTTCGTGTTTTTAAGAATAATATTATTCGATACTTCCGTCATTCATTAAATTTATGAATCACAATGTGCTCGGAAATGTGTTAAATCATTTACTGACAATTTAAAAATACTTGTATAATGAATTGAAAAGAGCCTAAACGTACATCCAAAATTCAACAAGGATTATAAGTGTCAGTGTAATCCCGAATGCATGCCTTTTAATTAAATTTAGAGCTTTCACGCATTTTTGCAAATACTTATTTCATGAAATATGTTTTGATAATGAATTTATTAAAACTGCCTCTTTTGGTATTTCCATAAATAATCATTGATACATTGAGTGATTAAATCAGGATATTTTGAACAGTTAAAAAAAGGTTTTCGTTAAAAATTCAGATCATGGGAATTAGTTTAATGTTTTTCAATAAAAATAATTTAAATGGATAGTGTTTATTTATTTTTTATAAACATTAATATTTAAATGTATAATTCTTATTTATTATAAAGTTTTAATGAAATAAGTATCATTTCCATGACTCGCTTTTACTTATTTTGTGTGCATTCAAATTGGTTATACACAAAAAATAAATAATATTTTCGTAAAAAGATATATGTAAATATAATACATGGATCTACCTATAGACATATAAGTAAATATGTAATGTCGATGTATGCGGTTTTTTGAGGGGGGATGGAGAAAATAGCCTTAACGAGGGAACTAAATTTTATCTTTCAACCTTTTCCATGTTTATATATTTTCATGTCCAATATTTTCATGATTATAAAACTCTTATCAAAACTAATAAATCTTATAAAGTCATTATAAAATCTAATAAATCTAAATTATGTAACCCTAAATTCATTATATTACTAAACAATATTCATTACGTAATTCCCAGTTGATTATACGCTAACAAATCCTCTTTAAGAAACATATCATATTTGGACATTACACTTTCCTATTATGTATGTTTCATATAATAAAAAGAAAATGTGCTTTTTTGCAATGAATAATCGTTAGAGAGCTACATTATAAAAAATAAATTAATATGTCTTCAAGACAGCTGGCAATACCCCCAAAACAAACCTCTTCCGTGCTACCTATGATTAAAAAAATGTTTTTCATGTATAAGAAGTCAGAAAAAAATATATTTTGGATTTAGAAAGCGTTCATAAAAAGAAAATTTCTACAGCTACAAACGCCTTTTGGAAATGTTCCTTACTAGTTAGTACAGTGTATTAATCACTTTCCTCAAATAGGAATATAAATTTTTAGTTTGCTATTCATTCTTAATTACACATGTTCAGCTACGTAATTGAATTTATAGATGCAAGGGAAACAAAAAATATTATTCTTATTGTTAATGTAAATGTTGTATATTTATCTTCTTTGTTGAATACTAAAAGGTTCATTTCAGAATAAACAGCATTCAAAACACCTATGTTCATCGTTCAGAGAACTGATTAATAACAATAGAAACTACTCGGAAAAGTTTTCGAAAACTAGTGGCAGCAAAATGAACTTTTTTTTTAAATCTCAAAAATTTATTAGTTTTTGCGATTTCTAATAGTAAAAAAAAACCTTTTGGAATCTTTATATATTTTCGTTAATGTTTGTATTATACTGGCCAATGCTAGATGTACGTGTAGTTAAACTGAAAGTTAAATGTTAAACTTTGAAAATCGAAATAAGCTGCGAACTGTGTGATTAACAGCAGTTAAACATTAATTTAAAAATTAAAAGTGTTTATTAAAATTAATAACTTTAGCGTTTAAATAATATTTTTAAAAAAAAATCAACTTTTAATTCATGTTTAGTTTCTCATTTGCATGTATAAAAAACTAATAGCATGTGGTACCAAATAAAAACTTCCGATAATTTATTTTAATTCTCTACTAACAACAAAGTATATTTACATGCCTTTTAGATGCATAAATCAATTATGATGGGAAACTTCAGTTTTGTTTATTATCTTCAAAACAAAATCATTTCATATTAAAATGAGGTTTTCCGACACTTCTATTGCCATTCCAATTTACAGCGCGCGTTAAATTCCAATAAACATTGAATAGTATTCTTGCAATAAAACATACTTATCATTTTGTATTGAAATGCTGATAGACAGACTTTAGATATGCAACAATATTTAGATTTGTAAATAGAATCCAAAATATATGTCATTAAATTAAATTTAGTGATATGTCATACTCTTGTCATACTCATGTGCATACTCTTTGAATAGAGTATTTCAGAAATAATTTGCCCAGTATGGCATTTTTTAACACTTGTTTTGTTTGTCATTTATTATATGCTTTTAAAAAATGGACATACTTTACTAATGAATCATTCTTGATATTTTATTTTAATTCTTCACTAATAACTAAACTATTTATATATCCTTTAGATGCACACATTAACTATGTTATTAAATTTGAATTGTGTTTATTTAATTCAAAGCAAAATCCTTTCATCTAAAAATAATGTTCTTCAACACTGCTATCGTCATTTCAATAAAGAGCCAGCGATATATTCTGGTATATGTTGAATTATATTCTCGCAATAAAACACACTTTTCATTCGAGAATAAAATGCTTCTAGACAGTCTTTAGAAATTGAACAATCTTTAGATTTGTCAATTTAATCCAAAATTTATATCATTAAGTTAAATTTGGTGATATGACATAATTTTGTAAGTGTGCATTTAACAAAGCGTTTTACTCAGAGTTAGTTTATCTAAAACAAATTCTATGTTTTTAAAGATACTTTAGTTAATGTAAAAAGCATTTTTATTTAAGATATTTTCTTAGATTGGAAGCATTTAAAAGAAAAATATTAAAAAAAACAACGAATCAACTTTTTTTTATTTAGCTTTAGTAAAAATTAATATTTTAACTTTAAAATTATGCATATATCTCTACAAACTTACAAAAAAGTCTAAATATGTATGGAAATTTCAAGAATTTTTTCAAAAACTTAAAAAATATTGCATAGAAAACAAATAAACTTATAAGAAAAATCTAAAAGAAACTAGGATTTTATTTAGTGCACCTACTAGGATTAAATGATAGCTTAATGAACTAAAATTTTAGAAATAATTGATATGTCAATTATAAGATTTTCAATAGTTTTTTCATGTTTTTTTTAAATAACAGACCATAATTGAATATAGTTGTTGAAAATAGTTGTGTTTTTACATTGTTTTTTGTACATCTACCAAAATATTTTTGGCAGATGTACTCGCAACAGTATACACACAAATCTTACTGTTTGATTCTACTCCAATTAATCTAATTAGTCATTTCAAATCTAATCTAGAATTTAGTAACTGGTTCCGTATTATGAATCTATAAACAATGACTATTTTTTATGGCATACAAACGCGCATTTAATCATAAAAATAAGATAAAACGATATTCAGCGCAATTTGACACCATAAGAGGGGAAGATAATAAGAGGATAATATACATTTGACATTTTAAGGTCCTTGAAGCAACTTCGAATTACATACGGCTTTCGCCAGAATGATCCTTATTACACACAGAACAACAATAAGCTCCAACAACTTTATTTACTCTTACCATTCCCTATTTTACATACAAGTACAAATGGACACATTTTGTTACATCAATGTGGTATCTGAAAATTCGAACCCGGGTACCCCGCCGTGGCAATCCTACGCAATACATATAAATAAATCAACATGTCAACAAAACATTCCTTCTTTTCATTTCGGAAATAAAGAGTTCAAATGAAGCATGTTCTGGTAACTAGGGGATTTTAGAATTAGCCGGAATTCCCACAAAGTTTTAAATGATAATTATACTTTTAGTTACATTTTTAGGAGTGATGGAAAAATAAATTTTGAGAAAAATACTTTTAATGATCTTATTCACCATCTACCTCAACCTACGTAACCTCGGTCGAACACTCAAATGAAATTCGTGATAACATTTGATTGGACATTATCAAGGAGACGTCCAATCAGGATTAAAGATGAATACTGTTTGAGCGTTCGACCGAGGTTTTCGATGTAACTCGGGGTCGAAGTACTTGGTGAATAAGAGCGTAAATGATAAATTAGTTTATTTTTGCTCTAAATTTACAATTATCTATGTTCTAAAATATGACAGAAGCAAGAACAAAATATTTTTTAAATCATAAAATGTTGTATTTTTAAAGGAAATAATAAAAACAAATTGATAATTTTCTCGTAAGTTATAATTTCCAATGTATGGATATCTTAATGAAATTTCATGTATTTAATCCAAAATATAAGATTTCTTTTTCAGTGCCAAACCTTATTTAGAGGTGAACTTTTACAATGTTTTCTTATATTGTCGTAAGAACTGTTGTACAGCTCACCCAATATGGGACGAGGCTCCATTCTCCGTCTTACATAAAATAATTGTGTAGTAACCGAACATGTTATAGGGCTTGTTGGCCGTAAGAAGACATAAAGAATATAAGTACCAAGAATGTAACTTCCAGTAAAGAGAAACCACAATGGGATTAATAGATATTGCAGGGGTATTTCGTAAATGACATTTGGTGGCTCCTAAGTCCATATTCTGCAGTTCTCCGTATTGACTATCCTATTCAAATGAAAATGGGGTTCAATTCAACATGAAATCTTATGGGCAGGCATCTCCACCTTCATTCGTGCTAAAAACGTTAGCGCAAATTGCAGTTTCTGCTTCGAGTCACCTGGCAACAATTGTTGATGGCAACTAATTTTATACGGATAAAATTAAATTGCATTTCTTTGGGTTTTTCGAACAATAGCATATAGAATATTCAACTTTCGGTCAATTCCACGTGTTCCAGAGAAATCACAAAGCAAGATACTTCTATTAAAAAATTCTCTAAAACATCTCAATGAAAAATTTCAATACAATTATTCAGATTTGACTTAGTTTCAGACACGCTGTATTTTTGACTAATTAATAAATATGTAAATCTATGTTCGTAAGCTAGATTTTAATTATTTCAATAGGCTTTTTTCCGCGCTATATTAAATCAAAAGATTAGAATCAGAATGCATTTTAAATCAAAATATCTCAGAGTTTTTTTATACGAACTAAAATTCTTTCTTCAAGTATTATTTCTTAAAGTTGAAACCGTTCTTTTCAAATTAAGATTGCTAAATTAATTGTAATAACAATTTTATTTGTGTTTATTTATTTTAAGAAAAAATTATTTTCGTGTAAGCTGATATTCTTATACACTCTTATTACCATTTAAAATTTAAATTGCGATATATTCTATAAAATGTTAAATCTTTTTTCTAGCAACACAATAAACTTCTCCCTATTTCGAAATGAAATCTATTAGATAATCTTCAAAAATTTAAGAAGGATTTTGTTTGTCAGTATTCTTTAAAATGCATGTCTTTTAACTAAATTTAATGATGCGTCATAATTGTATAGCTGTCTTTTTCACAAAGCATTTTACTGAAAGCGAATTTATTTAAAATTAATTCTTTCGTCTTTTTCAAAAATAATTTAGTTAAGGTAAACATGTATTTCATGTAAGTGTAGTTTCATGTATGTTAAATAGTACATAATGTGAGTAATTAATTTGAGGAAGAGAAATGTAATCTATAAAAGATTTTGTAAGGATTATTACACTTTTAATTAAGTTGAAGCGACATTTACATGATTCATAATCCTTTATTGTACATGGTTGACCTTATATTGAAATAATGCTTACGCTATGTATAATGAAACATACTTTTGTATATGTGTATTTCAGGAAGCATTTTGTTGACTGTCATTTTACTTTAAATTAATTCTGAATTTTTTTCAATAATAATTTAGATAAAACAATTAAATAACTTGTTTAATCAATTTTTTAGACTTAACATACGATATGATTTTTAAAGAGATAAGTAGGATACATTTTTCAATAAATTAAATTTCAACACCTGATCCTCTAGTACAGTAAAAAAAAGTTAATAACGAAGTGCACGATTCTACAATTTTAATTGAATGAAAAAAATATAAATATTAGAAAAAAAATTATAACAAGCGAAACTTTCGAAATCAACGCAAAAAAAATCCAGAAAAAAAACCTAAATTTCTGATTTGATATAATGCGTTTATGGCAAGTAATGAAAATTGCATTTTTAAAACTGCTAATAAATAATTTAACATTTGTTACACATTCTAATTTCCCTTTATTTAAGTGCAAAGTTGGTAGATTCAGTATTGGAATACGCATAAACCCATTGAACACTTTACGAAAAGGAATCTGGGAGTTCTGTTTTCCGTGTGTCATAGCAATTCATTTATTTCTTTTACTAACTCCGAACAGGGAGAAACATTCCGGGACTCTACCATGTTCTCCAGCGGTTGCTGACCAAAAATGTTTTCGCTCGTAAGGGTCTCTACAGTCCAGGACCGGGAGTTGGGATCCCCGTCTTAACTAATTCCAAACAGTCTTTGAAGTATCCATATTTTGATAGTTGAAGAATGTTTCATTTTATTTTAAGGACATAGAAAATATATAAATTTATAAGTTCAGATGATTCATACACTATATAACCAAAGATGAACTTGGAAGGTTCCAGTAAAGGGATTTCCCTTCAGAAATTGTTGGCATGGATTTGACTTCTCAATAAGTGTTGGGTATATGTGGGTGTGTAGGGGGGGGGATCGAAACGGACGGACTACTTGGCTGTTCTCGAGCAGGTTGGTGTTGCAATCGTTTCGCATGAAATCAAGTCGTTTGGTATTAAGTTGTATTATTGCGGTGGCAGTGCAATTTTTTGAGCGGCGCGCTTGTAAAGCATGGCCCTCGAGTTTTCTGGATTGGGTGCAAAAGGGTCTCAACAGTCCAGGACCGGGAGTTGTGATCCCCGCCTTACCTAATTCCCAACAGACTTCGAAGTTTCAATATTTTGATAGTTGAAGAATGTTTTATTTTATTTTAAGGACATAGAAGATATATAAATTGATAAGTTCAGATGATTCACACTGTAAAACATTTGTAGAAACGTTACCCCGTAAAATTGGTGGCAGCATTGCTGCCTCCAATTTTATGGGAGTATTTTAACCGTTAAAACCGGTGTAACATTGTAATGTTACACTAGTAATATATGTTTAAATTACACCATTGCATATATGGAAAAAATTACTCCATGAAATTGGAGGCAGCATTTGCCACCATTTTTATACCGAATTTATGGAGTAACGTTACACAAATGTTTTACAGTGCATACACTAAATAACCAAAAAAGAACGGTCGCTGGCAATTTTAAATATTTTGTCAAACATAAAAAAAATTAGGCATTACCATGAAATTCCGGGTGTGTGAACAAAATAATACAGGTAATATATTTTCGCGAAGAGCTTTTCCGAAATCCCATAGGGGACCGTCAACAAATTAAACAAGAACAAATATAATTTTATAACCTTGTCAAAACTAATGTTCCAAAAGCGTGTGACTGTGAATTATGATTAAGCAACTTACAATAATAATTTGAGTTCATTTGTATGAGGATAACTTGTATATTGATATAAAAATTAAGGTTTTTATAAAAATAGTCCTAAATTTTGGCAAGTTTTTTTGCTTATAATTTGACAGATCTTAATAAAAAAATGTTCTTTTTAGAAATATGACAATCAATACTGTACACAACTTCCTGCAATCAAAATTAAAAAATAATAAAAATTGCATGAAAAATTAGCAAGTTTATTAAAGAACGATTCACTACGCGTATGCGAATGAAATTAAAATATAATGTGCATAATATGCTAGCTAAATATACAGAGCAACTTTTATGAAAATCTCAAAAACATAGCTTTAAAATTCTAAAAAGTATCGTCGATAGAATAAGCTTAAACTCCATTGTTCGCAAAATGGTTCTTCATGTTGCGTGCAATATAGTATATATTGCACATACTACTATATTGTACAGTAGTATATGCAACATAGCAGTTTCAGTTTCAGTTTCAGCTAGGTGGGGAGGCCTACCAAATGGGTTAAGCTCAACAAGCCCCACCTAGCAGGGTGAAACAACTATGCTAAAAGCCGAACCATGGACTAACGCAGGAGTGCCAAAAGGAAAGGTGAATCTCCGTAGATATCCTGAGCTAGGAGAAACCAGAGGTACTACTGAATGGCCCCTAGACCGCTCTGAAAAATATATTAGATAACAAATGAAAGAATATAATTTAAACACAATGACAACGCGTAGCCCTATCTATTCAGTGCGTGCTCAAAATGTGCAACATAGCATACGCAATATTTCACATACTACTATATACCATCGTATATTACAAAAAAAAGTTAGATTACAAATTATTTATATTTTTTTACTACCTTGTGTTATTCGCTTTAAAATTTAAATAAAACTCATAGCTGAAACTTTCTTTATGGAAAAATGCATAAATCTAAGTTACTATTCCTCCTTAAATGTGATCTTTTATTACTTTTAGGAACACCATTATACATTTAACTTTATAAAATGATTTGTATTATTTTTACTGTAACACTGGCTTCAAAGCATAAAACCCCGAAACAATTAATGTAAGGAATTAAATATACAATAACAAATAATTTTATCAAAAGTGTTTAAATGATTTCTTTTTCTCTGCTCGTTTATTTTTAAAATTGTAAACTGAAAAAATTACCATTGTCTCTGATTACTTTTCAAAAATGAATGAGACAATTAGAAAAAAAATTATATAAAGAACGCATTAAAAAACACGTTCCAAAAAATTTCCTAACTTTTATTATCAAACTGAAAAGAAAAGAGTTTGACATTTTGTGAAAGGCTACTACACAGAGCGTCCTCGAATGCCTTGTACAAATTTGGTGGGTAGGTAGAAAACATCGTTAAGAATTCACAATTACAATTACATCGGAAATCATGGGCGGAAGCGTAACCATAACGAGATAAAGAGACACAAAGACAGTAAGCCCACAACACAGAATGTGGAGCAAAACGCTTTATTGCACAATTAATAATAAATAAAAAGTATAACATAAAAGCATCACAGAAGATGTTCGAAACTGCGGCCATTGCCAAGCACGCACGCATGCCACAGACGTAATGGGTTGGCGGGCATGTTCAAAAATACTGGGCGGTTCACGGATCGTAGCAACAGCAATGAGTATTCGTGCCATCAGGTCCATTTCAAAATTCATGGGTGTATCGTACACAAAGCCCTTCATAGCACTTCAGAGAAAAAAAATCAGAAGAGATAAATCAGATGATCAAGGAGGCCAAGCGAAAGGACCACAATACCCAATACACTTGTTTCGAAATGTCCAGTCGAAATGGTCGCGTACACGCATTCCATAAAGAGTTGGCGTCCCATCGTGCTAAAACTATATGCCAAGCAAGTGCGGGAACATTGGTAAACCAAACAAAAAATCGTAATTATGGAAAGATAGCCCACTGGCAGCACTGTGCTGACCTTGAAAAACTCACATACCAGCAGCACCTATCGATTTCCGCCCATGCTTTCCTGTATAATTATGATTCCTAACAGTGTTCTCTACCTCCCCTTCAAATTTGTGTCCGGCATTCTTGAACACCCTGTATTTAAAAACTGAATTCTTCAGTTTTCCGTTTTAAACCTTTTTAATAAATTTTTAATAAATGCTAAAATTTTATCATTAAATTAATTTATATAGGAACAATGTTTTTCTTTTTTATCTGCAAAGTATAATTCTCAAAGGGTACTTTTTTTAATGTTACACATCCTTTTAATAAAAGTTAATGCATTAATCAAATGTACGTCAAAAATAATTAGTTTATTTTAATTTTTATAACGATTTATAAATAGTTTTAGTATTTACCACTATTTATTATGTATTTTACAGCATATAAATTTGTTTCTTGAAAATATAATTGTTGGTTTAAATTATTTATATGCTTGAAAATCCTTGAAGATAATAAAGATTTTAACTCAAGAAAAACTTGAACAAAGCGACTGTTGCTATAGTAACATGGAACACCTGTTATCAAAATTTAACGCTTTAATATCTTATTGTTCCTAAAAAATGTCTTTTTAGCTAGAGCTTCTAAAAAATATAAACTGTTTTCAAATAAATATTTTTTTTCATTTAAAACAAAATGCAATACTTTAAATTTCCAAAAGACAAAAAAGATATTTAGTTCGTGCATTTTTAATTGCAACAATTTAACTTTGTTTATAAATAACATGCATTGTTCTATAATCATGTATGAATGGAAAAAGAAATAAATGAAGCCAGTTACACTTGTTTTCTAAAGCGTTTATCGCAAAAAATTATCATAAAATTAAAATTTCATAAGCAATTAAAATTCTACTAAATCATCAGTTATTTTCTTCATTAAGTTTTAAAATTAATACAATAGCAGATCAAAAAATTAAGATGTAATTTTCGTCGATGATTTCAGGTTTCGAAAAAGAGGATTTAAATAACAAAAACAAAGCAGTTTAATATAGTTAAATATTTATGAAAAAACCCATTGTGTTCTTACTTAATTCATTTGAATAAAATAGTAAAATAACATTTAAAATTTTTATTTTCGTAAATTTGTTTCACTGTTTTGTTTTTTACTGCCAAATATTCAAAGCTCATATAATAGCATTCATATAATTTGTTGCTGTCGTACGCTGTCAAAAATATACAACAAATTGCCCAATCATTCAAATATTTTTATAGATAATGACTACTTAATCGTAATTTAACGCCATTCTGTCCTCATTATTGTCATTATAATGGTCAGAAACCATTTAGGTTTTGGTTATGTAACAGTTTTCTATAAAAACTGTTGAATGCCAGAAAATTTGCTACATATTTGTTACATATTAGTTTTAACAATTACCCATCCGCTATCTCAGTAGCCAATAAACTTAACAAAATAACGTAGGAATGTTAAAATAAATAAAATAAAACTGTATGATCTTGCTTAATATTTATTTCTAGAAAATTTAAAAGCTGTACCATGAAAGAAACAAAATTTCCTTCATCTACGAAAATGAGATATAGCCACAAATTACAATATATAAATTAGTTTCCAGAGTTTCTCACAACTTATAAAAGGGTTTTTTACCTTAAGTTAACTTAGACACCAATAGGTTTCTAAATATAAAAAAGCAGTTAAAAGGACAGTTTCTTTTACTGCCACTCAAATTCAGAAATTTTGTAGTAGTTATTATAGAGTACCAATCAGTTTCGTCTTACCACAATATCTGTCTTTAGATGCTATCAATTTTCAACTAAGCATTTTCAGCTGTATAATTAATTTATGCATATCAAACTTACAAAATAATATTAATTATAAGCGATTGCTACTGCAGTTATTTTAAGCTGTTTATATGTAAAACATGTTTCTTGAATATGGTAACGTTTACTTGGAAATTAATATCATACAAAACACCATATTTCGTTAAAGAATATCATAATAGATCTCATTATAAATCTCATAACTCAAAAACATTTCCGAAAATCCATGGCAGTAAAAAAGGTTTGGTTTTATAAATGTTTATTTATATTTCTGAAATAAGGTAATTTCAGGTTTTTAGTATCATGTATCGCATGTAACTCAAAAGATCTAATCGAATGTTTTCGTTTTTGGTTATGTTAGATTTTTAAAGATCAGGTACCCTTTTTCTTTTTCTACAGGATATTTTTATTATTTTCAGTCGTATTAAATTTAGACACTCTAGTCAGAATTAATTTTCATTGAGAGGACAGTAATACATAATAATAAAAGATGCAAGATTATGAAGTAAAAAGAAAATTGTTAAATTCTGATATATGTATCACAATATGTTTTAATTTTAGGTAAAAATTTTATTTCATAGTTCCCCATCGTGTGATATCTTTCAAAGCAGTCTAAAATATGCAGCCCTTCCTTTTACAGTTTGAACGTGCTGAGCAGGGTATTAGGGGTATACACTGGTATACACCGTATACCTTCTGGATTGTTTTAAAGAGCACCGTGCCCTTTGTTTCTCAACAAATCTATAGTATATACACTCTAGGATATACACTTTCTCTTGAGCGTATATCCTCTGCTTAGAGCATATACCGTCTGCTTTTTTTTTGCGACTACACCATTGTTGCCGAGCAATCTCTATTCTTTACATCTTATATCTTATCTTTTTAAAACTGCTTTCGATTGCGCAGTACATTTCTTTCGGTCATTTTGTTTTTGCAATTTTACATTATTATTTGTTAAATGTTTTAAAAAGAGAAGATATTAATAACACTTAAATATAATTTGTAATATATTATTTCGAATTTTAAATATCTGTCAGCTTAACATAAGGTCAGCATGGTTCTTTGCTGTGGTTGATAACAGAAGACGTATGACTGGAACTGTTTAAAAGCTTTGGCGGCTGTGATTGGACATACAACTCCAAAGTGTTAACTCATTAAAAGGTGTGATCATACTCATATCTAAATGAGGTGGTTGTTTAGAGTTCAAATGAGGTGAGTGAGGAAGTGACTACATTCATCTAGACTTTATGGTAACCATTTATAAATTTGGTATAAAGAACCAACACATTCAATGAGTAATCAAAAGTACAAAATGACTCATTGTTAAAATTATTAATGAAAATGGGGGTTCTGATTGGAGTGGATAGTTTGTATTATTGTCTGGTTTGGCGGTTTGAGCGGTTTGTAACCACGGTTTCCCTTGCTATTCATTTTCGGTACCATTACTAGTATTGCTTAGTTAAAATACTTTATGAGCACCTTGAATATGTATCAGAGTATAGGTTCTTGCTCATAATTTTCCTCAAATTGAATTTTGTAAAATAAATCTAAATTTAATGCGAATTGGTAAAAACTGACAACAAATCTAACTTTAATCTATGTTGTTATACTTTTACTTGCAAGTTGTCTGATCAATAGATGGGGTATAAAAGTATTGATTTTTATCAAATTGCACCGTACTGTGATTTATTTTTATTTTTTTCATTCATGATTCCAAATAAATCTGGTCATTCACTTTTTAACAAGAAATACAAGAATCAATAACTTATTGACAAAAACTATTTAATGTTTTATGGCAATGTATATGTTATATCACATTTCACAACAAACAATTTTATAAGCAAATCGATTTACGTTCATATCGTGCCGTTACTATAAAAAGAGAAAGATATTAACCTTGAAATGAGATATATTACATAATTTCTATTTCTTCTAGATTGAAACTTTTTGCATACAGAAAACTATGCATACAGAAAAAAAAAGAAACTTTTACTTGAACAGTTTGGGTTACTCTTTTTAAAAAATCAAACACAGTTGAGTTAAAAGTAGTTTCTATTTATATGCAATAGTGTTTTTTTCAATTCTGAGTTTGAAATATGAAGCATGTGAAGCACAACTCGTATGTTATTACTGCAGCGTGATAAATCTTAATTTAATATTAAAAAATGATAATGCAGCTGTATTCCAATTCAATAAATCAAAAATGCACGTCTTCAACGTTTTATATTTAATAAAAATATTATTAAAATATTTTTTGTTCATAATATAATGCAACAGATATCAACATTTATCTGATAATCCTTTTTGTATATTTTTGTTGTAACAATAGAAAGGTCGATATTCCACGGATTACGGATGAATAAAATCGTTAAATATAGCCGTTCTTCATATCTTAATATGTTTTTCCAACCAACACGAGATGATACTTTCTAAAATCTCAAGTTTCCTATTTTTTATTCATTACAAAGTAAATCGTACACGATTACAGATAAAAGTACGATTGTTTGTATTTAACGTCTATTATACAGAATGACCAAGAAATAATTTGCCCACTTCAGTCGATTCTATACTAAGTTCTATTGTCCTAAATGTGATCAAATTTAAACTATTAATAGCTCAAATGATGTCTAATATTTTATTAAAAAATATACAGGGTGTCCCCTCTCAACGGTGGCCAATGGCTAATTTCTAAACCGTTGGTCATAGACATATAGTTCCAATTGCAAAAATGCTTTAAAAAAGGCAAAGAATTGTTTTTTAAGCGATTTTGGTCAAAAAAATGTTTTACTAGAAAATTACGAAAATTAAATTTTTATACGGTCCCCAGGTCCTATAAGTTATATTTAGTAAAATTTTTTCAACACTTTAGCAAGTAATACAGAAAAGGTCCCATTCATGTAACATTAAAATTGACCGAGTTATGAAACTTTAAATTTCATGACTTAAACCACTTTTCTATAGCTGAAAACGGATGAGTTCCACGGAGCTTTAAGGGAACGTACACTGAGTGCTTAAAGTATTATAAAGGGAGTTGATTTCCAACGCTGTTCAAAGGCTACTTCCTAAACTATTTGTCACAGACATATAGTACCAATTACAAAATGTTTTAAATGAGCGATTTAACTGAAGGCGCTGTCACCGTATAAGTTTTACGGTAGTGTTAATTATAATTAATTAACTTCTAGATTGGTTATTAAAATAACTGAAGACATGAATTTCAAAATTCTCTTTATCGAAAAAATCAAATTTTGGGAAATAGCGAAAAAACTTTAAATGCATCTATTGGTTTTCATTATAAATTTTTAGATTGCATTGTTACAATAGTGGAGGTTTGTATAGACTGATAGAGAAATCAAAAAGCGAGAAGTCGAGTTTTGAAATTCATATCCTCAATTGTAATTTTACGTATTTTTTATTTTGTAAGCAAATAAAGTTGATTCTTTTCGTGATTTTATTTTAAAAAGGTATGTTATTTTGATAAGCTTTTATTTTATTCATAGTTTTCGTATGTAAATTTTCCTAGTTTAAAACTTATATTCAAATTTTAACTCACTTCCAAATATCTGATTGAGGTTCAATTCCCATACTTATTTAAACCCGATGACAATATAATATTAATACGATTTTAGGTGCGTTCCATTTATTTATTTTATAGGACTACATCAAATTCTATTAGGTTGAGTAATCTAATAGAGCTTCAAATATGTATCATTTTGTAACGATTTGTGACTGTTGCTTTTCATAGTTTAATTTAACAAAATTTCTGTTATTTTTTTACTTATATTTTTAGCACAAATTGCATATTTTACTTTAACATGTAAATGTCAACAAAAATTCTGAAACAACATTGTAAAAAAAAAATTTTACTTTCAATGTTTAAAGTTAAATTTTCTATCTGATGTTTATTTTTATTTCCAGTAAATTTGTGACTGACCCCTATTTTGCAGCAAAAAATATGCTTCAACTTTGAACAGCTATAACTCGGTCAATTTTGATCGCAGAGGAATGGGACTTTTTTTGTCTTACTTGTTAGAGTAGTGGTAAAAAATTTCTAAATATCACTTATAGGACCGGGGGACCGTATAAAAATTCAATTTTCGTAATTCTTTAGTAAAACATATTTTTGACCTAAATCGCTTAAAAAATAATTCGTTACCTTTTTTAAAGCATTTTTGCAATTGGAACTATATGTCTATGACCAACGGTTTAGAAATTAGCCATTGGCCACCGTTGAGAGGGGACACCCTGTATAGATAGTACTGAAAAAAATGCAAAATTTCACCTCTAGTGTTTAAATGTGTTTAAATGCATCACAACGCACCCCTATACTGGCAAGATTTTCTATTTTTTTATCTTTGTAATTGTTTAGTAAATATTAAGCGCATCATTTGAACTATCTGTAGTTCAAATCTCACCATTGTAATTCTCATTTGGACCAATAGAATGCAATATAGAGTCCTCTCAAGTGGACAATTTGTTTCTTGCAGTCTCCGCATGTTTGTGTGAGTGTGTCAGCTTTTTCCCGAGTACTGGGTATGCCGTATTCCACTGCACTGAAACTTCATTTTTATTGACCAGTTTCACTTTTTTAATATTATTTACTATTTATAAAGCAAATTAAATGTTTGAGGAGTATTACAGCACCCCCTACCAGAGAAATTTGCATTTTTATTTAATGTAGTATTTTTTTAATATCATGCTCATCCTGAAGAATTCAATTGTTCGAAAGTTTATTTTATTAATATTTTACTCAACTCAAAATTAAACACTCATCTCTTGTTTTAAAACAGTTTATTCTCATGAGTAAACTCAACTCAGGTTCTTTCGAACATTAATAATTTCACAAAACACAACTCCAATAAAAACCGTAAAATTTTTTCACATAACTCATTAAAAAACATTCTAATCAAACTGAAAACAAAAAGAATATTGTTTCACACAGCTTAGGTAAAAGCTGAAGAAATAAAACAGATAATGTATTTATCACAAAAAATCGTTTGCACAGAAAACTTTTTACATTTTGAAATAATTAGGTATATCTTGGTTGCTAGGTGACAAAGTCAGTAGAAAATTAAATAGCCTTTTATCAAACATACCGCCCCTCTTGAAACCTCTGAGGGGGGTTTCAAACTAAAACACTGCAATTACAACCATTGTAAAAAATATAAAGAACAATACAATTAAATACAATATAAATGAGTCACAGTTAAGTTAAATTTAAGCAAATATTTAAACAATTTTACATAATACATAATAAATAAAGAAATTTTACAATAATGTACACTTTCTTATAAAAACTGAATTACTTTTCAAGAGGTAATACAGCAATTTTGGATACTGCTCTTTTATATATTCCATTGGGGGTTTTTATATTTACAACTCTTATTCTATTATCATTACCAAAAAATACTTCTACAATTCTCCCTAATAACCATTTAGACACTGGAAGATCATCTTCCTTTATTACAACCATATCTCCTATTTTGAGGTTGTTTTTTGATATCATCCACTTATGCCTTTGCTGCAATGTACTTAAATAACTATTTTTCCACTTTTTCCAGATGGTCTGAACCATTTTAGTGGTCTTTTGCCATAAGTTTAGTCTATTATCTTCAATATTACTCAGGTCAGATTCAGCAATGGCATTAAGTGGGCGACCAATAAGAAAATGTCCCGGGGTCAAGACCTCCAAGTCATCAATATCTGTACTCAAGGGAGTAAGCGGGCGCGAATTTAAGATACCTTCAATTTGGACAATTATAGTTAACATTTCTTCATAAGTTAATTTAGAGTTGCCCACAACACGTTTAAAGTGATACTTGAAGGACTTGACTCCCGATTCCCATAAACCTCCAAAATTTGGAGCTTTAGGGGGAATAAATTCCCAAGCAATACCTTCAGATATCAAGTAATTAGTAAGGTTCTGGTCTGTTTTTTTTACCAATTCATGCAACCTTTTAAGCTCTACATTAGTCTTCACAAAATTGCCTGCATTATCACTGAAAATTTTTCGAGGTTTGCCTCGTCTGGCAAAAAACCTCTTTAATGTTGCAATAAAAGCCTCAGATGTTAAATCATTGACTAATTCCAAATGCACTGCCTTTGTTACCATACAAATAAAAATACAAACATAAACTTTATGATAAATGCCTTTACGTTGACCTGTATATCTAATCAAAAATGGACCACAGAAATCAGTTCCTGTGAAATTAAAAACAAAGTCTACATTTATTCTTTCTTTTGGGAGCTCGCCCATAATTTGCTCTAACAATTTAGGTTTGGCCCTAAAGCATGTAATACATTTATGTACAATTTTTCTACAAATAGCCCTACCGTTTAAAGGCCAAAATTCTCTTCGAACACAATAAAGTAAATTTTGTGGTCCTATATGTAGATATTTTTTGTGATAAAACTCGATAATTAATTCTGTTAATTTGTGTTTAGAGGGCAGTACAATTGGGTGTTTTGGGGCATAATTTACCGCGCTATTTTGGAGACGACCTCCAACTCTGATTAAATTATTTTTATCCAAGAAAGGATTTAATGAAAGTAATCTACTATTTTTTGGTAACTCCTTACCCTTAGATAACAATGTGAATTCAGAACTGAAATCTTTTTCTTGAACAGATTTTATGATAAACTGCTCAGCCTTCTTCAATTCAGCAGATGTTAGCTTACCTGAATACCTTTCTTTTGGCTTCTTGACATTCTGAATGAACCTGAAAACATAGCTAAGAATTCTTATTAATTTAGCATAATTATTACTCAATTGCAAAAAATAGTCAATAAAAGATGAACAGTCTGATATTAAAAGTGTAGTCTTTGAAGCTGTATGTTTAAGTTCACTTATGTATAGATCATTATCATTTTGCTCAAGTTCGACAGTATTTAAAGAATGTTCAGTTTGTTGTGTTAGAAATAGTGGGCCCTTCCACCATAAGTTACTCTGGAGAAGTTTGTCTGGATCTACACCTCGTGACACAAGATCAGCAGGATTATCAGAAGAAGCCACATGTCCCCAATGACTAATATCAGAAAGATTCTGAATCGTAACCACACGTGATGATACAAAGGTTTTTAAGTCACACGGCTGTTTTCGAATCCAACATAATACAATAGTTCTATCTGAATAATAGTAAACAGATTCTTTAGGAACTTTTAAGGTTTTGGCAACCTTATTCATCAATTTGGCTAATAAAACTGCACCACAGAGCTCCAAGCGAGGAATAGTGATTGTTTTGATTGGCGCAACTCGACTTTTACTGCAAAGCAACTGAGAAATTTGCTCTCCTGAAGAATTTGAAGACACAGCATACAATGCCACACCGTAGGCTTTCTCCGAAGCATCTGAAAAGCCACAAATTTTAATTTGCACTGGATTATTTGTAAAAATGTATCTAACAGCACTTATATTATTGATGGCTCTTAATGATTCTAAAAACTGCAACCAATCATCAAGCTCAGCTGTAGGGAGATTTTCATCCCAATCAATTTGCAGTCTCCACAGTCTTTGTAGGAAAATTTTTACTTTCGTCACAACTGGTCCAAGTAGACCCAAGGGGTCGAAAATGCGAGCAATATTTGACAGCACACTTCTTTTAGTTACCTTGGTTTGCTCACTGAATGATACACTAAAAGTATAAGTATCATCATTGGCATTCCAGCAAAGTCCTAGTGCCTTAGTTTCACTCATATTTTCAAAAGTGTAATTCTCATTTTAAAAGGCTGGCTCCATTAATTCTGGATGGTTACTAAACCATTTATGTAAGTTCATGCCACACGTATTTAATAGTTGAATAAGCTCAATTTGCAGTCTCTTAGCCGATTTTAGATCAGCTGCTCCAGTCAGGACATCGTCCATGTAAAAGTCTGATTGTACCACACCAGAAGCATACGGAAATTGAGATTCACCATCTATACCAAGCTGTTTAAGGCAGCGCATGGCTAAATAAGGGGCACTAGTTGTGCCATATGTGACTGTACATAGTCTGTAATATTTCATTCACCATTTACAGAATCTTTCCAAACTATGCGCTGTAAATCACGTTGACTTTTATCGATAAGTATCATGCGATACATCATTTTTACATCTGCTGTAAATGCATAGCGGTGTGTACGAAATCTAAGTATTATGCTAAACAAATCATCTTGAATGACACCTCCATTCAGCTGTATGGAATTTAGGGATTCTCCTGATGAAGTTGCATGTGAACCATTAAAGACAACTCTCAATTTTGTAGAACTTTTATCTGGGCGATAAACAGCATGATGAGGTAGATAATTCGCATGTATTGGCTCATCTGTTTTCTCTACTTCCTCCATATGGCCTAACTCTCTATACTCTGCCATAAATGCGCAATATAACTCTAAAAGATTTGGATTTTTGACTAGCCTATTCCAAAGTGAATTTAATCTATTTTCCGCAAATTGCTTTGATTCTCCCAAAGAACTAGGATCTTTTTTCAACGGCATTTGTACTATGAATTTGCCCGTTATATCTCTCTGATGTGTGTTTATAAAGTGGGAGTCGCATGCTAATTCTTCTGTATTTCTCAATGGTGTACTTTCTTCTACTCTTTCAATTTCCCAAAATTTTTTTTATTTCGAAATTTAAATCTGTTTCAGTAATTAACCCACAATGTATTTGTTCTTGATCGTTACAATCGTAAACACTCCCACTTACTATGCAACCGAACACCGTATTTTGCAGTATTAATTTAGAATTTGGTAGCTTCATACGACCCACCTTTATCAATTCTAGAAATACTTCAGCTCCTAGCAAAAGATCTATTTTCCCTGGTCTATTAAATTCAGGATCAGCAAGAATAATAGACTCTGGAATTCCTAGCTCTGAAATATTAATATATTTCGAGGGTATAATTTGCGAAATCTTTGGTATGATAAGGAAATCTAACTCCCGACTATAATCTCCCGAATTATTACTGATCAAGGCAGTAGTTTTATTTTTTACCGCTACAGAGGATCCACTTAAACACGATACCGAAATATTACTTTTTTCTTTTCGAATTCCTAATCTTTCAACTAACTGCAATGTTAAAAAATTGCTCATTGAACCATTGTCCAATAAAGCACGCACCGGAACTTTATTTCCGAATTTATCTCTCATATAAACAATAGCAGTGGAAAGAAGAACTGTTTTAACATTATTCGATCTCACAATTGAAGTACCAGTGAAATTTTGAATTTGGTTATTTAACTCAAATGGTATGGCGTCAACATTTAATGTTGGTTTACTTTCATTCGTCGACAATGCATTTGGCACTTCCTTATCACTATAATTTTTTGTGTTTCCCACCGCATTGGAATTTCTCTCACGCCTATCAAAACAAAGAAGTATATTGTGG
Organism: Maratus speculifer; assembly: GCA_964019185.1. Lineage (NCBI taxonomy): Eukaryota > Metazoa > Arthropoda > Arachnida > Araneae > Salticidae > Maratus > Maratus speculifer. The sequence goes on along the minus strand of OZ025297.1, from coordinate 73,243,237 downwards.
CGTTTATGGCATTTTGAACACGAGAATGTTGAGTTACATTTTTTGACGCAGTGGAATTCTGAAAGACAGTTAAAGCACATATTGTTTTTTTTCACAAAATCTACTCTTTCCTGTACATTAAATTTTTGAAATTTGGGACATTTAAAAACACTGTGATTTTCCTGGTTACATACAACACATTTGCGCATATTTTTCTCATTTAAACTCGCAACCATGGATGTTACCTTTGAGAAGCTATGCTTTGTTTGGCTTTCGTTTTGAAAATTTCGCTTTGTATTTACTTGTTTGGACGCACTTAGTGTACGCGCGTGGTCTCTCAAGAATTCTAGCAATTCAGTTAAACTCGGTAAATTATCCCGCTTAAGATGTCTTTCCCACCACATTTTTGTATTTACATCTAATTTTTGAGCCAAAATATAAGCAAACATAGAAGTAGAAAACCCCTTTTTGTTCTAAAATCTCTAACGACCTAATACATTCATTTGTTATATCTATTAGATTTAATAATGCTGCTGGGGACTCATTCTGAATAACAGGAATATTTAAAAAACGTTTTAAATGCGCGTAAACTTGTTCTCTCGAATTTGAAAACCGTTCTTCCAAAAGCGACCATGCAACTTCATAATTAGAATCCACGATTGAAATAGATTGAATTATACGAAAGGCATCTCCTCTCAATGAAGACTTCAAATATTGTAATTTCATTGCCCCTGACAAATTATAATTTTCATGTACAGTAGCCTTAAATATATCTTTGAAAGAAAGCCACTCATGCAAATTACCCGTAAATACAGGAAGAGTTAACTTTGGCAATTTAATGTTATTATCAGCCTTTGTGGCGTTTTCTAAATTAACAGCTTGCACTTTCATTTTTGATAACTTTTTTGTAAGTTCAAATTCCATTATTTCTAAAATTTCATTAATTTCTTCGTTTTCCTTAATAAAATCCTCAATTTCATCTTCTTTACTTATCTTATAAATAGACTCAAATAACTCAGAAAAGTTTTTCTCTAATTTATTCCGTTTCTCCTTTATGAGAATTAATTCATTTAATTCTAGCTCAGTATTCGATAATTTTTCTTTTAATTTTGTCAAGTTTGTTTTGAAAATTTTCTTTTTTGCTTTTAATTCTTTCATACTCATTTTTAATGAATAAAAATTAAATGGGTACACTTACCCCTCTTGGCTCTTTAAAAGATGAGTTCTAACATCGAAGAAATAGCAAAACAGTACAAAATATTCACCAGTTATCCTTTAATCATTGACGTAGAACAACTCGCTAATTTTTCTCCGGCTCGACGGACCATATGAAGAATTCAATTGTTCGAAAGTTTATTTTATTAATATTTTACTCAACTCAAAATTAAACACTCATCTCTTGTTTTAAAACAGTTTATTCTCATGAGTAAACTCAACTCAGGTTCTTTCGAACATTAATAATTTCACAAAACACAACTCCAATAAAAACCGTAAAATTTTTTCACATAACTCATTAAAAAACATTCTAATCAAACTCAAAACAAAAAGAATATTGTTTCACACAGCTTAAGTAAAAGCTGAAGAAATAAAACAGATAATGTATTTATCACAAAAAATCGTTTGCACAGAAAACTTTTTACATTTTGAAATAATTAGGTATATCTTGGTTGCTAGGTGACAAAGTCAGTAGAAAATTAAATAGCCTTTTATCAAACACATCCCTTGAATTAAATGTAGTTCAAATTTGATCTCATTTAGACCAATTGAACAAATATTAGAGCCCTTTTAATAGGGCAACTTACTGCTTGATCATCCTGTATATTAAGTCCAAATAAACAAACTTAATTTTTTCAACCTGTGCGCTTCACAAAAAAGACATTGTCATTTTTTTCGCATAAACTGCAAATATATACATAATATTACACAAAGTGAGCGGTTATCTACTGAAGTACGGTATACGTTACAGCAACCACTTTCTAATGTTACTTATAGTTTGCGTCAGCTAAAGGAAGCCTTATGAAGTCATTGAATTTCTTTTTAAACCTGTGTGTATTTTATTAAATATAGCTTCAACACCTATAGGCACTTGTCCACCCCCATTTTGTGGTATTTCTTGTATCGGTACAGACAGTTTATGAGGTCTATGTAATTATATCGTATATCCTAACCCTGAAATTGAGCTTGATATTCTTTTGACCAATTTTATTACAACTTTTAGTTTGTATATTTTATTCGTACAGGATAAGCATCTGTCTCTACAATAAAATCGTTACATATAGACATTATAATATCATTTACACGCAGTTCGTCACGAAATAATGGCTATTTCAAAAACAAAGTAAAAATTTTCCAAAGGGAAGAAAAAGTAGTAGTGCTTTATTTATTCGAACACTTGATGTACAGTCAATCAGAGTACCTTTAACCTATCAGGGTAACTTTGGGCCAAGAGAGAAAAAATATTAAGTCTGCTACATCACTGAAGTTAAAGGCAAAATTTTTTCTAAATGTAGCTAGCAGCACTCGCATGAGTTTGGCAGCTCTTTGGAAATTATTCGTCAAGGTTCCACCATGTCAGAATGGATCAAAATTTCGTAAAGATGGAGCAGAGTTACCCTTATTTGGCATAAAGTTGACTGTAATAGTTCAAATTAGATTTCTTGCCGTCTAAAAAGATTTTTTTAAGCCTTCTTTGTTATTTTTATGAAAACTAGCGGTAAAACTTTAAAAAAAAGCTCTATTTTGCCGCGGACGGTGAGCTATAAGTATAATTTCGTTTTAATTTTTAAATTTCGCATTTATAATGAAGTTTCAGAAGCTTTAAAATAAATGCATGCCTATTTTGGATAAATACATTTATGTTAGTTAATGTTGTTGATTTATTCTTCATGTATTGCCACAAAGTTCAATTACACCCCCTTTTTATATTTCTTTATCAGTTTCAAATAAAGTAAGGAAAGCAATTTATTTTAAAATAGTTGCCACTTGCTAATAACCTTATTTGAGCTTAACTGCATTAAATTACAAATTTAACATTATAAAATTTGCAAGTACTTAGTAATGTTCCGATGAATTATTACCTATAAAAGAAAGAAGCTTTTTTAAATAATCAAATAAGCTATTTAAATCCATAAAATTCATATTAAAAAGAAATTGCCCAGTTAATCTGATGGCATTCATAGGCTATCCACACTAATTTTATATTACACTTTTCTTTCGAAAATTAAAATAAGGTGGATTAGACCCCCCCCTCTTTATACTCAATCAATGGACCTCGAAATCAAATCAGGGACACACTTTGTTAGAATAAACTTGTATATTAAATTTGAAGCACATGAGATAATTGTGCATGCATCAAATAATTCTACACCACTTGATGTAAACCTCTGGATCAAATATTTGCACGTATTCGTCAACAATTGTACGAAAATCAATCGGTTATCAGTAACTGTCGTGATAGATGAGGTAACTGATCGATACAGATAGTTCCAGCCGAGGAAGGATTTTTTACCGGGTTCTGCATGAGTTTGTGCAATTTTCCAACGACTTTACTCCATTACATTCGAAATTAAGTTCATTTTTGCAAATTCACTTAACGTATAAGGGTCAATCCATTTCAAGTGGTCCAGAAAATATTTTTTTGGTCGCTCGACCATTTTTTAAAAAATTTAAATTTTTTGTACAACAACTCTAACATGACGGAAGTTCAAAATGACTGTTATTTTAATTTTACTATTTTTTGTTTGTGCATGGCGGCCATCTTTCTTTCATCGTGTTCAGCGATTTTCTCAGATACTAGGATACACAAAATTGTAAATATCTCGTCTTTTATTTTCCCAATTGAAATGGGGTTTGCAGCATTTTGTTCAGAATAAAATAGGCTAAATGTACGGTGGTATAATAATTTTAAAAAATAAATTTTTACAGGTGAAATTTTAGCACAAAATTTAAGATTTTTCTAAAATCTATCCATTTCCAAGAGGAAATTTTTTATCCAAGTAAAACTGTCAACCTTACACAATTTTTTCTACAAATAGGTCAAACGTGCGTGTACTCATACACCTAGTCCCAGATCTGGGAGTTAATTTCTCTTTGCAAAAAAAATTCCGAAATTCGTCAAAAATTTCAAAAATCGCACTTTTTAGGCTTTGATATCTCTGGTGGGGCACGAGATAAAAATCTGAAATTCTGGCTTTGGTAGTATTATATAGTAATGTTATGTACAAAAAATTTGAAGAAGGAGATTTGACTACAAGCGGAGATATGACATGGACAATATGTGAAAAACAATACTGCCAAACTATTGTAACCTACTATGTAATTGTTCCAGAAGACTGTCAACCTTACACAACTTTTTCTACAAATAGGTCAAAAGTGCGTGTACTCATACACCAAGTCCCAGATCTGAGAGTTAATTTCTCTTTGCAAAAAAAATTCCGAAATTCGTCAAAAATTTCAAAAATCGTACTTTTTAAGCTTTGATATCTCTAGTGGAGCACGAGATAAAAATCTGAAATTCTGGCCTTTGATAGTACTGTGTAGTAGTGTTATGTACAAAAAATTTCAAGAAATAGATTTGACTACAATCTGAGATATAACATGGAAAATATGTGAAAACAATACTGCGAAACTATTGTAAACTTACTATAAAATTGTTCATACTTCCAAAATTTTAAATTAATTATTTAAGGTACAAAGTTAAATGTTAATTACAAATATCTTCTTCAAATGCGTCTGTGTGATTTAAACAATTCAGAATGTATGCTAAGCCAATACACTATTTGTACAGAGGAACAAACCTACTAGAAATGCTATTGCAACAATTTTAATCGGTACACATTTCAGAAAAAGTAAATTTCAGACAATGGGTTGCAACTGATCGAGTTGACATGGTTTCAATTATTAAACCTAGAGAATTTCATTCATGTTAACAAGGGATGACAAGACTGGGGTGGCTTCAAATAAAATTTTGAGAAAGAACAGCCTGATGAACTGACAACAGTAACTGGTCGAACTCATAACATCTCTCGTAAATAGTGTTAAGCTCTTTGTTGAGCATATATAGTATCTTTGTAAATTATACTTTTATTATTAAACTGTTTTCAACAAACGATATTTTCTGTGTAAATATTGTAATAAATGAGACTAATCTCATTTCTCCTAATGTACTCATAATAGGATTTCTTAATATTTTTTAATCACCGTATCTCAGCTTATAGTCAAATCTCCTTCTCTAAATTTTTTGTACATAACACTACTACAAAAATACTATCAAAGGTCAGAATTTCAGATTTTTATCTCGTGCTCCACCAGAGATATCAAAGCCTAAAAAGTGAGATTTTTGAAATTTTTGACGAATTTCGGAATTTTTTTCTCAAAGAGAAATCAACTCCCAGATCTGGGACTTGGTGTATGAGTACACGCAGTTTTGACCTATTTGTAGAAAAAATTGTGTAAGGTTGACAGTCTTGTTGAACAATTACAAAGTAGATTACAATAGTTTGGCAGTATTGTTTTTCACATATTGTCCATGTCATATCTCCGCTTGTTGTCAAATCTCCTTCTTCAAATTTTTTGTACATAACATTACTACACAATACTATCAAAAGCCAGAATTTCAGATTTTTATCTTGTGCCCCACCAGAGATATCAAAGCCTAAAAAGTGCGATTTTTGAAATTTTTGACGAATTTCGGAATTTTTTTTGCAAAGAGAAATCAACTCCCAGATCTGGGACTTGGTGTATGAGTACACGCACTTTTGACCTATTTGTAGAAAAAATTGTGTAAGTGTGACAGTTTTCCTTGCATGAAAAATTTCCTCTTGTAAATGGTTAGATTTTGGAAAAAATCTTAAATTTTGTGCTAAAATTTCACGTGTAAAATTTTATTTTCCAAAATTATTCTACCACCGTACATTTAGCCTATTTTATTCTGAACAAAATGCTGCAAACCCCATTTCAATTGGGAAAATAAAAGACGAGATATTTACAATTTTGTGTATCCTAGTATCTGAGAAAATCGCTGTACATGATGAAACAAAGATGGCCGCCATGCACAAACAAAATATAGTAGAATTAAAATAACGGTCATTTTGAACTTCCATCATGTTAGGGTTGTTGTACAAAAAATTTCAGATTTTTTAAAAATGGTCGAGCGACCAGTGCTGGACCACTTGAAATGGATTGACCCATAAGGATTCAAGCTACTTCTGCTAAGTTTTCTTATGGAATGATGTCTGACCGAATTTATGACAGAGCTTTGAGTGGACACACAGCAACAACTACAATGTCCTTAAAATGTCATGTGTTCATTTACTTCCATGATCTCCCATGTAAGATTATCTTCTTCAACTATTTTCTACCTCCTCACCGAATTCGAAATATCATTCCCGATACACCCTGTAGAAGAGTTTACCGAATACTAGACCACAAATATTTCTCTTGGATTTCCTGACATGATTCTATAACTTTCCAATAATTTGAACCTCCTTCAAAGAAGCAACTAACTGGTTTGTTCTAAACATATCAAAAAAGCAATACATGCCTCCTTTCTTTTTTCCCTGAATGTTTAAGTCTACTAAATTTTAAAATCATGTTTGTATGATTTCGAATTTTCTATTAATTTCTGTTGTTGTCATGTGATTTTTAATTTCTGTGATATCAATTATAAATCTTACATGTGCTTTTAATAACTCTTCTTTTAGTGAAAAGGATACAATACAAACTACAGAGGTATGAAAATTATTAGAATAATTGTGAAATTTACAATAAAATCTTGATATATTATAGAAATAGCACATTATTTAAAAACTAATGACACATTTAATATTTAGTGAGCATTCCGTTGACTTTTGTTAAAGATTTGACACGTTTTGGCTAACATTGTATTGGTTTTTGGCAATTAGTTTGTATTTCGATGTCAGGTGCTAAATTCCAATGAGTCTTTCTATCAGATCTTTCTTGTTTTTAATGATGCATTCCTTTAACTTTTTTCTTTACAATGGCCCAAGATTCATTATGGGATTTATATCTAGACTGTTTCCAGGCCATCAAAGGGTTTTATTTTTTTTCATCCAGAAATTTAATCACAGATGAAACTTCTTTTGACGGAGCTTCATCATGAATGAATACAAAGTTTTCATTTGGGAAACGGTCTTCTAATTGTACAATTACTGTTTGTTCAAGCACTTTTTTACATTGATACTGGTCCATTATGCCTTCTACAATGTATAAACCTCTAGTAACTTGAGAAGATATCACGTTTCAAAAAATTTCTTTAGTAGGATGTTTAACCGTTTGTGCTAAGCAGTTTATGGAAAATTCTTCAATGGTATTTCTTCTGACATATTGACAGTTTTCTCATGATATCGTAAAGATTGATTCATGAGAAAAACATACTTAAAGGATATAAAACATACCTAAAGGATATAAAATTACTTAAGGTATGTAATTTGTAGAGAAGTATTCTTATAAAGAAAATTTTAATCAAATTTATAAACAGTTCTGTATCTTTATTCAGTATGCAAAAAACATGATTTCAAAAAAAGAAATGAACAAATTAAGTTCAACTGATTAATTAAGGGAAAATTAATATTTCTGTTTTTGCTCCAGCCAATTTCAAATTGTTTTTGCACAATTTTTGCCTGTCCCTTCTTTGGCATAGTAGATATGATTTTACTTTTTTTTCGTGAATGTTGAGCACTGAGTCCAGCTGAGTTACGTTTTCTACGAATAGAAGAATCGCATACATTTACTCCATGCGCTTGCAAAGAGATTTTTAGTTCATGATTAGTTGCTCTTCTGATAATTTTAGCATTTTAAATTAATTTCCTTTCTGTTCTTGCAGTAAATTTACTTTTACTTCCGCATTTTCTTACACTTGAATTTTCATATTCACATTTGAAGGCCAAAAATCTTCCCACATACTTGCGAAATTTTTGCTGTTTTTGCGATTTCGTGCTGTGTATAATTATTTTCTTGGATGAGACTCTTTACCTCAGTAAGTTTTCTAGGTGAAATATTAATTGCTATACCCATAATCACACAATAATCCTTTGACAATCGAAAATAAGCCACTAATTAGTATAAACTAAGCGAAACAGCAAAAAGATTTGTTTTAAAAATAAAATAATACTGATTCCAACTCAAGAAAAGAAAGATAAAACACACAAAGCAAGTAGAAATTTTTAAATTTTTATTTTAAAATTGTTCGTTAATCAAACAAATTCGTTATACAGTGCAAACAATTTGATTACTTTGGATCAAATATTTTTCTTTTTAAGAAATGGCAACATTTAACAAAATAATATCCCAAAAACTGTTCTAAAGGAGTAAAAAATTGGCTAGATCAACAAATCAAACTGCCTTTCATGAAACATTGCAAGTATATATAATATTAATCAAGAAAAACTGAAAAAATCACAAATATTCTAATAATTTTCACACCTCTGTATATATATTAAAAAAAAACATATATTTAAGTTTGCTTATGGATAAGGTGAATCAAAAACTAGCACCTGATAATACAAATGACATGATTCAATAACTGTTAAAAAAGTGTATTAATAAATTTTGAATAAACACTAAAAGAAAGTCACCTTTTTACATTTTCCGATTATTGTGATAAAGAGACTTCCATATAATTTCAATTTTTAATAAGGTACCCTGGGGTAATAACGCCACGTTAAGGTTCTACCAATTTTCACGGCTCAGTTTTACTTTGTATTTTTCAAACAAATATACGATTTGATACAGTAACTCATTGACCATCTATATAAAAAAAAATAATTTAACAGATATGCATTCATAAAATGTAATGGCGTGATTTCTTGACCAATGCTATTTGGCGTTATTACCCACCTATATGGGTAATAACGCCATGCAAACAAAACTATGAAATAAGATGGAATAATTGCATGTAGATTGTCCAATTCTAAAAATACAAGCTCTACAAACTTAGAAATTGACAAATTCCATTCTAAGCTATTGAAAATGTTCAATTTTTTGTGAAAGTGTAAGAAAAATAAAGGTGTGGTGTGGGGGGGAGGATGAGGCAAAAGAATATCAGACCGTGAGCTTCTTTTTGCTTAAAAAGGACCGCTTAAATAGAATTATTAGAAACATTGCACAGTTTTAACTCTGTTTATTTGAATCAGTATTTAGGATGTAGCTCGGCCACTGTAGGGAATCAACTGGGGTGTTAGCCAAGGATTGGCGTTATTACCCCGTTATAGTTATTGCACTGTACATTTTAAATTACAAATTATATCGAGAAGATATCCAAAATCTTCAGCAACATTTTGAAAGTCCATGAAATGTACTAGAAATTTAAGTAATTAACAAAGTATTTCCGGATAAAAAAATAGTCTTCACGTCACAAAACGTATCTCGCAAATTTTAGATCAAGCGTTGATTTTAGCTGCTTGTAAAAACAATAAGACCTAAAAATGAAACAAATTAACTTGAAGCTGTTTTTTGCGATTTATATGACTCAAAACCCTTTTGCGCAGAGCACATGGGTGTCATTTACCAGATTATTTCATAATTATGCATAATATTAGCACTTGGCGTTATTACTCCGCCTGGCGTTATTACCCCATACCACCTTAGTATTTATATTTGTATGGTTCAACAGTTAGTAAAAACATTTCATATTTTGCATAAAAAGTACTTCTATTCGTAGAATTCCATATTTTCATAACTGTTTCTCAGAAACGCTAAGTGCAGTAATGCAAATTACATGTTTTATGATCATGAGAATGATTTAGTAATTTTTTTTTTTTAAATACTAAAAACGAAATTCGTTTCAGTCACTTCATGATAATGTTGCCATAAAATCCGAAAGTAATAACCTTTAAATCTAAAATAAAGCATTCTTTTTTTTCTTTTTTTTTTTTTTTAATTTGGAATGAAAAAGATTTTTTTAACCGAGTGAATCGACTTTTATAAAGGGCTGAAATTTATTTTCGTAGAATAAAATGTGAATATTCATTCATTTTTAATTGAAAAAAATATTAACTCTACCTTCCATAACAAAAGTCACACAATAAAATGTGCAGAAAATAAATTCAATTTCAATTTTACAAAAATCATCTTTGATCTGAAAGTACAATAATGTTTTGAATGACGCTATTAAAATTTAAATTTTGCAAAAGTTTTATTTGATGTCGAAGCTACTGTATACTTTTTTATCAGTTATTGATTTCAAAATGATAATATAAGGGAGAATTTCATAGATTACTTTTAACCGAATATCAATCGATATCAATTGTAATTTCACTATTGCTTAAAGAAATAAAACAAGTTGAACTAAATGTAAGACTATATGGAATAGACATAGGACTAAACAATATGTAAAGCTACAAATTAACGTACAAAATAGTACAGTTACAGTAATTTTTCAGTCATCGAAAAAAATTGATAATTGACAAGAAGCTATCTATTGATACTTAGTATCGAGATAATAAAGTGAAGTTATAACTGAATATTGCTCGGAAAATGTGCTTATCTTTTCGCTTGACAATGAAATAAAAAGTGTCCTTAAGATGACAGATTTATTTCGAAAATATTATTTAAAAAACACAAATTTATGTTGAAAAACGCTATAAATTCTTCTTATTTATCAATATGATATCCATAAATCAAATTCAATCGTTTTAAGATGACATTGGCGCATGCAAAATGCATTCACAATTCCCGAGGAAATTTTTTCAGTATCAAATGTAAATTTTTAAAGTGTGTGAAAAGCACTTTTTTACCCACTCAGAAAATTTACATCCATTAGAATTGATTTACCGATTGAATAAACGTGTTATAAATTAATCTAATATAATTTCGTATGCAGTGTTTACTGCAGTTCCATATACTGAGCTTCGATTTATTCTGTTGAGCTGATCCAAAGTATCAGACCAGATTATATGATCGTTTAGGTTAGTTGGGTGAAATAATCCTCCAGTATTCGTCCGGGATGACTCAGTTCGAAGAGCATTGGCGATTTCAGTTAATACATCCCTGATTCGAATCCTGGCGCTGACTTTTTTCACCCACTTGGAAAATTTACAGATATTATAATTGATTTATCGATTAAAAAATCGTGTTTTAAATTAATATAACATGGTTTGCATTTTTGCTCCAGAGTTTTAAAAGTGGTGTCTAGGTTATTCAAGTAGCCATGTGCTTCTGAATAAAACCTCCTACGGCACCACCTGTTTTGAAGCTGCAAATTTAACATTCCTTTTTGGAATTTAAAGAGATAGTAAAAAATAATGATTTAAAAAGTTGTAAAGCATCATCGATTAAGTACGACAAGAGACCTTGTTGACATTAATATGAAGAATAGGACGGTAAAAACCCACATTTATTTTTTCGTGATTTTCAACAGAGTGATGAGACAAAACAACTTTGGAAAGGAAAAAACTTGTTATAACAATATATATTTTATCATAGCAAACGCGGTAGCGTTTGGTATAATATGTTTAAGAAATGGAAAATGCGAACGTCTTTTTGAAATTTCGGGCGAACCAGTTGACGTACGACAGTGATTTTTTTTAAAAGATAGAACTCAACGAGACCAATAAAATGATAATATTAAATATAATATGGTACTTTACTGTAGTTTTTTATTTAACTTTTAACGAAAAAAATGAAGACCTAAAATTCAACAAGCGATAGCTAACGATTCGTTGGATGGATTAACTTTATTTTTGGTTTATTTTAATCCTTTTGGTAAAACTTAAAAACGATTTTTTTCCATCTTTGTATGCTTTACCATCGCTGAGAAAATCGAATTTGTGTCTTAAAGTTCCAGTTGAATATTGTTTCTTTTGTTGCTGTTGTAGTTTTTTTATTCGTTGCCACCACGTTTAAATAAGTATAATTTGTTTATGTATGTAACATGATTCATTCAAATTAAATAAATCACGTGATAAACATAATTATTTGTTTTTATTGCGGAGCATTTAGTTTCAATTCTTTCAATAAAGTTGTCAGCGCACTGTGATTATTTTCGTTCGACTCCTTGGTTTATTTTTAAGACATCATACATTTTATATGACAATGCAATAACTTTCTTAGTTATTCTAATACAACAATAAAAATTTGACAGCAAATATTTTGCTTTTCAAGATATAAAAAAATCTTCAGTTTTTATCAAAAAATTTGAATGACAAGTATTAAAAAATGCTTTAGTGAGCAACAAAAAAGGTTAATATGTTTCTAAGTATGAAAAAGTGTTTGACAAGTGCTTCTAATTGACCATGAGACAGGACAAGGGGTCCCTTCTTGGCTGCAGCTCACGGTCAATGGCAAATTTTAAAAAGTCATATTTGCGCTTTTTCCATATAAAAGAAATTTGCGTAATATTTTCCGTCTTTCTTTTTAGTAAAATTTTAAATTCTGATTTGCATGTGAATTGCGCTGTTGACTCTGCACTGTAAACTGCCCTGTTGACTGTAAATTGGAACTGCATTATAAATCACTTTTCTGTGCAGTTCTATGCTGCGGGCATTATTGGTTGCACTGTATAAGTATGATACGCTACAGAAACTAACATTTCTGGTACTATTTCGCCTTACATTCATGTTTAATTACGCTGCGTTTTTTCTGGCTATGTCTTTGCGCTACACATTTTTATCGTAATTGTTACTGATTTCTTTTACACGGAAAAAGCGCAAATATGACTTTTTTAAATTTGGCATTGACAATGAGCTGCAGCCAAGAAGGGACCCCTTGTCCTGTCTCATGCTCAATTAGAAGCACTTTTTCATACTTAGAGACATATTAACCTTTTTTGTTGCTCACCAGAGCATTTTTTAATAATTGTATTTATTTAAATGATCAAATTTCTCAAGCGTCAACTGCAATTCACATTTAGATGCAGTTTTGTTTGAAAGATAATCATTATCCTTTCTTTCAAGTATTACTCTGTACTTGACGTCACAGTGTAGAAAATAAATAAAAATGTATGAGTTTTAACCTTTCTATTCTTCACATTGTTGTCCACAAGGTGTCTCGTCGTACTAAATCGATGATGCTCTGCAGCTCTGTACATCCCTTATTTTAATATCCCTTTTCACTTATCTTTTTCCATTTTCAAGATAGGAATGCCAACTCCGCTGTTCCTAAGCAAGTGGCGCGTAGGCAGTTTCATTCAGTAGCGCATGACAACTTTACTATACCCAACCGAAAATATAAATACTGTATAAATATTTTTTTATTATTAATGTCACCACCAAGTATCATATATCTGCGGCTTTCGGTAATAACCATAGGTAAGGCACATTTTTGAAAAAATTGAGATAATGTGGGAAAATGTAGCTTTAAAAGTGTGCTTTCATCTGCCATAGTACTGAAAAATGAAAATCGAATACTTTACGTCTCTGGTCGACTATAAATTTTCATTGAAAAATTGAAAAAACAGTAATAATCGGGTAAGTGACGGTAATAACCAGATAAGATTTTTTTTATTTCTGTAAATCATCTATGATTCTGTGGTTTCCGGTAATAACCAGGTAAGGCATATTTTTAATATTTCGAGTAATTAACGTTTAAAGTTTTCAAAAATGTCTTTTTATCATTACTTTTATAAAATAGATTAGAACTTAATAATTTTCACTACATTCAATTACAATAGTTAATAAAAACTATTAATAATTAATAAAAACAATTTTATCAACTATTTTGGCAAAAAAAGAGGTTCTTAAATCCTAATTGAATGTTGTGAAAATTATTAAGTTCTACTCTATTTAATAAAAGTAATGACAAAAAGACATTTTTGAAAACTTTAAACGTTAATTACTCAAAATATTAAAAATTTGTTTTACCTGGTTAGCCACAGATATATATGTCTAAAAATATTGAGTTCCCACCATTTTTTTTAATTAACGCTTTCAATTACTTACATTACATTGTGACAGTTGTAAATAAAAAGCGAAACAGTGAGAATTACATGCATCTTAAAAATACATTTGGATCATTATCTAAATTGTTAATTTACTTTACAAATGTTCAATAAAAAATTAAAACTTTGCAACATTTTAATGGAATTTAAACTTAAAACAATTAATGTATATTTTGATCTTATATTGAAAATATTGAACTCTTTAAAGTACAAAGTATTTTTTTATGTATATCATTGAATCCTTTCAAAGAAGCTGAAATTTTTATTGAAAGTTTAAATTATTCATCCTCTTAAAATAACCTGATGAATAATGATCCCGCATTCACAATATGTTAAAAACTTACGTAAATATCAAATTTAAAAGAAACTACTCAAAAATCTGTATTCGAATCCTAATATGTGAAATGTTCATACAATTTCATTTCACTTAAGAAATGTAATATTCTCTTGTACATATTTTGCTTCTGGACATTTTTATAATTTATTCGCATATTAAAAAAATGCAAAATAGATATTCAAGATTATTTTTGATGTAAAGAACTTTGTATTTATCCAAATATGTATATTTCTAATTTTACCTCAGTTGTAAAGGCTTTCTATGAATTTCGTGCCCGTATGTTTCTTTATAGGATTAAATACTTTAGTGATAACTCATAAGCTAACAAATCCTGTGAAACAACTTCTCAAATAATGCCTGCATGCCTATTCATTCACAGTTTGAGATGATTCGTTACCATAGAGACAATAAGTTGAAAAGCTTTGCTGTGGTAATGAAATGCACTTTGATGAAGTTCAAAAGAAAAGGATAAAATATTTCCTGAAATTAGAAAGAAATGTTGCATAAATTTGATAAACAATCAACATAAATAAACTATTCTTTACTTTCAAGAAAAAATATGTGTTTAAAGTAGAAAAAACAGTATAAAAAGCATTCAAAATAAAATTTATATATATAATAAACAGTAATAATACAGAGTTTAAACGAACAGTGTCAGTCACTGGTGGTTGACGTGGCTCTCAACATGTTAACGGACAGATGTTCGGAATCATATATATATGATTAATATAAGAGAATTATACATGAGTGATGCACGCCCAACTCAGGTGATACTATAATAATGTGGTTTAAATTGAATCAGGATAACAATGATGGATTGAAACAAAAATTAGATTATGTTAATTACATTTTTTTAGTAAAACTGTATGTAGGTTTGGGCGCCGGAAAGTAATTGCGCAAAGTAGTAAAAGTTTTATATAATGGTTTTAAAAATAAACTGTAAACATTTAATTAAATATTAATTTGTTACCTGGTAGTAAAAGGAAATGTAAATTACATTAATTTTGTTGCATCTACAGATATCTGTTAATGAAGGAATCCATCTTTAGTAACTATACATAAATTCCTAAATGCGTTCTTCAGAAAATAGCGTTTTTCAACCATTACAAACTAGCAAATTGGGAATTTTTTAATACAAATGAAATTTTATTGAAATTGAGACATATTTCTGCTGATTATGATCCATTCATAACTTCTTTTATCATTTATTGTTACATTTCAAAGCGAAATTTCAAGGAATATTTTCGAGAACACATTTTCGAAATGAGAAAACCGACATTATTGAACTTCTTTTAAACATTTTAAAAGTATTTTATTGCTTACAGCTTATTATTTCTATTTGTGTACTTTCTTTATGAAAAAAATTTTGTCTATGACTCAAATTGAATACTGGATTTTTTAAGTTATGAATATTTTGAACGACAGGAAAATATTACCGGCAGCATAAGCAGAAATCAAACTACATTTTTCTCAGTCTTTAGAATTTTTAAGTTTTGAGGTGAACATTTTTCTCTATTTTTTCAAAAACTTTAAGATTTGTGATAAAATATTAAAACATATAAATGACTATACTGTTAAAAATTCGTTTCATCATTTTACAAAAAAGGGGTTTCCAAGTAGTTGTAACTGTATTTCAATATTTGGTGTAACATTTGAATCATAAACGTATCTAAATCGAGCTATGAATTATTAAATTGTTGCGATATGAATAAGTCATATGTTAACACGAAAACTGGAAAACGAAAAAAAAATTCCTACCATTTTATTTTGCAATGTATAGATAATTAGATTCACACCTCTTTTCTAAACTGAAATTCCGCAACTATAAGGTGACTTGTAAAAGCGATCTAAATACTAATCAGACAGGTGTAAATGTTATTCGTTAAAACAGCATATTAAAAAGAATGGAAATATTTTTCACATGTTCTGCTGTTGCAAAAAGCTCCATTTTTAATTAAGGAATTGATTGTATAGTGTTAATCCATGAATAATATATTTTTTAAATATTAAAAGTATTAAATGATATTTCATCATAGAATGTTCTATATAATTATTTTACGTTTTATATATTTATACTACAGATGCTCATGGAATGTTCACCACCCGGTTGCCGAATATGTGAATTTATTAGCGTTCCTATCTGGTTATTATCTGGTTATATTAATGGATATTTATAAAGGTTTTAATATTCTATAGGAATATACATGAAACTGCAATGGTTCTTTGATTCTTTTGATCTGCTTACAATGGTGACTTTCAGAAGAGAAATATTACCGTAAAATTAATACGTAACTATTAAAATGTATTTGTTTGTATTTATAACAAAAATGTTACTTTATTTTGAACAAGGAGCAAACAAGCTGATAATTGCTCTGTTATTTTTTAGGATATTAATTCGTAAACGAACTAGCTCATAAACTCTTTTAACATTGTGCCATCAAAGCTTTTTATCGTGTAAATATTATAAGTGATCAAATAATGTCACTGATGTCTCGTAAAATCTTGACTAAATTTCTAAATTTCGAAAAATAATTTATATTTCAAAGTATTAAAAAATATTCTAATGAGATAAAATTCGAAAATACTGCCAGAATTGTGCAATTAGAAACGATAAGTAATCGGTTAATTTTTCACCCCAGTTGAGTTTATTCTTTTTATTTTATGCATGTCTGTATAGTATTTGTATATACCTATATAAGCCAATCTGGTTCAAATTTTGTCTATCTGTCAGAAACAAACGGCAAAATGGTTAGAAGGTTGATTTTTTAAATTATTCTGATCATCAGACTAATTTTTATTTCTGTATATCAAATATATAAGATCAAATCAATCTAATAATATGTAATTCTTCATGAGAGAAATGAGTGATAATCTGACGGAGAAAAATTAGACATGCACAAAAGCAACTTATTTGGTGAAGTGCTTCTAGAAAATTACTGACATTCCTGACAATCCTCTGCTAAGACAAAATGGTCGTACTCTAATTTAAAGTGCTTCAAATGCATTGGACAATGGGAAATGTTACATTAAGTAGTAATAAATTTGAATAAAGCATTAAAACTAAAACACATACCAATACGCCGAAAAAAGTTGTTCTTAAGCATCACAATGTGCATCCACATAAGTCAAAACGAGTCTAAAAATTTCTAAAGGTGATTGCCGGGATGTATTCTCCCAGCCACTGTATTTACCAGGTGTTGCTTCTTCATATTACCATTAACAGACACAAAAATATTAAAGTTAATTTAATTTTTTATTGCTTCAAAACAATAAATCTATGTGGATTTAATTGATTATACTAACAAAGAAGATTTCTGTTCCTTAGTAAGTAAGTGTTGATTGTTATATTTCAGGCGATGTTGAAAAATAATAAGTTATTAAAACCCCTTCAGTAACCAGCCCGTGTTAATACGTTCACTAAAATCCAGGATTCACTGCAATATAAGCAATATTTAAAGTAATATAATTCTGTTGATTTAATGGATTTTAAAAACATTGAACAATGATTAATACACCCAACCATTACTTCCATATTTGTAATTAAGATTTTTTTTAATAATGTTGAAAATGTCATCTTTTTTATCTTTTAAAACAAAATACACAGAAAACAACTTCTACTCTTTTGTAAGGCTGTCAGAGGGTTAAAAATATTGCATCACCCACAGATTTTTTAAATAATCAAAATTTTGGAAATCTCAATATTGTTATATTTATTCAATATACTTGTACCTTACATTTTTTGTCTTTTGGAAGTTTAGTAACAGTAAACATTAAAAAAAACTTTAATATTTAAAACACTGAACGTATACATTGATTATAAATATTCAGAAAAATGTAAAAGAATTTTTGAGAAAAGTAATGATATTCATAAAACAATTCTTAAATTTCATACTTAATGAAGGGGTAAATGTCTTAATTGTGGATTCTCTCTTAAGCTCGTATTCACCATCTATCTCAACCTCGAAAACCTGGGTTGCACGCTCAAATCATATTCTCAATTTACCTCATTGGACCTAATATCAGCAGAAGTCCAATCATATTAATGGTGAATGCAAATTTAGCGTTCTATGCTGATTTTCTAGGTTGAGGTAAATGGTGAATAGGAACATTATAGAAACAAACATTAGCTTCTACAATATGGATTGAACTGTTATCACTGAACATATTAGAGTTCTACCTGCCTTGATATTATATTTCCATTGCAGAAATATCCTGGTGGAAGCTTTCTTCATACTCGTCGCTCACAGTTTTTATACTTTAAGGGGAAAATTTAAATGAGATGCTGAAAAGTAAATTGTCAATTACATTAAAGATCTTAGATTTTGTAACTTTTTAACATGCCTTAATTAAATTTTCACAGCTTGGAGTTTTATTACTTTTTAAGAAATATGTCACAACATTTTTTAAATCAATCTATGCTGCCTTTTCTGAATCACTTAATGTAGTTTCAAAATTTTTGTCCATGTGCTGCCTAATATATTGGCCAACAAACATAATCTTTTTATCTTTTGCATAGAGTAGCAATAGGAATTATTCTTGCGGATATTAAAATCCACGTCTTTTTTTTTTATTCATTGCTATAACGAAATTCATCATGAATCCTAACTTTATGTGCAAAGATGGAAGATTAACTTTATTTTCATTGATTAGGGAAATGTTTTCGATATTTCTTTTCCCTACAAAATCTTCTTTTCGCTCTATTCACTTCTTTTTCATATAATGCTCTTGTTTTGCTTCCCTGAACATTTTTCACTGGAAACAGCAGCATTTCGTGTTATTTAGTTGAATATAAATAATTACTGCAATTACTTTCAAATTTGAACTTAAATTCCATTTATGATGTGAGTAATCAATTGCATGAAGCAGTATCACCATATTTATAAAAGATTCTTTCATTATGCAAAATATACTGTTAGAACAGACGACAGGGCATTTCCATTATAGAGTAGCATAGCCTTCAAGTTAGCTTTCGAGCCACAGATGAACAATAGTCATTATTCCGCATTATAATGACAATTTAAAACAAACATTTATACTTCTATCATTACAATGGCATAAATCTCTTTGGGGAAAAAATCCAAATACTTCTTATGTCGATCTGGGTAAATACATATGCTAGTGATCTTTTGGAGAAGATTCCACCCTTGCAACCTTGATTTAGTTAAAAATATTTTTCTAATATGTAAACTTAAGTCTTGTACAAATTTAGTTAATTCTTCATGAGTAATTAAACATGGATCTTCATTTATGGCAGGAGAATTGTTTATGCCAGATAAAGAGCAAGTTTCAATTTTATCAGTTTTTAATTCCACCCTGCATAGTCATATGTAAAATTCTCTGGTGGTTTCAGTAATCACAATTCATCCCCATGAAATACTGATAGCAATACTGAATGTAATTTGGGACACCTAATTTTATGTTTACATTTTGTAGAGAATCATTTAATATTTTAGTACAAAAAAGTCCTTTGTATGATCCATCGGCTTGCGCCATATCATATATATAGCAAATGGGACGCACTTCTTGTACCTATCATCTACATCTGGATGATTTTTAAAAACATTTATTAATATGGAATTCATTTCTATCCACTTCTTATGTACTGTTGTTGTAATAAGTTAGAATAATGCATGTATATATTAAACGCATGCAAAATAAGACTGTTATATAATCTATATAATCCAAAACATATGAAGGAATTTTTTAAAAATTAGAGGATGATCGAAAATTTTTACAAACATATTATTTTTTGTGCCTTGAAATCTATAAAAAAAAAAATCTATTATATACAGAGGAATAGAAAATATGTTACAATTTGTTTGACGTGAACAAATATTGTCGCTTCAAATAGGATACACACTAAATTAATTTTTCTTTCATTTTGACAATAGAAATTATTTTCTTTGCTTGAAAAAGAACAGGGTCATATTTACACACCTAACAGAACTTAGAAGTACTATCTAAAAGAGCACTTATGAAAAGGAAGGATTTGAGAATATTATTTTATGAAAACCTTAAAATGTTCGAAAGCAAAGTCAACTGAATTTTCTTTTATGATATTTGGTGATTCTTTTGATGATTTTAGATTTCATGTCCATCTTTCAATTCCAGTAAAAATGACACTTAAAGTGTTTATTACTTGTAGTTCAATCCTTATATTTGGTTCCCTACATGATTCTTCAAAATCTTCTAAACCAATATTTCAATTTCGTTTCGGAGAAATATGCTTTGTGCTTCCCATTTTCCTTAAAAGCCCTTCCGAATAAGTGCAAATACGCATTGAAATTTTCTTTCTATTTCGCCTGTGCTTTTTCGTAAAAACACTCAAAAAACTTGACTTTTATTTTCAAATATGTTTTCTTTCAGATCTGTTCAAAAATCCACTTTATTCCAATTTGCTTACCGTAAAAAATGTAGAAAAAAAGATAAATAATGTTCTATAAGAATATTTTAAAGAAATAAATGTATGTTTTTAAATTTTAAATTGATTTTCTATTTGCTTACATTAAATTTCTTCTCTAGGCCATCAATACGTTAAAAATAAATTAACAAAATACATTTTAAAAGTTTGTCATTGATGTTACTGTGGTTGTTATCATTTTTGGCTTGTGCTTTCCATTTAAAATAATTCAGAATATTACATTATATTGTTTACTTTTTGCATACTTAAAACTTATTTCTGTTTTCTGCATAATTCAATTTGAAAGATACTGTTCTGACACAGATAGATAAGATAGCTTTGATATATTTTTAATATTCTTATGTTTGTATTGATTGTTCATTTGAATTGTTGACTGTGTTGATTATTCGAATTGAATGAAAGATTTCATGAGTAACTCGCATTCCAATTTTATGCAATCAAGAATTTCATAAAAGTTATTATAAAATTAATATGCTTTAGATCTCTTCATATTCAGTATTCTTTTAGATTGTTTTGGTTAGACAATGTATTTCATTGTAAGAAAGATTTTATTGGATTATCTTTTCTATAGTAATATTTTGGAAGTACTAAAATATAGGTCTTTATAATAATATTTGTCTTTAAAATGTCAATTGATATTATGCACTTTTTTAAGTAACCCATTATAGTTTTCATTACTGATGTTTCTCATAGTTTAATAAATTATAGCTATGTGAAATAATTTAGTGATTTTAAATATTATTTAGTATACAAAACATTAAAATTTTTGTATGCTTCATAATACATTTTAATATCTATAGACTAAATTTGATTATGTAAATTCTAAATTACACATGTGACACATTCGAGAAAAAAAAAATTATTTTTTTTTAATTTCCCTGATGTTTATATTTTTTAAGAACAATTTAGATTGTTACAGCACGGTAACTTATGATAAAACCTAATATTTGATCCAATGATTTCTGAATTCATTAAATAAAACCTTGGATTCACATGATTGGTTTTTAAATTGAACGAAATCAGTTGCTCCTAAAATGAGCACCAGAAATTTCGTAAAATACTGATAGATATATCTGAAGATAGATATATGGTTTTTTTTTTTTTTCATTAAGTAAACCAAATGTTACTTTACAAAAATTTTGGTAATGGTACTTAAAAGTCCTTGAAACGTAATAACAATGAATGTATTTTTAATAATTATAAATGAATTTTATACAACTTTTTCTTTTCTTTAACTTTTCTTTCATTCTTTTATTTATATTAAATGTAAGATAGAAGTTATACGATGTGTTTTTTTTTCTAAATTAGTAAAGATTAATTTAAGGTTAATTGTTGTTTAAACATATCTAATAGTTCTTTTAACTACTTCACAGTCTTTTGCACTCTGAGATACACGTTATTGCGGCCTAAATGTTATATCCTGCACTAATGTTTGGCCTAGATATAGTTGAGGTATAATGCAGTGTGCCCACAGCCTGTATGTATTTAACATTGTTCGGCAGAAGATTTTCATTATCTTACTTGTTTAAAATACACTGCTTAAATATATATGTTAGTAGGTTTAAAATTTTGAAAACCAAATTTGATAATTCTTGAGTTTTGTTGATTTAGTTGAGTTTCGTTGTGTTTTTATTAGACTTAAATACATTTATATCTAGATAATAACTTAGCTTCCCTTAAATCAGTAACAGGGTGCTCTTTCTTTACCTCGCATATTAGCTTGTTAATGCTTTGATTTTCCTCTACCATCAAGAGATCATCCACACAAGCAATTAAATATGTTGCGATGTTGTTTATTGTGTGCTTGTTAAAACATTTATCAATCGAGCTTCACAGATAACATAAGTTTCATAGTGAATAATGTAATTTTCTTTAAAGTATTAATGTAATTTAGGCTAACTACCACATTTTTTGTAACTACACAGAAAACCATTGTTAATACGATATGAAACGTTCAGTTAATACACAGGCTTATGAGTTCAGAAACAAAATTCCTTTTAGTTCCAAAGGCAATCGTATTTCATTAATATGTAACAGTAGATTATAATGTCAAGTAACCGGTCAAGATATTATAAAAAAGACTCGCACGATTATGTTAACTCTTTCAAAACTTTTACAAGGTTTCCATAGCTTTATTAAGAATAATACTAAACAGAGAAATCAATAACGAACTTGATGTGTTGCACTCTGTCTGAATTTAAATCTAGTGTTTTCTTTGATTGGAGTTTTAGAAACTATTAAAAAGATAATTCAGTAGTGACTTTAGTTTCAGAAATCTATATTAATAAAAGAACAAAACGCTCTGTCTGTGTGTGTGTGTGTGTGTGTGTGTGTGTGTGTGTCTGAGATGGCTAGCAAAATCTACAGCATGTACAAGGCTCAAAAATTTTTTGAGAGTAGCCCCAAATCTCTCCTGATGCACCTGAGTTTCAGAATTTCGAAATTCTATTTATTAACTGAGTAATTAATTAAATTCCAAAGATCACTCTCATAAAAAATCGCCTTTTTTCTTCTTTCTTTACCTTCATTTAGTTATGGTTGGTTGGTTGCATAAAATTTTCGCAGAAATAATTAAAAAAGCTGAAATAGACCTTTAAAATTCATAGACTTGCAAACTGTCATTTTAAATGATGATTTTTTATCACAGCGGTTGTAAACCATGGAGGAAAAATATAGGTGGTGGTGAAGTAAATCGAAAAAAGGGTTGCAATATTAAACCATTTATCGCTCAAATTTTAATGTCCCAAACAAAAGCATGTGGAAGGGATATTGTATTACTAAGACGAATTGAAAGAAATGATTTACAGCTGAAGCATATTTTACGAAGAAATAGTAATTTTTTAAAATGGTCTTTTTTCTATTATATTATTTATTTTTTAAAAAATGTTTGCTTTTAAAATAATTGAAATTGATAAATTCGAAATAATTAAATGTCAAAATAAAATTAAATAAAATATTGAAAACATTTGATTTGACGTATTACTAAAAGTTTTCTTTTTTTCTTTTCTTTTTAATACTTTATAACGTAGATGAAAAATGTTTATGATTTAACAACATATTAATAATTCTATATCAATCTATAAAATATATTTATGAAAACATTCTTTTAAAATCATGCGTGAAAACTTAAATAACAAATATTAGTCTAAAATCTAGATTTCAGAGTGCAGACGATTTTAAGACATTAACGAAAGAATGTTAACTTTTCAAGCAAAATCTTAAATGATGCTTCTATATTGATATTTCAAAGTCATATGATAAAAATAATCACATAATTCTTGCCTATGATTGATATATTTGTATTTTTTATGCATTCCGATCGTGTATTACAGTCAATAATGGCACAAAACTTTATTTTTTAAACGAAATTTTAGTCATCTATTCAATAACAGTTTAAAAGGTAAAAAACAAAGAAATACGGGTTTAAACCAGTTTGAATTGATCGGCGTGTCAAAGCACATGGTTTTGTTGGTGCTTGGACTTAATGTAGCGGATTTTAGGGTTATATTTTTTGGCGTCAGCCCAAGACATTATACTTCTACTCATTTTCTTTTTACTGTGTGGTTGTACGGAAATCTTTGGCATTTCGAACATTAAAATGTATGAGTCATTAGCTGTGTTGCTGTAAAAAAAAAATCACACAACACTTTTCTAGGAATTTTTTTTTAATCATTGATAAAATTTAAATGTATTCTATTCAATTTAAAATTAAATTATGGCTTTAATTTGGTTTAAAAAAATAAAACATAGCTGTTTGGTGTACAATTGTTCGAATCCGCAAACGATTCATACACTATAATAAATTATCAAATAGCAAAGTAAATTATTTATCAGAAATAGCCATAAAAAGAATAGTAGCAAAATTGATTATAAACTTAATGTTTAGACTAATTAACACATAACCCGATCCCAACCAGAAAAAAACAGACCACACTCCGATCCGTGATAGACAAAATTTCCGTGAGTATAAACCCGACCCGAACCTAAAAATTCTGTTTGAAAAAAAACTATGGCTTTGATAACTGACCCGAACCAAATCTCAATCCCATAAAAATGTTCAAATGAAGCATAACCCGATCCAAATAAGGAAAAATAATTTTAGTGGGCATGAAACCTGACCCGAACTTAAATATTGTCTTAAAAAAACTCGAAATGTGACCCGAACAAAATCTGAAACCGATAAAAATATTCCAGCGAACTATAAATCGATCCCAGCAAGACAAAATACTTTCCGTGATCATAAACCCGACTCAAACCTAAAAAATTCTGAAATTTGACCCAAACCACATCTAAATCCGACCAAAATATTCGAAAGAACCATAACCAGATTAAAGTAAGACTAAATAATTTCCGTGCACATGAATCCAATACCAACCTAAAACTTCCATTCGAAAAAATACCTGAAATTTGAATCGAACCATATCTGAATCTGACAAAACTATTTCAAAGAACCGCAACTGGATCCGAACAAGACAAAATATTTCCATGGACATGAACCCAATCCGAACCCGAAAAATTTCTTTGAAAAAATCGCGAAATCTGAACTGAACCAAATCTGAACTTGGCAAAAATATTCCAGTGAAGCATCTCCTTATTCGAACAGGACAGAATAATTTTCATGAACACGCAAGAAGACCCGAACCCAAAAGTACCATTTGAAAAAAAAACCCGAAATCTGAATTGAACCAAATCTAAAACCGATAAAACTATTCCAAAGAACTATAACCCGATCCGAGCAAGACGAAATAATTTCCGTGGTCATAAACCCGACTCGAACCTAAAAGATCCGATTTGAAAAAACCTGAAATTTGACTCAAACCACATCTGAATCCGATCAAAATATTAGAAAGAATCATAACCAGACTCGAGTATGATAAAATAATTTCCGTGGACATGAACGAGATTCGAACCTAAAAATTCTATTTGAAAAAATACCTGAAATTTGAATCGAACCAAATCTGAAACTGACAAGAATATTCCAAAATACCATAACAGGATCCGAATAAAACAAAATTTCCATGCACATGTACCAAATCTGAACCTAAAAATTTTCATTGAAAAATTTTCGAAATCTAAAATGAACTTGATAAAAATATTCCAGTGAAGCATGTATTTATTCGAACAAGGCAGAATATTGTCCGTAAACACGCAAGAAAACCCGAATCCAAAAATTACATTTGAAGAAAAATCCGAAATCTGAATTAAACCAAGTCTGAACTTGACAAAAATATTCCAGTGAAACATGTCTTTATTCGAATTAGACAGAATAATTTCCGTGGACACGCAGGAAGACCTGAACCCAAAAATTCCATTTGAAGAAAACGCCGAAATCTGAATTGAACCAAATCTGTTCCCGACTAAAATATTTCACAGAAACATAACTAGATCCGAGCAAGGCAAAATAATTTCCATGGACATGAATCCGACCCGAACATTTAAATCGAATTTCAAAAAATACCTGAAACCTGAATCGAACCAAATCTGAACCCTTCGAAAATATTCTAATGAATCATAACCAGATCCGAACAAGACAAAATAATTTCCATGGACATGAACTCAATAAATGGTTGGGTAACATTTGGGTTGCAATTACATTGCGGTAAGTCTTTGATTTTATTTAATTTCACGTTAGGTTACAGTTAGATCACGGTTAATTTAAAGTTAGGTTAAAGTTAAATTGCATTTATGTGATGGTTAGAATAAGAATAGGTTACAATAAAGTGACGCCTAGGTTACATTTATGTTATATTTAAGTTACGATAGGGTACTGTTAAGTCGCAGTTAGGTTACAGACAGATTATGGTTACGGTACAAAAGTTTACGGTTAGGAATTTGTCCACAGAGTCAACATTACGCATGCTTTGATTAAAAATATACACTTTTGTTAAATGGCTCTGAAATCATAATACTATATACCAATCTTTTATCATGGTGTATCGATTTCATTCATGATATAGTCGGATTTAAGAGTGATATAATTAGTTTGAAATTCAGAATATTTCACTTGGGATTTCTATGGGAAAAAAATAATTGGTTACGTGATTTAACAGTGATTTTTTACGGGTTAATATCAACACTTTAACACGAAAATAACGCAATCGTTGGATACATGTTCCCTCCCGCGTTTCTCATTGCTCATTTTAAGTATTTTTAGAGCTTAATATTAGTTGTTGTTTTTAAAACCGATTTTTCACAAAGTCAGCTGCGACGTATTTCAGACAATGCATTTCTGCATGCTTCCAGTTAATGATAAAACCATACAAATTTCAAGTTCGTTTAATATTGCTAAAACGGACCCGGGCAACGCCGGGCGGGTCAGCTAGTGCTTAATACTTCTCTGCAGAACTGTTTTAAAGAATTAAATATTTATGTATATTTTGTTTTATTTTGTGCAAACGCATTATTAATTACACAGATTATTTAATTTAGACTGTATATATTTATTTTATTTCATATTGTGCTTTCAAAAAATGTTTCAAAACTTGAAACATTTTTTTAATTGCCACGAACTTTACTCAAGATAATAATTAAAAATATAACGCTGTTGAAAAATTATTTTCCAACATATATCCATTTATGAAGATTGATCGTTTAAAATTTCCGCTTTGTAAGGATGAAAATCGTGGATAAACCTGAATGTTTGAAGGGGATGTGAAAGCGCAGATTTTAAAGTTAATCAAATCTAAAAAAAGTTGCATGAAATATAAATACTTAATATCAGCTTTCAAAAACTTTTACACAAGGGCTCCAGAATGTAAAAATATACAGGATGCGTCATAAGTTTATGTAAACTTTATATATTTCATAAAAAATAAAGGATGCTCAGAAAAAATTCCTGTTTGCGCCAATAGGATCATAAGGACGTTGTTTTTTATTTCCAAATATAGAAAAAATTTTCTAAAAGTACTCAAAAATGGGTGCCAACGCGTTCTTCAAGACAATACTAATATGGCTGTTTGTTATGATTTCACGGCTCCTTTTAGTCTGGAGACTTTCTCTTTTAAAAGATTTTTCCTAAATATGGCTGGAAAACATCTATAGTCACTGCAGAACTGTATGTTACGATTGTGCATGACCACGTTCTCCGTTAAATACGGGAAAGACAATTGTTACCTGGAATAATCTTCCTAAAAAAAGGTGCCGCCCTATTTGACATGTGAAATCAGCACCGAGTGATAAGTTTAATCGTAATTTTGAATGTCCATTACGATCCTCAGACCCGACAGATTTTTGGTAGTAGGGATACTTAAATTATCGGGGCTTGTTGTGCTTAAGCCATTTGGTAGGCCTCCCCACCTAGCTGAAACTGAAACTGCGTATGTGTACAAGGCTCCAAAGCCGCTTAGGTGAATTCAAAGATGTCATTCACGTTCCGTTTTTGACATCAATAACGACATGCTATACCCAGTTGTAATAGGTGTATTGACGCGCCTTATTTACCTAAGACGGTGGTTATTCTGAACATCATTTATTTTAAAATAATTGCACAGTGTCACGTTATTGTGATTTTTTTTGTTGTCCGTTTATAACTGTTTGATTTGCATAAAACGTCTTTGTATGACATGGCAGTCGGTTACTTTTCGAATCATTTTATACATGGGAAAAAAACCAATATTACTCTAACCTTTTCAATAATTCTCTAAACCAATAGGCATGATCATACACATAGAAAGTTTTTCTGAGCATTACTTTTTTATTTTTAAATTTTTAAATTTGCCAGAACTTATGACGTGCCCTATATATACTCTTTCCATATATATGAGATCATTATATTTTAATAAATCAGTTATTCTATTTATATATACATATACAATTTCATCTTACAGTGTAATAAACTTCCCATTAAATATGTACTAAAAACTGTTTTCCCGACTTTAAAGCTTTATTGCAATCCTTTCACCGCAACATATAATCAAATGTTCATTATATCAGCAAATCCTATTTACAATCAAAACATAAAATTTTCACTGGCGGATGTAACTGGATCAAGGCGTCGATTTGCCAAATACGTTACAATTAAATACTGCACTGTAAATCTAATCCACTCAAAGAAAGTTTTAACAGTCTGTCAAATGTGTTTACATTCATTTTATGTTGTTTACTTTTGATTTTCTCTTATTTTACTTATTTAATTTTAAAATGAATTTTCCTTAAATCCATTAGATATGCCTGCAGGCAAATTCACTAGAATAAACTTTTAATAAGGTGATTATTTTACGACTTAAATAAAGTGCGATTATATTTGTACTGCAATCAATTTTTATATGTATGTCAGTTTGGTGTAAAATAAATCGCAGCTTTTGCAATTTTATGCTTATTTTAAAATGAACATATGTTTAAAGCAAGCTCTTACATTTCCATTTGAATAAACAAATTTAGCTCAACAGTTTTTTTATATGTAGATAATAACCTATTAGTCGACCGTTCTTTTATATAATGATTACTTAACAATTTTAATCGGTCCTGACAATAGTATGATCTGAACATGGAAATAATACCATCATAAAGTGGCCAAGTAACTGCTATTTGCAAACAAGATCTAAAGAATTAATAGTTTGCTGTAGATTTTTAACAATGTACTCGTGTATATTGATGGTTATTGTTAAAGGGAATAATTTACCGTAAAATTACACACAAAATGACTTTCTTATTTGAAATTAACAAAATTGCCCGTCTAATTATTATTCATCAAAACAACAATATGTTTTCTCGGCGAAAACTTTATACAAAAAAAAGTCAGTTTTAATGATAACTTACACCTAAATATGTTAAACAATCTAGGCTCTTTAATCATTGTTTGCAATCAAAGTTCGAAATTTTCAAAATCAATAAAGAAGCGAAACCTCCAACTTAAACAAATCTTAAAATAACTTACTGAGATAGAAAAAGTATACAAATGCAGTTTTCACATATCCTTACTTTTGAGTGAGACTCTTTATAGATTTATTACCATTGTGTGATATCTTACCTCGGAGTAAAGCATCGGAGTACAAATTGTATCATCTAACTTAATGAAGTGCAACAAAACCTCCATTTTCTGGCAAAAATAATGAAAATTATCCCCTTTTTTTAGAAAATTTCGTTTCTGACAACTGTTTACAATGCATTTGTTTCATGAGATCTAGGCCATTCGCAAGTCAATACGGCGTACACTGTAAATATATATATATATATATATATATATATATTACAAGGTTACTAAGACTTTTCTAGGAAACTGGGATGCTTATCTTACTGCAGTTACTTATGTAACTGCAACAAAAGACATCCATGTAAAGATATATGTTTGTATCATAAAACACGAAATTTGTAAGGCTACTAAGAATTTTTGGTACTACTTGATAATATCCTCGGTCAATTTCACAAAATTGTAAAAATCGCTGAACTATGCACCATATTATACATATTGACATAAATTATATTTAAAATCATGAAAGAACAAATAAATTAATAAAGATTAATAAAAATACAAATTAAACGTTGAATTAAAAATCTGTTCTAGGTGTAACAATCACGTGTAGCATGTTTTATGTTAATAATAATCATGTTTTAATATGTCATATACGATAATCTGTTATTGACATTTGATCTAATAGTTTGGCGATAGTTTCTTGGTCAATGAGGTAATTAAGTAGTAACAAATTTATTAGGAAACTATTATATCTAGAATTTTGTATGTAAATATGATAAAAAATTTAAAAAAAAGATTCTTAAAATAAAGGGTTTTAAGAGAATTTTTCCTTTTCATAAATCAACAATTTTTATTATTTAAGAAAAGTGTTACAAAATATTTTAAAAATAAATCATTTTTGACATCTTTCGGCTTCAATCAAAATAAGAACCATAATCATAATATAAAAATAAAAATCGTCTAGGAGTCAATGTAAATGACACGTGACAGTGAGATATACACAAAAATAGATTCTCTGCTGTGAATGTGTGTGCCTTTTTCAATTTATTGTTTCACAGTAAAACGCATTTTTTTATGTACATCGTATTGTCGCGTATTTTTCTATTCATCCTGTATTTTTATTTTTTAAATCCTGATTATGGGTCTTAATTTGATTGTAACCGAAATATGTCAAAAATGATTTGTTTTTAATATATTTTTAACAATTTTCTTAGGTAACAGAAATTGTTTATTAAAATCTTGTATGTAACTGCAAGACAAAAATTCATACATTTATCCAAAAACATTTAAGGGAACAGTTAAACATGAACATTTAAACATTAAAAGGTTACCAAAAACGTTTTCCTAAGCGTACAAATTACTGTAATTTTACAAATCTAGTTTTGTAGATTTACATATTTTTTCTATGTTGTGTGACAATAAAACTTTAATAAACATATTGATTTCTCAAACATTTATAAAAACTAATTTTGTACTATTATTATTTTTTTTACTATGTGTAGTTTACAAAGTTTAATTTTTCTGTAGATAGTTGATAACTTATTTCTTTTTAATATGTAGAACGCTAAACTACATTTCCTTGTGAAATATTCCAACGTCTATTCTGCTTTAATATTTTCCAATGTATTGAATAGAAATATTTGAGTATAAATACGAATCATAGGCACAGATTTATAACCATTCGTTCAGCTAACATTTGACTTCTTCAAGGAACTATGATTAGATTAAAAGCAGTTTAAAGCTTGAATTCGGCTCATATAAATGTCCGAAAAATCTGTATTTTCCCTCAAACTTTGTAAAAACAATATTGTTAATCCCGTTGTATCATAAAAATATTGTTAAACCGAAGAATGAATTCAATAAAACAAATAAATAAATGTGTAAAAAAAAGAAACAAATATTTTTAATTTTTGCCTATTGTTTCAAAATAAATCCCAATTTTGACCAATTCTTGACGCAACTCTAAATAAATGTAGGCTTAAATATTCATTTAATACTGGAAGCAAATGGTTTGCTATGAAGTCAGGAAAGTTTGTGATAAAGAGAAAAAGATTAAGATAACGTATTAAATTAGAAATATGTATGTTTAATTATAAACACGTAAAACACAAAGGTTGTTTTGCAATAATGTTATTACATATTATACTGTCAGAAGAAATTCTGTGAAATCACAGTGAATCTACAGGTGATCCATAATTTTACATCTCATATAAAATTACAGAGATTAGAAAAACCGACATTATGTTAAAAAACAAAGAACTTATTCGGCAAATTTAAATTAGACGCTGTAAATTAACATTGATAAAAATACACAAAACTCTAACTTTACTTTTAAGGAGAGTAATTTAATTTAGTTTTTAAAGTTAATTAATCACTTAATCTTTAGTGAATTTGAAAGAACTTGAATTTTCCGAGCAAACATGAACTGATGTATCATTAAACTTTAACAGAATTTGTTTCGATCCGTCTTGGGGTTTGAAACCGAGACTTACTGACAGTGGATGAATACCATACTAGCAGAGTTATCGGGGAAATTGCTCGTACAAAGTATGTCTTTTATGCTTCAGCTGGAAAAAATCCCCACTAAATCTGATGAACTGGTTTTTCCCCGGTTTAAATTACTCTAAGTTTTTAAACGAAATTTTCTTCATTAATATTTCTATTAAAATTGTAAAAGAATTTTAAAAGCGTGTATTTTGAATTACAAAATGCAACAAAGATAAAAAATATCTTTAATTAAAGACATGGAAATTTTTGCAGAAAGTTAGATGTAATATAACCTCCTCAGACCTGATGTCGCCTAGACAAAACACTAATTTAAATACTTCAAGAATAGCTAAAATTACTTCTGGACATTTTTAATAAATGTATGCGTGCCATAAGTCCTGATAAATAGGCTAATAATTTTTGGTGATGCTTTATAGTAATTTTAAACAAGTTTCTGTGGTCCCTCGTAATATTTGACTCAGGACTGATGAAGATAAGGAAAATGTATGTAAAATGATGACCGAGAAATTAAATCGAATGTATTTAGATGAGAACTAGCGTAAATTTACTGAGAGTTTGCTTGTTTTTCTGTGTTTTTACAGATATTTTAACAGTGTAGTGAAATATTTGTAATATAGAAACATTACTTTCATTAAAAATTACGTATAATGTAAGCGTGAAATCCGTAAAAAGGAAATCAGAAGGTAAATGTTGCTTGTCTACTTACCATTATACTTATTCAGTACTTCAGCACGTATCAATAATTAAAAATAACTTAGTCATTTTTTATTTCAGTGGTATGGTTACAGCTGAATTCTTAAAGTAGTACATTAAGTCCTTTTTAAAATTAACTAATCGATAGTATTTTAATCTTAATATTTATATTTTGAAGAATCATCCATTCTCTGTTTAGATATTATTTGCCATAAAAGAAATACTATTGTCGCATATTAAATTTAACTGTTGATAAAAATATTTTTTATTAAAAAACGAAAAAAAACTAACACACTGCATCTTTATTTTTAATTGAACAATTCTCATAAGTTATTATCATGCAGTATTAATATTATTATACTTATTTTTAAAAAAATATTTTATACATTAAAATAATCTTTGAACAATTTAAGTACGCAATAAGATACACTATTTAACTGATTTTCTTTTAAGAAAAAATTAAATTTCAAAGTAAAATAAATTCAATCAAAAACATATATAATTTAAATTAAGTCATTAGCATGACATTCTTTTTTATTTTTATTATTAAAAATTGTTCTTCACATATTTTATTAGGTACTTAGTAATCAATAATAATAGTAAGCCGGGATTTTTTAAACCTTCAGGACTGTGGGTCCATATATGCGTGTTCAGTGGATACATACAACAATTGTGTTAGGTACCAATAATGGTGAATAATAATATTTGCCTAAATTAATTAGGGTTAGTTTAGTCATTTATTAATTGCAGGTAATTTTTAATGGAACAAGATGGATAAAATTTGAACACCAAACACTGCTTCTGAAGGGTTTAATTTTGAAGAATCATGCATTGAAATTTTAAATTTAATTCACTCATCACAAAAGAAAAAACATTCTTGTATTACTTTAAAAAGTTTCATGTTTAATTACACTAACAGAAATATTTATGCTGTACAGTAATTTTATATACCCTATTTTTTCAATTAAAAAACTTACTTTTGCATTCATAACATTAAAGCTAGCTATCCAAAAATTTCATAAGAGTTTATCGAATATTTCATTCTCTGAAACATAACGAATATTGTTGTTTTGCATGTAAATTATTCAATCCATATTCATATGATAATAGGTTAAGGAACAATTTTGGAGCTATTTAGAAATTTACAACAATTACAACAATATTTAACTACTATCACAACTTTTTAATACTTTTTACGTTTTATTACGTATGTTTTTTAGGAAAGTAACTGTTATTTTAAATTTAAAACTGAAATATAGGTTTAAAATAAAAATATATCAACTGTGCAAACAGAATTAAGTAAATATTTATAATTATTATCATTACTAAATGTCTAAATGTTATTGAAGTCCTATAGTAAATGCATTGATACATAGTTACATTACTAAATGTATACAGTTACAGAAGTTTTTGTCAAAATAAAATAATACTCAAATTAAACACATGTACTATTAATAGTACACCAGACCAGAAAAGGTTAATACATTTTAAAAAATTAAAAACACTAAAATTTTACTTGTACTTTATAATATTTATAAAATAAAAACAAGGCGATATAATATATTGTTTTAATTGTTTCATATTTTAATTTAATTTATTCAAAAACTTGAATAGTTTAGATCGATATTGGTATTTTTCTCATAACTTTATAACTGCATGAGAATGTATACAGTTTTACTGCAATTTTGAAAGCATTCAATAAAATATTTTCTTCATCCAGTACAACAAGTTATGTTATACGTACTTGCGGTATAGCCTAATTTTACAGAATTCCTTACATCTTTGAGAATCAAAGGATTATATGTCTGATACTAAGTTTTCAGGTTTAGTTGAAAATAGCCCGTCTTTTTATATTTTCCTGACTTTGGTAAATCTGTCTTTTAAAAATACTTTATTAAGTCAAAAAAAATTATTGACATGATTCAATATGTTCATTTTGAAAAATCATACATTTTTGCTTTGATATTTATGCTATAAAAAATATAAATAAAACAAATTTCTTTAACACAGCATTTACAGTGCTGCTTTTAATTAAATAGCATAAAAAAATTTGCTTATACATTGTAACAATACTAGTTGCTTCACTCTTATTCTCTTTTTTATATCTAAAAAATATATTTTTATTTTATTTTATATTTTTTAAGCAAATAACTCTTTCCAATATATTTTACATTTAATAAATAATGTATTTCAATTTAGTTAAAGATATTTTTAATTAAATTGCACAAAAAAGATCTTTTAATTAAAATTTTATTAATTTGAATTAAAACAGTAATTCATTCTATTTGACAGGTGTAAATTTATTTATTTAAAAACTTTTTTTTTTACATTTTTAATGAAATATGTTTAAAATAGTGTACTTTTTATAAATGATATATTTGATATCTGATTATACATTTAACTAAGCATCGTAAAGAAAATTGTTTGTACATTATGAGAATATTATAAATTCCATATTAAAAAATAATAATAAAGACACTCAGAATGAAAACACCTCAAAAAATATAGTAAAATAACTTTTACTTTTTTTATTCAAAAAGTAATATATATATATATATATATATATATATGACAAATAACTTTATAAAACAAAAATACATTTAATTTTAATTTGAAAGCAATATTTGTAATGCTTAAGGTTGAAAATGCAATTTTCAACCAAAATTGTCAAAACTTTTTTAATTTTATTTTAATAAAGACCAACTTTTTATCTTTCCAAAACTGTATTTGTTTTTATTGTACGATAAATAGATCCAGAGTTATAGCGGTTTTTAAATTACTCAACAGCTGTCACTCAAACCGGTAGTGCCGTTTTAAAGACCGTGTATTTGGAGAAATTTCATGGTTTTGGTAGTTTTTTTTTTATAATTATAAGAAATGTAAATAATATGCTCCATGGACAATATTTATCTTTTGTTTTCGAGGCCAATATTTTTATTATTGATGGACATTACTGTAAATTCTTGAAAAACATAAATCGACACTTTAATTGCATTTTTTGGAAAATGTAACTTCGGTGCAAATTCCATACGCAAAACACGATTTCTCAAAACGTTATAGGTATATCACTATGAAGTTTGAAATATATGTTATTTGTACTGTTGTGAAGGGGATGAACTAAAGATTTAAATTTAGAATAAATATTTTTTGTTTTATCGATGTTTTTGTGGAATGACATTGATGAATTTTATGAAAATTAAGATGTAAACAGGTGAAATAAGCTATAAGTTTTGAAATACTTAAAGCATCTCTTAGATTTTAGTTCATTCCCTTCGCTAATGTCATAAATATTAAGTGTAAAAAGGAAATTAATATACATACTGTAGAATTTTCTTTAGAGCATTTTGCGTTTTGGGCCAAATTTCATTAAATTTTGCAATAAATTGATCCATTTATCAAAATTTTATCAATGAATAAAATATGTTTTGCGTTTTTTCGCATTTTCTAGCCATAATCTTAGTAAAAACAAGTTTGAAAAATAATTAAATAGCTTTTATGGTAAAAATTGCTCCGAACGTAGTCGGATACCTTAAACAAGTTTTCAACGCTAAAAGAATGCGATTAAAACAGCATTAAGCGGTTTACCTTTTATGCCAGAGTAATAAAGAAAAACAACTAGAGTTAAGATTATATAAAATTTGAGCTTCGAGACGGTGTTTTTCTTTTTTTATTGTTTAGAGTTTTAGGTTTCATATTCTGTTTTTCTTACATTTTTTTTAAAAATATATTGAAAATATATTCACTGCTTCAGAATTTAAGTCCTGAATTACTCTCATGAACATTTACATAATTATG
Source organism: Maratus speculifer (assembly GCA_964019185.1). Taxonomy (NCBI): domain Eukaryota; kingdom Metazoa; phylum Arthropoda; class Arachnida; order Araneae; family Salticidae; genus Maratus; species Maratus speculifer. Next base: position 73,206,699 of record OZ025297.1, on the reverse strand, counting down.
ATTTTTTCCTATCACATAAGTCAATATATTGAAATAAAAATAGCGTGTTGAAATAAATTTTCATCGTTCTTTTTAATTCTTCGTTTGTTATAAGTTTGCCTGATAATCTTTCCTTCTTTTAGATGGGTGTACATCTGATTTTAATATAGTTTTCCATAGTCGATTTTTCAACAAATTGGATTATTTATTATTTCGTTAGAAGTTTCTTTCATAATTGAAACGTAATTTGTAATTATCTATTTGTTACAAATACATAATTTTTATTTCCTTATTTGTTTGTTAATCGATGAGCAATTACCTTTTTATGCAATAATAACCGTACCAAGATGTAAATGTACCTGAAATTCTGCCATGTTAACAATACAAACCTCTTTAATTGGTTCCATTTTTCTATCACGCCAAAGCACTTGTTTTAAATATGAATCGCAGATGAAGTATGAAGCCTGAAAGATAAATTTTTTATTCGAAGAATGTGAATTATACAGGGTGTCCCCTCTCAACGGTGGCCAATGGCTAATTTCTAAACCGTTGGTCATAGACATATAGTTCCAATTGCAAAAATGCTTTAAAAAAGGTAAAGAATTATTTTTTAAGCGATTTAGGTCAAAAAAAATGTTTTACTAAAAAATTACGAAAATTAAATTTTTATACGGTCCCCCGGTCCTATAAGTGATATTTAGAAAATTTTTACCACTACTCTAACAAGTAAGACAAAAAAAGTTCCATTCCTCTGCGATCAAAATTGACCGAGTTATAACTGTTCAAAGTTGAAGCATATTTTTTGCTGCAAAATAGGGGTCAGTCACAAATTTACTGGAAATAAAAATAAACATCAGATAGAAAATTTAACTTGAAACATTGGGAGTAAAAAAAAATTTTACAATGTTGTTTCTGAATTTATGTTGACATTTACATGTTAAAGTAAAATATGCAGTTTGTGCTAAAAATATAAGTAAAAAAATAACAGAAATTTTGTTAAATTGAAAAGTCACAAATAGTTACAAAATGATACATATTTAAAGCTCTATTAGATTACTCAACCTAACAGAATTTGATGTAGTCCTATAAAATAAATAAATCGAACGCACCTAAAATCGTATTCATATTACATTGTCATCGGGTTTAAATAAGTATGGGAAATGAACCTCAATCAGATATTTGGAAGTGAGTTAAAATTTGAATATAAGTTTTGAACTATGAAAATTTACATACGAAAACTATGAATAAAATAAAAGCTTATCAAAATAACATACATTTTTAAAATAAAATCACGAAAAGAATAAGCTTCATTTGCTTACAAAATAAAACATACGTAAAAATACAATTGAGGATATGAATTTCAAAACTCGACTTATCGCTTTTTGATTTCTCTATCAGTCTATACTAACCTCCACTATTGTAACGATTCAATCTCAAAATTTATAATGAAAACCAATAGATGCATTTAAAGTTTTTTCTCTATTTCCCAAAATTTGATTTTTTCGATAAAGAGAACTTTGAAATTCATGTCTTCAGTTATTTTAATAACCAATCTAGAAGTTAATTAATTATAATTAACACTACCGTAAAACTTATACGATGACAGCGCCTTCAGTTAAATCGCTCATTTAAAACATTTTGTAATTGGAACTATATGTCTGTGAGAAATAGTTTAGGAAGTAGCCTTTGAACAGCGTTGGAAATCGACTCCCTTTATAATACTTTAAGCACTTAGTGTACGTTCCCTTAAAGCTCCGTCGAACTCATCCGTTTTCAGCTATAGAAAAGTGGTTTAAGTCATGAAATTTAAAGTTTCATAACTCGGTCAATTTTACTGTTACATGAATGGGACCTTTTCTGTATTACTTGCTAGAGTGTTGAAAAAATTTTACTAAATATCACTTATAGGACCGGGGGACCGTATAAAAATTTAATTTTCGTAATTTTTTAGTAAAACATTTTTTTGACCAAAATCGCTTAAAAAACAATTTTTTGCCTTTTTTAAAACATTTTTGCAATCGGAACTATATGTCTATGACCAACGGTTTAGAAATTAGCCATTGGCCACCGTTGAGAGGGGACACCCTGTATGTCACTTTGGTGTTAAATTATTAAACAATTTTAATACAAAAAAAACACTCAGAAAATCAGCATATTCTAAAAAAAAAAGCTGCAGCGTCCTCATTAAAGCCTCCACTTTGAAGTGCAGACATAACCAGTACCGGTTCAAATACGCTGTTTATTTCAATCCAATTGGGAGGAGCATTGATGAAACTTCTACAATTCGGCCTCAACAACGTTGCAGCTAACAACAATGTAAATGAGATGCTATGTTTAGTTAATTAAATAAGGGTATAAATTAAAATAATGAAAATGAGAAAAGTAAATGACAGAATTATAAAATTCCGTATATAAATTTATGTACACAGTTCAAAAAAAAATTGCATTGATATTTTAACTATATTTGCATCGTAATACTATTTTTCCTTTAAAATAGAAGTTCTGCACATATTATCAAAGTTAGCATTCCGAGATAAAACCATGCTATAGAAAAAAGTTTTCAAAATTGTAAGTTCCATATTTAAATATCAAAATTAAAAATTCAATAATACTACATTTTATAATATATGTCTTTAAACAGAAATTCGTGTGAAAATCCTGTCAGCGTTCTTAATATGTGTAAATTTTATATCTAAGATTTATTTCATTTTGAATGGTTTTGAAAACATATTGCACTGTATATCTTTATAAAAACGCATGCAACGACAATAGACATATTAAAAAAAAGGTGCGGAAGTTTCGTAGAAAATCTTTTGTCAAACTAAAAAACATCAATGTCAAAAAGAAGGCCTGAAAGTAACATGAGGCAAAAGATAGAGTCTTTGATCTCTCCGTTTATTCCCCGTACGGGACTTAACATTCATGTTATTAAAAGAATTTGTCACAGAGAATTAGGCAGTTAAGTCTCTCTCCAAGGAATAGAAGAAAGAAAAACACTGACATTTATTTTTAATTTGCCTCTGTAACACTTCATGATGCCTTCATTTTTTAGTTTAATTATTTCGAATTAAAAAACAAATCATGATTATTTTTCCCTTCAGTTTTTTTATGGAGTGTTATACTTTTTTAAAGAGAATTAAAAGAAAGTGTATTTATTTCTTTCCCAGTCGACTTTTTATTGTAATCAAAATTTATCAACGACAGTGTAATGTAATAAACTTAACGTTCGTTCGTCATTAAATGGGTCGAAGAATTGTGACAAAGCCATGAACCCACATTTATCTTTGGAAATTTGTGTTTAAAAGATAAATGTGGGTTCGTGTATTCACAATTTCATTTCTAACTATTTAAAATATTAATTACATCCGACCAAAATTATTATTGCCGATTTAATATGTGGGAATCTAAAATGTAATACCTGTTGCCTATACTTTTTCGTATTCTCACTAAATTAGATATCAATCTATTCCTTCAAACTTCAATCATCATTTGAGTTAAATCAAACTGTTTGCTGATAAAATTTTGTTTAGTCCTTGCATACCTTTGTAGCACAACTTTCTCTAACCAACAACTCAAAAAGAAACATATGCATTGTTATTATAATTTAAAAGCTGTAATTATTTTCTTTTACGTAGCTTTCATTACAAAAATGAAAAAGCTACCTATTATGGCCGTCTGAAGGAAAGCACTTTCGGAAAATTTTGGTATATTTTTACCGATCATGATCCCCAGACCCCAAAACCACCCTCCGTTGAATGTTGACATTTATATATATATATATATATATATATATATATATATATATATATATATAACTTTTGTCATGCTGTAACTATCGTATTAATGAACCGATATGAATAAAACTTGATGCTAACATAATGCATAGAATGGTCTCGACCGAGTTGGTGGGCCAGCATCAGCCTCCATCTCGTTTTAAATGGAGACCATTTATTTTTTTAATATAAATTTTAAAATTAAGTGCAAAAAAATTAGAAACTGAAAATTATTTTTCTTCTGTGTGTTTGACTTTGATACAAAGATGTCAGAGCATTTTTTGTTTTGTCTATTTCTAAAAAAACGGCTGAGTTACAGCACTTTAAATTTCTAGTGTGGCTGACATTTTGAAACGGTCTAATTTTTGTCACGTCATAACACATGTATTTATGAACTGATTTGGATGTAACCTGGTGTGTACATAGTATACACCATTGTCTGAACCGAGTTCATTGGCCAGTTTCATCCACCATCTTATTTCAAAATGGCGGCCATTAATTTTTTTTAATTAAAATTTTAATTTAAGTACAAAAAAATTAGAAAATGAAAAATATTTTTCTTCTGTGTGTTTGACATTGATACAAAAATTTCAGAGCATTTTTTGTTTTGTCTATATCTTAAAAAATGGCTGAGTTACTGCACTTTGACTTTCTGCGGACATTTTCAAAACTGTCTGATTTTTTGTCATGTGTTAACACACCTATTTATGAACGAATTCGGATGTAACTTTGTGTATACTTAGTATATACCGATGTTTGAACCTATTTCTATGTTTAAAAATGGCAGCTATGATTTTTTTATTACAAAAATTAAAGTTAAAAAAGATTTTTCTTTTATGTGTTTTAGCTTGATATAAAGACACCAGATCATTTTTTGTTTCGACTGTATCTTAAAAATGGCTGATTTATAGCGCTTTAAATTTCTAGTGGCTGACATTTTGAAATAATCTGATTTTTCTCAAGAGATAATATGCACATTTATGAACCGATTTGGATATAACTTGGCATTTTTATAGAACAAACTAATGTCTTGATCGATTTCATCGTTCAACATCATCTGCCATCCTGTTTTAAAATGGCGGCGATTTAAAATCGTCAAAAGATTTTTAAATGTATAATAATGTACAAAAAATATAAAAGGTAAAAGGTTTTTTTCTGAAGTGTTTGATCTTAATGCAAGGATAGCGGAGCATTATTTGCTTTGTCTTTATCTTAAAAAATATCTTATATATAGCAATTTCAATTTTTAAAGTGGGGGCCATTTTGAAAAGTCTATTTGCCTGCGACAGCACTCGCATATATCAACCGATTTCGATGTGAGTGAGCATATCCACAAGATTGACTAAGTTTTGATCAATCTCATTGGTTAATTTCCCCCATCATGTTGTTTTAAAATGTCACTTCATTATATCGAATATAAATCACTTTAAATAAAACCAGCTTGTATAAAATGGATTAATTTCTTGGAATTCCCATTCATATTCAGTATTGACAAAAACAAGTATTGAACTTTAAGTAATAGGTTGTTGCCTGGTGCAATATGATAAAGTTAAAATTATTTTCAACGTTAGAACACCAGAATATTCGTATTCCAAGCACACCGGTTTAGGTAGCATATAGCATACCTTCCTCAGTGCTAAAGATAGTGGAAATTTGCTCATATATATACAGGCAGGATGGGGATTCAAGCGACAAGTTTCTTGACCAATAGGAAAACAGAGGATTGCTTGAATCCCCATCCTGCCTTATCTATATGAGCAAATTTCCACTATCTTTAGCACTGAGGAAGGTATGCTATATGCTACCGAAACCGGTATGCTTGGAATACGAATATTCTGGTGTTCTAACGTTGAAAATAATTTTAACTTTAAATATTGAACTTCTATTAACGTGTTCCATTAATTTGAGCTTTGTATGGTTGAATAATATAACTTAATTTTTCTAAAGAAAAGTAAGGAATATGAAAGCTACCTCTTCCTCGGAGTACTTTCAGGGTCTTCCTCAAGCGTTTTTAATCACAGAACCTTTTTAAAATACATAATGGAAAATAAAAAATATTCATTCATTATTTTTTTGTGTTATTTTTTATAAAAGTTGTGCTTGTAAAAGATTGAAATTAGTCAATTCAGGAAAAAACCGTAAAATAACGCCTTACTTATTTAAATATCTATGTCTGGAGATGGACTTAGTGTTACTCAATGGCCTTGAGCAGTTCTAATTTGAAGGATAAAATAAAGGGTGGTTGCATTTGAAATTACCATATTCGAACCTACGTAGGAACATTCTGGCAGACAGATATCGATGAAACATGGAAAATACGTTACATGAACCACAGGTAAAAGAAATCTGCAACAAAAAATAGTAATTCAAATTTCGAACCACCTTATTAGAAGAGAGCGTATGATGAGCAAATACTAAAACTGAAAGCACAAAACTTTATTCATTCACAGGATGTTCAATGTTCATTCCATTTGCGTCAAGCACATGTTGAAAGCGTGTTATATGCGTTCAACAGCAGTCCGAAGAGTTCCTCAAACAATTGCATCAACATGATGAATTGTGCTTGCTTTCAAATCAAACAGAGACATTATGCTTTCTCCATAGACATGATCTTTCAAGAAATGTATAACGTTTAAAAAGCTAGGATGAAGCAAATTGTGTCTGTGATGTAGAAAATGACGCGTCCTATAAAAAGAAGAGCAACTTCCAGTGTTCTTTATAAGGAGAAGATTAAAAACACTTGGCACGTTTTGAATGTCTTGTAACAGTGAGTACACTGTCTCAATAACATCATTTAGCTGAATCGGTGGCTATCGGATATTTAGAGAAGGATTAAGCGTAATCCGCTATAGCAAAGCATTCAGAGTTTCGAAAAGTTTCAATTTCAGATTAAGGTATGCATTGTTGAAATATAATTATTAGTCAAAAAGCAAGACATGATCGTGCGCGTAGAAACACACAAAATGAGAATAAGGTTTTAACATACAGTTAGATGAAACTGCACTAAGAACAGTGCTCTATTGCAAAAACACCTTCAAAAAGCTACTGGTACCAAAGTTTCGACACAAACTGTTCAACACTAACTCTGTCATATTGGTTTGTATACTTACAAACTTACAAACCTATGTTTCATGTTTCTTTAACAGCAAGCAAACGTACTACATGCAGAAGAATATCTTAGATGGGGGTGTGATAAGTGGTGAAACGTGCTCATCACGAACGAATCAAGTTTTAGAGTACAACCTGACTTAAGGAAGAATGCGAATTGGGAAGAACTTGGCAATCAAAAGAATCCTGTATTTATGCACGAAAATGTCTAACCTAGCGGAAGCTGTGTAAAGCTCTGGATCTGCATCTATATCAATGTCCGCAACTACTTGTACATTGTCAGGAATGGACCACTTACGGGAAGGGAATGAAAAGCCGAGATCAGGAAACTTATTGTTCCCCTTTACGCTGCATCAAACGGATTGAATTCGTTCTCAAGAATGATAATGCAAGACCACACTGTGCTTAAATATTGGGCAATTTATTTTTGAATTAAAGAATCTTTCGAGCAGATTGATCAATATATTCCTCAAACATGAACCTTATAAAACATGTTTGGTACAGTCTAGAGAAAAGAGCTACTGGTCATTTATCATCCCCAAAAACGATTTAACAATTAAAAAGTTTTCTTTTACCAAAATTGGGCAAAAATACTCTTATCCCTCTTTGATAAGCTCATTTATTTTATGCGTCATAGGTGTGTGACATTGTTTTTGATCAACGGAAACCACATTCCCTAATGAAATTGATTTGTATCCGATAAATAGCATTTTTGCTTGTTCTTATGATATGCAGGAATTGTGCATTTTTTGTTTAGTTACAAAAAAACATTTATTCCCAAATTTCGTCGCTTAGTTTTCACATATCTTACAACATATATAGGTCATATAACAGTCGACAAAACATTTCTTTGCCCGCAATTTGTATCAAAAATCATAATATCTTCTAGTCGTTTTGAGCAATGTATATATCCATTTAATCTGAGGAATTTTATTTTAATGTATTGCAGAAAATAAATTCAGAAGTTCGTTATCTTATGTTTTCTAATTGCAATTTTTTTTTGCTGTACTACATTAAAATAACAAAATAAATTTAAGCTAAATAAATGGTTGTTTATTTATTCAAAAAGCATTTGTATATTCACAACGAAAAAGATTAAGAAATTGTTATATTATCTTTTTAGATTGTATAATTAATTTTACGATACATTATATACAGGGTCTTATTATTGCCTATACGTTACACGTTGAAATTTGGGAGCCCAAAACAACATGGCTCATTAAAAATTGACATTACAATATCTTTTTATCGACCAACTGGGTAAATTTTCAAATACATTAAAGTTTGGTAACTATCTAAAATATTAGGTAACTATTAAAGTTCCTGCAGTTTTTGAGAGTAGTTATTTTTGTTGCGTAGCTGCTGCCAAAGAGATTCTGATGACATCATATCTGCACATTTTCTTGAAGCCTCATTCAGTCAATAGTTTTTTAGAACATCAAACATTTCTCTGCTAATTTGGTCGGAAGTGCAAGCTGTGAAAGACCATGTCGTTTGCAAAAGAGATTTTGAAGCCTATTTTGCTCTACTACTTCAAATTTATAAACAAAGCTCCAGAAACGTTAGAAAAAATATATTCCACGCTTACAAGGAATTCGCGGTTAGTGAACAGAGCGCTCAAAAGTAGCGAATTTTCGTTCATAGACGAGAACCTGGAAGATAAGCCCGGTGATGGTCGTCCATCCTCATGGATAGGGTCTAGCTGTCGGAGGAAATCAAATAAAATCTTCATGTGGCGAAAATTCTGTGAAATATGATAGCCGGAACAGAAAACAACATTAGTCGACTTTTGGTTCCGTTTCATTAACCGCCAAACTGGACATTCATAAAAAATAGCTTATTACTGTGTGTTTTGATGGATCATAGGTAAGGTTTGTTGAGCTCAAGCCATGTGGTAGACCTTCTCACGTAGTTGAAATTCTTTGATGGATCAGTGCTGGTAAAGTGCACTATAAATTCGCCCATAGAGAAAAAACGATCACGGCTGTCATCTACTCGTCATACTTGCAAAAGTTTTTACCTGCTGTGCTCCAAAAGCAGCCAACGCTGGTTAACATGTAAAGAGTTCTCTTTCACCACAATAAAATCAGTTGTCATACAGCGAACGTAACCAGAGGCGTGATCAACATATTGGATTGGTAAATTTTGTCTGAAGTGCCGTACTTCCTGGAGGTCACCCCATTGCACTGTTATCTGTTCTTGGCCATAGTGAGAATAGCAATTCTTAAACTCAGGCGCAGTACCAAAAGCTGTTAAACAATTTTTTCGTTAAAAAAGTAAAAATTAAAAATAATGTTTTTACAAAGAGGGCATTTATAAGCCTCTGTCTCATTGGAAATATGTAATTGAATCCAATGACGATGATATCGAATGATAAAATGAATATTTCAAAGTTGTTTTAATCGTTTTCTATGTCTGATAAAAAACTGACTATCTTGGTTACTTGTTACATCAAAAAACGACTGACTTTCTCGGTTACTTGTTACATACAAAAGATTAAAATTTTAAACTACTCACCTTTGAATGTCCAAATTTACTATCCAAGCGATATGTAAAGGCGATTTAATGGACCCAACCATAATAGACCAAGTTCCTTTTAATAAAACAATGCAATACCATAAACGTCCGAAAGTTAACCCCCTCCTTCTCATATATTTTGAAAATTATATAAATCTTGGAAATTTATAAATTATAAATTCATCCTCTACCTCCTACTCCACCGATTTTTCTCTCTATTTCACAAAAGTTACAATTAAAAGACTTCCTTAAAATTATTACAATTTCCTGTTCTGCTAAAGGGGGGAGGCATACTTAGAGGTACTTCATTTAGAGGAAGAATAAAATATGCTTTATTGACTGTTACAGTGAACCAAGTTTGTAAATAGATGCCATATTGATGCCAAAAACATCCAATAGTATCGGAAAACAAACTTGGTTCAATGTAGAAATAAATCAGACCAATTTTATGCACACCCTGAATAAACTAAATCTCTTTTTTCAGTTTTTTATTCTTTTAGCTATTTGAAAAATGATTGTTGCTCTAAGTCGAGAATAAATATATCTGAGACATATCTGAATCTTTGTTATGTACTCATGTTATGCGTTTTCTGATTGGTCCAGAAATATTAATGACGTACGTAATATATGACTCTGCTATTACGTAATCCACTTTTTGATCTTTATTAGCTCAATAGGAAACAATCAAATATTTTGCTTTGGGCAATGGATGTCCGTATTTTTTTTTAGATTTGTTTTACTATATTGAATGTAGCCAAATAACTGATTATTAAATTAGTTAACTGTAAACTAATTTAATTTATAGGAATACAAGCTACGTGTTATTAAAAATGATTTCCTTTTGTGTGTAAGATGTGTTGGTTTCCTTTTATACACTTCTAAAAATATCGTAAAAAATTAGCTCTGATTTTAAAAACTATCAATTTTCTGACAAATGAGAACGCCACATAAACACTTATGGAGTGTTTTGATTGGTCAGAAATATATAAACAGAGTAATCTTTAAAATCTTTTAATAATCTTTAAAAACAGAGGTAATTTTTCACGATGTATATATTTCCCCCCTTAGTAATTTAGATTATTTTCGTGGACGAAAGTTTAAGCTTTTAGTTAATGTTATCATTAGTAAAAAAATTATTTTCCAAATGGTGGTTTCAATTTGTTGAATTACATTTTTTTCTTCAATTGTCTTGGTCTTCTATGGTGATGAACCGCTTATATAAGTTCTGTTTGCTACATAAATAACCGCATGTTTGTTTATTTTCAAAACCTTTGTCCGAAAAGATTGCACAATATAATTTTAGGAGTTGTTGTTGTTGATGTTTTAATTATGAAATTATGAAATTTTTTCCTGCCATTACAAGAAGAAAAAGCTAGTTGGATGTGCCAATCCCAAAACTTTCTTCTATTTCATACATTTTTCTTAACATTTCAAACAGTAGATGCATCTGTTAATACCTTAACGTTATTAATTCAATACTATATCAGCTTTGATTTTCATCTTAAATTTCTGTTTCAGTCAATTAATCGGAGTAAAAACGAGTTAATGTGGATCATGATGTTTATTAAAATCATGAGCTTTCCCTTATTCTGTTATTTTCAGCTGTTTTCAAATAGCCGGCCTAGCAGCACCCGAGTTTCCGTCTCTGCTCGAGCCGATGGAAAATAAAAAGACGGAGAATCGAAAAAATTATACATATAACGCTATCCCAATGCTCCTCTCCAACTGAATATTTCTAAATTCAAAAACATAAGCTGGATATAGCCAAAAACATACAAAAAAATTTTGATTCAATTCTGTAGATAAATTTATACATTTTTCTGTGGTAGAATATTGAAAATGACGCAAAAAAAGATTTTACAGCGCCCTCTTCCGTCTTATTTTTTTATTGAAAGAGGACCTACACAAAAAATGGGTTCGATTTTATACATAACTTCATACGTATTTCGATGGTGCAATATTGAAAATAGCAAAAAAATCGCTATTACCGCATCTCCTTTTAGAGGAATATTTCAAAATTGAAGGAAGACCTGCTTCCTGCAGCCAAAAACATTTACAAAAAAATTGGTTCGATTCTTCGCATATCTTCATGTACTTTTCGATGGTATAATGGCGGCATACGGGCATACAAACAGACAGACGATTTATAAAATCATTGTTTTGGAATCTCTGTCCCCTAAAGCGTGTAAACATCGAAAACCAAATTTTTTTAAAAAATTGATTACAATACTTTCTTCTATTAAAGCTAGGAGAAAAAAAATCCAATTTTTTTACCGCAATCTATTACTAGAGAATGAATGATTATATCCTATTAAAACCAAATGAGAGTTTTTTAAAAGGACTAAATTTTCCACTGACTTCCTATAAAAAAATCCTTCCGCTTCTTTATATTTCATAAAAGTCGACCTCTGATATAATTTAAAACTCATTAAATTTCTCGGGTTTAAAAGAATGAACTTTTACGATTTGAATATGACAGAGAATTCCCAATATTTCTTTCTGTTGTTAAGTCTTGAAATAGAATATTTGCTGGGAAATAAATTAGAAATTTCGTTCATAGTTTTTAGATTATGGAAATTCGTTTACATTGCGAGTATTTTTACACATATTGTTGGATTTCCATAGTAATTTATTTGTCAAATTGATTTTAAAATATTTAGAATTAATAATACCGTATTTAATTTGCATATTCTAATTGCAAAAGAAATTTATTTCATGTTAATATCTCCTACATTTCTTGACACTAAGTATTAAAAAATAATGTATTCGGTTATAAATATTGATTCGTATAAAATTAAAATTTTTAACTATGTCAGCATGTAGGGCGACCCAGCAAGTAGTTTATTAAATGAGGCCGATGCTACAGGCTATTCTTTATATTCCGTTACTTTTAAGTTTTAGAAGTAAACTAACATGATTGCTACAATCCTTAATGAATGTCCTATAATGGACAAAAACGAAATCTGATTAAAATTAAATACCAAAAAATTATAAATAAATTGTACTTTTAATTGCCATTTCCTTGTAGGTGATTAGGAATAAGAAGTCAATCGAAAACCTAAAAATTATTCATTAATGGATTTTAGGAATCTTATCTTTCCCACAGTGCAGTTTTAGTGCAGTTTAGTAACATGTGACATGTAATTTTTCTCCCACTTCCCATAAAACATGAATGCACAAAATTTTCTATATAGACAACTTAATATGTCTTATTTTTAAAATACTTTTTTAATATTCTATATTTAAATTTTATTTTATTTTTTTATGTTTAATTTTAATAAATAATTTTAAAATTGTATCCACTTCGTGCAAGATTGTAGTATACTTATTAGTTTAAGAGACCCCCCCCCCAAATTATCGATAATGATGTAAAACTAATATCTTGAACGTATACTAATATCTACTAATTTTACTAATATTTACTATACTAATGTTATTTATTTGCTTTTTTTAAACTTTTTTCAATAAAGATTATTTTTTATTTAAAAATTTTATAATTTTAATTTTAATTTTAAATAAATAAATAAATAAATAAAATGCTTACAAATGAAGTATAAGTTTGAACTTATATTTCATACTTTGAACGTGATGCTTTAGTTTTACATCATTATCAATATTTTTGAGAATTTTTCTACCAATAACTTTGCTTTGCTATAGTCTTGCAAGCAGAGGATGGAAGTCAAAAAATATTTTTTTAAATCAAAACTAAATATAAAAATAAAATAAAATATCAGAATATTTTTAAAAAAAAAATTAAGTCGAAGAGATATGTTGTCTATATTAAAAATTATACAAATTTATGTTTTATAAAAATTGAGAGAAAAAAATTAAATGTGACATGTTTCTAAATTGCACTGCTATGTAAAAAATAAGACTCCTGAGACCACTTAAAATATCACCTTAAATTGTGATTAGCAATATTTCAGAAAAAAAAAATATTACTAAAAATAAGCAAGATGGAAGGAGAATCAAAACTAAATATAAAAATAAAATAAAATATCAATACAGAATATTTTTTAAAAAAATTAAGTCGAAGAGATATTATGTTGTCTATATTAAAAATTATACAAATTTATGTTTTATAAAAATTGAGAGAAAAAAAATAAATGTGACATGTTTCTAAATTGCACTGCTATGTAAAAAATAAGACTCCTGAGACCACTTAAAATATCACCTTAAATTGTGATTAGCAATATTTCAGAAAGAAAATATTAGTAAAAATAAGCAAGATGGAAGGAGAATCAAAACTAAATATAAAAATAAAATAAAATATCAATACAGAATATTTTTTTAAAAAATTAAGTCGAAGAGATATTATGTTGTCTATATTAAAAATTATACAAATTTATGTTTTATAAAAATTGAGAGAAAAAATTAAATGTGACATGTTTCTAAATTGCACTGCTATGTAAAAAATAAGACTCCTGAGACCACTTAAAATATCACCTTAAATTGTGATTAGCAATATTTCAGAAAAAAAATATTAGTAAAAATAAGCAAGATGGAAGGAGAATTATTTGAACTCTTTGACAGTCTTTAACTAATCAAAAACAAAATGTTTACACTTTCTAATGAAACAATTTCAAAAAGTAGCTTCCCTTACAGCAAACAGTTGACAAAATTGTGTTAACAAGTGCACGAACTTTCAAACAAAATATTATGTCTAGAACTACATATGAAACTCATTTCAGACTGAAATGGTACGATATTTCAAAACTTTCATCAACTAATGATTGGTCACTCTCGTATGTATAATGTATTGGTACGTATTCAGAGCATATAAAATTATTCTTCATCAGGGGTAGGGCCAAAAGGAGTTAAACGTAACTATACAAAGTATTTGTATAGCATTTTAATAAAATAATTAGTTTGGATGAAAACTTAGTGGCATATTTCATAATGTTTACTTCCATTCTTAACTAGGTTTGTTTTTAACATTGTTAAAAATATGTAAGCAAGTAAAAATAAAATTTTGCAGTAGGTAAGTCTAGCATAAAAAACAATTAATATTTTCCCTTCCTTTTTTTTCAATTTAATAAAAAGATTTTACGCTTTCTTAATTTAATTAATCCTGTACACTGAGCAAAATACATTTTGTTTTACCTGTTTATCATCGTACATTAACGTAATATTTATAGAATTTATCACATAAAATATATTGCACAAGTGAGATAAACATTTCACATAGTACCAAGATATAAACCTGCAATCTTCGCTGATGAATGTATGCTATAATAGTTGGATTTTCAGCAGATTGCTATGAGGAAGCTGACTAATCAAAGACGCGAATCCCCCATTACGATGGATATATCATATACGAATCGAATGTTCAATAAAAGGATTCATGTATATGAAACTATTCATGTATCATATAGGAATGAAATAATTTAACAGTGTTTTCGGAATATGAAGACAGGTAAAAAGATTATGAATAATAAATCTAAAGAACGCAGCTCTTATAAAAGGAAGTTTTTTAATTCAATTTAATATTGTCTGCTGTTGAACAGTAATTATAAACTATATCATATGTACTCAAGTATTAATCGACCTCCAAATTTTTCAAAAAATAAGAAACCCGTGTAACTTTTTACTTCAGTTTTGAACAAAATCAAGCCATACATTTCACTGTCTATCTACATTACAAATTCATCACATTTAAATATATTATTTTAAATAATAAATTATTCTTTTTTTATATTTTTAGTTATTTTATTATCATTTCACATAAAATTTGAAAAGTTTTTTTTCACTTTTTTAATTGACTCGCGTATTGACCCCCAGTTGGTTTTCGAAAAATTGTCAGAAATTCCTCGACTTATACAGTTGTTACTTTTATTCAAGTTGGACGCAATGTTTGACAATATTTTTTTTTATTATTCTCCTCAGTAACAGTTTTAATTTTTTGCTCGTGGGAATTACAAATAATGATATTAAGGATGCTGGTCACTCAGTATCCAAATTGAAGATCTTAAATTCTTGAAATACGACAGAATGACTATGTCACTTCTATTTACTTATTATTCTCCTCAGTAACAGTTTTAATTTTTTGCTCGTGGGAATTACAAATAATGATATTAAGGATGCTGGTCACTCAGTATCCAAATTGAAGATCTTAAATTCTTGAAATACGACAGAATGACTATGTCACTTCTTTACTTATTATTTCTTGATAATACGACCATTTCACTCACTTATATTTTTCCAATTTAAATGTTTCAATAACACGCGTATTATGTATGTTATATTTTTAAAACTATGCATTTCTGAACATCATAAACCGCCTTTAAATCTTCATCTTCAAGTTTTCGAGCATAATTTAAAACATATTTGGAAGAAGTATTTGAAATTTCGGATTCACATAAAATTGTACGTAATAAATATAAATCCATCAAAAAATCGCCAGTTGAAATTCATATTTTTTTTTCGGATATTAATTTCAAATTCATAATACATACTATAAAATTACAAAAATTGAAAGTTTAATGAGTTTGTGCTTACGTAAACACAGAACAAAATTAGTACATTAAACTGTACTTTCCAGAGGCTTTAATAAAAATATTAAAATGTAATTTAATGTTATAAGCTCTATAGTTTACTTATAGACTGGATTCGTACGGATCCTGGAATTTACAGGAAGGGATATTTATCAGTTCCCGTATTTTCAAATGAAAAATATCTCCTTAAATAACGTGAAATTGCACGCATTTGAACTAGATTTATTTTTTCATTAAAAAAATACTTTTATATCATCTAGAAAATAACAGTAGCCGTACGAACCTTGGTAGGAGACTGAAAACGAAAAAAAAAATTGTCAGTCTTGTAATGTATATAGAGTTTTAATTTAATTGAGCGAAAAAAGAAAAAACACGGCATGTTATAGATCTTTTCAAAAATAAAGTCAGCAAATTTCATGTTTTTACTTTTAAAAATGATTCTAAAATTTTCGGCTGTTGAGAGAGGAAAAATACTTTTTCTGACTACATCATTAAAACAAAACAATTCTCGTTTCGATTTGCCTGTTTACTCCAAAAATACCGAAAGTTGACTAATGTAGCATAAAAGTGACCTGAAATCCTTGAATCTAGATCTTCAACTTCATCAAGCCACGCATATATACCGGCAACTATACAGTGTATTACTTTTTTAAACTAAAAACGGAACTTTTTCAAAATGCATTGTTTTCAAAACACAAAAAAACTTAATATTTACTGATACTCTTAATACTCTTAATAAAAAATAGAAATTTCCTTAGACAACAAAAAAATCTCTTCCAATCTCAGAGTTGGTTTACCTATAGCTTTTACACTTTTCACTATTTTTGGGGAGGGGGAGGGAGGTGGCATTGTAACATGATTTAGAATTTAAAGTAATTTGTTTCTCTTGATTTCTTAAAATTATCGTTTTATTATTACTTTTTATAGGAAGACATATTCTTTCAATTTCGAATAATTTTAAATCATTTAACAAGGAAGACAAAATTAATATAATTTACGTATCAGTTTCTTCCCCTAAAAATATCTAAAGCATGAGTTGCTTAAAAAGTTTTAGAATTTTATAATGGCCATATCAAATAATTACTATCTAATCACAGAATAAACTGTTTCTTAAATGGAATCAAAATTTTATAATGAATAAACATCGCAATGCTTTAAAAATGAGTAAAGTAAAGTTTTACCACATTAAATTCCTCCTATTTGCTATTCAAACTAATTTTCATTGCATTAAAATTGCAGATTTATTTCAAAGTATAGCGTTAAATTAATCTTCATTAAGAAAAACTCAAATTAACTTTTCGTCTTATTCGTCATAAAGTTTTTCTTGTAACAAATTAGCTGAAATATAAATTATTTTTCTTAAAGAGCAATTTAAAAACAACTATTTCGGATAATAAATAAAATCAACATATAATTCCTTATGCAAACACTTATGTTTTCAGTATAATTTGTACTTCAAAGACTTTTCTGGAATGTTTTCATACCATATATGCAGAATTAATTTTCTGATATTGCGATTCCATTCTTTTATTTCAAACACAAACATTTCAGATAATTGAAACATTGTTATTTCAGATTCTTGACAGTAAATCCACATAAGACGGCATTTGATTAACAGCATGTTTTTCATTTTTATGAGTAAACCTAATTAATGCTTTTTTCAGTAAAAAAAAAGACATTTTATTAGATATGAGAACAACTAAATCAATACCATTCTCTCAGTATTATCTATTCAAAAACATTTAGACAAACAATTATGAATTTCTTCCATTTAAATGAAATTCAGCACAAAAATAGTGTATTTGATTTGTGCATCTTCTGCTATCAACTATACAGGGTGTCCCCTCTCAACGGTGGCCAATGGCTAATTTCTAAACCGTTAGTCAAAGACATATAGTTCCAAATGCAAAAATGCTTTTAAAAAGGTAAAGAATTATTTTTCAAGCGATTTAGCTCAAAATAAAATTTTATTAAAAAATTACGAAAATTAACTTTTTATACGGTCTCCCGGTCCTATAAGTGATATTTAGTAAATTTTTCCCACTACTCTAACAAGTAAGAGAAAAAAGGTGCCGTTCACATAACATTAAAATTGACAGAGTTATAAAGCTTTAAATTTCATGACTTAAACCACTTTTCTGTAGCTAAATACGGATGAATTGGACTGAGCTTTAAGGGAACGTTCACTAAGTGCTTAAAGTATTATAAAGGGCGTCTATTTTCAACGCTGTCTAATAGCTAATTCCTAAACCATTTCCCACAGACATATAGTTCCAATTTCTAAAGGGTTTTAAATGAGATAAAGAAATATTTTAAAAGCAATTTAACTGAAAGTGTTACCACCGTATAAGTTTTACGGTAATATTAATTTTTATTATTTAACTTCTAGATTGGTTAAAATAGTTGAAGACGTGAGTTTTAAAATTCTCTTTATCGTGAAAATCAAATTTTGGAAAATCGCAATTTTATTTTAAAAGGTGTGGTATTTTGATAAGCCTTTATTTTGCTTAAAACGTTCGTACTTATTTTCCCTTGCTCAAAATTTCTATTAACATTTTAACTCACTTCCAAATATCCAATCGAGGTTCAATTTGCACACTTATTTATATCCAATGACAGTATAATATTAATACAATTTTAAGTGCGTACCATTTATTTGTTTTATAGGATTACATCAAATTTATTTTAGATTAAGTAATCTAATGGAATAGAAAATATATGTCATTTTGTAACGATTTGTGACTGCTGCTTTTCATAAATTAAATTAGCAAACTTTCTGTTATTTTTTTTACTTATAATTTTAATGCAAATTTTGCTTTAATATGTAATCATCAACATAAATTTAAAAATAATATTGTAAATATTATTTTACTCTCAATGTTTAATGTGAAATTTTATATCTTGCGTTTATTTTTATTTCCAGTAAATTTGTGACTGACCCCTAATTTGCAGCAAAAAAGATGCTTCAACTTTAAACAGCTATTACTCGGTCAGTTTTAAGTGCAGAGGAATGAGACTTTTTTTGTATTGTTTGTTACAGTAGTGGGAAAAATTTACTAAATATCACTTATAGGATCGGGAGACCGTATAAAAAGTTAATTTTCGTAATTTTTTAATAAAATTTTATTTTGAGCTAAATCGCCTGAAAAACAATTCTTTACCTTTTTTAAAGCATTTTTTCAATTAGAACTATATGTCTATGACTAACGGTTTAGAAATTAGCCATTGGCCACCGTTGAGAGGGGACACCCTGTATATACAATGTGATTGCTGAAGTCCATTGTCACAGCAGTTATTTCTGGAACGAAACTGTTTTAAACACAAAAAACAGAAATTTCCTTGCACATAAAAAAAGAAAAAAACTCTTCCAATCAATGCATTATTTTGCCTAAACTTTTTAAACTTTTGACAATTTTTTTTTCCACATTGTAATATTTTTTGAAAATTTGTGGTAATTTATTTAACTTGTCTTCTTAAAATTAATTTTTAATTATCACTTTTAAAAGAAAGACATATCCTTTTTCTTTCAAATCATTTAAATATTTTTAACAAAAACTGCAAATTAACAACATTTAATATTAGTTTTTTTCCCCTTGAAAATAGCTAAAAAATGAGTTATTTAAAAAAGTGTTAGGGTTTTATAATGATCACACCAAATAATAAATATCAGTTGCTAAATTAATTGTCCCTTAAATCGAATCAAAATTCTACAAAGAATTAACACCTTAATACCTCAAAAATGTGTAAAGTAACGTTTCATCATATTAAATTCACTCTTTTGCTAATCAAACTAAATGACATTGCACTAAAATTAGAGCCTTATTTTAAAGCATAACATTAAATTAATCCTCATTAAGAATAACTCGAATTAACTTTACGTCTTGTTCGTAATAAAGTTTTTCTTCTTGTAACAAATAGTCGAAACATAAATTATTTTTCTTAAAGAGAAATTTAAACACAACTATTTCGGGGAAAATGAAATCAACATATAATTCCTTAAGCAAATACTTATGTTCTCACTATAATTTGTATTTCAAAACTTTTCTGGAATGTTTTCATACCATATATGCAGAATTCGTTTTCTGATATTGCGATTCCATTCTTTTATTTCAAACATAAACATTTCAGATAATTGAAACATTGTTATCTCATATCTTTGACAGTAAATCCACTTAAGACGGCATTTAATTAGCATCAACTTTTTTATTTTTATGAGTAAACTTAATTAATGCTTTTTTTCAGTAAAGAAAGAAATTGTGGCCAGTGTAAGAATAAATATATAAATACTATTGTCTCAGTATTATCTATTCAAAAACATTTGGGCAAACAATTATACATTTCTTTCATTTAAATTAAATTCTGTTCAAAAAGGATATATCTGAACTCTGTATCTTCTGTTATCTACTATACAGTGCTCAACAAAAGTTTAGACAATGATCGATTTCAGAAGTATGTACCAAATGTTTGTAATTCCTCTGTCGTATATTACTTGTGACTTATCCTTTATTCACACACAATAAATTTTGAATTTTACCTTTTATCTAAAATATAATGACAAAAAAAATAAAATTAACATTGTGGCAAAAGTATAGACAATTTGTGTATTTACAGAAAAATAACTACAAATTAAAATCGAGTTGCACCCGCATTGTTTGCAGTTAGTGCAAGAATGTGAATTTTCATCGAAACAAAACTAAATGTTGCGTCACTTGGGGGTCAATTTCTTACCAAACATGCTCAACAGCAGCTCGAACCTCATTAAAAGAAAATTATAGCAAAAATTTCCATAAACATTACGACATATGATGTTACAAAAGTTTTCGATTGGGTCCGGATCAGAACTACACGCCGGCCAATTGAGATCAATAGTATTTTCGGAGTTAAACGAAGTTCTTCTTTTGTATGCAACATAAATAGATGCTAAAATCCATACTTTAGATCAGCATACGTTCCCCAAATGACTAAAACTTAATCTCCAATGGATGTACGTAGTCTTGTGTTGCTTGGCAACCAATGAATAACTCCACAGATACACGAACATTAAAGTTAAGTGAGGACCAAATTATTTAAAAGTCACCTTCTTTTTGTCGACTTAATAAAGTCCCAGGATCTTTACTAAAGTCATTCCAATAGTATGCCCACTTGTTTGGGCCATTCAAATTCCAATTTGTTTTCGTTACTGAATATCATAGCGTACCATTTGGGTCCATATGACGTATGTTTGCAAGTTAATTGAATTCTCGCCAATTTATAGCGATATTTTAAAGCTGATTGTTTTATAATTTTCATGCAAATTGATTTACCTGTTTCTTTAATTCATCTACGAATCATTTTCGTCGACTCAGAAAGTTATGACTTACTTTTAATGTGATTAGCAATCATTACTACTTGTGTAAATGTCAGTTTCTGGATCCTTTTGTCATCTCATTTTCTCTTCACACAAGATCTGACAGATTATGTTTTGTTTTAAAGGAGTCATCTTTAGACTATACTTCATAGACAGACCACTTTGGACGATTCAATGCTGCTGAAATTTCTGCAACAGTCTTCCCTTTCCATTTCAGCTTTCCTACTTCAATTACCTCATCTAATTGAACATTTTTAGCTCGCGGCATCTTCACTAACTGATACTATATCGAGGTATAATTAAATACTTCAGACATGTGACATCATAACTTGGAAATTTGCATTTTTCCATGAACAGTTGGCTAAAAATCAAAAAAGTGTCTAAACTTTTTCAATATGCAAATTTTACTTTTTTCAGTTAAATTAAATATTATCTTATATTATAACCAATATTTTTATTCTATATTATATAAAATATATTTGAAAATAAGTATAGCCTTTTGTAAAACTCACGTGTTCGTGTTTTTCATTTAAAGGTTAAAAAACATCAGTGTCTAAACTTTTGCTGAGCACTGTATACGTTATAGTATCATAAAGCTTCAATTACAGCCGAATATTTTTTAATACTACCGTCTTGAAGGTTTAACTATATGGCATTTTTCGAAGTCTCCAACTCATGGAATGAGGATTAACGATATTACAGTAAAAGTGAAACATTTACATATAAATAGAGATTCATTTATAAAATAAATGTATCGCAGCCTTTGACGCTTCTTTAAAATTGAAAATTACAAACTGAAAAACGAAAAGCTATAATATGTATTTTTGTTTAGAATCTTCCATACAAAACAATTTTTAACCATATCCAAGTTGAAAATTAAGTACAAATTCAAGGATGAGCTAGGCTATGATTCAAACTTTCTTCCAGGACGGGACGAACGTTCCCTACTGATCTGTTCGGGACGGGACCTAAATATTTCAACTGCAGATCTCTAATGCAGACCACCAGCATATTTTGAAAGCAGGTTTAATGTAAAATCTATATACTGCTATTTTGTGTCCAAAGCAAAGTCACTGTCTTAAACCAACATTTAATAACGGAAAATTTGTGAATGATCCCTATCTTGCATTGAAATTATGTCTAGAACTTTTCGCTCAGAGGCAAAGTTGAGTGGTAAAAGTCACGAATTTTCGAGAATTTTTGATTTTAATATTTCTCTGAGACTTATATGTATCTAGATATTTTGTTGCTGTTGTTGTTGTTGTTTAATACAGGAATGGATAAGAAAATTTTTCCTAATTGGGATTAAAAGCTGAAGAAAATTACCAAATTTCCAAATTACTAAATTAAATATTTAGCATCTACTGTTGGCCTGCGCTTTCTAATTTTGATCAAGCACAGTACTTTGTGTTAAAAGAAAAATAAACTTTTATTAATAAAGTAAATAAGATTTATACAGTGAAACCTTCGAATAAGGGACACCTATGGGACCGCAACTTTCGTCCCTTATATAGAGGTGTCCCTTATTCGGAGTGTCTCTTATGTGGAGGTTTCACTGTATTAATTTTTTTCAGTGGTACTTAAAAGGACACGGATTAAATTTGATTAAATGTATATTTTGTAATTGCTTCTTCTTGTTTTAAATAAAATATTGCTTTAAAATACTTTGCTATTTGTTTTACTTATATTTTATTGCATAATTTGTGAAATTACATACTATTTTTATGAAATAAACTTTACGGGTTTTTTTTCTTTTTCATGTCTTCCTCTACAACAGGTAAGTAAATTCTATTTTTGTACAATATTTTTTTATACATACTTTTAAAAGTTACTTGAAAAATGTCAATGACAGGTTTTAATGAAACATAATTCAATTGTCGAAACTTAAATACATTTTACTTCGATTTTAGTCACATTTCCTACTTATTTAAAACTTGGCACAGTTTAAAAATGAATATTTTTTTCAAATTAGATTGAAAAAAAGTTTAAGACAAATAAAAAACACAAAAAAATGTTGCGTATATTTATTGCGAATGCCAAGTTTAAATGAATTACTATTCAAGTGTTATAATTTACCTATATTGTAAATAATAGTTATTAAGCAATTTGCAAAATTTTTTAATGTAGTACAACAAAACAGTGACGTTTTCCCAAATATACTAAAAAAAATTTCAGTTATAAAAACATTTTTCGAAATATTATGGATCATAAGTTATTTAATAATGTGTTATGGTGACGCTCAATTTCGATACCAGAATATTTAACGAATTTTACTGCTTCGTTCATAAACAGTTATCAAAATTAAAAGTTTAAAATTTAGAAAGTATCTACATTAAAAACGTCTACTACTAATATTATTCACTATTACTATTTATTTATAAAAAAATAGATATATCAGTTTAATAATAAGTTTAATGAGCCTATCGATAATATTAAAGTTATTACGCTTTTTAATATTCTTTGTTAAACTCTTATTACATATCGCGTGATTTTTTTTAAAGAAAGAGTATGTAATCATACCCAATCAATATTATTCAGATTATCTTAGGTTTTAGTAATTTTTCTACAAAAAGCACGTAAGTCTGTTCCGTGCATACTTCTTAACCGTTTTACATCAAATAATGCTAACTGTAAAAAAGACGAACAATTTTTAATCTGGATCTTATTTTTCCTTAATCTTACTAAAATATAATTTAATCCCTTCCTAGTTAACAAAGTTTCTGAAAGGCAATTCCTTCTCTTTAGAAGTATTTAAAACCAACAGATTTCTAAGATTTAAATAAGCATTTCTAAAACGAAGTCTGTGACGAAAATGAAGATATAGATTTTTGTGAAACTATCAATGAGACAAGTAGTCATGTTGAAAGAAAGGCTATAACACAATTAACAATTCTTTATTTACCCATAATTCAGATAAATATATCAGTGTGTTTATTCCCATTGCAAGTAATGCTAAAAATTGTGAGGATGACTCTAAAAGAGAAGAAGAAATGAAATTTTTGAAATAAAAAACTTTACAGATGCTTTAAGATATGTAAAATAGTTGAATACATTTTTCGTAAATGCTTCTCATAATGAAAGACTAAAGTTTATATGTGTGGTAGGGTTGAGAGGTTCGTAGAGAAAAATTGAAATCCTGCAAAACAATCACTTTTGATCAATTACTTCAAGAAAGATCCTTTTAAATGTTCTTGTAATTTTTACATGTACACAAATGTTTATGTAAAAAATACAAATCAATAGTTATACAAATCATTGAATGTAGTAATTGATTGAAAATTTAAATTAATTAATTCTCTTTTTCTTCTGTGTCTGATTAGCATAATTTACAGCTTTTAGATTCTTTAAACTTCATCTTTATTGTTTGATTCTTTTTTATGTCCTTCTAAATTATTAATTTAAAAAAAAAGTAAAAACTAAATAAGGGACACCTCTATTAAAGGGACAAAAATTCCGGTCCCATGGGTGTCCCTTATTCGAAGGTTTAACTCTATAAATGCAAAGTGAAGAATGTAATATATCTCACAATTTTTTTTCTAAATAAAAATAAATTAATATTAAATAAATTATGATAATATGTAGAAATGTTAATCAGATAATTTAAATGGTATTTTTTCTTGTTTTTATATTTTAATATACAAACATAAAAAAAATTATTTTGATAGTAAAGTCGCTAGTTGGGACTCTTTACGGTAAATTAAAGCGATGAAATTTTCAAATTTCCAAAGGCCAACACCTAATTGTCTTGTGTAATGGAAATGTATTGGGATAACATGGATTGCAATCATGCAACTAGATATAATTTTTAAGATAAAAATTGAATGCTTTAAAAAAAGTAAACTTTTGTTATTCGAAAATTTGTTTTACAAAAATCTCTTCAAATAATTACATTTTAACTATCAATAATCTATATATATTATGTATATCGATATTAATTCAAACTTACATCTACATGCAATGCTTAATAAAAAATATTTGTGCGATGTGCGAGGTAAGAAAACCAAGATGACAATACATATATCCAGTTTTATTAGCACGATATCACCTTTTTACAAGCATGCAAATGTATGATGCATTCAAAACTATTAAACCATTAACTAAAAGATATAATGATGTTTAATAGATGAATAAATATTTCTGATTCCATAAAAGTTCCTGATAGGCATTAAATTACACGTTCCAAAAAATATCTTTACCAATATTTACGCTGAGACTAAGTTTTTGTTTAAGAATAGATCATAGAAAAGGTCGACACAACAATCGCCAGATAAAATGGCGTTTAACCGACTTCTAATAAGTAAATCCTACATTTCTTGATAGTTATAAGTTTTATACAAGTAGTAACATTAATAAATTCAATCATACCCCAAATCATGCATATCAAAATAGACCAACTGTTTGGGAAAGTGCATCGCTGAAATAATTTTAAGACTGAAAAATAAAATATATAAATAAGCAATAAAGAATGTAATGCATCACTTTTTAAAAATACACTTTTATCAGTTAATAATCTATAATTAATTAAATTATTATCACACATTCAAAAAGCAAAAATTTTGAATCGATAGTTTAAATAATGACTTGGTATCTCTTAAAAATGCAACAAAGACAAAAATATTTATTTTTTAATAAATTCGCTAACTCGCACTTTTTACAAAGCGTAAATTAAAGCGGTGAAAATGCTTATAAAAAATATATTGTTACTTTTCCACGCGTTTTACAAATACACCACTTCAATTTATTACGTTTTAATAGCGATTCAGTTATTTATTAAGCATATAAATATTAATTCTAGCATGCAACTACTTGAAATACGTGATAAAAATTATTTAACTTGCTGTGTGCAAATAAAAAAAAAAAACTAAAACCATAAGTAAAAGTTTCCAGTTCTATTAGCAGACTATCTTTTTTTAAAAGCAGCGGAGAGAATAACGCATTCAAAACTATTAAACCATCAACTAAAAGATATAATGATATTTAATTAATGAATAAAAACGTCTTATTTCATAAAAACCCTTGTTGGACATTAAATTAAACGCTTTAGAAATTATCTTTCGTTATAGTTACGCTGAGGTTTAGTTTTTGTTTAAGAATAAATCAACGGAGAATGTAGACATAATAACCAGATAAAATGGCATTCAGTGGTCGAAAGTGACAATTCGCGAAGTATTTTTCACTGTTGTAACTTCATACAAGTAGTGGATAATCAATGGATATAATTTTGTACCAAACCACACTCACTGAAAGAGGCCAACTAATTGTGAATGTGTATTAAAGAAATACTAAAAATAAAAGAAACACTACAAATTAAAATATAAAATATAGGGTAACATCTCCAGTAATTGGCATGCATCAGTGATTGGCACATCCTACAAACATGTCCTAAAATAAGATTTATATCCAGTCTTTTAAAAATGCAAGACCATATACCAGTTATATGCTCATTTACGTTAAAGATTATAACTTTGATTTATGCTACTAGATGACAATAGTGCCTATTAAAGAGAAACAATTATGGCTTGTATCAAATTAGCCATTTTTGTTGCAAATGATTCTTCTTTGGCTTAAGGAAGGCATTTTTTCAATTCATTATTATCTGATTTATAATATATTTTAAATTTTAATTGACAACAGTTTTGTTTAGTTAAAAAGGGTTACTTTAATTGTGTAAAAGTATTTTCGACACAAATATTTGGATTTCTGAATTAATGATAGATGCCAATTAATGGTGCTTCAATTTTGCTAGTTCCAAGTAATTGGCACCTATTCCAATTACAAGGAATTCGCAAGGAATTTGAGATTAAACCACTTATTTTGGAAGTACTTTTAAAGTTATAGACTAATTTTGTTTATCATTTGTTTTTATTTGAAAATATGAAATATTATCGGTAATTGGAATCCATTAAAGCTTCATATGACAATTACTGGGTATTAATATAAGTATATTGTATTGTTTTAAAGTGTTCACATTTCAGACTAATATGCTGATTTCTTTTTCTCAAAAACCTGAAATATGGCATCTTCATCTATGGTAAATTCATTTAAAGCGATTAAACCCAATGCAAAATGTAAAGTATTTTTTTAATATAAACATGTGCCAATTACTGGATCACAAGGTGACATACATTGGTGCTCTAGGTGCCAATTACTGGTGATTTCAGCAACTTTTTATAAATATATTTTTATAAATATACTTTTTAAATATTTTTTTTTTTTTTTTTTTTTTTTTTTTTTGCTTTTAGTGGGGAAAATAGATGCACAGACATGCATTCTTTGATTTAAAAATATTTCCAAGTAAATATCTTATTTCTTTGTAATGAAAATTGAAGTAAGTTTAAAGACAAATCCTTAATGTGCCAATTACTGGGGATGTTACCCTACTTAAAAAATAAAGAATGCCCTGCATATATCTTTAAAGATACTATTTTATCAGTTAATAGTTTGAAAATGCACTTTCTAAATTAATGATTTAATTTCATTAAAAATATGCTCTTATCAATAAATAATTCAATGGTAATTAAATCATAATCGTGCGTAAAAAATTAGTCATACTGAATAGACAGTTTAAATAATGAGTAATTGTTGCAAATTCAACAAAATAAAAAATATTTATTTTTAAATAAATTCGCTAATTCGCGCTTTTCGCAGAACGTAAATAAAAGCAGTGAAAATGGTTATAGAAATGTGTTTTAAAAAACTGTTGTTAAATTTGCACGTGTTTTACAAATACACCACTTCAATTAATTACACTTTAATTGCTAGTCATTTATTTATAAATATGTAATTATTAATTCAAGTATGTGATTTTGCGAAATTCGTGATAAAAGTTATTTAACTAACTGTGTGCAAATTAAGAAAATTAAATCCTAAGTAAATATTTCCAGCTCTATGAACAGGCTATCATCTTTTTTAAAAGCATCAGGGTGAAAGACGCATTCAAAACTATTAAACCATTAACTAAAAGATATAATGATATTTAATAAATGAATAAATGCGTCTTATTTCATAAAAACCCGTGATGGGCATTAAATTACACGCTCCAGAAAATATCTTTAGGAATATTTACGCTTAGACTAAGTTTTTATTTAAGAATAAATCATGGTGATTCCAGACACAATAACCAGATAAAATGGCGTTTACATTTGAAGACATCATTATAAATGAATGTATATCGATCCATATTCATTTCTAGATTTACACTCTAAATTTCTCTCGTCCTCAAAATAAAATGCTTACAAAAGAAGCTGATTAAGTAGAAACATCGATTAATCTTTCAATGGTTTTGCAAAATAAAGGCTTTTCTTATTTTGCATTGCGAGGATGCGATTTATCTGCGAAAGAGAAAGTAATCTCTTAATTTTAAAGAGATAAATTTTTACATCAGCATGTTCTTATTTAAATATGCAAGAATTTGTTTTACGAATAGAGTACTGTAAATTAAGATAATGTCTCTGGGGTATAAATATGTGAAATCGAGTAAATTATTATGGTATTGTGATATATGTATACATATATATGTATAATTTTTAATGTGCCATGTTGAATTTATCTGCTGAATTTAATGTTATGTTGTCTTAATTCTATCCAACTGTTTTGTTTGCAATTGTTTCGTTAACTTTTTAAACTAAGCCATCTCAAATATAATGATTATAACTAAAGGATTAACCGAAACAGGTTTTTCAATCTGAAACCGAAAAGAAACCGAATTTGAGTGATTTTTCTTTTTTCAGCCGAAAACGAAAATGCACAAAAAAATCTTTGAAAATAATTAAATTGTATGTATTAACGTAAATAATACGTACTTATATATACATAATTATAACTAATTACATGTATATATTAAAAAGGCATAGTTATTAATTAATTCTGCATATTTTTAGATAGACATAATTATTAATTGATTATACGCGTGGCCCAAGTTGGTGCTCTGTGCCTTAGACTAAAAACTTTTTATTTTCATTTAAAATAAAACGTAATAAATTCAACAACGGCATAGAAAGTTTTTCAAATCAACAGTAATCTCTTAACATTCGAGAAGATTAGGTTCGTGAATGTCAAAATCACGAATGGTGAGATTATCTTCCTGTGCATATAAGGGAGTTAGGTTCTATTTCTTTTCTTTTTTAATGGAAAAGAGCAATTGAATTCCAAAAAATATATTTATTAATCATAATAGATTAGAAGTACATGATTTAACCTTTTCGGGTCCGAAATTTTTTTCCATTTTTAGAAAAAACTACTTTTACGTTAATAATTATTCAATACGTCGATTCATATTACGTTAATAATTTCCAAATTTTCAGCCGCATTTTTGATGAAAACAAATTTTCAGCAAATCTCCGATTTCGGGCCAAAAACGAAAACGAATTTTTGGTTTATCTCTATTTGCAACTATCACCTATACATTCAGTGGTGGCTTGACTGACTTATTTTTATGCAGCTATAGCATGACTGCCAGATTCATTTTACATTTAAAAGAATTCTCCCATATTTAAAAGAAACATTTACCTTATTTATTAGCAGATCGCTCTGTCATTAAACATGGGAGAATCTCCTTTTAAAATGTATTAGTAAAAAAAGAATAAATTTGAAAACCATGTGATTAGTGCTCCTGAAAAACGCACTTTGCGAGTATTTGCCTATATTATCATTAATTACAGTTAGATTAATTTCGTAAACACCAACAATTATCGTCACACCGTTCTTTTAGTTCCATTGTATCCAGATATGTAGATTTCCCTCTATGCAGGTTTTTGAGTTATAAAAGCTTTTGTTTGGGCTTTGTATCAATTAATCAAGTATTTTTTTATGTCTTAGCAGACATTTCTCTACATTGAAATTCAAAAATTCCTACAGAATGTTGATGACCACCGACAACTACCGTGAGGTTGCTTTTTAAATTCATAGTTAAAATATTGCTTCAAATACTATTTATATGATTTCTGGATTCTGAAGTCTTTTGTTCTGGTAACTTATCGATTAAGAAAATATTTTCTTGAGTCTTAAATGGACATATAATATACTTTGAAAATGAAAACTTCGTACACCCTACAGGGCAACTTTTGATGAATTTTGAAAACAAAAATAACAAACCAAAAGAATATATTTTGTAGATAAGTGTGAAAAAAGATTAAATACGGGATTTTCGATTCGTTAACCCTGTTTTTCAAAATTGTAAGACTTGATGTGAATCCCTGCCTGTCAAAAGAAATAAAAGAAAAGACATAAGTAAAGAAGGTACCACTAAAAATTATCGAACAAATAAATTGTGTAGAAATTATTTAATCGTAGTAACTATTTACATAAAAGTGAAAACTTTTTAATTAAATTTATCATTTTTTTCAACTAATTTGATTACATTAGTTTGATTGTTACAAAAATACCATTTGAAATAATTACTATTTAGCCACAATCTCACAGACTTTATTTTTCCCATCTCCGTGCACAAATAATTTTTATCCCTTCCAGTCATCAAATACAATAAAATTTAATTGTATTTCCACACAAAATTTTTAATAGACATCTACTACAATTACTGTTTCGAAATTTTCTCTGAGCGCGAGTACTACTCGCATTTGACCATTTATTTTTTTAAAAATGTTTATATTGTATCATCATCTTAAAAATTTATTAAATTTGTTCAGAAACATCCTGTATGTATTCTGAAATATTTTATGTTAAAAATGTATTATAAAATACTAACACACTAATTCAAAATTTCCATACTTAAATGCCATTTCCTCCAATGTTCGCTTCATTTCTTTCCCATCATTAGAAACTCCATGCATTTTTCTTATTTAAACTTCTAAAAATACTTTCTCTAATTTTTTTTTGTAAGACGTGTTTTCTTGTAAGAGTAAATTATAGAGAATCTGATAACAATAAGCAGATAAAATGAGTTTTAAATTGAAAGCATCATTATGAATGAATTGATATCGATCCGTATTCAATCCCCCATTTGCATTCTAAACTTTTCTTAGAATAAAATGCTGAGAAAAGAATCGGATTGATTAGAAACATTGAATAATTTTTCAGTGGTTTTATAACATAAAGTCTTTTCTTGTTCTCGAACAATATGCGATTTATCTCAAAAGTTTAAAATGATTTCTTAGATTGAAATATTTTTTAAGAAGCTAGCAATGAGGAAAGACCGGGTTAATCAATACCTTTACTGTTGGCTATATTTTGGCGAATGTTAACATTATTAGCGTTAAATATTACAATAATATATTGTAAAACAGACAAGTGTTTCTTAATCTACAAAAATATAATACATCGGTGAACGAGATTACACAATAACTTCTGAGTTTTACAAGATTTAGAAAGGAGTTCATGACATGATGATAAAAGCTGTTTAAAAGAATTTTTCAATATACCTTTGAAATGCACAAAGCCTTTGAAAAAAAAATTAGTCTTCAATCATCAAGAGCCAAAAATACGTGATTCTACTTTGAAAGTAGAATCAATACTGAGAGGAGGAAAGGGGGGAGGGACAGAATGAACTATGTCAATTAGGAAAATACTACAAGACCTCAACCAATCACTAAATATCATGACTCAATCAAAAAAGCATAGAATAAAAAGAGGCTTATGGAGCAAATTGAATAAATGCAAAGTTCAAAAATAGAAATGTGTAAAGCATACAAATGAATGAATAAATAAAGAAAAATATGTAATTTAACAAATAACAACAACCATTTGAAAAA
The DNA here is from genome assembly GCA_964019185.1 of Maratus speculifer. NCBI lineage: Eukaryota > Metazoa > Arthropoda > Arachnida > Araneae > Salticidae > Maratus > Maratus speculifer. The sequence goes on along the minus strand of OZ025297.1, from coordinate 73,174,775 downwards.
TGAAATTTTAAGGTAAATAGTTATATTTTCAAGAAAGTAAAATTCGGAGGCGTTATTGGCATTACGAATGAATTTTGCATTTTGAAAATCTAAACTATGATTAAAATATCAAGAATGCTTGCTAGTAGCAGACTTAGGAAAGAGTTCATTAAATCTAGGTATCTCGGAAATCATTATATTTTTATATAATTAAAGAAGCCTTTATTGAAAATAAAAAGTTTTTTAATGCCATTGATTTTCTGAAACCGGGTAGTTTTTATAGTGCATTGACCAGTTCTCTCAAACCAGAGTATCAGTTTATAAGATGCTATCAATTGTCAAGTAAACATTTTCAACTGCATTTTAAATTTATATATGGAAATATAACAAATTAATATTAGTTTTAATTTAAAAATTATTGCTGTTAATTTCTTATACTTGTCTGAAACTGTTTTTCTTGATAATTGATATCCTCTAAAAATCTATATTCCGAGTTAAACAAATTCGGAGTATAGAATTGCTCTAAACATTCTGAGTTAATGAACTATTAAAATTATTCGAAAACTTTTCCAAAAATCAATGTGAAAAATAAAGTTTTTATTTATAAATGCTTCTTTAAATGTGAACAATATATTGCTTTCTTGAATTTCTATAGATACAGAACGCTTTTCAGAAGCATGAATAACTTGGAAGATTATATTTTCATGTTTATATCGTATTCTTTTAGATTAAGAATCATTTATTTGTTTTTTACAGTATATGATGTTTATTTTGTTAATATTTCACAATATTAGCAAAGCATATGTCCGCCTTTATTACCAGTGCTCGAAATGTAAATTGTTTGTATTGGCCATACCTTAATTAATGTTGACATTCTTGCCATGAAATTTTTTTCCAAAATAGTCTGTTCACATTTTTCTAATATTTTCTTTACATTCACAAAATATCTTTTCTAATATTTCCAACGATATACACTCGTGTTCAAAATTAAGTGAAATTTCAGATTTGGTCGATTGTGTCCAGAACGACAGGACTGATTTTAATTAACTTAGATGTGTAAATGGGTTTGTACAGTGCAGAAAATAAACAATCAACAGTTGTTGAATGTTTACTTTCTTCATTCTCATCAGTATCAGAAGGTATAAAATAGAGCTTACAATATTGAACTAAAATACGCGTTAATAGAGGATATGGTCCCCTCTTATAGTTATACAGTTCACGCAAAATAAATTCAAACTGAAAATCAGGCAAAATGAAGCGCCCCTTGGCAGTTAGCTTCATACCTCCAACAGTGCTGTTTTCAGGTTTTAATTAGTCCTGGGAAGTACAAAGCGAGCTTTAGTTGTCCCACATAGAGCGTCCTAGACATGTTCCATATAGTATAGTTGTGGAGAGTTGCTGGCTATTCCATCAAGCAAATATCATTACTTTCAGAAATTCCTCGACCATAAATTCTATCTGGGAACGTGTTTTAGTCCATTAATATGGAATCATAATGCCTACTACATCCTTGGAAAAGCGAATATCGAATACTAAGAGCCTTTGTCAACCACAGGGAAAGATATACGCCCATACATGCCTGCCCAGACCATCAAACCTTCGTTGACTTGCTACTATTTTTCTCGGGCCGTTGGAAGATACATAGCGGATTGGTGATTTTCCCCAGATTACTCCATGTCGTGATTTAGTCTTTAGATTGAACCGAAATTCTAGAAGGGTCCCCATTTATGTCCAATATCGATTATCTCTGCTCCATGCTAAATGGGTAGTGTTATATATAAAAGTGAGGGACAGACAAATTGTATGTCTTATTCCAAACAGTACTGTAGCTTTCTGCAAACAGTGATCCTTGAAATTCAGCTTCCTGTGACTGTATAAAAGGCTAAGAAACTGTAGAATTCCTGTTACCTCTCGCTATAAGGACAAATAGCGTTTTTCTTTGACCGTGTAGTGGCTCTAAGATAACTTCGCCAAGGTTTCCTCTCTATGGATCCAGTGTTTTTAATTCATTTCTATAAGCTGGACATGACGCTGGACAATACATCGATGTCTAATAATTTGCGACTGAAGCTGTCCTGTTTTCAGTCTATCTGCTATTCATTTCACTATCGAAATTTCAGTAATTGTTCATTTTTTACTTTTTTTTTTTTTTTTCACAGTAAAAAACAAGATTTAAGATTAGAAAAAAAAAAAAAAAAAAAAAAAGATATTCGGCATGATATTTGAGCCAACAGAATTCAAAAAATTGTAATGCTCGTTTTTTTACGCCTATTTCTCTACTTACTCCATTCATAAACACGTGTATGCTTGCATGTACGCAGTAGCTCCAACATTTTTTAAATATTGGACGGTCTTGATTTTTTTTTTTTTTTCAGTAGAATAACATACAATTTTTTCTCCTTACTATATGTGTGTATAGAGAAGGGTGGGGGAAGAGCGAATGAGCAAAAAGGTATTGAGCAAAAGGCAAAAAGTAATTCGAAGTCAAATTATGCTTTTTCAAAGTAAAATATAACATTATTATAATTAAATTAAATTAATAACATAAGATTTCTTCCTTATAAATACATTAATATTTATTATAAACAGTTGTTAATTTTAAATAAATAACTTAAAGATATTAAATTTCAGGCTGGGCTGTTAAATATTATATAAAGTGACATTAAAATATAATATAACATTATTATAATTTAATTATGTTAAATTAATAAAATAACATTTCTTCCTTATAAATACATTAATATTTATTATAAACAGCATAAGTATTGTTAATTTTAAATAAATAACTTAAAGCTATTAAATTACAGGCTGGGCTGTTAAATATTATATAAAATGACATTAAAATATAATATAACATTATTATATTTTAATTAAATTATGTTAAATTAATAAAATAACATTTCTTCTTTATAAAAACAATAATATTTATTATAAACAGCATAAGTATTGTTAATTTTGAATAAATAACTTAAAGATATTAAATTACAGGCTGTTAAATGCTATATAAAGTGACATTATAATACAATGCAGATCTGATGTAGTAAATCTGCCTTTGAGAGACGTTTAATCATACATCCACTAAAGACGTTTTCAGAATTTATGGTCTTTATTTTTCCAAACAAAATTATTTTTAGTACGTCAATAAAACTAAATTTTACTTCTGCAACTAGATAAAAAAATAACGAAAAAAATCAATGATAATTATGTAGGTGCAACTATCAGATTACAAGGGGGGGGGGTCGCGCCCCACGGCACCATTTAAGTTGGCTCCGCTCCATGTACTATAAACAGTGGTATTTTCTTTATCAAAACAGTAATTTTACCATCCGTTCAGTATCTCATGAAATTTTACGAAATATAGAAATTTTCATAATTTTGAATATGGGTGTATTTTCTATACCAGTGATTCATTGCAGATATTTTATGTTTAAGTAAAAAAAAATTCTGTCAATGTCATTTCAATTTAAGCCAATATTTAAGCAATATTCGTGTTTCTTTAGGAATTTTTCTGCTAAATGCAATATTCGTGTTTCTTTAGGAATTTTTCTGCTAAATGCAATATCAGTGTTTTATTGGGACCCAATCAGCATTGATATATTATTAAGAAAATTATCTTTTTTTCTTACACTTCCTACATTTTGCACAATAAAGTCCTATAAACTATGTATGATGATTTGTTGATATAATTTTTAATTTAATAGTAATCTAATAAAATGAATTAAAATCATAGTAATGCGGAAAATAAATTCAAAAGTCGGAATAAACCTATAAATTTCAAATATCTAGATTTTTTTAAATCAACATATTCTTATAATATATATATTCAAGTCATAATATATTATGACTTGAATAAATAGCTTTACATTTAGTGGTAAAATGCACAAAATTAAATGTGATAACCAAGAAACTCATATTATTTGTATCTAGAAAGTAAAAGTAAACTCTTAATTTTAAATGATAACTGTTTAAAACAACATAATTCTTACTCAAAGACAATTTTGCTTTTCTTTTAAAATGATGCTTTTCGTAAGATATTGCTTGAATAAGCAAGGTGATTTGAAACTATTATTTTAAGTTTATAACTAAACAATACATAACTGAGAATAATTTTCTAAAATATAAAAGTAGAGCCTGTTTTATCTGAGAAGGTAGAATTAAATGTATAGCTGCATGTTTCTAAATGAGAACATTTTTATTCAAACTTTAATTAGGTCTTATATTTTCGTTTTTCTTATCGGTAAATATACATAATGCTTTCACAATATATCTCAGCATTTTTTTAGTAAACTATTAATGTTTAATAGGTATTTTAAAATTTTCATTGTTATAGCCATGTATTTATACTATAAACGAAATCCATTTTCGCTTAGAGTGAAAAATATTGAAATTTTAATTTAATCAGTGAAAAGTTTGTATTTATGTCGGCCAATTATCTACACTGTGGGATATAGGCTTTAAGGGGTGGGATGCCCTCCGTGGGGGTCTTTCTAAGGGAACCTAACCCGTATTTACGCAAGGTTCGAAGAAAACCACGGAAAACTCCAAACGGTTAGGCCGACGGTCGCGATTGGATTCGAACCCAGTACCTACTGTCTACCAGTTTGGAGGTCAGAAAAATCAGTGAAAAGAGATCCTCTATTTGATTGCGACATTCGTTTTTCTTAATGAGTATCATCACCGTTCTGTGTTTGTCACCATATTAACTTAATAGTCCAAGAGCAGACAACAAACAAAAAAAATTCTTTATTTTATGGAAGAGTAGAAAGAGGGAATTTAATAAGCCATGTCTACCGGAAGTGAAGTGGTGCATAAGCAAAAAAAAAAAAAAAAATAGTGCCGCCAGTAGTTAACTCGTAGGTTTATCATTGTGCTTTCCTGCTCCCAGTCCTCCATGTTTTCATAACTTTGATTGTTGTACAAATACAAAGATAATCCTACGAGACAACCATTGGTGGTATTAATTTGTTTGTTATGCACCACTTCACTTTCCGCAGACATGGATCATTGGATTCCCCTATTTTTACTCTTCCATAATATAAAGTTTTTTTTTTTTTTCCTTGAGCTCGATACCTTAAGGTTTTGTGTCGTCGACCTCTTGTACTATATAATATCTTTAATAAATGAATGGTTAATAACCATACTTCTGCGTCATTCTATAACTGATTATCTGTTATAATATGAAAATTAATATATGTTTTGATAAGGCGTATCTACGCATATTACGTTAAAGAACGATTTCAATACTCTGCAATAATGATCCACTGTAAAATATTTATCATAATAATAAGTAAGTTTGTTTTTTGTGAAAAAGAGAGGAGAAAATCATACTTGATATTTTAAAACTTACATGTACAAATTTAAATATTTCTTTTTTTAAAAAAAAATAGGACTAAACCTTTTCTTTTTCAAAGCTCTCTATATAATTTAGATTTATATATAAACCTTAAATCATTATATCTCTTCAATAACAAAAAAGTATAAGTAGGCGGTAAAATTTTTAACGTTTCTTTTTTTAACTGTTAAATGTTGTTGTATGTTGTATGTATGTCGGCCAATTATCTACACTATGGGATATAGGCCCTAAGGGGTGGGATGCCCTCCGTGGGGGTCTTTCTAAGGGAACCTAACCCGTATTTACGCAAGGTTCGAAGAAAACCACGGAAAACTCCGAACGGTTAGGCCGACGGTCGCGATTGGGTTCGAACCCAGCACCTACCGTCTACCAGTTTGAGGTCAGAACCTCTCGGAGACTGGTGGGGCTTAACTGTTAAATGAAATAATAATATAAATATATGAACCAAAATTCTTTTTACAGTTAAGTTCAAACGATAGAAGAATACCTTTCTTTTTTTTAAATATTGAGATGAACAACCGCACATCTAATACACTTAAAATGAAAGTATATAGTTTTGATGATGAATATTTGAAAGATTACTGTATTTAAATTTAATTTTGTCGAGAAAGATCAAAGGTTTTTATTTCTTTATTCACATCTTTTGTAAAAAAGTATTAATATTTTACATAAATTTAAACTTCTTCAAAAATGCGAAAATTTTTACTGTAAAACAATTTGTATAATCTTAAGAAAGCCTACTGTGAAATGCTGATTTCATCAACAAAATTAATAAAATCATACAAATTTTAAAAAATAATGTAATGTTTCGCAGAGAAAATTAAATTTTAAATATTTGATTAATTTATTTGCATATTTTTCTCATATTCCTACGTACGTGATAGCTACACAATAAATTCCACCGTGAAAATTTACGAAATTAATTGGCTGAAAAATTGTTGTTTTTTAACAGAAAAACTCTTAGTATATAAATATATTTTGTATTTATATCTATAAACAAATTGTTTCCTATGTTTTCTTAACAAGAAAAATAAGTATGTTTACTCCCATTTGACATTAAAAGTAAACATACCTTTTATTTTCTATAATCTAAATTTAAGTTTGCTATCAAAACATGATTATTGTTTGAATTTGTCATTTCTTTCTCAAGAAATCTAATATTTTTCAATTCAACATTTTTCCGCGACATTTAATAATTATGAGTAATGTTTTCACTATTCCATTGCAGTAATTTCAAAATTTAATTTGTTTCGTTCTGAAATAAAATATAAACATAAAAATATACATGTATAGTTTTAGTTAAATTCTTGATTAATTTTCAGCAGTGAAATTAAACTAGAAATAAATATTTTAATATTAAAATCATATATATATAGTGGCTCCAAAAAGTTTTCGCACGCATACGAATTTCAGTGAAATAGTGTTCTACACATTTATTAAAATTAATGTTTCAGAATGGGTATTTAATAATAAGACATATTATTTATTATTAACAAAACTGCGTAGAATTTTTTAAAAAACATAGTAAAGCATTATTTTGCAAAAAATCATTAATCAAAAAATAACAAAAATGTTCGCACAAAAATCATGGTACACTTTACATAACTCTAAATAATGTAATATTTCATGAAATTAGCACTTATTAGGATATTTCTTTACATCTACAACAGTTTTTAAATGCATGGGAATAGATTTCATTTTTTTTCTCTCCCCCAATTTTCCTCAATTTATCAATCAATATTGTTTTTATTTCCCTTTTCGTTTTAATGTCGTTTCTTTCAAACTAAGCATATAAACCAATAGGTTGAAATATGTCCAAGCCCGGGATCGAATCAGGAGCCCTAGGAATAGCGCTCAGCCTTACCAACTTATGGCTGTGAAAAATGCCAGGCTGTGCATCGCTCTCGTAGTTTAAATGGTAGAGCACTTAAAGTGCTATTTCAACAGTTCCGTGTTCGAACCCCGGCTTGGACATTTTTCATCTTGTGAGTTTCTACGCTTAGTTTCAAGTGATAAATCACATATTAAATGCTTAATCATTTCAAGCGTAATTTCATTGCTGAAAATTAACTAAATTGAAAAAAATGGTTCCTAAAGAAAGGAATAATCTTTTATCGCGTTTCATATGTACTTTTTATTTTTCTCAGGCAATAAATCAAATATACACTCATATTATCATCAAATCATAGTATCAACAAATAAAAAATATTGGGTGGGCTCGCGCCCCATGGTTCCATATACCGGGTGTCCCAAAAATGACTGATGGATTTTAAAATTCAATAACTTGCGAACGGTGACAACTATTTAAAAAATTTTTGTAGGAGGGTTATGTATAATGTCAGGAGTTTTTTTACCGTAGTTTTTTATTTTGGTTCAAATATCAAACAATAGGTGGCGCTGACGGCGATTGAAGGCCAGGTCGACGCCTCACTCAGCACTGATCACCTGGCCTTCAATCGCCGTCAGCGCCACCTATTGTTTGAAATTCGAACTAAAATAAAAAATTACGGTAAAAAAGCTCCTGACATTATACATAACCCTCCTGCAAAAAATTTTTAAATAGCTGTCGCCGTTTGCAAGTTATTGAATTTTAAAATCCATCAGTCATTTTTGGGACACCCGGTATATACTTTTGTTTAAAACCTATGCTATTGGTGTATATGGTGTATATAATATTGTATATATGTATTGGTGTATATAACATTAGTGTATATGTTATTCAAATATTTTCATCTGAAACATGGTTGAGCTCATTTTTTATTTTTTGCGAAAATTTCAACAACCTCACTTGCAACAAAATTAAATATGACCCACAAGAACTCTTACAGTCTGCGAACCCGATCCACTGAAAGAAAGTTGGATTCATTAAGAGCCAAGAAAAGAAAGTTCGGGACAAACTTATCCAAATTTTGATTCTACTAAATGATCTCGATCTGTCCGCTATTAAGATGCTTTAGTGTATTTGAATATTAAAAAAATGTAGATTTGTTTATATTCCTTTTTAAATCATAAAAGTGGTATTAGACATACAATTATAAATGGCTTTTCATGATTGGATTAACCCTTTCCGGCGCAGTGTTACCACTCCGGCAACACCTGATTTTAATTCCAAACTAACAAACGACACCAGTAATATTTTAGTACAATTTTACTTGTACAATGACAGCTTAAATCAGGGAAATCTTAATTTCTAAAAAAGTCTTTTGTAAATTCCGGTGTCAGTCAACAATTTCTCATTTTACGAACAGAATTTGTCTGCGCCAGAAAGGGTTAAAGCATGATTTATTTTCATTTCAATGCGGGTTAAGGTCAGATTGTTGATTGAAACATTGCGGGGTCAGGTTGAAGTACGTCGGGTTTGGTTTAAATTACGTGTCGCCGATTTTTTTTTTTCTTTTCTTCAACTTCTTCAAAGTTGGAAAGTTCAGGTCGTTTACAAACCCACCTTCTAGGCCTCTGTGTGAAAATGTAAGACTCTTTTCTTTTCTGTTTTATACGTTTTCGAACAATAATGAGAAACTTCAAAATTAATCGCAACCGTATCTGCCATTTTTACTTGTGGTCGTGTTATGTGTCATCGTTGTTTTTGTTAGTGTTCATAAAACACTCTTTGTGATCGTCTTTTTGGCTCCACGTTCTATTTAATTTTCGATTAACTTCAGAGGAGCGCAGCTACAGTACTTTTTTTTAGTTCAATATTTAAATATTTGCTGAGACACATAGGAGGTTATAAATATTACATACAGCCCCTGGAACAGCGCTGTATCTTGAGTTTTGCTAGGAGATATAAAGAAATCCTTAGCAAGAAGGATTTTCTGAAAATTAAACCTATTTTAATATTTTTCTACGGTCCAGAGCCGTCCTTAGGGGTGTGCGACAGGTGCGGCCGCACAGTGCCTCGCACCTAGAGAGGCCTCTCAGTTGGACACAAAATATTTTTCTTTAATAAAAAGAAGGTATAATAGAAAATCTTTAACATAAATTTATATTTTAGTTATGAGAGATAGTGGTTTTGACATAAATTGTAGGCTATGCTGGAAAAGGGACTTTCGTCATCAATTTGCCACCATTGCTTTTGAAATTGGTTCAGTAGTTCGAGAAATTACCCCTACAAACACACAAACAAACGCTACTCCTTTATAATAGCCAGGGGATCGAACCCTGGTTCCCCGGGTCACAGTATATAGGTGAAATCCATACTTTTTTTTAATTGATAGTATAGTAGATAAGATTATGTTAAGAGTCTTAAAGGAAAGGGAACCGCAAAATCATTGCACAGGGCCTCGCTTTAAGCCGTCCTCTATAAGGACGGCTCTGCTACGATCATTAACTCTTTCAGGTCTGGTGTATTATTAATAGTACATGTCTTTTCCTCGAATATGAATTTGTCTTAGCAATTACTCAGTTACTTTCTTGATACAGAAATGACAGTATATGGCTATCCTTTTCTTATTATGAATACATTTAGGTTTTTACATTTAGTAAAAATAATTAAAAAAAGATTATTTAATTATCTTTGCACCATTGGCGATTCGTTTATTTTATACATATATTTCACTCTTTACATTTAAAATATGAGTTACTTTTCTGAACGAATCATGTATGATAAAATGCAAAAAACATTAGAAAGTTGTAATACACTCTTAAATCCTATTACAATACGTTATTTTCCAAATGTCTTCAAAAACTCTTCCTCAGCCTATTGTCTTATGAATATGAATTGAATCGTTCATAAACTAAGTATATTCGTAAGACTTCAGACCAGTGTTCTCGCTGACATTTGACCAACGTTAGTAATTTGGCTAATTAAAAATAAAAAACATTCGCCAAATGAAAAAAGTATTAGCAAAATATATTCGTCGTGTAGCGAAAAAAAAAAATCTTTAATGTGCCCCCTTTTTTTCAATATGTTATAAAATAACCTAAGTTTTTATAAATGCGACAACGGTTGTTTTTAATCTAATTTCAACTACCCGCTACAAATATATTAAAAATATGGATGTATGCATATGTATGAAAAACGAAAAAGAAAAGAAAGAAGAGGCAAAAACTGAGCACTAGAAATTTGGCGAATCTAATCGCTTATTTACTTGCCAAATGAAGAATTAAGTCGCAATTTGGCACAATGGAGAGCGACAGCGAGAACGCTACTTCAGACAATAAGACAATCTTTCAACTTCAGTAAGTGTATTTGGATAGTTCCGACTTACTTTATTAAGATAAAAGTAATTTTGTTCTCAAAACGGAAAAATTCGGACCCGAAAGAATTAAATAAGTTTTATTATGTATAATTGGGTATAGTTAAAAACACAATATATATTTATTTGCGATACATTAAACGGCTTTCAGTTTTACAATGAATATATGAAATATAAATTTGCTGGTGGAAGAGACTGGGGGAAAATACGTTGATTGTTTATTTTAAATACAAATTAAGCTATGCAAGCTACAATTGTAGTGTTTAAAAGCCTTAAACTTGTTATTGCGTAAATTTAGATTATTGATAGTAAATTTGAAATTTTAAAGGGTGTTTGTAATTTTAAATCCATGCTGGTGAATCTAAATTACCAGTCTTCTAAAGCATAAATTTCAGACAAAGATTTCTTCCTGTCATGTATGGTGTTATTTTCTTTGCGCGAAAGAAGTGAGTGTGAGTGTGTAATTAAAATATTAGTGGCTCCAACTTTTGAAAACTATCGAGCGAGTTTAAACATTTTTAATTAAAAAACGTATTTTTTTTTTTTTTTATCCTGGTGAGTGTGTATGGTATTATAAGGAGTGAATGGGCAAAGATGAAAATTCGAAGAGAAAAGTTTTTTTCTTTTTTTCTAACAAGACACATAATTATGGTTTTTTTTTTTTTAAGCTGAAATGCAAAATTGTATTTTAATAAATACATTTTTCAGAGTTCTTCCTATTAAAGGAATTAATATCAATTATAAAAAATAGTAAAGTTGCTAACATTTCGAAGTTCAAAAGAGTAACTTTATATACATCTGGATGTTTTATCGATTCAAAATAGTAAAACAGTAAATTTTATTTTTGAGAGAAATTTAATTATACATCCACTGAAATGACTTTTAGTTTGACTCTAGATCTCAAGATGTTAAGGAACAAGTAAACTTAATTTTCTCTTAATTTCAAGACTCTTTATTCTAATTAATATAATGACTCTAACATAGATGGACAAGGATATGTTGCATATGTGCCTAATTATTACTAATTCGAATTTTGAAATTACTAATTTTTTAATTACTAATTCGAAACGAAATAGTATTTATCTTTGAAAGTAATTTGTATGCCTGCATAAATAAACAATATGTTTATGAATAACAGTTTTTAAATTTCGGTTTGTTATTAGGTTTGTTATTAAAATTTTAGAGCATTCAATTACTAAACTGCTAACATTATTATTAAGATAAAATACTATTTGGTGGTTTAGAATATTTGTCTAGTTTTATCAACTGAAAATAAATATGCAAATGACACTCATAAAAGAAAATTTTATCTCACTTAAAAATAAAATTTTATTTTTATTATTTTTGCTAAGCAACCTTTTATCGTTCATATGGTATTTTGCTAAATTAAAGTACTTTATTTCTTAATCAACTGTGATTATACTTAAATGTGATTAAATATTCATTTTTATCAAAAACATAACAATTTTCTTAGCATGTACAACTAAAAAAAAGGAATCCTTATAATTTACTTAAAAGTATATAAAAGTTTCTGCAGTAAAAATTAAGAGAATGCATAAATTATCTACTAAAATACGAGATTCATTAAATTTAGATAATGCGCGCATCTTCTTTTAACATATTTTCCAAAGCTCAAATATGAGGAAAAGAATTTGCAATTGAAATTTCTATCCCAAGAGATTAAATGTAAGAGTAAAAAAGCACTTAAAAGAGAGCTAAAGAATTTCAGTATTTGAAAATACCTTTAATGATGTTTAGTACATAAAATTAATGTTTAATCTATTAACTATGCTAAAAGCAAACTATATCATTTCATCCTTATACACACACACACACACACACACACATATATATATATATATATATATATATACATATATATATATGTGTGTGTGTGTGTATGTATAAACATTTTAATACATGGAAATATTTAATTAAATGTAATATATTCGAAATTTATAGAACTAAAGTAGATTCATCAGGCCTGCAAATAATATGGAATTTGAAATAAAGTGTGTGGTTTCTACTTCGTATTATCTATAAAAAGGCAAAATAATGCGAATTTGGGGTGACCAACACACATAAAACCAGAAAAATTTGGAGAAAACATTCAAATTAAAATGTAATAATAATATTAAATTGCTTATTTAAAAAATTACTAATGGTCCTATCATACTAAATCCCCTCTAATGTTTCAAAAAACATACTGGCATATTTCCATGCAACTAATTATTAAAATAAATAGGATTTTTTTTTTAAATAATAAATCTAAGAGTAAGTCACTATATTTAAGATACGAACTCCATTGTATGCCATAAGCGCTCTTTATGGTTTAGCGAATTAATTAAATGAAAAAAATAATGATGTTTAGATATAAGAAAAAAAATGTAAATATATATATATATATAGATATAATTTGATTTATTGTGACCATACAAATTTACATTTTAATAATATAGTAGTAGAGGATAAAACAAATAAAAAAATATATATTAATACATACATTTTACATACTTAGAATGTTATTTCAATGTTGACCAAATTAATTAATCTTTAACATTATTCATAAAGTAATATTAATGGATTTAATATATATAATCATACAATTATTCATGAACAAATGTGTGTCAATGCAACATCCGGTATAAAATGTATTATTGAAATTTATCAGATGCCCTCTCTATATACATATATTTCTTTTTTTTTTACCTTGATTAATCTGATTAGCTTTCAGTCGGTGAAACAGTAAGACATATTTAAATTAATCTATATTTACCAAAATGACATTTACACATGATTGATAAAAAAAAGCCACAAATGAGTTCTGAATACCCCAATTTTCGTATAAAAACAGCCAACCTCCTTAATTATGGAAAATGTACGATACTAAAAATAATATATTTAGGTAGCTAATTAAAAAAATAAAACTATCCTTGGCTACTCGGGATTCTTACTGGAAAAATTGTTCGCTAATAAAAGGTTAACCAATTAAATATGAAAGAATTTCACATAAAAAACTTATCATGATTTCAATATTTCTCCTTTATGTATATATATATATATACAGGGTGATTCAGCTCGTCGGTGACAAACTTTAAGGATCGATAGAGCACACCTAGACGAACATTTTTGAATAGGGAATGTAGGGTCCCTGACGCGATGGTAAGGCGCTAGGCGCTTTCGAAAATTTGGCTGCCGAAATTCGAAACGTCATAAAAACTAGGGAAATGGTTAGATTTTCTTGCTTATTGCGTCGAAATGATTCTGTTTGTTTAGACTTTCTTCAGTACCAATTTGATAAGCGTATCTCTTAAAACATGGATAGGGGGCGCTGCAGACTTTGGAGAGCTAGACAACAACTTTAAGCCCGTTATTTTGATAATTTAACACATGCTCGCCAAAGTTTATACTCTAACTTAAAGTTTGAACCCAAAAGTAGAGCCCTGCAAAAAGCGTAAGAGCCGGAATAAAATGTCAAAGTACAGGGTGGTCGAAACTCGAAGGCTCCTAAGAGATAAACAAACAGATTTCTTGACTTATGGCATGCATTTTCATGATTCTGTTTGCTGGGGCTCTCTGAAACTCAGTTGAACGGTACAAAAAGAAACATCGATAGGGGGCGCTTTGGGCAAAAAACATAATTCGTTGACATTTCGGACGCTAACTGGAAACGGGGCGCTACGATCAGTTAGAAACAAAACAAGAGAGTAATTTACTTATCATAAGAAGCTATTAAAACTGCAGTTTGTTTTTTTTTTTTAACAAACATAGCTGGTTTCAATCATGCACAATGCGCGCAATAAAATTTACATAAGGTGCTTTTTGCTGATTTATGCAAAAGATATCGTACCATATCGATATGCAAAAGATACGTAATGCGTAGACGACAACGCGAGATGACGTAGTTGTATGCGCAGACACGTCTTTTGAACGTGCGGTACCTACTTAAGCTTCGGGTTACTTGTCTGCAGATCGGTAGTAGGATGGAACGGTACACAAACTCTGAATTGGCTGACATGCATTTGGCGTATGGCGCTGCTGGTTGTAATGGACGAGCCGCTCAGCGGTTGTACGCCGAGCGTTACCCCAACAGGCAAATCCCCTGCCATGCCTTCTTCGCTCGAGTACACCAGAGGTTGTCCACAACGGGATCTTTCGACGGAGGCAGGCCTGAACGGGAGCGATCAGTGAGCACCCCCGACAACGAAGAGGCTGTGCTTAACCTGGTTGAGGACAACCCAGGTCTTAGCACGAGAGATATCGCCAGACATGTTGGCATTTCGCAAGCAACTGCGTGGCGCATCTTACGTTCCCGGAATCTGCACCCCTACCACATCCAGCGGGTGCAGTTGCTCAGAGAGCAGGATTTTGGCCCTCGAGTGGAATTCTCAAGATGGTACTTGGCGATGAGATCCAGGGATCCCCGTTTTGTAAACAGCATTTTGTTTACGGACGAGTCCACCTTCAGCCGGGAGGGAATGTGGAACGCCCACAACAGTCATGTGTGGTGTGATGAAAATCCACATGAAACCAGAAGCCGAGCAGCCCAGGAGCGTTTCTCAGTAAATGTGTGGGCCGGCATTCTGGGGGATTGCCTCATTGGCCCTTATTTGTTACCTGAACGGCTGACAGGTGGAAATTACCTGATTTTCCTGGATCAAGTGCTGCCGCAGCTTCTGGAGGAGGCGCACGTACCCGAAGGTTCGCGTCGCCAGATGTGGTTCCAGCACGATAGAGCTCCGGCCCATTACACGAACGACGTGCGTCTCCATCTAAACGCAAGGTATGGCCAGCGGTGGATCGGGCGTGGGGGTCCAGTTCACTGGCCTGCCCGATCACCAGACCTCACCTGCTTGGATTTCTTCCTTTGGGGTTACCTGAAGGCCGAGGTATACCATACACCTGTCAGCAGTGCTGAAGAACTTGTGGCGCGCATTGTGGCAGCTGCAGGGCAGATCAGAGATACTCCTGGCATTGTTGGAAACACACACTCCTCAATGCGACGGAGGTGCGAAGCCTGCATCATGGCCCAAGGTCGAAATTTCGAGCATCTTCTGTAGTGTTATTTTTTGTAAATAAATTTCCAGTATCATTGATGTTTTTGGTCTAAATTTATTCAGAAGTGTTGAGCAGAGGTAGAAAATGTGTTTTCATTATTACTAACTGATCGTAGCGCCCCGTTTCCAGTTAGCGTCCGAAATGTCAACGAATTATGTTTTTTGCCCAAAGCGCCCCCTATCGATGTTTCTTTTTGTACCGTTCAACTGAGTTTCAGAGAGCCCCAGCAAACAGAATCATGAAAATGCATGCCATAAGTCAAGAAATCTGTTTGTTTATCTCTTAGGAGCCTTCGAGTTTCGACCACCCTGTACTTTGACATTTTATTCCGGCTCTTACGCTTTTTGCAGGGCTCTACTTTTGGGTTCAAACTTTAAGTTAGAGTATAAACTTTGGCGAGCATGTGTTAAATTATCAAAATAACGGGCTTAAAGTTGTTGTCTAGCTCTCCAAAGTCTGCAGCGCCCCCTATCCATGTTTTAAGAGATACGCTTATCAAATTGGTACTGAAGAAAGTCTAAACAAACAGAATCATTTCGACGCAACAAGCAAGAAAATCTAACCATTTCCCTAGTTTTTATGACGTTTCGAATTTCGGCACCCAAATTTTCGAAAGCGCCTAGCGCCTTACCATCGCGTCAGGGACCCTACATTCCCTATTCAAAAATGTTCGTCTAGGTGTGCTCTATCGATCCTTAAAGTTTGTCACCGACGAGCTGAATCACCCTGTATATATATATATATATATATATATATATATATATATATATATATATATATATATATATATATATATATATTACTATTTTAAAAAAATGTTGTTGTTGTTGTTGTTGTTCTTGTTGTTTTAGCGTAAATTTAATTATGTAAAAAATTTGTGTTAAAGATAGGACCCCAGAAACCAAGGGGTATAAGTGATAAAATAAAGAAAAAAAAAACACTGAGCTAAGTGAATCTGGAAATAAGGTTGTTTAAATGGAGGTAATAGATATCTACACTATTAAAATCCGACCATATGTATGTTGTATGTATGTGACGCTATCTCCTCCGATCCTGGAAACGGAGAAACGTCGCGTTTGTTTTAAATTGAACGTAAAAAATCCCGAGTTGCCCATTCACATCCCGAAATTCCAATTAGTTCGTAAGTTGTTAATTTAAAACTTTAAAATTTTAATTACTTTGTTCCTGTGTGTTCACACAGGTCGAAAAAGATTCCACCTTAAGTCAACCTACAATGAATGATAAAAAGAAAATATTTTTTCTCTTTTTAAGTACGTTCGTAATTATGTAAATACGTAGCACTTATAGTTGTCATTCACTCCGTCCGTCTGTCTGTCCGTCTGTCTGTCCGCATATAACAGCGCAAAAACTACCCAACCGAATCGTTTGAAATTTAAAATATGTAATTATTATATAATTTTGTCGAGTCATTTCAAATATGAAAATCGGATGCATAGATCAATTACAGGGACAATTAAAAGGATTTCGTTACATTACGGTCAATGAGGAAAAAAGTTTAAAACGCATTTTAATCGTTTGAAATTTAAAATATATAATTATTACATAATTTTGTCGTGTCATTTCAAATTTTATGAAAATCGAATGCATGGATCATTTACAGGCACCATCAAAAGTATTCCGTTACATTACGATCAATGGGATAAAATGTTTTAAATGTATTTTAATGGTGCTACACTCATTCGAACTTAATAAAATGGGTATGCATCTATAAAGTACATATAATCATATACATTTTGCATACTCTGTGGTGCAAAGAACATTTGTTATTGATTTACAAGGCCACACAAAAGTATTCATTACATAATGGTTTAGGGAGAATATTGTTTGATGCGCATTTTAATTGTAATTAACTATTTACAATTTTATGAGATTGACATATGAGAGTTATATTTTTAAAACTTCGTTATCGTACGAACGCACCTCATTTGCTACGCTTCACCTGCAATTTCCAACTTGTTTAAATTGCCATCGCGGGCGTTCTAACAGAGTAAAAAAATGAAATTTTTAAAAAGTTTTTTTTTTTTTTTGGACTAATGGTCTAATTTTTTTTAATTCACAATTTTTTCGATTTTTTTCGAATTTTTTACGAAACATTAATTTTCAGTACTTTTTTTCAATATTTTTGAGGAATGTATTTTTAAATTCTAATCCTGATCTAAATCTGATAAAAAATGATGCCGGATTCTAAATTCTCATCCCTTTCTGAGAGTGACAGTGTAATTTTTTTTTCGATTTTTTAAATTAAAAAAAATCTAAAGGTTATTATTATACAGTTTCCACAAGTAAATATTTTATATCTCCCAAAGTTATTGCACTATTGGCTTGCTTTTTTTTTAAATGGTGTCTAAATATTGGCTAACTATTCGTAGAAGATAGAAAAAATCGGTTGAGTGGTTGGTCGGAAAATGATAGATAAGCGATTAAGAATAAACATTTTATATCTCGACGATTTTTTGGTACTTTCACTCAATTTCATTTTTAGTTCTTTATTTAAACATGATTTAAAAGTATTCAAAAATTTGAAAGAATTGATTGAATATTTAAAAAAAATTAATTTCCATGAATGCGATGACGAAACGAAATAATTACAATAAATCTATCGAAGAGTGTTTTGACATCATGCCAAAAGCATGTTGCTTCTCTTCTAAATTCAAAATATTTCAGGGGACTTTTAAGTTTTATTTCGGCATTTTTTTATTATTATTATTACTTTAAAAGTCATCACCCAATTCACAGATATATTCCGCCTTCTTCAAGTTTTCTTTAAATAAACCGACCAGCGTAGCCAGCGAAGGCTGTTAGTATATATATATAAGCAATGAGAATCGCATATATATATATATATATATATAGATATATATAGATATATATATATAAGCGACTTTTTAATAATGTGTTGCATTCTTGACTTGAACTACAATCTTTTTAAACTGTTTAACTCTTAACCTCTTTAATCGCTACTTAAGCTTTAAAAAAATATTTTGTAGTCCACTTTTCTTTAACAGTTAATAAAATAAGAATTCAAAGACCTGTATGAAATAAACAACAGTTTCACACTTTAATTCACCCAATTGCTATTGATGCTCAACTTAAAACTCAATTTACTCCAAATCTAAATTTTTTCACTTGTATCTTTTGGCTTCTAGGTTCCTAATAAACAAAGATACGCTGTTGCAATTGTCTGAAAAGCAATTCTTTAATATTTTGTTAAACAAATTTCCAATTGTAATACTTTTTTTAATTAAATTTAATGGTGGTACTACCTATATTCTTAAAGATACGTTGAGAAGGTTAATGATTTAATCTTTTGCACTGGATATGTGATTCTCACTCACCACTAGTGTTACCAGATGTGAGATAAATCGGGGCTCTAAATGCTTTGGAGTTGTCTACTGTTGGAGTTTAATATTTTGCAGCTTATTTCGCCATCATTTTATCACGGATTATTCGGCCATTAGATAAGGCGAAGAAGATTTGCTTAAAATATTGGTTTTCGGAGCACTTAAGCAACCATTTACGCGGGACACTAGTAGTCAGTGATAATCTCATCTCAAGTGCAAAGGGTTAATAATTAGGATTTAAAGATTTGGATTTATTAATTAAAGCAGCGCTTCCCAATTTTTCTTCTTTTGCGTGCCCTTTTTAGGTCCGTTCGTAATTATGTAAATACGTATAACACCTATAGTTGTCGTTCAGTCCGTCCGTCTGTCCGTCTGTCTGTCCATCTATCCGTCTGTCTGTCTGTCCGCATATAACAACTCAAAACTACCCAACCGAATCGTTTGAAATTTAAAATACATAATTATTAGATAATTTTGTCGAGTCATTTCAAATTTAATGAAAATCGGATGCATAGTTCAATTACAGAGACAATCAAAAGTATCCCGATACATTACGGTCAATGGGGCAAAAAGTTTCAAATGCATATTAATCGTTTGAAATTTAAAATACATAATTATTACATAATTTTGTCGAGTCATTTCAAATTTCATGAAAATCGGGTACATTGATCAATTACAGGGACAATCAAAAGTATTCCGTTACATTACAGTCAATGGGGAAAAATGTTTCAAATGTATTTTAATGATGTTACACCCACACTGTTAAAAATCTTGTTCTAGTTTGTACCAAAAAAGTTTGTTTTTTGGTGCTCAATAGCTGCCTCCATAGCTGCCACCATAGCATGCTCAATAGCTGCCACCTCGTTCCAAGTATTGGAACTATGCTTCAATGGGAGCTCCAAATTTTGGTTCAAGATTTCACCATCTTACGGTGGCAGATATTGAGCACCAAAAAACAAACTTTTTTGGTTCAAACTAAAACAAGATTTTTAACAGTGCATTCGAACATAATAAAATTGATATGAATCTATAAAGTACATATTATAATATACATTTTGCATAATCTGTGGTGCAAAGAACATTTGTTAACGATTTACAAGGCCACACAAAAGTATTCCATTGCATAATGGTATAGTGAGAACATTGTTTGGTGAGTATTTTAATTGTAATTAACTATTTACAATTTTATGCGATTGAATTATGAGAGTAACATTTTTAAAACTTCGTTATCGTACGAACGCACCTCATTTGCTACGCTTCACGTGCAATTTCCAACTTGTTTTTAGGGTTTTCATTCCGGAGCATCCCCATTTGTCAAAAACACGCTTCCCGTCTCACCTCTTCTACTCAATCAGGCAACGCAAAAATGATTTTTTTTTTCATTAGTAATTTTCTTACCCCAACCATATAGTAAGTCGATACAAATAACATTGTCATTTGGAATATTTCTGTGTCTTTACTAACCGTTTATGTTATTTCCGCCATTACCGACATTATTTTCGTGTACCGCTTAGCAGGCCAGCCACGTATCACCAGAGGTATACGTGTACCCCAGGCTGAGAACCGACGAATTAAAGTAGGAGTTCTCAAACTGTGGTAAGCTTATCAGCACTGGTACATGAAGTTCCGTTTACTGGTATTTTTACCGTTTACCGGTGCGATAGTGGTACATATATATAATAACGATACTGGTACATAATATAACATATATATATATATATATATATATATATATATATATACGGCATGTGAAATCAAAAACCAGCTCAAATCCTGCTCCTCTTTCTTGATTTGCCAGTTCACAGGATTAGTGTTGTATGCTCTCTGTTATTACAACTCTGACAGAGTTTTATTTTCTATTATTTTAATGTAACTTCGATTAGAATATTTAGAACAAGTTGGAAATTGCACGTGAACGTAGCAAATGAGGTGCGTTCGTACGATAACAAAGTTTTAAAAATATTCAGATCTTGCTGATATAATAGTAGAGTGTACTCCGGATACAGTATAGTAGCCGAAATCTTTACGTTTCTGTAAATATGCAGGAAGTAATTTTTATTACACCTCAGCAAAGTATATCTTATTCATAAAATGTGAAATAGTTGAATATAATTAAAACACGTACCAAACCATGTTTCCCCGTATAGCATTATATAGTGGAATACTTTTGTGTGCCCTGTAATTTAATAATAAAAATTCTTTGCATCACAGATTGTACAGAATGCATATTTTAGTATATATTTCATAGATTCATGCCAATTCTATTATGTTCGAATGAGAGTAACATCATTAAAATGCATTTGAAACTTTTTCCCCATTGACCGTAATGTAACGGAATCCTTTTGATTGTCCCTGTAAACGATCTATGCATCCGATTTTCATAACATTTGAAATTACTCGACAAAATTACGCAATAATTATATGTTTTAAATTTCAAACGATTAAAATGCATTTAAAACTTTTTTCCCTATTGACCGTAATGTAACAGAATCTTTTTGAATGTCCCTGTAATTGATCTATCCATCCGAATTACATAAAATTTGAAATGACTCGACAAAATTATGTTATAATTATGTATTTTAAATTTCAAACGATTCGGTTGGGTACTTTTTGCGTTGTTATATGCGGACAGACGGACAGACGGACAGACAGACGGACAGACGGACAGACAGACGGACAGACGGACGGACTGAGCGACAACAATAGGTGCTACGTATTTACATAATTACGAACGCACCTAAAAATGAATTGAATGCTTTAGTTGATGTTGAAATGGTCTTTCATACTCCTTGAAAAAAAGGAAAAGCTTTTTTCTATTACTGTATTGTATTTCTTTATATATTACTTACTTGAATATCTTAGATAGCACATTAATAATCAGTTTATTTTTAGAATGTATGAAATTTCATATGTAGGTTATTTACTTGTTAACTTTTCTTATGTATGTTACTATTAATATAAACTAGTCGTTGGGAGCCACCGTAATACTAACCCATCATATATATGCATACATAATATATGAAAATAAACATTTGTAAACTATTTATAAAATACATTGGAATTCCAAAACAAATTTAAACGTGCATTTAAATATTTTTATTATGCATAGTAATGCTCTATTATTGAGTTGCTGATTAATCTAGTTCGACAAATTATACAACACGCCAAACTACTCAAGTAGTACTGAATAGCGAAAAAGAAACATTCTTATAACTCCAAAATTATAATCTTATTAATTAACAGTTTATTCTGTCGGATTAAGCGTCTCATTTCCAATTAAAATATATCTTTGAATTGAAATTAGAAGGGAATACAGGGTTATGAAAAATCGAAGAATGTGGAAAACAGGAAACTCGGCAGCTAATAATTCGATCGACTTCGTTCTTTATTCAAAAATTTGTGTTATTTTATTGCCTTTTACAATCGCTCCTTAAAATAAAAAAAAATCGAAAATTTTTATATACCTTTCATCAAAACGAATTTTTCGAGAGACCGAAAAAAATAGTTCCGGATAATTAAAGTTACTTATATTAAATCGGCTTCGTTCCATTCTTACATACTAAGTACATACAAAATTTCAAGTCTCTATCTCAATTTGTTCGGGAGATAGACATTCGTTTACAGACACACAGACAAAGGGACGGCAAAAAAAAAAAAAAAAAAAAAAAAAAAAAAAAAAAAAAAAAAAATCTAAAAATATGTTTTTCGAAATCTCCAGTGTCTAAATCGTGCAAATCTGTCAAAAAAATTTCGATTTTAAAAACGATTGCAAGATTTACCCTATACTAAGTATGATGGGTAAGTAATATTGTATTCCTATAACAAAAAATGACGATCAAGGCGACTACGAATGTGTATGCTTTCCCCCCTCCCCCGTATAACAAAGAATATTTATGCTCTATGTTTAAGTGCATCTATATTTCTTCACCTGAAAATAAAAAGGTCTTATCTGTGTTTTTGAAAAAATTGACTTATCGATATAGAAAGGCTCTATTTGTATCTGTGAAGGCATTTTTGCATCAAAATGATGTTATATATAATTTACATATGACACTGCTATTATATTATGACATCATTTTAATTCAGAAATGCCTTCATCGATACAAATAGAACATTTATATATCGATAAGTCTTTTTCTTTCAAAAACATAGATAGAACCTTATTATTCTCAGGTGACGAGTTGTCACCGAAACTTGCTACACTTTATAGTAGTTCTTCTGCATTAGATTTGAGATTTTCGTTTGATGCTAAGTAAAAATATGAGCTTCTGTGTAATGATTCGTCTGTCAAAAAGTTTGGAAATCCCTGAATTAAAGGATAAACTTTTTTTTTTTTTTAAGGAATATTAAACAAAATCTTCTCTGCAATGTATAATCACTCGTATCCATTTCTTGTCTATTGTTATCCGGAATTTTTTTTTTTTTTTTTAATAGCCTTTTTTTTTTCATGATGGTTGTATGTTTATAAAAAGTTGTGCGTGAATTTTGGTATGTGAATAAAATGATTGGGGGAGGGGGACCTTATTATAAACATCTAGATTATTGACTTTTATCTTTTTCTTTTTTTTTAATGTATTGTGTAAATTTCAGTTTTAGAAGCAATAAGTGGTTAAGTGGCAGTGGGTTTCGGCCATCGGACGTTACTTATAAAAGGACTTTGTATATAAATAAATGAATTTCACCTTCCACTTTAGCTTGTGACAGATCGCCACCTGAGAATAATAAAGTTCTATCTGTGTTTTTGAAAAAAAAAATTGACTTATCGATATAGATAGGTTTTATTTGTATCTATAAAGGCACTTTTGCATCAAAATGACGTTAGATATAATTTACATATGACCTTACATTCATAGAATGACATTAGTTTAATCCAGAAATACCTTCATAGATACAAATAAACCATTTCTATATCAGTAAGTTATTTTTTTAAACACAGATAGAACCTTATTATTCTCACGTGACGAGATATTAGATGCAGTAGTTAAACTGTGAAAAGTGTGATACTTTTATTTTATTTTATTTTATTTTTATTTATTTTTTACAAGAAAGTTTGCATATCTCTTCCCTCCACTGCAAAAACAAGAATTTTTCAAGAGTTTAAGTGGGATTTTAGATAGATTATGTTCCATTGTACTTCTAAATTTTTATTTTATATCTTTAGTAATTCAGTTAACTATTTAATTTAAATTTTTTATTTACGCCTAATAATATACTAGTAGATAATAGTGCCAAAAAAATGCTCTTTCTTATTCACCTAAAACAAGATTAAAGCTTCAGATAAAAACATATGAGATTCGTTAAATTCAGATAATATAACTTTCAAAGGATATCTCTGGAACTACAACATAAAAATATAAATTTGCAGCTCAAAATTGCATCTTAAGGGATGAAAATAATTCTTTCCTATTCTTTTGAGATTAAAAATATAGAGCAAAGGATTGAAAATACATTTGGCGATAGAGTTTTTTAAAATTAATATTTAATATAATTTTATCTGCAAGAGATTAAGCATGATCGCAATTTCTAAATTGTTGTAGTTTAAAAAATATATGAGATATTCTAAACGATGACATTTCGGAGGGTTTTTTTTATGTCTAAATAACAATATATATATAGTGGAGAACAAATTAATAACTGATCTATATGATAAATGTAAAGATTTTAAATTTAAAGTTAATACTTTTACTCATTTTAAATCCTGCCTCCATAATTCTGTTTATCGAAATATACTCCTTAATCCCTTGTTCAGAATCAAGAATTTATGTTCCCCCCATCTTATAAACAAAAACATTAAACAATTAATATATGATGCGATAAATCATGGATTTCCTAAAAAATTCATTTACTCTTTAATACACAATTAATTCTTTTATTACTCATCATTTGCAGTAGGTTGTTTATTGTGAGTTACTTTTAACATATTGCGCATAAAAAAAATATATCAATAAAAATACAAAAAATATAAAAAAATACACAAAAAAATAAAAAATTATAAAATGTGTTAAAAAATTAATTAATAGGTCGGATGGGTGGGTAGATGTTAGATTAAGGATGTAGCATGCGATATGCAGAATGAAACATTACCCTTGTTGAAAGATACAGTCCCCCCCCCCCCCAACATCCCAAAATGTCGCGAACGGAAGTAAATTTCAGTTCAGTGTCTCTTAATATTTTTTGGAATACAGTCTTTTTTTCCTTTTTTATAAAAGCCACAAAGGGAAGGCTGTTGAAGACGAAACCCGTTCAAATAATTACAAGCTTACCGTCTTGCTACCTGTAGAAAAAACTTCTTGGTTCTTTTCGTAGATCATTCAGTACAGGTTCCACATATCAGGACCATTTTTTTCTCTCATTTTTTCTCAGCACTGAAAAAAATAAAAATAAATAATATAAGTTACTTGTCTAATGCAATACTTTTTTTTTTTTTTTTTTTTTTTTTTTTTTTTTTTGCGAGTTGATATTTATTGTTAGTGGTGTGGTTTGAGACATGGTTTGCAAACCATTTTCTTTTAATATGATGTAACCACACTTTTAATGTATTTATGTACAGCATCTTTTGACACTTGTACGGAGATATTATTTTTAATTTGCTATATAGGCATAATTTATCTAACCACCGAATCTCTGTACACTGCAATCCGACTCAACAAACATCTTTCGCGGCAGTCCACATCTTGACTTCAGGTTTAAATTATCATTTCCAGAGAGTGCTTCATATAGATAAATTGCATTGATCAATTTATTTATTTATTTTATTTATTTTATTTCTTTATTATTTTTTGCAGTTTGAGAAGCCGTTTGTGTATGGGTGTGATTTTAATTTAAAAAAATTGATCCTTACCTTTTACGAATTCTTTTCCCTTCGCTTTTTTTTAAAACGATTGAAAATTATTTTTTTTATATTTATGTTTTATAAAATTGGAAAACAACATCATACAACCTTATTAACCTTGTCCAATCTTGTGTGTTCTATAAAAAAATTTTATAAAGTGTTTAAACTCACCATTTTTCTTCAAGAAAAATAAAATAGTATATAAAACAAAAAATTGTGAAATTTTATTTGAATCAACAAAATCTCCGTATTTTATTTTATTTTGATTAAATGCCGAGTATTTATTATAAATTGGTTTTATATATCTTTTTTTTCAGTCATTATTACTCGTATTTGAAGAATGCATAAACTTTTGAGGTTGACTATACACACTAATAGACTATGTAAAAAAAAAAAAAAAAATATATATATATATATATATATATATATATATATATATATATATATATATATATATATATATATATATATAAAGTTACTTAAAGTTTTCAAGGAAACTGGGATTCCTAGATTTTTTTATGTAACGGCAACAGCGAAAATTCATGTAAAAAATACAGATTTGTACTGAAAATTAAAACATCTCTAAAGTTACAAAGAATTTTTTAGGAAACTTGGGATGCCTAGAATATATTATGTAATTGCAAACCAGGTTACAGATAGAATTTTAGTAAGATAACTATAGTTTTAGTACATTCACTTGTAAAGTTAAAGACTTCTGTAGTTTTACAAAAATTAGTTTTATACATTTACATCTTTATAAAAATTAGTTTTGTACATTTACGTCTTTATTTCTAAGGTGTACAGATAAAATGTTAGTAAACGTACATATTTCGGCAACTTTACATCTGTGAAATTACAGATTTTTTTTTAACAGTGTACACATTTTGTTATATTTTACCACCACAAACATAAAAAATTTTTCAAGACTTTTAGTTGGATAAAGTTTTTTATATGTTACTTATTTAATGTATTTTAAATCTTCAATATATTTTTACATTTTTAAATTTAAAAATTACGTCAGTATATTTCTGATTTTCCTCTTCACAAATGAGTAATGTCTTCATCAAATTACATTAGACAAAACTTTATTATGTATAACTTATTTAATATACTTTAAATTTTAACATTTTTTTATATATCCTTACAAATAAGATTAACTTCAAATGAAATACTTCCTTCAAAAACTAAAATCAATTTATGATACTTTTTGTTTGTTTTATGAATTATATATGTTCAAATTATTTTTATATCAATAAAATTACATTTATATTTTCAAAAAGCTATTTTTCTTTGCAATTCTTTCTGCAAATAAAATCTTTTCCTAAACAGTGTTAAATAAAATTTTGCTACATTTTATTTCGTGAATGTATTTTAATGCGTTAGAAGATAACTTTTAAATATGATTATATATATTCATTTCCACAATAAACAATGCTTTTGGATAAAAGTGCACAACATATTATTTATAATTTGCTCTAAAAATGTTTGAAAACTTTCTAGATTTAAAATATGCGAAGACATAACATATTTATGCATAAAAGTGATAAAAGATAAATTTGACTTTTGTTAATTATGTTTACGAATTGTTTCGTGCTTTAATAATGTAATGTACATGCACTTTGTTAGTAATGTTTAATACAAAAACGAAATTGTGCGCGAGATAAAGCATATTTAAATTATTATTTTTAATTGCAGATGCATCTATTTTTGAAATATTTTGAAATATTTCCAAATAAATATACCAGTTCTTTGTAATTTGTAAATGGTAATTCTTTTTTTAAAATATTATCTCACTCTTTGCTATAAATAATCTATAAATATCAAATTATTCTTTTCAGTTTTCTACTATTTTAACTTACTCCTTGGGATGTTATTTTCTAGACATTTTCTGAAAAAAAAAAAAAAAAAGAAAAAAAAAGAAAAAAGAAAAGAAAAGAAAAAGAAAAAGAAAAAAAAAAGAAAAAAACACAAACAAAAGAAGACTGAATGAAAGTGAATAGTAAATATTATTAAATACAATGTCGAGGGAGCTTTATCTAGCAAATGTGGAAAAAAGGCTAAAAATTGTCATGGACTCATATCATTTTACACTATAAAAAAAATAAAAAAAAAAATAAAAAAAAAACTGCAATCCTACAGATGTAAATTTGCCGAAATCTGTGTGGTTACTAACTTTTTATCTATACACTGTACAAGAAAAAATGTAAATCTACAAAACTAATTTACAGAAATTTTTAACTTCACAAACGAGCCTACTAAAATTACAGTTATCTTTCTAAAATCTAACCTGTGTAGCAGTTACATGAAAAATTCTTGGAATCTCAGTTTCCTAAAAAATTCTTAGTAACTTTAGAGATTTTTTGATTTTCAATGCAAATCTATCTGTTACATGCATTTTTGCTGTTGAAGTTACATAAAAAGTTCTTGGAATTCCAGTTTCCTAGAAAACTTTTAGGAACTTTACAGATTTTTTTTTTTTACAGTGTACAATCATTAAGCTCTAATAAAAAAAAAAATTCAAAATATTTATTAAATATCAAATCTTTGCTGTATATTTCTCTTTTACCACATTTTCTGTTTTTGGCGACACACCATTCTCTTTTTTTTTCCACATAAAATTAATGTTTGGATTAACAAAAATATTTTGTTGAAAATCAAAATATTTCTTTTAATCAATTATTAGTTTTTATTTATTTGAAGTTGTTTTAACATTTTATACTTAAAAACTATGTATATAATTTTTGACTATTTGTTAAAAATAAAGTTTGCAAATGCGATCATTTTTAAGAACATTATGAGGAGCTTTTTCCCACTGTTGTTTAAAAACATTACATTTGGTGAAAATAAATCTGTAATCCCATTTAAAAGTATAAATTAAGACTAAAAATAAAATAAATACGGGATTCTAAGAGCTATTCAAAAACACTGCGTTTGTGGTTATCTTATGCAAATGTAATCAAAAGCTTATTGTAAATTATTTAATATAAACTAATCAATAACACGAAAAATATTCATATAAAATAGTTTTTTTTGTTAAATAGTGTTAAATTAATCTTAGTGTTTTGATTACGAAACATTTAATCCCATTTAAAAATAATCTGCGTAATCTTATCCATCTGAAGTATATTAATCAATTCATTGCCGTAATATAATTTTTATAAAAAATTTCGCATCATACTAATATTTTATTAAAAATACATTGTGAAAAAGAATTATGAAACAACAAAATATAAACAGATGTTGATAAAACACTATATAAAGTCGTACACTGTAAAAAAAATCTGTAAAGGTACTAAGCATTTTCTAGGAAACTGGGATTCCAAGAACTCTTCCTGTAACGGTAACAACAAAAACTCAAGTTTTAGAATCGGTTACATGGCTTTTTCCTGTTATCGTTACATGAAAAGTTCTTGGAATCCCAGTTTCCTAGAAAATGCTTAGTACCTTTACAGATTTTTTTTTTTTACAGTGTATACATGGAATATGTTTTTAGGTACTTAAATGTTGCGAAAATTTTTAAAAATCATGTAAATACAAATTTTATATTTTTATGAATCATTTCAATACACTTAGCATAAAGAGGATAATTTCATTTTTTGAAAAGCGTGAAGACGTATAATGTCTCAATTTTAAATATAGAAAAATAAACTGGCTTGAAATAAATAAACAAAAAATTTTATTGTTTATAGTTTTTTATATATTTTTTTTAAGTGAAATATGCTTATGTATGCTAAATGATTTGAAATACTTCATAAACGTATAAAACTTCTATTATTATTTATTTATTTGAAAGAATTCATATCCTTCATATTTTATATGCATGATTAAATATGATTTTTTTATCAGTATCTAAGTATATCTCTTTTTTTTTCTTTGATAATTATTTTTCATGGTATATTTTGAGCCTTTGTAACTACTAAACTAATGAATATATCTTTTGCTTTTAATTGCAGTTTTCTGAATAGTATATCCTATTTATCACAAAATGAAGCGAAGTTTTCAAAAAAAAATTGTGAATGCGACAATGTAATTGAGAATCTTGACAGCTCAGGTTATCTGTAAAGGCGATTAAATATTTAATCTCCATTCACACTAAGACACTGAGCCTTTTGTGTACGTAATCAAATACTATTTCATGTAAGTAACAAATTTCGTATGCTTGATTAGTTTACCTTACAAACAAACTTACAAATATTCTTACGAATGCATTTGCATAAGTTCAACACAAATAAAATATTTTCTGGAGAAGTTTTAGCTAAATAAACCTTTGATATGCTTCACTTACTTACTTTATTTTTATTCAATTAATTTATTGCATTTGTTATACACATTTAACTGGTGATGTTTAAATAGGATTAAATTCGCTTTCCATCTAATGCAATACTTATACACAATAGTAAAAAAAAAAATCCTTCTAATTTTCTCAAAAGTAAATAAAAGATTTCGATGATAAAATTATAAAAATGCATAAATTGTTTACTAAAATAAGAGCTTGCTTAAATCCAGACATTAAGCCTTTGAAAAAATATTTTGAGGAGCTACAACGAGAAGATATAACTTTGCAATATAAGATTTCATTTCGAAGGATGAAATATAATTCTTGAATTTAATTTTTCCGATCGATTTGACGTAAAAAAATATGCATGAAAGGAATAAGAAGAACATGTGAAACCTGTAAAATTCTTTAAGGACATTGAATACATAAAATAGCAAAACAGAGCAGATTTAAACAATTCGCGTTAAGCTATAAACTTTTACTTTTCTGTATTTGGTTTTCTGTATGTGACAGTTTTTTATTTTTTACTAACTAGTAGCTACTCCCGCTAAGTTGGTCAATTTCTCCAAACAGACCTGAATCCGACGAAATACATTAGTAAATTTGTTAGTTGTTGTTAGAGCACGGACGGACAGCATGCAGACCAAACAGAAATACAAATCTAATTTACAAAGACTTTTTCAACTATATTGGAAAGAGTTAAAAATATATTTATAAAAATTTTATTCATTCTATTAATTCATATCATATGAAGTTAATTCTGTGATACACCATAACTGATTATGATTCTAGGTTGCCTTTGTGATTATTCTATTAAATCATATCATGTGTAATTAATTCAGTGATATCCAAGGTTGATGGACAAAGTTTCTAGATTGCCATTATGATTACGTCCTATTTAAGAATCTTGGTATTATTACCGTATTATTGAATTTAATAGCTATATATAAGTATAATCGCATTAAATTTTATATTCATAATTTTTTACGTAAAAGTGCAACCGCTATTGCATCCAGATTTCAATGCTTATAAAATTTGTTTATAGCATGAAATCCTTCCAATTGCCACGTGAAAACGTTTGTACACTGTGTTAAACGTTTGTGAAGACGTTTTGTACAATTTCCGACATGTTTAATTTATCATGCATATGAATTAAAAAATAAGCTTAAAATTCAAACTTCTATAAAACTAATTTCCTTCATCAAAAATTAAGTTTCTGACAAAAGTTTTAGATAGATTTGTTTCTAATATTTGGTCTGTTTTTCTATTTACTAACTCAACACTTTACTTGCCAAATTATAAATTTAAAGAACTATCTTTTTGAGACATTTTACTTACACATTATACATAGTATAGGGAAAGTATTGCAATTGTTTTGAAAAAAATGGAGGATTTACGCGTTTAAGAGACTGCAGATTCCGGAACATTTCTTTGCCGTCCGTCTGTCTGTAAACGCTCCCGAACAATTTGAGATAGAGACTTGAAATTTGGTGTGTATTTAGTATGTTATAATGGGAATAAGCCTATTTAATATCAGTAACCTCAATTATCCGGAACTATTTTTTTCGGACTTTCGAAATACTCGTTCTGATGAAAGGTATATAACAGTTTTCGGGTTTTTTTTCTTTTTAGGAGTGGGCGTAAACGACAATAAAATAGCACGAATTTTTTAAAAAGAGCTAATTCAATCTGATAATTTATAGCCGAGATATTTGTAATCCTGTTTTCCACAATCATCGGTTTTTCATGACCCTGTATTTCATTTAACCTTCAGTTCAAAGATATATTTTAGTTGGAAATGAAACATTTAATTCGACGTAGGTAAATGTTAGTTAATATGACTATTACTTTTGGAGTTATAAGAATGTTTCTTTTACACAATTCGGTACTACTTGTGTAACTTGGAGTTTTATATAATTTATCGAAATTGGTTCACTGGCAGTTCAATAATAGAGCATTACTATGCATTAAAAATATATAAATATGCGTTTAAATTTTATTTTGGAATGGCGATGTATTTTATCAATAGTTTGCTCATATTTTGTTTTCATATTTTATAGTATGCATATCCATGATGGGTAAGTATTACGGTGGCCCCCAACGACTAGTTTTTCCTTGCATTACTATGAAACACTAGACGATATAAGCACTAAAAAACTAATATTTAATTTGCTAAATTAAATATTAGTTTTTAAAATAATAGTTAAACTAATTGTTAATTATAATTAACTAGTTGATGTGGTACTAAGAAGTATCGTTTGGTCATAAATGCTTAAACCAAAACCGAAAAACTTTATCTGATTTCTTCTTATCATTTTAATGTAGCATATCATGATAAGCCATATATATATATATATATATATGTATACAATATAGCTAGATCATTATACTTTTGGTACATCAATAGTGAAAATTTTTACATCAGAAGAAATTTCTATAGTTCTAACACTATCAGCTGATAAAAAGCGTAACATAAAGAAATTTCTAAACTTTCATTTGTAGAAAACTCAAAAGGATTCATTAAATTTGGAGAATGTACTGTAACGTCGCCATAATAATTGCATTGTAACGAGTCCCAGTAACGTCAAATCGAAGTCAGCTGATGACGCTCAACTGTCTGTCATTTTGCAGTTTTATGTAAAGCCCCCATGACCAAATCATTTATGACAAGTCACAAGGTGACTTTATTTTGACAGCACTTGCGGATCGTGCCAAAGCTTTACAATAAGATCATCAAAGGATGGTTACCAGAAAGTCGCCTCTGAAAATCATTGTAACTGTAATGAAATTTGTCGCATTCTGGCAGCCGATTGACATAGTTACTGTTTGTTGCATTCTACGGTATTAAAAAAAGACAAGCTATTGCGGTACGTTACAGATATCTCAATTTTAAGACGAGTCACTTGATGTTGGAATGCACGAATGTCAGTGCACGAAAAGGGCATCACGTGGCTCTAGCGGTCTAATATGAAAAGTAATACAGCAGTCAGTTTTTTTCGTTAGCCTCGGTTCCGCTAAAGGGAATCACATTGACTGGGTATGCTACAAAGGAATCGTTTTTTTTCCCTGTATCTATCGGTTACGTCAGTTTCGATAGACAATCTGAAATTCACTTTTTTGTAGGACAATAGACATATTGTGTATTGTCCCTCGATTTATGGACACTTATCTTTAAAACCACTGGTAATCTTTAAATATATTGTAGACTCTTGATGAAACAGGATGTTCGGGAAATGCCTTTCCAGATAAGCGAAAATTCGAGTAAACAGTTGTATGAAAATTTTGGGAAAAGGATAGAAAGTGTTAAAATATTGTACAATAGGATATCAATAATTTCAATAATATAAGCGAAAGCATATGAACATTGTTTAATATTAGTTTACTGCAACTATACTAGGTGGCAGCAGTACACATTTGATACTACGAATAGTTCACTGAACTCTTTAATTATAGACTTTAATTAATTATTATTTATTATTATTTTCTAATTCATTTCTATTTCAAATTCCTATTTTTTATATATTTTTTGCATATTAATTATCTGTTATTCTTTTATTTATATAATGTATTCTTTTTTCTGCAGTCTAATTCTTTTGCTGCAGGACTGTATTGGCACGAATGTTTTGATTCCAAAAATGGTGAAATCTCAATTCTAAGAATATTGTATTAAAAAACTCACAAAAGCTAATTTAATCATCTTTATTTTGAGTCATTAATCTTATTTAGATGGTATACAAATAGTAAAGTAAAGAATCAAAAAATAATCATAGAAAAGCAATCAACGTTTAAGAAAATAAACTACTTATACCGGAATAAATTCAAAATAATTGTGAACATCATCAAATGATGCGTAGACTTATATTTCCCTCAATTCTGATAAATTATTCTCATTATTCGTACGCGCTGCTACCATGCTTGTACAGATATCCCTCTACAGATTATGCTTCGGGGATGTGGGCTTGCGTCCCAGGCTCCTCGACCAAATGTCCTAGAAATCTGCAGGTAATGTCTAGATACATTCCGATTAAACTTAAATACAATCTCATTACAAAACCAGTTAAATGCTATACAAACAGAAGTATTAATATTATTTATATTTACATATTTAGAATGATATAAAAAAAAGTAAAAATGTTGTTTCACTTACAATTTTCTGAAGAATGAAATGATAGATGCCTGTTTCAGTTTTCATTTATTCTTTGACGAATATTTTCACCATCATTTTTTTTCAGCAGGTGGCTTTTCATCTTCTTGTATCAAATAATTGAGTAACGCCTCACTGTGTATTGGTGTGCCACCGTGACATTATTTTTTATGAGTTATCAGACATTTTTCGCCACTTTCGGAGCATTCTTGAAAATTCTTTGTTTCTGCACTGTAAAAAAAAGAAAAGAAAAAAGAAAAGAAAAGAAAAGAAAAGAAATCCGTTAAACCTACGTAAAAAACTGCTGGCAGCAATGTTGCCAGCCGTTTTTGCCGTAAAAATTGCAGTAAAATTGGATGTAATTTTTTTTATTACATCTGATTTTACTGCAATTTTTACGGCAAAATCTACTGGCAACATTGCTGTGTCATAAATTTCAACGGATTTTTTTTACAGTGTAAACCACGAGTGAATTTTTTATAAGCAATTAATTAACGCAACATAGTGTAAGTGAACCTGAATGCGTGATACATTTAAACCTTAAAACTGAAACTGCCTAACATTCCCAATTTCGAAACTTCGTTAATCCATTGTTGCACTGCTTCTTTGTACACATTTTTTAAAACAGTTTAACTTTCTCAAATCTTCTCAGATTTTTCTCTGCAAATCAGTACTATATACTGTATCTCACTGTAAAAATTTCATTTTCTTCTTTAGTAAAATTGTCCTCCATAATTTCTTAACCGTATGCTTTTAACTAATTTCCATGCATCATGAACGAAATAAATTGCATCTAGAACTGTCAAATTTTCATCAACCCGGTTAAACAGCAATCCGGATGATCCTCCCGGTTAATCGAGAGTCTACTGTAATTAAATATTCATTTCCACAAATATGCATTCTTTAAAGCTATGATGTTGAATTTTTTTTTTTTTTTTAATTTGGGATTTGATTTGGTATTATATATGACACCTTCCTATGACAAAATTATACGAATGCATAAATTATATTCTAAAATAAGAGCCTAGTTAAATTCAGATTCTGAATCTCTCAAAAGGTATTTTGTCGAGCTCCGACGCGAAGATATGAAAATGCAATTGAAATTTTTCTCTCTGGGGATGAAATGTAAGATTAATTCTGGAGAATTAGCGATCTCTTTAAAGCACCGAACAAAAATATTCATAAATAGAAAAGGGAAAAAACATTTGTAATCGTAAAATATCATGAATACATAAAATATTTTTGTCACAAATGAAGATGATTGAAACAATTAGTTTCAATTTTGCATCGACGCGACGTTCTGTGCAACGAAGAGAAGTTGCTTTATTTATTTATTTATCTATTTATTTATCTATTTATTTATTTATTTATTTATTGTCTGTTAAGATAAATATATAGTTTTAAATACGCTGTGCGAATACGTTTTAAATACATATAGTTTTAAATACGTTTAGCGTCACGCCAGTCCCCAGTGACTAACATTTAACTTTTCGTTAAGGCCGCGTCAGTCAACGGTGCTGACACTGAACTTTCCATCACGCCCGCGTCAGTCACTAGTGACTGACAGTATAAAATACAATGTAAAATTTAAAAAGTTACATTCTGAATGAATTTTAAGTAATATCAGGGTTGTAGAGAGAATATATAAATATTTTTTGCCAAAACATTTTAATGGGGTTATATTAAAACCCATTAAACATAAAAACAATTGTCTTTCGCAGGTATCACAAAGTGTGACACTTTGCCTTAGCTAATTTTCTGGAAATTCCGCCACCAAATTGCACCACATTTTCTTTGTAACATAATTTGCAATACCGTCGCACTTTAGAGACTTAATGTGTATTTATATACATATATGCATATGTATTTAAAGTTTTGTGCACTTTATTAAAGATTTATGCGTTTTGGTAACCCCGAATTCGTATTATTTTGATTTTTCATGGCTGATACGGATATGAAATTGCACACTTCTTTATTTGTAGTTCGAGTCTTTTGTACCTACTTTGGTTCTACAAATTTCGTTAATAATCCTTTTAATTCATTTTCTTTTTCATATTTTAAGGACGTATATTGTATTAAAATTAGTGTATTACATATACACTATATTGCCATTGATTATGGGACACTTGCGATTTTAGACATTTTACTAAATATCTAGAAAAATACATGAGGAATCATCTCGAAACTCTTAGTGTATAAATATAATAGTATACGTCATACATCTCCATGAAGATTTTTTACCGAAACGCCATAGGGGACCGTCAACAAATTAAAAAAGAATGAATATCTTTTGAATAACCCTGTCAAAACTAATGTAGCAAAAGCGCTCAAACTCTAGATTATGATTGAATGCCTTATTGTAATACACTGTGTTCATTTTTATGCAAATAGCATGCACACTCGCAGAGTTATTAAGGTTTTTATAAAAATGGTCCCAAATTTTTCCAAGTTTTTCCATTATAATTTTCAGAGTTCTTAATATAAAATAATATTTTTTTCAGAAAATATGACAAACAACATTGCATACAGAACCCTGTAATCAGAATTAAAAAATAATAAAAATTGTATGAAAAATGAGTAGGTTTACTACATAATTTTTTACTGCGCATGCGTCAAAGATATCAAAATTTCATTTGCATATTATGTTAGCTAAATGTATAGAGCAACTTTTGTAACAGATCAAAATCATAGCTTGAAAATTCTGAAAGTAATCGTCTATAGAAAAAGGACAAAATCCGTTGTTTCCAAAATGAAGCAAAAAAATGAGGGATTTTATCCAAATGCAGTAGTACATCCCATATTGTGTATTCTATATTGACACTAACCAATGAATATATGGATACAACCCCTCTTGTTTTTGCTTCATTTTGAGAATAACGGATTTTTGACTTATTCAATTGACGATTATTGTCAGAATTTTCAAGTTATGATTTTGTGACTTTCACAAAAGTTGCTCTATACATTTAGCTAACATAATATGCAAATGAAATTTTGATATCGTTGACGCATGCGCAGTAAAAAATTATTTAGTAAACCAACTCATTTTTTATACAATTTTAATTATTTTTTAATTCTGATTACAGAGTACTGTGTGCAATGTTGTTTGTCATATTTTCTGAAAAAAATAATATTTTATATTAAGAACTCTGAAAATTATAAGGAAAAAACTTGGACTAATTTGGGATCATTTTTATAAAAACCTTAATTACTCTGCGAGTATGCATGCTATTTGCATAAAAATGAACAAGGCTTATTACAATAAGGCATTCAATCACAATCTAGAGTTTGAGCGCTTTTGCTACATTAGTTTTGACAGGGTTATTCTAAAGATATTCATTCTTTTTTAATTTGTTGACGGTCCCCTTTGGAGTGTCGGGAAAAAATCTTCACGGAGTTGTATGACGTATACTATTAAATTTATACACTAAGAGTTTCGAGATGATATGATTCCTCAGGCATTTTTCTAGATATTTAGTAAAATGTCTAAAATTGCAAGTGTCCCATAATCAATGGCAATATAGTGTATAGATAGATACACTGCAAAAGACATGTGTAAAGTTACTAAAATTTTTCTAGGAAACTGGGATTCCTACACCATTTCATGTACCCGACTCTTTTACTTCATTTTTGCTGTTACCGTTACATGAAAAGTCCATAGATGTAGATTTATAAAACTAGTTTATGTAAGGCTACAGAAATCTGTAATTTTACAAAATAATCTACTAAAATTGCAGAAATCCTGTAGAAATTTCATCTGTAACCGGGGTTGCAGTTGTATAAAAAGTTCAAGGCATCACAGTTTCCTAAAAGTTTCTTAGCAACTTTACAGATTTTTTGATTTGCAGTGCACGTGTTACATGATTTTTTATTGTTGCCGTTACAAAAAAATTCTACGAATTCCAATTTCCTAGATAAAATTTAGTAATTTTAATGATTTTTTTACAGTGTACATTTCAGTTTTTAACGATGAATTATATCCGAGAATTACGACATTTGAAATTTAATTAATGATTTTTAATTAACAATGCTAACAATGTGTTTAAATACCCTGCTTCTGACTCTGGATTGAATAATTTTTCCCTCGGTTTGTTTTATGATTTGTTAGAAATGTGAATTGGAATTCATGAATTAAATTTCAGGTTCACTTATACATTGTTGCGTAAATTAATTGCTTATAAAAAATATAAAAAATGTAACAATACAAATAGTGAAAATCATAAAATGTAACTTTTAAAAAATTGTGCTTTAAAAGTTGTAAGTTCTGAAGTCTGGCTAAATCAGTAGATTTCTTCTTGTATATTACATCTGCTATGTGCTCTTCAATAACTATCAGTGTGATTAAATATTAAATTTTATCTCTAAAAATTATTAGGGCTATTCTCAAATCCAAACGGCAAAGTCTATGACACAAGTGTTTTTTTTTTTTTTTTTTTTTTTTTTTTTTTTTTTTTATTTATTTATTTATTTAATGTATGAAATTAAAAGGTGCTGTTGTCAGAAATTTTGCAAACAAAATGTGTTTTCCGGATTTTTTTTTTTCTTTTTTTCCAAAACGCAATAGAATTTTCAGAAAATATTGTAAAAGTGGGCGTTTTGAGCCGAATTTCGAAAGAAGAATAACACAGAAAGAGGTGTGATAAACGTCTTTGTCGCGTAATCAAAATCTCTTATAACCGAACAGGTGATTTATACATCGAAAAATATTAAGCACGCTTCAATTCTAAATCGCTTCCATGGTGAGACCTTCCAATTTTATATCTTTCCCTTAAAAAATTAATTTATAAATCTGTCAAAATAGTTTTGACCTATCTGAGCAGAGCAGTTGAGAACGACCTTAAAACTATAACAAAAAAAAAAGGTCTTCAAGTTATTTATTTCGAAATCTTTCTACATTAAAATTGAGTGAAAATATTTTAAAATAAGAACTCGGCTAAGCATGCATCTTTTAAAAATGTATTTTCCGAAGCTTCGACGGGGAAATTTGAATTCGCAATGGAATTATTTATCCCAAAGGATTAAATATAAGAGCAGCATTAGTTTGTCCCCGAAGATGTATTTAAAAGGGGAAAAAGGGAAAAAATTAATATTACAAAATTTCTTTCACGGTTTTTAATTCCAAAAACATATTTATTAAACTGATGGCTAATAATAGACTTATAAATAGATATTGGTGCAATTTTAAAAATTGCATTTTAGTTTTTAATTTTTGGTAATAGGATAGAAAAATATAAATGTTAGTTCTTGTTACATTTGCAGTTACCGGAATAAGTCAATAAGGTAGTTGTAATTACGCTGTAAAAATGATAAGGTTGTTAAGAATTTTCTAGTAAACTTTGATGTCTAGAACATTTTATGTAACAAAAGAAATAAAAACCATATCACAGATCCATGTTTATACTTTTAAAAAAATGTAAATGTGTGAAAACATTTTGGCCTTGCTGAGCAGAGCAGTTCAGATCAGCTTTAAAACTATAAAAGGGAAAAAGGCCTTCAAGTTATATATTTCGAAGTCCATCAAATCTGTCATCATTAAAATCGAGTGAAAAGATAAATAATCTTTTAAAATAAGAACTCGGCTAAGCATGCTTCTTTTAAAAATGCATTTTACGGATTTTCAACGTGGAAATGTGAATTCGCAATAGAAATATTTATCCCAAAGGATTAAATATAAGAGCAGCATTAGTTTGTATTTAAAATGTGTTTAAAAAAGGAAAAATTTAAAGAATTTAATATTGCAAATTTTTTTTCACGGTGTTTAATTCCAAAAATACATTTATTAAACTAATGGCTAATAATAGACTTATAAATAGGGACTGATATAGTTTAAACAATTGCATTTCAGTTTTTAAATATTTTAAGAGAAATCGAATATGTATATTTTGAAAATTTATGAGACTATATGAAAATTTTCAGGTTTAGTAAAATATGGAGTGTCTCATAATTTTTAATACTTATTATAAAATGGCAATTTAATTTTTGTTAATTGGATAGGAAAAATGTAAATTTTAATATTTGGTGAAGTTATTCGCAAAATTGCAGCGATGAGGGGCCCACTTTCGTCGGCGACCCCTATCTACATCCCGAACATGGAGACTCTCTTGAACGTAAGTGCTGTCGCTGCTAAGCGACCACGAATAGCATCAAACGACCTTTCGTACAACCCCAATACCTTGGACCACGGAGTAAGAATCAGGAGGGGAAACTTAATACGCATGATTCTTCGAAAATACAAAGTGAAATTTTGGTAAATAATGAGGGCGCTGAAATACGTAGTAGGCTGGTTTTTAGCAGACTTTCAATATGATTGTATGCCTAATATGCATATGTTCGGATTAAAGTATATTTTATTTTATTCGTTTATGTTTAATATTGATATTTCATAAAATAAATTAAGATGGGATATAAGTGCTGTGTTCCTGGATGTAAAACAGGTTATGATAGTTTTTAAAAAAGGCGAAGGGGAAAAAAATTAAATTTATTCCGTGTCAACAAGTGAGTGATGTTTTTTAGGCTTTAATATTGGGAATTAAAACGGCCTATAGAGGCGCTGCTTGCAGCCTTCGATTCAGGAAAACTGTCCCTTTAATTTCCCTTTAACTAATGTTAAAATGCCATTGAAATAATTCTTTATTATAAATGAATTTAAAAGTT
Organism: Maratus speculifer; assembly: GCA_964019185.1. NCBI lineage: Eukaryota > Metazoa > Arthropoda > Arachnida > Araneae > Salticidae > Maratus > Maratus speculifer. Next base: position 73,133,922 of record OZ025297.1, on the reverse strand, counting down.
TTAAATATTCAAATTCGGATAACTTTTACTTTGCAATATAAGACAGAAGACAAATGTCACAGTAAATCTGAAATTGTGCAAAATAATAATTATTGTGAACGATTTTAAAATGCGTGTAACGCAATGGGATTTCACAGTGTTATCCTGAAACGAGAAATTACAACTTTTCTCAAACAGATGGCGTATTCGAGTGCTTGAATCGCCAATAAAGCTATTTGCTTGTAATTATATTTAAATTGAAATTTTGTTATTGTATATAGATCTTAGTGTATATATTTTTAAAATGTTATGTGGAATAATAAAGCACATACTTTGTTTTGTGTCTAAATACAAAGTTATTTAATGTGCAAAAGACTTGTACATTTTACAAAACATTAATTAGCCAAAGGTTTTTTATGCATTTTTATAGCATTTATAAGTAATATTTATTACTTCTTATTCATTTTTTATCAGGTACTTACTGAACCTGAAATTTGATGAAAATTCATGCATTTTTGATTTTGAGATGCAGCTATTGCGAAATCATGAAAAATTTAGCATAGCAGCGCCATCTGTAAGGCAATTTACACAAAATACGGAACAACATTCTCCCGACAGATTGCTCAAAAAAATTAAATTTATTCCGTGTCAACAAGTGAGTGATGTTTTTTAGGCTTCAATATAAAGCTATTTGCTTGTAATTATATTTAAATTGAAATTTTATTATTGTATATATATGCGAAGTTCGTCGACCGGTCGCGCTTAATAAACGCAAATTACGTCCATGAATCGCATAAAAAACGCGAATTATGGCTTTGAATCGCGTAAAAACGCGAATTACATTCATGCTGCTCAAAAAACGCAAATTGCGTCCATGAATTGCTCAAGAAATGTGAATTACGCCCATGAATTGCTCAAAAAACGTGAATTATGTCCATGAATCGCATAAAAAACACGAATTACGTCCATGAATTGCATAAAACGCGAATTACGTTCACAAATCGCATAAAAAGCGAATTTCGTCGACAGAAAGCTCAAAAAATGCAAATTACTTCCATCAATTGCATAAAAATAGCGAATTACGTTCATAAATCGCAAAAGAAACGCGAATTACGCTCATGAGTCACTCAAGAAACGCGACTTTCGTCGACCGGTCGCTTTAAAAACGCAAATTATGTCCATAAATCGCAAACAAAAAACGAATTACGTTCATAAATCGCATACAAAAAGCAATTACGTCTAGAAATTGCATACAAAAGGCGAATTACGTCTATAAATCGCTTAAAAAATGCAAATTACGTTCATGAATCGCATAAAAAACACGAATTACGTCCATAAATTGCACAAAAACGCGAATTATTCCCATGAATTGCGTAATAAAAGCAAATTTCGTAATACAGTGAAGCTTCCAAATAAGGGACACCTATGGGACCGCAACTTTCGTCCCTTAAATAGAGGTGTCCCTTATTCTGAGTTCCTTACTCAGTGAAACCTCCAAATAAGGGACATCTTTGGGACCGCTACTTTTGTCCCTTAAATAGAGGTGTCCCTTATTCGGGGTGCTTCTTATTTGGAGGTTTCACTGTATAATGCAAATAAAATCAAATAAAAATTCAAAGTAAAATTACACATTATAATGTGTAATTTTATTAAATGTTAAATTAATTTACAGTAAATTTTTGACCCAATATTATGTGCGCAGAAAGTTTTTGGTTTTCTACAAGTGTGGATTGCAGTATAGTGATATTTTTTATAATGGTAGGATTTTGTATGTAGTGTTATCTGAAAGTGGTCTAAAATTTGTGATATTTTCGCCAGGTCAATTGACATATTTAGCGACTTTTTTATTGCGAAAGGTCATGGGAATTTACAATTTTTTCCTGCAACCGATAGATAGATTTCACGATTTCATTCCGGCAACTAATAAGTAGATTTTATGATTTTTTTTTTTTTTTCAGACCAACTGAACAAATTCAGAGGTGATTGATTCTGTTCTGAATTTTCTGAAAATTTAAGGTATTTGATTTTGAAAAATCTGTCATCAGTCTGGAAATTCCAACTTACAGAAATATAATGGAGAAACATTGCAAATTTGACAATTGATTGACAAAAAGCTTAATTTTGTTACAAAAGATCATGGAAAACATACTAATTTCCAGTGGCGCCAACTTTTGAAAAATATTGTGTGGGCTCAAAAAATTTTGAACAGATACAGAGATATTGGGTGGGCTTAATTAATAATGGATGGATGGAGATGTCAAATTATTGGGTGGGCTCACGCCGCATGGGCCCATTTAAGTTGGCGCCACTGCTAATTTCATCAAAAGATTGTGAAAAAAGTGCCAATTTTGTCAAACGGTCATGAATTAAGTGCATATTTTGTCAAACAATCACAAATTTTGTCAAACGATCACGAATTAAGTGCAAATTTTGTCAAACAATCACAAATAAAACGCTAAATTCGTCAAACAATCATGAATAAAGTGTTAATTTTGTTAAGAAGAAATCAACAAGAGAAATAAAGAATGAAATCAGATTTTTGCTTGGTATTTTCAAAGGTGTCAAGTAGATTTGATAAAATATGTAATACTGGGTAGTAAATGGAATATTGGGGTTACATCAAGAGTGCAGAAAATGTTTCTACTGCCAACATTTCTCCCAATCCACATGAAAATTTTACAGTATATTACAGGTAAATGCTTATATTACCACAGGTATAGGAAATTTATTTTTCCTATATTTCTCAATTTTTGCATGAGTATATATGGCAAAGGTGATTCTGGGTAAAAAAAGTTTTTTTGATTCTTAAGAAATTTTCTGAACAGTTACAGCAAGAAAGGGAGAAAGGGAAATATTCATTCCCAGCACTATGTTTTATTTCATGGCCCTTTGACGAAATTTGCATTTTTTGCGATCTTTTGTCGAAATTTGACCGATTTAAATACTGTTATTTATTTCATAATCTTTTGACATGTTTTGCGAATGTTTCATGAAAATTGCGAGGTTTTTTGTGATCTTGTAATTAAATAGCAATTATTTTACGATTTTTTGACGAAATTCGCTGTCATTTTGCGATTTTTTGACGAAATTTGCAACTGTTTCATGATCTTTTGACAAACATCTGCTGTTATTTTGCGATCTTTTGACAAAATGTACATTAATTTCCTGATCTTTTAGTAAAATTTCAGTACTTACATGATCATTTGAAGAAATGTGCAGTTCTTTCACGATTTTATGATAACACTTGCGGTTTATTTGTGATCTTTTTACAAAGTTTGCTGTACGTTTGTGATCTTATAATAAAATTTGGGTTTATTTTGTGATATTTAATAATAATAAAATAAATATAATAATATATAAAAAATATTTTTTTATTTATTTCCAGAACCAAGTCCTTAAATTTTTGGAAAATCTGAAGCAGAATTAGCCTTGATATATGGTATATATTGTTCTGAGATCAATTTTGTGAAGATCGCCATACAGATCTTTTTTATTTTGAGTTATTTTTTTTATTATCATTATTTCAGGGATTTATTGTATTGGTTGTTAAAAAAATCAAAATCAATTGTACATCTCTTTAAGACCGGAAGAGTTTTGGTAGAAATAAAAAGTGTTGATTTTTAACCCTAATTATCATTTAAGATAGAAAAAAAATATTTAAAAGAATTTTCAATGTTAAGTTATGTTAACGAAGGATCCATACAATTGTGTGGTGCAGGTAAAGATGAAAATAAGATATTTTGCTTAGTGCCACTGGCCGTTAGGTTGATTTTAAGGCTAGTGAGAAGGCTAGTGCTTATTGGCTAGTGAGAATAATTTCTTCAGTTGCCAGTGAATAAATTTAAATCGCTGAACATTTAATTACAAGATATATACAAATTTAGAATAAATAAGTAATATATGAGCTAAATAATAATATTTTAATTTATATTATTTGGAATAAACTTGAGACACTAATTTCCAATCTATTTAAAAATTTTTAATTGAGTTAACAGCAAAGTTATATGTAACATGCTTATGTAGTTAGCTACATAAATCCACTATGCTTAGGTACTTGTTTAGCTGACGACACAAAGAAAAAGCTCTACTCTCATTTTTATAATTATTTATCAAGAATTAAAATGTCCCTCTCCCCCCCCCCCCCCAAAAAAAAAAAAAAAAAAAATGTTAATTCATCAATTAGCAGCTTTGATTTAAAAAAAACTGAATTTCACAACAAACTTTCTAAAAAAAGGGGAGGGAGGTCTCTCCTGAAACTAATATTATATGTTTTTTCCACAATCCTTTGATATAATTTGTGTGGTTTTTTTGTGACCTTTTGATAAAATTTGCGTTCATTTTCAAAATTTTTAGCGAAAATTTCGTTCGTTTTCACGATTTTTGACGATATTCGCGCTCCTTATCGCAATTTTTTGAGGATATTCGTGTTCGTTATTGCAATTTTTTGACGGTATTCGCGTTGGTATTCGCGATTTTTTTGCGGTATTCGTTTTTTTCGCGTATTTCTTTGATAAAATTCGCGCTTTTTCGTTCATTTTTAAGTTTTTGGACGAAAATCGCGTTTGTTTTCACGATTTTTGAGGATATTCGCAATCGCTATCCGGATTTTTTGACGGTATTCGCTTTTTTCACTTCTTTTTTAATAAGATTCTGCGTTAGTTTTTTGTTTCTTGACAAAATTTGCCTCTTTTTTCACAATTTATGGCGAAAATTACGTTCGTTTTCACGATTTTTGACGAAAATCACATTTGTTATCACGATTTTTTGACGATATTTGCGTTCGAAATCACGGTTTTTTTAGGGTATTCACTTATTTCATGTGTTTTTTGATTAAATTCGAGTTTTTTGCTTTGCGTGTACGTTTTTTGACAAAATTCGCGGTTTTTTACGATATTTCCGTTTTTTTTAAATTCTCGAACGATATTGGTGTTTTTTGCGATTCTCTGACGATATTTGCGATTTTTTCGCAATTCTTTGACGATATTTGTTTTCTTTTGAGATATCTTTTCCCGATACTTACACACGTTTTTCTACGATCTTTTCACGAAATTTGGGTTTTTTGCGATTTTTGACGAAATTCGCAGGGTTTTTTTCCGCTATTCTTTGACAAAATACCTTTCGGAAAATTCTGAATTTGGTCGGTACTTTCCACATCTTTAGTCGCCGAGTGGCGAGTGCTTATTTTCATCCTAAGATGCAGGCTCAGCTTTTTAAATCACAGAAAAAGAATAAATTGTTTTTCTTTTTCCTTAAGATCACCTACCACAATTATGGAGGTCAGGACTTAATCTGCAAAGTTTCCTCAGATTTTTAAAATTTCTCCCAATCCTAGATCGCTGGATCGGACATATTCTGCATCCCTGCCATACATATCCCAGCTAAAAATGAACTGCAGTTTTTTTGAAGAAGTAAAGTATTTTTGAGGTTTTTCTAAAGTTAACTATAATTTCTCTACATTGCAATCTCAACTATAAAATCACTATAGTTATTTTAAAGTTAATTTGAGGTGATTTTGCAGTAATTTATTTTAAATATTCTGTGAACTGTTAACTTTAAAAACACTGTAGTTCTTATGAAGTCATTTTATAATCATAAATAAAAAAATATATGAGACTTTATAACCTCAGAAATACTGCAGTAAATTTGAAGTTTTTATCCAACCATTAATTTAGAAATACATTTTCTGGTGTATTTCCAGTATAACTTATCGTCCGGTAAATTCATAGATTTTAATCGGAGAAAAATAAACTCAATTATGTTTCAAAATCAAAGGAGAGATTTTTCATCGCATCCACCCACTTCCTTAGTGAAAAATTTATTAGTTCCTACTTTATTTCGTTACTCAAAAAAAAAGAAAAAAAAAAATCATTAAAAAAAATTTAGGCATGGGCGTATCTCGCTCTCCCACCCAACTGACAGTTTTCAGTCCCTCCTTTAAGTATCTTTCAAAATCTAAGAAATGCATCACTGCCCAAGTAATAAATTTTTCTATGCTTTTCAAAACAGAAGAAAAAGAAAATTGTGTAACTTAACTTGAAAAATCTAGGAGAGGGGGGGGAGAAATGACTTCCCATAATCTCCCCCCCCCCTCATTTTTAACGAAAAATTCTTTCTTTCTTTCTTTTTTTTTAAGTCACTCGCAAAGAATAAATTTTATTATGTTTTCAAAACTTAGGGAGGAGTAATTACTCTCCCATGTCCCCCCTCTTCCCCTTATCGGAAATTTCTCGTTTCCTTTTTTTAAAATTTCCGTAAAAAAAAAAAAAAAAAAAAAAAAAAAAAAGTCGTTTGATGGACATTGGAACCCACTTTCCGCTGAAATGACTTCCAGTTTTTATGAAAATTACTTTTACTTCATAAAAACAAATAAAAAAACTATAATTCTCATTAAATAGTTCATTTTAAATTTACATTTTAAAATTTTATTATTATTCACCTAAATGAGGCTGATTTCTAACTTTCGTGGTTAGCGAAACGAGGTTGACCAATCAAAACCCTGCAGTTTTACCAAGAACCAAGAGATCATGAAGATACAGGCCTCTTATTGGCCAATCTCGTTTCGCTAAACAGCGAAAAAGCTCTCTGTTTTCCCACGATTATAGAAGACATAAAACTACTCAACTTACGATCTCTTGGTAGCTTATGTTTACATGACTAGCACATGTGACACTCGCGTCTCGTCTTTTCCCGTTCTGATTCGGCTTTCTTTAATTATTTTTTTCATATACTATCGCTTAATTACTGTTTGAATAGAGTCACTTTAAGATACAAATTTATTCCCTGAGCTAGATTTATCGGCGTATTATTAGTATTACCGATTCGTGTAGTCGATTCGTGTTACCGATTCGTGTTCGTGATTCTGTTCGTGTAGTATTTATTATTCGTAATCAGTCTTGTGTGTAAACTTGTTTGATTTTTTTTTTTTTAAATGTGTATCTATATACATAGCCGTAAGTAATACACTATATTGCCATTGATTATGGGACACTCGCGATTTTAGACATTTTACTAAATATCTAGAAAAATACATTAGGAATCATCTCGAAACTCTTAGTTTATAAATATAATAGTATACGTCATACATCTCCGTGAAGATTTTTACCGAAACTTCATAGGGGACCGTCAACAAATTAAAAAAGAATGAATATCTTTTGAATAACCCTGTCAAAACTAATGTAGCAAAAGCGCTCAAACTCTAGATTATGATTGAATGTCTTATTGTAATACACTGTGTTCATTTTTATGCAAATAGCATGCATACTCGCAGAGTAATTAAGGTTTTTATAAAAATGGCCCCAAATTTTTCTAAGTTTTTCCCTTATAATTTTCAGAGTTCTTAATATAAAATAATATTTTTTTCAGAAAATATGACAAATAACATTGCACACAGTACCCTCTAATCAGAATTAAAACATAATAAAAATTGTATGAAAAATGAGTAGGTTTACTAAATTATTTTTTACTGCGCATGCGTCAAAGATATCAAAATTTCATTTGCATATTATGTTAGCTAAATGTATAGAGCAACTTTTGTAAAAGTCTCAAAATTATAGCTTGAAAATTCTGAAAGTAATCGTCTATAGAAATAGGACAAAATTCGTTGTTTCCAAAATGAAGCAAAAAAATGAGGGATTTTATCCAAAAGTAGTCGTAACATCCCGTATTGTGTATTCTATATTGACACTAATCAATGAATATATGGATACAACCCCTCTTGTTTTTGCTTCATTTTGAGAATAACGGATTTTCAACTTATTCAATTGACGATTATTTTCAGAATTTTCAAGTTATGATTTTGAGACTTTTACAAAAGTTTCTTTATACATTTAGCTAACATAATATGCAAATGAAATTTTGATATCTTTGACGCATGCGCAGTAAAAAATTATTTAGTAAACCTACTCATTTTTCATACAATTTTTATTATTTTTTAATTCTGATTACAGGGTACTGTGTGCAATGTTGTTTGTCATATTTTCTGAAAAAAATATTATTTTATATTAAGAACTCTGAAAATTATAAGGGAAAAACTTAGAAAAATTTGGGGCCATTTTTATAAAAACCTTAATTACTCTGCGACTATGCATGCTATTTGCATAAAAATGAACACAGTGTATTACAATAAGGCATTCAATCATAATCTAGAGTTTGAGCGCTTTTGCTACATTAGTTTTGACAGGGTTATTCAAAAGATATTCATTCTTTTTTAATTTGTTGACGGTCCCCTAAGGAGTTTCGGTAAAAAACCTTCACGGAGATGTATGGCGTATACTATTATATTTATACACTAAGAGTTTCGAGATGATTCCTAATGTATTTTTCTAGATATTTAGTAAAATGTCTAAAATCGCAAGTGTCCCATAATCAATGGCAATATAGTGTATTATGCACCGAGCTACATCTGTCTTTTTGTTTGTATTTCCTGATATTTTGTTTGTATTTCCATATTTTAAATAATTCTTTATGCTAGCTGAAGTCAATCTACGAGGCTCATTTTTTACTTTTTTCACTTTGTTTCCAGGATTTTTTTTTTTTTTTTTTTTGGTCTGAAAATAAGTATAAATACCTCATTAAAAAAAAAAAAAAAAAAAAAAAAAAATCGATAAAGTAAAAGAAGAAGTTATTGTAGAGATCAGTTACCCAATGGAAACAAAATCATTAAAATTTATGGAATTGCAAATGAGATATTTTTAAAAAAATTCTCCTAGATTAAGGTTAGCAAGTGGGTGTCTTTGCATAGGTGAAATAGCAAAGTGGATTTCACTATTTTGAAAATGGTAGGGGTGCCAATTTAAAGAAGGGTAGGCACTGCATATGGTAAAAAATATTCTAGAGGAAACACTATACATTATATAATAAAACATTTTTTATTTAAGAAGCGTTATAGCTTGATATAAAGTTGGATTACCATTTCACCAGTAAGTAATTTATTTTCTTTTTTCTCGATTGTTTAAATCAAAATAAATGTGTGGTGTTTACAATATGCGAGTCAAAAAATATTTCCTTTATTTATAAGTAATTTGCTTAGTATGAAACTAAAGTTTCTCTCTTTTCTTTTTTTAAACCTATGTATACTAAATTTCACAATACTTTAAGAATTGTGAAGACAGCTCTGTTTATTACTATTGATAAATTGAAGTGATAGAGTTAATTCTAAACCAAAAAGGTTGTACATACACAGAGTTGTATAATATTGACGCATGCTCTGCGCAGAAAATTTTATAAAGTTTGCAAAAAATTTTAAGAAAGAAACAATTTTTATTTTTGTATTTTTTCTTTTTAGTACCAAAAAAATAAAAATATTCCCTCAATTTTATGAACAAATTATTTACTGTTAATGCGAATGTCGTTAAAAAAAAACCTCAAAAAATTGAGAATTTTAATAAAGAATTTTGAAAACATGCATTTCGACAAATAATAAAAAATGTATATCAACAAAGAATCGTTTAAAAAAACAATATTTCGACAAAATACCATGCAAAAAACGTGAATTTCATCCAAAGGCTGAATAAAAAATGCGAATTTTGTCCAAAGACCGTGTTAAAAAAGAAAATTTCATCCATGAATTGCGTAAAAAATACGAATTACATTTATGAATAGCGTAAAATATACCAATTACATGCATGAATCACGTAAAGAACACAAACTACATCCATGATTCGCTCAAAAAATGTGATTTGCATCCATGAATCGTGTAAAGAACGCGAATTATATCCACAAATCGCTCAAAACATGAATTATGTCCATAAAACATGTAAAAAAAGTGAGAATTAAGTTCATAAATTGTATGAAAAACGCAAATTACGTCTATGAATCATGTAGTAAAACATGAATTATGTTCATAAATCGCTCAAAAAAACGTGAATTTCATCGGCAGAAAGCTGAAACGCAAATTACGTCTTTAAATTGCATAAAAATAGTGAATTGCATTCATAAATTGCAAAATAAAAGTATAATAAAAGCGAATTGCGTTCATGAATCGCTCAAAAAACGCAAATTATGTCCATGAATCACATAAAAATGCGAAACATCCATAAATTGCTGAAAAAATGCGAATTACGCCCAAGAATTGTGTATAAAAGTGAATTACATTCAAAAAATGTAAATTACGTCAATAAATCGATCAAAAAACGCAAATTTCGTCAACAGGAAGTTTTAAAAACGCATATTACATTCATGAATCGCATAAAAATAGCAAATTATGTCCATAAATCGCTCTAAAAACACAAATTACATTCATAAATCACATAAACGCAAATCATGACTATGAATTTCACAAAAAATGTAAATTACACCCAACATGAAATTTGCAAAACTGAACAAGAAAATTCATTTTGTTTACAAAATCGATGAAGAAAATCCACAATCTTTCCCTGTCTGATCAACAAAATTCCCCATTTTTGCAAAAGCGATCAAGAAAATTCATTATTTTTACAAAATCGATGAAGAAAATCCAAAATATTTCCAAGTCTGATCAATAAAATTCACAATTTTTGCAAAACCGAAAAAGAAAAGTCATTATTTTTTCAAAATTGGTGAAGAAAATCCTCAATCTTTCCGCGTCTGATCGACAAAATTCACTATTTTTTCAAAAGCGATCGATAAAATTCATTATTTTTACATAATTGATGAAGAAAATACAAAATATTTCCATGTCTGATCAATAAAATTCACAATTTTTGCAAAACCGAATAAGAAAATTCATTATTTTTACAAAATCGGTGAAGAAAATCCGCAACCTTTCTGCGTCTGATCGAAAAAATTCACTATTTTTGCAAAAGCGATCAAGAAAATTCATTATTTTTACATAATTGATGAAGAAAATCCAAAATATTTCCATGTCTGATCAGTAAAATTCACAATTTTTGCAAAACCGAACAAGAAAATTCATTATTTTTACAAAATCGATGAAGAAAATCCACAATCTTTCCGTGTCTGATTTCCAAAATTCACTATTTTTGCAAAAGTGATCAAGAAAATTGATTATTTTTACAAAATCAGTGAAGAAAATCCACAATATTTCCGCGTCTGATCAACAAAATTCACAATTTTTGCAAAACAGATCGGGAAAATTCATTATTTTTACAAGATCAATGAAGAAAATCCAAAATCTGTGTGCGTTTGATTGACAAAATTCATTATTTTTGCAAAATTGATCGAGAAAATTCACTATTTTTACAAAACCAAAGAAAGAAATCCACAATCTTTCCGTGTCTGACCGATAAAATTTGCTATTTTTGCAAAACCGATCAAGAAAATTCATTATTTTTACACGATTGGTGAAGTAAATCCAGAACCTTTCCACGTCTGATTGACAAAATTCATAATTTTTGCAAAACCAAACAAGAAAATTAATTATTTCTACAAAATCGATGAAGAAAATCCAAAATATTTCCATGTCTGATCAAGAAAATTCATTATTTTTACAAAATCGGTGAAGAAAATCCGCAACCTTTCTGCGTCTGATCGAAAAAATTCACTATTTTTGCAAAAGCGATCAAGAAAATTAATTATTTTTACATAATTGATGAAGAAAATCCAAAATATTTCCATGTCTGATCAATAAAATTCACAATTTTTGCAAAACCGAACAAGAAAATTCATTATTTTTACAAAATCGGTGAAGAAAATCCGCAACCTTTCTGCGTCTGATCGAAAAAATTCACTATTTTTGCAAAAGCAATCAAGAAAATTCATTATTTTTACAAATTTGATGAAGAAAATCAAAAATATTTCCATGTCTGAACAATAAAATTCACAATTTTTGCAAAACTGAACAAGAAAATTCATTATTTTTACAAAATCGGTGAAGAAAATCCGCAACCTTTCTGCGTCTGATCAAAAAAATTCACTATTTTTGCAAAAGCGATCGAGAAAATTCATTATTTTTACATAATTGATGAAGAAAATCCAAAATATTTCCATGTCTGATCAATAAAATTCACAATTTTTGCAAAACAGATCGGTAAAATTCATTATTTTTATAAGATCAATGAAGAAAATCCAAAATCTGTCCGCGTTTGATTGACAAAATTCATTATTTTTGCAAAATCGATCGAGAAAATTCACTATTTTTACAAAACCAAAGAAAGAAATCCACAATCTTTCCGTGTCTGACCGATAAAATTTGCTATTTTTGCAAAACTGATCAAGAAAATTCATTATTTTTACACGATCGGTGAAGTAAATCCAAAACCTTTCCACGTCTGATTGACAAAATTCATAATTTTTGCAAAACCGAACAAGAAAATTAATTATTTCTACAAAATCGATGAAGAAAATCCAAAATATTTCCATGTCTGATCAATAAAATTCACAATTTTTGCAAAACCGAACAAGAAAATTCATTATTTTTACAAAATCGGTGAAGAAAATCCACAATCTTTCCCCGTCTGATCAACAAAATTCCCTATTTTTGAAAAAGCGATCAAGAAAATTCATTAATTTGACAAAATCGATGAGGAAAATCCAAAATATTTCCAAGTCTGATCAATAAAATTCACAATTTTTGCAAAACCGAAAAAGAAAAGTCATTATTTTTTCAAAATTGGTGAAGAAAATCCGCAATCTTTCCGCGTCTGATCGACAAAATTCACTATTTTTTCAAAAGCGATCGATAAAATTCATTATTTTTACATAATTGATGAAGAAAATACAAAATATTTCCATGTCTGATCAATAAAATTCACAATTTTTGCAAAACCGAATAAGAAAATTCATTATTTTTACAAAATCGGTGAAGAAAATCCGCAACCTTTCTGCGTCTGATCGAAAAAATTCACTATTTTTGCAAAAGCGATCAAGAAAATTCATTATTTTTACATAATTGATGAAGAAAATCCAAAATATTTCCATGTCTGATCAGTAAAATTCACAATTTTTGCAAAACCGAACAAGAAAATTCATTATTTTTACAAAATCGATGAAGAAAATCCACAATCTTTCCGTGTCTGATTTCCAAAATTCACTATTTTTGCAAAAGTGATCAAGAAAATTGATTATTTTTACAAAATCAGTGAAGAAAATCCACAATATTTCCGCGTCTGATCAACAAAATTCACAATTTTTGCAAAACAGATCGGGAAAATTCATTATTTTTACAAGATCAATGAAGAAAATCCAAAATCTGTGTGCGTTTGATTGACAAAATTCATTATTTTTGCAAAATTGATCGAGAAAATTCACTATTTTTACAAAACCAAAGAAAGAAATCCACAATCTTTCCGTGTCTGACCGATAAAATTTGCTATTTTTGCAAAACCGATCAAGAAAATTCATTATTTTTACACGATTGGTGAAGTAAATCCAGAACCTTTCCACGTCTGATTGACAAAATTCATAATTCTTGCAAAACCAAACAAGAAAATTAATTATTTCTACAAAATCGATGAAGAAAATCCAAAATATTTCCATGTCTGATCAAGAAAATTCATTATTTTTACAAAATCGGTGAAGAAAATCCGCAACCTTTCTGCGTCTGATCGAAAAAATTCACTATTTTTGCAAAAGCGATCAAGAAAATTAATTATTTTTACATAATTGATGAAGAAAATCCAAAATATTTCCATGTCTGATCAATAAAATTCACAATTTTTGCAAAACCGAACAAGAAAATTCATTATTTTTACAAAATCGGTGAAGAAAATCCGCAACCTTTCTGCGTCTGATCGAAAAAATTCACTATTTTTGCAAAAGCAATCAAGAAAATTCATTATTTTTACAAATTTGATGAAGAAAATCAAAAATATTTCCATGTCTGAACAATAAAATTCACAATTTTTGCAAAACTGAACAAGAAAATTCATTATTTTTACAAAATCGGTGAAGAAAATCCGCAACCTTTCTGCGTCTGATCAAAAAAATTCACTATTTTTGCAAAAGCGATCGAGAAAATTCATTATTTTTACATAATTGATGAAGAAAATCCAAAATATTTCCATGTCTGATCAATAAAATTCACAATTTTTGCAAAACAGATCGGGAAAATTCATTATTTTTATAAGATCAATGAAGAAAATCCAAAATCTGTCCGCGTTTGATTGACAAAATTCATTATTTTTGCAAAATCGATCGAGAAAATTCACTATTTTTACAAAACCAAAGAAAGAAATCCACAATCTTTCCGTGTCTGACCGATAAAATTTGCTATTTTTGCAAAACTGATCAAGAAAATTCATTATTTTTACACGATCGGTGAAGTAAATCCAAAACCTTTCCACGTCTGATTGACAAAATTCATAATTTTTGCAAAACCGAACAAGAAAATTAATTATTTCTACAAAATCGATGAAGAAAATCCAAAATATTTCCATGTCTGATCAATAAAATTCGCAATTTTTGCAAAACCGAACAAGAAAATTCATTATTTTTACAAAATCGGTGAAGAAAATCCACAATCTTTCCCCGTCTGATCAACAAAATTCCCTATTTTTGAAAAAGCGATCAAGAAAATTCATTAATTTGATAAAATCGATGAGGAAAATCCAAAATATTTCCATGTCTGATCGACAAAATTCACAATTTTTGCAAAACTGAACAAGAAAATTCATTATTTTTACAAAATCGGTGAAGAAAATCCACAATCTTTCCCCGTCTGATCAACAAAATTCCCTATTTTTGCAAAAGCGATCAAGAAAATTCATTAATTTTACAAAATCGATGAAGAAAATCCAAAATATTTCCATGTCTGATCGACAAAATTCACAATTTTTGCAAAAACGATCAAGAAAATTCATTATTTTTACAAAATCGGTGAAGAAAATCCACAATCTTTCCCCGTCTGATCAACAAAATTCCCTATTTTTGCAAAAGCGATCAAGAAAATTCATTAATTTTACAAAATCGATGAAGAAAATTCAAAATATTTCCATGTCTGATCAGTAAAATTCACAATTTTTGCAAAACCGAACAAGAAAATTCATTATTTTTACAAAATCGATGAAGAAAATCCACAATCTTTCCGTGTCTGATTTCCAAAATTCACTATTTTTGCAAAAGTGATCAAGAAAATTGATTATTTTTACAAAATCAGTGAAGAAAATCCACAATATTTCCGCGTCTGATCAACAAAATTCACAATTTTTGCAAAACAGATCGGGAAAATTCATTATTTTTACAAGATCAATGAAGAAAATCCAAAATCTGTGTGCGTTTGATTGACAAAATTCATTATTTTTGCAAAATTGATCGAGAAAATTCACTATTTTTACAAAACCAAAGAAAGAAATCCACAATCTTTCCGTGTCTGACCGATAAAATTTGCTATTTTTGCAAAACCGATCAAGAAAATTCATTATTTTTACACGATTGGTGAAGTAAATCCAGAACCTTTCCACGTCTGATTGACAAAATTCATAATTTTTGCAAAACCAAACAAGAAAATTAATTATTTCTACAAAATCGATGAAGAAAATCCAAAATATTTCCATGTCTGATCAAGAAAATTCATTATTTTTACAAAATCGGTGAAGAAAATCCGCAACCTTTCTGCGTCTGATCGAAAAAATTCACTATTTTTGCAAAAGCGATCAAGAAAATTAATTATTTTTACATAATTGATGAAGAAAATCCAAAATATTTCCATGTCTGATCAATAAAATTCACAATTTTTGCAAAACCGAACAAGAAAATTCATTATTTTTACAAAATCGGTGAAGAAAATCCGCAACCTTTCTGCGTCTGATCGAAAAAATTCACTATTTTTGCAAAAGCAATCAAGAAAATTCATTATTTTTACAAATTTGATGAAGAAAATCAAAAATATTTCCATGTCTGAACAATAAAATTCACAATTTTTGCAAAACTGAACAAGAAAATTCATTATTTTTACAAAATCGGTGAAGAAAATCCGCAACCTTTCTGCGTCTGATCAAAAAAATTCACTATTTTTGCAAAAGCGATCGAGAAAATTCATTATTTTTACATAATTGATGAAGAAAATCCAAAATATTTCCATGTCTGATCAATAAAATTCACAATTTTTGCAAAACAGATCGGGAAAATTCATTATTTTTATAAGATCAATGAAGAAAATCCAAAATCTGTCCGCGTTTGATTGACAAAATTCATTATTTTTGCAAAATCGATCGAGAAAATTCACTATTTTTACAAAACCAAAGAAAGAAATCCACAATCTTTCCGTGTCTGACCGATAAAATTTGCTATTTTTGCAAAACTGATCAAGAAAATTCATTATTTTTACACGATCGGTGAAGTAAATCCAAAACCTTTCCACGTCTGATTGACAAAATTCATAATTTTTGCAAAACCGATCAAGAAAATTCATTAATTTTACAAAATCGATGAAGAAAATCCAAAATATTTCCATGTCTGATCGACAAAATTCACAATTTTTGCAAAAACGATCAAGAAAATTCATTATTTTTACAAAATCGGTGAAGAAAATCCACAATCTTTCCCCGTCTGATCAACAAAATTCCCTATTTTTGCAAAAGCGATCAAGAAAATTCATTAATTTTACAAAATCGATGAAGAAAATTCAAAATATTTCCATGTCTGATCAGTAAAATTCACAATTTTTGCAAAACCGAACAAGAAAATTCATTATTTTTACAAAATCGATGAAGAAAATCCACAATCTTTCCGTGTCTGATTTCCAAAATTCACTATTTTTGCAAAAGTGATCAAGAAAATTGATTATTTTTACAAAATCAGTGAAGAAAATCCACAATATTTCCGCGTCTGATCAACAAAATTCACAATTTTTGCAAAACAGATCGGGAAAATTCATTATTTTTACAAGATCAATGAAGAAAATCCAAAATCTGTGTGCGTTTGATTGACAAAATTCATTATTTTTGCAAAATTGATCGAGAAAATTCACTATTTTTACAAAACCAAAGAAAGAAATCCACAATCTTTCCGTGTCTGACCGATAAAATTTGCTATTTTTGCAAAACCGATCAAGAAAATTCATTATTTTTACACGATTGGTGAAGTAAATCCAGAACCTTTCCACGTCTGATTGACAAAATTCATAATTTTTGCAAAACCAAACAAGAAAATTAATTATTTCTACAAAATCGATGAAGAAAATCCAAAATATTTCCATGTCTGATCAAGAAAATTCATTATTTTTACAAAATCGGTGAAGAAAATCCGCAACCTTTCTGCGTCTGATCGAAAAAATTCACTATTTTTGCAAAAGCGATCAAGAAAATTAATTATTTTTACATAATTGATGAAGAAAATCCAAAATATTTCCATGTCTGATCAATAAAATTCACAATTTTTGCAAAACCGAACAAGAAAATTCATTATTTTTACAAAATCGGTGAAGAAAATCCGCAACCTTTCTGCGTCTGATCGAAAAAATTCACTATTTTTGCAAAAGCAATCAAGAAAATTCATTATTTTTACAAATTTGATGAAGAAAATCAAAAATATTTCCATGTCTGAACAATAAAATTCACAATTTTTGCAAAACTGAACAAGAAAATTCATTATTTTTACAAAATCGGTGAAGAAAATCCGCAACCTTTCTGCGTCTGATCAAAAAAATTCACTATTTTTGCAAAAGCGATCGAGAAAATTCATTATTTTTACATAATTGATGAAGAAAATCCAAAATATTTCCATGTCTGATCAATAAAATTCACAATTTTTGCAAAACAGATCGGGAAAATTCATTATTTTTATAAGATCAATGAAGAAAATCCAAAATCTGTCCGCGTTTGATTGACAAAATTCATTATTTTTGCAAAATCGATCGAGAAAATTCACTATTTTTACAAAACCAAAGAAAGAAATCCACAATCTTTCCGTGTCTGACCGATAAAATTTGCTATTTTTGCAAAACTGATCAAGAAAATTCATTATTTTTACACGATCGGTGAAGTAAATCCAAAACCTTTCCACGTCTGATTGACAAAATTCATAATTTTTGCAAAACCGAACAAGAAAATTAATTATTTCTACAAAATCGATGAAGAAAATCCAAAATATTTCCATGTCTGATCAATAAAATTCACAATTTTTGCAAAACCGAACAAGAAAATTCATTATTTTTACAAAATCGGTGAAGAAAATCCACAATCTTTCCCCGTCTGATCAACAAAATTCCCTATTTTTGCAAAAGCGATCAAGAAAATTCATTAATTTGACAAAATCGATGAGGAAAATCCAAAATATTTCCATGTCTGATCGACAAAATTCACAATTTTTGCAAAACTGAACAAGAAAATTCATTATTTTTACAAAATCGGTGAAGAAAATCCACAATCTTTCCCCGTCTGATCAACAAAATTCCCTATTTTTGCAAAAGCGATCAAGAAAATTCATTAATTTTACAAAATCGATGAAGAAAATCCAAAATATTTCCATGTCTGATCGACAAAATTCACAATTTTTGCAAAAACGATCAAGAAAATTCATTATTTTTACAAAATCGGTGAAGAAAATCCACAATCTTTCCCCGTCTGATCAACAAAATTCCCTATTTTTGCAAAAGCGATCAAGAAAATTCATTAATTTTACAAAATCGATGAAGAAAATCCAAAATATTTCCATGTCTGATCGACAAAATTTACAATTTTTGCAAAAACGATCAAGAAAATTCATTATTTTTACAAAATCGATGAAGAAAATCCACAATCTTTCCGCTCTGATCGACAAAATTCACTATTTTTGCAAAAGCAATCAAGGAAATTCATTATTGAAATCGTTTCTAATTGAAAACTATAATAGATTCCAAATTATTTCCAAACTAGTTAATTTTTGTTTTTATATATAGTTTTTTTTTACTTTTCATGAAAATTTTCCTTTTTTCATACAACTGAAATAGTATAATCCTTGTTTTGTTTTTTTAGTTTTCGATAGTTTGATTTTCTAGGTTTGTGAGATGTGAAATTGAAAAAAATTCTGTAAAGCAAAACTGTTTTTTTTTCTTTTTTTGAAAGTGCAGTCTGCATTAAAGAATCTCAGCATGTGCTATTTCAATCAAAGGATCACGAAAAAATGTGATTTTAGCCGAAAAATCATAGGTAAAAGCACAAATTTCATTAAAGGATACCGAGAAATCTTGATTTATAGAAAAAATGAAATTTACATGAAAAGACGGCAGAAAAAACTGATTTAAGTCAAAAAATTTCTTAAAAACACAATTTATGTCAAAGGATGAGATTTACTTCAAAAGATCACAAAAAGACGAGAATTTCAGCAACACACCATTAAAAAAAGCGAATTTTGTAGAGAGATCTGGAAAAATACTCAAATTAACTCAGCATCAAAATAATAGCTAGAATTTTTTAGCTACTATTTTGGTGCTAGTGTTAATTTGAGTATTTTTTCTGATCTTTCTATGAAATTCGCTTTTTTCAATGATGTGTTGCTGAAATTCTGGTCTTTTCGTGATCTTTTGAAGTAAATAATCTCATCCGACATAAATTGTGTTTTTAAGAATTTTTTTTACCCTGGCAATATTCAAGGTTATTACATTTTCATATGATTGTCAAGTTAACCAAAATATTTGTTGATATGAAAAAGAAAGGTTTCAATTAAGATTGATTTTGTAAACCGTAGAAGTGTTTAGCTTGTAACAAAAAGCTAAAAAAATTTTTTCCAGCAAGCCTTGATAGAAATGAACTGCAGAAAAAGCTGCAGTTGGAAGACTGCGGTGAATTGGCCGATTCCACTACAGAATTTTTGAGGTTGATGCAACTATAAAATAACTGCAGTATTTTTTAGGTCGATACAGCAACCACGAAATTACTGCAGTTTACAAACTACAGTAATTTTGTAGTTGTATCAATCGCAAAAATTCTATAGTGGAAATGGCCAATTCACCGCAGTCTTCCAACTGCAGTTTTTTTGTTAAATTTCTGCAGTTCATTTTTAGCTGGGATATTATTTTATTTAGTTCAAATTTTAATTTCTAACATATTGTTAGAACTAATTTAAAAAATTGAACAACAAAATAAAATCTATTATAATCCAACTGTTAAATTTTATTGATCTTTAGAAATGAAAATACAAGTATAAGTACTTTAATACACAAATTTAGAAAAATAACAATACTTGAAGAAACACATTTTATAGAACTTCACTTTGACTTTAATCAGACATGTATAATAAATAATCTTTTATATGGATAGGAATGTGCATTTTAGATAGTACAATTGTTAATGAAGGACACTTTTGAATACAATCTCTAACTTTGAAACGACACGAATATTTCAAGGATCTGGGAGAAGGTAGGTTTGGAGTGTCTGGAAAAACTTCTTTAAATCTGGAGAAAGTTTCATCTATAAAACTTTTGTCATCAGAAAATATCAAATCAAGTATATCTTTCACATCTTTCATAGATATTGCGGCTTCTGGCAGAGTCAAAGCATACAAATTCAAGCATTTTGCATAGTCTTCATAACAGAAATCTCCTACACGCTTGCACAAAGAAATATCCACAGCTAACACAATTAAATTTATTCTCCTTAAATTAGGATTTTTTACATTCTTATACAATTTATTAAGAATCGAAATAGCAAAATTATCTCTCTCAGTCAATACGTCATTGCCTGCTTGCGGTTTCAATGAGACATAGTTGCTGAATCTGTTGGGGAGAAATAAAATTACAATTATTTTCAGTTTTTTTATATAATTATTGTAAAGTTTCAGTATATATAAATAATGCTTAAAGAATAAGGATTTCCTTTTTTATAGGAGCATTAGTGTAATTCAATCTAAAGTGCTATCCCCCCCCCCAAATGTATTACAAATACAATGGAGCATCGATTATCCGAACTTCGGTCAACCAAATGCAAAATTCAAATTTGTGATTTAAAGATTGTGACTAAGAGAACGAGAACGTTAAAAAATGGCTTAAATGAGATGGTGTTGATCACCAACTATTGCCGAAATGTGAAATCTTTGCCACTCTCATGGATGGTCAAAGTCTTTCAGAAGATTATCATGATGACGAAGAGGGGTTTAGTGACAAAGAACGAGTTGAAAACGGACCATCCACTGATAAAGCTTTTCGGTGCTGACAGCCTTAAGTTCCTGGAACAAGAAGAAAAGCGTGGTTCTGTTCAAATGTTTTACTTGTTAAAGAGATATATTTAGCAGCAAGAAAAAAACAGACCTCTCTGAACAAAAGAAAATTTTGGACTTCTTGTCTCAACTCTTTATCTACCGATGGTATTTATAAGTACCATTAAAATTACTTATAATAAAATTCTTTTAATACGTCGAATAATTGTAATTAGGGATGGGACGAATATTCGGCCACTATTCGGTATTCGGCCTAATCGGCCCTTTTGCCGAATATTCGGTTGGCCGAATATTGAAGACTTGTTGACGGAATGCTTCGGTCGAATACCTGTAGCCGAATATTTAGAGATATCTTGCCAAATATTGCTAAAAATCTCGCCGAATAGTGAAAGATATCTTGCGAAATAAATTTAGGATTTAAAGAATTTCATTTCGTACAATTTTTTTTCTCTAATCCAAAATTTGCTACTTCATTCATGAAGTCCTTCTCATTCTTACTTACAAAATATACAGATATTCAGATACTAAAAAATATACAGCCTTTCTGTATTTCCTATAAAAGTTAGTGATATTTTAGAAATTGTTGCCCAAGTTGCAGATTTAACTCTACGGGAAATGTCTTCATTAGAGAATGATATATTAGAATTCAAGATATAAAAACACTTATAGAAAAGAAAAAAGAAAAAACACTGCTTTATTCTAAAACACTCGAATATTTATTAATGTCTGCAAATTCCATGCACATATAAAAAAAAGGCTCTTATGAAATTCATAACTTATTTTCTATAAAGTAAGAAATGAAAAAATTCATTCACTAGGTACAATAACGAAGATTCATTTTCAAAATAAAATATCAAATATCACTATTCCAAATACAACGGTACATCTGAAAACAAAACTGGCGTCAAACTAGATACGGATTAGATGACACAACTTGTTTTACGAAGATAGTTTTATAAATATTTAAACATAAATTCTAAATATTGAGCGAAATATTTTTTTTATTCTATAGTTTTCACTTTTAAATAATTATTTGCATAATTACTGACTTAAATATGCAACATTATTATGTATATATTTTTAATTTACATCTTCCTTCATTCATGTTGTTATCAATTTCTGTTTATCCTTTGAATGCTCGTTGAATAAGTGGAATATTGTAGTTGAATATTGTATGCATCAATTCAAATATCAAAGATTTTGTTAACATATGCATTCTACTTTAAGCATAACCTTTTGCTTTAACATAATTTGTAATTTAAAGCTTGGCAACTGATTTCAGAACAATATGCATTCTATTTTAAGCATAACCATTTGCTTTAACATAATTTGTAATTTAAAGCTTGGCCACTGATTTCAGAACAATATGCATTCTATTTTAAGCATAACCTTTTGCTTTAACATAATTTGTAATTTAAAGCTTGGCAACTGATTTCAGAACAATATGCATTCTATTTTAAGCATAACCATTTGCTTTAACATAATTTGTAATTTAAAGCTTGGCCACTGATTTCAGAACAATATGCATTCTATTTTAAGCATAACCTTTTGCTTTAACATAATTTGTAATTTAAAGCTTGGCAACTGATTTCAGAACAGTCTCGTTTTTAGCTCACAGGCTATCATAGCCTGAGAGCTTATGTGCCCGTCCGTTCTGTATGTATGTGCGTTCGTGCGCAACGCGATAACTCATGATAAAAATATCGGATCCACTTGAAATTTTGTAGGTAGGTATATCCTGATAAGGCGCTTCCCTGATTAGTTTTTGGAGTTCATTCGATATGTATAAGAGGGGGAACGGGGGGGCTCATGCCCCTCCCCTTAATGGATATAAATGGGTTTTTCATGCAGAATTAACAGTTTTTGTCCAAAATTTAGATATAGGATCATTCTGATGAGGCGATTCCGTGACTGTTATTATGTGTTCATTGAATAAGTATAAACAGGGGGAACGGGGGGCTCATGCCCCCCCCCCTAATTGATATAAACGGGATTTTCATGCAGAATTAACAGTTTTCGTTCAAAATTTAGATATAGGATCATTCGGAGGAGGCGATACCGTGGCTGTTATTAGGTGTTCATTGAATAAGTATAAACAGGGGGAACGGAGGACTCATGCCCCTCCCCTTAATTGATATAAACGGGATTTTCATGCAGAATTAACAGTTTTCGTTCAAAATTTAGATATGGGATCATTCTAATGAGGCGAGTCCGTGGCTGTTATTAGGTGTTCATTGAATAAGTATAAACAGGGGGAACGGGGGTTCTAATGCCCCTCCCCTTTACTTGCATAAATGGATTTTTCAATCAGAATTGTCAGATTTCGTTCAAATTTCTGAATAGTTTTGGAAGTTTAATGGTTAAGTATAAAAGAGGGGAATAACTCCTCTTAAATTATATAAATGCTAAATGGATTTTTATTAAGAATTATCCGATTTGCTCTGAATTTTGGATATAGATTTTTTAATATGATAAAGCATGTACTTGATAGTTTAGGAAGTTCAATGATTAAGTATAAAAAAAGAGAAAGGGGAGAGCTGTTTCCCCTTCTTAATTTTTTTTTTTTTTTTTCGAACGGAATTAACGAAAATACAAGGCTGTAATCTACAATTAGTATGCATAGCCTGTGAGCTCAATGCCATCAGTTTAACTGGTCAATATTCTTTTTATTATGAATTCGCTCATCATTAGGGACACAAACTCTAAATGATCAAATTTACTTTATTAAAGGTTATTTCAAAAAATATATTCTTGTGAGTTCGGAGAGAGAGAGAGAGATTAAGAATATTATTGATTTTGGATGCGAGAAAGGGTAAAAGTATCATTTGATAGTAAAAGTTAAGTACATTCTTCATATTTTAATGGAAATATCTTCCCATCCTGACTTACTGAAAATAAATTTCATGTACATTAGGATAAAAGAATATAGCGCAATTTCATAATTTATTTTTGTGTTAAAATAAGTTTATCAAATTTAAAAATACATTTAAAAGCACATTTAAGAGTAATAATTATTAATGAGCTCCTATTTTTTAAATTATGTATAATCAAAATTTATTTTCTTTATTGGAAAAAAAGTTGGTATTCGGCCTAAAATTTGGCCGAATATTCGGTATTCGGCTATTCGGCCAAATCATTATTCGTCCCATACTTAGTTGTAATACTGTTTAGAATGAGTTACAGACACATTACTTTATTTTGTTCCAAAGGCATTATTGGTTAACAAAACAAAAATATTTTTAAAAGGATGATTTCTTTTGTCTTTGTCTTGTGTCTTTTCAGCTTTCTTGGCACTGAGGGAGGGGGAAGGGGATTTTTCAATTCGGAAATATTTCTTTTTTTATATTATAAGAACATCCTATTTGTACATTTTATAATTCTACAAAATTCTAAGAAAATAATTTAAAATAAAAGATTTTAGTGGGGTTATGAATACTGCACAAAATCCCTGTAAATTCAAATTTAATTAATCCTTCAAATATTTATTAAATGATCATGTAAATCTTTTAATTTAGTTTAAACAGTTTGCGTAAAATGCTTTAGAATGGAAAATTTTTATGAATTCATAATTTATTAGATAAAGAGTTAAAATGTATACCTACAGTAATGTACTTTTGATTTCCCAGTGTTGAATTCAGGGGGTGGCCCGGGGGGGGGAGGGAACATTCCCGCCCGGAAAATTTGAAATTTTCGTTTTCAATGGTCAAAAAGTACAATCCCCCACCCCCGGAGCCACTGAAGTCCCTCCCGGAGAAAAGTGTCTGAATTCAACACTGTGATTTCCTGCAGGTGATTTCGATCACCTTACTACTTGCTATCTTCTTCTTGTAAGTATTGCAGTACACATCACATATGTGTTTATGGTACTTCTAGGTTATCCCGTCGATCAATTTCGCCAAATTATACAAATCGCCAAACTAATAGCCAAATTATAATGTTGATATAATTT
This sequence comes from Maratus speculifer, assembly GCA_964019185.1. Lineage (NCBI taxonomy): Eukaryota > Metazoa > Arthropoda > Arachnida > Araneae > Salticidae > Maratus > Maratus speculifer. Next base: position 73,108,988 of record OZ025297.1, on the reverse strand, counting down.
TTATTTTAAATAACGAAAAAACAAATAATTAGTAGAATATTTATAAAAATATTAATAAAAAGTCGAAATAAAAATCACTTAATGACATTTTAAACATGTGAATCGCATTTAATGTCATTGAATGTGACATTCACAATCATCCATTATAATCTTATAGTTTGGCGATAATTTTTTGGTCAACGGGATAACCTAGAAATACCGTGTTTATTATCACTGTTTATTTTTTTCACTATGCTCATATAAAACAACTGTTTTTTTTTTTTTCTTTTTTTTTTTTTTTTTCTTTTTTCCGAAAATGATTGGTTATTTGGAAATTTTTGGTCACCCATTAGTTCAGGTAATGGGTGTTCTACTGTAATCACGAAAAAAATTTAAACCATAAACAACAAAAAAATCCAGGGCTTGAATTGTAATTATTTTTAAAGAGGCTACTTCACTTACTCAAAAATAATCTCTCCGTAATGTTAATCCTATAGGAAAAATTTTTTAAGATATCTCATTTACATTGCAATATTTTTATTTATTTATTTATTTTATTTATTTGCATAGGCCAATATGGCCACTGGAAAAAATCCTGCTTTGATAGAATTTGGTTAACAGAAACATTGATTAATCGAAGCTCGGTTCATCGGGATTCAACAGTATATCAAAATATTGGGTATTTTTGATATTTTTAAAAATATCATAATATTTTTTTAACTCTGTCATTTACAAAATTACATTTATTTTTAAGATTTTCAGAAGGTGTCCATTACTGGGATGGTTAATTATTCATTTTCCAGTTATAGAGGTATCACACGTGCCCTATTCGCCAAACTTTTTCCCCAACACAACATTACAGTGAGCAAAAAGTTGCCTGACCTTGATATGGGGGAGAATTTGCTCGCTGTTTTTGCTTACCGAACATTTACCGCATTGCATGGAAAATGTTGGCGGTTCATTCAGCGCTGATCAACTGACCAATAGGAGCGGAGCGAAAAACAAAATTACCCCGCGAGAAGTTTGAAAAACCTGTTTACCGAACAGGCAGCAAAATGAGCGGTTGTGTTTTGTGAAATGCTTGCCGAAAAATCTTTCTCCGTGTGATACAGCTCTTATAAACATTCCATGTAGACATTGTTAAAAATGCAATTTCGGTAATGTTTATAGTGCATAAAATATTTTGACTTAACTGAAAACCTAAATAATCAAATTTAATTTTTAAATTACATATACTTAAATATAACACCAAAACTTTTATAAATAGCTGCTTATTTTATGAATTTAATAAAATTTCAATATTTTATATTCTGGCAATCAAGAATACTGGAAGCAGAAATTATTGTTTAAGGACACAGTCAAAGAGGGGCTCGGGCTCATAGGGTCTAATCCCTTCCCATTAATAGAAAAAAAATGTTACAGAAGCTATTAAAAAGTTATTTTCTGTTTTTAATGACCCCTTATTCACCTCTAACAAGAAAAAAATATATATAGTAGAAAGTAGACTCCCTCAAGTGCACTACTCTCTAAAATCCTCACATATTTACGGATGTAAACAATGAAATATTCCGTTCAGATATAGGGGCAAAATTCGACCTTTTTTGTTTCATATCGAAGCTGCTACAGTGGACGGAAAAGAGAGAAGTTATAAAAGCGGGAAACACCGTTACATATTTCAAGTTTGGGTACTTCTAGGTTATCCCGTCGACCAATTTCGCCAAATTATACAAATCGCCAAACTAATAGCCAAATTATACATGTTGACATAATTTTTATTTTAAATAACGAAAAAACAAATAATTAGAAGAATATTAATAAAAATATTTATAAAAAGTCGAAATAAAAATCACTTAATGACATTTTAAACACGTGAATCGCATTTAATGTCATTGAATGTGAGATTCACGATCATCCATTATTGGCAATTAATCTTATAGTTTGGCGATAATTTTTTGGTCGACGGGATAACCTAGAAGTACCCAAGTTTGAATTTCAATATCTCAATTGCGCAGAAGTCAAAAACTAAAACAGCGCATCTCCGTAATCAAATTACATCACAGGCACAGACAGAAAACCTCCCTCTTGCCTCCGCGAAAGCTAGGGTTGCCAAAATTGGATCTTGGCGCTTTATTTGACAGGGTTACCAGAATTGGGGGTTTGTCGCCAAGCTTGGCGAGAATTTTACCCATTAAATTTTGCACGACTATAAGACATCTCAGCCTTCCCCCCCCCCCCCCCCGGAGCCACAGAAGTTCCTATCGAAGAAAAGTGCCATAATTCAATACTGACGGTGGACAAACCAATACCATGTGGCCAAAACTGGAACATCTACCCTTTTTAGGCAAAATGGTGAGTTCGGCTAAATAGATAATGATAATTACTCGATACACCTGAACCTGTAATTCAAACTAGAGAAGTTTTAATGTATTTGAAGGGGAAATTACGGAAAAATAATCCATAACTTAACAGCTTAATGTTAAATACCATAAATTGCGTATTTTTTTTTTTTTTTTTTTTTTTTTTTTTAACATTTTTTAAATAAGATACTACAAAATATTTTAGTCAGACATATTATACAAGTACAGTACTGAATTATAACAATAAATAATCTACTTACAATGTCCCAAGTTGAATTCTAGCTTGATGATATATATCATCAGGGATGTAGCTTAATCCATATTTCACCAAGAATTGCAAAAATATGTAATCTCCTACATAAATCGCGCCAACAGCTAATCGAGCATAAAAGTCACGATTCGTAAACTTGTAAATTCCTACCACCATTCCTAATGTGTTCACACTTTTTAATATCGATCGCGACTTCATAACGTCTTCATCATGATAGTGTTTTGGAAAGTCATTGAACTGCTTACAATATGCACAAAAATCGAATTTTGAATACTGGTCCATCAACTGCCGATATATAAGTACTATTTTTATTACAAACTCATCGTCTTGACAGTTTAATGTAAAAAACATTTTAAATGCAAATTCACAAAATATTCGCAAAGAGTACAAATTAGTCAATTCATTCTTTCGTTTATTATAAAAACTTTTGAGATGTGTCCATTCAAAATTATTTTTCTCTTTGCCTGATTTAATAATCGGCGCAAATTCTTCTTCCATGGCGTTTAGAAACGCTCTTTTTCGTCTTGCAAGATCTAAACAAACACTACTAAACATTTGTTGTTCCATGCTTGGAATTCGTTCTACTTTATGTATTTTGCTTATCCTTTCTGTTTATTTATTTCCTTATCTTAATCTTGTAATTCTCGTCAGTATCACAAATAATAATGTAACTATTTTAAATACAAATCGAACAACGAGAAAATTTCCATGAAACTGCTCCTGCTAAATAAGAACTCGAAATAAGAAATTCAAAACATGTGCCACTTTGATTGATTAATTCCTTGAATAAAGGAGCGCGGGAGCTCAAGAGGCAGGGACATGGAGTAGGTTCTTATCGCGGAAGGCATAAGGAAAGGGTAGCTGACGTCATTGTGGACGAATTACTGTGGATCAGCGAGAAAAATCTGTCCGTTTTAAAGACTGATACTGTACGGATGAGCTCCGGGAATTTGATTGGTCTACGTTTGGCAGTTCTGTGGTAGGCGATGATACGATTGATTTACGTTGCCAAGACAATTCGCGTATTCACAGTATCCGCAAAGAAACTCTTCGGGAGGGTTGAATTCTGATAGGGATTGGCCGACGCGTTTTCACGTAACTTGGCGATAATTATACTTGGCGTAGCGATAGACGCTTCCGTCGAGTTTGATTTCCTTCGGAGCCGAGTACAAAATAAACCGAGTACAAAGTAAAAATTTGTGTTTAAAAACTTTTAAAGAGTACAGCTTTCAGTAAGACACGTTCCATCCAATGCAATGCTGCAAGAGAAAAGTTACTTTGTACTCGGTTCGGAAGGAAATCAAACTCCTCGACGGAAGCATCTATCGTCGCCAAGTATAATTATCGCCAAGTTACGTGAAAACACGTCGGCCAATCCCTATCAGAATTCAACCCTCTCGAAGAGTTTCTTTGCGGATACTGTGAATATGCAGACAATTCCTGCAATGATCGTTTTGACAAAAAATGTAATGGTAGATCGGTTGACGAAAGTGTTTGTTTGTAAACATGCCCTTTCCTTATATCCGTTTGCTAATTTACAAACCCTCTAGCTTTGGACAAGCTTGGCGAAGGGAAAAAGTAGCCAAATAATTTGACGAGAAGAGATCAATGCGAGCATGCGCGTTCAGCAATTGCTGTCCAAAGCTAGAGGATATGTAAAATTAGATTGCGCATGCGTAGGTGTTTATGTCCACCCAAAGTTTGAGGCACGGAGTAAGAAACAGGAGGGGAAACTTAATGCGCATGACTCTTCGAAAATACAAAGTGAAATTTTGGTAAATAATGAGGGGGCTGCGATATGATGTAGGCAGGTTTTTTAGCAGCCTTTCAATATGACTGTATGCTTAAGATTCATATGTTCGAATTAAAAGATATTTTATTTTATTCGTTTATGTTTCCTGTTGATAAATCATAAAATAAATCAAGATGGGATATAAGTGCTGTGTTCCTGGATGTAAAACAGGCTATAATAGTTTTTAAAAAAAGACGAAGGAAAAAAAATTAAGTTTATTCCGTGCTCCACAAGTGAGTGATGTTTTTTAGGCTTTAATATAAAGCTATTTACTTGTAATTATATTTAAATTGAGACTTTTTTATTGCGTATAGATCTTAATTTATATGTTTTTTAAATGTTATGTGGAATAATAAAGCACAGACTTTTTGTGCCTAAATACAAACTTACTTAATATGAGAAAAGATGTGTACATTTTACAAAAGATTAATTAGCCAAAGATTTTTTATACATTTTTATAGCATTTGTAAGCAGTATTTATTACTTCTTTATTCACTGTCTATGGATTAATCAATATTATACAAATTTATTGGTCCATAAAATCAGTGTTGAATTCAGACACTTTTCTCCGGGAGGAACATCAGTGGCTCCGAGGGGGTAAATTGTACTTTTGGACCATTGAAAACACAAAATTTCAAATTTTCCGGGGGGGGAGGAATATCCCCCTGGGCTACTCCCTTAATTTAACACTGCATAAAATATAAAACTGTTTCGATTTCATCTCGCCAACTGAAGTTTCCGATTCTTTTTCTAGAAATTTTGCACAAGCTTTAATACATATCTTGAGATACAGATGTTGCGTAAACCGTCAAAAAATGCAGCATACCAGTGCCACCTGTTGAGCGATTTACACCAAAAACTGATCAGCGTCAGTTTAAATAAGAGACTACCTAAATATAAATTTTTATTAAAATCCGTGCGTAGTTCTTGAGATACAGGTGTCGCATAAACCATTAAAAAATGCAGCATAACAGTGCCATCTGTTAGCGATTTACATCAAAAACTGATCAGCATCAATTTATATCAGGGGCTATCTAAATCTAAATTTTTATTACAATCCGTGCGCTTGAGATACAGCTGTTGCGTAAATCGTAAAAAATGCAGTATAGCAGCGCCACCTGTTGAGCGATTATACCAAAAGCTGATCAGCATCAGTTTATATCAGGTACTACCTATGAGACTATACTATTTACATTTTTATTACAATCAGTGCATTAGTTCTTAAGATATAGCTTTTGCGTAAATCGTAAAAAATGCAGCATAGCAGCGCCATCTGTTGAGCGATTTACTCCAAAAACTAATCAGCAACAATTAATATCAGGGACTACCTAAATATCAAATTTTATTAAATTCCGTGTAATTTTTCTTGAGATGGAGCACACAGAAAATATATTTCACAGACAGATATTTTATAGGAACATGTTTTTTTTAATCTCTGACTCCCTAAAACGTGTAAAATCCGTCAAAAACCGGAATTCGAAAATTTATACAAATACAATATTTTCTTCTTGTAAAGATAGCAGGAAATAAAAAAAGAAATTGGTGTTGGTAGAATAAACTTGGTGCTTCCTCAATCTCCTCGGACGGGGCGACCCCCCCCCCCCCATTTCACACGGGCCTGAATTGTCCGGATGGAGAAGATGGGGATTTAAAAGCAAAAGTTCCTGAATGAGCTAAGAATAATTTTGATTAATAGACTTATTTTTACTGTTCAGTCACAAATAAAAGATAGAAACAAAGTAAAAAAAAAAAAAACTATGTTTAAATTATTTTAAATGTGTAATCTGGAGATCCTATCATTTACAGTTTTTTCCCCCCTCCAAATAATTAAAATAAAAATTTGCTTTAATTCTATATGTACTAATTGCATAAATATCCAAAGTTATGAATTATTAAATTGTTCAAAGGTTATAAAAACTATACGCGATATTAAAATTTACTCCAAAATATTTGATTAATACTTAATTTCTAAAAATCATCTTTGCGATATTCAACTTACTTACAACAGTCATTTTAATCCGCGATATTCAATGTTTTTAAATGGCCTGCCCTTTGGTTTTTATCAGAATGATCTCGTATTTTAAATGGCTTAAAAAAGAAAATGAAGCGCCGAATACCTTTAAAAAAATATGTATGTTGTGAAGAAAACTTCAATTAACCAGATTTTTATTTCTACAACTTTCTAAAAATTCAAATTTTTCGTTTTTATATATATATATATATATATATATATATATATATATATAACAAAACCAAAAGAAATTCCATATCCCCAAAATACATGGAAGTCTTCATCAGGGAGGCCCCTCCATGTAGGGGTAAATAAAGAGAAGTTTCTGAAAGGATGTAGGCTCATAAGCTAAATTACATCCTTAGCCCCCAACTTCTCAGATTTCAGAAATCAAACTAAAACCTTCAAAAATATTATAAATATATACAAATTTTTTAAAAATACCAAAGCACAAGACCAAAAATTACACAAACAAAAAAGGAAAATTACCTACAAAACTAAATATAAAAAATAAAATTGTAAAATACAAACCCCCAGGAATACAAAACCCTCTTCAGCTAGTGGGGCCATTCACTAGCGCTTCAATCTCGCCCTAAATTGAAATCAAGCATCCGTAAGTAAAGAAACACTGAGACTCAGAAACTTTCAGTTAACATATAAGATGGATAACAGTTAACCATTAAAATCTTTTTTAAACCACTCATAGCCAATTCTAGATCTGTTTTGTTATTGCAAATCCTGCGGATCCTATTAACTTGTGAATACATAATATTTTTTAAAACTTTATTGCTAATACATGAAAACCAGTAAGTGAGGCTATTAACTTCAAAATTAAAATCCTTCCTTTTATCATAAAGTCCAATCAACCATTTTTCCTTGTTTTTCTTAATTTTAAGATCTAAGAAAGTAATTTGTTCACCATCATCGGTTCGGTTCAGGACGAGCTCATTAGGGTAAATGTTAAGGCTTATTTCCTCAAAATTATTGCAGTTAAATACTATAAGATCGTCTACATATCTAAAGAAGGAAATATTATTGAAATTTTTTTCGTAAAAATATAAAAATAGATTAGAGAACGCACTTGAAAAACTAGTTCCCATTGGCACCCCCTTATTTTGTTTATAATAATTAATTCCATTAAATAAAACATTTTCAAATAGGCAAAACTTAATTAAATCAATCCAAAACTTCTTATCTACTTTTAAAACATATTCAAATTCAACATAAATATTTTCAAATACCCCCACAATCAAATTGTGAGGAATGCTGCCAAACAGATTCTCAAAGTCAAAAGTGTTTACAGAAGTAATTTTCCATGAGTTACCATTCAAAAAATCTAAAACTTTAAGGTTATTGCCAATGATTGTATTGCAATCAAAAGTTTCTATTTCCTTTAAAATTAAATTCAGCAAACCAAACAAAATTTTACCCGCTTTGCAATTATAACTATTAGTACCACAGGTAACGAAGCGAAATTTTACTGGTTTCTTATGAAATTTAACAGTCGCAAAAAGGTAAGGAAATACAAAGTAATTCCTACTAATTCCAAATTTTTTATCAAAATCCAAAATACGTTTTTTTTATTTTAGAGGGGTTTTCAGTTAACGTTTTATAAGATTCATTACAGGTATATTCCTTCAAAAGAAGATTCCTATAGAAAACTTTACAAATTAAAGCAAAGTTACTACTTGCTTTATCAACAGTAGCAATAATAAACTTTTCTTTTAATTTAGCTATACTGGTTTTTAAATCGAAATTATAATGAAATTTTTTAGAACAACCCTTATTATAATAGTCTCTAAAAAACAAAAAATCTTTTTTAAATAGTACCATAAACTTTAATTTCCATTCTCTAAAATCCTCAAAAGGCCAACTATATTTATATGAAACTTTTAAAATAAAGGCATCCAAATCCTTTTCCATAAATTCTATAATTTTAAGATTACTATAATTAAAGTTTAATCTAAATCCAGAACCCAAACTCATAATATTCCTTAACTGAACATCTTTTACAATATTTAAATCTCCTGAAACAATATGTCCAAAATCTGGATTAATATAATCTTTATAGCAGTCTAAATCACAGTAACAATCATCCCCTTTAATTAAATCTAGATTCTTACTATAATCATTATAGTTACAAATAAGATTTTTTAATGTCCTGTCATAACTATAAGTAATTCTAATTTTAAAGCTATTTTTAAGAGGGAAAAGGCTATTACAATCTTTCAGAATATTCTTAAATTTAATAGAATCAAAAATCTTATCTCTAAAACACAAAACAAAATTTTCAAGAGTTTCTTCACGTATAGATTTTATTTTATTTAAATCACTGAAACCAGTTTTATATTTAAATAAATCAATAACAATATCCTTTATATACTGATTTTTAAATTTATAACTATCAAATTTACTCCTCAAAAACCATTTAATAACTTTATTTTTTAATCTAAAAATTTTATTTTTTATTTCATTAATATCATAAAAATTAACATAATCTTTATTTACAGAATCAATAGTATCAAAAATATCTGCTTTAAATTTACTTTTTCCTTTTCCTCTACTCCCTCTCTTGTTAAATGTAAAAAATGAATCCTTTAATCTAAATTTACTGAAACCGCAAAAATCACCCCTATTAACAACATTAATACCATTAAATTCTGAATTCAGGCCATATGGATAAATTGTTTTAAGTCTGTACATATACATATTTTCAACTTTTAATCTATCTTCCCTATTGGGAACTATATCCAAAATATAAATGCTAATACTTTTAAATTCATGTTTTTGAAAGTGCTCAATCTCAATATCGTTACAATTTTTGTTATTTTTCTTTCTTATATCATTTCTATGCCCTTAATAATTTAAATATTGTAAAAGATGTTCAGTTAAGGAATATTATGAGTTTGGGTTCTGGATTTAGATTAAACTTTAATTATAGTAATCTTAAAATTATAGAATTTATGGAAAAGGATTTGGATGCCTTTATTTTAAAAGTTTCATATAAATATAGTTGGCCTTTTGAGGATTTTAGAGAATGGAAATTAAAGTTTATGGTACTATTTAAAAAAGATTTTTTGTTTTTTAGAGACTATTATAATAAGGGTTGTTCTAAAAAATTTCATTATAATTTCGATTTAAAAACCAGTATAGCTAAATTAAAAGAAAAGTTTATTATTGCTACTGTTGATAAAGCAAGTAGTAACTTTGCTTTAATTTGTAAAGTTTTCTATAGGAATCTTCTTTTGAAGGAATATACCTGTAATGAATCTTATAAAACGTTAACTGAAAACCCCTCTAAAATAAAAAAACGTATTTTGGATTTTGATAAAAAATTTGGAATTAGTAGGAATTACTTTGTATTTCCTTACCTTTTTGCGACTGTTAAATTTCATAAGAAACCAGTAAAATTTCGCTTCGTTACCTGTGGTACTAATAGTTATAATTGCAAAGCGGGTAAAATTTTGTTTGGTTTGCTGAATTTAATTTTAAAGGAAATAGAAACTTTTGATTGCAATACAATCATTGGCAATAACCTTAAAGTTTTAGATTTTTTGAATGGTAACTCATGGAAAATTACTTCTGTAAACACTTTTGACTTTGAGAATCTGTTTGGCAGCATTCCTCACAATTTGATTGTGGGGGTATTTGAAAATATTTATGTTGAATTTGAATATGTTTTAAAAGTAGATAAGAAGTTTTGGATTGATTTAATATAGTTTTGCCTATTTGAAAATGTTTTATTTAATGGAATTAATTATTATAAACAAAATAAGGGGGTGCCAATGGGAACTAGTTTTTCAAGTGCGTTCTCTAATCTATTTTTATATTTTTACGAAAAAAATTTCAATAATATTTCCTTCTTTAGATATGTAGACGATCTTATAGTATTTAACTGCAATAATTTTGAGGAAATAAGCCTTAACATTTACCCTAATGAGCTCGTCCTGAACCGAACCGATGATGGTGAACAAATTACTTTCTTAGATCTTAAAATTAAGAAAAACAAGGAAAAATGGTTGATTGGACTTTATGATAAAAGGAAGGATTTTAATTTTGAAGTTAATAGCCTCACTTACTGGTTTTCATGTATTAGCAATAAAGTTTTAAAAAATATTATGTATTCACAAGTTAATAGGATCCGCAGGATTTGCAATAACAAAACAGATCTAGAATTGGCTATGAGTGGTTTAAAAAAGATTTTAATGGTTAACTGTTATCCATCTTATATGTTAACTGAAAGTTTCTGAGTCTCAGTGTTTCTTTACTTACGGATGCTTGATTTCAATTTAGGGCGAGATTGAAGCGCTAGTGAATGGCCCCACTAGCTGAAGAGGGTTTTGTATTCCTGGGGGTTTGTATTTTACAATTTTATTTTTTATATTTAGTTTTGTAGGTAATTTTCCTTTTTTGTTTGTGTAATTTTTGGTCTTGTGCTTTGGTATTTTTAAAAAATTTGTATATATTTATAATATTTTTGAAGGTTTTAGTTTGATTTCTGAAATCTGAGAAGTTGGGGGCTAAGGATGTAATTTAGCTTATGAGCCTACATCCTTTCAGAAACTTCTCTTTATTTACCCCTACATGGAGGGGCCTCCCTAATGAAGACTTCCATGTATTTTGGGGATATGGAATTTCTTTTGGTTTTGTTATATACATTTTTTACATTTCTTTTTGTAGCATTTTGCGCATTGGTCTGTAAAAAACTGTTTATTTGTTTCTTCATTTTTTAAAAATTAATTGAATGGTTTAAATAAAATTGTGTATATATATATATATATATATATATATATATATGACTATTTTTTCCATTGAAAAGCACTGCAGAAGCATCGATCGACAGCCCACATGCAGCGGTGTCGCCTCCTATCGTCAAAAAATCCGCATGGCAAAATTTTAACCCTACTTTCCCCTCCTGCTTCTTACTCCGTGCCTTAGACTCTAAATAGAAAAGGAAAAAAAAACGACAGAAATTAAAACGGGACAAATTTAACAGAAAAATCAGACACATTAAAAACAATTAAATATGGCTAGTGGCTGGGCGGGATTCTGAAACTAGCGTTCACCCCAGCTTTCATTCCGAATATATTTTTATCGGACGGCAGTTGGGGAGGAGGGGGGGGGGGGGGCAAACGCCGCGATGAGCGGCCCATTTCCGTCGGCGACCCCTATCTACGCACAGTGGTCCCAAATCACGATTTAGTGACCAAAAATCATTTCTGACTTTCCTAGTGGTTGTATATGTATATGATTCATTTTTCGTTTTATAACATTATATATAATATTACATTGTGAATTTAAACCAAATGTAATTGGGGATCCGAGGGAGGAAATTCGGCGGAGGGGGGAGGTAAAAGTTTTTGTTCGATTATTTTATTTTATTTTATTTTTATTCATATTTATTTTTTTACGAATTTTTTTTCGCGGTAATGAAAATTTTCGATTTTTTTATTTTGGTGAATATTTAATCTTTTTCAAGACAAATCATCTGATTCAATATCCCTGGAAACTTACATCACCTTTTCCCACCCTCAACGAAAATATTTGGTTTTAAACATTTTTTTAATATTATTGCAAAATAAAAACAAAAGATTGCAAGCAATCAATGAAATACATAAAAAATCAATCAGCTAAATTTTGTCTCCCCCATAAAACACGCGTGAAATCTCCCCTTTTTCCATCTGCCCCTCTAGCAAAGAAAATCTAAAAATATTATTACTATTTTTAAAGTTTTAAACATCTATTTAATATGAAGTAATAATAAATCATAGAATTAATTAATTAGATCACTTCTAATATTTGTTACATCAAAAATATATTTACATAATTACGAATGCACCTAAAAAGTTTCCATTAATTTTTGCCAATTGCAACTATATAAATTTTATCTACTGTACCCTTCTATAGAAAATTGTGGAGAAAAAAAACAACACATATATTATTTCAGTTGGTTACACGAAATATCTGTTATTAAATAAAGTACAAAATAAATAAATAAATTTTATACAAATGTGTGTGATATCGTATTTACAAAACATTGCAATTTCATTATAAACAAAATATGATCGGAACATACAGTTTTAAATGTTCATAAACATAGAAGTTAAAAGGTATGATATAGTTATTTTGAATTTTTTTTATTATTTTTTCTTTCATTACCTAATATAAAAATAACTAATTTGATTCTAAATTTTAACCACGATTCAAAAAATAATAAATTTATAAAATGAAGAATTATTTAAAATTTTTCCCATTAAACTATTTTAATATTTTAGACTTCGTCTTCATTTACATCGTCACTTGTAAAATCTCTTAATGTATGGCACCAAAGAAAACAAGAAAGACCAAATTAGTAAAGCATACAGGGAGCAGGAAAATCAAAAAGGTGACACAAAGCGTTACAAAAGGAATTTCTGTGTTTTCTAAATTTACAATATGTTACTTAGTCTTACCCGAAAGATAGAAAAAAAGTATTTAAAATTGCATCTAAAAATAAATAATGAACAATCTTTTTATTTTTACTTTATTTTATTAGCTATTTGGAAAAATAAAGTTGTTGTTCTCGGTAGAGAATTCGGAAATCTAAAGCACATCTGAATCTTTTTATTGGTTGAATTCCGCAGTAAAGTTGGTTTATTTTATTCGTTTTCGGATTGGTCCAAGTTTAATATCCAAAAATGGAACACTTCTGTTTTTTATTTTATTCGTTTTCGGAGTAGTTCAAGCTTAATGTCCAAAAAAAGGAACACTTCTGTTTTTTATTTTATTCGTTTTCTGATTGGTCCAAGTTTAATGTCCAAAAACGGAATACTTGTGTTTTTTATTTTATTCGTTTTCTGATTGGTCCAAGTTTAATGTCTAAAAATGGAATACTTCTGTTTTTTATTTTATTCGTTTTCTGATTGGTCCAAGTTTAATGTCTATTGGTCCAAGTTTAATGTCTAAAAATGGAATAGCTCTGGTTTTTATTTTATTCGTTTTCTGATTGGTCCAAGTTTAATGTCCAAAAACGGAATACTTCTGTTTTTTATTTTATTCGTTTTCTGATTGGTCCAAGTTTAATGTCTAAAAATGGAATACTTCTGTTTTTTATTTTATTCGTTTTCTGATTAGTCCAAGTTTAATGTCTATTGGTCCAAGTTTAATGTCTAAAAATGGAATACTTCTGTTTTTTATTTTATTCGTTTTCTGATTAGTCCAAGTTTAATGTCTATTGGTCCAAGTTTAATGTCTAAAAATGGAATAGTTCTGGTTTTTATTTTATTCGTTTTCTGATTGGTCCAAGTTTAATGTCCAAAAACGGAATACTTCTATTTTTTATTTTATTCGTTTTCTGATTGGTCCAAGTTTAATGTCTAAAAATGGAATAGTTCTGTTTTTTATTTTATTCGTTTTCTGATTGGTCCAAGTTTAATGTCCAAAAACGGAATACTTCTGTTTTTTATTTTATTCGTTTTCTGATTGGTCCAAGTTTAATGTCTAAAAATGGAATACTTCTGTTTTTTATTTTATTCGTTTTCTGATTGGTCCAAGTTTAATGTTTATTGGTCCAAGTTTAATGTCTGAAAATGGAATAGTTCCGGTTTTTATTTTATTCGTTTTCTGATTGGTCCAAGTTTAATGTCCAAAAATGGAATACTTCTGTTTTTTATTTTAATCGTTTTCTGATTGGTCCAAGTTTAACGTCTAAAAACGGAATACTTCTGTTTTTTATTTTATTCGTTTTCTGATTGGTATAAGTTTAATGTCCAAAAACGGAATACTTCTGTTTTTTATTTTATTCGTTTTCTGATTGGTCCAAGTTTAATAAAAAAAAGGAATACTTCTGTTGCTACAATGACGAAAAGAGTAATTAAAACTTTAAAAATAATAATATTTTAACAACAAATCGTAATAGAGATTTCAATCAAATTTCATTAAAAAATGCATTTTTTTTTTCTCTTCGCAACGGTGTAAATATATAAAATGTGCGATTTTGAAGTTGAAAATTTTGCAGTTCCGAAAATTGTAAAATTGAAATTTTATTTAAAATTTGTTTGTGATGGGTCCAGGAATATTAATGTTAAACCGTGTCGTACGTAATATGAGGCGTTCAGAAGTCAGTCTGATTAACTCCATCTAATAAAAATGCACATTTTAAACAGTTAAAGCTGTCTATGTTTAATCTTCTTTTTTTTTATCGTTGGTCTGGGAATGTTAATGTTTAATGCATGGCGTACGTAGTATAAGACTCGTTACGATCATCCTAAAAATGATTTTTATTATTATTATTAATTTAAATATGGAATTTATTTATAAGTCTTTAAAATTTAAGTTTTTGAAAATATCATTTTCAAAATAGTCGTTGTAATTTGTAAAATTACAATTTTCTTAATTTTTTCTTTTACTTTTATTTTTCTTTTGCTTTTTTCCTTCGATTAATTCTTAATACTATCACTGCCAGGAGGACATTTATTTTTAATTCCAAAGGATTTTTAATCACGTTTGGTGTCGCCATCTATCATCAAAATATAAAAAGTTTGAATCTGATATCAATAAATTTTTCGCAGTTAAATGCATAAAAGAAATAAGAAATAAAAAAAAAATAGGATTGTATACAAAAATCTTTTATTTTTTTTTCGCTTTTATGCACTCAATTCTGTAAAAGTTTTAATGGAAAACTTATATATATACATACATTTTTGTTATTTAAATATTGATCTCCTGGATTTATTGTTATTAATGATTTACATTTTATTATTATTATTATTCACTTAAGCTGTCAAATTTTTTAAATTAAAACATAATTATATTTTCAACTCTTTATACCATCGTTCTGTCTTTGAAAATATTACCAATATTAGTATAAATTGACTTTTTTCAAAATAAATCGGGAAAATTCTTTTTGATTTAGAAAAGAAATGATTGAAAAGAATAGTGCCGCCATCTACCTGGAGTTAAGTGTACTAATAAATAACGTATAAACTACTTAGTTTTTTCAATATTCAGTTTAAAAAATAAATAAACAGCAAATTTAGCTCTTTCGGGTCCGAATTATTTTTCAGTTTTTAAATAAAATTACTTTTACGTTAATAACATTAACACTAATTATCCAAATAGATTAATTAGTGTTATATTTCATTGTCTGAAAGATAACGAATGTTTTTGTTTTGCGTACTATTGAGTTCGTATTCATATGATAATAGGCTAAGGAAGATTTTTTTGAAGATTTTTAGAAAATATTGTATTACAATAAGATTTAACTTATATTGCAACTTTCTAATACTTTTTGTACTTTATTATTGATTCTTCTCGGAAAGTAACTTTTATTTTAAATTTAAAGAGTGAAATGTATGTTTAAAATAAAAGAATCACAGACGGTGCAAAGTGAAACATTCCAATCTTTATTATAATAATTATTATTATCATTACTAAATGTGTAAACATAAATGAAATTATGTAATAAATGCATATACATGTACTAACATTACTACATGTAAATAGTTGCAAAAATACTTCTTAAAACAAAATAACACTCCATTAAAATGCATGTACTATTAATAGTACACCAGACCCGAAAGGGTTAATTAGTAATAATAATAATAATAATAATAATAATAATAATAATAATACCGTTTCAGGATAATTCATTTTGGTACTACTAGGTTATTCCTTCGACCAAAAAATTATCGCCAAACTATAAGATTAAATGCCAATAATGGATGATCGTGAATGTCACATTCAATGACATTAAATACGATTCATGTGTTTAAAATGTCATTAAGTGATTTTTATTTAGTTTTTTTATTTGAATTTTTATTAATATTTCACTAATTATTTGTTTTATCGCTTATTAAAATAAATATTATGTCAACATGTATAATTTGGCTATTAGTTTGGCGATTTGTATAATTTGGCGAAATTGGTCGACGGGATAATACAGTAGTATCTTCATTTTTAACAACAAACGTGGCTATTGCTCTTTTGAAAGTAAGTTTACTTATTAGAAGAATATCAAACAAAAAATCCTGAATTTTTAGGCAAACAAAGAAGAGACAATACTACGTAGAATATCATTTACTTAGTTTATTTACGTTATTTAATTTTGTCCCATAAAAGTTAATTCTTTTAAATCTTCAGTTTATTGAAAAACCGCATAAAAGATAACATAAAATGAATATAGTTTTTTAATAAATGGTACGATATTAAAGAAAATGAAATACAATTTTATCTTGATGTTTCATCCATTTCTTTTTAGGTGCGTTCGTAATTATATAAATACGTAGCACGCCCCCATAGGCTTTACATTATCATCCGGGTATTTATCTGTCAGTTGTATTCGCTCTTAAACTCAGTATTAGATGCCGAAAGTTTACCTGATTTAAGTTTACAAGATTCAGATTGGCACAATGTGATCTTGTGATAGCCTACCTATTTGCGTGTCAACTTAACATGCAATCTGTAGGTTAGTCGTGTTGCACGGGCATTAGGGAGCCATAAAAAAAAAGAAATATGTTTAAGCATGACTGGTAGCCACAGAGAGAAAAATAGCTATTAAAATTAAAGATTATAAAAAAAATGTAATAAAGGAATGAAAAAAAATATTTTGAACGTGTAATATAACAAAATAAGTGAATGTAACGTAACAAAAAATAGAAGAAAGAAAAAATTTCATTTTTTCTAAAAAGGCCCGACGAGAAAGCTACCGCGAGTTATTCCAACTGTAAAAAGAAAGACCGTTCATTTTAGTAATATCAAATATAAAATGCTAATAAAGTAACAGAATAACTTTTTATTTATTTATTATTATTAATATTAATATTTATCAACAAAATAAAACAAAGAGACAAAAGACAAACAGAAAGAAATGAGGAAATCTCAGCTATCATATCGTTAAGTAAAAGCGTGTATTTCGGGCATTTTCTATGAGTGGGGGTCGTCGGTAATTTCGCAACCATTGGGTTGGGAAGATTGTAAACAGATTTATAAAAAATATTCAGACAGTGGGTTAATACCTTTTTGTTTAAGGAAATCACGTTAAGATGTCTGCGGTTAGTGGTGTTGCGAAGATATCCCTGTCCGTTACAGATATTACGAAGACTTTTGTTATGAGCACCGTACAGCGATTTCATACTACTTTTGCATGAGAAATCCCAAATACGACAGGCATAGTTAAGAATAGATCTGATGCACGTATCATATAATATAAGTTTGTTTTTTAAAGAGATAGTGGCATTTTTATAGAGAGGAGAAACATATTTGGAGACTCCGGCGAATTTGTCTTGAGTACGAATTAAATAATTCCAACTGAGCATAAAATTGGCCAGGCCGGGAATCGAACCCGCTACGTGGCTTACAAGGGCAATGCTCTACAGTTTAAGCTAACTGGGCACGACAACCGGTAATTATTTCTCGCCCAGTTAACCTTGTAGGTCATAATATCTGGTGTGGTCTCAGTTGGAAATTAAATATTTCCAACCGAGCGAAAAATTGCCCAGGCGGGGAATAGAACCAAGATACTTCTTTAAGTTGGAAATATTTAATTCATATGATAACTTCACCAATCAGTTTGATTATGTTAAAAAAGTGTAATTTGTCTACGTACCCATCGTTCTATGGAGTTCCTTTACCTGCGGTCTATTCTGTTGAGCTGTCTAAATGACAGACCAGATGTTATGACCTACAATGTTATAAGAGCGGAAATTGATCACCGGTTGTCGTGCCCAGTTAGCTTAAACGGTAAAAGCATTGGCCTTGTAAGCCAAAGATCTGGGTTCGATTCCCGGCCTGGACAATTTTTCGCTCAGTTGGAATTATTTAATTCGTATGATAACTTTACCAATCAGTTTGATTGTGTTAAAAAAATGTAATTTGTCCAGAATGTTAGTGCTATGTTTTCTATCCAGGATAACTCACAGATACTTAGTATGGATAGCCCGTACTATAATGGTAATGTATCATTACCATAATAAATGTAATACTACTGAGAGGAAGTAATGAATATGGGTGATACTGTTTTTAATGATTCATTAATGGGCCATTAATAAAGGTGGAATGGTGATGTTACTATTGGGCATGTAGATAAACATGAGAACCTTTAACGTAAGCTAAAGGCAGAATATTATTTGGTAATGTTATTAACAGGTAATAACATTAAGGCGAGGTAATGTTAGTATCTCCCCTTACTAAGGAAATGGTAATGATATTAATAGTAATAGATGAGGATATGTTAATTTTCTAGAAATGTGAACAGCAGCCGTTTCTATTCGTTACATTTAACGCGCCATTGAGTGTAGTAGTTAAGGAAATCGTCAATGTGTTTTTGTCAAATTTTGTATAGGGTGAATGGATGGTGTACAGAGGCGTACATTTTCGTGTCGTTTGCATACAGGTCAAGATAAATCCTCAGTGTTCTAGGGATGTCATTAAAGAATAAGTTGAAGAATGTAGGGCCAAGAACTGAGCCTTGAAGTATACAGAGGATATATAGTAGAGTGTGAATAGTTTATTTGTGTTTATGACAGTCAATTATCTACACATGGAATATGGGCCCAAAAAGGTTGGTTGCCATCCGTGGGGGAGGGGGGGGGGTTCTAAGGGAACCTAACCTGTATTTACGCAAAGAAGTCCAAAGTTCGAAGAAAACCGCGGAAATCTACGAACGGTTAGGCCGACGGAAGCGATTGGGCAGAGTGTGGATAGTATTTTATTAATGCGAACTCAAAAGGTGCGGTGGCTAAGGTAAGAATGTATTAGGTGTGTAAGTCTGGCCTTAATACCAAGCATAATTAATTTGTAAATAAGGCTTTCATGCCAGTCTTTATCAAAAGCTTTACCGACGTGAGAAGCACGGCTGTAGCTGGAGTGTTCCTATTGAGGTTTTTACTAAGGAATTAAAAAAACACGAAGGAGCTGATGTACAGTAGAATGTTCGGCTCTGAAGCCAAATTGCTCAGAAATAAGTATGTTCTTTTCGTCTAAAATGGCATTGTGCTGGGACCTGATGACGCGTTCAAAAATTTTACTAATAGAAGGTAGCAGGGAGATGGGACGTTAGTTAGTCGTACGTTGAAGATTAGTTTGAGGTTTGGAAATTGGAGGAATTATAGAAGCTTTCCAGGGTTTTAGGAAATAGTAAAAATTTAAGAATGGCATTGGTAAGGTTAGTTAGGTAATTAATATAATTAAATGGAATATTCTTAGATGCAAAATTAGAAATATTGTCTAAACCAGGAACTTTTCTATTTTTAAGGCTTTTAATGATGTTAGAGATAATAGTAGTCTGAATTTCCGAGAGTGAGCCCGTTGGAGGGGAGGTTAACAAATTTTTGAATTGTCTTATAAACGTCAAAAAAGTGATTAGGACTAGCTAAATAGAAATTAGGGGAGAACTGATCGGCATACGACTTAGCAGAGATTCAACGCTTCATACTGTGTTTAATTTAAACAATTTGTCTTTTAAATTTCTCCGGTTTTAGTTTTTCTTTTCAACCTGACTTCCGCTAGAGACTCAACTATTGGGAATCTTTGAACCTGGCTTCCGCTACAGGGTCGCATTAAAAGAATTAAATCTAAAAGATCAGGACGTTAAAAAATGTTTTTTTTTTTTTTTTTTTTTTTTTTTTTTTTTTTTTTTTTTTTTTTTAAGGCTAACACCACAAGGTCCATTCTGACTCAAAAACAACAACTATCTTCCAAATGGTTCATAAACCTTTCATGCGGCATTACTGAAATGATAGATACAAGAGTTGCAAAATTATATTAATGTCTAATTATATTACTTGATTTTTTTTTAAAATTACATTCATTTTTCCCGTTGGGATATTTTTTTTCTTCTTTAAATTTGTACATATTTTCATTTACTGTAATTATTTCGTCTCTAAAACTGCGAATATTTTATAGATTGAAGTATTCTTTTTTTTCTCTTAAAATACATCATTTTCCCATGTAACATAATTCATGTCCAGCGTCGAGATTTTTATTTCATTTAGACGATAATTTTTTATTTAAAAAATATTACTTAACTAATTTATAATCGACTTAGAATTTCGAATATCCTGCAGACGATATTTTAAGAGAAAAATGAAAAGAAATGAATGTACAAATTTGATTGTACATTATTTGTATGTACATTATTTAATTGTACATTATTGATATGTACAAATATTAAACATTGAAGGAGGAAAAATAAATAAATAAAAATAATGATATTTTTTAAAGGTATGGTTTTGGAATAAATTTAAAAAGACTTTCTTAAAAAGGATTGATAAAAACAGGGAAAAAAATGAGCTTTATATGGAATATTAAGAAATAAAGTTTAACTAAGAATATTTTTAATTTAGAGCTATCTTTTTAAATTTACGCATATTGGAATAAATGTTTTTTAAGGCGAATTAAGAATTTATATCGTTATATATATATATATATATATATATACTTATTTATGCTGTGATCAATTTTTATTTAATTTGCCAATGTGTTACACCTTATGTTATTTTGTTATTATTGTTTTACTTTTAAAAGTATGCATATATTTATGCGATGTGATCATTGATCATTTTCTGCCTTAAAATTTGTGAACTTTTTGTACATTATGATATTTCATTTCTTTGAAAATTCGAATATTTTTATACGTTATGAAAAATATTTCTTTGTGGTGTTTATAACTTATGTTTATTTTTTACTTTTATAAAGCACAACAAGTATTTCATATAGTTTTAAAACGAAAATTAGATTAAGCATTATTTTCACTGATAACAATTTAAGAAGTATTTATTAACTATGTAGACCAGTTATATTTAATGCGACCTCCTTGCAATTTTCGTCGTTTTGTTAAATATTTAGACAAACACATGAGGAATTATTCTGAAACTCCAGGTGTGTAAGCAGATTAACAGAAGTTATATATTTTTTCAAAAATTTTTTACCCCCTAATTTCCATGGGGGATCATTAACAAATTGAAAAAGAATGAATTTAAAAATTGAAAATTTTTTGATAACCTTGTAAAAACTAATGTACAAAAAACGTCCAAATTGTACATTATGATAAGTGGCTTATTGTAATACTAATAGTAATTGCATGTTATCCAAAAGATATTCATTTTTTTAATTTGTTAATGATCCCCTATGAAATTTCGGGAAGATATCTTTGAAAGAATATGTAAGCTGTACTAAACAGTTTACAAACCTGAAGTTTCAGAATGATTCCTCATCTATTTCTCTAGATATTTAACAAAAACGACTAAAACATCAAGATGGTCACATTAATGGGCTGGACTGTGTATTTTCTATGTAGCTAAATATCGAAGAGTTCGATTCATTCTTTTCGTGTTCGATTCAATCTCCATAAGATATAGATCATCAAATGTAATGCTTTCAACTTTCATTTTTCAAATATGCGAAAAAAACCTTTCATAAGCGTGCAACCAACTTTATTAAATGATTTCATTTGAAATATATAAAATGAAATGATGCAAAATTTGTTTGACAAAATATATTTTTAATACAAATTGATGCTTTTAATTAAGTTTTTCATATGCTTGTTTATGATACAACTGCACAGACAAAAGATACACAGAGGGATTTCTGATAGATTTATGTTAATATTGTCAGTATACAAAATAATAATGCTTCCCGAAGAGGCGTACGGTTTCAATATACTGCTAAATATTTTAGAATGATGTTACTGATGAATTGTATGATACATATTTTATTTTTAAAACAGTTATATGTTTTACATATTGCTTGCAAGCTATCGAGACGCGAATCCAGTTTAAGGAAAGTGTTCGTATGGGTATCGTTATTTCCTAGGTAAAATAACAGTTTTATATATATATATATATATATATATATATATATATACTTCAAACGCACAGAATTTCGTCTTATTTAAAGACAGATTTTCTTTAAGAAAATACTGGTAGCGAAGAATTTCCTGATCTGGAAGTTTCAGGACCCGTATGAACCTTTGTTTGAGGGAAATTTCTACTTTACTATTTCAGTAAAAAATAAAAAATAAAAAAAAAATAATAATAATAAATAAATAAATAAATAAATAAATAAAACTCTTTTTTTTTTTCATCTTTGATGTACGTAGATTGTAAACCTCAAACGATTTTTTTGATATTTCAGTTGCTTACAATCTTTTTTGCTCGTTGAAAATAATTTGAAACTTTAAAGTTGTTTTTTCTTAAAACCATGTTTTTTCAAACTGGGCAAAAATTTTCACCTTCTTTATATAACAGAAAGTATTGTAATGTCAATTGTTTTCAATGGATTTACTTGGTTATGGGTCAGAGATTTAAGAAACATGTTTGTACAAAATGTCTGTCTGTCCGCATTTGAGCCCGTGTGTACGTATGGCTGCTTTATATCATCTAAAAGTGTATGAAGTTATGCTGAGAATTAAACAAAATTTCAAATATATGTTTTTAGCTATAGCCGGCAGGTCTTGCGTGAATTTAGGAACAATCTGCCGGTAGAGGGTACTGTAATGGTGTTTTTGTGTTACTTTCAAAATTTTATCATCGAAATACATATGAAGTTATGCATAAAATTTAGGCTATGACAGGCAAGTCCCACGTGAAGTTGTGTCTTTTTTCTAAACATTTTCATTACAATTTGCACAAATTAAATTATTTGGGATATTCCCTTATCCGAGCATAGCATTTCCCAACCACTCGGTTAATTGAGAGTCTACAGAAATTAAAATACCATGTAGTCTGAGTATTTTCACCTTGGGTGTAATTTACAGTAAATTAAAACAGGGGGCTAATTAAGGAGTAAATTAAAGACCTTAAGTTTTCAACAAATTATTTCGTTTATATTCTGCATTAGAATGTAATAAAAGATTAGTGAACAAGTACAATGCAGTAGTGAAATACAAGATGTAATACAAGTACTTTAAGTATTTTGTACAAAATCTTTTTTTTTAGCTTTTCGTCTGAGATTATACAATACTATACAGTATTATATGAAAATACTATCCAATTTTTAATAACAGTCTTAAGGTCCATTCAGCATAAACTTCAATAAAACTTCCAGACTATTATTCCGAAAGATTATAGCGATAATCAATAAATTCGCCGGTAACGACGTCGTTTGCGTTGCAAGCTGTTCAATACTTTACCCAATAGAACTAACTCTTTCTTCCTGTTTACTTTTCTAAGTGATATATTTTTTGTTGTTATTCAATTGACACACAATACGTTTTTTCGATGGCTTATTTTATTTAGATCTTTATAGCCCAGTTTCAGTGTAAAGAGAGAAAAACAGAATTTTCTGTAGCAAGTTGAAATACAAATTATTCAATGCATTTTAAGCTTTTCGAACTTCAGTTCACAGAAGTTTAAAAGAAAGTCCTATGCAGGAGGAAAATCTATTTAAAAGACAGACTGTGCATGTATAAAGTTATAATTTTTTTGTAATTTTTGACACCACACCCTCTAAAGATATCGTACGTTATTACTTACGAAATTTTTCGCCGTCGCTAATGATATCACTATCAATAACTTAAAATTCTTTAGATTTTTACATTCTTCTATCTTCAATAGAAGAAAGTATTGTAATCGAAATTTTTTCGACTTCCGGTTTTCGACGGATTTATACGTTTTAGGGGTCAGAGATCCCAAAAAACATGTTTTTACAAAATGTCTGTCTGTCCGTGTGTGTCTGTGTGTATGTCGCCATTCTAACATCAAAAAGTGTATGAAGTTATTCATAGAAATGAACCAAATTTTTTGTGAATGTTTCTGGCTGTGGCAAGCAGATCCTCCTTCAGTTTTGAAATATTCCGGCGGAAGGGAGCGCTGCAATCGCGATTTTTGTGCCATTTTCAATATTGTACCGGCCAAAAGTATATGAAGTTATGCATCGAATTGAACAAAATTTTTTGTGTAAGTGTATGGCTATGGCTAATTGGTCCTCCTTGAATTTGAAAAAAAATCCGCCTAAAAGGGGCGCTGCAACCGCGATTTTTGTGTCATTTTCAATATTGTACCGACGAAACGTATATGAATTTATACAACGAATTGAACCAAATTTTTTGTGTAAGTGTATGGTTATGGCTAGTTGGTCCTCCCTTAATTTGAAAAAAAATCCACCGGAAGGGGGCGCTGCAATAATCAGTTTTATGCGATTTTCAATATTGCACCACCTAAAAGTGTATGAAGTTAGTCCTAGAACTGAGCTAAAATTTTTGTATATAATTATTTTTTGTTAAGGCAAATAGGTCCTCCCTGAATTAAAAAAAATTCTGCCTATCATTCTATTGTTCATAGGCTCGTGTAGAGACGGAAATTCGTTTTTACTCCGATTAATTGATTGAAGCAGAAATTTAAGATGAAAACCAAAGTTCGTATGGTATTGAATTAAAATTATTAAAACATTAAAATGAGTAACTATTTTTTAAAAATATTAAAATGTACGTATGAGATAGAAGAAAGTTTTGGGATTGGCACATCCAACTAGTTTTATATATATATCCTTTTTTTTAGAGTGATATACAATTGTGGCTACACTTTTTTTTTGTAAACTTTATTGATTCAATTGAAGTGAAGAGAATAAAATATCACTTTATTTATGAAATAACTTTATATCAAATAACACTTGAAAGAAATAGATACTGTTTAAAAGTATTTGATAATATCTTTTTGTTGCTTAATTTATACAATGGTAATAATAACTTCTTATACTTGTCCCTGTACAATATAAGACAAAAAATCTTCCCATGAATAAAACAGGAGTGCAACATTCTTTCTGTTTTATTTACTGGTAAGCACAAGTTAGATAACAGCTATAACATATTTCGCATATGGTTTGTCGAACAGTGGATTAATGCATATATAGGTATAAAAAGTATAAGCATGCTAAACGTTGGGGCTTTCCATATTTTGGAATTAAATAATTTTACAATCATTTAATGATTTTAGTAAGAACTTCGTACATTCCTCAAAATAGATAACAGACTAAAAAATATAATTGTAACATAAATTTTATGACAATTGTTAAAAGTAATTGTAATAAACGTACTATTTTGATGCGAAAATCAAGTTACAAATGGAAAGAGAAAATTTTGGTTGGATGAAAAATGACAACGATACCAAAAGCAAACTCTTCTCCCCCTAGAAATATCTTACGATATGGTATTCCAGACCATCCCCCTTTCGCCCTAAAATTATAACGTTATATGTACATAGCCCCAAATAGTTCAGCAAATCTTTTCCAATTTAAATTTTAATAGACTGAAATATAAAAGTAATGTAAACTGAAGTATCTTATTCATAATTATTTTTTAGCTTGAGATCACACAATACTTAAAATTTTTTCTGAAGAGACTAACAAAATTTTAGTAACATCATTCGAGTATATTTAGCATGAATTAAAATTCTAGAATATTATTAGAATGACTACAGATGTAATCAATAATCTCGCTGGTAATGACTTCTTTTATGTTTATGAGCTGCGTAATACTTCACCCAGTGGAATTAATTCTTTTGTCCTGCTTATATTTCTTGCTAAATATTTTTATTCTTATTTAATTGGTATTTAATGTGCGTTTTCTAACGTATTTTAACTATTAAAATTTCTTAGCGTGTTTTTAATGCATACTGCATGTTGCAAAACTATATAAAAAAAATATTGGACCAACATTGTTTTTATTTATGTTTATACCATTGTTCTGGTCAATGTATGGCCAATTCTTGAAATATAATTAAAAAAAATCTCGGAATTCAATTCTAATTTTCAAATTTTGAGAATTTACATGACTTCTTCCGATAACGGTAATTAATTTTACGCCGAATGTTTGATATTCCGTGAAGTTTAGTTTCAAAACACGTACGCTTAGGCAGATTTTAATATAATAGATTCGATGTATTAAAAATATTAATATTAATTTTATTACATACCAGAAAGGAAATTAATTTCTACATGGTAAAAAGATAAAATAAACGTTGCAAAAAATACATTTCTCAAACTACTCTTTTTTAAAATCCTCATCCTTTACAAATTCATTTTTTAAATTCAGAGGTTCTGCAATAAAAATAAAGACAATGCTTCTCCCGTACAAAAAATACCTTAGTTGGAGCATTAAATCTGTATATTCTCTTTTTTGTACTTTTATATTATTATTATTGCTTTCTTGTTTTACAGTCCATGAAAAAAAAAAATTAAACATTCTTTATTTAACAAAATTATTATTATTATTTCTTTATTTTTAGTACTAATAAAAGTGGCTAAACCTATTAATTAAATATTTTTTTCATTTAAATTTTAATGCAAAATATTATCAAACAATATTCTAATAATCCCGTTTTTCTCTTTTTTCATCAGAAAACATTTCCATAATTTGGCGGCATTAGAATGAACTTAAGCAAAAATATTTCAGATTTAAGAAATAAAATAAATGCTAAAAACGATCCTTTTTCGAGTTAAACCCTTCTTCCTTTTTTCTACTGAGTAAAAATTTTGAATACCAATAAAGTTCAATAAAGTTTTACTTCATAAAACATTTTGTTGAAAACTTGTGTTTTCTATTTAAATACATTTTGAGTAAATAGGAGTGAATAACTTCTTAATTTGGATATAAGGAACTTAATTTTGTTTCTGCTTAAACTCCTTCAATAAATATAAAATAATAATTAAAAAGAGCTGTTATAAAACGCTTTTTATTAATTATTTCTAACGTTCTCTTTTAAAATTATTTTTATTTCTAAAGTTAAACTAATTCCTGAAACATAAATGTGTGAAAATTTTTTTTTATTTCTTCAAATGTGTAAATTTAATCGTATTAGTTGAATTAAATATTTAATTTAATTATTGTTCAGCAATGATCCGAATAAACGATACAACTGGTAATTTTGTCTATAAATATCATTTTGCAAAACGCATACATTTAACGTCTGAATTTAAAAACTATTAAAAGATTGAATAATATAAATGAAAATGTTTGTTTTGCAATGAATTATTATTTGTACTGATGAGGTCTTGCGTGTAGCTTGGCGAAACGTTTACTTTTGTATTTTTAAATGTTTTTTACTGTTTTAATTTTTCGTATATAATTTTTTTTAATGTATTCAAGTCTTTCTTAATTTATCTCATTCAATCTTTTAAGAATATCATTTTTTTCTATGCATATAAAACTGACACATTATTTAGACTATTAGGTTTAAAATCAGAATTTAACAACATCGACGGGGTCATTTTTCTAAACTTATAGAATTATATATATATATATATATATATATATATATATATATATATATATATATATATATATATATATATATATATATATATATATATATATATATATGTGTGTGTGTACAGTCGACACCATGTAACCGAAGCACGTTATAAGCAATAACCAATAAAACACAGATAATAACGTGAAAGAAAATGGCGCATCGAAGCACATGAAATAATAGACATTTAAAACAGAAATTTTATGAATTTATCAACGTAAAATTAAAAAAAAAACATTTACCTACTTAAATGTTTATTTTGCAAAAAATAATCTTGCTAATTTTTTGTTGTTTTCTTCGATTACTTGAATCAGTAAAATTTACATTTTATATGCCATGTCAGAATTCAGAATATATGTCTCCTCTATGAAAAGTGACTAAGGCAGAGTTTACAAACTTTTTATTTTCCTTCAATTTGAAGTACGATTATCTCTTTTCTTCTCTAGCAGTTTACTATTGATAATGAAAGGTTAGGTAGACTCGACAATAGAATAAAATAGATCTTTACATTTCGTACTACATAATGATATTTTACCATATTTAAAATTGAATTAAAAATAAAAGACACCGCCTCACTACAATAAAAAAGCCTGCAAATTGCGTCTATAAAGACTTTAAAGGATGAATAGACGTATCATTTAACTGTCGGTACACTTTTTTGTGGTTTCGCGATGCTTTTCCCTTTTTATTTCTATTTAAGAATCATTCTGAATGACGGAAATCTTTACTTAAAATCAGAGTTCTCGCCGTCGCTCGCCAATGCGCCAAATTGCGAATTCTTCATTTGGCGAGTAAACAAGCAATTAGATTCGCCAAAGTGCTAGCGCTCAATTTTTGCTTTTTCTTTTTCGTTTTTCAAGCATATGCATGTGTACATATTTTAATATATATATATTTTTAATATATTTGTAGCGGAAAGTTGAAATTAGATTAATAACAATCATTGTGTCAGTTATAAAAATCTAGGTTATTTTAGAACTTATTGAAAAAAAGGGAGTACATTAAAAGATTAAAGGGTTTTTTGCGCGCGTGTGTGTGTGTTACAGGGCGAATCCATTTTACTAATACTTTTTTCATTTGGCGAATGTTTCTTATTTTTAATTAGCCAAATTACTAACGTTGGTCAAATGTCAGCGAGAACACTACTTAAAATCTAACTTCGACTCTTTCCATTGTTGAGTCACCCCGACCTTTTTTGTCAAAAATCACAAACCATTGGTCAAAAAAAGGGCGATAATTGTTCTTGAAAGTGAATATTTGAAGGAAGAGTGAAATATAGACTTGAGATGCATAAACATCGAAGACAGTTTACTTATTTGAAAACAAGAAATATTGCAAGGTTAACATTTAAATTTTATTTTTCGTTCAAGTGTAAAAAGTACATTATAACCAGACTAAGGCTTTTACAGAGTCCGTTACAGCCAAAGTTGTTAATCATTGCTTATATAGTATTTCATTCATATACCAAGATCTGAGTACGTTATAAAACAAAACATGTTAAGTCCCAGGGACGTTATAACCCGAGTCGGCATTATTTCGAAAAATAAAGAATTTTTATATATTTATATAGTAAAAATTCTATAACGGACACTACTGAATAGCAGTCACCACTATTTATCGGCCAGTTTGTCAAGCCCCAATACATATATATTTGCATGTTTTTATTTCTGAAAAGCGGACACTACCGTATAGCGGCCGAATTCCGCACTAAAAAGATGTTCATTGTCGAAAGATTTTAATGTACATGAGTACGTGAGTTTCAAAATTCGCCTTATCCAAAATTTTAAAAAAATCGAGTTTTCCCTGTCAGTCTAATCTAAGATGAAAAAAAAAACAGTACAATCTGGAAAAAAACCATTTTTATTGTATATTTTTGGTATTTTTATATGTTTTTTTACAATAAAAACCAGTGGAAGCTGTCAGACGATTTTCGCAATTTTTCAAAATTTGATTTTCTGGACAAGACGAATTTTGAAATTCGCATCCTCATGCATAAAAGTGCTTATTTAGATAAACATTTGTTTAAAATATTCTGCGATATTAATTGATCAGGTGTATTAAACCAGAATTTAATAATATCATTAAGGTTATTTGATTCGCGTTAACGAGCCAAGGCATTATTCTGATTAACTACAGCGATAATAATCAATAAGCTCGCTTATTATGGTATACATAATGCTTTAAGTTGTGTAATACTTTACTCAGCACGATAAGTTCTTTTGTATTTAATTAATTTCTATCGTCTTTTTATTCTTATTA
Organism: Maratus speculifer; assembly: GCA_964019185.1. Classification (NCBI taxonomy): domain Eukaryota; kingdom Metazoa; phylum Arthropoda; class Arachnida; order Araneae; family Salticidae; genus Maratus; species Maratus speculifer. Next base: position 73,079,098 of record OZ025297.1, on the reverse strand, counting down.
ACTTAGTACTTAATATCTTCTTTTTTATTATAATTTATACAAGTTGATCGTAAACTGTTTTACAATATTCGAGACATGATAGCAATAATAAAGATGAATATTTTATTAACTGGAAACTGGAATTGAAAACCAATTATTCTTCCTAAAACATGCGCTATCGTATTAAAATCCGAACACTCTTTTCTTGAAATTTTTAACAAATATTAAAATATTGTAACTATTGGATGTCACAAAATGTACTGATTGTTTTTAAACTCAATAACTTACAAATGGTGACAATTATTAAAAAAATTCTTGCAAAAGATTTCTGTAAGATGTCAGAAGATTTTTACTGCGATTCCTGGTTTTAGTTCCAAAATCAGTGATAGATGGCAGTGCAGGATCCAGAAACAAAACTTAAATCATTAAATGTTGATGCAAATGAAAATAAATCAAGCAGATAGAGTGTGATTTATTCTGTCTGAGTTTAGAATCTGGATTTAAGAACAAGATTGAGCAGGTGAACGAGACCCATTCTATATGTTTAATCTGTTTTATTTTCATCAATGCTGAATAACTTCGGTTTTGTTTCCTGAGTAAGCGCCTGTTGATTGCATCTTCATCATATATTGCTGCTAGGTGGAGCTAAAATTGACAATAGCTGTGAAAGAAATTTCCAAACGTCATACATAAAACTCCTGTGACATTTTTGTAACAGCTGCCATCATTTGACATTCGGTGAATTTTAAAAACAGTCAATCAACTTTAGAACTTCCGACATATTTTCGTAACAATATATGTAACATTTTATTATGTGGAAAAATTTCTTTTTTCACTTGTTTTATTTAGTGTCTAATATATGGTTTAAACTATCTAGCAAAAACATAGCTTTTTTGTGAAATACGAGGACATCAAGAGAAAGGCTGTAAGCAAGCTCCTTTTATAATACTCATATAATGTTGCTCATCTTTCGGAGTGTAGTGGATTACATACTGGCAAATTTTAATGCATTTCTCCAGACATCATCATAGTCCAAGTAATGTGAAGTTAATCTATTAAAAAATTCGCATAATTCTTTTATAATGTTAAAACTACAGACAAAAATCCAGATTAAGTATAAAGAAAGACACTCAGTATTTCTGACGAAATATTTGACGTGCGACTTTGATTTGTTATACAAATACTATTCATTTTTATACATATTATAGTCTCGCTCATTTTATAAAGATAAATTACGAATATCTTGCAAAAGATTTTTGTTTTAAAAAATAAAAGAAAATGGGTTTAAATAAATGCGAAGCAAAATTTTGAAGTATTCTTTAAACATAGTGAGTACCATTGATAAACGGGTATTTGTAATGAGAGAGCTAAGCGCTCTACTGGTAATGCTCCCCGAGTATGTACAATGTAGTAAATTAAAGTAATTTAGATGCGTCTAACTCTTATTTAGTTTTTGAATACAGAGATAACATAAATGAATGGCTGCATTTAAAAAACTTATAGTATTTTAATAACTATTATGCCTATTATAATAAGTCATATACAAAAATAAATTTAAATAATCCATGTTTTTCTTTACTGCCGTTCCCCTTAACTGGTCAATTCTTTTCCATTCAATAAATTGAAAATAGCAGACTCACACCACTATTTTTAAATAAAATATTCATAAAATTTAGTCTAACCATTTCCGCCTTTCAATAGTATGAAAATTTTCTTAAAAATTATAGTGGTACCAAAAAGCTTTAAATGATGAATTAAGAAAATTCATCTTGCCCGAACGCCGTTCGGGCAAACCAATTAAGGGGTTAAGGATGGATTAGACGTGTGTATAACGGTGGTTTACCCTCATTAAGACGTTAAGAGTTCCGGATCGTATGCCTTATTATATCTTTATGTGGGATTATATCAAAGATCTTGCATACGAGTCACCATTCCCAAAATGACTAAATAACTTAAAAAACACATCAGTGCAGCATTAAGAACTGTTGGTATTGTAAAACTGCAAAATATGTGGAAAGAGCTTGACTACAGATTAGATGTTTGTCGTGTATAAATATTTGGTATTTGTCACATATCTTTGTAAGTGCAAACAAACTTGAAAAGCCTTCTTTTTATAATATGCTTAATGGCAGATAATTTTATTTAATTTTTCGATTAATTACCAGAAGTGAAATTACACTTGAAATTATTGAATATTTAATACGTGAATTATCACGTTGCAAGCCAAATGTAGAGCTAACAGAATAAAAAATGTTCAAGCCGCGGATCGAGTCCGGAACTTTTGGAATAGCGCTCCAAGTTCTCTATGATTTAACCTGCAAGGACAATACCCAGATTCGCACCTTTCACTCACATATGTTGGTTTTACATCTTGTGCTTTAGTTCCAACGTATGCGAGTGAGAGGTGACAAGCGGGGTATCGTACCCGTAATTCCAAGAGTTCCGGGTTCGATCTTCAGATTGGACTTTTTTTCTCCGTTAAGTTATAATGTGATAATTTACTTATTAAATTTTCAATGCATGATAGTTTTGAAAATATAAAATTTTAAAATCCAGTGGTTAATTCATACGAACCCTTTCTAATTATAAACATTTTTAATGTAAAGAAATTGTTTCCCCTTGAAAAAATATAGTAATTTTTTGATTCGTCTGCTCTAATGATTGACGAATTAGAGAACATTTGCAGAATTGCTTATAATAATGGTTTTACTGTTGAACAAATTGATAAATGAACTATGAATATTGCCAATAACAAAAAAACCCGAACATAAATTTTATTTGTAAAAATACAAGCGTTATTCTATTCAATAGTATCCAAGCTTTTTTTTTCAGAATTTAAATTACAGTCTTAAGGGTTTCAATATCTGCTTTCAAAACACTTCCGAAATTAACCCTTTATCTACCGACGGTACTTATAAGTACCATTAAAATTACTTATTATAAAAAAAAAATTAATACGTCAATTAGTTGTAATACTATTCAGAATGAGTTTCAGATAAACTACTTTATTTTGTTCCAAAAACAGCATTGGTTGCCCAAAACAAAAATATTTTTAAAAGGATGATTTCTTTTGCCTTTGCATCTTTTCAGCTTTCTTGGCGCTGAGGAAGGGTTACGGGGATCTTTCAATTCGGAAATATTTCAATATTTGTATTGTACGAACATCCTATTTGTACATTTTATAACTCTACAAAATACTAACAAAACAATTTAAAACAAAAGATTTGAGTAGGGTTATAAATATTGTACACAATCCCTATAAATTCAAATTAATATAACCCTTCTAAATCCTTCAATCCTTCTAAAATCTTTCAAAAATGTATTAAATGATTATGTAAATCTTTTAATTTAGTTTAAACAATTTACGTATAATGCTTTAGAATGTAAAATTTCCATGAATTCACAATTTGCTAGATAAAGGGTTAAAGAATGTCATTTGCGCTAAGATTGATCCATTTAATTTCGAGAGCTATTCAGGAGTCTATGAAACCCCTTTATTAGAGCATATAAATCTAGTATATTGCAACGTGAGGAAGGAAATTTAAATGCACGAAGAGGGAGCATGTCTCTGACATTAAATATAAAAATAACAGTCCCAGTAAAGTTATACCAAGAAGATATTATCCATATAAATTTCAACGAAGGTAAAATAATTTTTCCCTGCAAACAATAATATCGATCCATTATACGAGAAACAATACAGATCCAAACATGTAAAAATTCCATATGTAATGACACAAATCATCCAACTTATCAAAACTGTGGCGCGAGTTATTCAATGATTTAAAAAATAAAAGCCAAGTAAAAAAAAAAAAAAAAAAAAAAAAAAAAAAAAAAAAAAAAAAAAACGTGCGTCAAGTGAAAAACTGAATGATGGCGTTACAGTTCAAAGCACCGTAGATTGGGTATTTTTTTTTTTTTTTCCTCAAAATGTCTCGGTGATGAGTTGAAATATTTCAGCAGTTAAATAAAACTATTTTACTTTTTTAAAAATCTTGTTCTTACACTTTTTTAGCAATTGGAAAGAATGAAATTTGTAGGCATTCAGTTTCGACCATAGAGTTTAATTTTCATTTATTTATTCACATAGTAATCTTCGAACATTAAAACAAATAATAAAATACTTGTTTTAATTATCTACCTAATTAACACATGATAAAAGCTTAAAATAATTATTAATTTGGTTATTTCAGTGTTCAAAATTAACTTTTTGTCATCTTAAATCGACACTTGATTTTTTTTGTGTGTGTGTTTTTAATTTAACATTTTATTTTATTTTATTTTATATTTTTGGCCATTTTCCAATTTTTTTTTCACGTCTGCCTAATATATCCTAACACCACAACAGTGGTAATTGTACCCCAGTTTGGAAAACACTGTTATAAAGAATAGTAAATTGTTGTTTAAAAATATTTACTGAATTTAATATACTTTTAATAAACGTTTATGAAGATACAAAAGATGTATGATTCAAAACATGAAAGATATACAACTGTACACTACATGTACAGCTGCGTAGTCACAGGATATATCATTATAATGTTCAAACCATAGAAAATCTATTATAGATTCCACATGAAAGATTTAACAACTACTAAATTTTATGCGTCAAGCATAGATTATGAAACACTTTTTATTATATACTAGCTGACCCGCCCGGCGTTGCCCGGGTCCCTATTAACAATATTAAATGAACTTGAAATTTGTATGTTTTTATCATTAACTCGAAACATGCAGAAATGCATTGTCTGAAATACGTGGCCACTGACTGTGTGAAAAATCGGTTTAAAAAACAGCCAATGTTAAGCTCTAAAAATACTCAAAATGAGCGATGAGAAATGTGGGAGGGAATATGTATCCAACGACTGCGTGATTTTCGTGTTAAAGTGTTGATATTTATCAAAAATCACTGTTAAGTCACGTAACTAATATTTTTTTTTTCACATAGAAATCCCAAGTGAAATATTTTGAATTTCAAACTAATTATATCACTCTTACATCCGACTATACCATGAATGAAATCGATACTCGCTCGTAGCTAAAGTGTTGGTATGTAGTATTATAATTTCAGAGCCATTTAACAAAAGTAAGTGTTATTTTTAATCAAATTATGCATAATGTCCACTCTATGGATAAACTCCTAACCGTAAACTTTTTTACCGTAACCATAACCTGCCTGTAACCTAAGTTTGACTTAACAGTACCTCACCGTAAATTAAATATAACATAAATGTAACCTAGCCTTCACTTTATTGTAACATATCCTTATTCTAACCATAAAACAAATGCGATTTAACTTTAACCTAACTTTAACTTAACCGTGACCTAACTGTAACCTAACGGGATATTAAATATAATCAAAGACTTACCGTAATGTAATTGCAACCTAAATGTTACCAAACCATATATTGGTTTCATGTCCATGGAAATTATTTTGTCTTGTTCGGATCTGTTTATGATTCATTAGAACATTTTTGTCGGGTTCAGATTTTAGGTATTTTTTGATATTGAGTTATAATGTTCGGGTCGTATTCATGTCCATGGAAATTATTTTGCCTTGCTCGGATACAATTATGGTTCTTTGGAATATTTTTGTCGGGAACAGATTTGTTTCAATTCAGATTTCAGCTTTTTCTTCAAATGGAATTTTTGGGTTCTGGTTTTCTTGCGTGTTCATGGAAATTATGCTGCCTTGTTCGAATAAGAACATGCTTCACTGGAATATTTTTTTCAAGTTCAGATTTGGTTCAGTTCAAATTTCGTGATTTTTTCAAAGAATTTTTTTAGGTTCAGATTCGGTTCATGTGAATGGAAATTTTTTGTCTTATTCAGATCCGGTTACGATTCTTTGGAATATTTTTATCAGGTTCCGATTTTGTTCGATTCAAATTTCAGGTATTTTTTCAAATAGAATTTTTAGGTCCGGATCTCGTTCATGTCCAAGGAAATTATTTTGTCATACTCGAATCCCAGTTATGATTCTTTCGAATATTTTGGTCGAATTTAGGTGTGGTTTAGGTAAAATTTCAGTTTTTTTCAAATCGAATTTTTTAGATTCGAGTTGGGTTTAGATCATAGAAATTATTTCGTCTTGCTTGGATTGGGTTATAGTTGTTTGGAATATTTTTGTCAAGTCCAGATTTGGTTCAATTCAGATTTCGGGTTTTTTCTTCAAATATAACTGTTGAGTTCGGGTCTTATTGCATGCTCACGGAAATAATTCTGTCTTGTTCGAATAAGGACATGCTTCACTGGAATATTTTTGTCAAGTTCAGATTTCGTTCAGTTCGCGATTTTTTCAAAGAAATTTTTTGGGATCGGATTGTGTTCATGTCCATGGAAATATTTTGTCTTGTTTGGATCCGGTTGCGTTTCTTTGAAATAGTTTTGTCAGATTCAGATTTTGTTAGATTCAAATTTCAGGTATTTTTTTGAATGGGAGTTTTAGGTTTGTATCGGGTTCATGTCCACGAAAATTATTTTGTCTTACTCGAATCCGGTTATGGTTCTTTCGAATACTTTGGTCAGATTTAGATGTGGTTTGGGTCAAAGTTCAGGATTTTTCAAACGAAGTTTTTTAGGTTTGAGTCGGGTTTATGACCATGGAAAGTATTTTGTCTTGCTGGGATCGGGTTATAGTTCTCTGGAATATTTTTATCGGTTTCAGATTTCGTTCGAGTCATATTTCGGATTTTTTTAAAGAAAATGTTTAGGTTCGGGTCAGATTTCATGCCCACGAAAATTATTTTTCCTTCTTTGAATCGGGTTATGCTTCACTTGAACATTTTTGCGGGATTCAGATTTGGTTCGGGTCAGTTATCAAATCCATAGTTTTTCCTAAACAGAATTTTTAGGTCAGGGTCGGGTTTATACTCACGGAAATTTTGTGTATCACGGATCGGAGTGTGTTCTGTTTTTTTTTCTGGTTGGAATCGGGTTATGTTTAAATTAGTCTAAACATTAAGGTTATAATCAGTTTTGCTACTATTCTTTTTATGTCTATTTCTGATAGATAATTTACTTAGCTATTTGATAATTTATTATGGTGAATGAATCGTTTGCGGATACAAACAATTGTACGACAAACAGCTATTTTATTTTTGTTTTAAAAACAAATTAGAGCCATATTACAATTTTAAATTGAATAGAACACATTTAAATTTAATCAACGATTTAAAAAATAAACTCATAGAAAAGTGTTGTGTAATGTTTTTTACTGCAACACAGCTAATGACTCATACATTCTAATGTTCGAAATGCCAAAAATATGCGTACAACTATATAGTAAAAATAAATTAATAGAGTGGCAGTATAATGTCTTGGGGTGACGCAAAAAATGTAACTCTAAAATCCGCGACATTAAGTCCAAATAAGCACCAACAAAACCATGTGCTTTGAAACTCCGGTCAATTCAAACTGGTTTAAACCAGTATTTCTTTGTTTTTGTTTTTTACCTTTTAAACTGTTATTGAATGGATGACTAAAATTTCGTTTAAAAAATAACGTTTTGTGCCCTTATTGCCTGTAATACACAATCAGAATGCATGAAAGATACAATTAGATCAATCATAGGCAAAAATTATTTCATTATTTTTATCATATGACTTTGAAATATCAATATAGAAACATCATTTAAGACTTTGCTTGAAAAATTAACATTCTTTCGTTAATGTCTTGAAATCGTCTGCGCTCTGAAATCTAGATTTATTATTTAAGTGTTCATGCATGATTTTAGAAGAATCTTTACATCACTGTATTTTATATATTGACATGGAATTATAAATATGTTGTTAAATCATAAACATTTTTCATCTACGTAAAGTATTAAAAATTTCTGAAAAAAAAGAGAAAACTTTTAGTAATACAATTTTTTACTTCAAATCATATGTTTTCAATATTTTATTTAATTTTGTTTTGACATTTAAATATTTTAATTTTCCACTTTCAATTATTTTAAAAGCAAACATTTATTTTAATAAATAATATAATAGAAAAAAACATTTAAAAAAATTACGATATCTTCGTAAAATATTCTTCAGCTGTAATTCATTTCTTCCAATCCGTCTTATTAATACAAAATTCCTTTCTCGTGCTTTATTTTGAGACATTAAAATTTCAGCGATAAATGGTTTCCTCTTGCAAACCTTTCTTTTTTTCGGTTTACTTCGCCACCACCTATCTTTTTCCTCCATGGCGTACAGCAGCTGTGATAAAAAAAAAAAAAAAAAAAAAAAAAAAAATCCTCATTTAAACTGACAGTTTGCCAGTCTATGAATTTTAAAGGTCAGTCTCAGTTTTTAAGATTATTTCTGCGAAAATTTTATGCAACCAACCAACCATAAGAGAATGAAAAGGAAAAAGACTAAAAAAAAGCGATTTTTTATGAGAGTGAGGTTTGGAATTTAATTAATTACTCAGTTAATAAATAGAATTTTGAAATTCTGAGCGTCAGGTGCATCAGGAGAGATATTGGGCTACTCTCAGAAAAATTTTGAGCTTCGTACGTACCGTAGATTTCGCTAACTATCGCAGACACACACACACACACACACACACAGACAGAGCGATTTGTTATTTTATTAATATAGATTGAATTTCTCTTGAGCATTTACTTTTATTGAACTCTCTAAATGAGATTTATTGTATTTATTCTTTAATCAAAATATTTTTAAACATATAAAATCCTTCGTTTGGATACATGTTTATTCCACATTTTATACGGGAAGAATTAATTTACTCTGTTAAGAATGAGAACTGAATAACACCATTCGGACTATATGGCAAATTTTTTAGATCCAAGATATTGTCTTAATTAGCTACAGCAATGAACTGGTCAGATTAAACAACAAGATTGTCAATTGCACACTATCATTTATACATCAATATGTATGATATTTCACTAGATATAAGAATCCTCTTTGTAATGTATTTATTTTCTAGTGCCATTTGCATATGATTATTTAGTATTTAATATAATTATTTATTATAGTATGCATAAAATGCATACCGTTGTAAAAAAATACAGAATATTTGCATATATAATGCAAAATTTTGGCATTAATTAGATCTCTTGAACCTTTTTAATCATTGTTGAAAATATTTAAACAATTATTTTTCATCATACTGTCTTCTAAACTTTTTAACAAAATTTGCACAAAGGAAATTTTATATTTTATTCATAAATACACTAATATATATGAAATCCTTAATTTTCAGTTTATTATAGAAATTATGCATAACACTTATATACTATACATTATACTTCAATTTCTTTACGATATTAAAATATTTTCATCCCCATTCAGAGGCATCATCAACATATAAAAGTCATTGCCCCTATGCATGTTTATTCTACATTGTATCAGAGATTAATTGACTCAATCGAAATTTAATAACACGCTTAATAATATGTGACAAAAACAATAAAAGAGCCAAGCCGTTGTTCTGATTAATTACAGCGACAGACACTAATAAGCTCATCTCGTACTGCATCATTTATGTTTCAAGTAGTGTAATACTTCCCAAAAGGGTGATAAGTTCCTGGTACTCGTATTTAATCTAAATTCTGTTGTCATTTGGATTTGATTTATGTGTCATTTAAAACCTTTGTTTATTGTAATTTATATTAAATCCATAATAATCAAAAGTAAAATTGATAAAATGTTTGCATGCATCACTATTTTTAAGGTAAATTCGATTCTGATTGAAATTTGTAGAATTTTAACCCTCTAAGCGTTTGGCCCGTAATATTCCGTACACTAAGCACCAGGTTTCACTGCAATATAAGCAATGTTTAAGATATTATAATTCTATAAATTTAACGAATTTTCAAAGTATTGAAGAATGATTAAGACTCTCAAGGATTGCATTTATATTCCTAAATAAGAATTTTTATGTAATATTAAATGAGTCATATTTTATTAGCATTTAAAAGAAAATGCAGAGAAAACAACATTACAATTTTACCCATTTGCAAGACGCTTGGAGGGTTTTAAAAAGTAGGAATCATTTCGAAATGATATTATTAACTGAAGTTAAAAACCACACAGAATAAAAGTTTAATTTTCTTACATATAAGGAGTAGAGAACTCAATTGTAGTTTCGAAATAATTAAATATACGTTTTCTTCTTTAGGTGATAAGTAACAGAAAATAGTTAACACAGAAGCAGGAAAAAAGGTTCTTTAAGAATTCTGTTTTTGAGTTGCAAGCTGTTTTTTTTTTCCTGTTTGTAATCACATAAAGAAGAGAGTGGAACACTCTCAAAACTATAGGTGTGTTTTCTACTCATTATATAAGGGAAATAGAGGACCTTGTTTTACATAATAGGAATGATTATTTGTAAACATCTTTATTACGCATTTTAAATCCGATTAAATTACTTATTAGGTTTCTAATCGAAATTTTACAACATCTTTAATGATATATAATTTGAAATATGCAAGCCGTTATTTTGATTAACTAAAACGATAATAAACTTTAAGATTGTCTATTACGGGAATGTTTACGCGTCAAGTTGTGTAATACTTTACCGACTCTATAAGATTCCGTGTATTTAATCTAATTTGCATTGTCTATTTCGTTTTATTTTTGTAATATTTATCTTACGTTACACATTAAAAATTAATATCTTTTTTGAATTAATACCACATATTCACATTTTTGAAAAATGAAATTGCAAGATGAAATTATATACACAAGGTTATACCTCAGTTTCGACTCCAAATACCTGAGTTGAGTTAGCTACAGGAATGAATGTGTTGTATAGTTTTAGTAAAGTGGACGTGAGTTAAATCAGGAGGAACTTTTCAGAGTTTTCTAGAAGTAAAATTCAGGGTTGGTTCATTGACTCTAAAACTGTATGCGAACAACCAAAACATGAATGATAAAGTTCCAGAATATCATCTATTTAATAAGAAAAGCCGCTTTGTACACACTGAGTGAATAAATTCACTGGTGTGCAAAATTTAAGGATACAGCAGATAAATTAGAATAAAATTCTGACAAAGCAACAAGCGGAATGCTTAAATAGTTTTGATAACTTGTTCCACTTTTTCGCATTTTTGATATCGTATGATATGATTTCGGTCTACACTGTAAAAAAAAATTCAAGAGGTTACTAAAAATTTCTTAGTAAATTTGTATTCCACGGAATTTTTTAGTAACCATTACAAACTTTTTTTTGCAAGTGAAACAAGCATTTCTTTTGTAAACTGAACAAAAGAATTTTTTGTATAACTAACTTAAAAATTTTTAGTATGAGCCACAAAGCAAATTTTAGTAATAGCTCCAAAATTACTTTTAATGACCATTACGTGCAACCGAAGCGGAGGAGCTTTTTTCGAGCTGTATCCAGACTTCTGAAGCGGAAGATTTTCGGCAAAACTGCAATAGATGGCAGCACTAAACATTCTTAACTGCTCCGATAGGAATTTCATCATCCCTTTATTAACGAGACACTACGGACATTCGGGGTGTATTTGGAGGAGGCAGGTTTCGAACCTGGGACCTTTTAGCCTGGAGTCCGTTACTATAACCACTATGCTATCAAGGCCACACCAGCTGAGTTTTAGTAAGAGCTATTAAAAATATAAAACTATTAACTCTATTCGTTGCTAACTTTTTTCTAGTAATTCTTACAGATTTTCTAGTAACCGACTAAGATTACTAAACATTTTTTAGTAATTACAAGGATCACTAAAGTTTTTTTAGTAGATCGACCTTTTTTTTTTTTTGCAGTGTATGTGGGAATTTTCTGCACGGCGATTCATTCGAAAAATCGTGTCATCCTTAATTTTTGTACACCATTGTAGTTCCCTGTACCAACTAAAAATTTTAACACGAATAAAAAAAAATTTTTCTTATCAAAAACACAATTTTTTTCAAAGACGAAATCAAACTTTTTTAAACTATAAAAATACGATTTTCTTTGGATCAGAGCATTTTTTTTTTGTTTCCAAATGTAACTTACTTGGATCTAATCAGCGTGTCAGGTTATGGAGAATACTTATAAGCATTATAGAAATATGCTTAATCAATGAAAGACCATTGAAACCATATGAAAAACCATTATCAAACTTTTTTAAACTATAAAAATACGATTTTCTTTGGATCATAGCATTTTTTTTTTTTTGTTTCCAAATGTAACTTACTTGGATCTAATCATTGTGTCAGGTTATGGAGAATACTTATAAGCATTATAGAAATATGCTTAATCAATGAAAAACCATTGAAACCATATGGAAAACCCTTATCAAACTTTTTTAAACTATAAAAATACGATTTTCTTTGGATCAGAGCATTTTTTTTTTTTTTTTTTGTTTCCAAATGTAACTTACTTGGATCTAATCATTGTGTCAGGTTATGGAGACTACTTATAAGCATTATAGAAATATGCTTAATCAATGAAAAACCATTGAAACCATATGAAAAACCATTATCAAACTTTTTTAAACTATAAAAATACGATTTTCTTTGGATCATAGCATTTTTTTTGTTTCCAAATGTAACTTACTTGGATCTAATCATTGTGACAGGTTATGGAGAATACTTATAAGCATTATAGAAAACAGATGTTACACTTTTCAATTGAGGGGTTTGATAATGAAGTAGAAATTGCACAGAATATGCATTTGATATGTTATGTACACATTAATTTCATACTGGTCTTCGTCCATTTGAGTAACGAAACTTACTAGACTTTATCTAAAAAAGAGGAAAATATTTGAACGATTTTACTGCAGTTTATTTTTTAATATAATGATTATTAAATTGTCCATTGAAATGACATTGGTTTTGGTATCCACAGTATATTCCTTGAATACTATATGTATTTGTATCTTCAGATAATTCCCCCGTATATCTTTAGTTAGTCAACATCTTATTTGTAACGTTTGTTTCATAAATATGTATGTCGAGCCATGGTAAGCTTAGATATTTTTAGTCAAATGGGAGAAATATATGAAGCAGAACCATTTTATTCCGTTAATCTATTTGTGCTATCATAAATCTTAAAATCTAATAATTTTCTGATTAATATAACTTGATTTTTATCTCATCTAAAAAAATATACTCTCATTTTAAATAACAATAAAGCGATTATTAATAATCCAGGTGTAATCATAATAATATTTTTTTTCTTGTCTAAAATAAATCTTTATTCTAAATAAAGTACTTTCCTTTGTAAATTAGCTGTGTCTTGCATATTGTTAAACTTTGGATAATTTTAAGATAAATTTAACATCTGTCAATACATATAAACAAAGTAATAATATTAATAGATTAATAACTTCTCAAAACTTCTTATAATCAAAAACTTCTTATATTGATTTGTATACATTTACGTTAAAAACAATTTTTGTGAAATACATTTCGTCACAAAAATTCTTCTTCAGTTTCTTCATAAAAAGTATATAATCTAACAGTTCAGAGATATTTGATCTCGTGTTGAACTGCAATTGAGAAGTAACAAGAACTGAGAAGGCCTCCGATGAGGAGGGGGGACTTGAGGGCAATAACGTTTTTTTTTTGGGGGGGGGGGACTAAACTTGACAGTATAGACGCTACATTCTATATGATACTATTCTATATGATACATTTTTCTGCAAAGTAACGAAATCTGTTTTAAAAAATTCCTTTTTAATGTAAATGCATAGAAATCAGTATAAGAAGTTTTTGAAGAATAATGTGTCAGGTTTTTAATAACTTGAATGATATATAATAAAAAAAAAGTTTATACTGTGGTGGCTCTCTACTATGATAATAATGCCTGAAAATATGGTATACTTTTAATGCATAAATTTATTTTAAATAAATCTTCTATTTATCTGTATAGAGTAAATTTAGTGAGAAAAACATAACTCAATGCAAGACAGAAAAATCTGATGAAAAGAAAAAAATTAATTTCCTTCGCAAAATATTATATTATGTTACTTATAAATCTTTCTTAAAGGAAGAGAAAACGAAATTGGGTGTTTATTAAATTAAACCTTTTCTTTCTAGATGAATTAAAAAAGAACTATGTAATATTGTATTTAGAAGCTTGAAAGTATTTCGAAATGAAGATTTCTTTTATGTATTTGTTTATTCATTTAGTCAACACTTGTCAGTCCACCAAAATTTGTTCTGTTTGTTTTATTAAAGAGATATGCACAGTATATACAGCTTACAACAAATTGTATTTTTCTAAAAATATTTTTTTGTTATGAGTTCTGAAGTTTTATAATATACTTCTTTTGAGAATGGAATTTTTTCGCGGAGCGTATACAAGGATATTTTAGAAACACAAAATTTTTTAAACGGAGTTAAGTTTTTTTTACTCTCATTATATCCTTTTTAATTAGTTATTTGAAGAGACGTACAAGGGATCTTACAAGGAGAAGACGAACCTTGGTATTCACAGATTTTACCTTTTTTAATATAAGTTGTAAGTTAGAGACCTCTTAGGTCAGTTTCAAAGGATTTAATACAAATATATATTGCGACTAAAACAACTGAAATGCTCAAACAATAGTCTTTGGTTTATACAGATAATTGAAACAGATATGGAAAAATCAACTGTGAAGAGTTTCCAGCTTAAAAAATGCGTTTTTTAGAAATATTTTATAAAACTATTATATATCTTACACTGTTGTGGCCGTTTGCCACATTATTACACTGTTGTGGTAGTTAGTACAAGCAAAATACATTGAATAAGCACCTTTCTTCTTAAACAAGGTGGCATATTGCTCTTTGTAATAAGAGTGTTCTTCTTAAAAGCACTCCACTCATTTCTTATTCTTCTCTCTCTCTCTCTCTGTATATATATATATATATATAGTGTATATATAGTATATATATATATACATATATATATACATATACATATATATAGTGCATATATAGTATATATATATATATATATATATATATATATACATATATATATACATATGTATAATGTATATATGGTATATATATATATACGTATACAGATATATAGTGCATATATAGTATATATATATATATATATATATATATATATATACATATATATATATATACATATATATATATAAATACTTTTATAAATACATCCAAAGTTATTCAGACAATACCAATAAAAGAACCAATGAAACCAGTATTTTTACATATATACAGTGTATATATATATATATATACATATATATATACATATATACAGTGTATATATATATATATATATATATATATATATACACTGGCTGTACATTATTGTAAAAGAATATTAGCACTAAAAAAACAGTCAAAATACTTTTAAATTTCTTTGGCATGCATTAATTCTTATGATGCTCTTTTTAAGGAAACATATTATTTACCAAATAGCTAGTCTAAGAAAATAAATTAACAACATTTCAAAATATCACATTAATGCTTTTTTTTTAAATCATGAATACGTATATGTAAATATAATACAACTCTTTAGCCTTGGTAGTATTTCTTTAATTGCATGATGAAACATATAATTTTACTATTACATTTCACATATTTATATAGAAAGGAATCTGTTTTCGTTAAATTTTACAGAAACTATATCAAGCAATCCAATCTTCAATTTCTTTAATTAAAGAATATCTAGGTAGGAAATAAATTTTAATGTACCTTTATCAAAATAAGCCTTTATTGAAGCAATTGTCTTTATTTAATTAGTGAAAATTTCTCTATAAAGTAAACAAACTTTATAATATTAATTTTGAAAACTCGATTACAAAATACTTTTTTAAATATTACTGAATACATTTATGGATTTTTCTTCAATGATAATGTTTTACAAACGGTACATTTTCCTCATGTAAGATTTCTTTAACTCGGTTATGTATATTTTATCACTTTCCTTTATTATCGTCAAAAATTTTATTTATTAATTTATGATAGGTATTTAAAAAATAGTTCGTTTTGTATGATCGTTTATTGCGTTTCAGTTATATTTATCATACTTAGCTAACTAACACATTACTACTAATGATGTAATATAGACTTCGTGGTTCTTAATTAAAGAAAAAAGAAACGTTTTATGAAAATTATTGAGTTCAATGTATACAAGATTAAAAATTTTTACTTTACTTACTGAGTTGCCACTTTGTTACAATTATATTATGTAATTCTATTTTCAAAGCGTTTGAATTTTATTTTTATTATTATTTTGAATTTTATTATTCTATTTTACTTTATTTTATTTTTTGTTTCTATTTCAAAAAAAATAAAAATACTAAGAAAGAATCAAAAGAAATGTGAAGAAGTAGTTATCGAGAATATTTTTCAGGAAATAAATAATAACAAAATTTATATTGAAGCGCTCTTATTTAAATAGTTTTGATATTTCTATTTTTACATGGTTTGTACGGGCCCTGGAATTTCATGACTAGGAAATTCTTCAATACCAGTAAATTCTTGTAGAAAATCTCTAGTTAAAAAAGTCGGAATTTAGTGTATTCGAACTACATCTATTTTCTATTGAGAAATGCTGGTATATCAGCTGGAAAATAACAGTATCCGTACGAACTATGTTTTATATTATTTAAAATTAAATATTATTAATTATTTATTAAAAATATAATATTTTATAGTATTTTATATTTTTAAATTTTTGCCATGACATATGTTTATTTTAATGTGTTTACCATGTGTTTTAACAGTGAAATCTTTTTACAAAAGGGTTATTCCATGTAAAAAGAGAAGAAAAAAATTAAAAAATCGATGCTACACAGGAGACGATTTTAATAAAATTTGGTATATACCTTTAATTCATATTCAAAATGTTATTAAATATCAAATATTCAATAATTTCAAGCGTAATTTCACTCCTGAAAATTAACTAAAAAGTTAACAAGAAAGAAAAACCATCATGCGTCAAGCGTAGATTATGAAGCCCTTTCGAACACAACCAGAATAATGTAACAAAAATGCATTGTTTTAAAAATTAAAATTTTAAGTCGCATTTCACAATATGAAAATGCATAACGCATTTAAAAATCGAATTTCCCCTCAACATGTTTTACAGTTTATTTTTTTCTCAATAGGAATAAAAAGTCAAGAATAAAATTTATGATATTTAAAATGTATACCATTAGTTATGACATCAAATAATTTTAACCCTGTAAGAGGTTTCCTTCATGTTCAAAAGAGTAATATAAACATTTCATTTTTCTCTAAAAATTTTATTTATTTATTTATTTTTATTACACAATAAAACAAAGTTATTAAGTTAATTTAATATGTTACTTATTATTTATTCGAAATTGTAAATAACTTTTAATACAGTCTTTCCGTTCCTAAGGCTAATAATTAAAATTGAAATTTCAAGTATGTACACAAAACCTCGATTTTCTATCAACTTTTAATGTAAGTTTTTGCCCTTAAATAGACAACCCTATTTACTTATAAACGAGTGTGATCTACTTATGTGATATATTCATTAATATCTGTGACAAGTGAGCCACAAATGATTTGCTCATCATGTGGGGAATGACCCAAAAATTAAAACGTGAAAATTTAAATCTGTATATATATATATATATATATATATATATATATATATATATATATATATATATATATATATATATATATATATATATATATATATATATTGCAGAATTTATAAAAACAAACACGCAGTTTAGTAAATATTTTTTAGTTTTTATTGAAAAAAATGTTTTTGAATACTTTGTTTTGAATTTTTGTAATTAAGTAGTTTTTGTTTTAAAAAATGAAATAAATAACATTTGAGCTGTAACTTTTTCCCATTGGATCAACCGTTTGCGAAAAGTCATCATGGCAATATTATCTTGAAGAAATGTTTTCAAATAATATATTTTTAATTATATATTCGAAAAATGTTTATAATTAATCGATGAAATATAACTTCAACATTTATGCTTTATGTATATTTTAATTTGACGTTTGCTTAAAACATACTCTGTTCTATAAATATATTGGAACTTTGATAAAACATATTCTCCTTTGATTTCTCAATGTTAAAAATTAATGATATCTGAATAGAAATAAATTTTCACAGTTTGTTAGTAAAAGAAATTGTTTCAATTAAACAATACAGTTTATTTTTTAATAAAAGTGTTATAAGAGATCAGTTTTAAAAATTGGGTTAACTAAATAAATATTAATTAATACTTAACGTATGCATTAGATATTCTAAACTTATCCTTTCTTTGAACATGAATAATCATTAAATTTAATTATAATTATTTTATCAATTTTCTTAATTATCTTATGCATTTTCATTAATTAAATAATTTAATATAAAAAATTAAAATTAGTTCCATATTCCATGGATACCTTTTTGAACACGTGTCTACTAAACCTTTTAAGTATATTAGAACCGACTTTAATAGACTGTTATTCTTAATTAAGTAATGTCGTCATTACAAATATTATGTAGTTTAAGGCGTATGATATTAAAACAATTTACCTTCATTTATTGAGCTGCTGTTTAGTTTTAATTGTCTTAAGTCAATTTCCGGAGCGTTGAAAATTTAATGTAATTTGTTTTATGCATCATGATTTTAAAAGATTCTGAAAAGTGAAGGAGCTATTTTGCCTGAAAAGGTTTCGTAACATAAAAACTATCTTCAGGTATTCTAATATAAAAGTTTACTTTATTGATATATTTTTTGTATAAATTTAAATAGAATTTTAAACTATGTCATATCATAATATAATTATTGATTTAAGGGTCTCATTGCAATTTTTTTCCACATATTTCACAATCCGCACGATAACGTAATTAAGAATAAATATATCAACATAAAACTCATGTTAAAATGAGCTTTAAAGTATAATTTATAGAATGAATTAACGATATATAGTTGATAAACGAGATTGACAAAAACTATTATAAAAATTCAATTGAATTTGAAAAATAGAAAAATAAGGAAAAAATTAATGATTAAAAATGATAAAAATATTTACTTATTTGAATGAAGTAATGTCATTCTCTGAAATATTGATTAGAACTAAATAAGTTTTATTGATTAGAGCTAAATAAGTTAAGATTTAAAATAAGTTTTGCATGTAAAAATAGTTCGTTTTGTATGATCGTTTATTGCGTTTCAGTTATATTTATCATACTTAGCTAACTAACACATTACTACTAATGATGTAATATAGACTTCGTGGTTCTTAATTAAAGAAAAAAGAAACGTTTTATGAAAATTATTGAGTTCAATGTATACAAGATTAAAAATTTTTACTTTACTTACTGAGTTGCCACTTTGTTACAATTATATTATGTAATTCTATTTTCAAAGCGTTTGAATTTTATTTTTATTATTATTTTGAATTTTATTATTCTATTTTACTTTATTTTATTTTTTGTTTCTATTTCAAAAAAAATAAAAATACTAAGAAAGAATCAAAAGAAATGTGAAGAAGTAGTTATCGAGAATATTTTTCAGGAAATAAATAATAACAAAATTTATATTGAAGCGCTCTTATTTAAATAGTTTTGATATTTCTATTTTTACATGGTTTGTACGGGCCCTGGAATTTCATGACTAGGAAATTCTTCAATACCAGTAAATTCTTGTAGAAAATCTCTAGTTAAAAAAGTCGGAATTTAGTGTATTCGAACTACATCTATTTTCTATTGAGAAATGCTGGTATATCAGCTGGAAAATAACAGTATCCGTACGAACTATGTTTTATATTATTTAAAATTAAATATTATTAATTATTTATTAAAAATATAATATTTTATAGTATTTTATATTTTTAAATTTTTGCCATGACATATGTTTATTTTAATGTGTTTACCATGTGTTTTAACAGTGAAATCTTTTTACAAAAGGGTTATTCCATGTAAAAAGAGAAGAAAAAAATTAAAAAATCGATGCTACACAGGAGACGATTTTAATAAAATTTGGTATATACCTTTAATTCATATTCAAAATGTTATTAAATATCAAATATTCAATAATTTCAAGCGTAATTTCACTCCTGAAAATTAACTAAAAAGTTAACAAGAAAGAAAAACCATCATGCGTCAAGCGTAGATTATGAAGCCCTTTCGAACACAACCAGAATAATGTAACAAAAATGCATTGTTTTAAAAATTAAAATTTTAAGTCGCATTTCACAATATGAAAATGCATAACGCATTTAAAAATCGAATTTCCCCTCAACATGTTTTACAGTTTATTTTTTTCTCAATAGGAATAAAAAGTCAAGAATAAAATTTATGATATTTAAAATGTATACCATTAGTTATGACATCAAATAATTTTAACCCTGTAAGAGGTTTCCTTCATGTTCAAAAGAGTAATATAAACATTTCATTTTTCTCTAAAAATTTTATTTATTTATTTATTTTTATTACACAATAAAACAAAGTTATTAAGTTAATTTAATATGTTACTTATTATTTATTCGAAATTGTAAATAACTTTTAATACAGTCTTTCCGTTCCTAAGGCTAATAATTAAAATTGAAATTTCAAGTATGTACACAAAACCTCGATTTTCTATCAACTTTTAATGTAAGTTTTTGCCCTTAAATAGACAACCCTATTTACTTATAAACGAGTGTGATCTACTTATGTGATATATTCATTAATATCTGTGACAAGTGAGCCACAAATGATTTGCTCATCATGTGGGGAATGACCCAAAAATTAAAACGTGAAAATTTAAATCTGTATATATATATATATATATATATATATATATATATATATATATATATATATATATATTGCAGAATTTATAAAAACAAACACGCAGTTTAGTAAATATTTTTTAGTTTTTATTGAAAAAAATGTTTTTGAATACTTTGTTTTGAATTTTTGTAATTAAGTAGTTTTTGTTTTAAAAAATGAAATAAATAACATTTGAGCTGTAACTTTTTCCCATTGGATCAACCGTTTGCGAAAAGTCATCATGGCAATATTATCTTGAAGAAATGTTTTCAAATAATATATTTTTAATTATATATTCGAAAAATGTTTATAATTAATCGATGAAATATAACTTCAACATTTATGCTTTATGTATATTTTAATTTGACGTTTGCTTAAAACATACTCTGTTCTATAAATATATTGGAACTTTGATAAAACATATTCTCCTTTGATTTCTCAATGTTAAAAATTAATGATATCTGAATAGAAATAAATTTTCACAGTTTGTTAGTAAAAGAAATTGTTTCAATTAAACAATACAGTTTATTTTTTAATAAAAGTGTTATAAGAGATCAGTTTTAAAAATTGGGTTAACTAAATAAATATTAATTAATACTTAACGTATGCATTAGATATTCTAAACTTATCCTTTCTTTGAACATGAATAATCATTAAATTTAATTATAATTATTTTATCAATTTTCTTAATTATCTTATGCATTTTCATTAATTAAATAATTTAATATAAAAAATTAAAATTAGTTCCATATTCCATGGATACCTTTTTGAACACGTGTCTACTAAACCTTTTAAGTATATTAGAACCGACTTTAATAGACTGTTATTCTTAATTAAGTAATGTCGTCATTACAAATATTATGTAGTTTAAGGCGTATGATATTAAAACAATTTACCTTCATTTATTGAGCTGCTGTTTAGTTTTAATTGTCTTAAGTCAATTTCCGGAGCGTTGAAAATTTAATGTAATTTGTTTTATGCATCATGATTTTAAAAGATTCTGAAAAGTGAAGGAGCTATTTTGCCTGAAAAGGTTTCGTAACATAAAAACTATCTTCAGGTATTCTAATATAAAAGTTTACTTTATTGATATATTTTTTGTATAAATTTAAATAGAATTTTAAACTATGTCATATCATAATATAATTATTGATTTAAGGGTCTCATTGCAATTTTTTTCCACATATTTCACAATCCGCACGATAACGTAATTAAGAATAAATATATCAACATAAAACTCATGTTAAAATGAGCTTTAAAGTATAATTTATAGAATGAATTAACGATATATAGTTGATAAACGAGATTGACAAAAACTATTATAAAAATTCAATTGAATTTGAAAAATAGAAAAATAAGGAAAAAATTAATGATTAAAAATGATAAAAATATTTACTTATTTGAATGAAGTAATGTCATTCTCTGAAATATTGATTAGAACTAAATAAGTTTTATTGATTAGAGCTAAATAAGTTAAGATTTAAAATAAGTTTTGCATGTATGTTTGTTCTAAGTTATGTTATCGCGCGGATTGGGACATACCATGTGAAAAAAATGAAATATTTTACTTAACTGTACCTTTTAATGTTATAAATTTTTGTTCTCATACTTTATAAAATATTAAGTATGCAATGTTAGATATATTACAGAGATTTATGCATTTTCAAAATGCATTAAAAAAGTTATGAGAATATGAAATTAATCACTTTTACACTAGCGACGGAAATTTTAAAAGTTATGAGTCCCCTTAAACTCTCTCCTCTTTAACCCTTCACTGCACTATTTTATATATTTTTATGAAAAAAAATTTAAAATCTATATATCGGTCTAATAATAGAAAAACAGTAAAAAGAAGAAAAATTAAACTTCAAAATTTCATCTAAAATTTCATATTTGATGGCGATTAACTTATATACATGATTAGGGCTTTTAAATATTACATTGCTATATTTTGCAATTAACCCTTTATCTACCGCATTATGAATTCCTGAAAATTATACATTCTAAAGCATTTTTACGCAAATTGTTTAAACTAAATTAAAAGATTTACATAATCCTTTAATAAATATTTGAAGGATTTGAGAAGGATTGAAGGGTTTAGAAGGATTAATTAAATTTGAATTTATAGGGATTTTGTGCAATTTTTATAACTGCACTCAATTATTCTATTAATTACTTTCTTAGTATTTTGTAGAATTATAAAATGTACAAACATGATGATATTACATTATAAATCGAGAAATATTACCGCATTGAAAAATCCGCATCCCCCACCCTCAGTGCCAAGAAAACAGAAAAGATGCAAAAGCAAGAGAAATCATCCTTTTAAAAATATTTTTGTTTTGTGTAACTAATAATGCTTTTAGAAGAAGATAAAGTAATGTATCTGTAACTTATTCTAAGCATTATTACAACTAACTGACGTATTAAAAGAATTTTATAATAAGTTATTTTAATGGCACTAATAAGTACCGTCGGTAGATAAAGGATTAAAATGTTTAAAGTGTTTAAATTAATTAGTTTTATCTGTGTAATATTGCTGCAACTTTCTTTTTATTAATATTTTTAAGTATACAGTGAAAATATTAAATGTAAAATTTGAAACAAATTCTAATTTTTTGTCAATTGAAGCCATCTGACATGGACAAAATAAGTATTATTCCATTCTTTGGACCGTTCTTTATCAATTACAACGATCTCATTAAACAAATTAATGGCACATAATAAGAATTATACTGTGTTTAGGTATGTGCCAGTTGTGGCACACCATGCAATGAAGGGTCAAAATTTGACCGTATTCTCTCATTTATATCGCGATAAATACAGTTATCAGTTTAATTATGGCCACCTTGCACTTCCAAAAAGTTAAAAATTTATTATTTATATTATTTAAAAATTTATTCAGCCTGAAAAAGAAAAGCTGTTAATAAACATACACAGCATTTCTTGGGATGCACAACTTGCGGCCCGCGATGGATTAACGTGTGGTCCGCGAATTTCTTTAATTTACAACTGGAAAAAAATTCAATTATTGTGCATAGGTCACAGGGAAAGTCGTAAATATCGTCAATTTTAAGCGGAAAAAATAAAAATAATGTCAATCATTTAAGAATCGCGAATTTCGTTGTTCGGGCACGGAAAAATCATTAATTTCGTTGATAGAATGCGAAAAAATAGCAAATTTTGTCGATGAGGCGCTGAAAGATAGCAAATTTTGTTGACCAGGCATTGAGAAACCGCGAACTTTGCCGGTAAGGCGCCGAAAAAAAGGAAATTTTGCCAATTTGGCACGGAAAAATCGCGATTTTTTTTTCGAACATGCGCGGAAAAATTAAACTTTGTCAATCGAACGCGAAAAATTCCACACTTCGTTGATCGAGCAGAAAAAAATAAACAATTTTGTTGATGCGTGAAAAAAATTGCAAATTTTGTTCATCGGATGTGCAAAAATCGAATATCTTCTCGGTTTATCACGCGAACAAAAACTCGAATTTCATCGATCTTTCCAGGAAAAATTGAAATTATCGTCAAACGGACATAAGAAAATCGCAAGTTTTGTGGATTGGGCAATAAAAAGGCGCGAATTCTATCGATCTGGGATAAAAAAAATCTCAAATTTCGTCTATGATGCACGGAAAAATTGAAAATTTCATTGATTGGAGTATTCATGAGTTTCGTCACTACTGCGAGAAAGAATCGGTAATTACAGTAATTCGCCGCGAGAAGAAAAATTACAGATTTCCTCAAAATAAGTTAATAATCGCGGATTTCGTAGATCGGGCTCAGAAAAATATGTATTTCGTCGATCAATGGAAGAAAAAGAGCAAATATCACTAACTGGACACGAAAAAATCGGGAGTTTTATTGATCGAACTCAGAAAAATTGCGAATTTTTTGATCGAACACAGAAATATAGCAAGTTTTATCAATCCCGTGCGTAAAATTTCCAAATGTTGTCAATCAGGCTTAGAAAAACCTGTAATTTCATCAAACATTTGCTTCTGCAAATGATTGACGAAATCGTGAATTTCGTCGATTGGCTTCGTATTAATCACGATTTTGATCAATTATGTACGCAAAATTGCGACTTTTCTCGATCAGACGTAGAAAAAATCGCGAGTTTTCTCTATTGGTTTCGTAAAAATCGCGAAACGGCTTCCTAAAGTAGCGCAAGTTTGGTCGATCAAGCGTAGAAAATTTACAAATTTTGTTGCTCAGGGGCGAAAAAATCGTTTTCTTCTCTCTCCTTCGTTCATAAAATTCCCAGTTTTATTTCGACACTAGTCACTTATGTTTGTCTTTTGGCACTTTTAATAAAACAAAATTTACTCTTCGACTTAACTCAAGGAATATTATCACATCTTGTAAATACCTTTCCTACATCTGTTATATATACAATCGTAAGGGCTGCTTATACATTTTTACCAACGTAATTGGATATTTTAACTGTATAAACGATCCTAGATGGGTACCCCCCTTTTTCTCTGAAACCATATTTTTTATCTGATTATACGCCACAGATCATCACCTCGAAATGAAATTCTCTGTATTTTATCGATATGGACCTCCACTACCCAGGAATATTTCTAAGTGGCCCTTCTCTTGAAAAATTTGTGCACCCCTAGCGTACCCAAAAAGCACTCAGAATGTACCACAGAAAAAAAGGTACAGATAGATTACTTTCCTTGACTTTCCAAAAAAAAAAAAATGTATATTAACCACAGCATACATCTGACATTGCATTCGAATGTTCTGAAAAATGATAGAAAATACCTCTTTAAGCATGGAATAACAAAACTGCTGTTACACTGTTAAAAATTTGCAGCAAACTGTCCAGTCATTCGTCCGTTTTAAAAAATGGTTACATAACCATAATTTAACTATATTATGACTATAAAATGGGTAATAATATGAAAAAGTAGCGTTTGATTGTGGTTATGTAATCCGTTTTCGATTAAAAAAAAAAAAAAAAAAAAAAAAAAAAACATTTGAATGACTAGGCAGAAAGCTACAAGTTTCTAGCAGTACGTTGTTTGTTCCAGTTATGAATTCAAAATATCCAAATTCATCTCTTCGAAAAATATGAGATTTTGTGCTTATTAACACGTTGAATGTCATGAAGAGTGACATTGTATTTTCCATCTAAACCACGTGAATCATCGGTGACTGTAAAATACAATGTTATTTAATTATAAATAAATTTTCAGTAATTACTTAAAACAATATAAATATTTTAATTTTATATCACATTTTAGACTGCCTGTCACCGGTGGCTGACGCTGCGCAAAACGGAAAGTTCAGTGTCGGGCATCGATGACTGATTACGGTCAGCGGTTGCAGCATAATGCAGGTATTTTAGAATGGAAGGATATGGTTTATTTTATCGGAGATATCTCATTAATTGAATAAGGCCAAGCCTTTTCTTCGAAAATAACGGTAACCAACAAGCATAGCAGTTATTATCTACGTGATTTTAATTTCAAAAATTCATGGAATTAGCCTCTTATATTTGCTAAATCAATAAGATTTTGCAATAGGGTCCGTTTAATCGAAAAAACTACTAGATTTTTTTTCTCAAAAAAGGTATTTAACAAGTTTTCTAACGAAGTTTATGGTTTTGACAAGTTAAACCTTTTCAGGAGCAGAAAATTTCTGCTCATAAAAAAAATGAAATAATTGACACCATAATTTACAAAACAAGTTTTCATAACATAAAAACCTGATTTTCAACGCTTTCATTGTAAAAGAAAACTTTTATTAAAATATTATTGGTACCGTTTGTCAAATTTGGAATTAAAATTAGGGGTCCTCACTTCACCGACATGGTATAGTATTGCTCACAGAACTTTGATTAGATTGTGCATGAAGTTCTACTTTTCGATAGCCAATAAGAATGTTGCTCATGCACATTTTCTTTTCCTTCGCGAATGTTGAAGAAAAAAAATACACATGTTTGGCTTACAAAATCCAACAACATTTCTTCAGCCTATCACGCGTTTCGACAGTTCATTTCATTAATTTGTAGCAGAATCTGAGAGAGACAGAATCAGACATTATCCTAGTAAAAAAAAAAATGTCAGAAATTGCATGTCGAGCACAGCAAATGCGATACAATAACGAAGCTTTAAAAATATTCAAAGCTTTATGTAATAGTATAAAGTGACTTCGGATACAATATAGTAGCCGAAATCTTTTGTGCGTCCTTGTAAATACTATCTGTTTTCTATTATGTAGAAAGTAGTTTGTAGTAAACGTCAGCAACGAATATCAATTTCATAAAATGTGAAATAGTTTAATATAAATAATACGCGCTCCATACAATGTTTCTTTCCTATGTAATGGAATATTTTTGTGTGGTCCTGTAAATTAATAACAGATAGTCTTTTCACCACAGATTGTACACGATGTTTATTTTATATATACTAAATAGATGCATATCACTTGTATTAAGTTTGAAAGATGTGTGTGTAACATCATTAAAATGCACTTGAAACTATTTTTTCCCTTTGGCCTTAATGTAAATACTTTCGATTGTCCCTGTAATTAAACTATACATCCGATTTTCATAAAATTTGAAACAACTCGATAAATTTATGCATCAATTATATATTCTAAATTTCAAACGATTAGTTTTGGTCGTTTTGCTTTGTTATATACGGACAAACAGACAGACGGATTGAAGAACGACTATAGGTGTTACGTATTTATATAATTACGAACGAACCTAAAACGCGTAAAAATTGTCAGCAGTGCTAATTATGATCGAACATTTCAAAATTTGATCAATCCATTTTCCACCAAAATACGGAGAATTCATCAAACAAAACCGAAATTTCGTGAAATCTCAGAAAATTTCCGGCCAATAGTTTATCCTCTTAAAAAAAAAAAAAAAAAAAAAAAAAAAAAAAAAAAAAAATGTATTTTATACACAGTTTAAGAAAAATAGTGCACATATTTTTTTTAATTTATAAGCAATTAAAAATTATCACACTAAGACAAACAGAAATGAAATATGCTGCATAAAACATACAGAATATATGGATCGATATTATATAGTAATATACTGCATAAGTTATTTTGAAATTTTTAATAAAGCACGGGAAAATGTAGTTTCAGGACTTTTATTTATTTACTTTTAACCTGATAAGTTTTAAACCAATGTATAAAAAAATAATTCTGAAAAATCATTTTATAAATCTTTTTTCATCCACGCGTGACTGTTTGCATAAGTATTTTAAACAATAATTTTCTGCAAGATATTTTTTTTTGTAAATCATTCACTATAGTTCTTAGTTTCAATATAGCAAAAAAAACTAGTCGTTGGGGGCCACCGTAATATTTACCCATCATGGATATGTATATGAAAATAAAACATGTGAAACTATTTATACAATGCATTGCAATTCATAAACAAAATTTAAATATTGTTAATATACATAGTAATGCTATATTAAAGAACTGCTGATGTACCAATTTCGACAAATTATATGAAACGCCAAACTACTCAAGTAGTACCGAACTGCGTAAAAGAAACATCCTTATAACTCCAAAAATAATAACTCTATTAACTAACAATTAACTGCGTCGGATTAAGCGTCTCATTTCCAATTAAAATATACCTCTGAATTGAAATTTGAATGAAATACAGGGTCATGAAAAATCGAAGAATGTGGAAAACAGGATTACAAATATCTCGGCAACTAATAATCCGATAGACTTCGTTCTATATGCAAAATGTGTGTTATTTTATTGCCTTTTACGTCCATTCCTTAGAACAAAAAAATTCGAAAATTTTTATATACCTTTCATCAGAACGAATTTTTCGAGAGTCCGAAAAAAATAGTTCCGGATAATCGAGGTTGCTGATTTTAAATAGGGTTCGTCCCATACTTACATACTAACTACATACAAAATTTCAAGTCTCTATCTCAATTTGTTCGGGAGATAGAGCGTTTACAGACAGACAGACAGACAGACAGACGGACGGCAAAATTTTTTTTCTAAAAATATGTTTTTCGAAATCTCCAGTGTCTAAAACGTGTAAATCCGTCAAAAATTTTTTTTCGATTTTCAAAACGGTTGCAAGACTTACCCTATACTACGTATGATGGGTAAGTAAAAATACTTCTAACTTTAATCAAACATAAATATGATAGCAAAACTGTAATGCATCTGCGTCTAAAAAAAGATCTTATCAAATGAATCAAATAAATCATAGGTTACCCAGTTCCTTTAATCCTGATTAATTCTTACTAAAGCCACCAGTAAAGATAGATTATATAAGAAATGTTCTGATAATGTGATAAATCGGTCATTATCAGACGATTTCGGGCGATGAACTCGGACTTCTCTATATTAAAATGTTTTATATATTTTTTTATTATTCAGCTACAAATGATGGTGTGGTTATAAAATCAATTATTTAGTTATGAATTAAACATTTATTTAGAAATAAATTATGAATTTTTTAATGGTAACTTTTAAATATCTTTTTATGGACATAAAATGTGCAAATCTACGTATAATTTTGAGTATACTGAGTTAATGTCTGTAAACATTTATTAAGTGTGGAATTCGTTTTGCGAAAGGTTTCTGGAAGAAATTTTGATAATATGCATCCAAGTGCAATGTGCAATGCATAAAAATCTAGTCATCTCGGATGCGCCCATTTTCACTTTCTTCTATCTTTACAAGAAGATAGAATGGATTCATGAAAATTTTCGAATTCCGATTTTCAACTGATTTACACGTTTTAGAAGCCAGCGATTCCAAAAAACATGTTTTTACAAAATGTCTGTCTGTGATTCTATCTGTATCTGACACAAATTTTGAGGCCGCTCTATCTCAAGAACTAATTAAATTAATACACATAATTTAATAAAAATTTCTATTCAAGTAGTATAATATAAATATAAATTTATGTTGATTAGTCTTTGGTGTAAATCGCTCAACAGGAGGTGCTGATATGATGCATTATGCAACAGCTTTATCAAAAGAACTATTGCATAGATTTTCATCAAACATCAGATTCAGTTAAACCTTAATATGAATTGATTCTGTGTATGTTTTGATATCAATCACCGAACAGGTGATTTTCCCGGTTCTCGCAATAACTCTATCTCAAGAACCAACACTGTAAAAAAAAATCTGCAAAGTTACTAAACTTTTTCTAGGAAACTGGGATTCCAAAAACATTTCCTGTAACGGTAACAGCAAAAATTTAAGTTTCAGAATCAGTTACTCGAAATTTTCCTGTAACCTTTACATGAAAAGTTCTTGGAATCCCAGTTTCCCAAAAAGTTTAGTATCTTTACAGATTTTTTTTTTTTTTTTTTTACAGTGAATGAACGAATTTTCATTAAACCTCAGATGCAGTTATACCTTGATAAATATTATTGCTGATTATGTCTTGGCATAAATCGCCCAACAGGTTGCATTTTTCTCGATAGCCTTAACAGATTTGTTTAAAGAACTAATGCACGGATTTCATACCTTTAGAATTCTCACGATGGGCTTAGGTTGTCATTTAATTTTGGCATTGTGCTAGTGAATTTTGAAGCATAACGTGTACACTGTAAAAAAAAATCTGCGAAGGTACTAAACATTCCAACTAGGAACCAAGGAAACTAGGATTCCAAGAACTTTTCATGTAACGATAACAGGAAAAATTCCTGTAATCGATTCTGAAACTTGAATTTTTGCTGTTGCCGTTACAGGAAAAGTTCTTAGAATCCCAGTTTCCAAGAAAAAGTTTAGTATCTTTGCAGATTTTATTTTACAGTGTATGAGACAGAAGAGTATTTTGGGGATCGCCCCATCCGACTAGTTAAAATTTGATCAACACTATATAGGTTCTGTTCCTCGTGATAATTCAGTTCCATAATAAGAGAGATATCGTCAACTATGATTCACTAATTTTGAATAACTGTTTTTTAATGTAGTCATCATTCTTTTCTTTAGTTGCAATCGGCTGCTCTTCAGGATCACATACATCAACAATAACAAGTGATGTGGTTCACTGTAATTAGCTTGTTTATTATAAGTTTTTAATGTTGCCAAAAATGATCTTCAAGCAGTTAACATTTTTCATAAATAAAAATCTGTAACGTTACTAAACTTTTTCTAGGAAACTGAGATTCCTAGAACTTTTTATGTAATAATAACAACAAAATTTTTGTAACAGAATCCATTACATGAATTTTTTCTGTTACCGTTACATAAAATATTCCAGAAATCCTAGATTCCGATAAAAAGTTTAGTAACTTTACAGATTTTTTTTACAATGTATTTATTGACTACAATAAAAAAATCTATTGCGTTTTAATTGCTTAAAGTAAAAAAAATATTTTTCGTGGTGAACATTTTTGCATTTAACGACTTTTTAAACACTGTGAAAAAATTTGCGGCATTTTGTAAAGTCATTTGACCGTTTTTTTAATAGTTACATAATCGTACACTGTAAAAAAAATTTTGTAAACGTACTAAACTTTTTCTAGGAAACTGAGATTCCAAGAACTTTTCTTGTAACGGTAACAAGAAAAATTCATGTAACCGATTCTGAAACTTGAATTTTTGCTGTTACCGTTACCGGAAAAGTTCTGGGAATCCCAGTTTCCAAGAAAAAGTTTAGTACCTTTACAGAATTTTCTACAGTGTAATTTAACTATATTCTAACCGTAAAACGGGCTCACTAATGTGGTCAGAATAGACACAAATTACGGTTGTAAAACCCTTTTCGATAAAAACGATCGAACGACTGGAAAGATTACTGCAAATTTTTAACAGTATAGTGGTCATTGTTTTCAGTGACAATGTTGGTCATTCTAGAACGGGATACATCCTTTTGAGACCGTTCGTCACGGAAACTGCTTTTCTACACATTGTAAAAAATGGCAGATGCTGCTTAATCAACAAAAATGTAATATACCAAGACTGAAAACATAGACTAACCTCTTCCAATTCATTGAAGATTCCGATAAGCGTTTTTTTAAGTTAAAAACCTTGAAAAACTGTTTAGTTTTGAATTTTAACTCTAGAGATATCGAAAGTTTGAGTCAAGTTTTATAAAAATATTTCACACCAGAAGTTTTATTTTAAAAAGTTTAACTTTATTATTTAACGTTTTTCTTCTTTGTATCTTATAAACTTATTTCGTAATCAAATTTCTGGTTTGAAACGAAACATATTCATATGGTAGTCATCAAAATGAGGGCTCTTGGTAGTTCTAATGTTAAAGACAATTTATAAAAATAAATTTTTAATAGCTTCCTGTCATTTTCGGACACTTTTCTGAATAGCATTTACAATACAATAATCGATTTTCTTAAATGAGAATATCAATTTTTCGGATGCTATCAATTCTCAGGTGAATATTCTGATATTCGGAAAACATTTTTAACAGACTAACATACAATATTGATAGCATTAACATTAATATGAAAATTAATACAATTTTGTTACGATTGCATCCATAAATTCGATTATGCATCTGATAATATTTATTTGACATTGATGGAATTCCAAAAATTGATTTTCCTGATACAGAGAAGGAGACATTAAAAAACTGCTACACGGAAAAAAATACATACACATATATATATATAAAGTTACAAAAAGTTTTCTAGGAAACAGGGATCCTAGAACTTTTTATGTAACGGAAACAGTAAAAATTCCCGTAACACATACAGATTTACGCTCAAAAATTAAAAAAAAATCTGTGAGGTTACTAAGTTTTTTTTAGGAAACTGAGATTTTAAAGAATTTTTATGTAATTGCAACCCAAGTTGCAGATAAAATTTTAGTAGGATAATTGTAATTTTAGAAGATTCATTTGTAAAGTTAGAGATTTCTGTAGCTTTACAAAAATTAGTTTTGTAGATTTACATCTTTTCTTGTACAGTGTGCAGATAAAATGTTAGTATGCATACAGATATCGGCAACTTTACACCTGTAGGATTACAGATTTTTTTCCAGTGTACGAAACGTTTTTGAAAATTCCGGGCAGGTAATAAAAATTTAACTTTATAAATTCTTCTTTAAATTTCAAAAATAAATTATTATCTGAAACTTGTAAAGACAAAGATGAACGTATCGGAATCTTGAGTGACTTGGAGCAGATTATTCCATATTTGCCTTCGTGGTTATTGTACATATTCGTAGAAATATTCGTATTAAGAAATATTTATCGTTTTTTATAGTAAATTTTTCTTAGTATTTCAAATTATTGTATTGATAAAGTGTACTACTTTCCGATGTTTCTATTTGAATAATATATCACAGGTGTTAGTAATTTAATGGAGAAGCACTTCCTGTGAATACTGATGCGGGAATTTATATTAAAACTAAGCCCACCCTTAAATTGAACAATACTGAATTCTATAAAAGCCAATATTGGCCAAGACGTAGGAAAGATATCACCAATGCAAACACTATTGGGAAAGTACTGATTTTGTTATTATAGTTGTAAAACTGCATATTTTCTGATTATTTTCTTATTTAAGCTGAAGAATTATGTGACTGCATTAAATATTCTAAACAGCTTTATGTCACTTCATAGGTAAAACCACAGAGTACGTAACAGAGCCTCAACTCGACTTGAAAAGAACGCCCTCAGTGGATCACTTAAAAACTAAACCATCGCGTTGGGGATTTTTATCCTCGTGATTTCTGTTTAACTGTAACCCTATTCTGGTTTGGCGCTTCTTGCTGAATGCTGATTTGATTATCTTTGCACACGTGCTTATGCTATTTGATCTTAGATTTCCGCGCTTATATTGATTCGTAATTATTACCGTTATTATTCTTGAATTTTCAAGTTTAAATTATTAGGTCGTTATGTTACGAAGAGACACGTGTATTGTTTGCAAGACGAATGCGTCAAAGTTATTTCATATTAAAATAATTCTTTCATAAATTTCAAAACAAGAAGCAGCAAGCCGTCGCTGTATTTTTTTTCTTTTATCATTTGTCGCCAAGGAAGAGATGTTTCGCCGAATTAGCAATCACTCTTATGTTATGATCGTAGTTTCAGAGTCATCCGCTCGTCTCGCTACTGTCTATGCGTAATCCCATGTTAAACAAGTTGCCATTACAGTGTATGAAAGTTGATTCTCTGTTACTACTCTGTGGGTAAAACTCTTGAATGCCTTATTAAGATAAGTAATTTTGTGGAATAGTCTGACAGGATGAAGGGAAACCATGCAATGCATGTCTCACAAACTAAAAATCTTACATACCTGTCGATAAGCGTTTGTTAAATAAAACAAAACACAATTTACAAATGGTTTCCTCAAACGTTATTAGAAACAACCCAAAACATTTTGTACTTTATGCATCCCTCAAATGATTCATTTACAATATGTATGTATATTTAACCCTTTAATGGGGAGCTTTTCTTGTATGCAAACAACTGTGTTTTGAATTTAATAGATTTTTTTAATTTGTATATTCCAAATTCACTTCAGGAAATAAAAAATAGCAATATTTGCTTTTTTTAATAATAGACATTTTGTATTTAAATAAAGCGAAAATAAACATTGAAACTTTTTCGTGTAAAGTCAGATTCTCTGAACTACATAATTTCTACTAGAACGCATTCTATCATTGAAAATAAAGGTTTAAAAAGTTGTTCTAATTAAAATTACTGCAATAACTTCCACAAAATTACAGTAATAACTAAAATCCACATTATAACCACAATAATTAATGTTAAACACAATAACAAACATTCTTAAAATTACTGTAATAATTAATATCCACAAGTCCATACCTCAAAGAGTTATAGACTTGTGGATTTAGTCAATTGCTGTAATTAATTAGAAATACGGGGTAAATCAAGCTAGAGGTCATATTGGGAGGACCAAACACAAAGTAATCCAGTCTGTTGTTTACAGACATATCCATTTCCCTTGCTATCCATTTATCTTAATATAGTGTGATTTGTTGAGTATAATCAGTCATGGTAACAATCTGCTTAGAAATTAACAGCAATTTGCTTCAATTTTAATTTCTTTACAAAAGGTTACAACTTTCATTCTCTTATAAAATAACCTTAAGAACTATGATTTTCAAGAAAATATTGTTATGACTGGGCTTATTATGATTATTTGTAGTTTTTTAAGTAATGTTAAAATTTTTGGATCCTTTCGAGCAATTTTTGTTGCTAATGTGAAATATCTGTAGGAAAATTATTCTTTTATTTATCTCCATTTAGAAAAAAAAAAATACTTCCTTTCTCAAGCAATATTTGGCTTTTCCCTTTAAGCAATTTTCTTAAAGATAAATGCAACATTACTTTTTTCTTTTTCAACTAAATCATGTCTTTCTAATAAAATAAAACCGAACAAAATCTGAAAGACTTGATGAAAATGACTAATTTAATAAACAAAGTGAATTTAAAAAAACTTCGTTTGGAATTACTGCAAACTTTTAAATACAGTATTAATTAATTATTCATAGTTCATTTCATAGCCATTTAATTTAATCAGTATTATTTTTTTCTTTCAGAAAAAGTTGTGATGTATAATATATTCTAAGACTTTGCAAAGAGTATGTGCTCTTATCAGTATTGATCATCAAGATCTGTTCGTCTTTCAAAACTATTCTTGTTTTCATATAAACAGGAAAGGGAACTTCATGTATAATTGATTTAATAAAATAAAAATCTACGCTATCTAAGACATTTCTGAATATTTTACTACATTAGAACTCATTAATTACATTAGAGTTCATGTAATATTTCTTAGAGAAAGAAGATAAAGAAAGTAACTTTTCAATGCTATTTTATACATTTAAAAAATGATTCGATTAGAAGATTGATGGAATTTTTAAGATTTTACAGAACTGTCGTTTTAAAAAATGATTATCTAATACAAAAAAGAATGTTGATATTTAGGGTAGACCGGGGCTTATGGGCACATATATTCTTCAATATAATTTTTTCCTTTTATTAATTTTATTAAAAATTTTACTTTTTTTATTTTGTATATTCAGTGTGTCTTAAAGCATAAACATGAATTAATAAAATATATTTAAAAAAATAATTAATAGCATCTACGTAAAGTTCATCTAGGCAAAGAAGGACATTCAGTTATTGTGCCAACGTGCCCCGTCAAACCGGTTAGCTTGGCCCTCTAAATAGATTCGATTTTGTATTTCTTGCGATGAAAAAACAGTTAAAATATCAAATGCAATTATAACTTTATATATGAAAGCTGCAAAGGATAAAGAAAAAGAGATTTATTTTATTCAAATTTATCACAGGATTTTGGATCCTTTGATGCTGGAACCGTGATTGCTATAGACAACAGGATACTGATATAGAATATGATTTGTAGTTTTCTGTAGTGCTTGGTTTGTAAAACTATTTTCTAGTTGAACGGAAGTTTTTACAAAATTAGACTTAAGTTTCCTTTCCATTTCTTGTATCAAAATCTGGTGAGTCAGAGACTAAAGAAATCATTAGAAGAGGTGAGTAAACATGCCTCGGATCAAATGCGCCAACTTGATCCATTTCGCCATCTTTCTCTTTTTGCTTGAATTTAAGTTTCTTTACAAAAGTTACAATATTCATTCTCTTATAAAATAATCTTAATTGCTATGATTTTCAAGAATATGTTGGTATGATTGGGCTTATTAAGATTATTCGTAGTTTTTAAAGTAGTATTAAAATTTTCGGATCCTTCAGAGCAATGTTTATTGCTAATATGAGAATCTGGAGAATATTTATTCTTTTATTTATCTCCATTTAGAAAAAAATACCGTCTAACGACAGTCTACTGTCTAATGACTCTAAACAGTGTTTTGCTTTTCATTCAAAGCATCTTACTTGAAAAATAAATGAACATCCTTTTTTTCCACCTCAACAAATTTATGTTTTTTCTAATAAAATAAAATAGAACAAAATTTGAAGGACTTGATGAAAATAACTAATTTAATAAAGAAAGTGAGTTTAAAAAAAACTTCGTTTCGAATTACTGTAAACTTCGAAATACAGTATTAAGTAATTCTTCATAGTTCATTTCATAGAAACAGACATTTAATTTAATCAGTCTCTATTTTTTCTCCCTGATAAAAAGCTGTGATATATAATATATTCTAAGACTTTGCAAAGAGTACCTAGTAGGGTTTGAAATGTCGTAAAATGTAGCTCCAGCTGGATTGACGTGCCAGGTTTGATATTTTTGTCTTATACTGGAGATTTTGACATGGAGATTCCAAATATCTTAGGTGCCATTTTTTTCTTGCACGTTTTTGGGGTTATTTTTACGGTGGCATACAAGATGGCTGCCATTTACTGACTTCTTTAATATTTGTTGAATATTAATGACTAATATGTCAAACTATATGTTTTCGGGGTCAAGAAATACAAATTTTAAACAAAATTAGGAGTAAATTGAGTTTTTTAAGTATTTTAAGTGATAAGATGCAAATAAATTACAAACATATGAAAGACATCGGATATACTACAGTTTTATTAATCAGTTATACACAACCAAAATATTTAAATGAAACAACATAAATAACTGAAAATATTAAAAATAATTATTAAAAACTGCATTTATATGTATACACACTACTGGGATATCACGTATCCTCTTCTGAATCGCTATTATCACTGGGATGGTATTGATAGTCCTTTGTCCTTTGTATTATTGCAGTCACTGCATTTGCAAAGGGTAGTACAAACCAAAGAGTTCTTTAAACAGGAACATTTCCCAACTGTACATGTTCTTTCACACTTGCATTTCACAAGTTCAATAACGCCTTTAGGCACAGGTAACTCCAGGGATTTGACTGGAGTAATTTCTCCTTAGCTATCTATTTCTTAAACCATTTCCAATAAGTGGGGGTACAATAGGTTGGGGATTTTTGTAGCCCTTTCCAGTGGTGCAAATTAAGTTGGATCGTAGAATATGTGGCTTCAGTGTTCCAATAGTTGGTGGTAATTTCTCTCCCTCAAAACTTTTAGTTCTGAAAAGGTGCCATCTTAGCTCGGAAATGCTTGAAAAATTACTATTTCTGAAATAAGTTGGTGAATTTTTCAAATAACAACAGATTGGATAATGGATCAACGTTAGGTTCCCTAAGTTCTTGAAAAGCTGTTACAATATTATCATCACACGGAAGACTGATATATACTTTTATCCACTTTTGTTTTGAAATGCCCAGAAATTTTCCTACCCACTCTCCACCAGTATATGAATGTAAACCTAGTAAACCTTTGCTTTTATGATCACCTATTGCTCTACATCTTTCATTAATATTAATTTTCCTATGTTTGTTGCCTCGACCAGTAACAAAATTGATTTCACTGTTTACTAGATGATTTGAAACCAAGTCAATCAGCAGTATGAAAATGTCTGTATCTTGTGAAAATACATCTATCTCACAATTATCGTGATAATTAACTGTATCAAGTACATGCAGAGGTATAATGGTGTCTGCTTCTTCATGTTTATGATCACATAATTTTGAATCATAAACATTTGCTTGATTACTGTATGCTTTATTGCCAAAAACGACAACAATTTTCTTGATGCTAACAGTAAAAACCTGTAGTAACTTATTCCCAAGATATTTGGTTAGCTGTGATTTTGTTTCATTGTGTGAAAGGAACGTCTTTAATGATACTAAAGATATATTGGCACTATTTGAAATAGTAAATTTTATAGGTTCTGTTGCCCCTAATCTTTTCTTACGAGTTTGTTTCTTCAATGAGTTTTCAAGGTATTGATCAAATATTATTCTCCCCTCAGTGTATCTGTTTGTCATTTTTATTATGATTTCGGTAAAAGCATTTGCAAAGTCCTCACAAGTTTTCACGGCAGGTATCTTTTTTATTGATTGTACGATTGCCATTCAATCCATAATACACACTTTTTTCATTGGAGAAGTAATCAAATATTTTAGTGTTTGAAGCATGGCAGAACGATTATATTGCTCTATTTCTACCAGAAATGAACTT
Source organism: Maratus speculifer (assembly GCA_964019185.1). Classification (NCBI taxonomy): domain Eukaryota; kingdom Metazoa; phylum Arthropoda; class Arachnida; order Araneae; family Salticidae; genus Maratus; species Maratus speculifer. The sequence continues at coordinate 73,040,487 of OZ025297.1, read as the reverse complement.
TGGCCAGATGGAATATGAAGATATCTATTAGAAGAAAACAATGATCTTGAAATACCGAAAACTCGTAGTTTCTAATTGCATCTTTGGGTTTGTAGACATTTGAGGCCTGGATTTTTAAAAAACAAGAAAACAAGCAAGAAATTGCCCATCTTCTCGGATTTTAACCAATTTATCATCAATGTTAAATGCAGTCTTCTTGTTACAAGTATACAATGTCTTTAATTATTTTTTTATTAGACGTCAAAGCGACAATTTAGAATATTTATTCTGTTGTCTATGTAGCAAATTCTTTAAATCCGAATTTACCTTTTTGGTCACGATTCAGAATATCATCTTTCGCATATGATGGAACTTTCATAGATGATGCAACATTCATTGGTGTGGTATTATCTTGGAAAGGGTTTCCTAGGCAATGATTTCGAATACTCTCCTTGACGATGGATGCATTGTGAAAAATTCTTAGTGAGATAGATGTCTGAAGTTGATAGTGTTTCCATGGCTGCTTAGAAATTTCATTTAGACAGTACTTTTTAAAGATACTTGAAACAATGCGGAAAACATCTGGAGCACATAAGAAGTACCTTTCGAGGGCGCTTTTATTATGAGTTAAATTAATAACTTAACCAATATTCTTCAATTATTTGATCTCTTAAAGAAAAACTGTAGCTTCAACTTCACAATTGTACAATTTCTCACGTAGTAAATTGCATTTTTTTTTTTTTTTTTTTTTTTTTTTTCCAGAGAAAGAATTTTTATAGAATGCAGCAGTATTTCAAAGAGAAGATCTTAGCATGCCAAAACGATTGTCATGTGAAATTCTAAGCATTTACTGTGTTTCTTTACTCGAAAAATCTGACGAACTGTTCTAGGAGATTACAGGGGAATTTCGTACATATGATATCAAGGACACTACCGTCAATCTATTTTGCTAGTGCATTGAACACAAACATTAATCTCTCCTACTCGGAATAACCACTTTTGATTGCTGGTAGAATTTACAGTGTATATATTGTGGAGCTAACTCTGACTCCCCGAATTTTGCTCGTTTTGCAGCGTAATTTTTTAGTTTTTCGAAATTGTCTATTCTAGATTTTTGAGATAAATATCAACCTTTCTCGCACACTAAACAATTTATTGTATATTCACAACACAGTCACTCTTATTAATAAGTATCTTCCAGAAAACATCTAGTTTTTCACATATGCATCAAAAGCAAAAATCAGCAATATTAGCAAATTTGTAAATAAATAATAAATAACACAATTTACGCCTATTTTGATTGCAGATTTGTATTTCTTGACCCCAAAAACATATAATTTGATACAATGGACAATAATATGCAACAAATATTAAAGAAGTCAGTAAATGGTAGCCATCTTGGACGCCATCTTGAAAATCACCTCAACAATGCGTCAGAAAAAAATGGCACCTAAACTATTTGAAATCTACATGTCAAAAGCTACAAAATAATCAAAAAATATCAAACTTGGCACAAAAATCCAGCTGGAAAACATTTCAGACCCTACTAACCTACCTTTTCAGTTTTCATCATTAAGATGTATTCGGCTTCCAAAACTATTCTCGTTTTCATATAAACAGGAACGGGAACTTCTTGTATAATTGATTTAATAAAATAAAAATCTCCGCTATCTAAGACATTTCTTAATATTTTGCTTCATTAGAACTCATTAATTACATTAGAGTTTATGTGGATATATTTTTATAAAAAGAAGATAAAGAAAGTAACTATTTGGAGATGTTTTATACATTTAAAAAAATTGATTTAAATGGAAGATTGATGGAATTTTTAAGATTGTACGGAACTATCGTTAAACTAAAAATATAGAAAAGGAAGTTGATGGTTAGAGTAGATCGGTGCTTTTTGGTCTTTTAGGTAGCTTTCATTACAAAAAGTAAAAAGCTACCTATTGCAGCCGTCCGGAGGAAAACACTTCCGGAAAATTTTGGTATATTTTCACCGATCATGACCCCCAGACCCCAAAACCACCCTCCGTTCAAATGTTGACATATATATATATATATATATATATATATAACCATATATATATATATATATCTGATTTTTGTCATGCGATAACTAACGTATTTATGAACCGATTTGAATGAAACTTGGTATGTACATAGTACATACAAATGTCTCGACCGAGTTCGTTGGTCAGCATCATCCGCCATTTTGTTTCAAAATGGCGGCCATTTTAAATTTTTTAAAAAATTTAAAATTTAAAATTAAATGCGAAAAAATTAAAAGTTGAAAAATATTTTCATTTTACGTGTTAGAACTTAACACAAAGATTCCAGAACACTTTTTATTTTGTCTATATCTTAAAAAATGATTGAATTATAGCACTTTGAATTTTTCTTATGGCTGACATTTTGAAACGATCTGATTTTTGTCACGTGATAACACGCATACTTATGAACCAATTTCAATGAAACTTGGTATGTACATAGTACATACAAATGTCTCGACCGAGTTCGTTGGCCAGCATCATCCGCCATTTTGTTTCAAAATGGCGGCCATTTTAAATTTTAAAAAAAAATTTAAATTTAAAATTAAATGCGAAAAAATTAAAAGTTGAAAAATATTTTCCTTTTACGTGTTAGAACTTAAAACAAAGATTCCAGAACACTTTTTATTTTGTCTATATCTTAAAAAATGATTGAGTTATAGCACTTTGAATTTTTCTTATGGCTGACATTTTGAAACCATCTGATTTTTGTCACGTGATAACATGCGTACTTATGAACCGATTTCAATGAAACTTGGCATGTACATAGTACATACAAATGTCTCGACCGAGTTCGTTGGTCAGCATCATGCGCCATTTTGTTTCAAAATGGCGGCCATTTTAAATTTTTTTAAAAATTTAAAATTTAAAATTAAATGCGAAAAAATTAAAAGTTGAAAAATATTTTCCTTTTACGTGTTAGAACTTAAAACAAAGTAACCAGAACACTTTTTATTTTGTCTATATCTTAAAAAATGATTGAGTTATAGCACTTTGAATTTTTCTTATGGCTGGCATTTTGAAACGATGAGTTCTGATTTTTGTCACGTGATAACACGCGTACTTATAAACCGATTTCAATGAAACTTGGTATGTACATAGTACATACAAATGTCTCGACCGAGTTCGTTGGCCAGCATCATCCGCCATTTTGTTTCAAAATGGTGGCCATTTTAAATTTTTTAAAAATTTAAAAATTTAAAATTAAATGCGAAAAAATCAAAATTTGAAAAATATTTTTCTTTTACGTGTTAGAACATAAAACGACGATTCCAGAACACTTTTTATTTTGTCTATATCTTACAAAATGATTGAGTTATAGCACTTTGAATTTTTCTTATGTCTGACATTTTGAAACGATCTGATTTTTGTCACGTGATAACGCGTGTATTTATCAACCGATTTCAATGAAACTTGGCATGTACATAGTACATACAAATGTCTCGACCGAGTTCGTTGGCCAGCATCATCCACCATTTTGTTTCAAAATGGTGGCCATTTTAATTTTTTTTAAAAATTTAAAATTTAAAATTAAATGCGAAAAAGTTAAAAATTGAAAAATATTTTTATTTTTCGTGTTAGAACTTTAAACAACGATTCCAGAACACTTTTTATTTTGTCTATATCTTATAAAATGACTGAGTTATAGCACTTTGAATTTTGCTTATGGCTGACATTTTGAAACGGTCTGATCTGAACGATCCACAATGTTGCTTTAAAATGGCATACACTTTATGATATCGTAAAATTTGGTGACTCTCTAAATCGCTTAAAATAAAATCAAGTTGAATAAAAGATGACTAATTTCTAAAAATTCCTATTAATATTCAGTCTTGACAAAAACTAGTTTCAATCTTATAAAATCACTAATTTTATAAGATTATTTCCACTAATTTGAGCTTAGTGTTTTTGAACAATGTAACTTACCTTAAAATAAATAAATAAATATATAAGTATATGAAAGCTACCTCTTCCTCCCGGCATTGCCGGAAGGACTTTTTTCAGTATTTTTTTTCTTTTTAATTTTATTTAAAAATTTATTTATTTTTATTTATTTTATACATTCAACGTGTCTTAAAGTAAAAACATGAAATGAGAAAATATAAAAAAGATTAATTAATAGTATCGACGTAAATCAAATATCAGTTCGAAATACTTCCAAACTTCTAAATAGATTATTATGACATTTTCGATTTTTTATTTTAGAAATAAAAACCATTTTACCTAATTAGCATCCAAATTTTCGCATCTTTTACCTGTGAAAGAAGTTTGATATGCAATACAATCGAAAACTTTGCAAAAACTTTTTTTCTCTTTAGAAGGCGTTTACTTTTTGGAAACCTACATTTAAATACATACTAAAGCTTTATTCATAACTAATCAAGAGAAAAAAATATGCCTAAAGAATAAACAAATATTTTTCGAAGACTTTTCAAATTTTAAATCGTTTTATTAGAGTTCATGAACAATTATTTTAAAGAAGAGATAAATTAAAAAGAAAAAACTCTAAACATTTAAATATTTTGAATAAGTTTTTGGGTATTTAATTTTTTTTTTCTTTAGAAAACTTGTAAAATTTAAGCAATAGATGCAAATTATATTAAATTAGTAGAAACAATTGACAGTGATGCAATAAATTACGTTTATGAATTACATTTGTAAGATTTCGCAAAAAGATTTTTTATAATATGGATAACGGTCAGCATAAAAAATAATAATTTAGCATGTTAAGTCACATTTCATAATATTTTATTTCATTTGTTTAGATAAATTATTAAAATGATTATATTACTACAAATGACATTAAATATATACTATTGCTATTATGTACATAAAAACTTTTATTCCTGTTAAAAATTTTATAACTATAATTCTGGCACAGTTTCAACTATCATAAAACTGATCTCGCATTTATTTATGCAAAGGTTAGATTTATTTAAAATTACCAATCGATATAGCAAATAACTAACGAACAAATTATAATCAAAGATTGGTCATCTTTCTGTAAAGAAAACATTAAGTAGGCATTAATTAGACCTCTGTACATTTTTTTGCAGTTATAAATTCTTTTACAGAAATTTATTTATTACATTTGTTCTCGTTTCAAAAGCTCTGATTTTTCTGAAACAATATTATGAGTTTCCCTTGATAAAATTTCATTACTCATAGTATGCGAGAGAGTTTTTAGCTTTTACAAAGAAAAGTTTTCTTTTAGTAAAATTCAGTTTATTATAACTTTAGCATGTCTTTTTAATAAAATACCTCTGAACAATATCTTCAGAACTAAAAGAAGCTTACTAAATTAACAGAGATAAAGAAATAAATCTTCAATCTTAATCTTTTGCACATTCCTAAATATAATGTAGTTCTTAATAACTCATTTCATAAGAAAAAATGTATTTAATTTAATCAACATACAATTTTGGTCTTGCTTTGTTTGAGGAAGAAGTGTAATTAATAAAATCAAATTCTTCGCGAAGAGAAATTTTTTGTCCCCTTCGTCAGATAGTTTTTGGCCTTCTACATAGTTTTATTTGCTGGAAAAAATTACCCAATTCAGTTAAACTGAAACTTTATTTATAATTATTTTACATAGAATTTTTTTAATTGTAGTTAAATAAGAAAAAATATTAACTGCAAACGCATTAATTTTTTCTTCGTTATTTTAATGTTCATGACAATTTCTTAAAAGAATGGAAAACAAAAAAATCCCTTCCAACTTTTTTTTTTTTTTTTTTTTTTTTTTTTTTTGTAGTTTTATAGCAGCTATTTTCAACTACTGTTCCGAGACAGAACCGTGTGCCGTATGTTGATGAAAATTATACTGCAAAATTTTAAGTGTTCTTAATTAAACTATAATTTTATTATTTCTATTAGTGAATTTTTAATATTTACAAACACAATACTTAACTAGTTAAATGAGGCAATCCCAAACCTTCCTTCTATCTCATACATATTAATACTTCCTGAAAACTGTAGCATAATAGTGCTATCGGTTAGGTTATTTACACCAAAATCTAATCAGCAATAACTTATGTCAACATCTTGCTGAATCTGAAGTTTTATGAAAATCCGTGAGTTTCTCTTTGAGATAGAACCATTGCGAAAATCGTAAAAGAATCTGGATAGAAGCAAAACCTGTTGAGCTATTTACTCCAAAACTATAGTAAACTAATTTATATTTGGGACTACCTAAATTTGATGTTTGATGAAAATTGGTGCATTAGTTCTTAAGATAGAGTAATTGCGATAATCATGAATAATGCCAATGTTGAGCAATTTGCACAAAAGAGTAACCAGTACCATATCATATTAAAGTCTAACGAAACCTGAAATTCGATGAAAAATGCAATTCGATTTTGAGATATAGCTATTGCGAAAATCGTTAAAAAGGCAGCATAGCAAGACGACCTGTTAGGCAATTCACGTCTGTGCGCTCCCGAAGTTTGACTAAGAGATCAGCGCCAACTAGCTGATAAATGATGTAACGCTCAGTTGAGCTTCGTTGTCCCTCGAACAACACGTCTGTATCGAGCGCCCTCGCTCTCAAATCAAAAGCTCATTTAAATGTTTGCCCCCTGGCAATAATCAATAAAAACCTATGGTGAAATAAAAACAGTCCACTTTTCTCTAACGCTGTCGACATATGGTCCTAGGCGACCGGAGAACAGCTAATTAAAAAATGACCACGTTAACTACTTTAAATCGCCAACGCGGCGTATTGAAAACAAAAGTAAATAAAATTACGAAATTCATTAATGAATATGAATGCATTCATCTAAAAGGATCGCAAGAAGAACAGCAAGAAGAACGACTCCGCTTAGAAAGCAAAAAGGTTTCTATTTTGGAAATTAAAACGTCATTACGGAATTTGATAGTGTCGTATACAACTCTTCCGGAAGATGTCGACATAACTGATTCTTTGGAACTAGCAACGGAGCTAGAGGATGAACTGGAAGATTCAGAGGTAAAACTTAACATTATTCTTTCTAAATATGAATGTGTTAATGTCAATAAAGAATATCCTACTGTTAGTAATAGCTTTAAAATTCCAGACTTACCTCTACCCAATTTTTATGGAAAATATGATGAATTTCAAAACTTTAAGACGCAATTTATGTCTATTATCGGAAATAATAAAAATCTGAATTCAACTCAGCAGTTATGCTACTTAAAGGGCTGTCTAAAGGGTGAAGCCAAAAGGCTTGAGTCAGCTCAAGATACTTACGAATCTCTTTGGCAATCTTTAGAAGAAAGATATGAAAATAAAAGAGCTGTCATTGATTGCCATATTATTAAACTACTTAATTTTTCAAAAGTACCCGATTCTCCTAACCATTTAATGCAGTTAATTGATAATACAAAATCTAATTTGCGTTCATTAAAATTACTTGAATTTGAATCTAATGAGCTGTCAGATGCTTTAATAATGCACATCTTGTTTCAAAGATTGGATTCTGAAATAAAAAAATCATTCGAAATGAAATTAAATAAAAACGAAATTCCTAAATTAGCTAGCTTTTTAAGCTTTTTGGAAGAAACAAGTGGTATTCTTCAAAATACTGTTATTTCAAAGGAACAAAAAAAGTCATATAATAATTGGAAATATGCCACTAAGCCAAACATGGAAAAATCCCTTTTAACAAAATCAAAACAGCGAAAAGGATGTATTTTAGGATGTACAGATTCGCATTCTTTATATGCATGTGAGAAATTTAAACAAATGAACGTGATAAAGAGATCAGAATTTGTTAAAAATAACAAATTATGTCAATCTTGCTTAAACAGCCATCTACCTAATCCTTGTTTATCTAAAAATAAATGCCTTTCTTGTGACAGCAAAGAGCATAATACATTACTTCATTCATTAAATGAAAATAATATCAGAAGGCAATTCATTGTTGAAGACCAGACAGATAGGCGCCAGATGGATTCCCCCCCCCTCCCTTTCTCCTGATAATCAAACATTTTTCGCGAAGGAAAATGAAATAAATAAATCTTGTGTAATTTTAAACACAGCTGTGATATATTTGAAAGACGGTTCTGGGGAATTTCAACCTTTAATTGCTGCATTAGACAATTGTTCGAGTTTGCATTTATTGACTTCTCATGCCGCAAATCTATTAGGATTGCGTAAACAAAAAACTCATATTTCCATTTCCGGACTTAATGATTTATGTTTAAACGCTAAATCATTTGTTAGTACGGAATTAACGAATGAAAACAAAACTAAATCTTATCAATTAGATATGTTAGTTGTTCCTAAAATCGCTAATCTACCACCCAAATATATAAATACGTCAAAATTAAAATTGCCGTCGAACATAGAATTAGCGGATAATAATTGGAATAAGCCGAAACGCGTACATGCACTGATTGGAGCGCGGTTATTCTATGAATTAATAGGGTCTAATAAAATTAAAATTGATGATTCCCAATTAATGTTAGTAGAAACGTTTTTCGGGCACGTTATATCAGGAGCTGTATACAATTCTATCTCAAATTTAAGGGAATATTCTGATTCTTGTTTTTTAGTAACAGATTATAAAAATTTGGAAAAAAAAATAAGCTCTTTTTGGGAAATGGAGCAAGTAAGTGAATTAAAACCCTTAGTTAGTGAGGAATTAAATTACTGTAATGAACATTTTTTAAAGACTCACTATCGGAAACCGGACGGCAGATATGTAGTTGAATTACCCTTTAAGATTCAAGTGTTAGATAATTCTCTGGAAGATTCAAAACAAATTGCCGCTAAAAGATTAAATCAGTTATGGAACCCTTTTAGAGCGGGATCCCAAATTAAAGGAATTATACTCAGAATTTCTAAAAGAATACACTACTTTAGGACACATGGAAGAAAATTCCGATGACATAAATCCTGATAAAGGATATTTTTTCCCTCATTACGGTGTTTTGCGACCATTAAGTACTACAACTAAACTGAGGGTTGTTTTTGATGGGAGTTGTAAAACTACTAATGGGAAGTCTTTAAACGACTTATTGTTTAAAGGAGGGATAATTCAGAATGATCTTTTTTCAATTATGATTCGTTTTAGAAAACATATTTTCGCATTTACAGTTGATGTAAATAAAATGTTTCGACAAATAGAAGTAAATCCGTCGCATACTAGATACCAAAAAATATTGTGGAGAGAAGGGAGGGAGGAACCTGACAAAATCTACACTCTGAAAACGGTCACCTACGGTTGTGCAAGCAGTCCATACCTTGCCACTAGAGTGCTCCAACAGTTAGCGGTAGATGAAGCCAACAATTTCCCATTAGCTGCCGAAGTTGTAAAGAACGATATGTACATGGACGATTGCCTATCAGGTGCATCAGACATTTCCGAATTTTTTGAAATTAAAAAACAATTAACAGACATCTTCAAAAAGGGTCAGATGGCCTTGCATAAATGGCGTTCTAATGTTATTGAAGAAATAAATCCTGATTATCAAACATTTCCCTTTAATCAAAATGCCGAAGAAACTTCAACAAAAACTCTCGGAATAATGTGGGACTGCACTAGTGATACATTTAACTTTAAAGTTATCGTCAACAAAAGTTCTGACTACACAAAACGCGAAATTCTAAGTCAAATTGCAAGACTCTTTGACCCCCTTGTCTTGTTCGGTCCTGTAATTTGCCGTGCAAAAATCTTCATGCAACAACTATGGTTGCTAAAGTGCGACTGGAATGATAAAATTCCACTTCATGTTGCTCAAGAGTGGGACAATTTCCTCAATTCACTAGTTCTTATAGAAACCATCAAAATACCCAGATGTATTCTTATTAAAGATGCATCACTTTTACATGGGTTTACTGACGCGAGTGAGAAAGCATTTGGAGCTTCCCTTTATCTTCAAACGAACACTGACTCAAATTCGCCTGTTTGCCACCTCATTTGCAGCAAAAGTAAAGTTGCCCCTATTAAAACTGTCAGCATACCGAGGCTTGAACTTTCAGCCTGTCTATTGTTGTGCCAACTTGCTCAAAAGGTAATTAGAGCTATGAAACTTCAAATCGACAAAGTCATACTTTGGTCGGACTCTACGATTTCCCTAGCATGGATAAACATGTCCCCACATCTTCTAAAAACTTTCGTAGCGAATCGAGTGTCTAAGATTCAAGAACTTACAAAAAACTACGAGTGGAGATATGTGCCGTCAAAACTAAATCCAGCGGATGTGTTATCCCGAGGTCAAGATGCAAAATCGCTTGCTACAAATAAACTGTGGTTTGAAGGACCCGATTTCCTGAAACAAGACATTGTGAATTTTTGTCCACAAAGGGACTCTCATAACAAAGACGAACAATTTTTAAAGGAACTAAAGTCAGTTCCGGTTCTCACTTCAATTATAAATTATGATTTTATAAACACTTTTCTTACCATTTCAAATAGTTATAGTAAATTAATGAGAGTGTTAGCATTTATTTTCAGGTTTGTCCACAACTGTAAAAATCAGAGTAAACTTAAGGATTCCTTAACTCTAGATGAACTAAGAGTTTCTAGAAATTTCTTAATTAAGAGAGCTCAAGGTGAGTATTTTTCATCAGAAATTTCGGCATTGAAAAAGGGCATGTCTGTCCCTGTAAAAAGTAAGTTGAGATTTTTAGATCCCTTCTTAGACAAAGATGATCTATTAAGAGTGGGTGGTCGTTTGACCAACTCAAATTTAAGCTATGACCGATCTCACCAAATCATTTTACCCCCAAGCAGTAAATTAACTAAAATTATCTTTCTTTATTATCATAAAAGAGACTTGCATGTTGGTCCTCAAGGGCTATTAAATAGTATAAGATAATTATTTTGGCCCATTAATGGAAGAAACATTGCTCGTCAGGTTGTACACGATTGTGTTCAATGTTTCAAAATAAAACCTTCAATTGTAAGTCAAATAATGGGTAATTTACCCCCTGAGAGAGTAATACAAGGGCCACCGTTTTCCAATGCAGGTCTTGACCTATGCGGTCCATTTTTTATTAAATATCGCAAACAGAGAAAAGGGATATTTAATAAAGTTTATGTGGCCATTTTCATATGCATGGTTACTAAAGCTGTGCATTTAGAACTACTTTCTGACTTAACTTCTGCTGCATTAATTGCAACACTTAAAAGATTTTTTGCTCGCAGAGGCAAAAGTAATACTATCTTTTGTGACAATGCATCCAACTTTGTTGGAGCATGTGCGGAACTAAAGAGATTATTAAATTCTATAAATAAAAACAATGATGATGTATCAAAATTTCTGTCATCCGAGCAAGTTCTCTGGAAATTTCTCCCCCCTCGTTCCCCAAATTTTGGAGGACTCTGGGAGAGAGGCGTCGGACAGTTCAAATACCACTTAAAAAGAACTATTGGTGTTACGAAATTAACCATTGAAAATTTTTTAACTATTACTACTCAAATCGAAGGTATTCTAAATTCGCGCCCTCTTTCCCCATTATCTTCTGAATTAGAAGACTATGAAGTTTTGACCCCAGGACATTTCTTGATTGGTAGACCAATTAATGCTCTTCCTGAGCCAAACTTGATTAATGTGAGAGAAAACTTGCTCGACCGATGGCAGAAAACTCAAAAAATCGTGCAACTAATTTGGAAAAATTGGTCCAATTCCTATTTAAGCCATTTGCAGCAGAGATCCAAATGGCTCTTTAAAAAACAAAATGTTGCACCAGGTATGATGGTTCTGGTAAAGGATGGAGACCTACCAGTTTGTAAATGGATAGTAGGTCGCATTTCAGAAATCATCAAGGGAAATGATGACAATGTTAGGGTTGTAATAGTCCGGACTCCATCCGGAACTTACAAAAGAAGTATCTCTAATATCTGTGTTCTACCAATTGTAAATAACGAAAATATTAATTAAGCTTAACCTATTTCTATTGAATTTATTATTTCTTATTATTGTATTTATATTAAGTGCTTTATGTGTAACCATTAATTTGTAATAGTATCTGTATGTTATTGTATATTTAATTGTTGTGTATCATTGAACTATCAGAATACTTCAATGGGGGCCGGTATGTGCGCTCCCGAAGTTTGACTAAGAGATCAGCGCCACCTAGCTGATAAATGATGTAACACTCAGTTGAGCTTCGTTGTCCCTCGAACAACACGTCTGTATCGAGCGCCCTCGCTCTCAAATCAAAAGCTCATTTAAATGTTTGCCCCCTGGCAATAATCAATAAAAACCTATGGTGAAATAAAAACAGTCCACTTTTCTCTAACGCTGTCGACAACGTCAAAAAGTGATCATCACCACTATCAGGAAAAAACTGAATTTAAAGTTTTATTAAATTCCGTTTTACTAGTTCTTGGAAGAGAATTCCCGCAAAATTTGTGTACAAACAGTAAGACAAATTCAAGAATAGACTGATATCCATTCCATAAAAACATGTTTTTCGGGTACTCTGACCCCTATAACTTGTAAATCCGTCGAAAACCGGAATTCGAAATTTTTCATAAATCTAATACCTTTTTCTTATAAATTTGAAGAAAGTAAAATTATAAAGTAAAATACAAAAATGAATTGTATTTTTTTTAATTTGTGATGTTTATGTTTAAATGAGTTTAGTTTTTTATAGAAATAAACTGTAAAAACTATAATAAATTACTAATAGAATCCTTGTATGAAAATTTTAAGTTATGTCCATCTAAAATTAAACTTTACAATAAAGTTTTACATAATCAAGTTGAATAAAAAAAAAATGAAGAAATTTGAATTTTGAAGCAAAATTTTGAAGCAGAAGTAAATATAACATATGTTTTTCTATATAGAATCTATAAAAACTACAGTAAACTGCTAGTAGAATCCTTGCAAGAAAAGTTTAAATTATGGTTATCTAAAATTTAATTTAATAACAAAGTTTTAAAATATCAGATTATAATTTAAAAAAGTTGAAGATGTATAAAGTTTAAACTACAATTTTGAAGCCGAAGTAAATGTTAAATTACGATAAACAGAAATTAAGTAAAAGCGAATACGATTTAAAAAATAATAACTTATTTCTCAATTTCAAATTGCAATAACTTGGTTTTTTCCTTTTTTTTTCCTTATCGTGATGTACATTTTTGTTATTAATAAGCAAATTAAAAATCTATGAAAAATATTAAAATATATAAGCAATTTAAAAGGTATTTAGATTTGTTAACATTGATTAGTTCTTTTTTTAACATATTAGAACAAAAATATGAAACACAAAAATGTACATCCGATGTGATTTTATAAGACAAGAATAGTTGAAGAAACTGTTTTATAGGTGTCTCAGTTATAGCCATTTCACATTAACTGAATCTCTTTTTTATTTTTAATTTATTTATTAAGCTAAAAAAATTTAATAACTAAAACGTATTTTAAATTCATCGTGAAAAATTAAGTGCTGTTCAAATTTTGAATAGGCTTTCATACATCTTTCAATTTTACTGAATTTCCACAAACTGAAGCTTTATTGCATAATTAATTAAATTGTGAAATTTTGTATCATCTAAATTTTATTGACAACCAAGCTCATTTAAATATTTAGTACAATTATCTTTAATTTCGTTTCTATCATAGAGTTCATGAAAATTTCTAACAGAATAAAGAAGAATGTCTCAAAGTATTTTTTGAATTTTAAAATGAGTTTCAAATATTTTTAAACTAAGATTTACTGAAAAATTATGGAAATATACAATAACATAAGGTTTGTGTAAGTGTTAATACAAGTTTTAATAACTTGTTTAATAGTGTATTATTGATACTGAGTAAGAAGTTACCATAAAGATGTTGATGAATGAGACATGGATCCAGCTATTGTGAAAGATAATCATAATTAAACCTGCTGAATCATTTATATGATCGCGGCTGTCATTATTTACGAGATGTTGTTGTATTATTATGTCGTCATTACACCACTATGAGTATTATTTTTAATGTATTATGGCATTATACGATATAAGGTATGTATTTAAGTAACGTAACTTTTTGGTGGCTTTTTAGCTTTCAAAAGATTAATCCACTATTTAATATGCAATTTGGTACGCAGTTATACTTGCATCAATAAGTAAACGTAACTTTTCAGAGTTGTTCTGCGTTAAGAACATAAGTAAATTTTGAAGTATAAGCATAAATCAAATACTTTAAACGAATTTAATAAATTAGCTAAAATCTTTAAAAACATTTAACATTTTAATGCACAAATACGTACAAACATGATAATTAAAAAAAAAAAAAAAAAAAAAACATACGGCCGTTTTGAGGATTGTTCAATTTCCTTCCTGAATACAAGTGAAAGAAAGAAAGAAGTTTCAAAATTGTTTTCTCATTAACTAATAAACTTTCTTTCTCCAATCTCAAAGATCCAATTCTCAACCATAATACCTGGGAAATTTCTACATTTTTTTGTGAGTGTGGCCTCCCTGACATTGGACAGACGAAACGTGCTTCTAGAATTAGGCTGAAAAAGCACCAGGATTATGTTAAAAGTCTGAATGTGAGAAATATACAATAGCTAAACTTTGCTGGAATTCCAGCCATCATTTTATTATCCACAGCCTAAAATTATTCAAAAATATAGATTGGTTTTGGATGTAAACTTTTACGAATCTTACTATATTTATAAACATACTCTTTCCTTAGTAAATGAAATAACCAGTACTCTTTTCTCTCAATACTGTGGACGGATCTTACGCAGTGGCATCTTTTTTTCCGCTGGTTCAAGTCAATTACGTCATTTTTTAGCTCACAGGCTATCATAGCCCGTGTGTTCTGTATGTACGTTCGTACGTTCGTGCGTAACGCGATAACTCATGATAAAAATATCGGATCCACTTGAAATTTTGTATATAGGTATATCCTGATAAGGCGCTTCCCTGATTAGTTTTTGGAGTTCATTCGATATGTATAAGGGGGGGGGACGGGGAGCTCATGCCCCTCCCCTTAATTGATACAAACGGGATTTTCATGCAGAATTAACAGTTTTAGTTCAAAATTTAAATATAGGATCATTCTGATGAGTCTATTCCGTGACTGGTATTAGGTGTTCATTGAATAAGTATCAGCAGGGGGAACGGGAGGGGGCTCATGCCTCTCCCTTTAATTGATATAAACGGGATTTTCATGCAGAATTAACAGTTTTCGTTAAAAATTTAGATATAGGATCATTCTGATGAGGCGATACCGTGGCTGTTATTAGATGTTCATTGAATAAGTATAAACAGGGGGAACGGGCGGCTCATGCCGCTCCCCTTAATTGATATAAACGGGATTTTCATGCAGAATTAATAATTTTCATTCAAAATTTAGATATAGGATCATTCTGATGAGGCGATACCGTGGCTGTTATCAGGTGTTCATTGAATAAGTATAAACAGGGGGAACGGGGGGCTCATGCCCCTCCTCTTAATTGATATAAACGGGGTTTTCATGCAGAATTAACAGTTTTCGTTCAAAATTTAGATATAGGATCATTCTGATGAGGCGAGTCCGTGGCTGCTATTAGGTGTTCATTGAAAATGTATAAACAGGGGGAACAAGGGTTCTAATGCCCCTCCCCTTAACTTGTATAAATGGATTTTTCAAGCAGAATTGTCAGATTTCGTTCAAATCCTCTGAATAGTTTTGGAAGTTTAATGGTTAAGTACAAAAGAGGGGAATAACTCGTCTTAAATTACATAAATGCTAAATGGGTTTTTATTAAGAATTATCCGATTTTCTCTGAATTTTGGATATAGATTTTTTATATGATAAAGCATGCCCTTGATAGTTTAAGAGGTTCAATGATTAAGTATAAAAAAGGAGAAAGAGGAAAAGCTGTTTCCCCTTCTTAATTTTTTTTCGAACGGAATTAACGAAAATACAAGGCTGTAATGTACAATTAGTAAGCGCAGCCTGTGAGCTCAATGCCATCAGTTTAACTGGGCAATATTCTTTTTTTTAAATATGCAAATCCTTGTTTTTGCTTTTCCAATCAGTTCGTTAGCCAGCACTCGGTGCTATAACGTAGGGGTTTTTTGAACCCATTTTAAATTTTTTTCTTCATTTCACATTAAGTAAGGGCATCCAAGAATCCTCGAAAGATCGTAAGTGATTTTTTTTATGTGTGTTTTGTTTGTACATATTTGTGCGTTAAAATATTGTTAAAGATTTTAGCTTATGTATTAATTTTGAAGTATGCCCATGGAGTTTTGCATGTTATTAATATATTACTTATTTAATAATCAACATATATTTCTATGGTTGTTGAACTTTTCAAAATTCAGTTCCCTTTTCAAATACATGTAGGAAATTTTCATTAAAATTAATCTGTCGAATACTTTTAAGAATACTTTTAAGAATCGTCTTTCTTTTTATTTTACTTCTAGATTTCATGAGAAATTTAAATAAAAATGTAACTGGATAGCAAGATTTCAAACAATTTATAAATAAATGACATATATTCTTCATTAATCATTTAATAATAAAAAATATACACCAAAAATCCATTTTTCTTCCACATTGTAATACACGATCTAGACATTGTAATCGTATCTTCCTAAAAGGGTAAAATCTTTAAAAATCAAGAATAAAGGCAAAAAATTTATTATCCTGTTTCATTTCACAAAACATGATTTAGATAATTAACGATTCTCTATTGCAAGAAGACAATGTAACGAAGAAATGAAAATATAGATGGCAATTTTCCAAGCAGGGTGTTACATTCCGTCTTGTTAAAAGTGAAAATAACGGATTACTCATAAAAATTTTACACTGCTTTAAAATGAAGAATTAGATTTTTACTGCGAAAAGTATAAAATGAATTGAAATTTAACAAATTATGCTATTTACCAGCATAAATATTTGTGTAAATAATAATTGTCAGTATTCTGTAAGGTCCCACTTGTCTTTTAATGAAATCTTATTGCTTAAATTACAATTATTTAAAGATGATATATTTTCATTTTTTGATAGAGAAGACTAAATTCCAATTTTCAGTGCAAAGCATGTATTATTTAAAATCATATATTTTTACAGTTTTAACATTTTTAAAAACCAGTTTCGAATTTAAACACTTTTCTCCGGAAGTGATTTCTGTGGCTCCGCGAGAGGGATGGGAAAATTATACAGTCGGAGGGGGGGGGGGATGCACTTTTAAACTCTTTAAAACACAAAATCTCAAATCTTCCGAAGCATGTCAATGCTCTGGTAAGGGGTGTATAATGTTAAAATTCAGTAAAATTCATTAAAATTCCCTAAAATTCAGTACTGTTTCAAACGACTCGGAAGTGCCAATTCCTATTTTTTTTCTTTTTTTAAGTCATTCACGATAATATTTCAAAACGTTAACAAACATGTGTTAATTCAATGTTCCTTTAATGATATTACTTCGACATTATACCATTCTTGATCTTCAATTTAAATTACCGCCCTGTTTTATTAATCAGAATAAATATGAGTTGATCTCGTTCACAATGTATTAATGTTAAATCAAATTTTTGTTATTCTGTAGTATAGCAATTGCTTGCGAATAGACGGGTCAGCTGAATGCTAAGTGACGATCGCTAAACGAACAGCAAATGTATAGCAGAACTAAAGAAAAACCAGAAAATTACACAATAAGTCGTTATAATTTAACATCACCTGAGAATAATATGATTCTATCAGCCATTTTTTAAAGGCTTTTTGGCATATGATTCTGGTTTCTTTCTACAATTTCAGGTAAATTATTCGCTATTGCATGTGGAACCAAATTAGATGTAATGCCGTTTCAATGTTGGAATGCTTTAAAATATGCAAATAGATCCTTACTATGTCAAAAAGCAATTTTTTAGAAAAAAAAGCAGTTAGAAATTTATTATTCTAAGGTATTCATGTGAAATTTGATCCATCTTTATGCATAACTTTTCAATGATACGATAATTTAAATGACATAAAAATCGCTGTTACAGTGCCCTCTTCCGGCGGAATATTCTCAAATTTAATTGAGTTCTGGTAGCCATAGCCAAAAAACATACGTGAAATTGGCTTAATTCTATGCACAACTTCATACACTTTTATATGACGTAAAGAGACAGACACACGGACGGACAAGCATTTTATAAAGTATAAATCGGTGGAAAATAAGATATCGTAAAAAACTTCGATTAAGATACTTTCCACTATTACAAGTCGAAAAAAATAAACATTAAACAAAGTTTAACATTATAGCAGTTTTAATTTATCTATATGATTAAGTTACCTTATTTTTAGTGTCCCGTACTTAAAAAATAAAAATCGAACCATTATAAAATCACTCTTGTGTCTCTCTGTCTTTCACAGCCATTTCACTGTGTGTGCCAGTAATATATTACTTGCGAGTATACTTGCACTTGACCTTTCATATTGAAATAAAGCTCTTTTTAACATGTGGTAAAAATTACTAACGGTCTTTTTTCTTTTAAATAGTGCTTTTTTTCCAGAGTAAGTAAGAGAGTTGTAATAAACGATACTTCAGAAACTTTCAGATTAAGCAGAATTGTAAAGTTAAGCTTTTATTATCAATTAATAAAAACTATCAAAATTTTTCTATATTTTATTATTAAAAATAAAATATTTAAGCTATGAAATATCAAGCATGAGTTAGACAATTAATTATTCGCTGTCTTAAGACAATGTAACGAAGAAAGGGAAAATATACATGGCAATTTTCCAAAAATGATGGAATGGTCAATTTCGGGAGTGGAAATAACGCATGACTTAGAAAAATGTACACTGCGTCATAATGTACTCATAATTTTCACAGCGAAAAGCATTCAAGAAATTATTATTATTATTATTATTATTATTATTGTAAAATTTAGGTAATTTAAGGTTTAAATCAAGTTTCTATCTTAATTAGAGTAGGAAATATTAATTTTTATGCTTTAAATTGTTTTTAAAATCTAGCTTTCAAGCAATGGTTGTCATGGAAACGAATCCTTTGGAAAACTCATTGTTCTTTATGACGGGTTTTTCGTCATTTCTTCTATTTAAAGTATTATATCTCAAAAACCGTTTAAGATAACTAGTTAGAATTTGAAACATGTTTTTTTAATTATTTTACTTTAATTTTGATTAGCAAATTTAAAAAATATATATTTACTTTTAAAATATAATAAAAAAAATTGATGATTTTTTTATTCAAATTTTTACTTTACATATTTTTAATTTTTATTTAAATTAATACTTTTTAAAAAGCTGAATCAAAATTAAAGCCTATATATTTTCCTTATTTAAATTAAAAACAATTGAAATTCTACAAATAATATTTTAAGTTATAACGACTTTAATTTAACCCACTTTTTAAATAAATTTTTAATTTCTAAATTAAAAAAAAAGTTTTATCATGTTATTTAGTTCACTAATAATATAGTTAACCACCACAAAAAACTTACAAATAAACCAATAAATAAACTCAATAAATAAAAAATATTTTAAAATGTGTCCATGACCCCCTCTTAACTATTTTGACGCGAACATCACACATAAAGTGCTCAAAATCTTCTATTATCCAAACGGATAATTTGCATTTGAAAATTTTGCCTAATTTAATCAAAGAATTTCTGAGATCATATTATGTTAAATGTTTTTTTTTCCACAAACCGGAGCAAAAAGTTTAGCAAGATCGAAAAATAATGCGCACAGCATAGATTATGAAACACTTTCCAATACAGTCAGAATATTATGACAATTTTAAAAAAAAGCATAATGCATTTTAAAACACAATTTCTACTATTACTACGGATAGTTATTAAAATATATGATTATTTTCTACAGCTGTGTATATGATCTACATATATGCAACCATAGTATATAATATACTAAAAGTTAGTTCACTTAAACTCATATTAAAGTTGAAAATTCCCAACCAACAATTTTCGACAATAAACGAATACCGTTTGGTTTTTTTTATGATCCTGTAAATGATCTATACAATGTACTCAACATGTAATACTTAAACAAATAGTTAAATTTCAAAATGCAAACCACAGCCCAAAACACACTTCCAGCAATCATTGTTGGTATTATTAAAAGATTGAATAATATAAACTAAGACAGACGTGAATACATTTTTTTAAAAACAAATACAATTTATATACAAAAAATAAAACAATTAAAAATACAAGAGTAAACATGTCGCCAAGTTACACGCAACGCCTCATCAGTACAAATAATTATTCATTGCGTAACAAATAAAAATTTGTAATCCTAAATTTTTCACGAATTACAAAAAATCGACGCTAATCATAAAAAATCTCAAACGATTGCTAAAAATCGCATCGAAAATCTAAAATTCAAAAATTGTAGACAATGAAATTTTACTATATTACACTAAAAGTTTTAAACCGAATTCCTTTTTTAAAAGTAAAAAATCAGTGAAAAATGCATTAAGATTCACATTGAAAAATATTGTAAATCGCTAAATATTAAAAAATCGCAGATGGAAAAATTTGCTCTAATGGGTAAAACAATATAATTAGAAGTATTTCGCACATGATAAAAAATCGACGTGGCATTTAAAAAATCGCGAAAAATCGCATTAAAAATCTATAAAAGTCAAAATTGTAAATGGAGAGATTTACTGTGTTAGACCAAATGTTTGAAATCAAATATTTTTTCTGAATGTCAAAAAATCGCCGTAGAACTAAAAAAAAAAAAAAAAAAAAAAAAAAAAGTACATTAAAAATTACTAAATAATAAAAAAGTGCATGGGTAAAAATTATTCTAATGGGGTACAATATTTTAGTGAAATATTTTATGAATGACAAAAAAAAAATCAGCACTGAACGCAAAAAATCTGAAAAACTTGCTAAAACTCGCATTAAAACTTGCTGAAATTTAAAATTGTAGCAGACAAAATTTAGTGCATCAGGCTAAATGTTTGAAAAATGATTCCTTTTACCAATATAAAAAAATAGCCTCAAAATATGAAAAAAATAAAATAAAAATCGAATTAAAAATATTGCTAAAAATTTAATAATCGTTATATGATTAAATTAAAAATAAAAAATGAAATTAAAAAGAATCTAATAAAAAAAATCGAAAATTGGGTTTCAAGGTGTAAAACTTCATATATAGCGGTATCTTCCCCCTAAAAGTGATAGATTTACGTGCAGCGGTCTCTTCAGAATACTGTCGACACATTGGCACACACTGTATAAAAAATAGCCTCAAAATATGAAAAAATTAAAATTGCCAGCAGTGTTGGCAGCAGTTTTTGCCTTAATAATTGCCGTAATTTAGATGTAATAGAAAAAATTACATCTAATTTCAATGCAATTTTTACAGCAAAAACTGCTGGCAGCATTGCAATTTTAACGTTTTTTTTTTTTTTTTTTATTTTTATTTTTTTTTTTTTTTACAGCGAGCTCAAACACAAACTTCATTCTTTATTATTATAAAAGATTCCATACATGTGTGTGTGTATGTTGCATATATTACAAAATGTAATTTTTTTCGCTAAGGTTAACATTATTCTACATTACTTTTTCGTTTAATAATATTCCATGCAGTATTCCGTTTTATAAAATTAAAACACTATTTTTACACTAATCTATCAATCTGTATATGAAAATTTTAAAAACTTAATCCGCTTATAAATGTTCGTTCCAATATGCTTAAATCTTAGAAAAAGGCCCTAATTAAGTAAATAATAATAATTAAATAAATTATTTAAATATTATTTTTTTTATCATTACCTACTAAAACTTTTATCAATACCCACTAAAATTCATTCTGACTTCCAACATTTACCAAATCCTTTTTAAAAAATCCTTTATTTAATTGCTGAAAAATGCCATAATTCATAAATTATCCCATTCTAATAAACTATTTATTTATTTATTAAACTATTCATTCTTTTATTAAAATATTAAAATGTCTAATTTAAGATTTCAGTGTTTTGAATAATTATCCCAAATCAAAAAAATTCATTCTTCTTTTCCATTAAATGTATCGCCTGAGAAATTAAAATCTATTTTTGGCAGCAATCTAAATCTCAGAGCTTTTATTTTATTTACACGTTGCGTACCTGTATCGAGATTTTGGAAGGTACAAGAAAAAAATTTTCGCGCTACGGAAATTGACGCACATCTAAATTAATATACAGAAAATAAAAATGAATTCTCTTAAAGCAATTCTTATTGGAAAATAAAAGTCAGCTGATTTTAATTGCGATCGTGTGCTTGAGAAATTTAAAAGTACAGATACTCCACCAGAGACATTAGAGATGTGGCGTTGAAATGCGGCGTTGATGTGTGTATCTTGTTGAATAAAGGGTGTTCGATGGACATTGAGCCCGATATGTAGGATTGTCAAGTCGTAGGAACGTTGGGAGCATTCCTCCTGAGAAACCTTTTGAAGATGTAACAGTTCCTGAATTTTTGATCGACTGTTTATTTATGGAGAATATTCCAAATCTGCGTTCGAGGCTGTAAAAAGTCACGTGGTACCTGTAATTTACCCAAAGAACTTCTAACTGATTAGAAGGGAGACTGCTACTGCTTTCCCCATGAACTGTTCCATTGGCTGGTGGGATTTTACATTGCGTCTAACGGAGTTATCCGTTCTTTACGCTAAAAATTTTTGCCTTGATCACGTGATGATAACGTAGATGGAACAAAGACCTTAGAGGGAAGATCTAAGGATCGGAAGGATCCCTCTAAGATCTTTGGATGGAATATCCTCCATTGAATATGAGTAGCCTGATGGTCTGCCAACCTTTGAGAAATCGTTGCACACAAAATTTAAATTAGCCTAGAAGTTGGCTGGTTGGTTTTTCGTGTTTCTAGGCCATATTTTTTACATTCATAAAAAAATAATGTGCCAGTCTTTCGACTCATTATAGTAAATTTTTTTCTCTGGAAATTTTTATACCATTTTTAGAGCTTCTGATTTCGCAGCGTTTTATTATTATTATTATTATTATTATTATTATTATTATTATTATTATTATTATTATTATTATTATTATTATTTATTTGCAAAAAAGAGGTCGGTTCCAATGTTTTAACCAAGGCAGTAAATTTTGAAGAAAGTCGAGATTTTTCTTCGAATCATTTAATGGTTCGCAATTTTTTCTCCCTACAGTCATAATTCACGTTTTTTATCACGATTCTTTGTTAAAATACTCACTTTTTACCGCTAACATTTTACAAAAATCCAATTTTTAACCGCGATCCTTTGGCGAATTTTGCATTTTTTACCATGATTCCTTTAAGAAATCCCTGTTTTCTTCCTTCAAATTTTCGATGAAATTTCAGTTTTTTACTGATTTTTCGTTGAAATTTCAGTTTTACTTCTATGATCTTTTGAAGAAATTCCTTGCTTTCTTTTCACAATATTTTGATGACATTCATATTTTTAAGGTGATCCTCCATTCAAATTTATTTTCTTCTGGGACAATTGACGAAATATGATTTTTTAAGTGCCCATTTGTCGAAATTCGTAGTAGTTTATCGCAACAGATCGGTAAATTTCGCAACATTTTTGAGCAAACTTTTGACGAAATTCGCAATTTTTTTATGAACTCTTAACGAAATTAATGATTTTATCCAGAGGCAGACTGAAGATAATCACTATTTGTTTCTGTGATCTTTCACCAACCAAAATTTTTCCACGATCGTTTGAAAAAATTTTCAATTTTTCTCGCTATTGATTCAGGAAAAGATTTAAGGAAATTCTATAAAAGAAAAATATTCGAGAACGTCCAAGAAACTTTAAACTATGCTATCTGAAGAATCATAGATCTGTAGAAGAATTTGCAGGAGATACTGCTCAGCATTTTGCATTATGAAGAAATTTCTTTTTCCGTGTACAAATCGCGCAATTCCCCTCAATGTTTCAAACCCAGTCGCTCCTTCTCTCCCTTTCAAGAAGCTCTTAAAATGGCGACTCTGTTTCTGAGGAAGAAAAAAATTCCTGTATAAATATATGTTTACAGGCAAGCGATTCACACTTGGTTAGTATTCATTAAGAGGTTTTTATGCTAGAAAAATTGTTTTGCACCCCATTTTTTTATCTTTTCCATTCAGTATTTTTTAATGAACGAATTTTTTGTCTAATGCACAATTTCTAAAACTTTCAGATTCGAATATCTTAAAATTAGGCAGAATCACGCGTGAAAATGTGCACGGACTAAAATCACAACCAGAAAAGAAATGCGCTTGTGTTTTTTCAAAAAAAAAAAAAAAATGTAGTTTAAGACCGCATCGTAGTTTATAGGTCCAAATCGTAGCAACTAAGATTCTTTCATAGCAGTTTGCAGGTATAGTATATTATATTTTTCACTGTAAATAATTCTTCGGACAGTCACCTGTGTGTCTAATAATGGAGTAAAATATGTCGAAATGGTGCTTGTTTCAGCTTTCCTGAACTAAGATTGTTACGACGTCACTTATATGTATATATACAATCGATAACGGTTATAACGTACTTTCAGTTGACCTGAAAGTATAATACGTAATAGCCGAAGTACGTTATAAGTAATAAAGAATAAAATACAGTACATGACGTGAAAGAAAAGGAAGAATAGAGGCGGACATGCAAAACTAGAGATAAAAGATAGAAGTTTTAAAAACTTATCAAAATAAAAAAATATTTTACTACCTACATGTTTGTTTTACAAAATATAATCTGATATATTTATTTGTTTTCTTTGATTGTATACAGATTGTTTTGATTATTAGTAAATTTACATTTTCATCTGTCAAGTTATAATGCATGTCTCATCCATAAAAAGTAACTAAAGCTGAGTTTACAAGCTTTTAACTTTCCTTCAACTTGAATTATGATTATCCTATTTCTTTAAAAATAGTTTGCTGTTGAAACAAAAGATTGGGTTAGATCCAACAATAGGATGGAATAGATCAGTACTTTTTGTCCTAAAGAATGATACTTTATCATACTTGAAATGCAATTAAAAATAAAAGACACCACTTCATCACAGAAAAAAAAAAAAAAAAAACGCCGGCAGTTAACATTTATTAAGATCTTAAAGGTTTAACTAGACGTATCCTTCAACTTTCGATAAACGTCAAAGACAGCTTACATATTTCCAAACCAGAAATGCAAGACTATCATCCAAATTTTATTTTCCGCTCGAGTCTAAAAAGTACGTTATAACCAGATTAACGTTTTACAGTGTCCATTATAGCCAAAGTTGTTAATTATTATTCATATCGGATTTCATTCGGGACCAGGCATCTGAGTAAGTTATAAGCGATAATATGTTATGTCCCAAGTACGTTATAACCGGTGTAAACTGTACATATGTATATTAAATGGCAAGGAATTATTTTTAAGCATTGATGGTTATTGATGTTTCAGCATATCATATGTTAATTATGATAATGTACCCTGGGGTAATAACGCCACGTTAAGGTTCTACCAATTTTCATGGCTCAGTTTTAGATTGTATTTTTCAAACAAATATATGATTTGATACAGCAACTCATTGACTATCTATATAAAAAAAATAATTTAACAGATATGTATTCATAAAATGTAATGGCGAGTCTTCACATCACAAAACGTATCTCGCAAATTTTAGATCAAGCGTTAATTTTAGTTGCTTGTGAAAACAATAAGACCTAAAAATGAAACGAATTAACTTGAAGCTGTTTTTGGCGATTTATATGACTCAAAACCCTTCTGCGCAGAGCACATGGGTGTCATTTACCAGATTATTTCATAATTATGCATAATATTAGCACTTGGCGTTATTACCCCGCCTGGTGTTATTACCCCAGACCACCTTATAATATAATATCGTTAATTCTTATTTGTTCGTAAAAATGCAAGGATCAATCTTTTAACTAAACTAAAAAATAATAGTACAGTGATTTTTATATAAGACTGAAAAACAATGACATTTTAAAAGTATAAGACATCTTAACTTAAACTGGCCATCACATTTAAAAGTGTAAATATGGCATAATGATTTTAACTAAATTTAAATAACTACAAAATAAATCAGGCATTTATCATTAGATAAATAAATGTTTATGTTGCATTTTACTTTTACATTATAATAGATGACCCTGTCTTACAAAAGGGTGAAATCCTTAAAAACAAAAATAAAAAGTGCAAAAACTTTACTATCCTATTTCATTTCACAAAACGTGATTTAAATTATTAATGATTCCCTTTTGCAAGATAATGTAACAAAGAAGGAAAACTATACATGGCAGTTATCCAAGCATGGTGGAATATTCCATCTTAGATTTGGAAATAACACATGAGTCAGAAAATTCTGCACTGCATCATGCTGGAATTTTAAATTTCACAATGAAAATTCTGTAAAAGATTTCAAATTTTAGGAATTTGAAATTAATAAATATAAATAATTATAAATATAATGATTGTCAGCATTTCTGTTAAGTTTTGTTTGTCACATAATGTAACAAAAAAGTAAACTAAAGCCAGTTTTCTTAATACTTTTTTGCCGATATTAAATATTTTATAAATAGAAGATTATATCAGGCAAATTAAACGTAATTACGGTTTTCTTAATTTTTAGTCTATGATTTTTTTTTTTTTTTTTTTTTGTAATTTCCCTTTCTCTGTTTAATGTATACTTATATGTTGCGGCAAAACCCGAAAACGGCCAATTTTGCGGATTGTCCAAGAATGTTTTAAATTAACTGGTCAATTCGCGCACTGGCCAGAGGCGACCGGCCGGCCAGTTTCAAGAAGTGGCCAGATGCAATTGGCAAGTTTATGAAGTGGGTATAGACAGTTGACTTGTTTAAGGGTGCTAGTCCCTCAGATTTCGAATTACCCTCCGTAATGTTCAGTCAATGGGAGTTTGATGAAATCGCATATTTAAAATATCTCTCCAGGAAATTAATATTTTTAACATCGTTTTTCTGTATGCTCTTCTTAACATAAGTGACTTTTTATCTTAATTCTCAAAATATGTTTAAAATTTATGCTTAATTTTAAATGCAGTGTTGAAATTTTACTCACAGTTCGTCAGCTTTTAAAACGTGAAACATTATATTAACCTTTCTCCGGGCGCGCAAATTTTCATCACATGAGCGGACGCGCGTTATAAATTGTACAACAAGCAAAAAACAATCAATTATTGCTGCTTTATTTTAATTTTTACGAATAATTAAACTAACAAATATCTTATAAGTTATCTCTGATCACAATTAATGAAATTATTCCGCAAAACACTTATTTTGTTAAAACACACTTAAGTAGAAGTTTAGATACATAAAAAGTTACTTACTACTACAATCACAAAGAATAAAAATTAATAATGAATTACTAAACAATAATTAAGTAATTTCGGATTTACAGAACTTGTCCTATATTTCATCCATATTAGTTGTCATCTAATCTTATGCTTGATATCTCTTTCCATATCAAGCATAAAATTTGCTTTTTTGAAGGCTGTTTACAGATAAACCTTGCGCATTTCATGCACTATTAACAGATTAAAATGACAAATGCAGCTAATTGCGCAACCTGAAATAGAAATAACTTTCAGGAATTGAATAAAAAGATCCAATAAATGAATACAAATGGTTAATAATACCCATTACTGCTTGAATTTTCTTTTAAAGAAAAAAAGAAAATGAATGTTGTACTTTTTACAACGGCGCGCCCGACGGAAGGTTAAGGATAAATTTTAGAAAGATTTTGAGAACTAAGAAAAAAAAAGAGACATATCCTTTAGGAAGAGTACACAGAAAACAGAATTTAAAAATATTAATTTCCTGAGGAGATATTTTAAGTATAAGAATGCCTCAAACGCCCGTAGACTTACAGAAGAGAATTCCGAGGCTAAGTGACCAACAGCCGTAAGAATGCACATTTTTTTAGTTATTATTATTATTATTATTATTTATTTTCTAAGTTTTGAACCTAGATTTTTCGAAACGTTTGCAATTATCTACACTAAAAAAAGAACAAAACGCTTTGTCTGTGTGTGTGTGTGTCTGCGATGGCTAGAAAAATCTACGGCACGTACGACGCTCAAAATTTTTATGTGAGTAGCCCAATATCTCTCCTGATGCACCTGAAGCTCAGAATTTTAATTTTTTGATTAGTTTCATAGATATCAATTATGAAGCGGAACTCACTCTCTTCAAAAAGTCATTTTTTTATTGTTCGGCGAAAGAAAACGTTTGCACATGCGAAGAAACCCTTTTACACACCTTGACGAAAGAAGAAGCATTTATCGGAGTTTATTTCAGATTTTGGATCATTTTGTTTAAATCCAAATCAACCAAACTACTCAACGCAGTTAAGAGACATATTTCGAAAGATCATATTTTTAGGTCTCAAATGCAATAATCAATTTGAAAAAATGTTGAAGTTAACCCTTTGAAAACAAATATTCAAAAATGGTCGTTTTCTCCAAAACTATTTTTCTCCCTTTTTTCAATGCCCCTCCAGGGCGTAATTTTTAAGATATAAACAAACCAAAAAAAGATATTAAAGTTGAAACTATCTTCTAACCGATGGTGTAATTGGTTTTAAAATATCTGGATTTTAACCCTTTCAAATACACTGGCAAAAGAAGGTCATTTTGCGACTCGCAGAGAGGGTATTTTTTCTATACTAAATTTATCTTAACATACATCTTTCAACTCAATCTTTTAAAATCTTCTCAATAGAACAAATTTATACTCCCTACAGAAAATTCGAAACGTTCGGACCGATAGAAATATTTTTTACAAAATAAAATGTGAGAGAAATTTCATGAAATACATAAAAACATATCGTTTTCATTGCGGATTTGCCTTAGCAAAGCGCAATCCTGTAGGACCGGCAAACAAAAAAACATATTCTTAAAGCTTAAAAACATTCTTATAATCTATGATGATATCGATTTTCAAAATATAAGATTTAACCCTTTCAAATACACTGGCGAAAGGAGGTCACTTTGCAACTCACGGATAGAATATTTTTTCAACGCTAAAAGTATCTAAGCGTACATATTTCAGCACAATCTTTTAAAAGCATCTCAATAGATCAAATTTACACCCTTTTAAAAAATTAAAACATACGGACATTACAATTTACATTAGTAGAAATATTTTTTACAAAATAAAAAGTGCGAAAAATTTGACGAAATCAATAAAAACCAGATCGTTTCATTGCGTTTTGCCTTTGCATGGCGCAATTGTATACGTCCTGAAAAACCGAAAATATTTTTTTAAAGCTAAAACACTTTTATAATATATGGTGCAATTTGTTTAAATAAAATACGAGATTTAACCCGTTCAAAGACACCTCAAACACGAATCACATCCCGGCTCATGGAGAATACATTTTTCCTACGCTAAAAGTAACTAAATGTCTGTATTTTAGCACAATTTTTTTAGAGGCAATCAATAAACCAAATTTACATTACTTACAAAAATTTTGGAACTTTCGTATGGATAAAATTATTTTTTTACATGATAAAATATGTGAAACTTTTTATGAATTCAGTAAAAACTGAGTGTTCCGTCGCGGTTTCGTTCGCTTTCGGTAAGCATAGTTTCCAAAAAATCAAATTACATAGAGAATAAAATACCAAACAGCATGTGCTTTAAATTCAATAACTTTTCGCGATTTTTCTATTTAAAAATATAAATTTTGACAAAATGGACTTAAGATATAAAATCATAAAAAATTGAGTTTAATTTAAGGGTGATTTTGAAAACAAATAACACATTTGAAACTGAATAACATCACGGGTCCGGGCAACGCCGGGCAGGACGGCTAGTTTCAACTAAAATAAAACCATGGGTATTAATATAAAGACTATGAGTAATCGGACAATATCGAAAGAAAAAGTAATGAACAGAATTTGAGAGTCTGTTTGGTTTAAAACTGTCATTTTTACTTTTTTCCCTTTTCTAATGTAGTTAAAAAATGTTTATGAATTCAGCCTGTCTTGTCTTCTCTCAGCCCGTATTCTAACTCGAGTAAAGAGTAATTTATATTATTTTACCCTAAAGTATTTTATATTCTTTATTTTATTTTCTACATCAGAAGTAATAGTAGGCAATGGTCCACCATTAGTGTACAAAAAGGCCTAATAATGGAAAGCGGAAGTTCAGTTCACTAAGCTGTTGCATAAGAAGTTGAAAGTTAAAGAAGTTTTTACTTCAAAGTGTTTTGTTTCCTTATATTTGGCTACACATTTGTAGAATTTCTCAAGAAATGGCTATAACTATTAACCGATATTTTTCTAATGCTGCATTGAAGAATTTTTTTTTTTCGATTTCAGTCGATCCTTAATTAAAATATTAAATTCCCTTTTAAAATTACCAGGAACGTGATTTTTGCTAATTGTAAATATTGATTCTTACTGAAAACTTAATTGAAAACTGATTATAACGAAACTTGCAATTGCAGAATAAAGACGAATTATTAAAATATACTTGGACCCAGTTAACTCTTTTACGCCCCGGCGATGCTTTAAAGTACCGTTAAAATAGCTTGTTATAAAATCCATTTAATAGATCGATTAATACCTTTAGAATGAGTTATAGATATTTTACTATATCTAAATATAATATTGTCCGATTCATAATTATTTTATTATATGTTTTTCCAAAAGAATTAAAGGTTGCACGAAAGAAAAATATTTTTTAAAGGATAATTTCATTTTCATGTAAACCTTTTCAAATTTCCTAATGTTAAAGATTGTGGGAAGATTTTTCAGTTCGGAAACATTTCTATGTTTCTATTGCAACAGCCTATTTGTAAATTTCAAATTATATAAAATACTAACATGGTAGTTTAAATAAGAGATATGAATGAAATTACATAATTGCACAAAATCCCTATAAATACCAATTTCAGTAATTACTTTCAATTGGCAAAATACTTCTGAAACTTATTAAACGATTGTGTAAATATTTTAATGTAGTTTCAACATTTCACGAAAAATGCTTTAAAAGATGAAAATTTCATGAATTCACAATTTGGGTCATAAAGATATAGGACTCTGATGGTAAATAGAGATTCCGCTTAAGACCCGGATGATAATGTGAAGTCTATGCGGGCGTTCTTTTCAAATATCTCGCTCAAATTTTAATATTTTAATATGATTTTCGTTTGCATAGGATAGCTGAAGACGATCTACAACCGGGCTAGTTTTTGCTTTTTTCATTTTGATTTCAGATTTTTTTTTTTTAAATAAACACTTTAGCTTTCAGAACTGGTTTGAGCCATTTCTGAAATTAAAACTGTCCTAATATAAAAGAAATATAAACAAAATTAAAAATGTAAAAACTAGCCCAGTTGTGGATCGTCCTCAGCTATCCTATTCAAAAACATCATGTAAAAATATTAAGATTTCAGCGAGTTATTTCATAAGAACGCCCCCCTGGACTTAACATTAGCATTATCATCTTAACATTTTTCATTCAGTAGTGTGGGCTCTTAAGGGGATCTGCGACGCAAAAATCTTCAAATTTTCTGAAAAAAAAAATAAATCATTGCACTAGAAATTTATCTGATTTTTTTAATTCTTAAAATGACTTTTAAATCATATTTCTATCCTAATTAGAAGAAAAAAAGGTATTACTAGGTTATCCCGTCGACCAAAAAATTATCGCCAAACTATAAGATTAAATGCCAATAATGGATGATCGTGAATGTCACATTCAATGACATTAAATAAGATTCAAGTGTTAAAATGTCATTAAGTGATTTTAATTTCGTTTTTTTATTTGAATTTTTATTAATATTTCACTAATTATTTGTTTTTTCGTTATTTAAAATAAAAATTATGTCAATATGTATAATTTGGCTATTAATTTGGCGATTTGTATAATTTGGCGAAATTGGTCGACGGGATAATAGAGAAGTACCGAAAAAACATTGATGTTTTGATTTATTTTCAAAATCTAGCTAATGGTTTTCACGGAAGTGACTTCTTGTGGAAATGCATTTTTCTTCATGATGGATTTTTTCACCAGTTCTCGGATTCAAATACCGTAATTTCGGGTGTATAAGCCGCGGGTCAAACACTTCTTTTTCGACCCAGAATTTTTTAAGAAATAAGTTTAACTACTTAGATCGCCGTAAATATTTGTCTTCAATCACTAAATAAGATTTCTGGGTCCAAAAAGAATTGTTTGATCCGCGGCTTATACACCCGAAATTACGGTACTTATAACTCAAGAATCGTTAAAGATAAATACTTCAAACTTGGATCATATCTTTTTTGATTGTTTTAGTTTAATTTCGATTCAGCAAATTTGAAAAAGATATTTACTTTTGAAAATATTATTTTTTTAATTACGTACATCATTTTCCTTTTTATTTTTTACTTAAATATTTTTTTTTCCTTTTTCTTTTAATTATTATTTTTTTAAATGTATCAAAATTAAAATTTGGATATTTCGGTTTATTTAAGTGTAAAAAAATAATAAATTCTACTAATAATATTTTGAGTTATTACGATTTTAAATTATCTCATTTTTGATAAATTTTAAATTTTATTATCATTATTATTTTAATTACGATAAATTTTATCATGTGATTTTGCTTACGAATGAAATAATTAACGATTAGAAAAAAATTCAAAATTTTAACTCAATAAACAAAAAATTTTTTAAATGCTTATTGGAACTCCTTAATGCGCAGATTTTTTTTCCTGGTCCCTAGAACATCGCTCATAAGTCTAATATAAAAATATCACTTTTAATACGCAGATGGTTAGTACGCGATCTTGCTTAATACATGATATATTTTCGATTCATAAACTAAAAATTCAAGCTTTAGAGCCCACACAACTGAGTGAAAAAGGCCCGGATGGTAATGTAAAGTCTATGGGGGCGTTCTTTTCAAATATCTCGCTCAAATTTTAATATTTTTAAATGATTTTTTTTGAAAAGGATAGCTGAGGACAATCTACAAGCGGGATAGTTTTTTTCTTTTTCGATTTTAGTCATGTATTTTTTATATTATGATAGTTTCAATTTCAGAACCGGATCAAACCGGTTTCGAAAGTTAAAGTAATTCAAAAGAAATCTAAAACCAAAATTGAAAAAGTAAAAACTAGGCCAGTTGTAGATTGTCCTCAGCTATCCTATGCAAAAAAATTCATTTAAAAATATTAAAATTTGAGCGAGATATTTGAAAAGAATACCCCCCATATACTTAACATTATCATCCGGGTTTTTTCACTCAGTAGTGTGGGCTCTTAAGACGCGATTTCGTAGATAATGATGGGAATTTCTTCTTTCTTCTCTAGTGTTGTCAAGTTAGCAGATATTTTTATTCAGATAAAAACTACTGTTTCAGATTGAGTAACATTTGCTTCATTTAATGACAAATTAATTAAGAAGAACATTACTAATTGGAAATAGCGGTAGACATTTTGTGACGTGGCTTGGGGTGTCGCCGGTGACATGTCGGTCAAATGATAACATATTCTAAATAAAGTTAAAATCCAACACTTTTATTTACTGTATTTGGGAAATAGGGAGTGGAGCCAAAATTCAGTTTTTCTTACAAATAAACACAATACTATGAGATTAAACTGTAACTCATACTCACGTTTTCGACTAAGTCCGTCTCAAAGCACTAATCCCGGCTCTTCTTTTCAGGTCGCGGTCTAATCTTACTTTAACCTGTAAGAAAACAGCCCGTGGCTTCACAAAAATCTTTTATTCCCAAACACTCACAATGCTAATTAACTCTTACCCGACTTGATGGCTGAGACTCTTCCACCTTCAACTCTTAAGCAACTCTTAGCTTAAAGACTCTTAGGCTATCCCGGCTCACCACGCCACACAACACTTTGCTGACTCTCTTCGCCACACAACACTTTGTTGGCTCACCTCACCACACAACACTTTGCTGTCTCCTCTTGCCACACAACACAACACTTTGCTAGTTCGCCTCGCCACACAACACAAGCTGTCTCGGCTCACCTCGCCACACAACACACCCACCTACTCCAACTCACAGCTTTTATACATTGCAAACTGAAGACGGAGCTAGAAATTTACGTAAAACTCATAACCGCAGTTAACTGTAGATTCGAGGGCGCCACACACACTCCGGAAAATTAAAGTTGCATAAAGGATACACATCGCTTTTGCGCCACACATGTTAGAACATTGACGTCACGATCTCACTCAAAATACTAGAGTGCCTTTATTAGAAAGGGACACTCTCTCACAATTTGAGTGTAAAAAGACCTCACTAAATTAGCAACACTGCAATTTTTCTTTAATACCACGTACTAACATTCCGTGTTTCTCGTTTCGTGTATGTTTTTACTAAAGAAAAATAGAAGAATTCTGGATACTTAGATGCATCATAAAAATTACACTGATAAACAAGGTTTCTGTTTCTAACTAAGTATGTGGTGACTTTTACATTTCAGGTGGTGCTGTGAAAGAATATGCCATTGAAAAGTTTCTATCACCCACAGAGTTTTAAAAAATTCAAAATGTTGAAAATCAGAATTTCGTAGTATTTATTCAACACATATACCTTATGAAATTTATCATTTGGTATTTTAGTAATGACAAACTTTTAAATAATCACTTATAAAGCTTAAAATTAATATTTGCAACACTAAAAATATGCATTGTTAATAAAGTTTCAGAAAAATGTAAAAGAATTTTTGTAAAAAGAAGTTATATTAATAAGAAATCTCATAGATTATGTAGCGGTAAATGTCTTATCTGTGGATGCTCCCTTATAGGCGCAATCACTATCTTCCCTAATAAGGTTCCAAAAGTAATCTCCAAGCATATTAGGGGTTCACCTGCCGTGATATCGGGTTTGCACTGCAGAAATATCCTAAAAAATAGATATCTTTGCATTGTTTTTCAGGAGATTCCAACCTTGCAATCTTGATCCAAGTAATTTTGAGTTTTTCTTTGATAAATTTAAGTCTCTCACAAGATCATTTAATTCTTCTTCAGCAATTAGGTGTAGTTCTTCATTTATGCTAGGAGAATAGTTTAAATCAGATGTAGAAGAAGATTTAGTTTCATCAATTTCCATTTCTACTGCTGCATCGTCATATGTAAAATTTTCTGGAGGCTTCGATATTGGTAAATCATCATTATGTAATACTGGTTGCATTGTTGAATCTAAGTTTGGGTACTTAATTTAAGTTTACTTCTTGCAGAGAACCCTTTATTTTTTATAATACAAAAGGAGCAGTCAGTTATATGATCTTTCGACTTGCGCCATATCATGGATATAGCAAAGGGCATTCTCATTCTTGTACCTTTCATCCACACCCGGAGGTTTGTAGCACATCGTGTACAACAAGAATGAGGTGTCCATTTCTTATCTTGTTCACCTACTTTATATCCAAAGTACACGTGATAGGCAGTCTTTATTGGCGGCGTGAAAGCGCATCGAAGCTTTTTCTAAGTTAGCTCGCTGCACACGTAGCAAAAATAATCGGGTTCATTAATGCATCCTCTAGACATTTTTCACATATTTCAGAGGAAAATAGGGTAATTGTAATCAAAATTTAAGTAAAAAGTCTTACAGAACAATAAAATAGCAGTACATTCGCCCCGAAAGATAAGTTTCAACTGTCACAGATTTGCA
This sequence comes from Maratus speculifer, assembly GCA_964019185.1. Taxonomy (NCBI): domain Eukaryota; kingdom Metazoa; phylum Arthropoda; class Arachnida; order Araneae; family Salticidae; genus Maratus; species Maratus speculifer. Next base: position 73,004,941 of record OZ025297.1, on the reverse strand, counting down.
TTAAAACCAAATAGTGTGTGTGTGGGAGGGGGGGGGGCGGCCAGTGCTGTCTGTTCAAGGTCGCTAACATAAAATTCTTTAGGGGGACATCTGTTTCTATTTTCTTGCTGTATCTTCTAACATTGTAATAAGAAACTAGTCGTTGGGGGCCACCGTAATACTTACCCATCATGGATATGTATATGAAAATAAAACATGTGAAACTATTTATACAATGCATTGCAATTCATAAACAAAATTTAAATATTGTTAATATACATAGTAATGCTATATTAAAGAACTGCTGATGTGCCAATTTCGACAAATTATATAAAACGCGAAACTACTCAAGTAGTACCGAACTGCGTAAAAGAAACATCCTTATAACTCCAAAAATAATAATTCTATTAACTAACAAGTAACTGCATCGGATGAAGCGTTTCATTTTCAATTAAAATATACTTCTGAATTGAAATTTGAATGAAATACAGGGTCATGAAAAATCGAAGACTGTGGAAAACAAGATTACAAATATCTCGGCAACTAATAATCCGATCGACTTCGTTCTATATGCAAAATGTGTGTTATTTTATTGTCTTTTACATCCATTCCTTAGAACAAAAAAATTCGAAAATTTTTATATACCTTTCATCAGGACGAATTTTTCGAGAGTCCGAAAAAAATAGTTCCGGATAATCGAGGTTGCTGATATTAAATAGGGTTCGTCCCATTCTTACATACTAACTACATACAAAATTTCAAGTCTCTATCTCAATTTGTTCGGGAGATAGAGCGTTTACAGACAGACAGACGGACGGCAACATTTTTTTCTAAAAATATGTTTTTCGGAATCTCCACTATCTAAACGTGTAAATCCGTCAAAAAAATTTTTTCGATTTTCAAAACGATTGCAAAACTTACCCTATACTACGTATGATGGGTAAGTAAAAAGAATGTTTGTGTGAATCAAATGCAGTTAAGAGAAAATTAATATAATTATAATGCCTATATGATGTCTACATTGTCCGAAACATATAAATAAAATTTCTTAAAATTGGAGGGTGATAGAAAATATTTACAACCATATTCTTTTTCAGCAGCTTGAAATGTATAAGAAACATCGAATGTATATAGAGAAACAGAAAATTTGTTAAAATTTGATTATCAGTCTTATTATGATTAGAGATTATTTTAGACGTTGTAATAGTGAGATTTTAAATATGCGTTATATAGTATTGTAGCGTATATTGGGTTCTTTTGATCTTATGGTTAGACAACTTCAAACTCTTGCTTATAGAAAAGTAGAAAATAATTTATTTACAGAACTTCAGAACAACAGAGTCTTCGAAACTCACAAATATTACAAGATATTCCAAAATAACTGTTTAAATCTATCGAACAAGTACAAATATAGGTCGCAGAGACTCTTTATACAATGTCTCAACACTATATCACATTCAAAACAACGTAGATAAAACTCAATACATCAAGCAAACTTGCTTAAACCTAGAAGTTCACTCTATGACTGACTGGTAAATAATAACAACAACAGCTCGTATCGCTCTCCTTATATATAGTCTCGTAGCATGTGCTAGAAATTTCTAGAAAAATCTGGAAAACCACGGAACAACAAACAATGTATCAGTAGACCTAAGGGGGTTACCATAAATAGGGAAGGGTTACCATCGCCAACAATCGCCAAGTTTGTCGCCAACTTGGCGATATATCGCCAAATTTGGCGACCAAAATTAGTCGCCAAAAGTGACGCCAACTTGGCGATATCTCAAATATTTCGCAAAGCTGCCATAGACATTCACTGAAAATAATAGACAAGTTTGCTTGATAACAGAGACAATGCAACAAAAACTAATATTAGAAAAGGAATGGAGCTTAATAAGATTATTTACATTATTTTACAGTACAAACACTAACTATTTACAAAATTCGTAACACTACCCCCTCCTCAAAGACTGCACGTCCCGGGCAGTGCAATCCTTGAGTTAGAGGAAAACACTTAAAATAAATAAATAAATAAATAAATAAATAAATAAATAAATAATAACAATAATAATAAAATTTACATAAATAAGAACTAATTACTATTTACATATTTACAAAAAGTGACTTTCATGACCATGGTCTGAAATTCCAGTTTTGAATTTTTAATCACTTTGGCCAAAATAAGGGGCTAGCCGGTTATAATGTACGACCTTGGGTTTGGTGTGTGGCGATTTTTGTATGCGTACGACGACGTCATTCAGCCTGTTGACGACTGTGTAAGGACCGTCCCAGTTTCTTTGTAGTTTTGGCGACAGTCCCTTACGACGTATCGGATTCCACAACCAAACTTTGTCACCTTCGTTGAACTCATGTCCAGTTGCCTTTGTGTCGTACCGTGTCTTCATCTTTTCTGATGCCAGTCCAATTCGGTTCCTCGCTAGACAATGAATCTTCTCAATCCGTGCCTGGAGTTCATCGACATATTCCTCAGGCGATGAAGGAGCATCAGGAGGACGGCCAAACAAAAGATCAGCAGGCAGACGAAGATCACGACCAAAGAGCATTTGAGAAGGGGAGTAACCAGTGGCCTCATGAGTGGCACTCCTGTAGGCAAGCAGGAAAAGAGGCAATTTCTTGTCCCAGTCCTGTTGGTCTCTAGACACCAGGAGAGAGAGGCTATTTAGGATGGTACGATTGAAACGCTCCACCATGCCGTCCGATTGAGGATGTAGGGGTGTAGTTCGAGTTTTGTCCATGCCGAGTAGTCCACACATTTCCTTAAACACAGTCGAATCGAAGTTTCTTCCTTGATCGGAATGGATTTGAAGAGGAACTCCATATCTGGAAACCCAGTGTTGAACTAGTATGTCTGCTACTGTTACCGCCTCTTGATTAGGAATGGCGTAGGCTTCAGGCCACTTAGTGAAGTAGTCCATGACAACGAGGATGTACTTATTGCCATCAGATGTTCTAGGAAGAGGACCCAGGATGTCTAGTGCAATTCGTTCGAAAGGAGCTCCTACATTATAACGCTGCAGTCGCCCACGGGTGCGCCTCTTTGGACCTTTACGTGCTACACAGGTGTCACAAGTTCGACACCACTTCTCTACATCACTGCGAACATTATTCCAGTAGAAACGCTCTCGAACCTTTTGCAGGGTCTTCATTACACCAAAATGACCTCCTGTGGGACTACCATGCAGTTCTTGAAGGACTATAGAAATTCTCGACTTAGGGAGTAGTAGTTGCCATCTACATGTCTTTCCATCATATGTCGACAGTTTGATGTGCACGGGAGAAGCAGGCGGATTCCTAAATTCTTCATAATTACCACTGGACGCTGAAAGCTTCTTCTCGAGTTCTTGTACTCTTTTATTTAGCTTTTCATCTATTTCAACTATTTTTCCTTCCATTTTCTCTTCAACATTTTTAACATCATTCTGAATTTTCTCTTCTACTTCCTCTATTTTCCTTTCCATTTTCTCTTCTACATTACTAACTTCTTTCTGAATTTTCTCTTCTACTTCCTCTATTCGTCTCTCTACCGACGAGAACTTTTCTACTGGAATAATGTTCGCAGTGATGTAGAGAAGTGGTATCCCACTTCTGACACCAAGTTGACAAACAAAATTGACAAATGCCAAGAAGAAGTGACCGAAAAGATTAATATAGGCCAAGAAGAAATGAAGAAAACTTTAGAAGAAACTTTCACCTCGTCACTCCATTTGTTCGCTTCGGCTACAATGGTGAATTGGGTCTTATAAACTTGCCAGGAACTCTTTCCGTCATATGTCGACAGTTTGATGTGCACGGGAGAAGCAGGCGGATTCCTAAATTCTTCATAATTACCACTGGACGCTGAAAGCTTCTTCCGTGCACATCAAACTGTCGACATATGACGGAAAGAGTTCCTGGCAAGTTTATAAGACCCAATTCACCATTGTAGCCGAAGCGAACAAATGGAGTGACGAGGTGAAAGTTTCCTTCAAGAACTTCAAGAAAGTCCTTCAAGAACTGCATGGTAGTCCCACAGGAGGTCATTTTGGTGTAATGAAGACCCTGCAAAAGGTTCGAGAGCGTTTCTACTGGAATAATGTTCGCAGTGATGTAGAGAAGTGGTATCCCACTTCTGACACCAAGTTGACAAACAAAATTGACAAATGCCAAGAAGAAGTGACCGAAAAGATTAATATAGGCCAAGAAGAAATGAAGAAAACTTTAGAAGAAAAGTTCTCGTCGGTAGAGAGACGAATAGAGGAAGTAGAAGAGAAAATTCAGAAAGAAGTTAGTAATGTAGAAGAGAAAATGGAAAGGAAAATAGAGGAAGTAGAAGAGAAATTCAGAATGATGTTAAAAATGTTGAAGAGAAAATGGAAGGAAAAATAGTTGAAATAGATGAAAAGCTAAATAAAAGAGTACAAGAACTCGAGAAGAAGCTTTCACCTCGTCACTCCATTTGTTCGCTTCGGCTACAATGGTGAATTGGGTCTTATAAACTTGCCAGGAACTCTTTCCGTCATATGTCGACAGTTTGATGTGCACGGGAGAAGCAGGCGGATTCCTAAATTCTTCATAATTACCACTGGACGCTGAAAACTTCTTCTCGAGTTCTTGTACTCTTTTATTTAGCTTTTCATCTATTTCAACTATTTTTCCTTCCATTTTCTCTTCAACATTTTTAACATCATTCTGAATTTTCTCTTCTACTTCCTCTATTTTCCTTTCCATTTTCTCTTCTACATTACTAACTTCTTTCTGAATTGTCTCTTCTACTTCCTCTATTCGTCTCTCTACCGACGAGAACTTTTCTTCTAAAGTTTTCTTCATTCCTTCTTGGCCTATATTAATCTTTTCGGTCACTTCTTCTTGGCATTTGTCAATTTTGTTTGTCAACTGTTCCATTCTTTCTTCGTTTTTATTCATTTTATCCGCCAACTCTTCTTGGCCTTTATTCATTTTATCCGCCAACTCTTCTTGGCCTTTATTCATCTTTTCCGCCAACTCTTCTTGGCCTTTATCAATTTTATTTGTCAACTGTTCCATTCTTTCTTCGTTTTTATTCATTTTGTCCGCCAACTCTTCTTGGCCTTTATTCATTTTATCCGCCAACTTTTCTTGGCCTTTATCAATTTTATTGGTCAGCTCTGTTCTTAATCCGTTAATAGCTTCTAACAGTTCTTTCAGTTGTACGTCCATTGTTCGTGTTTTCGCCATAAGATCCCGACTCCTGACACCAAAAATTGTAACGTATATTGGGTTCTTTTGATCTTATGGTTAGACAACTTCAAACTCTTGCTTATAGAAAAGTAGAAAATAATTTATTTACAGAACTTCAGAACAACAGAGTCTTCGAAACTCACAAATATTACAAGATATTCCAAAATAACTGTTTAAATCTATCGAACAAGTACAAATATAGGTCGCAGAGACTCTTTATACAATGTCTCAACACTATATCACATTCAAAACAACGTAGATAAAACTCAATACATCAAGCAAACTTGCTTAAACCTAGAAGTTCACTCTATGACTGACTGGTAAATAATAACAACAACAGCTCGTATCGCTCTCCTTATATATAGTCTCGTAGCATGTGCTAGAAATTTCTAGAAAAACCTGGAAAACCACGGAACAACAAACAATGTATCAGTAGACCTAAGGGGGGTTACCATAAATAGGGAAGGGTTACCATCGCCAACAATCGCCAAGTTTGTCGCCAACTTGGCGATATATCGCCAAATTTGGCGACCAAAATTAGTCGCCAAAAGTGACGCCAACTTGGCGATATCTCAAATATTTCGCAAAGCTGCCATAGACATTCACTGAAAATAATAGACAAGTTTGCTTGATAACAGAGACAATGCAACAAAAACTAATATTAGAAAAGGAATGGAGCTTAATAAGATTATTTACATTATTTTACAGTACAAACACTAACTATTTACAAAATTCGTAACAGTATGTTACTTATTATGTTTTCCTATGTATGACTTACTGGCACAAAAAATAAACTCGTGAAGATGCATTTGTATAATTCGTTTATGTTTTTTTTATGTTCTGTAAGCTATTTGCGATACTAACAAGATATATATATATATATATATATATATATATATATAATATATATATATATATATATACATTGACAAAGATTATTAAGATTTTTTTTTCTTAATGTAATAAAAATATGATACTACTCATTATTACAAGTACAAAATGGGATTTTAATAACTGGATTGTGTTAAGATTTTACATTTTTTAATTGTATTAAAAGAATAGTCTAACAGGAAAATCATTTTGCTGTTTTATTATAGTAGACCGGGAGGCAGCGGACTAGACTTTCACTTCACCGAGTCCAAGGCAGAAATTTCAGAATTAGTTAAAACTGGATTCGCATGTTAATATGCAATAGGTCTGCCAAGCTATATCCTGGTGGAAAGCACTTGAAAACCGGATTAAAACTAGATAAGGTTACATTTTAATCTAAATATACGTAAAAGACAGAATTTTCAACGGTAAATATATAAATAAAAATTAGAAAGTTCATTTTGATATGTAAATAACCTCAACCCCTGCAAAATTATACAAATCACGTTTAATATGCAATCCCGCTTAATATCCCACTTTCGTAACGTTTCTTAACCGAGTTCGACTGCATATTTAATATTTTCGAAACCAGCGACGTACGTAATAAGAAAAAAAAAAAAACTTACAAAATATTCTTCTTATGAGGGAATATATGTTTATAAAAAAAATTCCAGCGAAACTTTGATAGATAATCTGTAAAATATAATGAAAATATCATTTTCTTGTCTATTTATCGCTGGTTGGTTACACAAGTAAGGTTTTAAAAAATACATATGCTTTTATGATAAATATACTCTTCAAGGACAAGCTTATTAGTTTTACTGAAATAGATATACTTTTTACTTTCTTCTGACTTTACAAGAAGAAAGTATTGAATTTGTGAAAATTTTCGAATTCCGTTTTTTGACGGATTTGCACGTTTTAGGGGTGAAATATTTCAAAAAAGATGTTTTTTAAAAAATGCCTGTTTGTGAGTTTGTATGTCTGTATGTGATATAAATTATGTGGGCGCTCGATATCAAGAACTAATGCGCGGAATATAATAAATAAATATATTAAAGTAGTCCCTGATATAAATTGATTTTCATTAGTTTTTGGGGTAAATCGCTCAATACAATGTTGTCTTTTTTCGATTTACGCAACAGGTCTATTTCAAGAACTACTACACGGATTTTAACCAAACTTCAGATTATTAGTACTAGCCATTGACATATGGATACTATTTACAATTTAATGAAAATCGCTCTACAGATGGCGGTTGTATGCTGTCTTTTTCACTATTTCCGCAACAGCTTTGTCTCAAGAAATAATGCACAGATTTTCACCAAACTTCAGATTCAGTTAGTTCTTGACATAAACGGATGCTCTTTGCATTTTGGTGTAAATAGTTCAACAGGTGGTGCTGCTATGCTGTCTTTTTCATGATTTCTGCAATAGCTCTATCTCAAGAATTAATGCAGGGATTATTATCAAACTACGGAATCAGTTAATCTCTGATATGAAGTGATTCGATATACGTTTTGGTACCAATCAGTCAATAGGGGGCGCTTCAATGACGATTTTTTCCGATTCCCGCAATAGCTATTGTGTTAGTTACTACTGAGATTTGAAGTAAATCGAACGATAGGTGGGCTTGTATTCTACATTTTATCCGCTATTCGCAATAGTCCTACTTCAAGAACTATAACATGGAATTTCATCTCTTTAGAATCCTAACGATGGGCATAGATTGTCATTTCATTTTGACATTGCGATAGCGAATTTGAAATTATTAACATGAATGAAATTGAAGAAAGTTTTGGGATTGACACATCTGAGAAGTTAAACTATGAATTTATCATATACATTTATATGAATCTGTAACGAAATTTAACGATCATTTAACGACATTTAAAAGATAATTTAAATCGATTAAAATGTCTTTAAACTGAAAATTAAGATTCGATTTTGAGTATTGTCTATTTGACTTCGATATTATCAGTGTCGGATATAAAATAATAGTATTGTTGCCAAGGGAACAACAGCTTAATCAATATCGAAATGCATAGGAAGAACTTTCTTAATCGGACAGTTAACTTTAAAACACACTTAAAACTTACTCTGACCGTTGTATCAGTGTAAATTTAAATTAATTCAGGTATATATTATATAACTTTATAGAAAAAAAAATGTTTTTTTTTCCGAATTCCGTTGCTAAATTTAACTGAGCTTTTATTACGTGCATGAGTATTTTCATTAGCAATTTTTTTTTTCAAATATACCGAGTATCCGCTTTAAGGAGACTTTCCTAAATACTGAGTAGTTTGTACTAAATCCTTGAATTTCAACACCAGTATTTTTTAAGCAAAGTTTGCCATATCTAATCGCTCGCGAAAACTTTGAGGGGCTTCCGAAATGTCATCAACTTTACATCTAGTTTATCGATGAATAATTTTATAATTAACGAGCTATTCAGAGATAAAAATCTAGCTGTAGAATTTTAACTATGTAACAAGTTTTTATTTTAAAATAAAAGCTAAGCATTATGTAATTATTTTATAAAAGAGATTATATAAAAGTCTCAGGACAGTCAGTTAAAATTATTATTTTTAAGAGGGAAAAATTGTGAATAAATAAAGTTAAAAATTTAACATGAAAAGTTAAAAAGTTTAAAATATATGGGCATAGTTAAGAAAAAGAAAACCTTCGGATAAAGCTATTAAGAGCAGGTCGGCCAAGTAGTAATATATGTTCGGTCTCAAATCTAAAAAAAGAATTTTTTAGAGCAAAAGTTTTTTTTTTCTTGTAGCATTTTCGAATTTAAATAATGCAAAAAATTCTCTTCAGAAATATGGAGCCATGAAACAAAAAAAAAAGTGCAACTGAAACTACTCACAAAAGAGTTAAGGAAACAATATTTCAAATTATTCATATAAAATCATTTAAATGAAATATTATTAAAATATGTTCCAAAATTATTTACGGAGTGAATTGATTTATAAAAGATATCATTATAACAACGACCTTTAGTGAACGACATTCATCACCAATTTTATTTTATTTTTTCTGAAAAAAGCAAGTTTTAAAAGATCAGCATTTTTAAAAATTGTTTTGGCCATTAAACTTGTATCGGTTCAATATATATAACAGTTTGTACCTGTGTGCATATAAACTAAATCTTCTTATTATGGAGATTTAATATTCATAGCTTCTCCTTAGTAATGACAATGAAATAATCACATTCTACTTTATAAAATTTGTAAATATTTAATAATTTACAATCTAACTTTATAACACAGAATTTCAATATTAATTAAGAAAGATTTTAATGTAAACCACTTCTATTGCTACTATTATTCCCTTTAAATGTCTAATAAATAAATTTTAATCACCCAAAACCTATATTTTAGTAAAACTACTTAATTGCCGCAGAATCTCTGGATTTACTCTTGCATCGATCTGTATATATAGCCTTATCTGGAAATCACACATTCTTTGACTTTCATCCATGTTTCTTATTTTTACTAATTCCTTAAACAGATAATACGAGATTTACTCTTTCATTCGACACTAGATGGCGTTAAAGTACTTTGACAAGGTTCCCATTTCGGAATTTCATGCAAAATTATTTTTTATTTCACTAGATTCGCCGGAAAATCTTCGAAATTTTCTCCAAAAAATTGCGAATGTAAAAAATGTTTTCGGTCTAAAATATTTCTGACAATTTATTAGTATGATAAATCACATTTTAAACACATCTCCGCATACGGACCACCTAGGAATTTTTGATTAGCCGCCTTCTCAGTGTAATATCGATTCACGATTTAGATGCAGAAAGCTTCCCACTGCCTGCAGGATTTTCGGCTAGCTAGTGTAGCTAGAGATGTGAACCAGTCACAAAATACTCGACTGTACACTGCCGTATAAGTAGGACAATATCCCTCCCAATTCATAAGCCCTCCCTTCGAAAGAAAAAAAAAATAAAATAAAAAATTACAAAACCAAAAAAAAGAAGATATCTGCAAAATACTGAACCGTCCCAGAAATTATTGTTAATATAAATCACTAATACCTTTATCTCTCTTCAACGATACCGTCTTCTTTATGCCGTACCTGATATTCTAAAATGCTGGTAAACGTCTTTACCGCAGTTATGATGTTAATGTAAAAATTCTATGAAGTGGTTTGGAGCCCTTGAGTCTTGGAGAAAAATGATTTCCGCCGTGGTGTGCTGCCAGAAAAGCAGTAAAAGGATTTAGAGAAACGAAGGGTATTTGCTATGGAAAAAAAAGTTGATCGACCTAGAGGTAAGGACATCATTTAACTTGCTACGGGACTCTTAGTGCAAAATGTCCGAGGTTTATTTAATATTATTAGGAAATAAATTAGTAATTTTATATAAATCATCAGATTATTTTAGCTATATTTCCTCGTATAAAATTATTTATTAAAGATGTAATAAAATGTTCAGAAAAGAAATTAAGATTTTTTTTTCATCGTGCATTTTTAATATAAATCTATTCGATGTAATTTTTTTAACATAAGTTAATTTGGAGCCGTTAGGAAATGTTTATTTGTTAATATAAAAAAAAAATAATTTTCTATACATATAATTTTTTCTATATAGAAATATATATTCTATACAAAATTTTCTATATATATATATAAAAATAATCACTTGAAAGAAGCGAATTTTGTGAGAAAAAAATTAGGAATTAATTTAAAGTTCAATGTAATATATATATTTTTTAATAAAGTTATTCTGCATATACTTTTTTTCATACAATTTGTTACAGGAAAACAAAAAGGTCACTTTGCTTACATATTTAAAATAAATAACCATTTTTCCTAAATTATCGAATACTTTTTATATACAAAGTATATGTAAATAAAAAGTATACATAAAAATATTTATTTTAAAATGTTGGTTATAGCACAAAGACTTAAGCATTAGTATATTATATATATATAATATGAATTTATTCAATGTATAAAAATATGTTTTTAAAGAGTATTTTCTAAGATTTTTTTTTTTTTTTTACAAAAAATCTAAAATGTATTGTAAGTCAAAGTTTTAATATAAACTATACACATATCCTTAATAAATGGAAGATTCTGAAAAGAAATTAAGATTTTTTTTATCGTGCATTTTTCCCATAAATCTATTCGATATAATTATTTAATATAAGTTATTTTGGAGCAGTTAATGAATATCCATTTGTTAAGATAAAAAAAACAGTAATTTTCGATATTTATCAAAGTTATTAATATTCAAAAATATTCATTTGAGAAATTAATTTTGTGGTGAAAAAATTAGGAATTAATTTAAAATTTAATTTAAAATATTTTATAAATAAATCTATTCTGTATGTACTTTTTTTCACACATGAAAATAAGAGTAATTTTGCTTTTATATTTAGAAGTAAATTATTAAAAAATTTTCGTAAATTATCGAATATTTTAAACTTCTTATAAAAGTAAGTATTTGAAAATGTTGGTTAAAGAAGAAATATTTAAACATTAGAGTGTTATATACATTTAATATGAATCTATCCAATGTATAAAAATATGTTTTAAAAGAATATTTTCCAAGATATATATATTTATATATTACAAAAGATTTAAACTGTATCGTAAGGTGAGTTTTTAATATAAAACTATACTTATGTATAGATAGATAGATAATATATTTTCAACAATTAATACAGTTTTTTCAGGACCTTCTAGAATATATAACGGCTTTCTTAATATGTTTAAAAAGTAAAAGATTATTATTTTTGTACATCTACCAAAAACATTTATTGTATTTATTCACACAAAATACCAAATTAAAAAATAGTGAATTTTATAAAAAATGAAAATGATATTAAAATAGAAGAATTATGGTAACTGTATGGTATATACATTATTAATTAGGCTATCTAATACATAGCTAAGTAGTATAACTAGTCAAAGGATTCTATTAAAGAAGCCTTCATTTTGTTGATATAATTTTAAAAGTAACAAAATTGAATAAATAAATAAATTTACAAAAATTTTTAAATTACCTTAATATTTTAACACTATTTTTTATTTTATTTTATTATTTTTTTTTTTTTGTAAAACACTTATTTATAAACTGAAAACGGGAAAAATTCAAACAAAATATTTATATTTTACTGTTATTTAATACAAAGCTATTCAATAAATATTTTTGTGCAGTTTGCTATTGGATTCTATTAAGAACATATATGTTATGTTGATATATTTAGTAATAAAAATGAACAATATTTTAAAAAATATCAATTTACTTCAAACGTATTTCTTTGGATTAAAAAAACCGTTTAAAAAGGTAAATTTTGTAAAAAGTAACAGAAAAGAGTTTTTTTTTTTAATATAAATTTTTATTATAAAACTATTCTATGTAATTTTATAATATAACTCGTTTTGTTATTTCACTAAATGTTTTCTGGTATGTTAACATTTAAAAATTGGCAATTTTCTGTAATAACCAGAATATTTTACTACTTTATTTTGCATTAATGTACTCCTTCAATATGAGAATGTTTGTACACAAGAAAAATAGGTACTTTTTAAAAGAAACGTTTAAAATTTTAATTACATTATTTAACATAGAATTGTTGAATATACTTTTTAATGCAACTTGATATAATGTTCACCCTCCCCCCCTAAAAATAAGAGTCGACTTTATTAATATACATTTAATAATTTATTTTAAAAACTTTCTTCCAAAAACTTTATTTTAAAACTTTTTTAAAAGATCTTTAAAATATTATTGCCTAAAAATATTCTTTTGGAAAATATAAAATTTATTTACAAAATTAAAATTTAAAATAAAAAATGTTACCTTTTTTTTTTAATAGAAGATTTTAATGTATTCTATGCGCTATGATAATTTTAGTATAACTAGTTACAGAACTAATTTTTTTTCAAATTTTTGAAAATACATTTAGAAATAAAAAATCTCAAATTTCTAAACCTAAAAGAAAACTTTCATTATTATTATTATTATTATTATTATTATTATTATTATTATTATTATTATTATTATTATTATTTTGTCAAATAATTTTTTTAATGGACATTTCAACTAAACTTTATTGCTATTCTAACTTTTTATTGTAAAAGTAATCAATGTACATTTTTAAAGTAATACTCTGGAAGTGTCCATTCGTTAATATACTTTGAAATTGAAAATTATAGTGCATATATATTGTTTTACACAAGAATATTTAAAAAAAAAAATCTACATAAAAAAATCCCAGTAACTAACCGTCGCGTCGTCACCCATAGAATAGGTAGAACTGTGTACCCTGCAACACAAAACTTATGGAAGAGAGAACCGATTGGGAAACTGGCACCAGAATATTTTAAAAGCAATTTTTGCCAAGTTTAAGGGAAGACAAGATGGTGCAATGGGAAACATGCAAGGTTTAAGATCCATTTCCTAGAAAACTACCCGATCAATTTTAATGAAATTTGGAATCCGTATTTATTGGATTACGATCGAGATTTATATCAGGTAGTTTTTTTTTCGACCATAATTTTATATTTTAGAGCAATGGAAAATTAAAAAAATTCCCTTTTTAAGAACATTTTAACTAAGAATATCTTAACATCTGAAACTAATTTAAAATTTTCAAAACTGTCTAACACATATAATCTTATATTTACACTCTACCACGGAAAAAAAAAAAAAAAAAAAAAAAAAAAAAAAAAAAAAAAAAAAACTGTAACATTGGTCAGGTATTACCCAAGGATACATGGTCTTATAGCTCGCATATTTTCCATAGGATTGTCTACCCTAAAAATATCGATCAGCGAGTTTCGGAAGGGTTAGCGCTTATAACACATCAGTTTATCCTCTTCAGACCCGATGTACTCTATAGGATACACATATTTACAAGTTTTTTTCATGTGTCTAAATAATGTTAAAAATAAAGAAATTTGTGTGAATGGAGGTGCAGATAGCAGAACTACACAATAACAATTTGTTTCTTATAGCACTTTTTTCGTGAGATATGTGTTACAGAAAAATGTACAAAATGAACAAAAAAGAAAAAATAAATATTTTTTTCTGTGTGGTAAGATATCATTGGTAGAGTCCATTAGTAATAAAAAATTATTAAATATACATTTATTTTATTTTCTCATAGTTTTTGCGTTGCAATAAATAAATAAATAAATAAATAAAATAAAATAAAATTCTAAGTAATTGTCAAAATATATGCTTATTGAGTCCCCATATATCATCAAATTCTATGTGCGAAAATTTATTTTAATTTTTTTCGCTTTTAAATCCCTCTTAGTCAATAGTTTGTTGATATAAAAAAGTCCATATTTTTCAGGTTCATCTAATCTCCGTTCACCCCCCCCCCCCAAGTCATAAATTTTTAAAATTTCAATCCAATTTGAATGGAACATTTCTTGACTTCCCTCCAAAGTCATTTCGTTGATAAAATATCAGTAACACTTGGAAGAAAGGTGCATCATTTTTATTTAAAAGAAAAGAAAGAAAATCTCATTTATAAATGTATATAACTTTTTTTAATAAGCGCTTTTATTATAAATCTACGAAGAATTAAAATTTTACAATATATCTTTGTAGAATTCTATTTTTTAAATATCTGTTTTGATATCATATTTTTATTCATTTCATACAAATTAGCATACAATTTTTTTTTATTTAATTAATAACATACAAAATATCCATTTAAACAGAAGCAATTTGTTTTATTTTTTAAAGAAATTTTGTGGTGAAAAATGTAATTATAAAATGGGTTAAATTTCGTTATTACATTAATTTTTAGCATAAAACTATTTAAAATACATTTTTTACGAGAATCTATGAAAAAGTGTATTCTTTATAATATATTTCAATAATAATTGGTAACTTTGCTCAATCAACAAATTATTATTAAATAAAATTTTCCAGAGGAAAGTATTTATTTAAAGAACGACAGCTTTTAAAATTAAAAGATACTTTTTAAAAGCTTATCTAAACATTAATAGCATAAATTATTTTACATAAAACTATTCAGCAGAAATATTTTTAGTATACCATAATTGAAGACAATAAAAAAATGAACATTCAACTAATATACATTTAGAACTTAATATTACTAATTTTCTAAAAATTACCTGATTTTTTTAATTAAATTTTTAAAGAAAAATATTAATTTAAAAAATAACGAATTCTGAAATAATAATTTTTAAAGAAAGATTTCCAGATTTTTTAAAATATTTTTATCAATATAAAATTAGTGATTATCTATTTTTAGTATAACTTACTACATTTTTTATTCACACATACTTAAGTATAACATACAAAATAATTTAAAAAAAAAAAAACTGCTTTTTTTTTAAGGGAAAATTTTGTGAGAAAGATAAATACATAGTAAAAAAAAATAATAGTGATTTAAACTTTGCTTGCAACATCTTTTTTACAAACAAATCAATATTATCTATTAAATACTTATTTACACTATTCAAATAAAGGTGTGCTCGATTAAGGTTAAAAAAGCAGTTTTCTCTGAATATCAGAGTATTTTAATTATACTTTTTAAAATAAAAATACTGATGTAAATACTGATTTAAAATGTAGCAAAAATTTTAATATAAAAATATTCGCTGTGTGTTTTCAGTACTATTTTACAGCACTACAATACTATTAAATGGGGGTTTGTTAACTTATACATACTTAAGTATGACATATAAAGAACGCTTTTTTTAAAAAAGAAAATTTTGTGAGAAAGAAAAATACATAATAAAAAATAATAGTAATATAACCTTTTCCCGTAACATCTTTTTTAAGACAAACAAATCATTATTATCTATTATATATATAATTTCACTATTCAAATAAATATGTTCTCGATTAAGGTTAAAAAAACAGTTTTCTCTAAATGTCCGAGTGTTTGAATTGAACTTTTTACTTTGAAAGAAATGATGGATCAATATTTTGCTAAATTTTGAGAATATTTTCTTTCCCACATGTAGTTCAATAATTATATGACTTTTCTTTTTATGTATTTTTCATCATTAATATATTTTTAAATAATCTTAAGCATTTAAATCTAATTCGATATCTAATGTTACATTTATGAAAACTCAAAACTAATAATAATAATAATATATATATATATATATAGTAAACAGGTAATTTATTCGGTGTCATAAATAAAGTTTTTACTCCTTGATATTAAAGCGGATCTTGGAATATAATAATTAGATTGTAGATAATAAATTTTGGTGAGAAGGTTTAATTTAAAATAACCTAAAGGAAACTAAGAAACATAAAAAGAAAGAAATATGTCTTCCAATTAAACACACCGTAAAACTGATATTCTCCTTTAAATTTTCTTAAATGTTAACTGATATAATATTTTTACACATGATTTTTTTCCTTTTTAATATGAAATTTTGTAAAATGCATAATATTAAAGGAATTTTAATAAATGAATGTTAATATTATTATGAAACGTACATTAACTAATTCCTTTATTGCTTATATTAATAGACATGGTGGTAGTTATTTTTTTTTATTTAGTTTAACTATACAATTGAATACGTAAACAAAAAATGTGCTTATGAATAGCAATCTTTCAAACACAAGTCGGAAATTATCATTAACAAAAGTGTATTTTTTTAATTTTTTAAATTATGTATATATATATATTTATTTATATATATATATATGTACCATAGCACTTAATGAATGTAGTGTATTGGCAGATCCAGAGTTCCGTGCCATAATAAAACTGAAGTAAAAAAAATCACAAAAATTCATATGATCAGCGCTAATAGCTGCAACAATCACATAAATTACATATATGTATAGCACTTAATGAATGTAGTGTATTGGCAGATCCAGAGTCCCGTGCCATAATAAAACTGAAGTCAAAAATCTGCCAATACACTATATTCATTAAGTGCTATACATATGTGTAATTTATGTGATTGTCTCAGATTGTTTCGCTGGTCATATGAATTTTTGTGATTTTTAAGTTCACTTAAAACCTTTTTAAAGACTTTTGGATTATATATATATACAGGGTGTCCGAAAAGTCTGGAAACGGTCGAATAACTCGAGAAATACATATGAGATTGAAAAATGTAAATATACGTGTTAAATATTTTTAAATAAGCTACTCAGTGATACCAAATTTGACCTTCGTAACCCACTCCCTGGGGGTCAGAGTGGGTCCAACTTTGAAATCTTAAATTATAACCCCCATTTTTTATTGCAGATTCGGATTCTACGGACAAAAATACGTAACTTTTGTATTTGATGTTTATTTCGAATCCTCGTTTATCACGGTGTAATTGAGCATATTAAATCGATACATATTTCGGTTTTTCCAACGGGATTTTCCCTAATCGAAACTAATTGGGGAGAATTTATGACATCAAATTCCTCGTCTTTTGCAATAATAGCGTTTCCTGAAAATCACCCGTGTCGATTATTTCGGTAGTGCTACACAGTTAAAAATTTGATCCATTTGCTGTAGCGTCACTCCACAGCTTTTATAGAATATCTCTTTCATGACCAGTGAGAATGTTCCATAACACAGTAAAGTACACTGTAAAAAAATGTATCCTTTTGCTGCATCGTCACTCCACCGCTTTTATAGAAAACGATTACTTTACTGTGTTATGGAGCATTCTCATTGGTCACAAAAGAGATATTCTATAATAGCTGTGGAGTGACGCTGCAGCAAATGGGTCAAATTTTTAACAGTGTAGCACTATTGAAATAATCGCCACGGATGATTTTCAGGAAACGCTATTCCTACAAAAGACGAGGAATTTGACGTCAAAAATTCTGCCCAATCAGTTTCGATTAGGGAAAATCCCGTTGGAAAAGCGGGAATATGTATCAATTTAATATGCTCGATTACACCGTGATAAACGAAGATTTGAAATAAACATCAAATACAAAAGTTGCGTATTTTTGTCCGTAGAATCCGAATCTGAAATAAAAAATGGGGGTTATAATTTAAGATTTCAAAGTTGGACCCCCTCTGACCCCCAGGGGGTCGGTTTCGAAGGTCAAATTTGGTATCACAGAGTAGCTTATTTAAAAATATTTAACACGTATATTTACGTTTTTCAATCTCATATGTATTTCTTGAGTTATTCGGCCGTTTCCAGACTTTTCGGACACCCTGTATATATATATATATATATATATATATATATATATAATTTTTTATTACACTTTAAGAGCTTCAAGACGTAAGTATCTTACTAAATCCTTCCAAGAAAAAATCAGATAAGAAGATTAAGATTTACAGCAGCTAATACTTTATCTAACACAAGTAAAAAATAGTATTCTACAAAGCTGATTTAATAGAGAATAAATCGTTTTACGATCAAGTTTTTTTTAATCATTTGATCATTTGAAAAGTGGCATTTAATCAATATAATCACACGGCTTTATTGATTAAATGCTTCTGCAATTAGTCGACCATCGGAGTAGTTGTGATGTAATCGGAAAATCTTTTTCATTCTGTAAATAGTTGTTTAAAAATTTGTCATATGAAAATATAAATATGCTTATAGGTTTATCGGTTGTAAGAGTACGAATTTGCTAGTAATTTTCACGTCATCACATTATCATTAAGCAAAAATAGTTTAAATTAAAAAGAGGTTTAATTGTAAATAAGTCAATATTTTTAGGAGTTTATTTCAAAGAAAATAAACATAATGTAATTTAATGGTGTCTCTAATATAATTTGTGTTTCTCGGTATCGACATATAAATTTAATGATACCGTTCTTTTTATGTGTAGTATTTTAGGTCAAGTTACAAATATATATTTTAATGTATTTTTTTCAGTCGTTAAACTATAAATAAATATTTAAAAAAAAGACAATTTCTAGAAAAAAAATGTTTACAAAAATTATTATGTAATACATTATGTAAGTCAATGAATAGCTAATTCGTAAATCGTTACTTTTAGACATATAGCTCCAATTACAAAAAAAAAAAAAAAAAAAAAAAAAAAAAAAAAAAAAAAATGTTTCAAGCGTTGTATTCCATAATTCAAAAATTCTTCTATTTCAAAATTTTAATAAAATGCCCCAGGATCCAATAAGTTGTGTTTAGAAAAACTTTCGCTATGTTCTAACAAGTAAAGCAATAAAAAACTGAATATTTTTAAGGAAACATTTCGAGTAAAATTACCATACACAAAATGTAATTCAATGATGTTGCTAATATAATTTATGTTTCTCGGTATCGAAATGTAAATTAAACGAAACTATACTTTTTTAACATTATTTGGCATTTAAAGTTAAGTTATAAATATATTATTGAAAGTATTCTTTTCATTTATTAAACAATCAATAATTATTATAAGAAAAATACTAATTCTATGAAAATTGTTTTGGAACGATGATTCACATTGGATAAAGTAATAATTCTAAAACCGCTATTTTTAGAATTATACATTCAATATCAAAAAAGTTTCAAATGTTGTTTTTCAACACATTAAAAGCCATTTAAGAAGACTGGTCACTCAGTTTCGGAATTTTCCTCCATAATGTTAAGTCGATACACGTTTGATGCATTCGTATATTTAAAATATATCTAGAGAAAATTAATATTTTTAATTCTCTTTTATGTGTTCTCTTCTTAAAGAATGTCTCTTTTCTTCTTAGTTTTCAAAATATTTCTAAAATCTATGCTTAATTTAATATTTTATGTGTTACAAACTAAGGAGCTATTAAATTCCTGAAGGAGCTTCAGGATTAAAATTTGAACACTTCATATAAAATTAAGTACTTTAGAAAACTTTAAAAAAATTTTTAAACTAAGAAGAAAAGAGACTTACTTTAAGAAGTGTGAACAAATAATAGAGTTCAAAAATCTTAATTTTCTGAGTAGATAGTTTAAATGTACGATTACATCAAACTCCCAAAGACTTGTGTAGTGACTAGTGAAGAGAATTCAGAATCTAAGTGACCAGCTCCCCCCCCCCCTTCAGCCAAGATATTTACTTTTTCTGTAGAATCAACTTTCTATAGCTCTATAATAAGTAAAACGTCCCGTTTCAATTAATAAGTATAAAAGCGAGCATTTCATTCTTCTATGACCTACCAAAAATTACAGAGTTATCATATTCTTAATTGTATAATTTTTCAGTGTTTTCATGCGTTTCATGTTTTTAGTGACAGAAAACGGAGCACATTTAAATAACAGCACGACAAATTCTGGTCATATTTTTACTCGTTCAATTGTTAGAACAAGGAGAATGTTTTTTCAACTTGTAGAATGTGTTAGGATATTTAGTTTAAGAAAATTTTAATTTCATAATAAAAAAATAAATATTTTGAAATAATTAAATTTTTGATATAATGAAGAACTGTATTAAAAACAAGCTGGATTAGACCTCCAAAAATGCTATGTGTGGTTATTGATATTTACCATACATACTTATAATAGGTATTTAATGTCTATATTGAATATGCTATAAATATTATTCTATAGAGATTATTGATAATTACAACTGTTATTTTTTATAGATTTAATAGATTAATAAAGAATTAGTTAAAAAAAAATCTTTGCTGCTTTTTTATTTTATAGATATATATGCAGGGTCATTACGTACTGCAAAGTACTTTATAGTGGAAAGCATACCCGTTTTACTATGCAAATTATGATATATGTCTTAAACAAAACCCTACCGTTTAATGGGATCTGTATTTAAAAAAAAAAAAAAAAAAAAAAAAAAAAAAAAAAAAAAAAAATTTCAAATCAAAGAACACAGCATGTGTGAAATGTAAAAGGAAAATTTAATTTAAATTCTGCTATGAACTAACAAGAAAAATATTATAATTTTTCAAAAATTAAAAAATCAATAAGTCAGTAATTTACAACTCTAGTTATCATAAAATTTCACATGATAAAAATATTACATAAAAATGATTAAAACCGCGCAATGTTTCTTATGAATTATATTTTAGTGGGACTTTTTAAGCAAAGAGAAGCCTAAGGTGTTATATTCTGTTGAAGATCTCTTCTTTTTCCTTCCCTTTCACAAAAAATTTAATTTTTTCTATCGTATAGAATGTATATATGGAAATAAAAATACTGATTTAGATAAACACAGTTAAAACCGTACAATGTTTCTAATAATTATATTTTAGCGGCCCTTTTAATAAAAAAGAAGCTGGGTAAGAGGTAAAGAAGGTCTGTTATTCTTTTCCCTCCCCCCCCCCATCTTTTTATTACACTTTCACAAAAAAATGAACATTTTCTATCGTTTAGAATGCAATTTGTCAATTTCTAGGGCTGTAGAATTTGTATTTTTTGAAAGCCAAATAGCATTGGTCAAAAAATCACGTCATTACATTTTATGAATACATATCTGTTAAAATATTTTTTATATAGATAGTCAGTGAGCTGATATATCACATCCTATATTTGTTTGAAAAATACAAACTAAAACTAAGCCGTGAAAATTCGTAGAACCTTAACATAGCATTATTACCCATGATACCTTACTTAAAAATGAAATAATATGCAAAATGTTGTATTTTATTAAAAGATCAACCCATTTTTGATACGGCTTATATTAATAATTTATAATTTTTCTTAATTTTCTTTTAAATTTATATCATAAAAGACAAGCGTGAATGTGAGTAACCTAACATTATTTTGACGTTAGCAAGGCTAAACGATTTAATTTCGCTTTTAATTTACTTTTTTAAGCTTCTAAACATCATTCATTTTCAATGTTTAAACCGTCCAATGGGAAACAAAATGTACTTTAAAACGCAATTTGTTCGAAAACTGTGTTATGATTCGTTTGAAAATCGAATCACAATTTCTATGCTTTAAAAATAAATTTCAACCATGATTTTTTTAAAATTTCTATCGCGTTCAGATGATAACGAAAAATAAAAATTTTTTTCTAAAAAAATATAAGTAGTTCATTATTTATTTCCTATCTATATCCGACTAAATTATCATTTATAATAGATTTAAAAAGTTTATTTAAATACATAATTTCTATTTTGTATAAAAAAGGTTTTTGGTGTTGCTTTTATAAAAAATTATATTAAATGAAAAACATTGATTAAATTATAATATAATATCGTTCTTATATATATCTCGTAATATCGTTCTTATATATTTCACATTAGCTATTATCCATCATTCTGCTGCCTATTCAACAAAATCTTTAAAGTGATATCTTGTTATCTATCAATTAAATAAAATAGTAGAAGCCTGATTAATCGGAAGCATGGGTCAAAAGTAATTTCGGTTAGTCAAGGTTCCATAGATTTTTCGATTTTCACAGATTTTCAAGTTAAAACAAATTACTTTTCCATATTTTTCGTCACCCATGATTTGAATATATTTTAACACACATGTTTTAAGGGCTGTTATTTGTAATCTTAAAAATATATTTAACCTAAAAAAAGTTTTCACTTATATTCTGTAACTTGAGAAACCCGGGTCAGATTTCCAAGTATTTTAAAGGAATTTACATTTGAAAAATGATACATATATAAATATATATATAACAAAAAAATAAATAAAAATTATTTATACATAAATAAAAACTTGATTTCCTGAATTACCTTAAATCAATGCAATTAAAATAAATTACGAAATATTTTAAAACTCCTATTTAGAGTAAGCTCTTACTACAATGAGTTAAAATACAATAAAGTAAAATTTGCCCGTTTCATAATCTTAAATAACGACGAAGTAAATCCAAGCCAAGTGAAAATAACTAAATGGTGTCATCAGTCCGGTGTTATTGATATGTTATGTCTGTGAACTTTATATGTAAAGGTCATACGTTGACGGTCAGTACCCGTACGTATAAAAATCGAATTCAATGAATACTTTGCTTAAAGTTCAGTTTGTATTCTAAGCAGATAAAGAGGAAAAGGAAATTAACTATAAATGCTTCAGTATATCGAAGAATTTAAATTGACCCTTTTGAATCGGATTTTTTTTTTCAGCTTTTAGAAAAAAATACCTTTACGTAATAACATTAGCACTAGCGATCTATATAGATTAATTAGTGTTTAACGAATATTTAATTGCGTGAAAGATAACCAATGTTGTTGTTTTTTATACTACTTAATTAATGTTCATGTGATAATAGGTTAAGGAAAATATTTTAGAGATGGTTAGAACTAATTGTATTACAAACATTTTACGTTATATGAAAACTTTCTAGTACATTTTTCGCTTTATTACACAAGATATTTTTCGGAAAATAACTTTAATTTTAAATTTAATGAGTAAAATTTATGTTTAAAGTAAAAGAATTGCAAACGGCACATAGAGAATTAAGAAAATAATATAATTATTATTATTACTATAATTTATAATTACTATTATTATTACTTTATTATATAATAATTATTATTACTAAATGTCTAAGCATAAAAGAAATCATATAGTAAATGTACAGACATATACTAACATTATTACATGTAAATAGTAGCAATAGTATTTCTTAAAACAAAATTATACTCAATTAAAAGACATATACTATTAATAGTACACCAGACCCGAATGGGTTAAATAGGTTCTATATATTATAATCCTAGATAAAAGCAAGTTACCTCTACTTATATACATATACACGTACATATATATACATTTATTACATACAAAATAGACATGTGTATATCTATTTATTATATACAAATATATTACTAACTTATTTATATATACATAGGATAAATACGCCAGTAATAGACACAATTAAGGAATTTCTTTTAAAATTATTTATTTATTAATTGTTATAGTTATTACATTCCAGTTTTTTTTTTATATTATACTAATATATCAATAATATTTAATCATTCTTATAGCCAGAAATTTAATGGTAAACTAGTTGTTTAACCCGCTCTATGCATGATATGATATTTCGGATTAAAATTAAAATCCGTTTAATTTAATTATTACGGATAAAAATTAAAATCCGTAGCAAAAAGTAATAGTATATGTCAGGACTGTCCAACCTTTTACCAAGCAGAGGTGCATCTCAGCTTTTGGCAAGCAATCAAAGTAGTAGGAAAAGGAGAGTTTAAGCTCAGCCGCAGGTGGGGTTGTGGGGCCGCGCAGCATCCCTCCGGCTGCCCCACCTGCTCCTCCGGCTGCCCCGCCTGCTCCGCCTCCTGGCCCCGCCTGCGGTGCCGCCGCTCGAAATCATACTATAAGATGAAGATTAAATTTATATTTGAATTTTGAACAATCGTAGTTTTAATGAGTATTATTAATTAAGTGAAACAATTAAAATCTCATTTTTTTAACCATTTTATTTAGATTTCTTCAACTACAAGATGAGATTATCAATTTAACACAAGAAAGTTAAACGTATACTTGAATTTTGCTTGATAGACATCTTAATGAGCAGTATTAATTAAGTAAAAACAATGGAAAATATCAAGTTTTATAGAAAAAGACTGATTTCTTACTATTTTTATCAACTTAAAAGAGAAAACTTAAACACACATTTCAGTTTTAAGTGGTTATCATCTTAATGAGTATCGTTAATTAAGTAAAAAACAATGGAAAATATCAAGTTTTATAGAAAAGACTGATTTCTTACGATTTTTATCAACTGCAATATCAGTGTATCGACTTACAAGTTGAAAGTTAAACATGCATTCTAGTTTTTCAACAGCTATAATCTTAATGAGTATCGTTAATTAAGTAAAAAACAATGGAAAATATCAAGTTTTATAGAAAAAGACTGATTTCTTATGATTTTTATCATCTACAAGATCAATGCATCGACTTAAAACTTAAAAGTTAAACATGCATCCTAGTTTTTCAACAGCTATAGCCTTAATGAGTATCGTTAATTAAGTAAAAAACAATGGAAAATATCAAGTTTTATAGAAAAAGACTAATTTCTTACGATTTTTATCAACTTAAGAGAGGAAACTTAAACGTACATTTCAGTTTTTCAACAGCTATAACCTTAATGAGCATTCATAATTAAGTAAAAAACAATGGAAAATATCGATTTTTATAGAAAAAGACTGATTCTTACGATTTTTATCAGCTACATGATCAATATATCGACTTATAAAACTTAAAACTTAAACATACATCCTAGTTTTTTCAACAACTATAACCATAATGAGTATTGATAATTAAGTAAAAAACAATGGAAAATATCAAATTTTATAAAAAAGAATGATTTCTTACATTTTTTCAACTCAAACTTCAGAATATCAATTTGAGATAAAGAAATTTAAACGTACATTTAGGTTTTTAAGTGGTTATCGCTTTAATATCGTCTTAATGAGTTCTGTTAACTAAGCAAAAACAAGGAAAATACCGATTTTTAAAGAAGGAAATCCAATTGCATTAGCTTTTTTTACATCAAACTAATGATTTTACCATTTTTTACAGAATTTTAGATGGTTAAGCAATTTACACTACATTACAAACATTATAATTTAAAATCGCGTTCTTATAAAAGTATGACATGACCAGTTTTTTTTTTTTTTCCTTTCTATTCATACCACCAAATATCTCCAACTTCCCCTCTTTCGAAGGGTTGAATACAATAGCCTGACGTCACCTGTTTACTTAACTACAAGACTGCGTTATGCTTTTAGAAAAGAGTGATTCTTAACGAAAAATCATCTTAAAGAATAATATATTTTAACAGTATTACAAAGATAATTTTTGAACTTTAATAAATTATTTAATTATTTTGTACGGAGGTGTACTAAATTAAAAAGAAAAACTAAAAAGAAAAAGCAAGTAGACTGTAAATTTAATGGAATGTTTATTTTTTTAAAGAGTCGCTGCTTGATGCAGTATTAGAGCTTGTTGCTAAGAGACTGTTTCTCTCAATCCACTGCGTCACACAACACGTGAGCAGGGTTACAGTAAATTGCCGATTGGCGTATAATTGGCGTGGGCTGTGTTTGTCGCCAAGGCGATGTTACAAGAACACAATACAGAAGCGGAACATCCCGCCCGGCGTTGAAATATTTTTATATTTCAAGATACATATGCAATACAAGTAATAATACAATATGATACAGATTATAAGCAAAAATAAATAAATAAACACAAATAATACATGAAAAATTAATACATAATAAAGCACATTTAAAGTTTAGGATCTATGATGTTGTCCTCAATGGGTAATATACTTATTTTTGAAATAGGTCGTTTAAAATTACCCTTAGCGGTACGAACTTCAACTACCCTGACTATCCCGTCCGCGCCTGGGAAAACCTTATTAATGCGGCCTAGTGACCAAGTGCAAATGGGTAATTGTGAGTCCTTAAGCAAAACTAGCATTCCTGGCAGAATATTAGGCTTTTTAAATAGCCACTTGTTTCTTTCTTGTAACTGGCTCAGATAATTATTCTGCCAACGTTTCCATATTAACTGCGTTAATTTTTGAGTCCTTTGCCATTTATTTAGCAAATTATCTTTGACCTCACTTAAATTGGGTTCTGGAATTAAATTAAGAGGCTTTCCTATGAGGAAGTGACCAGGAGTCAACACCTGAAGATCGTCAGGATCTGTTGACAAAGGACAAAGTGGTCGCGAATTCAAAATAGCCTCTATCTGTGTGATAACTGTCAGGAATTCCTCGATCGTGAGATGAGCTGAGCCCACAGCTCTTTTTAAGTGGTATTTGAAAGATTTGACTCCTGCCTCCCAAAGGCCACCAAAATTTGGCGCCCTAGGAGGGGAGAACTTCCAGTTAATACCTTCAGAAGCTAAAAAGTTCGAAACTTCATCACTCGTAACAAGTCTACGTAAATGTTTTAGTTCTGCTGAAGCCCCAACGAAATTTGTAGCATTGTCGCTAAAGATTACAGAGCTTTTCCCACGACGAGCGAAGAATCTTTTTAGAGTCGCTATTATAGCCTCGGATGTCAAATCTGAGACAAAATCCAAGTGCACAGCTTTAGTGACCATACATACAAATATGGCAACATAGATTTTCTGAAAAGTACCCTTTCTTTGACCTTTATATTTTATTTCAAAAGGCCCACTTAAATCTAATCCCACATTTGAAAATGGGGAACTGGGCACTATTCTTTCAGGAGGGAGATCCCCCATCATTTGACTAGCCGTTATAGGTTTAATTTTAAAGCATTGTAAACACTCATGTACAATTTTACGCGCAATATTTCTGCCACCGAGAGGCCAATATTTTTGACGCACAGTGTTCAAAAGAGCTTGGGGTCCTACATGAAAATCTCGTTTATGATAATATTGAAAAATTAGTTTCGTCAAGCGACAGCTCGCCGGAAGTATAATGGGGTGTTTATGATCAAAATTCAAATTTGATTTTGCTAGTCTTCCTCCCACCCTCAATAAGCTATCTCCATCTAAAAAGGGATTTAAGAATTTTAACTTACTTGCGCGATGAACCGAAGATCCCGCTTGGAGGGCCGAAATTTCATTTTTGAAATATTTTACCTGTTCATTTTTTATTAAATAAACCTCTGCCTTTCTTAATTCCTCCAGCAACAGAGGGCCGGTGGCAGATGTTGCTTTTTTACATTTATGTATGAATCTGAAAATATAAGCTAAAATTCTAATTAATTTTTGGAAATTATTGCTAAGATTAATTAAATTATCACAGAAATTAGAGTCAGTATGAATAGCGAATGTCAAGTTGCTGGGAGCTTTAAGCTCACTAGAATAATGTTCATCTTTAATGTCACTTATATTAGAGTCAGTTTTTGCTATTCTTTCTTCAAGAATTGAAAGAGGCGGGCCATGCCACCACAACTGGTTAGAAGACAGGTTTTCCACACTTGCACCTCTTGATATCAAGTCAGCTGGATTGTGTTCTGACGGAATATGAAACCATGGAAAGTTCTTAGTTTGTTCCTTAATTTGCACAACGCGGTTTCCCACAAACGTTTTCAGGAGATGAGGAGCAGTGTCTATCCAAGCTAAAGCAATAGTTGAATCAGAAAATAAATTGACTGAAGCTATTTGTTTGTTTAATGAATTTAAGACCTTGTTAGTGAGTTTAGCCAGAAAAAGACATGCTGACAGTTCGAGACGTGGCACTGTTATTACTTTGGTTGGACACACGCGGGATTTACTACATAATAAGTAACTGATGGTTTCACTAGAATTAGATGTTTGCATGTATATCACTGCGCCATAAGCCTTGGAAGACGCATCTGCGAAACCATTTAGCACCACTGATTGGTTCACAGCTAGGAAGCATCTTGGTACTTCAATGGATTCCAGTTCTTTAAGACTTTCGAGGAAGGTTTCCCATAGTTTGGCGACATGAGAGGGCAGCTTCTCATTCCACTCTATTTTAAGAAGCCATAGCTCCTGCATGAATATTTTTGCTTTAGCAATCACTGGCCCTAAGAGACCGAGAGGATCATAAATGCGGGCAATTTGCGAAAGTACATCTCTTTTTGTGAAATCACTCTTTGTGTTGATATTAACTTTATACCTAAACGTATCATTGAAACTGTTCCACAACATCCCTAATGTTTTAACAGTTATTTCTTCAGAATTTCTGTCCAGGGGAAACATGTGATTATCAGTAGATTGGACCTCATTGGTACACCATTTGTGTAAAACCATCCCTCCCTTTAGGAGGAGTTCTGTTAATTGCGATTTCATTAATCTGATTTCTTCTAAATTGGATGAGCCCGATAGGCAATCATCCATATAAAAGTCCTTCAAAACAATTTTCGATGCTAACGGGAATTCCTTTTTCTCATCTAGAGCTAATTGTTGTAATACTTTGGTGGCTAAGTAGGGAGCACAAGATGTTCCATACGAAACTGTTGTTAGCTGAAATACCTTAACCGGGGATGACATACTGTCTTTCCACAAAATTTTTAAATATTTGTACTGGGATGGATTTATTTCTATCATCCTAAACATTTGTTTAATATCCGCAGTAAAAGCATAAATATGCTTTCTAAATCTAATTAATATCGAAAAAAGATCATCTTGCAGAACTCCACCCTTACATAATAAATCGTTCAAAGATTTTCCGTTGGTTGACTTGGCACTAGCGTCAAAAACGACGCGTAGTTTTGTGGTTTTACTAGAGGGTCGTAAAACGCCGTGATGTGGTAAGTAATAGCCATCATTAAAGTTCGTGTTTTCTTTTATTTCATGCATGTGATTTAAATCTCTATATTCTTTAATAAATTCTGTGTATAAATTTTTCATAACAGGATCTCGATCTAAACGTTGCCACAGAGAGTTTAATCTTTTCAAAGCAAGATTTTTGGAATTTCCCAAATCGGGTTCTAAAACCTGTGGTTTAAACGGCATCGTGACCACAAACCTACCATCCGGTTTTCTGAAGTGCGTTTTATCGAAATGATCATTACAATATTCTAATTCCTCACTGTTACAGGGTTTTAAATTTTGCACTTCTTCAATTTCCCAAAAAGACTTCAAAGTGTCATTAAGTAAATCAAGATTTTTTGTTAAGAAACAATAATTAGTATTATTATTATTTACTGTTTTGTCATAAATACACCCAGATACTAAATATCCAAAAATACTTGATTGCAAATATAAATTATTGCCTAACTTTATTTTTTCTTCATTTAAAAGAGAAAAATACAGTTCAGCACCGATAATTATCTCCACACTGCTTGGAATGTTAAATTTTTTATCCGCTAAACAAATATTTGCTGGAATTTTTAAATCTGATATGTTTATCTTTTTCGAGGGCGTGAAGTCACAAATGTTTGGAACGATTAATAACTCAATATCATAACTGGCACTATTCATTTTATTTGACAACTTTGATTTGATTCTAGATTTAATGTAAATAGGCAATTTATTTATTCCACTTACAGGAATATTTATTTTCTCCTTTTTCAAGCCTAATATTTGTGCTGCTTTAAATGTACAAAAACAATTCTGAGATGCGGAATCTAATATTGCCCTGAAAGGAATTTTGATGCCATTTACATCTGTCAAATAAATTATTGCAGTGCTAATTAAAACAGATTTATTATTATCATTTTCATATGAAAAAAATGAATGAGCAGTAGTTTCGTTTTGTGATAAATCTTCCGAAACAAAATTGCTATTTATTGTTTCATGTATTGGGAAATTGTTTATAGGATTGTTTACTGGTGTTGTATAATTATGTAATGATGAATGATGGCTTGCGCTCTTGCAAACATGACAAGTGCTTTTTGAATTACAATAATTAATGAGGTGGGCTGAACTTAAACAATTGAAGCAAAGTTTATTTTTCTTAACAAGGTTAATTCGCTCACTTAACTTCATGTTTTTATATTTAACACAATGATATAAGGGGTGGTTTTCGGTTTTACAAATTACGCAACATTTACTTTGAGGTTTGTTTGTTTTTATGAATAAGGATTTTGCAGTATATTTAGAGGATACATTAGAACTTATACTATTTAAGATTTGACATCTTCGCTCAAGAAATTCTAAAAATTCATCAAAATTAGGCACTTCATTATCCTTTAATGTTAGTTCATATTGTTTACGAGTTTCGTTATCTAGTTTATTTAGAATAATATTCAGCAAAATTGCGTTCGAGAAATTATGTCTATCATACTTTAAGATCTTTAAAGCTCTTAAATTTTTCTTCACGTTATCCAATAAAATGCGGAGATCCTTAGCGGACTCCTGTTTAATTACATAAAGATTTAAAATATTCTTTATATGACAATCTACCATAACTCTTTTATTCTCGTATCTTTGTTCTAACGCATTGAAAAGTGAAACATAATTTTCATCTGGTGTAAGCAAACTCCTCGCTTCACCAGTCAAAGCAGAACGCAAATAAAATAATTTTTCATTATCTTTTAAATTTGAATTATCATTAATAAGCTCGTTAAATGTACTTTTAAATACGGACCATTCTTCAATTCTGCCACTAAAAACCGGCAATATGACCCTAGGTAGCTTAATGCTAAACGTTTTCGCTTGGTCCTGTTCAATAGATTTTTTATTAGAATCAGTATTTTCATAATAAGCATTAATAGAGGATTTTAAGCTTACCTCTAGTTTTAGAATATCCTCGTCCAGTTGACTCAGTGTTTTTTCAGTTTCTTCCAACTTTTCTTCCTCTATTATTCTATAATATTCCAGTTTAAGAGCTTCAAACTTTTCTTCAGTTTTCGACAGTAAATCCAGGTGGGCTTTCCATTCGGATAAATTAAATGTTTTTCCATCCGTTGCGTTAAATATTCTGGTGACTTGGGCCTTGATATTCCCTCGCCTTCTGTTCAATGCTTTTATCTCAGTTTCCGACATTATTCAACTTGTTGACGAAATTCGATAAATTCAATATTTAATTCAATAGAAAAGACACTGATTCGTTCATACCTCCGGGTCGCTAGGACCAGATGTACGGAGGTGTACTAAATTAAAAAGAAAAACTAAAAAGAAAAAGCAAGTAGACTGTAAATTTAATGGAATGTTTATTTTTTTAAAGAGTCGCTGCTTGATGCAGTATTAGAGCTTGTTGCTAAGAGACTGTTTCTCTCAATCCACTGCGTCACACAACACGTGAGCAGGGTTACAGTAAATTGCCGATTGGCGTATAATTGGCGTGGGCTGTGTTTGTCGCCAAGGCGATGTTACAAGAACACAATACAGAAGCGGAACATATTTATTATTAATTATCTATTTTATTAAATTATATACTATATTTATGATACTACATTTCATACATTTAGACAGATTTTAAAACTTTTCCGTTCAATAAGTAAATATTATATACATTTTTAACTGAAACCAGGTTTTCCAACGTTAATTCATAAATACGAATTTGTATAATAAATAGTATGTATTCGTTTAAAATCATGTGAACCTTTACTAAACTATTTGAAATTTTCACCACATAAGAGCATATATTATGTATATTTTTAGTTTTAATAGCAAAAACTTAAATTTCCAACTTTGAAATACATTCGTTTATATATTGTTACAAGATACTAATTATATTTCTAAACTATTTTTAAAAGCTTGAATGTCATTATAAAATGTTCCTATTTATATTTTTCACGTCTTGACAACATTCGACATCTTACAACCAATAGTATACATTTCTTTTTTTTTTTTTCTCTTTTTTACTTTTTTTTTCTTTTTTTTTTTAATTCTAGAAACTCAAAAAGTCATTTCTTACTGCTTCAAACACTTAAAACTTCTCTGAGTTATTCGACTCACAGTTTTAATCAAATTGACATGTTTCAAATCACCTTTTTGAAATTTCCATATTATCAAACATCAAGTTATTTAAAATATAAATACTGCTTAGTGTTTAGATAATATACATAACTGATTCTACTTATCCTGTTCATATTATTAGTCAAATTAGCAATTTATTATAAAACTTATTTGTACGCATGCGCGAGTTGTCACGTGACATAAACGATTAACAGTAATATAAATTTTTGAATAGCAATGCAACATTCCTCATTTCTGCAGATAGACTTGTGTGAGAAGGTAATTCGAAAAGCAGCGCAACATTTTGCATTCCCACTGTTAGACTTGAGAGGGAAGGTGACTGGTACACAACTCTGATTAATTTTCAGATTTTAATATAAGTGAAAACAGTTTTCTTCGTTAACGAATAAAGTAAGTTTTATTATAGTATAGTTTAAGTTTTATTATGTGTATCAATAAAAATAAATTAAATGAAATTAAAAAAAAAAAAAAAATTTTTATATATTAAGCATTTATTAAGTATATAAATATACTTATCTTATTACACAGATGTTTCAGCAAGAGGAATCAAAACAGCAGCAAATTTCCGAAATGTATGATCCGACTGATTCGTCCTTAGCACATACAAAGTTAAAGAATAATACATATGTAAGTTACTTATATGTTAAATACTAGAATTCATACACTATATATATAATTAGGTTAAATTTACATTAAAATATTTTGTCTTATATCCAATAAGAAATATTTTTATTTGTAATATTGGAGTGATGTCTAACTGTTTGCATTAATTTCCCTTACAGAATTGCTCTTTTTGTGATAAAAACTTTTCATCTAAATGGAATTTAAAAGAACATATACAGATCCACACCAATGAAAAACCATTTACTTGTGAGGAGTGCAAAAAACTGTTTTCAAGAAAGCGAGAATTAAAAAAGCATATGATGATGTATGATATTCTATCACCTGTTGTATGTGAAATTTGCAAATTATCCTTTACTAGGAAATGTGCTCTAATAACTCATATGAAAACACATTCAAACAGAAAATTGTTTAAGTGTGAAAAGTGGGAGAAGATCTTCAGCTATCGTTATAGATTAAACCGGCATATGCATATTCACAATCGACCTCAATTCAGTTGTAATGAATGCAACGAAACATTTTCAAATGAAAATAAGCTAAACCGACATTTGAAAGTGCACCAAAACCTACAGTATACATGTGATCAGTGTAAACAAAACTTTAGTAATAAATTAAATTTAAATCAACATTTACGTACACACCATACTAAAAAACGTCTTGTTCCTGTTAACAGTGAAATGCCTTTGCCCATTGTAGAGTTTAAAAGAATAAAACATCAAATATCAGCTTTCGGAGTGTTTAAAACTTTAACTTTTCATCCTGAGAAAAATGAAGAAGGTTGCTTGGTTACATTCCAAACTAATTTGAAACCTGAGTTACAATACAATCTTCAAAGCGAGATAAGAGAAAAAAAGGCAATTAAATGGTTTATGATTAGCAAAATTTTGTTCGAACGCGAAAGAGGTGAAGGCGATATTGAAACAATCACATCTTATTTTAGAAGTGACTGTTATATTGATCTTGTAGAAAATAGCATTATAAATCATATTGAAGAGGGATATTCAAAAATTAACCAATCATTTGAAGAATTTAACAGTCAAGGATCAGATTGGAGACTTCGAAAAATTGAATGTTTAGAACTGAATATTTCAAAGTATAGCCTCTTATCTAGAAATTGATTTTACATCATGTAAATATGTATTCTTTTTAAGTACTGAATTAAATTATATAATTATGAAATTTATGTATTTAGGATAGTTACTTAATCTAATTACACAAGAGTTCAATTTATCACAAGATAATCAAAAAAGGAAATTTGGAAACATGCATATTGTTGTAAGAAAAATTTTTTAGACAGCCATAGATTTTGTCACCATTATTTTATAATTGATAGGAATGTATATTACTAACAGTGTATTGCATAAATAGCAGTAATAAATAAATAAAAAAATAAACATAGTCTTGTGTTAATCCTTTTATATTATTAATCAAATTATGTTTCGTCCTACATTTCAACGCTTTCTGAATTATCATCCATCAAGTTGCTTAAAATATAAATATTATCTATACAGTTTTAATGATACATAGTATACACAACTAATCTTTAGTTAGTCCATCCATAGTATTAATCAGATTATATGTTTCCTCTTGCACTTCTGTTTACAGTTTTAATGACACATAGTATACATGACTAATATTTAGTTGACCCTTCCACAGTATTTTATCATTTCATAACATTTCATTGAATTTTAACATTTCATATTTCAAATAACCTATTTTCGAAACCAAACTATGTGAATTTTACCACAATGTTTATCATCATATACTTTTTCTAAAAATTATCAGATATGTACTCCTCAGAGAATTTCTATCATTAGAATAAATGAAAAAATTAATTTATATTAAACGTACACGAAATTTGATTGCAATATACGTGTATTTAATAAAAAATAAATAAGCAATTATTTATACATTAAACCTTTACTAAATATATATTTCTTTCATTATACAGATGTTTCAACAAGATGAACCAAAACAGCAGCAAACTTCAGAAATTAATGATCTGAATGATTCATTCCTAGCACATGTAGCGTTAATGAATAATACATATGTAAGTACTTATATGAAAAATACTAAAATTCGTATATGAATTGTAATTAGAGTAAATGTAAAATGATTTGTCTTACTACCTACACTTTAACAAGTTCTTTTTTACCTATATTATTGAAGAGAATCCTAATTGTTTCCATTTATTTCTATTACAGATGTGCTCTATTTGCTACAAACACTTCTTAAGTAAATGGAATTTAACAGAACATACAAAAATCCATACAGGTGAAAAACCTTACACTTGGGAAGATTACCAAATGCTGTTTTCAAGAAGACGTGAATCAAAAATGCGTACATCATCATATAAAGCATCGTCAGTTATATGTAAACTTAGTGAAGATATTCAAAAATTAGTCAGACGTTTGAAGAATTTAGACATAAAGGAAGATATTTAGACTATATATCCATCATATTTTCATAACACTTACCACAATATCTCAAACTTAAAATTTGGAAGACACACACACTGCTGAAAAGTAATTTTGTTACCCGTGATTCTTCTAACCAGCATGAATGTATAGATATTATTTTGCAATGTATTATTTAAATGCTCACAATAAATATTCTTTTATATGCATATATCGTTGTGTTTATTTTTTTAAAACCTATTACATTAATAAAATAGGTTACACACACATACATACACATAACATTTTAAGTGAAACAACACTCTCACAACTTAAAAAATGCATAAGAACATACAAAATAAGCAGATGTATGAAAAAATATGCAAGTTTACCAAATAATTTCACTGTTTTCTAGAAATACCAACAAAAAATATTTACAATATAAAAAAAATTACAAAAGTGAAAAGAAAAAACACAAATGTAAAACAAAAAAATCACAAAGTAAAAAACTCACAACAAAATTTTTGAAAAAAAAAAAATTTACAACAAAAATTTTTTTACAAAAACCAAAACTTCAAAAAATATTTTTCCAAAAAATTTTTTTTTCAAAAACATTTTTTACAAAAATTTTTTTTTTCAAAATAAGTTTTTACAAAAGTAAAAAATAAAAAATCACAACGTTAAAAAAATGAAAAATTTTAGTTAAAAAAAGTGTAAAAAAAAATTACAAAAAAAGTTGCAAAAATTTCAAAAAAGTTATGAAAAAAGTATCAAAAATTTTGTTCTTTTTAATACAGTATGCAATGGCGAAACCATTGTATTTGCTATTAAAAAGAACAAAATTTTTGATACTTTTTTCATAACTTTTTTGAAATTTTTGCAACTTTTTTTGCAATTTTTTTTACACTTTTTTAACTAAAATTTTTCATTTTTTTAACGTTGTGATTTTTTATTTTTTACTTTTGTAAAAACTTATTTTGAAAAAAAAAATTTTTGTAAAAAATGTTTTTGAAAAAAAAAATTTTTTGGAAAAATATTTTTTGAAGTTTTGGTTTTTGTAAAAAAATTTTTGTTGTAAATTTTTTTTTCAAAAACTTTGTTGTGAGTTTTTCACTTTGTGATTTTTTTGTTTTACATTTGTGTTTTTTCTTTTCACTTTTGTAATTTTTTTTATATTGTAAATATTTTTTGTTGGTATTTCTAGAAAACAGTGAAATTATTTGGTAAACTTGCATATTTTTTCATACATCTGCTTATTTTGTATGTTCTTATGCATTTTTTAAGTTGTGAGAGTGTTGTTTCACTTAAAATGTTATGTGTATGTATGTGTGTGTAACCTATTTTATTAATGTAATAGGTTTTAAAAAAATAAACACAACGATATATGCATATAAAAGAATATTTATTGTGAGCATTTAAATAATACATTGCAAAATAATATCTATACATTCATGCTGGTTAGAAGAATCACGGGTAACAAAATTACTTTTCAGCAGTGTGTGTGTCTTCCAAATTTTAAGTTTGAGATATTGTGGTAAGTGTTATGAAAATATGATGGATATATAGTCTAAATATCTTCCTTTATGTCTAAATTCTTCAAACGTCTGACTAATTTTTGAATATCTTCACTAAGTTTACATATAACTGACGATGCTTTATATGATGATGTACGCATTTTTGATTCACGTCTTCTTGAAAACAGCATTTGGTAATCTTCCCAAGTGTAAGGTTTTTCACCTGTATGGATTTTTGTATGTTCTGTTAAATTCCATTTACTTAAGAAGTGTTTGTAGCAAATAGAGCACATCTGTAATAGAAATAAATGGAAACAATTAGGATTCTCTTCAATAATATAGGTAAAAAAGAACTTGTTAAAGTGTAGGTAGTAAGACAAATCATTTTACATTTACTCTAATTACAATTCATATACGAATTTTAGTATTTTTCATATAAGTACTTACATATGTATTATTCATTAACGCTACATGTGCTAGGAATGAATCATTCAGATCATTAATTTCTGAAGTTTGCTGCTGTTTTGGTTCATCTTGTTGAAACATCTGTATAATGAAAGAAATATATATTTAGTAAAGGTTTAATGTATAAATAATTGCTTATTTATTTTTTATTAAATACACGTATATTGCAATCAAATTTCGTGTACGTTTAATATAAATTAATTTTTTCATTTATTCTAATGATAGAAATTCTCTGAGGAGTACATATCTGATAATTTTTAGAAAAAGTATATAATGATAAACATTGTGGTAAAATTCACATAGTTTGGTTTCGAAAATAGGTTATTTGAAATATGAAATGTTAAAATTCAATGAAATGTTATGAAATGATAAAATACTGTGGAAGGGTCAACTAAATATTAGTCATGTATACTATGTGTCATTAAAACTGTAAACAGAAGTGCAAGAGGAAACATATAATCTGATTAATACTATGGATGGACTAACTAAAGATTAGTTGTGTATACTATGTATCATTAAAACTGTATAGATAATATTTATATTTTAAGCAACTTGATGGATGATAATTCAGAAAGCGTTGAAATGTAGGACGAAACATAATTTGATTAATAATATAAAAGGATTAACACAAGACTATGTTTATTTTTTTATTTATTTATTACTGCTATTTATGCAATACACTGTTAGTAATATACATTCCTATCAATTATAAAATCATGGTGACAAAATCTATGGCTGTCTAAAAAATTTTTCTTACAACAATATGCATGTTTCCAAATTTCCTTTTTTGATTATCTTGTGATAAATTGAACTCTTGTGTAATTAGATTAAGTAACTATCCTAAATACATAAATTTCATAATTATATAATTTAATTCAGTACTTAAAAAGAATACATATTTACATGATGTAAAATCAATTTCTAGATAAGAGGCTATACTTTGAAATATTCAGTTCTAAACATTCAATTTTTCGAAGTCTCCAATCTGATCCTTGACTGTTAAATTCTTCAAATGATTGGTTAATTTTTGAATATCCCTCTTCAATATGATTTATAATGCTATTTTCTACAAGATCAATATAACAGTCACTTCTAAAATAAGATGTGATTGTTTCAATATCGCCTTCACCTCTTTCGCGTTCGAACAAAATTTTGCTAATCATAAACCATTTAATTGCCTTTTTTTCTCTTATCTCGCTTTGAAGATTGTATTGTAACTCAGGTTTCAAATTAGTTTGGAATGTAACCAAGCAACCTTCTTCATTTTTCTCAGGATGAAAAGTTAAAGTTTTAAACACTCCGAAAGCTGATATTTGATGTTTTATTCTTTTAAACTCTACAATGGGCAAAGGCATTTCACTGTTAACAGGAACAAGACGTTTTTTAGTATGGTGTGTACGTAAATGTTGATTTAAATTTAATTTATTGCTAAAGTTTTGTTTACACTGATCACATGTATACTGTAGGTTTTGGTGCACTTTCAAATGTCGGTTTAGCTTATTTTCATTTGAAAATGTTTCGTTGCATTCATTACAACTGAATTGAGGTCGATTGTGAATATGCATATGCCGGTTTAATCTATAACGATAGCTGAAGATCTTCTCACACTTTTCACACTTAAACAATTTTCTGTTTGAATGTGTTTTCATATGAGTTATTAGAGCACATTTCCTAGTAAAGGATAATTTGCAAATTTCACATACAACAGGTGATAGAATATCATACATCATCATATGCTTTTTTAATTCTCGCTTTCTTGAAAACAGTTTTTTGCACTCCTCACAAGTAAATGGTTTTTCATTGGTGTGGATCTGTATATGTTCTTTTAAATTCCATTTAGATGAAAAGTTTTTATCACAAAAAGAGCAATTCTGTAAGGGAAATTAATGCAAACAGTTAGACATCACTCCAATATTACAAATAAAAATATTTCTTATTGGATATAAGACAAAATATTTTAATGTAAATTTAACCTAATTATATATATAGTGTATGAATTCTAGTATTTAACATATAAGTAACTTACATATGTATTATTCTTTAACTTTGTATGTGCTAAGGACGAATCAGTCGGATCATACATTTCGGAAATTTGCTGCTGTTTTGATTCCTCTTGCTGAAACATCTGTGTAATAAGATAAGTATATTTATATACTTAATAAATGCTTAATATATAAATTTTTTTTTTTTTTTTTTAATTTCATTTAATTTATTTTTATTGATACACATAATAAAACTTAAACTATACTATAATAAAACTTACTTTATTCGTTAACGAAGAAAACTGTTTTCACTTATATTAAAATCTGAAAATTAATCAGAGTTGTGTACCAGTCACCTTCCCTCTCAAGTCTAACAGTGGGAATGCAAAATGTTGCGCTGCTTTTCGAATTACCTTCTCACACAAGTCTATCTGCAGAAATGAGGAATGTTGCATTGCTATTCAAAAATTTATATTACTGTTAATCGTTTATGTCACGTGACAACTCGCGCATGCGTACAAATAAGTTTTATAATAAATTGCTAATTTGACTAATAATATGAACAGGATAAGTAGAATCAGTTATGTATATTATCTAAACACTAAGCAGTATTTATATTTTAAATAACTTGATGTTTGATAATATGGAAATTTCAAAAAGGTGATTTGAAACATGTCAATTTGATTAAAACTGTGAGTCGAATAACTCAGAGAAGTTTTAAGTGTTTGAAGCAGTAAGAAATGACTTTTTGAGTTTCTAGAATTAAAAAAAAAAAGAAAAAAAAAGTAAAAAAGAGAAAAAAAAAAAAAGAAATGTATACTATTGGTTGTAAGATGTCGAATGTTGTCAAGACGTGAAAAATATAAATAGGAACATTTTATAATGACATTCAAGCTTTTAAAAATAGTTTAGAAATATAATTAGTATCTTGTAACAATATATAAACGAATGTATTTCAAAGTTGGAAATTTAAGTTTTTGCTATTAAAACTAAAAATATACATAATATATGCTCTTATGTGGTGAAAATTTCAAATAGTTTAGTAAAGGTTCACATGATTTTAAACGAATACATACTATTTATTATACAAATTCGTATTTATGAATTAACGTTGGAAAACCTGGTTTCAGTTAAAAATGTATATAATATTTACTTATTGAACGGAAAAGTTTTAAAATCTGTCTAAATGTATGAAATGTAGTATCATAAATATAGTATATAATTTAATAAAATAGATAATTAATAATAAATAATTAAATAATTTATTAAAGTTCAAAAATTATCTTTGTAATACTGTTAAAATATATTATTCTTTAAGATGATTTTTCGTTAAGAATCACTCTTTTCTAAAAGCATAACGCAGTCTTGTAGTTAAGTAAACAGGTGACGTCAGGCTATTGTATTCAACCCTTCGAAAGAGGGGAAGTTGGAGATATTTGGAGGTATGAATAGAAAGGAAAAAAAAAAAAAACTGGTCATGTCATACTTTTATAAGAACGCGATTTTAAATTATAATGTTTGTAATGTAGTGTAAATTGCTTAACCATCTAAAATTCTGTAAAAAATGGTAAAATCGTTAGTTTGATGTAAAAAAAGCTAATGCAATTGGATTTCCTTCTTTAAAAATCGGTATTTTCCTTGTTTTTGCTTAGTTAACAGAACTCATTAAGACGATATTAAAGCGATAACCACTTAAAAACCTAAATGTACGTTTAAATTTCTTTATCTCAAATTGATATTCTGAAGTTTGAGTTGAAAAAATGTAAGAAATCATTCTTTTTTATAAAATTTGATATTTTCCATTGTTTTTTACTTAATTATCAATACTCATTATGGTTATAGTTGTTGAAAAAACTAGGATGTATGTTTAAGTTTTAAGTTTTATAAGTCGATATATTGATCATGTAGCTGATAAAAATCGTAAGAATCAGTCTTTTTCTATAAAAATCGATATTTTCCATTGTTTTTTACTTAATTATGAATGCTCATTAAGGTTATAGCTGTTGAAAAACTGAAATGTACGTTTAAGTTTCCTCTCTTAAGTTGATAAAAATCGTAAGAAATTAGTCTTTTTCTATAAAACTTGATATTTTCCATTGTTTTTTACTTAATTAACGATACTCATTAAGGCTATAGCTGTTGAAAAACTAGGATGCATGTTTAACTTTTAAGTTTTAAGTCGATGCATTGATCTTGTAGATGATAAAAATCATAAGAAATCAGTCTTTTTCTATAAAACTTGATATTTTCCATTGTTTTTTACTTAATTAACGATACTCATTAAGATTATAGCTGTTGAAAAACTAGAATGCATGTTTAACTTTCAACTTGTAAGTCGATACACTGATATTGCAGTTGATAAAAATCGTAAGAAATCAGTCTTTTCTATAAAACTTGATATTTTCCATTGTTTTTTACTTAATTAACGATACTCATTAAGATGATAACCACTTAAAACTGAAATGTGTGTTTAAGTTTTCTCTTTTAAGTTGATAAAAATAGTAAGAAATCAGTCTTTTTCTATAAAACTTGATATTTTCCATTGTTTTTACTTAATTAATACTGCTCATTAAGATGTCTATCAAGCAAAATTCAAGTATACGTTTAACTTTCTTGTGTTAAATTGATAATCTCATCTTGTAGTTGAAGAAATCTAAATAAAATGGTTAAAAAAATGAGATTTTAATTGTTTCACTTAATTAATAATACTCATTAAAACTACGATTGTTCAAAATTCAAATATAAATTTAATCTTCATCTTATAGTATGATTTCGAGCGGCGGCACCGCAGGCGGGGCCAGGAGGCGGGGCAGGCGGGGCAGCCGGAGGAGCAGGTGGGGCAGCCGGAGGGATGCTGCGCGGCCCCACAACCCCACCTGCGGCTGAGCTTAAACTCTCCTTTTCCTACTACTAATCAAGTCCGCCATTATTAACATGGCTCAAAACATACAAGAAAATCATCTTTTAAATATTACTAGCAATGTACATATATGCAAATGAGACATAATCTTCCCATAGATCTGAAACTTCATGTAAAAAAAAAATAATAATAAAAATAAAATAACAGTAAATCGTAATAAATTTTGAATAATACATTTTTCTGCGAGGGGTTATCTCAAGCATTTTTGAATTGGAAAGAACCAGAAAATGAAATATCATCTATTATTACCATTATAAAAAGTACAGAAACAAAATCGTGAGTAGTTCCGAAAAGAGAACCTGTAAGAGCTTTCATTGATGGTAATCCTTACGCATGATTTTACAGATTTAAAAAAATCAATTTATCATATTACAATGACTTTTTGGAAAATGATATTTTCAAAGACTAAAATTTTAAAGACTTATAAATAAACTCTATAATTTAAATTAATAATAATAAAAAACATCATTTTTATGATAACGAATGATATGTTACGTACGCAATACATTAAACATTAATATTTCTAAATCAAAAAAAAAAAAAAAAAAAAAAAAAAAAAACAGTAGTTTGTAGATAGACATCTTTAACTGTTTAAAATGTGCATTTTTATTGGATGGAGTTAATCAGATTGACTTCTTAACGTAAGAACATATTTCCTGGAAAGAAATATTAAATTTTCTTTCAAATGAGAATAATGATAATGAAGGAAATTAATTAAAATAAATGACACCAACAAATTGTATTTCTATTTTCGATTTCTTTACGTTCCTCGTCTTATGTTTTTTCTTTTCTTTTGATAGAGTATATCGATTAAATGAACTTTTGAGTTTTATGTTTGGATTATTGAGAATATTTATTACACCATATGTTATATTATATATATATATATATATATATATATATATATATATATATATATATATATATATATATATATATATATATATATATGAAATATCTTTCAATCAAAATATATCTTACTAATTCACATAGCAATGTTATCTAAATTCCAAAGGAGGACAGTAAGTAAAAATGTAATACATTATATAAAATATTATTTTAAAGTTCATTGGCATACAGAAACTACAAAGAAAACTCAAAATATTAATAAAGCTAAATATGTTAATATTGTACACTCTTAAAACTGTGCCTCTGATAAAAGAGGTACATTCGGAATTTTTTTGCCCCTGAATATTAAGAGGCACATGGTGCCCTTGAAATTAAGAAGCACACTGTTAAAAGTGTGTATGCGTATTTGCCACCGTGCCGCTTATCATTTTGACAGGGAATTTTCAAAGGTACACAAATGGAACTTTGTGCCTCTGACAACTTTTAAAGGCACAAATCGAACTCAGTGCCTCTGACAAACTTCACTTTCGTATCGGTGACTCTTATTTTGTCGTGACTTGACGTTTTTCTGGAAAATCAGAGGCACTTTTTCCTATGTGCCTCTCATATCAAAATAATAGAAGGCACGATATGCTTGTGCCTTTTATATAAGAGGTACAGTTTTAAGAGTGTAATATCTTAAATCTTATAAAAGAGTTGAATAAAAAAAGAAGTGGGAAAATTTAGTGTATATATATATATCTTTTACTAATAAATTCTGTTTCAAATTTTAAAATACATTTATAAATATTTATTTAGTCAAATAAGTTAAATTATTCAAATATACACTGAAATACTTTTAAACATTAAAGAAAAAAATTACTGGAAATTTATATTAAGTGCTAACTAAGCACGGAAATTCTAATTAAAAAATAAAAATAAATCGTATTAAAATACTAAAACTTGAACAAAAATTAAATTTCCATCTTTCTTTTTAACTTAAAAAAACTTTTTTATTTTTTTAAAAAAAGAACTTAATAGAATATATTTAAGCAAGTTTGTACATTTAATCTTTTTTTAAAGAAATTATTAAAAAGAGAAAAAAATTAATTAATTTTTTATTTAAAGCTGCATTACTCCAAAGATTTATCAAACCACTCAATAATTTGAAATTAAAAAAGTTGCCTTTAGTGAAAATCAGCAACTGATAACTAAATCAAATAAAACTTCGCTAATGATTTTATCCTAAAAGCTTTTAACGAATATAATCTTTTCTATAATAACTATGGATTTAAATAATTAAATCAATCATTGATTTTATTTATTCAGGATAAGTGCGTCATAAAACGC
Source organism: Maratus speculifer (assembly GCA_964019185.1). NCBI lineage: Eukaryota > Metazoa > Arthropoda > Arachnida > Araneae > Salticidae > Maratus > Maratus speculifer. The sequence goes on along the minus strand of OZ025297.1, from coordinate 72,960,624 downwards.
AAGCAGAATCTAGAAAAATATAGAATATATTTATCGATAGAATACATTTAATAACTAATTTGGGCTAGGTTACATTTAGACACAACATAATATGTATCCAATTTTCGAATATTAATGGTAACCATTTACTAAATTTAAACTTAAACAGTTTTGTGAAAGCATTTTCTATCATAACAAGAAAGAAATATCGTACTTAAATCTTAGATTATGAAACATTTTCTAACAAATTTTGGAATTCTATTGTAAAACTTTCTCTTTTAAAAATGCAAACAATTAAAAGATAATGTCTAAATAAACAATTTAGAAATTCCATAATTACTCCCGCCAGTTGCCATCTATAATCGGAAAAATCTCTGAATACTTTTATGGAGCCCTGTATATGATATATAGATTTGTACACATATTACAAAAGTATGCAGAAATTCAGGTCGATTACAAAGCGCATTACATAATTGAAAAGTCCCACTCAGCGAATGGGAATGCACTCTACTACTTTTGTACAGCCCATTATATGGTCTATACATTTTATACATACCAAGTAAAACACAAAAAAATACATTTAAAGACATGTACATAATTAAAATCGTTCTACCAGTAATTATTGTGCATACAGTAATGTAACCGATTTCTTTTGTATATCCCTGTAAATAAATATTAAAGGCTGTGCACACCATTATATAGTAAGTGTTTTGTAGTACCCTTCAGTGATATGTATCGATTTCAATAAATTTGAAATAAATAACCTAACAACATTATATGCGCTGCGGATTTTCCCCATAGATTTTTTTTTCTCCATTATAGACAGATTTTCCCATAAATGATTCTTCCCCCTAGGCCAGGGATAGCGAACCTTTTTAAGTATGCGTGCCAAAATTTTTAAAATTATTATGTGCAAACATTCTAACGTGCCAGTAACATTTTAATGAAGATAAAATCCAATAATTGATTTTTATAGATTTTCTACTTAGATGTGTTTACAGTTATACTAAATTCAATTTCTAACTTATTTTGTATGCTGTATTTACACAACAAGATAGACATGTAGCATCAAATTCCATATTAATAATATCTAAATGAATTTTTCTTTTATTATATACTTCCGAATCAGATCTTTTTTAGTTTTTTAAGCAGAAGCAAGTTCAATACATACATAATTATTTGCACTAACAATTAAAAATCAATTTTCAAAATTAAAACCAAATATAATGACACCTATAATAAAACCCTAAACCTCAATAAAATAAACCTAATGTGAAGTAAAAAGCTTGGCAGTTAGATATACATTAATATGCAAGCTATCGCTTAAATTTCAATTTTCTAAAATAAAGTCTTTGAAATTTAATAAAGAAACAAATTAATTTGGAAAATAACTATATATTGAATGGTTTAGGAAGAGAATGACGCTGCAAGATCTTTCATTGATATTTATAATACCTTATTTGATTCAAAAGTAATGGTTTATTTTAGAGAAAATTATATTCCTGTTGCACAAAACAATACCTTATGTTATGAAAAAGGCTAGTTCTCCATATACTGAATATAGTCTATAAATTTGTTCGCGTGCCAGAGAAGTTTTTATATGTGCCAAGCTCGGCACGCGTGCCATAGATTCGCCTCGCCTGCCCTAGGCCATAATGTAACAGAATAGCTTTGAGTGTATCTCTTATAGATCTATAAATGCACTTTATTTACAATAGTAAACAGACCGAATTAATTTTTTTTTATAAAATATATCATTTATACGATAATCTGAGTACATTTAGGGAGGTTTGAGCGCGAACAGCCAGACAAACCGAATTACATGCACACTTTTGAATTATGCTAGAAAGGATTAAAAATAGAGCATGGTGCTATGCAAATTTTATTACTTCTTCTTCCATTATCATGTTTAAATATAGTCTGGCGAAATGTAAAACTGTGTATAAATTGTTTTATCTTTATCGTTGCTATTCAATATTCACACGAGCATGTAATTCTTTAAAAGTTACTTCAAGACATCGGTTATTAATACTTTTATTACTTGTGTGTTTACTTTCAGGAGCTGTGTTGTGTCGTAAATTATTCAGAAATAAACAAAAGCGGTTAATCGTGTTTTAATAAAGTAACTGACAGATAATCTTTATTTTATAAACTGGAGCACTGTATATTTTATATGCACTCCTTTTTTGTTCACTACAAAAAGTATATATATTTTTGCGATTTGTTTTTTTTTAATTTAACACGGATATTTTTTAGATAAAAACTATTTTACAGGATTTTTGTACAAAGTAAAAAATCACGAATGTTTAGAATTTGTAAAAAGTATATTGTGATTTTTTTTCTGTTTGTATTTTAAACTTTGTATAGTACATTTTTAAATAATTAAATGTATTTTTTATGTCAAGTTTGTTTTTTAAACATTTGTCAAAATATTAATATCAACGAAATGCATACGAAGGAAATTTTCTTTTTATATTTTATTATATGAAATTATTAAAAGAAATAAACACAATTTTTTGTATTTGTGATTTTCTTTTGATAAAATTGCCATAATTTATTAAAATGTTTATTTAAAAATGGATTACTCTAAAAAATTTCAATTATATATACATCATTTTTAAACACATTTCAATTACAAAAACCTTTTGAATGTAAAACATTAAAAAAATATATTTAATAAACCGTAGTTGGTAATTAAAATAAACGTTATATTTTTTTAAATACACAATTTATATATATATATAACATATATAACATATATATATATATATATATATATATAATATTTATATATATATACATGCAAAAGCATCGAAAATCTTTAAACAAAGGAATTTAATTTAGAATACTTTAAACAGAACATATAGGCTTTTTCTGTATCTTTATTTATTTAAGTTTTTAAGTTCATCGGCAACTGCTCGTTGCAAAACAAAACAAAACATTGTATTCTCATATTGAAATATATTTCGCAAAAAATGCTATGTGTTACATTCTTCTCAAACGTTTTTCAACGTTCCATGACTTCTGGAACCAACTTTATGAATGTGTAAATATATATATATATCATGTTCAATTTGATACGGTATTTTTTTTCACTCATTTTCTTTTTAAAAAAATCATCTCTAAATTCCTTTAACTGTCATATAAAATAACTTATTATGTTTTAAATACTTTTTTTACAGTAAAATATTTAATTTTTCTATTAATATATTATTTTTTATTTTTCATCATTTACTAAACTTAAACTGTCTATTTTCGCTGATAATTGTAACTAGTTCTTATACCACATGAAAAGGGATTTTCAATGTAGGTTTGTTTATGTAGATAATAAACATGTATTGCTCTAAATATTATGATAACTTCTTATAATTTCGCAGCATTAAAACTGTAAATTTTCCAATCATACGTTTCTTTCTTAATATCTGTTAGGTCTGGCCTGTTTATGCCTAATTTTTTTGTGTACCGTTAATTGGATAGTGAGAGAAATAAACTTTAAAACATGGTTTCCTATTTCTCTTTCAGAAATTAACTGTACTTTACTTTTGATGCCAAAATATTCTCTTCTGAGGACGATTTCACATCACAAGTTTCATTTTTATTCATGTCTCGTTCATTTTTTTTAATTCCTTTAGTATTTTTTCTTAATAAATTTATGTATTTTTTATTCTGATATACTACATTTTGGATAATGGGTTTAATAGTACTTTCAACTACTTTTTTAGTCATTTATCTGTTCAAATGTTTTATTTACGTTTGATTATATATGTTTTGTGATTTTTATGCAATACTTCCTGTTCACATTAATCCTTTATCCAAATTTAAAATTTATAATGTTTGAATCTTATTTAATCTTTCATTTATAAATGTTTTGATTTTGCCTTAAATCTTCATTTAATAATTTCTTGCTCCTAATTTAAAATTCATAATATTTGAGTCTTGTCTTAAAGTTTAATTTATAATTAATATAGCTATATATCAATCATTTTTATACACATAATAACTTCCATAATTCTGTGCAAATCTCTTCCAAACTCATATATAAAATGAAAGAGTGAAAAATCTTTTGTCTTGTTCATTAATAAGCAAAATCAGACCTAGGGTTGTTGAAATAGGAAGGGGTTTTGTGAAAACAAAACAAAAAAAATCCTATCATTTCTGAATTAAAATTTACATCAAATCAGTTTAAATGTGTTATATTTTTAGAAAAAAGAACAAAATTAATGTATAACACACTTTTGATAACGTTGAAAATGGGCTCATAGGACGATATAAATAGGGCTTTAAGAAAAACAAAATTTCATAACTTCGTCAATGCAGAACATATCAAATCCACTTAAATTTATTATAGATATTTTTAATTTAGTTTAACAAGATTTTGATAGGACACTCTTAGCGGACAAAAGAAAAAACGGGCTAAGGATGAGGGAAAAAATCATAACTTCGTCAATTCATAAGATATCAAATACGTTTAAATTTATAATAAATCTTCTTAATAATATCTGTAATTTTTATACAGAAATAAATTTGATAGGGTCAATTCTTACAAAAAAAGGGTGGTGGTGGGGGAGGTAATGAAAATACTATCGTATTAAGGCTCTCCTTAAATCCAAAGGTGCAAATTTATGACATAAGTCTTAATTTAAATTTGTTTAGAAACGCATGAAATTGGGAGATCTTGTTATACAGAAAATGCTTATCAGACTTGTTGAACAGCCTTAACTGATTGTGATAATACAAACTCATACAAAAAAAAGAAGAAAAAAAGAAATTAAAAATTTCACAAATGTGAACAGATAAAATTGTTAAGCTCGGTTTACCTCTAATCTTCATTTAGTTTTTGTTGCTGAAATTTATACTTAAATTCGAGATGTACTTGCTTCTGTAGGTAGATCTGGAAGGAATTTTCTTAATTTAGTTTTAATAAAAATTACTAATTTCTCTTTAAAATTATCCGTATGAATTTAAAAAAATGTTAATTATGTATGAAAATCAGAAAAAAAATTACCGTCATTTGTTCAAATTGTAGACCAGGTTTGTGAAAATATTCATGCAATTAAATTTCTTTTAGCAAATGCACTAGTCAACAATATATTCCAAATTGACAAAACTCACAAAGTTTTATGGAAGAATGATAATAATACTTCTAGTTATCATTTTTGAAATGAGCAAACTTTGTGTTCTATTCAATTTTGAGAAAAAAATACATTTAAAGGATAAATTAGCATATTTTTACTGTAAATCGATTAAAAGTTTTCTTTTTTTCTAAATCATGGTAAAAAAAAAGAAGCTTTAAGAATCCTAAAAAAATGTACTTTCAAATAAAATTATAAAAACAAAATCGATAAATTTCGCTAAAGTACTTATTTCCAAACTTAAACAGAACTAACTTCGCGTAAAGATCAAACACACAGAATCCACGCTATAAAATATACATTTGCCAAAGTTTATGTATTTAATCATTAATTTAGGCAATGGGTTTTATATTTAGAAACAACGTAATCTGCACTGTCCCATTTTTAGACCTTAATGGTAGCCGTGTTCTAAATTTAGAAGTAACACGAGCACATGTGAACTTTTTCTTTTCATAAAAATGGAGCACTGTGCTATGCAAATTTTATTACTTCTACTTTCATTACCCTCTTTTGATATAGACCGAAAACTAAATGTAAAAGTTTGTATAAATTGTTTTATCGTCATCATTGTTCTTTAATATTTATGCGAGAAAGTAATTCTTCCTAAAGTTCTTAAGGTCTTGATTTTTAATACTTTACTCTTTAAATATTTATTTTGGAATTCATGCAGTATTTTGTGAATTATAAAAGTATAGTATAAAAATTATTAAGCAGTACTTATTCGAAAGTAATTCTGTAGTATACGATGATGTTGTCGTCTGCCGGCGACGATCAGTGCTAGAAATTTTTTTGTTTAAGTATTTTTCTGAAAATGGCAACGTTGCTTAAAAAAAAGAAAAAAATATATATATTCTGTACTATAAAGAGTTGTGAAATTATGAGGGTTTTATTAAAGTGCAGTACAGTTCATTTTTTATTAAATATGTGGTTTGAGTTATTATTGATGAGTCTGGATTTTATTTAAAAATACAACCAGTACGCTTATCAGTACTTATAAAAAAATGTAATGTTTAGAAAAATATTAAACTTTAAATATGATTATTTTTTTATTTTCTTCACATGGCAAGATTTTACTGCCAGATATTTGTTAATGATTCAAAAAATAATCGCTATGCAAAGCATTGATATGAAGATCTCTATTTTAATGTAATTCATAATTAGCTTCTGTACTTAAAAAATCAACATCTATTTTGAATTTATATTGCTTTATTATTTGAATCATTCACTATATGCTAGTAAAATTTCACAAATTTTTACAGAGTTAAATCGATTATTCATATAAATCGTTCAAAAATTTCAATTCTTTCAATGACCTAAGAATCATTATTTTTCAGAAGTCATGAAATAAATATAAATATAAATATAAATATAAATATAAATATAAATATAAATATAAATATAAATATAAATATAAATATAAATATAAATATAAATATAGATATAAATATAAATATAAATATAAATATAAATATAAATATAAATATAAATATAAATATAAATATAAATATAAATATAAATATAATTTTACTGCTATCTCAAAACTGCATCTGCACGCATCGAATTATCTTAATAGTAAAATTTTTTATTTGAGTTGTACAACCAATTCATCCATATTTGAATTGTACAAATCAATTCATGCATATTTGAATTGTTAAATAGTCTTCATTAGTTGTTTCTAACGAAATTTTAATCTTTATTTAAAATTCGCGTGTTCGCTAATATTTCTAGAAAGTCCAAATATATTCCTTTAAAAAACTTATTTGATTCATTAGCAAATCTATGTTATTCTCTGAATAAACAAGAAATAAAAAATACTTTGAAAAAAAAAAAAAAAAAGATTGATGCGATATTGATCTCAACTGATTCATTTTGCGCATGCGCAGGCGAATGGTACAACATTTTTGTAGCTGATTTCAAAGGAGATTCCGTGTCATTCAATATTTGTTATTTTTATTCGCAAATACTATCTTTGAGAATTATTTGTTTTAAGATGCATCGGTATCATCACACATTGATTATCGATCATAATGTGTGAGAAACTTGAGAAATATTTTTTTATAACATCTAAGATACTTTTATTAAATGCAGGTAACATACTGTATACTGCATTTTTAGTGTGAGATACCTCGAAAGATATAAGGTTGGAAATTATACATCAAACATTTGAAATTAGGTGCGTTCGTGCAATAACTAATTTTATAAATATTGAGATCTTGGTACAATAGCTATTGCACCCTGAAACAAAAATGCTTGTATAGGAAATTTATTACGATTCTATGTATTAAATTCAATAAAAGGGAAATAATAAGATTCTATCTTAAATAGAACGTCATCGCCATATCAACTTACAAACATTGTTTATAATGGGCTATCATTGAAATAATTACATATGAAAGGATTTAACAGAATGAACAAAACTTTTAATAACTTTCTTAATTTTGATTCGATTTTCATAAAATTTGAAATGACTCTTCAAAATTCTGCAACGATTATGCATGTTAAATTTCAAACCACTCGGCTCATAGTTTTTTGGGTAATATATGAGAGTAGACGAAAGGTCCAGACGACAACTGTAGGTGATAGGTATTTATAGAATTTAAAACGCACCTAAAACGGAAATCCTAAAAAACTCGCTTTAGAAATCCTGATTATATAGAAAATGATGTAATAACTCCATGTGCAATTTTAAATTATTGATTTTTTTTCATTTATATGTGCTTCAGAGCTGTCTTCGTGCTTAATTTCAGGTAGATTTTGTGTTAAAAATCTATAAGGTACTTGATGTTGAACTAGAACCTTGTAATTTGGAAAGGAAGACGGTCCTATTGCTATTGTAAATGCAAAATCAGAAAGAATGTGATATCTTCTTTCATATATGGCAACTTTAATGGGAGTTCACAATCAACAAGATTGTTTAAGTGTCTCTACAGCAAAATATCACACGGATTGAGTTTCGAGAACAAAATGCAACGGTTGTCAGAAACGCTTAAGTGATAGCTTCGTCATTATTTAAATGTTGTAGAAGAAATAATATTCCCCTTGGTTTTTATCCTCTTTTATACCAAAACATGACTGCAAACCGTGGGTATATGGAAAATTTTGTGCGTACAAAGTGAAATAGCAGTTACAATGGTATTTTAAAGTTATTTACCTTTTTCCATCAGGTCAGTAGCAATTAAACCGGAAAAAAATATGTTTCTCATGTGTTTCATGTGTTATTATTATTATTATTGTTATTATTATTATTATTATTATTATTATTATTATTATTATCTTCCTATTTGTTGTACGGCGCCCCTATTTTCTTTTCGAGGGTATATATATATATATATATATATATATATATAATAATAATAATTGTATAATATGTATATAATAAGAATTTAATAACTTATACCACATTGAAAATGGAGGGAAAAATAAATAATTAAAATGAACACAAATGGAATTTGAAGAACCAAAGCGAAATCTTCGGATCCCAAATACTTTGGAACTACAAATGAAGTGTGTGGTTTCATTTTTTGGTGCGTTCGTAATTATGTAAATACGTAGCACCTATTGTTGTCGCTCAGTCCGTCCGTCTGTCCGTCTGTCCGTCTGCCTGTCTGTCCGCATATAACAATGCAAAAACTACCCAACCGAATCGTTTGAAATTTAAAATATATAATTATTACATAATTTTGTCGAGTGATTTCAAATTTTATGAAAATTGGATGGATAGATCAATTACAGGGACAATCAAAAGGATTCCGTTACATTACGGTCAATGGGGAAAAAAGTTTCAAATGCATTTTAATCGTTTGAAATTTAAAACGTATATTTATTACATAATTTTGTCGAGTTATTTCAAATGTTATGAAAAAACGTATATTTATTACATAATTTTGTCGAGTTATTTCAAATGTTATGAAAATCGGATGAATAGATCAATTACAGGGACAATCAAAAGTATTCCGTTACATTACGATCAATGGGGAACAAAGTTTCAAATGCATTTTAATCGTTTAAAATTTAAAACGTATAATTATTACATAATTTAATTTTGTCGAGTCATTTCAAATGTTACGAAAATCGGATGCATAGATCAATTATAGGGACAATCAAAAGTATTCCGTTACATTACGATCAATGAGAAAAAAAAGGTTCAAATGCATTTTAATGGTGTTACACTCATTTGAACATAATAGAATTGACATGAATCTATGAAGTATGTACTAAAATATATATTCTGTACAATCTGGGATGCAAAGAATATTTATTATTAAATTACAGTGCCACACAAATATATTCCACTAAATAACGTTATACGGGGAAACATTGTTTGGGGCGTGTTTTAATTATATTAAACTATTTCACATTTTATGAATAGATATATGTTAATGAAGTATAATAAAAATTACTCCCTGCATATTTACAGGAACACAAAGATTTCGACCACTATACTGTATCTAAAGTACGCTCTACTATACCAGCAAGATCTGAATATTTTAAAACTTCGTTATAGTACGAACGCACCTCATTTGCTACGCTTCACGTGCAATATCCAACTTCTTGTATTTGCCATGAAAAGGCAAAATAATACGAATTTGGGGCTACCAACACATATAAAACTAAAATTAAATGAACAAAAAAAACATAAAAAACAAGATATATATATATACGTATAAAGTCTTCATTTGTGTCTATACTCTTATTTTTTCATTTGAATTTTTCGTAATTTATTTCATAGAGCTACAAAATTCAAGTAGTATTTTTCCTCTGCATCATAATATTTCGTCTATAATATATTTTTCAATGGTTTAATTTTACAGAAATTATATATATATATATATATATAGCCACTACATAATGCTAAAAATCATCATGTTTCTCGAATACAATTCACAAATCGAGTGTCAAGTCATGATACAAGCAGTATATATTAAATCCGGAGCAACATTTATCAAGTAAACAAATCGTTAAAGAATATTAAGACCAGATTCGATCAAGTACAACTGAGGCACTAAATAATATTCAAACACTAAAACATTTTTATTTTTGACAAAAAAATCAATTTTAACATAGAAGCGAATGAACTATGGAGAAAAAAAATGAATAAATAAAAATAAAAATTTACAAATAAATAAACAAATAAATACGCAGGAAATACAGTAAATTTCGACACACCCTGTCAAACTCTTCGTAACTGAAAGATTTTAACAAATCACAAAAGACCAGTGAAATGTAAATCACGGACAGCACATCAAACTAATTTTACATAATGGAGGATCTCCTAACCTCTTGGGGACGAGCGACACGTATACGTGCCGCAAAAAGGCTTACGAATCCCTGTTTATCAGCACCGGTAAAATTTTACTGTATAATTTGACTTATTTAAGTGGAGCATTTTCTCGATTTAAAAAGGCACAAATTTCTGTTTTAAAAACCGGTGGAGAAACTTTAAACATTTCGTAAATAGCGCCCCGTCGCGAAAAGGTTAATGGGACTTTCACAAATTGAACAAGAAAAACTAATGGAATGCATTAAAGTAGAACAATGACTAATAAAAATGGAACTTTTGACAGATAACTCGTTTCAAAGCAAATATTACGTGGTCAAAGTTAATATACAGTTAATTTCTGAAGTAGAAATTAAGAGACTATCTATAATGCAAATTTCTACCATTGCCCGATTAACCATAAACAAAAAATAAAAATAAATAAATAAATATGGGCATATATAATCCTTACATAAATTAAATCAAGGAACGAAACATGAGAGTAAAAAAACTTACCGTGTAAAATAGAAATTGAAGAAAATGTCAAAACTTCAGAATATACAAAACTGTAGACGTATATCTAACCGACAATTCAAAACTCATGCACGTGTTATTTTAAACAATTACAGTTAACAACCTTTCTGACGGTTAGGATTTAGCAAATAGGTAAAATAAGCATTATTAATAAAAATTAATAAAATAGTAATTTTTAACTATATTATAATAATAAAATAGAACATAATAAATTATTATTATGCTAATTAATAGAACCTTAAGGAATCGACTCTGTCTATTAAATGACATTATTTATTAAATGGACGCTATTCTAGTGGGTATTCACAGTGGGAATCAAGTTGTTTAAAAGAGCGGCAGCTAGAAAGTTTGTTTCGTTATTGCGTCATTTGATGTAACATAAATACAGATAAATAAATGCGTAAAAGGCCTCAGATTTATTCTGTACGAATTATTTTTTAATTATTACGAATTAAAATCCATATATACCTATTAATTAAAACTTTAAATTTTAATTTAACATGAAAATGAAAAATATGCATGCAATTTCTTTAAGATACAGAAAAGAATTCCAATGTAACTCATAACTCTCCCTAAAAATGTACAAAAATTTTCATAAAGTTAAAATACAAGCATACATTTTCTAGCCACAATGCTTTTCAAGGGCACGATTATGAACGTTATTCCTAAACAGACAAATTTTTGTAGCCTCGAACCAAAGGGGGAGAATGTGATTTATTGGATTGAAAAAATACAAGCAATAATTGGAAATTAAGTAAATTATCAACCGCAGATGCTTCTAAGAAAATAAAGAGGATGGAATACGAATCACAGTGTAACCATTCATTACTGGTAACTTGATTTAAGTATTCCAAGCTACAACACAATTGATTTATTACGTTAATAATATATAACATTATAAATTAATTTATAAAATAATTTAAGGGACCTATAGATAACCTTTTAAATAGTAGGACTGAAGAAATATAGATAATAAATCGAAATAAAATAATCTACAAAACACATAGAAACTGCTAACCTTAGATATTTTTAATAAAAAATAGGAGTAAATCTATCGAATGTTAGTGCTGCTATCTAGTGAAGTTAAAGTAACACCTTAATGTTTATTGGAATTATGTAAATTGTTTCAAAATAAATAAATATATAAATGTGTATATATTTATAATATATATATAAATCAAATTATAAACAGAGTGTGATTATGGATCTGGGAATCCCCCATGATAGCTATAAATATACCAAAATTTTCCAGAATTAGTGTACTTTTGATAATTGCAACAAATATATTTTTACTTTGTGCAATGAAAGCTACCTAAAATAAATCTCTCAATTTTACCGCAAATGTAATTTTAGAATTATGTATTAAAGTTATTCTCGATAACAAAATTTTTGACACATTTGTGAATTCACATTGAAAGGAGAAAAAAAATCTGTAAATTAAGGAAAATCGGACTGGCAATCACCGGATATTTCTTTTACAGTGTGATAAATTTGTTTTTGAATGTATAATTTGTAATATGTATAATTTTAAGGTAAAATCTTTGCAAAATTCACTTTTGACTAATCAAAACAAAATCTTTTTCAACTCAGAATCAGAATAAGCAGAAGTAAATTTTGAAGGTATGCATTGGATAATAAACACCCTCTTCTGCAAAAATTTAAAGTTTTCATACATTTTTATTAAAAAATAACAGATAGTGTCCAATGATAAATCGTTCCATTCATCATCACATCTACCCTAAATTTTAAGATTGATTTAAAGCGAGAAAAAGCAGGTGAAGAGAACACAAAAATCATCAAAATTATATTAAAGACCGAGTTTCTTTTTATTATATTTTTAAATTGCAAACCTTAATTTTATCTTGAGAAACATGAGAGATTACATGGGATTAGCAGAATAGTTTCACTAGAGTTATTTATCTGTTATTCATGAGGATCTTAATTTAAATGCAGCAGGCAGTCAACTTGGGAAGAAAACAAATTCAAAAACTTAACATTTTGCTTAAATTGTAAACATTATTCTTTTTTAAGTATTAATAAAATTTAGGAAAAATTAAATGTGATTTTAAAATCATATTGCATAATAAATCGTAAAAAGTGCAGATTTTTATCTAAAAGTTGTTAGGCATATTAATAGTTTAAAATAAACAAAATATATGTTAGAAATTTAATTATTTAACTACAATATAATAATTGATTTTCTTAATGATTACGAAAATTGAACAAAATATTTAATATTGATGTTATATAAATATTAAGCATTTAAAGGACTTTTATGAAATGCCAATATGACCACTACAACTTTGTATTTTTAAAATCCGATTATAAAAGTTCAACCACAAATGCAAATTCCGGTACGACATCAGTTATGACATAACCAATCACGTACTTCAATCAATTACAAAATATAAAGTTTTAATGCCGTATTCCTATATTTCGAGTCATTATCAAAAAAGTATAAGGCACATAAATATGGTGCATTAAATATTGCATTGGTGTACTGGTAAACATGTTGTGTCTAAGATAATAAGAAAAATGTATTTCTTAATAAGGAATGCTCATGATAAAATGCTCAAAAATCGTAATTCTATTTTCAAATAGGAAAGGAAAACTTAAGTTTTAATAATATCGATTTCTTTACGTGTGCAAGAAATCATTTATACACTATATAACCAAAGGCGACCGGCCACTTGCTATTTTTGACGTTTTGATAAAGATCTAGAAAAATACATGAGGAATTATCCTGAAACTCCAGTTGTATAAATAAAATAGAACAGATCACATATTTCCGTGAAGATTTTTTCCCGAAATTCCATAGGGGATTGTTAACAAACTGAAAAAGAACGAATATCTTGGGTAACCCTGCTAAAACTAATGTAGTAAAAGCATTCAAACTGTAGATTAAGAGTAAATGGTTTATTGTTATAAACTGCATTCATTTTTTATGATGGATGGATAGCATGAATTCTCGTAGCAAAAGCAGGGTTTTCATAAAAACCGTCCCAAATTACGCCAAGTTTTTTGTTTATAATTTGCAGAGTTATTAACATGAAAACCGGAACTTTTCAAAAATTACAAAAAACAACTTTTTACACAATACCCTGTAATCCGAATTAAAAATAATAAAAATTGTATAAATAATGAGCATGTTAACTGAATAATTTTGCACTGCGCATGAGTTAAAGCAATCAAAATATAATTTACATAATATGTTAGCTAAATGTATAGAGCAACTTTTATGACAGTCTCAAAACATAGCTTGAAAATTCTGAAAATTATCGTCGAAAGAATAAGCTAAAAATACGTTATTCCTAAAAGGAAGCAATAAGGAAATGATAAATTGCAACAAAATATAGTATATGTGCAATATTATGTATGCTGTATTGACACTAGCAATGAATATATGGATACATTCTCTCAACTTTTGGTTTCTGTTTGTTTCTGTTATTTTACTTTAAAAAAGATTTTGTTTATTTATTTTTGAAGAAGTTTAGAGATGATAGAGATGTTCGTGGGAAAAAATTCACTCATGAACAATAAATGATCTTATATAAACAATATATATTAAATGAATAAACCCATAATAGATACTGCATAAAGGCAGTCGACAAATCTTAATTAAGTATGTTAATTAATATAATCAGGAATAAATTAAATTGTTTATTACATTTAAATGATAAAACCTTACATTGTAAGGAGGTTGCAAATAACAGCATAACGACAGCTTTATATAATTATGAAGTATTTCCTATATTTTTGACAAAACAATTTGTAAATACAACCTTCAAAATTAGTTTTTCCAAGATTTGAAAGAGCTTAAAGATCAAAGAGGGAAAACAGGAATCCGTTTGAGGAAACTATAACTTTATATAAGAGACAAATATTAAAGGAATTGGATAAACAGATTCGTCAAACATAAACATACGCGGCTTAACGAAAATCCGCAAATATTAAATTTAGAAATAATGTTAAATAAAAATATTACTTATTAAGAAGAGGATAGTGTCTTACATTAATATTATCGATTGAGATCCTCACGATCATAGGGAACCAAATCCATTTTGATAAAAAAAAAAAAAAAAAAAAAAAAAAAAAAAAAAAAACTTAATAGCATGCATGGTCACAGTGGCGTCACAGTGATGTCACTGTGAGTCACTTTCGTCACATCACATCTGTGACCAAAATGCCACCACTCAGTGACGTCACATTGTGACTGAGATGTGACTTTCGTAAAAATCTTTAGAAAATTATAAATATCCTTCAAAACATGTTATTTACTTTAAAAAACATGTTTCTGGCAATTTAAATATCGTCGCTTTTGTTACAGTTTCGTCACAATGTTAATGTCAAATTAGTCACAAAAAAACACATTTTTCACAAATTTGTCACGTTGTGACCACTTTGTGAAACGTCACAAAAGAGCTCTAAAACGGCCATAACGACTTCACATTTTAGTCACTGACTTCACATCGACGTCACGTGACGTCGCATCGACAATCGATGGTCACAAAGTCACAATGTGACTTCACAACGACGTTGCAGTGACGTCACCATGCTTTACGGGAAGCAATCCCTTTAGAACAACCATACTCAACCTTTTTTTTTTTTCCTCATGGGTCGCAAACATAAGTTTCAGACTTTTGGTGGGCCACAAAAAAAAAGTTTCATGCTTTAGGCAGGCCGCAAAATACTGATAAAAAGGTTTCAAAAAATCGTTTAACAATGCAGTATAACAAAGTTAATATTACCACTTAGGACAGAACATTTGTCGCAGAAGAAATATCATTAAAAAATTTAACAACACTCTTTTCAAATAATAAACATTGTTGTTTGAAATTAGTACTGTAAAATGTTTTCGGTGCCATTATATCCACGATAAAAATTGAACCTTAATAAGTGGCATCAGCTATAGATATATAATAGATATGAAACATATAATTATAACAATAAAGCATTTCCAAGGAAATTATCTCTAAAAAAATGCATATTCTGCTCAATGAAAATAATAAGAATAACAATTGTAGAAATATATAAGGAAATTTAACTTGTAATGATGTTTTAATATTGTTGAGGATTAAGAAGTTTATTTGTACATCACCGTAGCATTGGGACAAAGTGCAATACGAACTTTAGACTAAGGAAACGGCTTTTAACACAATTTTCAGCTAAAATCTGTCCTTTAATATAGAATTATCTTTCCACAGACATATATAAAATGACGCTGAGAACCATAAATGCTTTTTTATGCGCATTTCAATTAATTGTATAAATATGGATTAATGATTATGTGCCTCGTGCCGCAAGTTGAGTACGGTTAATTTAGAAAGTGCATAAAATCTGCTTTGTCCATTCAAACAGTAAATCAAGTTTAGAAATAGATGACATGTATGATAAAATATATGAAAATAGACTTGACTCAATGTAGGCTTGGTCTATTATCATTGTGAGCCTTTTAATTATATCTTTTTAAAAACTTGTTTTTTCACACTTTCAAAAAGTTTCAAGGTCAAACAGGCCTCTGTCTAAAAATAAATTTTATTCAGAAAACTACTACCTCTGACAAAAAAGTTCGGTGAATGGATTCAGAACGGACGATCTGGCAACCTGGGGAAACAAAACGCTGCACCTGCATAGAGGCAAGTGTTGACCATCTTCCCCCACCGTTGTTCATCTGAGCGTCGTTTATGTTCTGTGTAAGGCGTGTTTTACAAAGTGCTTGATCAGTGTGTTAGTTCTTAACTGAGAACAGGAAAATGAACGAACAAAAGATCAGTTTAAAGTTTGGTTTAGAGCTCTGCAAGACACCGAAAGAAATTCATGAGGGGTGGTGCAAATTGAACATGCACCATACTCCCCAGATCTCTATCCTCCAGACTTCTTCCTGTTTCCACGACTCAAAATGTCTTTGAAAGAGATTTGACACTATTACTGACATCCAACGAAACGTAACGAAGCTTTTGAACTCCATCCCAAAGAAGACTTCTTGGGAATTTCCCAAGAACATGTATAGCAGATCTCAGCCGTGCATAGTTATTGGAGATGACTATTTCGAAGGATGGTAGGGTAACTTTCGTTACTATTTCTACATTAATGTTACAGGACTATTCACCGAACTTTATTGTTAGAGATAGTATGTATGTTTAGATAAGATATACATTCGAAATATTTATGAAAAAAAGAGTTGTTCACAGAAAACTAAAATAAATAAATATAAAAGATTATATAAGTTTACACAAGAGATGCATATTAAATAAATCATCAGATATCAAATAAATGTGATACAACATACAAACCTTATCCTCATATGTTAAATAAATAATACTTAAACAGTCTCTACAATAAGTAAATAAAAATATCAGAAGCAAATAAAAAGTATTGTGTAGTTAAATTATGAAAATTTAAACCCTAACCATCAAATAAAATTATAAAACAAACTTTACGCCCCTTTTAAAATGATTTAAACGTATCCGAGATCTTCGTGTGAGAAAAAAAGTATTTGTTTTATTACAATAAATAAATGTACGTAAAAGTTACTTTCTAAATTAATCGATAAAGTTTTAAATAAATATTGCATAAGGTCGAGCAATGTTAAATAAACATTGATAAAATCTTTGAATAAAACTTTATAGTATGTTACAGTTTTAAATAATAATGAGGTATTTCTTTTTTAATTTGGGAAAAAATTAGGAAAACATGTTTTCTAAATAAAAAGTTTTTATGTTTTCAAAGTGTTTGAAGATCAAAGAGATATTTATGAGAAAATAAAACCACTGAAGGAACTTATATATATTTATGCAAAATATGCATGTTAAAGAAATAAATAAATGTTAAATAAAGGTGACATATATGAATAGATAAATATTAATTATTTGACTTTAAAAGAAATCCAAAAATAATAAATCAGCAAATAACAATTTATTAAAAAGTACCCTTTTTAAAAATGATGATATCTTGCATTAAACACAATTTTTTAAAAACAAGATGGTTTTAATGCTTTGAAATGGTTTAAAAATTAATGATTTTTTTTCATTAAGAAATTAAATTTGCTTATTAAAAACTAAAATCAAGGTTAAAAAAAACTCATATGTGAGATGAGTGGTAAAATATTAATTAAATGAATAATATTAATAATACTTAAATGAATCAGAAAATATGAAATAAATACGATGCAAACAAAGAAACAAGTTTTAAATAAATGAAGAATCAAAAACACCAGAAATATTAAATAAATAAATCATAATTAACTAACTAAAATTATTATTCATTTAGAAGATGATATTTCGCATTATGAATATTAAATAAAACTCTAAAAAAGAACATTCTTTGCATGTTTTGTAAAATTTAAAGATGAAAGAAATCTTCCAAGAGAAAAAAAATGTTTATTAAAAATAAACTTATATAAACATTACATAGTACACAAATAAAAAAAAATATTAAATAAATACTACATAAATATGTTCGACATGTTTAAATAATCACATCTTAAACAGAGGTGATAAATAAATTAATTAATTAATCATAGTGACAGAGCTACACATTTTCACCTTGAAACATTACAAATATACTTGAAAATAAAAGTAATATGATTATTATAGGGAATAGAAAATGATTCAAAATTTAAAAAGTATACAAACATTAAAGAATAGTGAAGATGATCAACGTTTCGATCTGCATCTGAGATCTTCATCAGGAAAACATCTTTATATTGCTTCCATACAGACCGCCATGAAATTCAAAAATTCACTATAGTAAATATAATGATTAATATTCAATCTTGATATATGACATGAAAATGAATGATAATGATAAATAAATAAATGATAAATAAAAATATAATTAAAATGATAAATATTAAATATAATGAACTTTTGAATTTCAAGACGGTCTGTTTGGAAGCAGTATAAAGATTTTTTTTCTGATGAAGATCTCAGATGAAGATCGAAACGATGATTATCTTCACTAATCTTTAATGTTTGTATGGTTTTTAAACTTTACACCATTTTGTACCGGTAGCAATCATGTTATTTTTATTTTCAAGTCTATTTGTAATTAATCATAATTGATGACATACATTTTCTATTTATTTTATGACATCTGCTATGAAATTAAATAAAATTTTTCGAAAACTAAGTTTTTTGCGTAATTTAAGACAATTTGAAGATCAAACGAAATAAGAACAGATACATTAGGCATAAAAAAGGATTGATATTACACGGTTTAAATAGAAAGGCATTTAAATATATGCTTAAAGATTAAATAAATAAAATAAAAAAGACATTAAAAAATATAAATTGTAAGCGTCTTTAGCAAATTCAAAAATAATATATTAAAAAGTACATATAGAATCAATACATATTAACACGGCTTAAACGAAACATACAAACAATAAATAAATAAAACGTAACTTATTAAAAAAACTGTTTGCTTAGAAGATGGTACACTGTAAAAAAAAAATCTGTGAAGGTACTAAATATTTTCTAGGAAACTGGGATTCCAAGAACTTTTCATGTAACGATAACAGGAAAAATTCATGTAATCGATTCTGAAACTTGAATATTTGCTGTTATCGTTCCAGGAAAAGTTCTTGGAATCCCAGTTTCCTAGAAAAGGTTTAGTACCTTTGCAGATTTTTTTTACAGTGCATTTGGTATTTTTAATTATGAACAGTAAAGTATCTTCAAATAGACGTTTTTGACATAGATTTAAACACTTTTGAAACCAAAGACATTTTTATGAAAAAAGAAATTTGTTTGCCAAAAAATAAATAAGCACCTATAAGCGATATATAGGAAATAAATGAGAAAATATTAAACAAGAACAATATACTGCAGAAAAAAAATCTGTAAAGTTACTAAGATTTTTCTTGTTGACTTGTATTCCAAGAACTTTTCATGTAACGGAAATAGAAAAAACTGATGTAACCTTCTTCGGTAACATGAAATTTTGCTGTTATCGTTATACAGGGTGAATCATAAATATCGAAACAATAGGCTATATCCTTAAATATTGCCCTTAGACTCATACTTCCAATTGCAAAAATTCATAAAAAAAGGTGAAATTTTTAATAAGATAAATTGCGACTCCATAGGGGGTCTAGTTGAAAAAATACGGAAAATAAATTTTTATACGTCCCCCCGTAGAATAAAAATTCCAATTAGGAAAACTTTCCTTATTCAGTCCTGAATAAGACACAAAAAGTTGCATCGTCATATCTTAAAAACTCGCAAAGTTATAGCCGTTTAAAAAAATCATCAGGTTTTAAGGGATCAGATACAAATTGAAATGTGCGCAATTCAAAAAACAATGTTACTTCAACAGTTTTAGGAAACGCGTAAAATGTCTATTTTTTGAGTTAGAATTTAGATTTTTCTTCTTTTTTTTGTGATGATCAGCCTTATAATTTGCTAAAAAAATCACATCCTAATATTTCTCATACAATTTATAAAAGTTTCATGTAGTTAGTACTGGTTTAAATGGGATAATTAAAAATCCTCGTAACATAATTTATCGTATTTCAATTTTTTTTCACTTAATTAAAGATGAAAATCTGATTTTAGTTTTTTTCCAGGGTTTTTGTTTTTTAATATTAATTTTAAAAATATTAAAAATATTTATTGAAAAAATAACGTAACTTAAAAAAAATCTTTTAAAAAATAAATATTTTTTCAAATTTTCCGAAAGAAAACTAACGTAAAAAGATTTAAAATGACGTGTTTCAAGTTCTTTTTTCCTTTAGAAATTCTTAACATTTAATAGTTTAAAGACAAGAAATAGTGGGGAAAAAATTCAATATGCAGAAAAACGAAGTGTACTGTTTAAATGTCCGTCAGTTATTTATAAGAATGCTTTTTCTAAGATGCAGATTAAGTCTCTTTTTTTTAAATTTATCTCTGACAACTTCAGGCTTTTTATCATTCTGGAGAGTTGTGTTAAAAAATCTGTATTCTGGGTCTAGGCCGGGCCAGGACAGAGACGTTACTTTTCTCTGAAGAGTCGCCAGGCCCAGCCTAACGTACTTTTCTTAAAGGAGGGGACTGCTTCCTTCTTTCTAGGTGTACAATGGACGAAATTTTCCATCCCGGTCTCGACAAAACCCGTATTAAAATCACTGTCTCTGACTGACTTAATACGTGCATAAAATAAACAAAATACGGTTCAATCGAAATTTCTACGAACACATAGATTTTAAAATCTTTATTTTACAAAAAAAAAAAAAAAAAAAAAAAAAAAAAAAAAAAAAGAATAGTATATTTAGAGGCTAAAAAATTAAATGCAATAAAACCAGTGAAAAAAAAAAAAAGTCTGCTTATGACGGAATTCTGTCTTAAACGGAAAATATGTTGATTCATGCAAATAAATACAATATTACCTAAGAAAATAATAAACTCCAATTACACCTCCTAGGGAAGGCATCTGTCTATAATGTATTTTTTCTTTCCTTTCTGATTCCGTCTTAAAAGGATTTACTGTATAACATTTTTCAAAGTCTCCAACGCATGGGATATGGATTAACGATAAGTGAAACATTTACATACAGAGATTCAATGATAATTGAGATTCATTGATAAAATAAATATATTGCAGCCTTTGGCGTTTCTTTAATAATAAAAAGTATAAATATAAAAAACGAAAAGCTATTAAAGGAATTTTTGGTCAGAACTCCTCCATACAAAACAATTTTTTATCACACCGAATTAAAAAACTATGTAGAAATTTGCGGCTGAACCGGGCTATGATTTAAACTATTATTCAGAGCGGTCCGGGTTATGATTTTCACATTTTTTTAGGCCGGGCAAAACTTTTTCACCTATGGGTCGGTTTGGGACCTGACCTAGATATTTCAATCCATGCAGACCTCTAGTGCAGACTACCACATATTTTGAAAACAAGTTTAGATTTAATTCAATATGCTGCTTTGTTATGTCCAAATGAGAGGCACTATCTTAAATCGACATTTAATAATGCATAATTTATGAACGATCCCTCAATTGCTTTGAAAATTAGCCAAAAACTATCAGGTTCTGTCAGGTTTTTAGATATTTAGATGAAATTTCTTTTGTTCAATTTGGGAATGGATAAGGAATAATTTCTTAATTGGGAATTTTGCCTTACGGGGGCCATATAAAAATTTAATCTTCGTATTTTTCAAATAGACCCCCCCCCCCCATGGAATTGCAACATACCTTATCAAAAATTTCACCTTTTTTATGAATTTTTGGAATTGGAAGTATGGGTCTAGGGGCAATATTTAAGGAGATAGCCTATTGTTTCGATACTTATGACTCATCCTGTATAAAAAGTTCTTGAAATACAAGTTTACTACAAAAAGTTTAGTAACTTTGAAGATTTTTTTACAGTATATATTATGTCGATATATATTTACAGTGTCGAAAAGTGTTAAATAAATAAGGCTTAAACTGACAACACAAAAACTACATAAAATAAAATCCAGTTATTTTTTTAAATATTGTTTTTTTAAATAATGATATATTTTCTCTAAGAATATTGAACAAAACTTAAGAAAAAGCAAAAAACACCCTTTTGTATATTTTGACAAAATTGAAAAACAAAGGAATCTTAGTGTGAAAAACATTTATTATTAAAAGTAAATTAACATGAAAGATGCATAGTTAAAAAAAAAAAAAAAAAAAAAAAAAAAGGAAAAAAAGAAAAAAAAAAGAAAATAAAGAAATATTTAATTATGTAACATAGCTAAAGTCGACAAATGTATGTGATTTTAACAGAATAGACTACTAGATAAATAAAACTTAAATAATGACAAAGTATTATTTATCTAAATGGTAATGTCTTTTTGCATGTTACAAGTCTGAAAATAATATGTATCCTTATAAGTAAATAAATTAGCTTATGGTATGTAAAATAAGCTCAGATTATCGATCAATATCATATGAATAAACAAATAATTATAAAATACGATCTGACTAGAATCGACAAGTTTTAAATAAACAAGGATTAAACAGACGCCAAAAATATTAACAAAGGAACAACTTATGGTGAAACTCACACCTAACTTTCAGACCATGTGAATTTTTAGAACCCTAAAATCCAAATTGCTAGAACAATAAAATATATCTGAAAAATGGAATTATATACATTTTTATATACATTTAATTTTATAGCAATGATTTTTAATTTCACCGAAAAATCGATCTAAGTCGCCAAGTTTGGGGATACGAATCCAAATTACTATTCCTAAACACACACTAGGGAGGTCACAGCAGACAACAATATGATATTCGGCCAAAATTGCTGGGAAAAAATCTACAGTAACGAATAAATTAATTTCCGCACCGCCAAAAGAAATAATAATAATAATAATAATAATAATAATAATAATAATAATAATAATAATAATAATAATAATAATAATAATAATAATAATAATAATAATATGCGAGTAAGAGTGATCGAAGATCGCATAGAGGATTTCGTTTAACATTTCTTTCAAAACAACTTATCTTTTAATTAATAAATCCAAATTGTTAGTTTAACTCTTAATTTAATTAAATTCTTACATAGATGGTAGCACGATAAATTCAGTTTTAAAATAATTATAAAAGGAAGTTGTTTATTTTAATCAAATTAAAAATGCTCAAATCAAATTAATTAAATAAAATCCATAATTCTTGATATTTTGAAAATCCGAAAAAAAAGCGGAGATACAAATAAAATTTTAAATTTCTAAAAACGAAAAAATTGTTTTAAATTAAATTTAAAATGCTAAATCAATAATAACTCGCAAAAGTTTTTAAAATAAAAGAAAATTGAATTTCATAAAACATTATGAATGTCAGATGTATAAAACCCTAATAATATAAACCCGTAAATCGGCAAAAAAATAAAAAAAATCGCATACATTTTTTTTATTATTAAATTTATCTTAATACGAAAATTTCAAATTCGAACATCAAGGTTTGTCTTAAAAACCATCTGTTTACAAGCGAAACGTTTTAACTCCCAGCTGTGATGTCTACACGATGAGCATTGAAATTAAAGTTATCTTTTAAAATTTAAATCGTGAAAATAAGCAGATGACATTGAAAAAATTGCTTTAATTAGAATAATAAATTTTTACAAAATTTTATGATTTGTTGTGTGATAGGAGGTATTCCGTTGTAAGTACACAAAATTTGAAGACCCCCCAAAATTTACATTAGTAAAAAACTCTATCTATCTAATATATGGCAGTTTTCGTGTACGGACTCTATGATAGACAGACAGACAAAGGACAGAAACGAATGGGTTTTTGTCAAATGAACGAAACCATAAAGAAAAAAAAAATGAAATTATGTTGTCGTATTTTTTTTAAATGATATTCACAGATCCTTGAAAGAAGATTAAAACTTTTTTCAATATTTTATTCTTATTATTAACAATTTCGTATCTTAAAATACTTTAAAAAATAGAATATTTTTAAAAAATTACCTGTACTTTCATACATGGTCTCAAACATTGTAATTTTAGAAAGTCGTGCTGCTGTAAAATCAATAAATTCAATAAATATAAATTTAACGGTTATCTAACTTTCACCTATTGGGATATGAATTGCACTAGTGCTCAATGCTAATTGCATGCTTCGCCAAAGTAGTTCCCATTTAATTTAATAAATCGTAGTTTTTGGTAAATTTCGTATGAGGTAAATTAGGTAAATTTCGTATTCTATTGCGGTCGCTTCTATGTTAGAATTTCTATAAAAAAAAGAAAAACTGCAGATCTACACCGATCATGACACCTATATTCTAAAACTACCATCAGTAAAGTACTTTATGTATCTAATATACATCACTTTTTTTTACATATGGATACAATAACTTCTATAATTCTTCTCAAATCTCTTCCAAATTGATACATAAAATCAAGGGGCATAAAATGTCTGTCAAGTTTGTTAATGGGCAAAATCGAACCAAGGGAGTGAAACTAGGGAGGGTTATTGTGAATACAGAAAAAAACCATAACTTCTAAATTAAAATGGATATCGAATCAGTTAAAAGTTTATATTACTTTTAAGAAACGGGCAAAAAGTTTATGGGTGAGAGATTTTTGATAAAATTAAAAATGGACTTAAGGGGCGAAAAAATAGAATTTTGGGGGGAAAAAAATCATAACTTCGTCAAATCTCAACATATTGAATCAAATAAAATTTATTATAAAATGTCTTAACCTTCACTGAAACTTTTGTATTTACAATTTTTTGATAGAAGCAACATTTATCGCAAAAAATTAAAAAACAAAAAGGGGTGGGAGGGGGGGCTGTAGGTAGAAAATAATCCATAAATTTTTCAACTCTTAAGACATCAAGTTCAATTACATTTATCATACTTCTCAATAATGTCTAAAACTTTTATATTCGCAAGTCTTTCGTAGGACCAATACTTATAGCAAAAACAAATTAAACAAAAATAGGAGTTGATGGAAAAATCGTGTTAAGGGTGTACTCAAATCAAAACTCCTTATATTCTGACTCATTTTTAAATTCAATTTTATTCTCAAACGCATTCAGTTGGCAGTTTCTCTCATTTAGGAATTATGTAATGTGCCATTTTGGTAGATTTTTTCATAAAGTCAGAATATATTTTTAAAAAATGCTTTTTAAAATTGAGCATTTTGAGCCCAATTTATCTTAAGATGATTCTCATAAAACTAGCTCTTACAGAAAAAAAAAGAAAGAAATTAAAATTTCTTCACAAGTGGCCAAATGAAGGTGTTAAACTGGGTTTATCTCTAATAATATTTTATTTTTTGTTGTTGAAATGAGCACTTAACTTTGTAGTCTAGCTGCG
The DNA here is from genome assembly GCA_964019185.1 of Maratus speculifer. Classification (NCBI taxonomy): domain Eukaryota; kingdom Metazoa; phylum Arthropoda; class Arachnida; order Araneae; family Salticidae; genus Maratus; species Maratus speculifer. The sequence continues at coordinate 72,934,921 of OZ025297.1, read as the reverse complement.
TCTGTAGGCCAAGCATACAAGGATATTTTAAAATGGCATTATTTATTTAAATCATTATTTTTAGTACTAAAAACATCAAACAAAACTTTAATATAAAAATATTTTATTTATGTATATATATATTATAAAAGATTCAGACCACAAAAAAATTAGAGAAGAAAAGAAATCAAATGTTTAAAAAAATGCTTTTCTGAAAAGCACATTTTACAGAAATTGACAAATATAAAGTAAATGATGTATCAATAGATTCGACTAATATTAAACAAATTCTACTTACATAATTAAATATTTTTAAATTAAAACATTTCTGCATGTGCGAATTTTTAATAATAATGAGATGGTTTTATTTATTTATTTATTTATTGAAAAACAGATTATTTTAATCAAAAAAAAAATTCTTGTTTTAAAAAAATATGAAGACCAAAGTAATTTCTATTAGAAATTAGTCATTTGTAAGAAAGTGTAAAAATTTCTACAGACAATACATTATAAAAAAATAAATTTCTGAGATTATATCGTAGTCTATTATGACAGTTACGAATTTTTATTTTTTATGATTTCTTTTAATTTGTATGTTTATTTATTGTTTTCGTTTTAATAGAACTGTTCTTTCTAAATTATCCTTTAGCTTTAACATAGTAGTGCCCTATGTAAAAAAAGAAAAAAAAAATCCCTGTAGTTTTATTATTAAAAATATATTGCGTTTTAAAGCAATCATAATTTCTCTCAAATGTTTCCGCCAAATCTAATTATCTTCCTATTTTTAACTTCTCCTTAGTCAAAAACAGACAGTCTTTGAACTGTCAAAATTCACGATAGATCTCGTAGTTACATTATGTTATTCACCTTAAATTACGGTGACTGACCGACTGAAGAGAAAAGAGAATTAAGAATAAATTTATCTTTGCGGGAACTCTATGTAATCTAAAAATAATGGCAATATCTATAATAGAAAGATAGGAATCAGATAATTTGGAAGAAACTTGAAAGTAAGCCGATATAATTTATTGCTCTATTGTAAGATCTTAGGTCTACAGTAAAAGTTCCCACTTGGATTAGGGAAAAAAAGAAGAAAGTAGAATAAGATCTTTTTAAGCATAAGTCCATTTTTTAACACTTTCTTGCGTTGTTGAAAATAATAGGAGAATCTCGATATAACGATCGCACAGTATATCTTGAAAACATCGCTAAATCGGAGGATATAATTATAAACTGAATACTAAATTTACTTGTTTATTAAATTTATAAAAATTTGGTTACAAGAGATATTAAAATATGATTAAGCGCTAACTTCTACTGTATATAAATTTTAGCTGGAAGAAATATTTTAATGGCAGTTACCTCTTTGTTTCTTTAAATAAAATTCAACTGACATTTTTTTCTATCTATATTATAAAGGCCAAACGTATCTGTGCGTAACGCATACGTCATTTTGCGAATGGCAACACTTTTCCATGCAGTTTCAGGTTTGCAATTTATGCTATTGCAAATTTTACACGCTATTTTACGCTACTGCAAATATTACCATCTAAACATCACACATTTAAAATTTTTGCACCATCGTATAGAGGAAAAAAATGTACTTCTAATTCCAATTTGTTTGAAAGCTGTATCTCAATTTATTTTTGAGATATTAATTTTTTTGTAGCTTTTAGTAATACTTTTGTAATTGTGGCAACATATTCACTCCACTTTCTCTTAAAATATCATTTTAAAACATGGTGAATACGGATATAAGAAGTGCATATTGAAATTTTGAGAAGATGAAAATGATGACGGGTTTAGATTTCACATGAAATTTTATGATCGTGTCAATTTGGAAAAATTTTTGCTTTTTTCATTCTCATTTATGCCATTTTTATGCCGAACGTAGGATTCACAATTGATAACTTCATATTAACAATTGATCTTTATTATATTTTATTGATTACATATGCGATTACAATTTAATTTTAAGAATATAAAAACTGAGTTTAATAGTGTTTCGTTAATTTTAACTTAAAATATTATTTGTTTGACAGTTCAACTGACCGAAATAAGATGCATTTTTTACTCTAATTAATTTTATAGACTTATTATAAATTAATAAAACAGTTCCTTCTTAAAGATTTTCTTTCGTCGAATTTCGACGAGTTCCACCTCGTTATTTTAAAGGCATTACGTAAAAAGTATCCATCCATATCAAATACTTGCTGACTGTACATTGACCGTATCTTTCCGTGAACAGTTTTTCGATTTTTTGTTTCTTCGGAAAGATGAACACTAGAAAGCAGGAGAAAAATGACGATTCAGCTTACTAGAAAAATATTTAACAAGTTTAAAATTTATAAAAAGTATCGTTAAAGGATAGAACATATTACATAGAAATAACTATCGATGAATTCAGATCATAAAAGATCATCATTAAATTAACGAAATGGTTAAATCTAGAGTTATACTGTATTTGAAATTTTGCCTATTATATTTCTTTATCTACCCGTTTACCCTCCAGTACTCTGTTCTTCATAAATATACTTGAATTGAAATTGCGTTCATATACAGGGTATCAAAAATGAATAGAAAATATTTAGAATTCAGTAGCAAGAAAATAAGTCATTTTTTTAACATGCGGTTAAATTTTTTTTCTATTTTTAGTTTTAGCTCCATTTATCAACCATAGATAGCGCTGTAATGTCATGCAATGTAATACTGATCGAAATACTCCTGTAATTGTAAATATGGTGAGGTCTATTAAAGATACCTCAGAAGAAAATTAATGCTTGGAATTAAACATATCTTCCTTCACTTTCTTTTACATTTTTAGTTCCATATTTCGCCAGTAGATGGCGCTACTCTACCTGAAATTGTAGTGAAGAACAAAATAACTATTGTAATTGAAAACGTAAATCATTTTCTAGGGTTTAAACAGCGTAACAGAATGAGAGTTAAAAGATAACTAAAATTATTACCTTTTCTTTTTTTAACATGCGGTTAATTTTTTTTTTTTTTTTTTTTTTTTTTTAGTTTTAGCTCCATTTATCAACTATAGATAGCGCTGTAATGTCATGCAATGTAATACTGATCGAAATACTCCTGTAATTGTAAATATGGCCAGGTCTATTAAAGAAACCTCAGAAGAAAATTAATGCTTGGAATTAAAAATACCTTCCTTCACTTTCTTTTACTTTTTTAGTTCCAGATTTTACCAGTAGATGGCGCTATTCTACCTGAAATTGTACTGAAGAACAAAGTAACTATTGTAATTAAAAGCGTAAATCATTTTCTATATAAACAGCGTAACAGAACGAGAGTTAAAAGATAACTAAAATTATATCCTTTTTTTTTTTTTTTTTTTTTTTTTTGATAAAGTAGACGAATTTTCTAAGAGTTCGAAACAGCGCATTACCCTCTAACAGGTAAATCTGAAACTAAATCAAGAAACTGTGGTAAAGACATTAGTATTATGCAAAAATAATTTCGATAAATGTTATCGTTTATACATTATTGGATTTTAAAGACATTTAACCATTTTAGGAAGTCCTGTATATTGCTTGAGTTCATAGATGATATAAGATAAATGCTAATATTATTAAAATTTGTAGTTTACTTAACGTTGAAAACAAATACATTCTGATGTAAACAAATATCTAGTAGTTATCGCTGATCGATTTATTATCGATCGTCGGTAACTACTAGAAATTTGTTCATTTCGAAGTCCTTGTCACAGTGCTAAAATATCAGTTTTTTTAGATATTTACGTATTGTTTAATCCTTATATTCTCCGCATAAAATTGCGTACTTATCACTTAATGTTTGTTTACCAGAACGCAAAACATTATGACGCGTTGCGTTTTCTACACTGCAAATTCTCAACACACAAATATTAACACATTTTAGAACACTTTTTGCCACCAAATTTACAACACACTATTGTGTTGTGAATTAGAAATTTTTTTATAAAAAAGTATTTTGTATCGTGATTGTGTTCTTAATATATTGTAAAAGTGTCGCTGACTAGAAATATGTTCTTTATATGTTGCAAATGTGTTGTTATCTAGGTATGTGTTCTAAAATAGTGTTGTTAATTTTATTGAAATACTGTTGTATATAGTGTTGAAGACATTATTTTCTTACATTACTGTTGTGCTACAAAACACTTTGTCACAAAATTAACAAAACATTGTAAACACCACACAATTTAGAAGACTATAATAGACACATGTAAAACACTTTCAGAACACTTTCTAAATGGTGGCTTTAAAATTGCACAATTTTAAAAAGGAAATGAAAGACAATTTGCTTTATAAAAAAGAAAGGTTGCTGGCGATTACAGAGTGATTCGACTAATTTTACCAATAAATATTAATAACAACATTTCTGGAAAAATAGATAAGTTTTAACAACACTTTGTTCACTTCTTTTCCCTGGCAGAACACGTTTGCAACACATTCACAAGACAATTAAAAACGATTTCAATCAAAAGTGTTAATTATTCTGTTCACTTAGTGCTGTAAATATTTAGAGAATTTGCAGAGTATAGGCTCTATCTAGAATTATGTTCTAAAACAAAGTGTTGTTAATTTTGTTGTAATATTGTTGTAAATAGTGTTGATAAAAATATGTTTTTACAATAGTAACATGTTGTCTCTACTAATCAACTACACATTGTAAACAGCACACAATTTAGAGCACTATAAAACAACACATTGAAAACATTTTCAAAACACTTTCTACATGGTGTCTTTAAGATTATACAATTAAAAAAATTAACGTTTTGAAATATGTTTAGGAAATACATTTTCTAATCTTGTAATTTTTAACAACACTTATTGCACAATCTTTTTAATTGGCACAACACATTCACAACACAATTAAAACTGATTTTAGTTAGAAGTGTCAGTTATTATGTTAAGTTAGTGTTGAAAAAGTATTTCAGGAATTTGCAGTTTCGATGAAATCTATATGCTACTGACTTATGTAATACGTTTACTAAGGAAAAAATTCTTCAAGCATTTGTAATTCTTTTACAGGGTTATACAATGAAAACTAGATATGTCATTATCTATCGGCAATGCCTGCGAGAAAATAATTAAATGCTTGTGAGCATGCCAAAATACATTTTTTTGAGCATTCATGTAATGTTAAACACATGTTCGCCCAAAAATCCACATATGTATCACTTGTTCGTTTACAAGAATACAAAAAATATCCAAAAATTACATTCTATAAGCTGTGATTAGGCTGTAATTAATATAAATAGATTTTAATTATGTTACATTATTTTAAATTAAAGGAAATTAATACATGGTAATAAGTTGTACTACATATCTGACTAAATGTTTACTACAGAAATAAAGTGTTTTAAGCATTTATAATTCATTTATTAGGTAATCATGGGGGCCATTTGAGAGAAGCTGAGGGCAACAGCCCCCCCCCCCTCATATAGAATTTAATGCTTCAGAAAATTTATCGACTTATATTATATCGACTGTAGATATGTATTAAAATGTATATGTATATAATACATAAATATTCAATTCCTTGAAAATACACATAATGGGAATAAATTAACTTATCATCAAAGACGAAATATTGGAACGTTTCAGTGAAGAGAAATGTTCCTGCTATTAAAAGGACAGAATAAACAACACTATTCACAAGTCTATGAGAGAAACGTTGGTGTGCAGCTGACGTCATCAGAGAGAAGAAGGATGTGCATGGTCCCTATTGTTACATCTAGATACCGTGGTACATACTATGATTGTTAATACCCAATTTCTGAACTGTAACGAATACTTTCTAACAGGTAGCGAGCTTGAAAGTAACGATATCATACAGGTATTCATTTCGTCGTTACTTTTACAGCGCAAATGAGAGCTTCGCTAATTTTATAAATCATGTGAGACTTTTTTTTATCAAGAGCATTTCAAGAGTGTACAACTTGATCATTTGAAAACTCGTCATCACAATGCCTAAAATTTTGTAATGAAATTTTTCAGTTTTTTTGTTTTTGTTTGTGTGTGTGTGTGTATATGTGTGTGGAAGCGGGTGGAGAAGGGACGGGTATAGTTCAAGTTCTTAATTTTACGACTTTTTATACTTTTTTGGATAATTAATGCCACATTATATTTACTGCAATCATTGCAATGTTATCAATTTTTTATTTATTTGCCTTATAAAATTTATTAAGCCATATTACAAACACTACATTTTCAAAATTCTTCACCGCATAGGACTGCAGTCTGCGTATCTATAAAATCTGCATCTACATTATATGGCCAAAGATGACCGGCCACTTGCGATTTTAGACAATTTGTTAAAGATCCAGAAAAATACATGAGGAATTATCCAGAAACTGTAAGTGTGTAAATATAATAGTACAGGTAATCCATTTCCGTGAAGATTTTTCCCCGAAATTTCATAGGGGAATGAATATATTTTGGATAATCCTGTCAAAACTAATTAAGTAAGAGCGTTAAAAATGTAGATTATGACTAAGTGGCTTATTGTAATAAACTGTAGGTAAACTGATTCTCAGCTAAACCGCTGAACTGTCAAGCATTGTTTCCAGGAGAGAAACCCCTCTTTTCCAAAACAGGTATCCGACCCTCCTCTTTGCCTCCGAGAACCCAGACTGCTCTCTTCTCTCCTCATTTTCTCTCCTCCCGACCCCCGAAAAAACCATCGGTTATTTTTTGTCCAGTTAGAATTTACTTTTCTTATGTCATTAATAAGTTGTCTTTTTATTGGTTGAGTCAGGTTTCATTTGTGCTGTGCAATACTCTGCTCCGATGCGTGGTCAGATCGTGGGAGATTTCTGAATTTCACCAGACCGGTGATTTGAAAGCGGCGCCGATTTGGCGCTCCCATTCTTCGCTTGTCTAAAAAGCTGTCTATCGCGAAGATGGATTGTAATGCATTTATTCTTTTTACTTTTCGACCATGTGTGGGACTTTGTAAAATTTTAGACTGTTTGAGTGTTTTTCTCCAGCAAGTTCGTACAATTTCTTACAAGGAATTGTATCGATATATCCATTCATTAGTATTAATGTAGAATACACATTATGGCACGTACTACTATATTTGGATAAAACTCCTCAATTTTTTGCTTCATTTTTGGAGCAACGGGTTTTGAGCTCATTCTATAGGCGATCACTTTCAGAATTTTCAAGCTGTGATTTTGAGACTTTCACAAAAGTCGCTCTATACATTTAACTAACACAATATACAAATGAAATTTTGATATCATTGACTCAAGCGCAATGAAAATTTAATGAGTAAACCTGCTTATTTTTCCTACAATTTTTATTATTTTTTAATTTTGATTACAAGGTATTATGTACAATATTGTTTGTCATATTTTTAGGAAAGAATCTTATTTTATATTATAATCTCTGCAAATTATAAGCAAAAAACTTGAAAAAAATTGAGACTGCTTTTATAAAAACCTTAATTTCTCGACGCGTATACATGCTATCCACATAAAAATAAACACAGTATATTACAATGTGCCACTTAATCATGTTCTACAGTTTTAGCGCTTTTGCTACATTAGTCTTGACAGGGTTATTCAAAAGAAATTCGTTCTTTCTTAATTTGTTGACGGTCTCCTATGGGATTTCGAGACAAAATCTTAACGGAAATGTATGACTGTGCTATTATATTTACACACTTAGAGTTTCAGGATAATTGCTCATGAATTTTTCTAGCTATTTAACAAAATGTCTAAAATCGCAAGTGGCCGGTCATCTTTGGTCATATAGTGCATATTCTGCGCAACCCGGCAATTTCTTTAACTCGAATACAGGCATACATCCACAAAACCCGAAGTACAAGATAATTAGTCCATATTTTAACACATTTATCAGAAAGTAGTCTATAATTTTATCCCTTAAGTACAAAAATGAACACATGTACATCCAATAATTGTCATATGTATAATTACACATGACATTATAATTACATATGTACATTATGTAAAAACATTTTTCCTAAAACATGTAATCCATTGAAAACAGAATTTTGAAAATTTTCATAAATCAACTATCTTTTCTTGTAAAAGCAAAAGAAAGTAAAAAAGCATTTGATTTTTTTATTGTTCTTCTATATCGCACAAAAAGAAAAGAATCAGATATATTACTGTCTATAAGTGATGACTACACTTTTTTTTAAGTTTTTTTCCACTGTACTAAAATAGAAATTTAAAAAGAGAGAGAAAGATCATTTATGCATTTTATTAAAAATTTCTTGTAACGTATACGAATGACTGAATTTTTTCTTTCTTTCTTTCATTTTTCTTTATAAGAAAAAATATTATTTCGTTCAGAATTATTTAATTCTAACTTAACTATAAAACGCGAGTACATTTCCAAGCTAATTTTAATTTTGAGGATTCCATTAAATAAGGAAGATATCCATTCTCAAAAAAGAACTCATTAAATGGACTTTAATAATTAATTTAGTAGAAGTTCAGACCGATTTGCTTAGGTTAAATCATGTAATAATATCACTGGTTTATAAAGAAACCATTATTTTTTGGTAATTAAATGAAAGCTAAAAATTCATTTTTTATACGAATTAATGGAATCAAAAGAGCTTTTAAGTGAAAATAGTTATTTTTCATTAATTAAATGAAATATCGAATATTAAGTTAATTTATAATGGATAATTTATAATAATAGAGGATTTTGAATTAAGTAAATTATTAAATTTTTGTTAGTAAATTTTAAAAAATATTAATAAGATTCTTGGTTTAGATTAAAATATCTAATATAATAAAAGTGAATTTGCGTTTACATATATACGCAGAAGCTTGTTTAATTTTCTTGCATTAAATTAACTAAAAGAGGGAGGGAGTCTTTTTATCTAAAGAAAATTATAAAATTTCAATAGTTAATAGAATGAAAATGCTAATTTAATACGTTAAAAAATGCTTAACTAACAAGCTATAACACTGTAAAAAAAAATCTGGAAACCTACGAAACTAGTTTTTGTAAAGCTTCAGAAATCTGCAAGCTTACTAAAATTTTATATGTAGCCTGATATTATTTTTACAACTCGCATTGTACAAATACATGAAATATCTTAGCTTCACCTGTCAGCCAATCAGAAAGGGCTACAGTGGTGACGTAAGGACTATTCACGCAGCCACAGAGCCGAGTAATGCATCCATCTTGAATATGGTATCGATAAAAATATTTCTAGTTAGTAAGTAAATTTTTAGTCTGTATGATTTAAATTTTATTATATAATGTTTGATTTTTAGTTATTAGCAAGCTAATCTTCCTAATTAATCGTTAAATCTGTGTTTATAACAAGTAAAAAATTTCTAATGTTTTATACAATAAATCAAATTTACCTGCTCTTTTTCTGAATTTCATTTCTCTTTTTTGCCCCCCTTTCCGCAGTACCAAAATTTAAAGTGTTTAAAACTTACTTAAAAAAAAAAAAAAAAAAAAAAAATATTCTATTTGTAGTTTAGCGAATAAATTCCATTAAACATTCGTTAAATCGCATTCATTTCATTAAAACTTCATATGAATTTCACCCATAAAATTTTGTTCCCGAACTTTCTTCACACAGTAACAGTACTCAATATTTAAAACTCTTTAAAACAGCTTAAATTAAAAAAACATAAAATACAATATGTGTCCTATGCGTTATTTTATTGTCATAATAAATTATCAATTAAGGCATTTCTTCCCCCCCCCCCCCAAAAAAAAATATCATTTCCCCGTTCATCCACACTCCTTGCGAAACTTTAAGAACACACAGAAAGTCTCTAAAATTCTTTATAGCCCAGTGGTGGAGGAGGGGAAAAAAGGCGAAATCGGAATTAGTTAATGGAAAGCTGGAAATTATTTAAATTCATTTAGTTTAGGTCTAGAATGAATGTATTAAGTGTTCCCCTCTTACTATGTGCGCGTTAAAAAATGGGTACAAATTTTATAATTGAAAAACACGATTTTATTGATTACCATAAAATATCTAACGAAAAATAAACTTATCAAAAACATTGTTAATGCAAATGTTTTAGAATTTAAAACTCTGAATAAAATGGCAACCGATATTTAACATTTTTGTTGAATTTTCACAATTCAACAATTGGATTCAACTATTAGATTCAAGTATCGCCTAAATCACTAAACAAAAGCTTTCAGCGCGAACAAACGAGGTTATCAGTTTATACGTGATTGTTATTATGTAAATGTAATTTTTAGTTATTGATGCATTATTGAGGATTTATATATTGAGAATTGTGGCTTAACCTCTTGATTGCGAGTTATAGACCAAAAATTGTATATGAAAGAAAGGACGAACTCTGATTTATTTACGAGAAATCCAGAAATTGTTTTAATTTCCATCGACATAGAATAGAAATGAATATACTATGTTTCTTTCTTTTGATAGATGAGCTACAAACAAATTAACTTAAAAAGTACATCCTTTTATAATTTTTAGAATATTTCAAAAATGACTCGTAAATGATGGCAAATATTGTTTATTATTTCCAATATGAAATGGATGTAGCTCTTAATATAATGTATATAGAGTGAACAACAGTGCGTGTCTATTAGAATTAAGGAAACTAAAAATAAAGTGTAAGGATGGGAGAGGGGGGGGCGGTAGAGCGACAAATGAGTGTGCATAAGACTTTTCCCTTGAGAAGTTCGAAGTCAACGAATAGCGCTATTTTAAACTTTATATTTTGTGTTAAGAACAAAGATCGCTCTAATTAAATGATTTTAGCCTAGTATACAAGAATCTTCATTTAAATTCATAAAAATTTAAAACCTTAGGAATATTGAAAAAATTAGCCTTTAAGTAAAAAATCTTTCATTTAAACCAATGCTTTAAGTCTGGGGGTGTGAGCTGAGAAATGAAATGTAAAACATCTATCATTCATGCACCATTTTCTCAATAACTACTAAATTAAAATTCTCAAAATATGCAAAATAAAGTCCTTACATAGTTACAAAAACATCGTGAAGGCCTCATCAATTTAAAAAATGTACACGTATGTAACAAATGGAGACAGAGCGAATGGATAACTTGATCTCTCCTAGTTTAGAGCTTTGGATTAGCGATTAAGACAAAATTTTGAAACAGAATTGAGACAAAAATATGTTTTTTTTTATTGCGAATTTCAAACTTTAAGAAATTTGTATTTACAATGGTTTCTATAGACTTAGTTGTTTTGGAATATTTTTAAAATAATTTTTAATAAAGTATATTTTCACCATATGTACATATTTTCTAACGTTCATCTAGTACGTGGGTAAAAAGTCAGCACATTAATTCTAGTCCTAAACTGAAGGGATCAAAACAATTTCCAGTTTTTCCATAATTATTTTAAGATAAACCTCTTGACCACTGCGGTTGAACTTTGAAATAGAATTGTGCCATTAATGTTCAGCAAAAATAATAAATGTAAGTGTTCATTTTACTCAAAAAATTTAAGAATTAAAATATTAACAGTGTTTTTTATAGTTCTTTTGAGATATTATTGTGGCATTAAACTGTAATCTAATATATTTCTAACGCTCCGCTAGTATGAGAATAAAACTTACTATATTCATTGTAGATCTAAACTGAAAGGTTTAATCTCTTCAGAGATTAAACCTATTCCCTACTTTCCCTTAATATCGAATTCTACCATATAATCACTGGGCTATAAGTACTTTGTAAATTTTCATTAATGTAAATAAGTCATCTAATACCCCCCCCCCTTCCTAAAAGGACAAATAAAGCGCTAATTTTTTTACATCCTCAACATATAAAATTTAAAACCTTAAGTCATTCTTTAAAACAAATTTGTGATCCGTTCTTTTATTATAAGAATAAATAATAGGTCATATCCATAAAATCCAAATAAAAATCACCCCCCTCCCCCCCTCTCGCCTTACATGCATACAAAATTTAGTCTTTTACTCTAATTAATTTTCATTTTTTTTCGCTAATTGTAAGTCTTCAATAAGTTATATTATCAATCGTTTGAAATATCCCCTTTCCTTCCTTCAATAATAAAGAAAATGTGGTTATCTTTGTCTCCATTCTTACTCGTTGGATTAAAAATCTTTAAAAGTCTATTTTTCTTCCTGCTATATTTGTTACTTTATTATGATAGCAGTTAAATACCTGAAATCTTCCCTAAATCCCTTAACCCAAGATTTTGTTACTTAATAAGGGAGAGTGGGGTGGAATGGGACAGTACATTTTTCTTTTTATATTCCATTAATAAACATTTCATCAGTCACGTATTCCATTAAGCAAAAGCATCCTCAATCTTCAGTCGAATAAAATAGCTGATTTACATATGCTTGCAATTGTAAAAAGGAAAAGAATATTTTAAGAATCAAAAGAAAATTTGCTATATATTTTTATGCTTTCTGCTATTAATGACTTGTTTATGTAAATATGCAATTGTTTCTCTATTTATTGAACATTATACTGCTAATCATCCATAATTTAAACTATGTCTAAAAGCAGCATTTATGTCTATACAAGAAGTTTAACATAAAGTACAGGGAGGAATGGGACATACCAGCAAAGGAAGGATTGGGACAATTCCAATTTTTTTCACTCTTTTTTTTTTTCTTGGTTACAGTTTCGTTAATTATAAAATCGTTTCTGAAAATTATGTTTCTCCCATAATTTCTTTTAGATTCCGATAATTTCAGAGCTTTAAATGAGTAGTTCAATTGCATGTCTGTTAAATTTGTTTTACTTATATTATTTTAATTACTCATAGAGGAAGTTTTTATTTTTATGTAAAATTAGACGTAAAAAAGGATGAACTCTTTATGCTGTTTTAAGAACAAATTAATCTATGGGTTTGTGCAAATATAATGTTATCATTTCAGGAGGAAAGAGGTTTGTCTTTTGATATAAATATCATTTCTGATCATCAATTGTTTCTCTTTTAATTTGTAACATGGTCTTTAGTACAAAGTAGTACGTTATTTTTATAGCCTGTTATATATTTTCTTTAATACAAAGTTATTAAAATCGCTAAATTATTATAAAATTAGTTAACTCTAAAATATAGTATACTCTAACGTTTAAAGTTCTTATTTTTCTTCATATGTGTATGCATATATAATCACAGTTCGAGAAACAGTATAAAGTGTATTTGAAATTAAGCTTGTGCTTACTAATAAATAAACAGAAAGAATGTTGTCTTCGTTTTGTTGATATGAATTTCTGTGTGCTCCCCACCCCTCTCCGTTCGGCGCAAGTACAATAAATCTTTATTACTGTTGAATGCATTATGTAACAAAAAGGTATCATGAGATTCATTTAAATAGTATTGCTTTTAATTGTTATGTGATATAATTTTTTCATTTGAAAAATGATATTTTATCAACTTCTCATCATTTGATCATAAAAGTATGCGGAAAAAAAATGAAACAAGTTTTGTATGTCTTTTCGAGCAAAATAAGTTATAGGAATCAAAATTTTCTACACTTTGATACCGATATCATTAATGGGAGGGGGGGGGGTGAGTTGAAGGATGATAACGTATGAATCGGAAGGAGGGAGGGGATCCAAAATTAACAAAAAGTTGATAAAATTATATTTGCACAGCCCCTTTCGTAAGCGAGCTCTACGCGATACTGAATAATTAAAAAATATTTCATGCTTCAAAATTGTTTTTAAAACCGTAGACGATCGATAAGGGGCTATACAACTATAATTATAGTTATATTGCATAAAATCAAGTGTACGAATATATTTAAAACGTACGTAATAGGAATTGTACAGTAAAATACACAGAAAAAGAGAGATTTTTAACAATTAATTTTTTCAAAGATAATTTTTGAATATTTTATTTCTCCTGTTATTACGAAAAAAAGTATAGGATTCGTAAAAAGTTTCGTCTCATTTAGATGTTTTAGGGGCCAGATTTCCGGTTTTTTACGAAATGTGAGCCTGTGACTCTATTTAATATAGAAATTATGCCCAGTCTGTCTCTGATATAAATTGGTGATGATTAGTTTTTAATGTAAATTCTAGATTTCAAAGGATTTACGCGTTTTAGGGGTTAGATATACCAAAAAACTTGTTTTTACTAAATGGCTGTATGTATGCGATCTAAATTTCGTGGGTGCTCTGTCTCAAGAACTAATGTACAACTGTCAATAAAAAAATATATTCACATAGTCTTTGTTATAAATAATTCAGATTTTTGCGTAAATGGTTTAATAGATTTTGTTGCTGTTCTACTTTTTTTTAGATTTCTGAAACAACTCTACCTGAATGCATAATGGACGGATTTTCATCAAACTTCAGATTTAGTTTGTCCCTAATATGATTGGATGTTTTTTTATATTTTGGCGTAAATCGCTCAATATATGGCGCTGATGTGCTGTATTTTCATAATTTGCACAATAGAGGGGGGGATCTGCATAATTTCCGCAAATTCTAATCTTAAGAACTAACGCACGTATTTTCATCGAAATTCAGATTCAGTTATATGTTGACACCAGCTGTTGCAATGTCACCGTTGCAGGTTTTGGTGTAGATCGCTAAACAAGTAGCGCTTTTATGGTGCATTTCTTACGTGATTTTACCAATATTCATATCTTATGAACTAATGTACGGAATTTCATATCATTAGAATCCCCATGATGGGCATAGTTTGTCTTTTAATTTTGGTACTTCGACGAATTTTAAAATAGAATTATGTATGAGATAGAAGAAAATTGTGGGATTTGGAGTTGTGGACAAGGTACTTCCGGTATTTTACATTCTTAAAAAACTTGACATTATCAACCAAACTCTTTGAATTTTTTTGTGTTAAAAACATAAGATATACGTAGCCTGGGTGAAAAAAATATTGATATTTAGTGGAAAAAGGCTGGTACGATTTTTACCGCGATAAAACTCAGGTTTTAACAAATTTTGTCAAAATTTTCACACATTTTATTTTGCAAAAAATATTTCTAATTGTCGGAATGTTTCGAAATTTTCGTAGGTAATGCAAGGATGGTCTATTGAAGTGCTATAAAAAGATGTTCAAATACGGAAGTTTAGCAACATTTACATGAAGAAAAGTACATATATTTAATAAACATATGCTTCCCTTGTGGTGTGAGGTGATCTGCCTTCGCCAGTGTATTTGAAAGAGTTAAAATTTCATTAATTTTGTTAAAATTCAATTAATTTTTATACATGTAAATATAAGAGGTATTTAATATGGTTTTACTTAATTTTTATAAAATGTTAATATATAGGGGATAGTGGTGTGATATAATGGGAGGAATGGGACAGTAGGTTTTTCTCTTTATGTAACATTCTAAACATTTCATCATTCGCACGCTAGATGAAGCAATGGTAGCCAAATCTTTAGTTGAAAAAAATTGTTGGTCTGTATAAGCTTACAATTATATAAAAGATTATTTCAAGAATCAAAAGTAAATTTACTTTTTATGCTTTCTGTATATTAATGATTTTTTTATTCTTAGGTGTAATAGTTTCGTTATTTATGGAACATTACATTTTATATTATTAGTTATTTGAAACAAGTCTAAAATCAGCACTTTGGTTTATACAAGAAGTTTAACACAAAAAAGGAAAGTGGGGAGGAATGGGACATGCCAGTAAAGGGAGGAATGGGATATGTCTTTCATTTTTTTAAATGAGATGAATGTAAATTCCTAACATGCAAACGTATTTAGAGGGTAATATATTAATTATAACATTGATAATATATTCATTAACTTTAAAATGTAAATAATTTGAATTGATAATTTTTTAATATTATCTATGACTAACAATCCTGAATTTCTATTTACGTTATGAAGATCCTGGAATTCTATACTATGTCACATACACTATATCAATCTACAATCTTTATTAGATTATATATCTAGCCGACACTTGATTATTTGTGCCTTATAGCTTTATTTTATTGCGATTCGATATATCTCTGTTAGTGGTGAGTTATAGGGCAGATTTTGAAAATTACAATTTCCTTAATTATAAAATACCTTTTGTATGTTTTGTTTCTATATTGTTGTAGAACATTAAAAGGTGTTTCACCTTGCACTCTATAAATTGAAATTTATGTTTTAAAGTTAATTAAAGTTGATTTTCTAAGTTTTGTAAAAAGTGTCGCACCCCACCCCAATTTCCTCTAAAATAATAAAAATTGTAAGTACCCAAACACTCTAATAAATGGGCCTGTCAAATGATGGCTGTTTGCATATATTCGAAGGTTAAGCTTTTGTATTACAATGCATGCCTATTGGCATTATTTATTTGGTAAAAAGGCGGATTGTATTTCAGCATTATTTACTTATAAGACATGCCGTCAAAGGACAATGGCAACATACAACGCTAATGTGTTTTTTTTTAATCCACAACATCAACATTATGGGTGCCTTCAGGACAACATTTTAATTGATACATATTTAGCATTTATAAAGCATATTCAATATTTTTTATGTGTTAGAATTCCACCTATCAATGGATTTTTGTATTTTTATTCCATAAGTTACAAGAATGCCAAGCCTTTATAAAAAAGACCTTTTCAATATGGTTTTACGAGTTCATTTTAGATGAAATTAGTAATGAATAATGAGAGATATTTACAATTTATTGATGCTATGTCAGTAAATGGAAAAACCTCAGATGAGAAAATCCTATGACTGCATATGCGACTTTAACTCTGCCAAAATGCCGATCATCAGCTTTAATTTAGAATGCATGGTTTTTCTTCATCTAGTTAATTTTTAAATAGTTGTAATATTCAATTATTCAATACGAAGATAAATATTGGCTTTTCTATAATATTATATTCATTATAAGTTTCACTAAATTTTTCTTTCTTTTTTATGTTAACATCCAACTTATCATTTTAGATGCAGGAAGAAAGTGAAGTTCAATTTAAAAACAATGCGAGCCACCTTGACGACGAAATTAGAGGAAAAAGAAGCACTATTATGACTGAGAAAAATCTTGCGAACCTCATTCTGCAGCATTGAAATTTTCCAATTATTTTATTGCAATACAACTTTAAATTCGTTTTCTGATATTATCCTCAAAAATAATCTTTAAAAAGTATGCAATTCTTGGCATTTGTATAAATGCTAATTATGTAATATTTTCAAAATGTGTGTCCCATTAAAAACATATTTTTTATTATAATGAATTAAATAGTTATTTAATAAAATTTATTCATATTTCATTGTATTTTGTTATTTAATCATATTACATTTATTGGTAGTACAGATATGCATATTACATTTATATCAAAGACGACAGCTCATAATATTTTTCCAAATCAATATGTATTTCTTTTTGTTCCCATTCTAGATTTCTACTTTTAGAAAGGTTGCTTAGTAAGCTCTGATTATAACATACTGATAAACATTAAAAAGTGCTAAACATGCCCATAATTACAGTTGATAAGTCAAAGATACATTTTTGTGTACATATGTTAAGGTGCGTATATTATCTCTCCTATATGTAACTATTTGAATTAAAGATTCTAATTCCAGAGTAATATTAACTACAGAAGAACTCTACTAAATTCATACATGTTCGACCCATTCTTCCGGATCGTTAAGCCAGTTTAGAGTTTTAAATTTGTGATCCTATCAATAATTAAATTTTTACTCTTTAATATTTTAATTTGAAGCAAAACTCTCAATTAAATAAAGTATTAAAAATGCATAATGTATTAAAGTAGGTGGTGAAAGGAATTTGTGAGGAATAAGTCGAGATAAAAGACAATAAAAAAATTAAAGGGAAAAAGATTCTAGTAATTAGTAAGACCTGTACGGCATATCCACCTGAAAAAATAATAAGGTTTAAAAATATTCATAAATGTGACATTTAGATAAATTTGCAGATCTCTTATCTGCTTTGAACCATTGAATTAGTTATTGTGTAGTTTTTCAAAAATATGTAAAAGAAGACATTTGTTAATGAAATTCATATGACCATAGAACTGAATAAAACACATTAAATACAAGACTACTATATTTTCACTTCTAGCATTCTAGTTTAGAAGCACATTCGCATAAAATGAACGGACAACGTTTTTTCATGATATAAAGATTTATTCGATTAGATGAGGCTCAGTGCTTTATATGTATAAATTAAGCACCGTGCTTAATCTAAAATCATAATATTTCTTTTAGGCATATTTTAAATCTCAGTTATGATACTTTATTTACATTATTGTACCTATTTGCTTTTTTTTAGTTTAACTAAAGACCGTAATATCTGCTTCAGGTTATCTCCTCATTTAGTGCTGTTGCTATAATGCTCATTTAATTAAAAAAAATGATTTTACACCTATTTAAATATCTACAGGGAAACTTTAGTGAGTTTTCTCATGCGTATGTCAGTTGCTGTTATAATACTGAAACACATGTTAGGCCATATTGCTTATTTTACATCGAAATATTTTGATACATGAGGAAAACTCCACTCTAGATATTTAAAACTGTAAAAATGTAACTTCATATAGAAGAAATACTATAATAACTCCAATTAATTTAAGTATTAGTATAAAAAAACAATTACGTAAAATCTTTTCGGAAAACTGCTGTAAAAAACATTAATAATAAAACTGCAAAAAATTTGTGCAGTTACAAATACATTTTGGTAAGTGAAAATAAAATATTTTAAATACAATGCTAAAAAAGCATTAGCAAATTTACTGTATTAACACTTGTACTGTTGTAAAGAGCTTTCTAGCGAGAATACAAAATGTGGCTTAAATATAATACTAAAACAATTTTGGTAATGTTTCGAACGGTACCTCATTAAAATAACTTTTTTTTGATAAAGTACATAAAAGGTTTAAGATGCAAGCATAAAAAACCCATAGTAAATGTGCCATAAAGTCTCTAGCAAATGTACAACAATATTCTCAATAAATATACTACAAAATGTTTTGTAAGTGTACTACAAATCATTAGAAAACTCCCTAAAAATTCGTAAGTACGTTTACTAAATAATTCTCAGTAAATTTATGAAAATATATATAGTGATCACTCTAAAATATCGCTAGTAAGCTTAATAAATAATGTTTAGTACATTTATAAAAACTAATATGAGAACCTCCCTTACAAATCATTAGTAAATTTACTAAATAATCTGTAGTAAGTTTACAAAAAGTGCTTTAGAAAACTCCCTAACAATTCATTACTGCATATACAACATAATCACTGGTAAATTTACGAAAAATTCCTTACTAAACTCCTTGAATAATCTTTAGTAAGTTTACTAAATAATATTTAGTAAGTTTACAGACGATTCTTTAGGAAACTCGCTAAAAAATCGTTGGTATGGTTACTAAACGATATTTAGTAACAGTAACTAAAGCAACTTTTGTAATTGTACATGGTTTTCTTCTGTTGCGGTTACATGAAAAGTTCTAGGCATCCCAGTTTCCTAGAAAATTCTTAGTAACCTTCCAGAATTTTTTTTACAGTGAAGCTAAATGTTTATTTCAGTTTCCTTCAGTTAGACTAACTTGAAGTTACAACTTTAATAAAATATGTTATAAGGTAGCATTATTAATTTATAATTACGTTATTATTTTTACATAAGTTTGAAAAAAAATAATAGTTTCTAGTTTCGTATGAAATTTTCATTATTTAATAAATATTAAACTTTGTTTTCCTTTGTTGAAGTTAATTTAGTAAGAAAAGTTAATTTGTAAAGGAAAAGAATGCAGTTACGATAACAACTTAGGTACTAAAAGTTTACTTCAGTTGCACTAGATTAGAAAAGGAATAAAAATACCGGATTTAATAAAAATAATAATAATAATATTTGTTTTATTAATGTCACATTTTCAAGGAATAGTCGTATTTTTTGATTAAAAAAATCGAAACGTATGCTGAAGTTTATTCTTATTTCAAATATTGTAAAAACTTGCGGAGAAAATCTCCCTTCGAAATTATTGATATTGAAATATTACCAGTAAATTACTGGTATTTATTTTGACTCTGTAATATTCGTAGTCCTCTTCAGTGGTAAAAAAACTTGTTAAAGACAAAATGCATTCTTATTAAATTATTTAAGAAGCTTAGATCTATTCTATAATTAGCTGGATTACATTCCATTTATTATTATTGTTATTATTATTATTATTATTATTATTATTATTATTATTATTATTATTATTGTTGTTGTTTTTGAAATTCTTCTTATTTTATTGTTGTTGTTTTTGATCTTGTTATTATTATTGTTTTCGATCTTGTTAATACTATTATTATTATTCTTATCGGCTCATCATCATAATTATTATTATTATTGCTATTATTATTTTAAAATATTAAATTAATGTACCGACATCTATATCACCGATAAAGGCAATAACGGTCAAAATGTTATTTAGTCATGCGACAAAGAACTTATTTTATTGTAGAAATGAAAACGTATTATGATGTAGCATTTGAATAATCTGAAACAGAGGATGTGTACCAAAATTTTCCAACGATGATAGAATAACTCACTGAACCTATTCATAAAAATAATGAATCTGAATATCCCCTTTAAAATAAATTAAACTGAGAAAAAAAATCGTCGTATTTAAAAAAATTAGATGTGTAGATTTTTCTTTACAAATTAAATAATAACTTGATGGATATACTCTACTCATTATAATCTTTAAAATTTGCATTTAATGTTAATGTGATGACAGTCCTGCAATTAATTATTGCATTTAATATAAAATCATATAATTTCTTAAAATATGTTACATAAATATCATAAAAATATAATCCTTGGCTAAATTGTGGTTTCTGTTTTACAACGTATAAAAAAAGTTTCATGTTGACCGGAAAAACTTTTGCACTGAAGCATATAAATTCCAGAATTTAGATTTGGATATTGTAAAGAAATGTATTAAAGCGAATATTGCGTTTAACGAATTATTTAAACGCTACCTTCAGATTCATTATAACTGGTTCACGCTGTAATATTATTCCTACCTAATTGTTAATCTAACAATAGGGACACTATTCTTAATTATGAACCATCTTGTGAAAATGACATGCATATTCTGAAAAGATTATGCCATAGTGCTTTAATCATCTACCACGGTTAAAATATATTGAGCAAAATATCGATAAAAATGTGTAAAACATGTTGAAAAGTGGTTTTTATTATTATAAATATTACACATACAATACAGATCACATGTTTGTATAATATATACATATATATTGATAATTATAGCAATAGCATATTAAAATAATCTTTTTTTTCTATTTTTCATGCTTTCCTCTTCATTAGGTAAGTCAATATTTTGCTTTTTACATTAGGCTTTATAATTCTTAAAAATGACTTGAACTTTTATTAGCTGCTTATAATTTTTTGAAACATTTTCGAGTGGTTTTTGCACTATTTTAATCAGGTCTCTCTACCCGGAAAATTTGTTTTACGGAAGCTGTCAGTTTTCAACTAAACATTTTCAGTTGCATAACTGAAATTGTGCATGCAATTGTAACTGAATAATGTTAATTTTAATGTTAATGCTAATATTGTAAATTCTCTATTTTTGTTAATTAAACATTTTTGCTGAACATGAAAATATTTCTTCTCTCTGTTTTGAGACCTTGTAGTATTAAAAAAACGATTTTCTGGGTAGCGAGAACTGATTAATTCACTGTAAAAGCCAATTGAAAAGGTTTCCGAAAAGAAAGGTAAATTAAAAAAAATTATCTTTGTAAATTCTTCTTTAAATTTCAAAAATAGATACTTTTGTGATGTTAATATAGATAAAAAAAACGCTTTTGGAATCTTGGATTACCTCGGAAGAGGTGATTGTATATTTTCATTCGTGGTTATAGTACATAGTACATAGAATATAGTACAATACTTTTTAAAATCTTAAAAGTAAAAAAAAAATGGCACCTTTTACTAACTTTTCAAAAAAAATATATCGTAGAAGAAAGCTACTGGTACGAAATGAAGAAAATAAAGTTTATTTTTAAATGATGTACATAAAATTTGCTTAGGGGGCCATCTACATATTAAAAAAACTCACTTTTTTGTAATAGTACCCAATTTTGATAGCATAAATGAACTCTACACCCTTATATTAAACTAAAAACAAATTTTCATGCAATTTGTACAATAAGTTACCGAGAAATTAAGTTACGGGCATATTCTAAGGGATGCATCCAAATTGAAGTGCTGTACTGGATTGTTAACCGACAGAACCTCCTTTTTGATCAAGGCACCTTAGGCACCAGCTGAAGCAGTCATTGAAGACTGGTAGATTACCGGATAGTATAAGAAGTTTCAAAATATGTAGTCATTTCTATCGTAGACGTCCACTTAAACCATCTTTTTGTCGTTTTTTAAGCATAATTTTAAAATTGCTTGAAAGAAAAATTTAAAATTTTGGAATTCCATGAAGCAGAACTTAATCCACCAAAAGAATTGTAGGTTGCAAATAATAATTTTTTCGAATATTAATTTCACAATTCATATCACAATATTGCAAAAATCGCATATTCAACGTATTTATGTTTGGATATTTTAGTATTATTTCTACATAAAAACTGGCAAATTAGGAATATAATTTCAGGAGATATTAATAAAAATATGAAAATGTAATTTAACATTTGAAGCACTAAATTTTGAACGTTTATAATTAAAAAAGTATCATTCAAATGATTTGAAATTTGGTATCTGGGCATAATCTAAACCGAAAATTTGAAATATCGTATTATAAATGGGCAATATCATTGGAAAAAATGAAATTTTGGTTCGTTTTAATGTGTAAATGGCTTTCTAAACAAATTTTATATGCACCTTTGAAAAGTAGACCTCGAGTAGTATTTCCAGTCGTTCGATTGGCGCAGCATGTCCCCTAAAGGACATTGCGCCATAAAACCCCATAAAAACAAACCAGTCGTTCGTTACCAATAACTTTCTTATTCGATAATTTGTGGGGTAGTCAATTGAGGGTGTTTATTTTTTTCACGACTGTACGGTTTCCTTAATTAGGAAAGTTCAGTCTTCTATTACAATGCATTTTTGATTATTTTTTTTATATCATGGCAGCCATTTTTTAACTATTATTCAAAATTTGTAGCTTAATTATCAGATTTGTTTATTTTTTAAAATCATTTGAATAAATTCAGCCAATAGAAGAGAAACTTTTGCTTGATGTATATATATATATATATATATATATATATTTCAGGTTTCTCAAAAATATCATTTTTGGAATAATGCGTTTCTTAACAAACAAGTGACTGATATATCCTTTGAGTAATACTTCTCGGCAGCTCTTTTACCTAAAATAATGCAAATTTCTCTAAGAAAAAAAGAAACTTCTTGGGTTCATTAAATTATATAAGGTATGACGTCCCTAGAGAAAATTTTCCTGGAAATCGTTTCTGTCACGAAAACTAATGTCAAACTTTGTATTGATTGGAACCGACAAGAAACCTTTTCTACTTACAAAAACATTACGGTTCACCCTTCAAATCACAGTAATTGAGCAAAAGCAGCCTGTCATAAAAGTCGTTAACAGTGTTTCAGGTTATAGCCATTGCCTCTTAAAATGTTTAGATCGTGATTTTTTTTTAGTCGATAGTTTTAGAGAATGTTGGAACTGTGTCTATCTTTTGTAAGGAATATTTTTAACGATGGAAAGTCTGAGAGGTAATATAAATGTTTTACGATAATGTAGTTTATTCAGTTTTGTTGTTGTTGTTCTGAAATTTTGTCGTACGAATACAAAAATTTGTTTGTAAAAGTTGATAAAGTTGATATGGTGGTGAGAGCGAGGGGGAGGAGGAAATCTTCTTCAGCATGTCGATAATGCTTTATTTTAACGCAGTATTTAAAATTTATGGAGATTTAATTATTTCTTCAAATTAAATAATTTTTCAATAAATTGCATAGAACTTTGTTTACGTATTTCTTTAAATATTTTTAATGAAAAATAGTTAGAATTTAGTTTAAGACATATTAATTCAAGATTTTTTTAAAAAGTGATTTCAAATTTCTGTATTCCGCGCAGACTTATGAAAAATATATTTGATATACTCACTTCAAATTACATGCATATACATATATTTTTTTATTATCGTACTCGAACTGCAACCTAAAATAGCATTCAAGTTTGCAGATGAAAATATTCACGCAATTAAACCGTAAAACACAATATGTATGTTACAAATTAAAAAAATATATATGAATATATCAGAGATGCTTACTCAAAAATGGGCCGAGGTTGCAAAAATTATATAAAATACAATATAATACAAAAAAATTAGTTTCTGTGTTATTTAGCTTTGGAATCAGGATAAACGCGATGTGAAAAATATCTGTTTTCAGAAAAATGACTTTAAAGATTCAAATTCACCTTCATTTAAATATCACTCCACGTTCACTCCACATATTTTATCATAAAATCAGTTCTAATTGGAGTAACATCTTTTTTTTATTATTTAAATTTGGTAACATATTATACTTTTATAGCAAACAGAATATTTTTTTTTTAAGAATTACGATGATCATCAACTTAATAAATATAGGATAAACATTACAGACAAGAAACAAATTGTCCTCTTTCTGCACATGAAATAGGAGAATGTTGAAACTCTATCCGTCTTTTCAGAAGGTTACTTCGACATTGGAATATCTGAGTAGAAATTTAAAGGTTTTATAATAAGGCGATATATGTATTTTTCTTTTAGTTACAAATTTTATCGTAATACTACACTATATGGCCAAAGGTGACCAGCCACTTGTAATTTAAGACATTTTGTTAAATATCTATGAAAATACATAAGAAATTATCCTGAAACTCTAAGTGTGCAAACATAATAGCACAGGTCATACATTTCCGAGAAGATTTTTTTTTCCGAAACTTCTTTGGGGACCGTCGACAAATTGTAAAAAAAGTTTATATTTCGGATCACCCTGTCAAAACTAATATAGTAAAAGAGTTCAAACTGTAGATTATGATTAGGCTTATTTTAATAAACTGTGTTCAATTTTATGCGGATAGCATCTACACTCGTAGAAAAATTAAGTTTTTTATAAAAACAGTCCAAAATTTTTCAAGATTTTTTCTTGTAATTTTTAGAGTTCTTAATGTAAAATAATGTTCTTTTCTGAGAAATATGGCATATGACATTATTAAAGAAGAGCTTAAACTTTTGTCCACAAAAAGAATCTAAACTACCAAGAAAAAGAATCGTGAAAAAATACCTCTATTTTTAACGACAATCTATTTTTTGATCAACCAGAAAACTTCATAGGAGATTATGGGGCGTTCTCATTTATCCGAAATTGATAATCTTTAAAATTAGTGCTAATTTTTCAATAAATTTATAACAGTATAATAATTATTATATACAAAAAAGAAATCAATTTTAATCACGTGAAACTTGTCCCCCAATAAATTATACTAAGTCAATTATTCGGTTGCATTTTATCTAGAAAAACAATCTATTTAAAAAAAGCGACATTCATTGTCAAAAGCAAAATATTAAAAATTTTCCCATCAGTTAGCAAAAATCTTTAAAAACATTATTTTATGGTGACCAAAACGTGGCTTATGTAATAACAGAGTCATATATTACGTACGACATGGATTAAACATTAATATACATAGATCAATAAATTGCGGACACAGATATGTCTCACAAGGAAGGCCTCCATTGGGGGCATACTCAGAATTTTTTGAAAAAAATACGAATTAAACTACTCATGTAGTTAATAAAGGATCAGTGAAAATTAGCGGCGGAATTACATCTATACATATAATAAAACAGTAGGACCCGGTGTGTCTGTACATTGAAGATAATTGACAAAAATGGAGTCAGGGCGATAAAAGAAAACCAATGAAACACAAAAAAAATTTTTTTGAATTTTTTGTCTGTCTGTCTGTCTGTCTGTCTGTTTGTTCGAGGTTATCTTCGTAACTACTGAATGGATTTTTATGCGGTTTTCACTAATGAAGAATGCACACTCCCGGGCAGTGCATAGGCTTTGTTTCATCAAAATCGGACAACAGACAAAAAAGTAACAAAAAGAAACAAAAGAAACTATTAGGTGCGCTGCTCACGTTTTTTAGTACATAACGTTTTTTAGTACATATAAAATCCAATAGATGTCACTGTGCGATTTTAAAACGCGCTATCGTTATGTTTTCGCCAGTCTACTTAAGTATGAGAAAGTTTCAAGCTGGCTGTCGTTCCATGTGGTTTAGTCGGTAGAACGTCAGTGCGCCATACTGATGGCCCGGGTTCGATTCCCAGCATGGAATTTTTTTTCACTATGTTGGCATTAAAGCCTATAAGAAATTAAAAGAATTTGAAATATTGTATTCAAGGCGAATTTTCTCTCTGGGAAAATTTCCTTGCATTAATATGTCAGTGTAATTTTTTTTTCGATTTAATTTTTTTTTTCGAAACTTTGTTTTTCTTAAAAAATTACAGTAAATATTTGATATTTCCCAACGTTTTTTGAATGATCGACTTGCTTTTTTTTTTTTTTAATGTATGTCTGAACCTTATCTAACTACTTCTTCAAGATTTCTTTAGATAAACCGACCAGCGTAGCGGGCGAAGGCCGCTAGTTATTAGATATGTAAAAAAAATAAAATAGTTTGGAATAATTGGCGTGAAAAGCTGAAAGCGACGCGGGATTTGGCGAGCAGTGCATTTCCTCGCCAAAAGCAGACGATTTTAACGAATCTAATAATTGATTTTAATTGACTTCACTGTTAAAAATCTGCAGCATTTACTGCAACGTCACTCCACTACTTTTATAGAACATCTCTCTTCTGACCAATGAGAATGCTCCATAGCACGGTGAATTGACAGTTTTCTATAAAAGCGGTGGAGCGACGCTGCAGAAAATGGTACAGATTTTTAGCGGTGTTGAAGCTTGTGCAACACTGTTAAAAATCTGCTGCATTTTGCTGCAACGCACTCCATCGCTTGTATATAATATCTCTATTCCAACCAATGAGAAAGCTCCATTTCACGGCCAAGTAACCGTTTTCTATACAAGCAAGGGAGTGCGTTGCAACAAAATGCAGCAGATTTTTAACAGTGTATTTTTCAATTTGGAACAATTTTAATCAATTTAAATTGTGTTTTAAATGATAAAATATATTAGTTTCATTTTGTTATAAGTACATATAAACGTATATGACAAAATTACACTTAAAGTAAAGTAAAAATGCAAAACTAAAATTACTTAAACTAAACTTATTTAAATAAATTGAACATAGAAAGTTTTTTCTTTAGTATTCGAAGCGTAAGTATTCGAAGCGTAAAAGGGTATTTTTCAAAATTTCGTTTTTTCGCTAACCGGAGATAAATCGCCAAATAAACGAAATTATTATTATTTTTTTTCGGACGTTATAAAGAGGTTCCGCCAAAATTTGTTTTATAAACTATATGAGAAGAACATTCTGTAATTTTTTCAGATTTTTCTGAGTATGCCCGTATGGAGACCTTCCTTGTCAGATATATCAATTCTCGACCGAAAACAACAACCATTTTCCAAATTGTTGATAACAAATAAAATAGTATTCGGTTGGGGGAGGGGGGCACCGTAATACTTACCCATCATGAATATGCATAATATAAAATATGAAAATAAAACATATGAAATCTATTTATAAAATGGTTCACCATTTCAAAATAAAATATATACGTATATTTAAACATTTTTAATACATGGTAAAGCTCTATCAGTTAATTGCTGATGAACCAATTTCGACAAATTATCTAAAACGCCTAACTACTCACGTAGTGCTGAATTGCGTAAAAGAAACATCCTTATAACTCTAAAAATAATAATCATATTAACTAACAGTTTACCGCATCGGATTAAGCGTCTCATATCCAATTAAAATATATCATTTAATTGAAATTTGAATGAAATACAGGGTCATGAAAAATCGAAGAGTGTGGAAAATAGAGTTATACATATATCGATAACAAATATTTCAGACCGATTTCGTTCTTATTGCAAACTGTATGTTATTTTATTGGCTTTTAGATCCAATCCTTAAATAAAAAAATAAAAAAAATCGAAAATTTTTTTATATTTTTCATCAAAACGAATATAATTTTTTCCCCGGATAATAGAGGTTCCAGATATTAAATAGATTTCTTTCCATTAATACATACTACGTGAATACCAAATTTCAAGTCTCTATCTCAATTTGTTTGGGATATAGTGCGTTTACAAATACACACACAGATATGCAGACAGACAAACAGCCTTTTTTTTCCCTCTTAAAAATATGTATTTGGAATCTCCAGTCTCTGAAACGTATAGAATTCGTCAAAATAAAATTTCGATTTTCAAAATGAATGGAAGATTTATCTTATACTACTTATGATGGGTAAGTAATAAAAGTAGTCATTATGAGCCAACCGTAATACTTACCCATCATGGAAATTTATGTTATAAAATATGAAAGTAAAGCATGTAAAAACTATTTATAAAATGCATCGCAATTTCAAAATAAAATTTAAACGTATATTAAAACATTTTTAATACACAGTAATGTCCTATTCCGGAATTGCGGGTACTACTTGATTATCCCGTCGACCCATTTCAACATTTAATATAAATCGCCAAATTGTTAGTAAATTACACAAATTGGAATATATATTTTTTTTAATAACGAAATAACAAAAAATAGTAGAAGAATAATAACATTACAATTAAAAATCACTTAATGACGTAACAAACACATGTAACGTGTTGAATGTCAAGTGAATGTGAGATTGAGGATAACGTATTAGTAGCATTTAATCTTACAGTTTAGCGATAGTTTTTTGATCGACGGGATAAAGCAAGTAATATCGAAATGCATAACAGAAGCCTCCTTATGGCCTCCCAAAAATGGTAATTATATTAACTGACAGTTTACTGCGTTGGATTAAGCGTCTCATTTTCAATTAAAATATATCTTTGAATTGAAATTTGAATGAAATACAGGAATAAATGAAATCATAAATTGAAGAATGTGGAAAATGTGATTAGAAATACCTCGGCAACTAATTATCCGATTGACTTGATTTATTATACAAAAGTTATGTTTTTTTATTGACTTTTATATCCACTCCTTAAAATAAAAAAAATCGAAAATGTTTATGTACCTTTCAATATGGCGAATACTTCGGAGTCCGAAAAAAATGTTTCTAATAATCGAGTTTACTGATATTAAATAGGCTTCTTTCCAATCTTACGTACTAAGTACATACCAAATTTCAAGTCTCTATTTCAGTTTGTTTGGGAAATAGAGAGACGGACAACATTCCCCCCCCCCCCTAAAAATATGTTTTAAGTAATCTCCAATGTCTGAAACATGAAAATCCATCATTTTTTTTTATTTAAAACAATTGCAAAACTATGTTTAAAAAAAAAAAAAAGATTTGCAATGTGGTTTTTAATGATAAAAAAAGAATGCTTATAACTTTTTTTTTTCAACTATTTTTTATTTCATACTTTTTTTTTCTTTTTTAACCTAACATTTAAAAAAGTGAATTTTATAAAAAAAAAAAAAAAAAAAAAAAAAATTATAAAATTTAAAGTGTTACGAATTTTTTTTCACAAAACAATGCTTTTTTTTTGTATTAATTATGTTTTAAATAAAGCTTCATATCTGAAATCCGCCGTTTCAACTCTTTTAAAGTTGGTCATTCTTACGTAAATACATTTAGTGACACTGCTTCAATAATAACTTTAGTTTGTTAACTGTTTTTCTAACTTTAAATAGTTTGAAGTTTATGTGGACATACTTTTTCAAGCGATATTTCACTGTCGTCACTGACGCCGTAAAAAACTCACCCGCGTGGGTGGAGAATTCATGGTAGTTCTTGAGTTTATGATCTAGCAATGACTTTATTCTGCCATAAAACGTGGAATTATTGAAGTCTACTCAAGTTTGATCTAGTTTTTGTCTTTTTGGATAGAATAAAATCGGTTTTTTTTTTTTCTATTTCTCTTATTTTCAGGAATAGAATTTTTTTTTTTTTTTTTTTTTAATCTGCTACTTTTTAACTCTTTCCAATAAATTTGTAAAGTGTTTATGCATCCAGTTTGCTTTTTCACGTTCTAATTCCCATAAAAGTACACAGCTTTTCATGCAATTGATAAACGTTATTTTCGGGCATATGGCATGTTTGGTATATTGTACATGAAGGATGTGGGATTAATAGTTCATATACAGGAGCACCGAAAAGGATTCTACCACATTGTTGTATATGGTGAAAAATCATTTGTAGAGAATTTTAATAACAATACGTTATTTCAAATGTACTAAAACTGATATAAATCACTTAATTTCCCTATGACTGAACGTTATTTTACGTTAGAACAGGACATTACTAGCATTTTCAATCAATTAGAGGGTTACACAAAAGAAATAGGCTTCAACACTGTCTTAGAGTAACAGTTGCTGTAAATGCGTTTTTAATTTCGACATGCGATTTTAAATTTAGCTATTTTTTCGGGTTTTGCGTGTTAATTAGCTAAACCTTTGTAAAAACTTGTTTTTTACTAGTTTTTTTGCTTTGTTTGTTGTATATGTTACAGGACAAACCCGATTTTAGGCCAAACTAGATTGGCCTAGGCCAGACTAGTCTATCCTAACGCCCATCGGATAAACTAGTTTTTCCTAGGCCAAACTAGTCTATCCTAACGCCCATCGGATAAACTAGTTTTTCCTAGGCTAAACTAGTCTATCCTAACGCCCATCGGATAGACTAGTTTTTCCTAGGCCAAACTAGTCTATCCGAACGCCCATCGGATAGACTAGATCTTCCTAGGCCAAACTAGTTTGGCCGAACGGTCATTAGGATAAACTAGTTTAGCCTGATATTCATTGGTTTAAACTAGTTTATCCTAGGCCGATCTAGATTGTCCTAGGCCAGTTGAATTTGGCGTGTTTTTATTGATCCCAAAGACCGCTTTGGCGCCAAGTCTTCTGGTTTAGCCTAGTCCAATCTAGTTTATCCTAGGACAATCTAGTTTATTCTAAGACAATTCAATTTGACGTGCTGTAACTAATGCCAACCATTGTTTGGCACGCTCACAAAGAAAAGAATTATTTCAAACTCAAATTTAATTTCTCAAAAATTAATCAAGTTTAAGGTCAAATTCAAAATATTTCAAACGAATCCGCTCAGCTCAAACACATCTATTGAAATAAGCGAAGTTCATTTAAAATTCATTCTTTTATTTATTTTACTTTCTTCTGTCTCTACAAAAAGTGTTTGATTCGTGAAAATTTTTTAACTCCGGTTTTTGACGCATTTACACGTTTTAGTGGTCCAAGATTCCAAAAAACATGTTCTTCAAATTGTGAGTCTATGACTCTGTCTGACTGTCTGTGCCATAAATTTTGTAGAAGTTGTAATTGAAGAACTAATGCACGAAATTTGATGCGGCATCATTTTTCTTAAATATTTAACATCATGTTTTACTATGTTTCTAAAAGTTTCAAATAAGGGTAATATTTAATTAGCAGATAAAACATTAAAAAAATCTGAGCTTTTTAAAAAAAAATTCAAGCGTCCCCTTACTCTACCCCCCCCCCTCCCCCATCCTATATTTTAGGTGTCATGCTTTATTTAAACTTTTTCTTATTTTTAAAAGGGGTCGGATATTTAGTTTTTTAATATGAAAAATTTCGAGTGAAGTGATGTGTGGAAAAACCAATGTCTGTTACGAATTAAAAACCTTTTCATAAAACCAAAAATTTTTATCTGATTGAAAATGAAATCCCTAATTCCCTTATTTTTAACCTCTGAACCCCCCAAATTAATCAGGTAAACGCCTTATCAGAAGGAACCTACATAAAAAATTTGAAACAAATCGATAAATTTTCAGTGAAAAACCTATTTACATGAATTAAGGGGGTTACCCCCCATTCCTTGTTTCTTTATACGTAAACAATGAACACCCACAATTAATCATTGAGGTACCTAATAAAAATGATCTTATGTCTAAAATTTTAATAAAATCTCATACTTTTGCATGAAAAACTGTTTTATGTAAATTAAGTAGGGGAGGGGGTTCAAATTAGCCTTTTGTTCCCCTCCCCTTATTCTTATCCAATGTAGTCCTGAAACTAATCAGTGAAGTTCGTTATCAGGATAAATCTATGTCCAAAATTTGAAGCAAATCGGATATTTCTATCAGGAATTAATGCATTACGTACATACATACGTACATACGTACGTGGTTACATACACACTAACAGAATATGCGAGCACATTAGCTCTCAGGCTTTGATAGTCTGTAAGATAAAATCGCATCAAATTGCATCGGCCTAGGATAAATTAAATCAAAACTAGAAAGTTGGCGCCGTGGCATTCTTTAGATTCAATAAAATCACGCCAAATTGAATATGCCTAGGACAATCTAGATCGGCCTAGGATAAATTAGTTTAAACCAATGAATAGCAGGCTAAACTAGTTCATCCTAATGACCGTTCGGCCAAACTATTTTGGCCTAGGAAAATCTAGTTTATCCGATGGGCGTTCGGATAGACTAGTTTGGCCTAGGAAAAACTAGTCTATCCGATGGGCGTTCGGATAGACTAGTTTGGCCTAGGAAAAACTAGTTTATCCGATGGGCGTTAGGATAGACCAGTTTGGCCTAGGAAAAACTAGTTTATCCGATGGGCGTTAGGATAGACTAGTCTGGCCTAGGCCAATCTAGTTTGGCCTAAAATCGGGTTTGGCCTGTAACATATATAAATTCTGTACCTCACATACAGGGCTGCACAAAAGAACTAATGCTCGATTAGAGGAAATTGTTGAAGTCGGAATTTTTAACTAAAGTATATATGTATTTCTTAACTGAACTAAATTTTGACTCGTATTTACTTAATAAATACAAATACATATGTCAAATACAGCTAAAAAAATACTATTCCTAATGTTGATGGGAACAGCTGAAATGGGGTTTTTAACATGTTATGCGTTTCCAAATGATAAAAAAAAAACATAATTTTTTAAGTGTGCAGTTTTTAAAAATTATTCTGAATTTGTTGGGAGTGTTTCATAATCTATGCTTGAAAGAGGATTTTTCTTCTTTTTATTTATTGATTTATTTCATTCACGAGTATAAATAAGCATAATTTTAATAACTAAGCGTCCGTCAAGTATTTTTCTGTTGGCTGGAAACAAGTGGCTACAGAGAAAATATATTTTATGTAATCACTTTTTAGGTGCGTTCGTAATTATATAATTACGTAGCACTTATGTCGTCGCATACCGTCCGTCTGTCCGCACATAAAAGAGCAAAACATATCCAAATGAATCGTTTGAAATTTAAAATGTATAATTGTTGAATAATTTTGTCGAGTTATTTCAAATTTTATGAAAGTCAAATGCATATTTTAATTACCGGGTCAATCAAAAGTATTCTGTTACATTACGACCAATGGGAAAAAATCCTTTCAAAAACATTTTAATGGTGATACACTTTTTCGAACATAATAAACTTGGTATGACTTAGTATAAAAACTAGGTATACATCTATGAAGTATATACTAAAATATACATTCTGAAAAATCTATGGTGCAAAGAATGTTTGTTATTAATTTACAGGATCACACAAATGATATAGAAGGACCCATTGTTTGGGACTCATTTTAATTATATTAAATTATTTCATCTTTTATGAAATTGATATACGTTGCGGAGGTTTACTACAAATTACTTCCTGTAATAGGACACACAAAAGATTTCGGCTATTATACTGTATCCGGAATGCTGTATACTATTACAACAAGTATCAAGATCTGAATATTTTAAAAACTTCTTTGTAGTACGAACTTACCTCATTTGTCACGCTTGACGAGCAATTTCTGATTTTTTAAGAAATATGTGTGAAAAGAAAATAAGATAAATCAATAATGAAGTCTGACAGAAAATTTAATTAACCTGAAATATACATAAAGACACTTGGCTATAGAGCCTTGGATAACAAAATATTTGTGAAAAGAAAATTATTTTTCTTAGTAGAAAACAATATATATATTTTTTTTAATTTAGGAGACAGTTTACCTCAAAATTGGTCAAACATTGAAATTATTTTTTATATTAAATTATAGCCTCTTTAATTGTGAATATTTGGCACCTCATTTTTTTCTCATAATATAATATTATTGCGAGACATTGTACATTTTGTTAATACACCCAGCGCATAAACATGAATTGTTTATTTAACAGTAAAATAATGAGAAACTATTTTTTGTATATCAAACTAATAGCCGACCCCTTGGATGGCACAGAAAGTATAAGACAATGAATGTCAATTAAAATGTTGCCAATGTCTTTTTATTTATTTACAGTCATTGTTAATTTTCAATGGACTGTAATAGGGTTTATGATGATATAACAGTAGTTTCCTGGTAGTGTAGCATAATTCATCTGCGAAAATGTAAGTAGTAATATTATTTCGTGAAATATTAAGACTAGATTAAAAATTATTCAGTCTCTGTTTTGTGTGTATGTAAAAAAAAACAATAAAACAAAATAGAAGTAAAATGCCGTTGTTTATATATGAAACACGCGCAAGCTATATTTGTGATGTAACATAGGTTTAATCTCTGTTATATCAAATTAATTTTTGTTAAATGAGGTGATTTTTGGTTTTCAATATAATTATCTGATAATTTGAAAGATTTTCATTTTTCCCCCTAAAAAAATTTACTATGAAGCAAAAATCCGCGAATGATTCTGACGTTATATTGAGAATTGCCCCATCTGATTCATAAATTTCGTTTCATCCACACAAACTAAAAATTTAAATGGCTTCTTTCTGCATGTTCAGTTTTTCTTCAATTTTGTGTTTTAAAAATTTAATTTTAACATTTTTTTATTATATATGTGAAAACTCTGCGCATAGAATTGACCTTCAGATTATTTTATTTTATTTTATTATTATTTTTTTTTAATAAAAGTATCCGAAGAGGTATTTTATTTCATCGTTTTACACTAAAAATATCAGTAAGAAAATTACATTAAATATTGTATTAGATGCATCTAAAAGTCCATCATAGGCTTGTCTTATACATATCTTAAAAAAATGGGAAAAATATCAATATTTTAAAATATACCAAGGAATTTTAAAACATCAATTTTTTAAAGCTATTTTAACCCTTTTAGCGTCCTAACCGGGTCTCTCTGTCACAAGATCTTTGAAATCAAGGGCTGATTAATTACAAAACTGATATTAATGTTATTTTTTGCAGAGCATAAGATAAATAAATGTGTAAGTTAGTCATATACAAATTCCCATACAAATATTTTTCATACGTATTATGTTAGGAATTGTGAAACATAAAGGAAAAAATAGGCCAGACGCTTAAAGGGTTAAAACTTTATATAAATATGCAGTTACTTTAAAAAAAAATCAAAATGGACTTTTAGTTGAGCATTCAAATGCAGTGGGTTCAAGATTTTAACCATATATTCAAAAATAAACAAAATTGTTGAAAAAGTAAACTATCTCTTTGAAATTTATTTTGACATAATATTGCTAAACGTATAGAGCAACTTTTGTGAAGGCCTCCAAAACATAGCTTGTTAATTTCAACTGTGATCGTCGATGCAATAAGATCGAAATCCGTTGTTTGAATAGGTAAGCAAAATGATGTTGGACTATATCAAAATATAGTATGTGTTAGACACTATTGAATGTACTACTATATTTAATTATATCCCTTCGTCTTTTTATTTTTTTTATTTTAATTTGTTATTATTATTATTATTATTATTATTGCTTTCTTTTAGGAGCAGTGAATTTCGAAGTTATTCTATCAACGACCACATTCAGAATTTTCACGCTATGTTTTCGAGACCTGTCATGAAAATTTCTCTATTCATTTGTCTAATAGATTATGCACATATACTCTGGTTGCATTTGCGCATGCGCAGTGAAAGAATATTTAGTGAACCAGCTCATTTGTCATTCAATGTTCATCATTTTATAAATCTGATAGCTGGGTATTGTGTACTATATCTTTAGTTATGTTTCTCAAAAAAATATTTTTATATTAAGAACTCTGCAAATTATAAGCAAAACGTTTAGTAAAATTTTAGATTTTTTTTTTTAATAATAACCATATTTTTTTCACAAGTATACGTACTATCCTCATAAAAAATGAACTCAGTTTATTATAATAAGCCACCTAATCATGTGCTTTTTATTATTATTATTATTATTATCATCATTAGTTTTTACAATGCAATCCAAATGGAGTTTGGGGAAAAAAATCTTCGCGGACACATGACATCTACTATGCTGTTTACGCATCTGAAGTTTCAGGATAATCTCTCGTGTATTTTTCTATACGTTCAACAAATCGCAAGTGATCGGTCCTCATTGGTCACAGAGTGTTTGTAAAAGACGAACGTCGTAGCACACAGCAAAAGGCTAGCTAATTAGGTCAGTGTCAATAACTCCTCATCCATTGTTCTTTTATATTGTTATTATGAGACATAAATTCGCTACAACATCAATTACTGGTAAAAACTGTTGAAAATGTACTTTTACCGTATTATAAACCATTTGGAAAATGGTTGTTGTTTTCTGTCGAGAATAGACCTTGTAGTGTCTGCATTTAATTACCTTTTAATCTTTTTTAATTCCGTGATCCTTTAACTTTTCTCCTTTTAACGTCTATGATTCTTCATCCTTTCTTCTCTTATTGTGATTGTCTAGTGGATTTTGCCCCCCGTTCCGAATAGCGGAGCCTCTAACAGAAGACAGACGGGGGGATGGGCGGAATCAAAAATTGAAACCGGACAAAATAAAAAAGAAAATTGACTAAATTAAAGACACCGAAAAGCGGTGAGGGTGAGCTTGGGATTCTGAAGCTTCTGAACGACCACAGCTGCGTCCAGCTTATTATTATTAAACCATTCACTATCTATATGCATTAGTTAAACTCTAATCTGAATCCGATAAACTTAAATAAATATACTTTCGACATCTGAATCTAAAATGTCAAATTGATTAGAAATTTTCATTTGCTAAACTGTTGTTATAATTTGTTAATTTATTTTCTCTGTTGCTTATTTTGATTCTCTTTTCATTTTAGGAAAAAATAAAGAAATGTATTAATAATATTCTGTTAATGTTGGAAATACTTCAAATTTATGCCCGATGCATGATTTTTTGTACTTGTTGTTTTGTCACTGGTTCCTTTAAGCACAAATCTAAATAAATAGCATACAAGCTACGTAATTCCACTCTAAATAATTTTATAAAATAAGTATTTAAAAAAATCAAATAAATTTATTTCACCTACCAAAATTTCTCAGACATTTGACTTTCAGAATATCTTCTCATGGGTACAATATTTAACAATTAACGTTTGCACGAAAATCAATTCTAATGGCTGATAACATGATTATTTTGTGTGTTTTCTTCCTAAATGATATTAATATCCATTAATTCATATCGATGTATTCCTATGGAATTTTTTCTTTCATTCCTCTTCATATTGTTCTCAGATAAAGTATTTGGATCATATTTTCTCGATTAATTTACAACTCTGCAATTTACAAGAAATCACAAAAAGACTTTATTTCACGTTCACAAAAATAATTTATAAAAGCTATGATGAATATCACTTATCGTATACATTTCTAAAAATGTCATAAGAACACATTTTAAATACCCAACTACACGAACGAAGCCCCTGAGGCATTTGACATTCAGATATCATCTCATATCTGCAATATTAAATATTTATTATATAAGCGAAAATCCATTCTAAACGTTGGTGATAAAACGTATCGTTTTAAATACACTGCAGTATGGAATAAACTAAATAACAATTAACTTTAGTAAACTGATTTTTAACTCTTTCATGGGCAAACTATTTCTATTCTGAAAAATTTGAAAAAATTAAGTACCACTGGAATTTTGCAAAGAGTTAGATTTGAAAATGCATAAATATTTTTCTTCGTATGCATCACAAAAGTAATTATTTTTCTAAAATTCTGGTGAAATTTCAGTTTTTGAGAATTAAAATTAAGTAGGAAGTATATTTCCCACCACCTTTGAAAGTTTTTATACTTTCAATATTTTTATAAATTTCATTACTCTTTTTAACACTATAATGACGACAACGGACCTTCTTGGCCCGTACCAAATGAATATATTTCGGTTTTTATCATATTTTTCTTTATAAAATAAGTTTAAAATATACATGGGAAAAATAGTTACCGCATATACTTGTGCATATTTCGACCCATGTATTAGTCAATTCCCCAATTCTTAAAATTTTGAAAAAAATTAAATTTTTGTGTAATTGTCAAACCGAATTTCTGGTAAGAGGTTAAAGATTCAAAGATCAAAGGTTAAAGAAAAAAATCATAAAATTAGTAAAATTTTTTTTTTACGTTTTTAATGAGGCATTTTTTAAAATTCAACGTTTTAAAACTGTATAAATATGTAAAACCGAAGAAGCTTAAACTACCGTGAAACCTATTCATAATAATTTATTATACTTAAAAAGAAAAAAAAATCTTTCAAAATTCTATTCAAGCCTTATTTACAAAGGTAAACAATTTCTTTTTACTACCAAAATATTGTACTTCTATCTATTGTAGGACTTTTTAAAGAGATATCTGACAGCACTCTCAAGTTGAACTCTTTTTTTAAAAAGGAATTAAAATATTGAAAGAAAAGGCCGAGTATTGCTGAGACTTCCATCCCACAAGAGAATGGGTACAGAACAATTACAGGAGCATTACTGTTGAATTTCTTTTTTATTTTTATTTTTATTTTTATTTTTATTTTTATTTATTTTGATCAATTACAGGAAAAATACCATTATCCGCATTTATTTCTCTTTCCAACCTAGACACATATGCAATGACTTAAAAAACTTACCATATGCCTATTATCTGCGATTTTTTTTTTTGGGGGGGGGTATCTCGTGTATAAGTTGACCCTCCATTTTCAAGTACCAAATTTTGTCTAAAATTCTTCGATTTATGCACGAGTATATACGATAACTAAATAATTTAAACAATTTTAAATACAAATTCTGGTATTAAATATTTTTATAAAACTTGAGAAAAAATTCCCGTCTTTT
Organism: Maratus speculifer; assembly: GCA_964019185.1. Classification (NCBI taxonomy): domain Eukaryota; kingdom Metazoa; phylum Arthropoda; class Arachnida; order Araneae; family Salticidae; genus Maratus; species Maratus speculifer. Next base: position 72,895,851 of record OZ025297.1, on the reverse strand, counting down.
TAGTTTTAAATAACTTATACTTATTCCAACATATAAAAGCAAGTACAAACAATTACCATGCATAGTTTTAACTCTGGGTAAGAAAAAAAATTTCTTTTTTTCCACAAAATCTCGGAGAAAAAAAATCACGAACTGTGAAGTTTAAAACAAAATTATAAGCCATACTATTTTGACAACAAATATAAGATGCCCATACTAAATTCCTGAAAGAAAAATGAAATGGGCGAATTCGAAGTGCAGTTGGAGTCGAGGTAATAAATTATTCATATCACGGTCAAATTTGTCAAATAGAAGGGGATTTTTTTTCTATATTTCTTTATCTTATTTTTTTTAGTATTATCATTATTATTTGCTTGAACATTTGGAAAGATCGATTTCCGGATCTTAAATTGTGAAAACTAGGATTTTGGTCTAGATTTTTACCTCTCTGTTTTTATTTCGCATTTTACATTTTCATCTGCAGTAGATGATACACTCGAAATTTTTATACATTTAAGAATCCATTTGATAAATATTTATATAACATGAGATATATTGCTATTTCGAAGTACATTTTAAAATGATATTAGCGATTATGATAGAAAGAACATACCAATATATAACATACCCGTGATGCATATTTATTGTACATTAAGGGGGCAAATTACTTTTTCAACAATTTTGTTTATTTTTTAAAATATAACTCAATTATTAATTTGTTGAACTAAAAATTCTCAATACACAAAAATTTACACATTTTAGAACATTTTTTGTCACCAAATTTACAGCACATTAATGTGTCGTGAATTATAAAACTTCACCTACAAAATTTTTTTATGTTGTGATTGTATGATTGTGTTCTTAATATGTTGCAAAATTATTGCTATCTAGAAATATGTTCTTAATGAGTTGCAAAAGTGATGCTAACTGGAAATGTGTACTAAAATTAGTGTTGTTAATTGTGTTGAAATAGTGTTATAAATAACGTTGATGAAAATACTTTCATAGAATTAGTGCTGTGCTGCAAAACACTTTGCCACCAAATTCACAACGAATTGTATACACTACACATAATAGAACACTATAAAACAACACATGTAAAACACTTTCAGAACACTTTCAACATGGTGCCTTCAAAATTAAACAGTTTTAAAAAGGAAATAAAAGAGAGTTTGCTTTATAGAAAAAAAAATGCGAGTTTACTGAGTATTTTGACTAATTTTACAAATGAATATCAATAACTGCATTTCTGGAAAAATTATGTAATTTTTAACAATAGCTTTTGCACAATCTTATTCCTGGCGCAAAACATTTGCAACACATTCACAAGACAATCAAAAACGATTTTAGTCAAAAGAAGTGTTAATTATTATGTTCAGTTAATGTTGTAAAAGTATTTCATGAATTTTCAGTGTTCATTTTAATGTTCAACTAAAAGTACTTAAAAAATAACTGCATACTTAATTAAAATATCATAAATGTTACCAAAATTTTAATTCTTTAAAAGCGTACTTCTTTATAAAAATTTCTTATTTTTGTGTTTTTTTTAAAGATTTTCATATGTATATTACACAACACTGCGCATGGAGTTTTAGGTACTTCTAATATTACATTTAATAATAATATTTTTACTAGCATAATATAGTGAAAAATGATGAATTCTGACATATATTCATAAGCTTTTATTTTTTTTATATTAAAATATCTGAAGACTAATACCATGCGCAGATTTATCCCATTTATAATAAAAAACATGTACAAAAAAGTTTAAGTCTCTATTTCATATGAGATTAAATAAATGAAAAGCATTTTTAAAACAAGAAAGTAAAAAAAAAAAAAAAAAAAAAAAAAACATGAATATGGAGAAAAATTCATTCCAAGTTTTATATTTATTTAGTTATCGACACTGAATATAGTAACAAAATTCACAATGCCTCGTGATATAATACTCTATGGGTAAAAATAAAGTGTCAAAATATTCACATTTAAACGGGCTTTTATTTCATATTATTGAGAAAAATCGATATTTTGATCAAATTTAAAATAAATTATTCACTTGAAAAATCTTTTTCAATCTTTCCTACATACGTAATGAGTATATGAATTATTTATATTTAAGGGTAAAAATTATTTAATTACAAAGTAAAAAATAAAAACATACGATGGAACGCAATTTTCACCTTGTTTTTAACACAAAATATATAAATATGAACTTTAAAATGTTCAGGTTTATTTAAAAGGCTGGAGATTTCTATTTGATTATTTTTATTGCCTTTTAAATAAACTTGAAGATTTGAAAGTTCATATTTATATATTTTGTGTTAAAACTTATTTATTTTACTTGAAACCTTGTTTGTATTTGTATAATACTTAAATAACTGTATTAGGGGAAAACAACTTTTATAACATTTTGAAAATAATCCAGTTCCCTAAATACTTTCCTAGTATAACAGATATTTATATTTTTCAAAAGATAACAAAAATAATAAAAGTAAAAAAACTGATCATTCGATATTTTATGCCGTCCTTTCAAGCTGTACAGAATCTTTTCAAATTTTTTTCCTGTTTGCCTGACATTCAGATCAATCTATTGATCTTAAAATGTGAAGACTAGTATTTCTTTCTAAATCTAACTCTTCTAAGCAGTATCTGCAATTTTACAAAAATAATTGAGGTACAGAAAAATTTATGCATTTGAAGTTCAAACAAAACAATCAGGTTTAAAAGATATTTTCTTAACATGAAAGATATCAGTATTTTGAAAATACTAAAATAAATTTTCAATAAGATTCGAAATAAAAAAAAATAAGTTGTACACATATTCCGTATGTTCCGTATATTCCGTACTAGCTGTTACCCGTGACGTCGTTCACGTAGCATTAAAAAAAGATAATCGCTTTAGTTAAACAAAACGTTTCATTAATAATAATTTAAAATATATATAACACATATCTTATAAAAGGCTATGCATTAGTTTTTTTATGGGGGACTTAAAGAACTCGGTCAAATAAAATGGAAATGTGTTAGATAATATGAGCAATCGCGAAAATGAAATTGCAACCACTTATACTGTAGAACAACTGTAACTCACCCCAATTGTACACATATCATGTTGCAGTGTATTTCAGAATTCCATATCAAAGAAAGAAAAATCATATGTTAAACCTAGGTAATAAAAAAAAACCAACATCTCCATAATACATAACTTCGCCGGCCCATTCTTTTCTTCAGCTGTGTATATGATCTATGTGTTTGTAAATATTCTAAATACAATGTTAAAATTTTGCTTAGTTAGAAAAAGTGTAACGAAGATTAAAATTCACCTTTAGCAATTTCTAATAATAGACAGAAACTTACTTGGATTCTTTTTTACAGTCCTGTATACTACGTGCAAATATTTATACGACCGCATATTTAGCTTAAATTATTCAAGCAAAAAACCCGATTAAAATTATTGAATTCATATTTCCGGGAATCGCTATTGCACAGGTGACCATATATCCAGTTTATTGTATAGTCCGATACATGATTTATTCAAATTCTACAAACATCTCTTATTATACTAAATGTAGCTGAACTTCAGGATGCATTAGTTTTCCTTAAAATACATACGTTAATTGTAAAAGCTCTTCAGCATTCTTTTCTAATAGACCATACTTTGGATACAATATCTGAGATCAGGACACAGGTCCAAAATCTTTTATGCGTCTGTGTAAATGAACAACAAATGTGATGCAAATCATACTTAACTGCAAGCATATTGTAGTAAATTCAGTATTTATCATTGTATTGATTAATCTCAGCATATTAATTTCATCATGTTTGAAATAGTGCAACACAATTAAAATACGCTGAGAATATTTTTCCCCGTAGACTATTATATTACGAACATTTTTCTGTGATCTTGTAAATAAATGTTAAATCTTTTCACCCCATTTTCTATAGAAATCCTGTTTTACTGCATTTCCGAAACTGATATCAATTTCAATATTATTAAAATAACTTTAATAAAATAACATTATTAAAATGCGCTGCAAATGGTTTTTCTTCACAGACCATTATATATTGAAATACTTTTGAGCTCCCTGTACGCACACTATAAGTACTACACTTAACATATTCAATGGTAACCATGTTCTTGTGAACCTTAAAAATGCATGTAAATTTCATTACATTTAAAATTATGTAACATTATCAAAATACACCACAAATGATTTTTGCTCCTTAAACCATAATGTAAAGTCTCCTTATGAGTGCTCCTGTGATTCAGCTATAATTGCTACCTGGCGCATTTTCAACGCCGCACATGCTATGGCAAAACTCAATAACGAAGTTATTTTCGTATGAATCCTACTATATTTACTCAAGTTGAAACACGGACAAACAGACGGCAGACCCCAGGCACTCGGCATCCGGTATACAGACAGGCTGAAGTCGTAAACACTTTTAGACCATGTTAGAAAGTGTCAAAATGGAGGTAGTTTCCGTAAAACGAAAAAAAAAACAGTGTTAGGAAAAATCTACTTCAAAACTGTGTTTTAGGTGGCATTTTTGTATAATTTGTACACATATGTTTTGCATACCATAAAAATTTATAGACATTTATTGTAAAAAAATATTCTTAAAAGTGACAACATATTTTTACTTTTTAAGAGCTAAAAAAAAAGTGGAATTAATATCCATTTACAAACCTGTTTCCAGCACACTTCGAGCGCATTATGCGAAATTGAGATATTGACTAAGGGAATGTATTTTCTCACAATTACATTAAATCTTTAGATTTTAAGCCCGATAGTACATTTTTAAAGTGATTTTTATTTATATTTGAAGAATTGAACAATTTTAAGAATTAACACACAAAAATATATTTTTTTAATTATTAGTTGAGTTTTTCTTACTTTCTAAGAATGGTAAAAAGTATTTTTCATTGATCATTACGTTATTTACGATATGTATAAATTATTAATATTTTCTAATCATTTAATACTTAATCTTTAAAAAACTTATTTCATTTTAAAATTAAATATTTATACTAACCACGCTCAGACGATAAACTTAATTTTCTTTAAATAATAACTTTTGATATCATAATTCAATCTCATTTCATTACAACATCAGAGCATATTTATTTTATTTTTAATATGTGACGTCACAGTCGTCTCTTTTTAGCACTTACTCTAAATTACATTGTGTTATTAAAATGAAAACTTGAAAACTTATACTTTGTTTCAGATATGACGTTACATTGATATGTTTAAAATTCTTAATGGAAAGTAGTCCTGTGACGTCACAATTGGTAAAAAAAAATTGAATTGTATAGCCTCGAACCGAAAGAAAGAAAAAGGTTCATTTTGATTACGGATTAATATCTGGAAAAACTACTAAAATATTTATTTTCTTGTAAAGTGTGAAGTTATATTCTTGTGAAGTCTTCTAAGTGTAAAAGAAATTTTACATAATCGTCTGCCTGATATAAGAAGAAAAACAGTATTCCTCTGACGTCACAATTGGTAAAATTGCGGTTTTTAACCTCGAACCGAAAAACAGAATAGGGTCCATTTATTTAATTCATTTGTTTTATCACGTGAAAATCTTTCAGTTGAAAATTAATTACAGAAGATAAATAATTATTCCGGTTTTTCTATTTTTTGGCAACGAAAAAAGAAAGATGATTAAATATTATGGAAAATTTTTCAATTTATTCTGTATGAAAAATAGTGAAATTTTGAATTATTAAGAAAAATATTTGAATAAAATAAATAAAAATTATCCTATGTTCATTTCAAGCCAATAATCTATCTATATACAAAAATTCAAAGACATTAATCCATCCGTTTTGAGGCCAAGTTCATTCCAATTTTCGGACACACTTTCACATTTATAATATATATAAGGATTATACAATCTTTGTTTGACGGCATATCTAGTTGACACTGGACTATATGTGTCTTAAAGCTTTGTTTTATCGTAAGTGGGGAGGTATCGGGAGGTATTTTGAAACTTACAATTTCTTTAATTATAAAATAGTTTTTGCATGCTATGTTTCTATATTGTTCAAGGGGATTAAAAAGTATTCCTTGCCCTCTATAAATTAAAATTTTTGTTTTTGTGTGAAAGAAAGTTGATTTTTTTACTTTTGTAAAAAATGTCCCTCACCATTTCACTCTACCTTACATCAACCAAAAGATGACATCATAGTTACCTACTTTCTGTATTTACTTAGTTTGATGCTTCTTGTCACATTTTTGAATATTTTTAATTTTTCATTTTATCGGAACTATGACGCCGATTCATCTGGTTTTTGTACTTACTCATATTCATACTCCTTGTACTGTTGTTAAATGTTCGAAAATGTCAGTTATATATATATATATATTTTTTTTTTTTTTTTTTGCATGACGAGATATTCATTTTCTTTTCATTTCTCATAACCACATTATATTCACCTGCTTTCTGAGTTTACTTACATTCATACGCCTTGCATTATTGTTAAATGTTCGAAAATGGCAGTAATACTTCCAGTATGACGCCATATTAATTTTCTTTTCATTTCTCATAATCACATCATATTCACCTGCTTTCTGAGTTTATTTATATTAATATTCCGTGTACTATTGTACAATATTTGAAAATGAATGCTCGTTCATGTCTTGATTTCTATCCTGAATTTTTGTACTGTCGCTGTCAGTTTTTTTCAAAAATTAAGAAAATTTATAAAAATAAATAAATAATAATAATAGTAAAAACAGGATATTTGGTTGTAAAAATTATTATTTTTCCTTTGAAATCTCCAAATCGATACCTTCATTAACTTTCTTAATTTCAACAAATTGGTAAAGATTTTCATAATTTTTACTTCACAATCCATTTGTTGAATTCAGCAAAAGATAATTAATAATCGCTTTTTGCAGCGACATATCTTAGCGTTTTATGTATATAGATAAACTAAAAAAAATGTCTAAAATATGTTTTCTACATGCTTTTTCTTTCAACATACTATTTTTAATAATGAATGTTCTTCAACTTAGTTAAAGGAGTTACGAATATCGCGAAACAAATTTGTTTTATAATACATAAAATTAATTAGTTAAAATGCGAATTACATAACATCATTTTCAACATATTTTTTAAAAAACATGTTAAAAGAACAAATTAAATGACCTCATTTAATCAGACCAAATTCCTGAAACATTTGACATTTAGAATATCATCTCGTGTTTACAATGTTTACTATTTGTCGTTTGCCAGAAAATCAATTCCAACAGTTTATAATAGAAAACACTTTTAAGTTTCTGATTCTTTTAACGCTTATTAATATCGATTAATTTGTATCCATGTAACTCTATAAATATTTTTCTTTTTTATTGTTATTGGCATTCTTCACAGATAAAATATTCCGATAGTACTTTCCTAATTAATTTTTAAATCTGTAATGCATAAGATCGTACAAAAGAAATTTATGTCAGATTCACAAAATTAATTTATAAATGTTAAGCTAAATAACATTGCCGAACAAAAAAATTTAATAAGACAAATTCGTACGACGAAAGATTTGAAGTATTTGATATTTAGAATATCATCTAATAAAAAATTCAACAATAAAATGTTTAATTGCAAAATTAAACATGGAACGGCATGGACAAAAATCACTTTAAAAAACTGATGATAGACTTTATTAAACTATATTTCAATTTTAAAAAATCCATTTTATTTCCTAAGTTCTTTTTTATATTATTTCAACTAAAAACAAGACGGAAATTGCACGTCAAGCGTAGCAAATGTGGTGTGTTCGTACTATAGCGAAGTTCTAAAATATTTACATCTTGGTGTAATAGTTTACAGTACTGCGGATACAGTATAGCAGCCGAAATTTTTCCTGTGCTCTTGCAAATACTATCTGTTTTCTATTATACAGAAAGTAACTTGAAATAAACCTCAGCAACTATATCAATTTCATAAAATGTGAAATATTTTAATATAATTAAAACAAGCCCCAAACAATATTTCCCTTTTTGATATTATATAATGTAATACTTTTGTGTGGTCCGATAAATTAATAATAAATATTATTTGCTTAGATTGTAGAGAAGATTTTATTTTGATTGTATATAAATTGTATATTTTAGTATATACTTAGATTGTATATTTTAGTATATAACAGATGCATACCAAATGTGTTATATTCGAAAGAGTGAAACATCTTTAAATTGCGCATAAAATTGTTTTTCCCACTGGTCGTAATGTAAAGGAATAATTTTGATTGTCCCTGTAATTAAACTATACACCCGATTTTCAAAAATTCTAAACAACACGACAATGTTATGCATCAATGATAGATTTTAAGTTTCATATGTTTCTGTTAGGTAGTTTTTGCTCTATTACATATGGTCATACGGACATACGGACGGACTGAACGACGACCGTAAGTTCTACGTATTTACATAATTACGATCGCATGTAAAAATTAGTAATTTTATTTAAAAGTTTTTATATTTCGAGTATCACCACACTATTAAACATTTATCGCATAAGAAAATCAATTCTTACCGGAACAAAAAATCATGCGTCCAACGTAGAAATATGAACGTATAAAACACCGTAAAAAAAATTCCAACACATTCAGAATATTGTAACAGAAATTTACAATTTAATAAGGTGAAAGATATATAAATAAAAAAATTGGAATACATATAATGCATCTAAAATCACAATTTCTGCATTTTTCATTAATAGTAAAAAAAGGTTTTTTTTTTCTTTTAGTTCAGCCTGTATATGATCTTTAGATTCGTACGTATGTTACATTGTTTGCTAAAAGTTAGTTCAATTAAATGTACAGTACAATTGAATTTCCCATTTTTCAATTTTTATCAATAAATGGAAACGTACTTAATATATTTTGTACAGCCCTATATATGATCTATAGAGTTTAGACACACCAAGTAATATGCGAAAAGATTTAAATTTTAAAACACATATTATAACTGAAAATGCATTTCCTATAATTATTCTTCGTAGACTGTATTGTAAATGCATTCGACAAAAAATTATACTTACATTCAATTCTACAGTAAGTGTTTCGTAAGTGTACAATAAGTCTAATTTCAGTGGCACAGTGTGTGGCCAAATTATTAGTTACACTACAGTTTTTCTTATTGGCAACTTTGGTTTAATTTATTTTTTGTGCAGATAACACTGACAGGTGACATTTTACAAGTGTCGTCAACTGATAATGGACTGCTAGTGCATAACGTGCGTCAGAGATGTTATGATAACACTTGGGGATTTAATTGTCTTCAATTGTGCATGGAGAACTCTATTCTCTGCGGAATATGTCAAAAAAAAAAAACACGACAAAACAAAGAAATTTCACAGAAGTTTTGATTCTAATCTCGCATCCTAATGAGAAATTAAAAGGAGAGTAAAAAATGGCTATACATAGCAGATGAAGAGGAGTTAAATCCGTAAAAAGAGATTCGACGAAATATTGAGGAATTTATCTTGGAACACTTGTGTTGAGTTTTTTCACAATAAATTCCTACTTTATGAACGAATGTTTGTTTTTATTTATAAACCCGTAAGTATTCGGCCCATATATACCCAAAAATAATGTAACAATCCACCAGTAAACAATAACAAAGCTTCATGTTCTTCTCAATGTAAAGCTTAGGCATGTAAATAATAATTAGGCAGACCGCTGTATATACAAGTTTAAATTTTGCAATATCATTAAAATACACCGCAAACTAGTTTTTCCAATAGGTCTTCGGATAACGGAATTCTTTTAGGTACATCTGTAAATAAATCGTTAATGCTACGAACTTCATTTTAAATACAGATCATTCCACCTTAAATACCAATAACATATATAAATTTTATGTCAATCTGACTTTATTTATGAGATTAGAGCATGGACGGTCAGACAGACAAATTGAATTCATAAATACTTTTCTGCTGTTTTGAAAAGTGTTAAAAACCTATGATAGATATAATTTAAAATACATTTTTAAAAAGTACAGCCATTTTTCTTCATTATTTATTGTTCTGTCATAGATGTGTTGCAATAAAAAGATTGTCATTTTATTCCTTAGTTTCTGTCCTCTGATTGTCTTTTAAAATTGATTATTTTGTACATCGATATAATTCTGCAGTATCAGTGTAATATCGATGAAACGGATTTTCTCTCTTATTTGTATTTAATATTTTTCGTAATTGAAGTATTTTGGACATTTTTTGAAGATTAATTTACCATTACTTAATTTAACAAAACTCGCAACTTCTTTTTAATAATTTCTCCAATTGTATATATTTTTCTAGGAACAAGAGTTAATTGACTATCTGCACGGCTAAAAAAAAATAAAGCTGCGAAACATTTGACATTTAAAATAAAATTATAGGTTAAGAATATCCAACATTTAACATTTGCACGAAAACTGAAGTTTGTTTTGAATACTTTGAAGCGCTAGTCACTCGTTTCATTTTTGTTTGTTTTTTTCATTTTTATATATATATATATTTATTTATTTGACTTTTAATATTAACTAAATTGTATAAATATATTTCTAAAGTTTTTTTAATATTGTTTTTAGCCGGTTGAAAAATCGTTGTTGTTTACAGTCTAAAAATTTCTGAGATAGATCTTTATAAGATAGATATTTGTGATGTCCAGATTTTATTCGTTTTCTTATTGGTCCATGTTTAATATTCAGAAACGGGATATTCTGTTGCCACAAACACAAAAACAGCATTAAAAACTACAAAAACTCAATTAATAACTCAAAAAAATTGAGATGTAGCTTTTAATCAAATTGCATTTAAGAGTACATTCTTTCCCTACACTACGGAGTAAAAATTTTAAATGTGAATCTTTACAAGTTTAAAAAATCGTGATACCGAAAGTTGTAAAAGTGAAATTTCATTTAAAATTTGTTTATGACTGGTCCAGGAATATTAATGTTTAATTAGTTAATGGCTTATGTAATAGAGGACTCTGTATGTAAAATAGGAATATTACGTAAGCAATGTTTTAATCATCATAAAATGATATTTATTATTATTATCATTATTTTAAGTACACAATTGACTAAGTCCAAAAGTTTAATCTTTAAAAATGTCATTTTTCCAAATGTTCTTTACAGTTTGTTAAATTACATTTTTTTCGATGGAATACTTTTATAATTTATTGGCAACTAATTTTAAATTTTTAATTCAACAGAATTCATATGAAAAATATTCATAAGTTCTTTAAAAGAATATTTTTATACAAAAGGTCAGCCAGAAAAAAAAAGGAAATGTACGGTTGGGGGAAAAAAAGTAAACATTACCTACCAGGTCTTGAAATTCCTTGAAATTCAAATTTTCTAAACATTGGAGTCTCCTTCTCAACATTTACAAATGGAGGAAAGCTGAGCTGTTTGTAAGGGAGAAAAAAACTGTAAAACTTACTGTTATTTTACTTGTTATTTAAATAATTAAATTATTACAGGCGAGAAAAAATACCACTGCAACAATTTAAATTATTAACTCGGAATAATTATAGTGGTGTAGCATGTCCCTCACGGGATTTGGCGTTATTATTCCTATACAACCAACCAGCCAAACAAAATAGTTATGTAAAGTGTTTTTTTATTTAAAAAAAATAAAAGTCAAGATTTATACAATCCATTTTTCAACTTTCAACCAAATCCATGGCTCCTTAAAAATCAGATTGTTAAATGAATTAAGAATTTAGATTTTATTCAATTTTGAGTCCTGAATCCTCTTTCACACTGTGATCTTGGGACAAACTGCACAAACACAACATTTATAAATTTCGAAGTTATCGGAAACATACGATAACGGTCGATAAAAAAAATTTCAGAATTTTTTTTTTTTTTTTTTTGAAAATACTCGAGTTATTTTCATAAATTTTGATTAAAGTGTGTTTTTTATGCAATCCTATGCCGAAAGTAGTTTATTCGCGAATTCGAAGTCCGAACTGATGGTCGATTTTATGTAACTTTCAGAACCGAATGCACTAAGATTTTGGAAAATTTGGAACAGAATCACCCCTAAATTTGCTAATCTGTCGCGACAAATAACACGAAACGTGTCAATATATATATATATATATTAAAAAAAACTAAAGTTTGTCAATTGGTCACCGTAAAAATCTTAAATTTTCAACCAACTTTCGCGGTAAAAACACTCGAGAAAAATTCAGTCAGTTGCATAAAAATATCATGAAATTTGCCAGGACTTCGCGAGAGTTTCAAAATGCAAAATTATCCCGAAAATGGTGAAATATTTCGGACGGGAGTCTCCTGCAACGACATTACTTTGGATAGGATTTCAAAACTTTAGGCGCGAATCCTGCCATCCCTCCCTGAAATTCAAGCCCTGCCAACTAACTCTGCAACTAATTATAATCGAAAAAAAAAATACTGGTACCAAACCATTAGATATAAAATCTACTTTGAAGTTATGCATATAAAATCTGCTTAGTGGTCTATTTACAAAGTAAAAGCAGATCAAACTTTTTTTTCAATAGCAACACCCAATTTTGGCTATATATTTTAAATCTTCGGCTAAAATTATGCCTAAAACGTTACTTCAAATCATTTCAATGATCAGTATTTCAGTTATAAAATCTCAAAATTTAGAGATAATTTATAAGAAATCGCGAATGAAATTCATTTTAATTTTACAAATTCTTTTTTATAATATTATTAATTAAAAAAATTATTATTAAAATTTGTTTGGAGTTTACAAAATTTATTTCTAAGTTTATAAAATATATTTTATAAAATCTAAGATACATTACATCAACCGAACGTATATTTTAGTAACGGTTTTAAACGTTCACAGTTAAATGATTTAATTCATATGACAAACTTCTGAATTATTTGACATTTAGGATATCATCTCACATTTAAAATTATCAACATTTAACATTTTCATGAAAATCAATAATTTAAAAAGCTCTGATGTTAATTTACATAGGTGTAAATCCATCACAATCAAAAATTAGCTTTCTTATTTTTACATTTTTTGTTATTTTGACGATAGTTGATACCAATTAATTTGAAATGATGTACTCCTATACAAATACTTCCTCTTGATTGAGTTTAATCTTGTTAGGAGATAAACAAATGTCATACTTAACTGCACACAATAAGAATTTCTTTAATTTATAAAAAATTACACTTTATTTAAGAACGTATAAGAATAAGATTACAATTAAATCAGTATGCTTTTAAAACATTTAACATTTAGAATATCATGCTCTATTTAAAATGATCCATGTTTTATTATTGCGAAAAATTAATTTTACGAGTGGAAGTTATTCAAATAGTTTCTTAATATATGATAATTAAAACTAGTTGTTTATTTATTTATTTTTATTCTGTCCCTTTTAGGTGTGTTTCTATTTATAAATATACGTAGCGCCTGTAATTTGTCTGTCCGTCTATCCGCAAATAATAGCATAAAAACTACCCAACCGAAGGGTTTGAAATTTAATATATATAATCGTTGCAGAATTTTGTAGCGTCATTTCAAATTTTATGAAAATATATCAAAATTTAAAAAGATAATAACAAAAGTTTTTTTTTCCATTAAATCCTATCATGCGTAATTTATTCAATGATATTCCATGATAGGTAATGATTCTAAGTTGTCATGGTAAATATGTTCTATTTAAGATGGAGTCCTGTTATTTCCGTAAGACTGAATTTAATATATATAATTGTAATAAATTTTGTATTTATGCATGCATTTTTTCACAGTAGTGCACGATGATTTGAATACTTATAAAACTGGTTAGACGAACGCACCTCATTTGCTTCGTTTAACATACTGTTTGTAACTCGTTGAAGGATTATTAATAGCGATAAATTTATAATGCTGTAATTGTATGGAGATGCTTGTTTTTCATTATACTTAATCTTTTTTTAAATAAAACACTAGAAATTAACCGATTAATTTAAAATTCTTTTATTAAAGTTAATAAACAAAATATTTGTTTTCTCAATTTCACAAAATAATTTTTATAAAACCTATTTCTAGATGTATCACAATACTTATGTTTGCCTAAAATTGTAAAAAGGACAATTGTTAAATGATTAAATTCACATGACAAAACTTCTGAAAATATTTGACATTTGAAATATGTTATTTTTAGGATATTCAATATTTACTATTTGCACGAAATGAATTTCAATAGCTGATATTACACTACATTCTTTTTAATATATCACAAGCAAAAACTAGCCATTTTATTTTTTAATTTCCATTCTTTCACGGCTGTTAATATCGATTAATTTGTATCCATGTAATTCTTTTGGTGGTTTTTCTTCTTCATTGTATTGTTTGCAGGAGAAATATTCTGACAATTTCAAGTCAATTTATTTTTCACTAAGAAGAAAGTTAGACTTCTGTTTAAGATAAAGCAAAGTGTTGTGTTATACTATAATATGAAATAATTTTCGACCGGTAGATTAGTTGATTGAGGCCGCTACTGTCATTTTTTGCAAACGAAGGCAAGCAGGGCGGAATCTTCCTTTATAATTTCGGACTAGATTTTAGCATCTTTTGCCCAATAATGTAGTAACACATTGAAGTTGCGTTTAAATTTGTTTTTTGAAAATTACTATAAAATTAAATGCATTGTACATTTTCACAGGTAAATTTTAGATATGACTTTTTTTTATTATAAAAAATCTATTTTTTTTATTGATTATATAAAAATACATAGGGACGGGAGTTTCAAACTTCAGATCATCCAAAACTTTAAACTGTAATTTTCTCTATCAATATATGATCAATGTATTATATTTGTACAATGTATCAATCTCTACCAATGTGTTATATTTGTATTATATTGTACTTGTATCAAAACACATGAAAATCTGCAAAAATAACTTGTTTTATCATGTATTTCTGGCACTGTAAAATCTTGGTTTCCAATGAAAACCAATGAATGCAATCTGAAGTTTTTCACGAAATCCAAAATTTGATTTTGTAAAAAAAAAAAAACATGTTTTGAAACTCACGTTCTCATACGTAACTTGATAAAAAATGATATTTCTTAATAAATAAAGAAAAACACTTTGTAAAATCACCATAAAATAAAAAATAAAGTAGGACGTGGTTCGAGCTACAAAAATAACAGCTCGTCATCAGCTAAACCAACACGTGTCCGTAAAACCACAGAGTTGAGATAAAGTGAAAGAAAGAGGGAGGAGATTACAAAGAGTGCGACAGGTGGCGCTAGCAGAAAGAGCACAGGTGGAAGAGAAAAGTGGTGCCAAAAAAATAATAGAGATAGAAAAAGATAGAAAAACAATAAAAAATAATAACGAAAATAAATAAAAAATTAATTAATTAATTAATAAAAATTAATAAATAAAATAAATAAATAAATAAATAAAATAAAACAAGAAAAATAATAAATATATTAAAATAGTAAATACATACATATATATATATATATGTATATATTATATAAATATATATACTTTTTTCACTATTTCTTTAATGTAATAATGGTCCATAAGTTTTGAAAAGGTACAAGGGTATTAAAACTTCAATTTTAGTTCAAAAAGACTGTGCTTTTATTTAAGTTTTATTAGACTATTGAAGTAACGATGTTTATGATTCTATTTGTTTAGCATTTTTCACCTTTGTTTAAGTTTAAACATTACTATGTTTTTAATATGTAGTTAAACGTAGACATCTGTACCATTTCTTTATGAAATAATTATTGAATTATGAAATAATTATTGATTTAATATTTATTGCATAGCTTTCATACAAGGTTAGATAAATATTATGAATATATTATAATCTGCATTAGATATAGTCAATTTTATTACTATACTGGGATGATTTGAATGTCTGAAATGCCGTTGTGGGAATTCTCTTTCCAAATGTACATCTGACTATGTATTTATACATGCTTTTCTACAGGTTGTACAGCATATTAAAAATTCTTGAGGCCCCAGTATTTATTTGTGAACTTTTTTAATTTCAGTTATAAATATACATTAATAAAATGGTAACTAAAAAAGATTGAACAGTGAGAAAAATTAAAATTTATTTTTTCTTCATAAAAGTCGATGATACATGGAGATTCAAAAAGTATTTTTTTTCCCGTGGGATTTTTTTTTACTTTATTTTTTTGCTTGTAAAAATATAATATAAATGTATATTCAATATTTTTTTATTACTAATGGACTCTACAAATGGTATCTTATTACACAGTAAAACTATGCATGTCTTCATTTTTGCACATTTCGTACATTTTTACTACAAGCCATTTTTATATGACACATAGTTGACTGAAAAAGAGAGCCATAAGAAACCAATTTCTATTTTGTTTAGTTCTGCTATCTCTTAGGCTCCATTCAACCCTTTTTTTTGTAACATTATTTATGTACGCAAAAAATTACATGGATGTGTACCTATAGGATACATCAGGTTTGAAGAGGTTAACAAAGAGAATATCATCTTAGAACACTACAGTTGATCATTTGCCTTTTTTCTCTTTTTTAAGGGGAGATTAAAAAAACTTTATTTCATCAGCAACAAAATGCTGTGGAAGTCGAGAGTTTAAATACATTAATACCCAGAAATACTTTTCAATGCAAGTGAATTTGTTACTATATTGATAAAATGAAAAGAAGAATGAATACATAAAGAGCTACTTGGGTAGCAAACAAGTATTCATTATAGTAGTGATTGTATAGGAACCTAATATTGCATTCATTAGAAATAATTACAACACAATTCGAATACGGGTTTGTTTAATTGATGATAACGAATGGTTTTAAATTGAAAGTGGTTGCAATTAAATGTCACTGTTATACAAATTTTCACTTATCAGATAGAAATATGCAATGTCTTAACAAATAATCGAGCTAGAATATTTTCACTATCTATAACATCAATATTGCAGAAATATTTGCTACGAATATTGTCAATATCATGCTAAGAAATCCTGTTTGTGTACTGATGATTTTATTAGGTATTTCTGTCTTTTCACAGAAACTTTTTGTTTAAAATAGAAATTATGCATTTCTATCGAGTAAATGGAAAATTCCACCCCCCCCCCTTTTTTTTTACTCATTAAATGACGAATACGGAAATTCGAATCCAGAGTAAGATAAGGCTATAAAATACAATTGCAATACACATGCTTGCTTCGTGTAAATGCACACTCATATATACCAGGTGTCCTAAAACGAATTGGCTGATTTTGAAATTCATTAACTTCTAGATAATGACTGCATTAAAAAAAATCTTGCTTGAAAGTTAGGTAAGTGACAGGAAACATTTTTCTGTTACTCTCGGTTTCAAGTATTAAATAACAGCGATAGATTGCATTACAAGCAATAGGGGCTAAATCAGGATTTAATTTTCAACCTTCTCTTTTTCTGTAGCTTTAAAAAAGAGGTAGGTTAAATAAGTGGAGTAGGTCTCAGTCGCCAATGCAATTTTATTTCTAAAGCCCCATTCCATATATTTAACCTTCTTTTTTCGCATCAATAGCGAAAGAAGAGAGAGAACAACAATCAGGCCACGATTTAGTGCCTATCATTTGCAGCACAATCTATCGCTGCTATTTAAAACTAAAATCAAGAAATGGAGTAAAAAAATGTATTGATGCGAAAGAAGGAGGTTAAAATGTGGATTCAGTCGCAATGCAATTTTGTTTTTAAAGGTCCATCCGTAGATTTAAAACCCTTATTTCGCATCAGTTTTGAGAGAAAAGGCAGACCAAAAATCGGGTCCCAATTCAGCGCCTATCAGCTTGCCCACTCTGCAGCCCCCTCTATCACTGCTACTTTAAACTAAAATTTATAGTTTCAGTAAATATATACACATATATATATATATATATATATATATATATATTTACTGAAACTATCAATTATATATATATATATATATATATATATATATATATATATAATATCCTGACACATCATATATAAAACTCCCGCAAGAATTTTTCAATAACTGCCCTCATTTTCACGTTATTGGCTTTTAAAATCAGTCAATCCACATTAGGACACCCGATATATTTATTGTGTATACATCATATACATACAGGGTTCGATTTAAACGGTATCGCATCGCAATTTGCGATTCAAATTTAACTAAAATGCGATTCAAGAAATGCATTAAATCGCAATCATTGCGATGCATATTTCCCACACCCTTTGTTATGTCATGTACACTTAAAGTTAAAATTTAAAGATGTTTTCACATGATATACGTTGTGTTTTCACTCTCCCCAAGTGTTTATTTACAATGGAAGTACAGCGAGACTCCATTGCTGGGTGCAGTTTTCCCAGTAAACACATGATTTGTTCCCGCCCTGACGCTGTTATTGATTACTGAATCACTGTTACTCGCTAATCACTCGCTCATAGAAGTTTGACGTGCGTGTTGTAGTGTTTCTGAAATGAACGCTTACTGTTACTATCCTTTTACTTTATTTATGCATCGAAACAGACAGCTATACTACTATACTATTACTTGCTATACAAAAGTGTCTAACTGCTATTCAAAACTGACTTTGTATAGCAGTTACTGCTATGCAACTTTCTTTTTCTAAATCAACCCCTGTATACATATATATATATATATATTTGCTCTATTGTTCAGATTTATTTGCAAAGAAACAGACATTTCTCTTTTTTAAAGCGCATTTTCATTTTGAAAAAGAGAGGATACCAAGACGAAAGTATCGTGAAAAAATATAAAATAAACGGCAACTTTATTGCTAGTACATTTTATCGTTGTTTATTTACTTATTTATTTACAGGTGTTATTTAATTTTTTACGGATGCTGACTAAAACATAGCTAGTACAATAAATATTGTCCGAATATTGTTTTACTATTAAATATTTTCTTTCCTAAAATTAAAACCATCCGTTACTATGCTTCCGTAATCTATTATGAAAATTTTTACAACATCTAAAATGATATTTATGTTGTTACTGATTTTGGTCTTCTCTAACACAACTTTTAAAGTATCATTCTTTCTTTTTGAGAAAACAATTATCAACCTATTTTCACCTTTTCTTAAGTTTTTCCTTTAACAGGGTTCTTTCCCTCGTTAATGAAAATTCCGAATTTTTTTACTTCATTATAAAAACGCATTTGTTTTTTAACACATGTTAATTTTAATGTTCAGTAAAATAACAGAAATATAAAATAGTTGTAGAAATATATGATTTGGGTGAAAGTTTAAAAGTACAACTAAATTATTCTTCAAAATATTATATACTTTCGGAATTATGCCTATCATTTTAATAAATTGTTACAAAAGAAAATGTTTACCTCTCGCAAAAAATTCATACTCCTTTAAAAAATAAAACATAAAAAACTTTTCATCGATTATTCAAGAAATATTTGAAGTACATCAAAATTGTAATTAATTACGCAATACTCAGCCAAAACAACATAGACTAATTGGCTCGAAATTGCTCATTTACATCTAAATTCCGTTGTTCAAAATATTTTGGCAATAAATGTCTTCTTGACTCAACCATACCAAATATGTGTCTCATATTTTGTATTATCAGATATGATAAAAAGGACAAGTGCCAAAAACTAATCGTTAGATGAATATGATTTGCCTCTGTATTGTTTAGCTTACATAATATTTATTTATCAGAAATCTCATTATGTCTAACAAACAAATAATATGTGGAAAAATAAATTAAATCCATGTAATTATATAAAAGCACTGCAGTAGAATATAGATATACAAAATTTTTATTTAGAGATGCACACGAAAAGTGTACTTCTTCTCTATGTAATCGTGAATAGCAATCAAGAATTACAATAATTAACCCGCGAGTAGTCGCGACTTTTTTTACAACGTCATTAGTCGCGCTCGGTCTTTTCGCCGCTGGCCCCCCGCATACCAAGTATGTAAAATAAGAAATATTTTTCACCTAATATACAAAAATAACATTTCAATGAAGATATAAATTTGCAGTTTGCTTAAATTCTGCATTTTATTCATGAGATTTGGAGTAATTGGAAAAAGTAAAAATGAACTGACACTAGTGATTGTTATGTGGACTTTTTCGCCAATTTCAAATTTGTTTTTAAAAATATACCGAAAAGAATGACAGAGGTGTTCTATTACTTCACTAAGTTGGTCAAGAAACCTTCAAAGTCAGCCTACATGGTAGATCGCCGTTGTATTTCTAATTTGATACAAATTAGGAGAAGAAAACTTTTATGGGCGGCGAAAAGACCGACACACGACTACTGACGGGTTAATCGCAAAATATTAAATTAATCTTCTAATTCTATCTCAAGCATGTTTTGGAATGATGCCTAATATAATGCATCGTAAATAAAACACCTTCCGTTCTCAGAAGCAATCGTTAATAACCTCGGAAAACTCATATATGTCTCAATAATAACTAACCTTTTAACATCTGATAAATTTCTTATGTATTTTTAATTTTTCCATAGTTTTAAAACATGAGATTATCTAAAACCTGCGTGATTGTTTTGCATAAAAGTATTTCCTAAAGATTTACTCAAACATTCGAAAAATCGTTTTTCAAAATTTGCTTTAATTTTAATTAATGATTTTTGTGTTATATTTGCCTATTAATTTCAAAAATGAAATGATTTTTTTCGGTTACTTAAAGATTTTTACAAAACACAAACCATACTATAATTTAAAGAAAATAACAGAAATTCCAAAATTTTGACTTTTAATGTTAATTTTATTTATTTACATATCCACATAATTATATTTATAAGCTAGTTCAAATAATTAAATAAAAATAACCTGAAAATTATAAACGTCATTCAAAAACAGTTTTAGGTTTTAATTTGTTTTGTTTCTTGTTTTTCCCAAATCATCTTTTTGGAAATCAAAGGAATGTGATTTTTATACATCCAGCAGTAATCCACTATCATAATGATATTTCATTATATTTTATATTACCATTTCCAAACCATTGTAAAATAAACATATTATGTGTATAAGGAAGACTAGAGATGATTGACTTATTATTTAGAAAAGGATTATTTATTTATTTTTTTAAATATTCAACCTAGAATGGAATTTTATATGTAAAATTTTATTCTTTATATAATCCGTTATGGAAAGACAATAGCTACAAATGTGTAGTGCATAAAAGACTTGAAAATGAAGAATTTTGATATGAAAAAATAATGAGTCAAGGCTCCATACAGCAGGGTTGACCCATTCAATCGGACGCTAGACTATATGGGAGGCTTGACCTACTTTGTTTTATATTGAAATATTTATTAAGAAAAATAAAATTAAGTTTAAAAAAGCAAAAGAACTTTATGCTACATGGTTTAATTATTATAAAAAATATTTTCGTTTATATGATTCTTAAAGAAAACTGTATGCACAGAATCGCATGTCATAGGACAAATATTTTCCTTTAAACAGGAATTTGTCTGAACATTATTTGAACTATAGGATTGTACAGCAGGAAAAACGAAATTTTAACATTTAAGACAGCATTTTGTTAAATCCAGATTCCGTTTTCATAGGGTTTCATGTATTTTTATGTCCGGATTTAGAAGACATTATCATGCTTTTTTTCTCCTTCTTTTTTGTGACACTCGATCTGGCATCACTAGTTGTTACGTAGTTCGACTTTTTTACACTGCATTTATTTTGGTGAAATTTGTCTACATATTTTCCTAAAGTTTCTTGATCAATGCTAGTTCCTTTGCAACCATACGAGCACTTAAGAAGACAAGACTGGCTGCAAGTGCCATCGTATGGGAAGTTTATGAGCTTTAAGACCCATTTTCTCAGAAACTACTCGACCAATTTTGATGAAGTTTGTTATTCACTATTACGGTATTTCATTGAAATTACTCGAGAACGTTAGAATTTAATGGGGTTTTCGTCTAAAATGTACAATTTTTTGGAAAGCTAAAAAATTTAGACACTTTCTAACTTGTTTGAAAATTTTGCATAGTTTTATCAAACATGTGAATTAAAATTTGTATAAATACTTAGATAAATTTAGTCACAGATAAAATGAGCATAAAATCTCATAGTAAATATAATGTAAATAGGCGTGGCTTCACATTCGTTTTTTTCCATACTTTTATAGACTGCTGTTTTTATTAGTTGCAGTCCTTTCAAGTCTTTTCCACTGTTTTTATTTACTTACTACAGATGTTATTTAACCTCTTCAGACCTGGTTGATCCTATAAAATACACAAATTTGTAATTTGTTTTCCTGTACATAAATAATGTTTTTTTAATGGTAAGAACAGATAGCAGAACTAAACAAAATGAAAATTTTTTATCGCTATTTTTTTATATGTGTTATATCAAATTGGCTTGCAGGAGAGATGTATGAAATGAAAACGTAAACAATTCTTCTGTGTGATAAGGTATCATTTGTAGAGTCCATTAGTAATAAAAAATTATTCATTATATCATTTTTCATTGTTTTTAAATGCCAAAAGAAAAAATATAAAATGTTAGAAAATGGGCTTATTGAATCCTTGTGTATTATCAAATTTTATGTGAAAAAAAACTGCATTTTAATATTTTTCACTGTTCAATCTTTTTTAGTTGTAATTTTGTAAATATAAATTCAGAACTGAAGTTAATATATATATATATAAATAAACTTTGTGATCTGAAGAGGATAAATAACAAAATGCTCCTACAAACATTCTCATTTGTATTTCATTAATTTTTTTCTTCCAATGGGATAGACGACTGCAATTTTTCACATTTTCCTAAATATTGTTTTCCCCTTTCACCCTAATTTTATTCTAGCTTTACAGAATAAATTTACATTATTTTTGGTATATAACCAATATCTTTTTGTTAGGTAAAATGCATGATGAAAAGATTTGCAAAACCACTTAATTAATGGAGATTTGACCACCTCGTCAACCCTCCCTCACATTGACTGGGTCAAGCGTCCCCACACAACCCTTTTATAAAAAAACAGCAAATTGTTTGTTAAGCCTAACTTACTTTACATACTTTACGTCTGGAATTAAAGCTCAATATTTCTTTACTATTTAAAACCGATTTATTTAAATTTCTGCAGAATATTTTAACTGAAAAAAAGCTTAGAAAATGTTTCTAAAAAACATATAATTTTTAGGGGGAAAACGCATCACAATTAATTTTTCCATACCTGCTTCGAATATCTGTATAAACAAAGGCAACATTTGAGTATTTTAGTAGTTTTGGTTGACACATATTAGTAATATTATTTTTTTTTATTCTAAAAATTTTTTAGAGAGGAAAATTGAGGTGTCGGCAAGCCTCTTTTATGGTTAATTTTTTCTAGTTTTCTCTAGCCATTATTGTCGCAATATATAGATTTTAACACTTAAAAAATATTCTGCGAGGCTTTTCTTTTTTTTTTTTTTTTTTTTTTTTTAATGGCTCAGCTTGAATCTAATTGATAGCTGTCGAAATCTCACACAAACTCAGTAACAAATAAAGTCAGTCCCACCCAAATTACCCTTTCGGGTAGAGTTCGAAAAGAATCGAATTACTTGGCCCACTCAATGTTTTAACTCCCAGGTAATTTCAGAAATTCAGAGAAATACTGTGAATTTATAAAATTTTATTTTTATTTATTGCTATTTTAATGGACTATTGAACTATTTTAACTTCCTAAAAATGCTAAACCAACTCATGCAAGTAAGGATTTTATGTCCTAAGTACGCTAAATATGCCATAATTAAATTGTGATTCGTATGAAATTTTATGAAGTCGTTATTTTTTTCTCTGTATTATGTTTGAGATTTTGTGAAAAATCTTTAAAAATGAACAGAAATGTTTTTGGATTTCAAACTTAGATATTCATTTATATAAAAAAAAAGTGAATTCATTCCCCTTATATAAAAATACTTGTTATAAAATCATTTCCCTAATATATGATACTTATTTTAAAATTTTGAAATTTTAAATTAGCACATGTAGTTTCATTTTAAATGATATATATATATTTTATACAGAATTTGAATAAATATTAGAATTAATAAAAAGAGAAATCCAAGAAAAAAATCTTAGATTTTTTAGCTCAAAATTAATCATTAACACCCAAATTTAATTGTTTAAAATATATAAACAAAAATTGTCACAATACCAAAGTGTTTTGCAATTTGTATCACATAAATAGTAATAGTCTTTTCTCTTTTCTTATTAATCTTAATAAAGAAAGCACGTGTGCCAAAAATAAACGTTTGGTGAATATGGCTTATCTCTATTTTGTTGGGTAGTACATAATATTTATTAACCAAAAAATACAATTATCTCCAATAAACAGATGATGTTTAAAAAATAAATCCCATTTCTGTGACCGTGGAAAACCATTGTAACACATAGATGTATGAAAACTGCATTTACAGAAATGCAAGGGAAATCTAATTCTTCTCTACATAATAGTAAACAGCAATAAGGAATTAAAATAATTAATCACAGAATATACAACTAATCTGTTAAGTCTATCTCTAGGATGTTTTGGAATATCGCCTAATATAATGCACAGTAAATAAAACATCTTCTGTGCTCTCTGCGCAAGACTCAATCGATAATAACCTTGAAAAGCTTGAATGTGTCTAGCAAATAATGTTCCAAAAATTTGATGGATTTTTTGCTTTTTTGAATTTTATGCATATTGAAAATAAATAAGTATAATACTATATTCGTCTTAAAAGAGGTGAACTTAAAATTACACTAAGTGTAAATTACTTAAAAAGGAGGAGAAAAAATAATAAAAAATGTGTTTAATTACTTTAATCCGTAGTACTTCCAACTGTAACCACAGATGTCGTCAGAAAATATAAACATACAGACAATAATACAATAATAATATAAAAATACAAATTAAGATGTTAATGTTTGTATTTTTATATTCTCTGTCGACGGCTATGTTTACAGTTGGAAGTACTAAGGATTAAAGTAATGTAGCATCTTTTTAATTATTTTTGATCATCTTTTTAAAGTAATTTACACATAATGTAAATTTATAACTATGCATATTGTTAAGTTTCATGCTGTCTAAAAGTAATGTGATTATTTTACAAAGCTTGTTAAGTGATGTATTATTACTCGAACTTTTACCAGTCATTATGAAGTCTGTTGCATATTTTCATTATTTAATCCTTTCAGGTCCGAATTTATTTCCATTTTGGGAACAAAATTACTTTTGCTTTAATAACGTTAATCGTAGCTATTAAAATAGACTTGCTGAAAAGATTATCTAATTGTTTGAAATCTAACGAATGCACTTATTTTGAGTACTATTCAATTCATATTTATCTGATAATAGGCTAAGGAAGATCATTTGAAGGCATTTGGGAATCAGGATTTGAGAGGGTATTACAACTTTTTAAAAGTTTTTCTTACGTTTTATCGCACAAATTCTTTCAGAATAGCAACTTATATTTTAAGTTTAAAGAGTGAAATATATGTATAAAATAAAGGAATCGATAACGTTGCAAAGAGAATTAAGTAAACATTTATTATAATAATTATTATTATGATTTCTAAATTTCAAAACATAAATGAAGACTTGATAAGAAAGACACAGTCATATACTATCGTTTCTTTATGTAGAAAGTAATTAAGAAAATGTTAAGCCAAAATAATTCTCGATGAAGATACATGTATTTTTAATAGTATACCAGACCCCGAAAGAGTAAATAAAATTTACTGGGAGATGCAATTCCAAATTTCATTTTCAGTATTAGTAACAGAAATTTCCCATTTTTCCGTTATAAAAAAATAACTGAGGCAACAATTATTTGCGTTCTGTTACAAAAGAAAGTGCAATCGATTAGTGAAAGGGGGGGATTGAAATTCATAGTGATATAGTGTCAACCAACTGAAATTCTTTTTTCCATTAATTATTATACATTTTTATCAGAGTTTCTTATTACTTTGTTTTTGTTTCAGGATTACGCTTGAGGTATGTATGAGATTTTTGAGCTAAAAAAATGCAATTGTATTCATTTTACAGCAGTCACATTACTTGTACAAATAAATATTTATAAGATTTAATACCTAATCAAACTATTATTAAATAATTTATACAGACTGATAGCCAAATATCTTTGTCAAAGCTTCTTATAAAATATTAAAATTAATTTAGAGTTTTCCAATAATCTTATTTACATTTTTGAATAACTATTATTATTTGGTCAGATTATTTGCATATATAAATATTCATGATACCAAAATCTTTTGCCAAAACATTTTATGACATCTTAAATCTAATTGAATGTTTTTTAATAATCTTAGATACATTTTTAAATTAATATTATTATTAAACCAACTTTCATCCCTTCAGCATCGTAAAAATGAGTAATAAGCTTACTTGGAAATTTACAAAAAAGAACAAATCCTGCGTAAAGTATAGATTATGAAACACTCTCCAACACATTGAGAATAATGTAAAAAACTGCGCTGTTTAATAAGTTAAATTATTATGCCTAATTCAACAATATGGAAACACGTTTTCGATTACATAGAAAATAACTTGAAGTAAACCTAAGCAACGTATATCAAAGGTATTATATGTGAAATAGTTTAACATGCCACAAATAATGCCCCCCTCCCCTTTTAACATTATGTAACGGAATACTTTTGCGTGGCCCAGTAAATGAGTAATAAACATTATTTTTGCAGCATATTCTACAAAATGTATATTTTAGTGCACTTCATAAATTTTAGTGCCCTTCATAACAATTCCATTCATTTCGACGGGTGCAACATCATTAAAAAACACTTGTAACTGTATTATCCTATCGGCAGTAATGTAACGGAATATTTTTGATTACCCTTGTATTTGAAGTATGCATTCGATTTTACTACAATTTTACATCACTCACGAAATATATATTTAAAATTTCAAACGATTTGGTTGGGTAGTTTTGGTGCTGTTATATGCGAGGAGACAGAATGGCAGACAGACAAAAAGATGGATGGATCAGACGACGACTTTAGATGCAATGTATTTATATGATTATAAACGCATCTAGAAAACAATTAAATTTAAAAGCGCATGCCAAAATTGAAAACACATTTCCAGCTATTTTTACTCAGAGTCAGTATTGTAACCGATTTATTTGGTGTGTCCCTGTAAATTGATTTAAAATGCTATAAATGTCCTATTCTAATGTAGTCGTATTGAAATTCAGTGTTTTGTATGATAGTGATATAGTATAGTGTTCTAACGTAATCGTACTGAAATTCAGTAACGTAATGCCCTTAAAATTGCAAACGATTTTTCCCTATAGACCATAATGTAATGGAATTCTTTTTGTGTACCCCTAAAAACAAACAATTAATCCCTCAAATAAATTGCCAAACATTCCAAGGGAACCGACCGTTAGCAATTGTATGAAAATTCGAGTATACTTTGGGAGGTAGAGCATGGAAACAAGGACAGACAAACTGAATGCATAAACGCTTTTCAACTCTATTAGAAAGGTCCTGTTTTAGATTGGATCATATGACAGGGACAGAGACCCTGGAGTGTATAACATCACTTCAGGACCATGATACAGAAAACAGAGTACTTCACTTCCACAAAGTTAAATTTATTATTAAACAATAGCTATCAATAATTATAACATATTACTTTCTGGTATAATAATGTATAACAATAATGTAATATTACTCATTATTTATAATCACACATCTATAAAGTTAAATTAATATTTTATAACCTTTAAGTAAAGAGCAATGTGTTTACTATAGGATGGTTAATGAAAGAAATATATTAAGGTTTTAAAAATGCGTATATTTATCTAAATAAATATTTTCCGCCAATTAAATAATTGGCATTAATTTTGAATAAATAAAAGGAAACATATATTAATTTAGCATGTTAAGCAACAAAAAAAGTGTTAAAAATACAACGTTAAGTTGAACATGAGTTGAATAAAAAGACTACTATAATTAACTGTATAATTAATGTAAAACTATTAAAGTCTTAATGAATAAATAATTAACTGTATTATATACATCTGAAAATATTTTACTGAAACAATTTCTATAGGCAAAGAGAAAAAAAGGGGGAAAAGAAAAACAAAAAACTCGAACCGTCTTATTAAAAAAATATGTTATTTTTTTATTATCAGGTAAACGGTGTTTTATACTCCTTAAATAATAATTTTTCAGTAATAATTTTTCCGCAAAAGGTTAAAAAAAACGAAACACCTAAATACAAGAGCTACCTTATCTCTTTTTTTCTCGAAAGCTAAACATTTTCGCCTTTTAAGTAATAATCTTTCTCGACAGTTTGCAAATATTTAATAAAAGAACTTCAAAGAGAACCAAAGCATCTTAAGAGTAAGATATTTTACATTTATTTTTTCTGGGAGGAAATATTTGAGTTTCTTTAATAATATTTGTCAACAAAACTTTACAAATTTTTAGTAAACAAGTTTATGTGGTATTATTAAAAGTTAAATTAATCGTTTATAACCTGCAATTAAAGCGTGATAGCTTGTACTAAATGTATTGAAAGGAAAAAACACGTTAAATTAGAAAATCATATTTGTAATTTTTTTTCTTATTAAATAATTTACAAAAGTTTTGAAAATATTAATATATTATCTTTAAAATAATATAAAACTGCCAAAACAGTAAAACTTTCCTCCTTAACATTTTCAAACAAGTCTTAAATTGGACGTCAGGTGCAACAAGTGAGGGGCGTTCGGACTATGACGAACATATGTAGTTAATACTTATATAGTATAACATACCTAGTTTTTAAAATATACAGTACTTCGGATACAATACAGTATCCTAAATCTTTTGTATGCCCCTGTTAATACTGAACGCTTCCTGTTATACAGGAATTAAAAAGCAGTAAACCTCAGCAACGATATCAATATAATAAAAATGTGAAATAGTTTAAAATAATTAAAACGCATCCCAAACTATGTATCCCCTATGCCATTATGTATTAAAATATTTTTGTGTAGTTTTGTATATTAATAACAAATATTATTTGCACCACAAGTTGCACAGAATATATATTTTAGTATATACTTAATAGATGCATATCAGTTGTATTATGTTCAAATTAGTGTGACATCATTAAAATGACATTGAAATTATTTTTTCCCATTGACAGCAATGTGATGGAATACTCTTGATTGTCCCTATAATTGAACTATACAAATGATTTTCTTAAAATATGAAACGATTCGACAAAAGCATGTAATATTTATACATTTTAAATATCAAATGATTCGATTGGGTAGTTTTTGCCTTATTATATGCGGACAGACGGACAGATTGAATGAGGACTGCAGGTGCTACGTATTTACATAATTACGAACGCAGCTAAAAATCTACTTGACGAAAAATTTTTTGTTTAAATTACTATGTTTGTATAGAGTGAAAACTGATCTATGTAAGCATCGCGTACATAATATAAGATAGCTGTAAATATATATAAGGTAACTGTAAATATGCATTTATAACTGTATACATTTATAACATGTTAGATAAGACAAATGTATACAAATATTGAAAGCGTCTGTTGAGCATGGAACATTTTTCACGAAATAAAATTAAATTATAGAGTGGACTTATCTTATTCAAGTTAAACACACAGACGGTTTGCAATAACAGAAAAAGTGGGGGGGGGGGGTATTATTTTTATTTGTACAAGTTTCTCTTGTACATTGAAAAAAATTTTGTTAATCTACAAAAATGAACGAAGATATACAGTGCCAGAGACAAACCTTGACACTTAAGCCACATTCTCAATGTTCGAATTTGTTTTATTTCATTTTTTCTAGTTGTAAATGAAAGAAGCTGGTGAGAGTTTCTATCACGCTTTGGTTATGTGCAGTGGTGGAACTTGTAACTTAACGTGATTTAAGACTTATTCCTTTAATTCTTTTTAGGTCTGGTACTAGGTACTCTGGTTTATGTGACTCATACCAAATTTGAAGTGATTGGAAAACAGCGATTTTTTTAAATTATTTTCTCTATAAAAAGAAACTTCTTCTGGTGCACATAATCGACGTAAAATGCTTACAATTCGTCACCAGAGAATAATAAAGTTCTATCTTTTTGAAAAAAATGACTTATCGATATAGAAATGTTCTATTTTTATCTATGAAGGATGATCTCTTCTGGATTAAAGTAGTGTCATAATATAATCATTATACCATATGTAAATTATATATAACATCATTTTGATGCAAAAATGCCTTCATAGATACAAATATAACCTTTCTGTAGCGGTAAGTCAATTTCTTCAAAAACACAGATGGAACCTTATTATTCTCTGGTGACGAATTGTTGAAGAACCTCATACTTTGACTTTACGAGAATAAAATGTTCCTGTAAATAGTAAAGCCTGATTTTTTATTACGCGGCCGTATGCCAAAATGAAAAATTGTTTAAAAAAGACCGAGAAAGACTTCGGCCAGGTCTGATAATTTTTTTTAACTTGACGTACTGCTAATATGAGCTATAATAGTCCAAGAGCCGACCGCACAAAACCCAAAGTCATCGAGCACAAGAAAAAATCCTTTATTTTATGGAAGAGTAGTAATAGAGGAATCTAATGATCCATGTTTGCCGGAAGCGAAGGGGTGCATAATTCAAAAATTGATACCACTTGTGGTTGACTCGTAGGATTAGAATTGTGTTTGCCGTACAATCAAAAGTATGAAAACATGGAAAACTGGATGCAAGAAAACACAATGCTAATCCTAAGAGTGAACCAGTTTTCAGCTTATGCACCGCTTCGCTTCCGGCAGACATGAATCATTAGATTCTTCTATTACTACTCTTCCATAAAATAAAGGATTTTTTCTTGTGCTCGATGACTTAGGGTTTTGTGTGATCGGCTCTTGGACTATATCAACTACAGAAAGAAAAAAGAAATATTTCTAAAGAATTTATAAATAAGTCACTATTTATTATTCAGTGTAATTTATCAATAAGTATTATCAGTCACAAACTTCCCATTTTTTCAATAAATGTAATTTTTTTTCACTTTACATTAATCACATCTGAATTAGATATGATTTAAAAAATGATTCTTTATGTTTAGAAATACGTATATTTTTAAAATTTAAAGAAAAACATACCAAAAAAAGTTTCTTTTGTATAAATCCAAATATATAAATCAAAATCGGTAATATTAAAAAATCAATGGTTTCTGCCATAGGGTTTTTTTTTTTTTTTTTTTTTGAAACATTTCTTAGTAATTTTTTTAGTATATTAATCATGTTCTCGGGTTCTGATGCAGATATTTCGAATTCTATCAGCTATCAATCAAAAAATTTAAATTGTAATCGTTACAAAGTAATATCAATTTTAAGGTTGAGATTAATGTTTGTGATTCATCGTATTTCTCGGTAAAATATATATATATATATATATATATATATATATATTCAAAATGAAAACGTTTACTTGAAAATTAATAGCATTCGAAAATTGTTAATTCTAGGTTTGGAAAAAAGTATAATTTTCTATAATAACAAAAAATAAAGTGCAATGTTAAACTGATAGCATTGATGTTACAGACTATTTACACTAATTGCATATTATACTCTTATTTCAAAGAATAATGTTCTTTGAAAATTAAGGAAATAATTAAAAAAAACGTATAGCTACATTAAGAGGAAAAGGGAGGTTAAATACCCTATTTTTCCACTTTATATTTAACCAACAAACCACCAAATCTAATCAAGGATACTTCTTATCAGAGTAAACTGCTGTACCAAACAAATCGGATAATTCTGCATGAAAAATCCCACTTATCTAAATTAAAGGGGGTAAATAGTTCCCACCCATCATTTATACTTCACCATTGAATTTCCAAATCTAATCAGGTAAACATTTTATAAAAATAAACCGGTGTGCCAAAATTGAAGCAAATCGGATAGTTCTGCTTGAAAGCCCATTTATCTAAATAAAGGTGAGTAGTCCCCCTTATACAAACCAAGGAACCCCCAAATTAATTAGGGGAATTCCTTGTTAAAATGAACCTAATGCCAAATTTGAAGTAGATCGGATTCTTCAATGAAGAATTATCGCGTTACGTACATACATACATACGTACAGGGTGAACAAGAAATAAGTTACTCACTTGCGAGGGCTCTAGAAAGCATCTTATTGGTCAAAATGCGAACAAAATTGAAAACACATATTTCAAATACTGAGTTTGAAATAAAAAAAATAATAATAAATAAAATACAAATACAAATACAAATTTCGCCGCTAAAAGACGCTGTAATACACCTTAAACATTCAATTCGCTATATAAATAATAAATAATATTAAAAAAGTGAAACTGATCAATAAAAGTCCTTCCGGCAATGCCGGGAGGAAGAGGTAGCTTTCATATACTTATATATTTATTTATTTATTTTAAGGTAAGTTATATTGTTCAAAAATACTAAGCTGAAATTAGTGGAAAAAATCTTATAAAATTAGTGATTTTATAAGATTGAATACTAGTTTTTGTCAAGACTGAATATTAATAGAAATTTTTAGAAATTAGTCATCTTTTATTCAACCTGGTTTTATTTTAAGCGATTTAGAGAGTCACCAAATTCCACGATATCATAAAGTGTATGCCATTTTAAAGCAACATTGTGGATCGTTCAGATCAGACCGTTTCAAAATGTCAGCCATAAGCAAAATTCAAAGTGCTATAACTCAATCATTTTTTAAGGTATAGACAAAATAAAAAGTGTTCTGGAATCGTTGTTTTAAGTTCTAACACGTAAAAGAAAAATATTTTTCAACTTTTAATTTTTTCGCATTTAATTTTAAATTTTTAAAAAATTTAAAATGGCCACCATTTTGAAACAAAATGGTGGATGATACTGGCCGACGAACTCGCTCGAGACATTTGCATGTACTATGTACATACCAAGTTTCATTGAAATCGGTTCATAAATACGCGAGTTATCACGTGACAAAAATCAGATCGTTTCAAAATGTCAGACATAAGAAAAATTCAAAGTGCTATAAATCAATCATTTTGTAATATATAGACAAAATAAAAAGTGTTCTGGAATCGTTGTTTTAAGTTCTAACGCGTAAAAGAAAAATATTTTTCAAATTTTGATTTTTTCGCATTTAATTTTAAATTTTAAAAATTTTAAAAATTTTAAAATGGCCACCATTTTGAAACAAAATGGCGGATGATGCTGGCCAACGAACTCGGTCGAGACATTTGTATGTAGTATGTACATACCAAGTTTCATTGAAATCGGTTCATAAATACGCGTGTTATCACGTGACAAAAATCAGATCGTTTCAAAATGTCAGCCATAAGAAAAATTCAAAGTGCTATAACTCAATCATTTTTTAAGATATAGACAAAATAAAAAGTGTTCTGGAATCTTTGTTTTAAGTTCTAACACGTAAAAGAAAAATGTTTTTCAAATTTTGATTTTTTCGCATTTAATTTAAAATTTTAAAAATTTTAAAAATTTTAAAATGGCCACCATTTTGAAACAAAATGGCGGATGATGCTGGCCAACGAACTCGGTCGAGACATTTGTATGTACTATGTACATACCAAGTTTCATTGAAATCGGTTCATAAATACACGCGTTATCACGTGACAAAAATCAGATCGTTTCAAAATGTCAGCCATAAGAAAAATTCCAAGTGCTATAACTCAATCATTTTTTAAGATATAGACAAAATAAAAAGTGTTCTGGAATTTTTGTTTTAAGTTCTAACACGTAAAAGAAAAATATTTTTCAACTTTTAATTTTTTCGTATTTAATTTTAAATTTTAAATTTTTTAAAAATTTTAAAATGGCCGCCATTTTGAAACAAAATGGCGGTTGATGCTGACCAACGAACTCGGTCGAGACATTTGTATGTACTATGTACATACCAAGTTTCATTCAAATCGGTTCATAAATACGTTAGTTATCGCATGACAAAAATCAGATATATATATATATATATATATGGTTATATATATATATATATATATATATGTCAACATTTGAACGGAGGGTGGTTTTGGGGTCTGGGGGTCATGATCGGTGAAAATATACCAAAATTTTCCGGAAGTGCTTTCCTCCGGACGGCTGCAATAGGTAGCTTTTTACTTTTTGTAATGAAAGCTACCTAAAAATGCAAAACTCGCCGTAAGATTTTTTTGTACAGCAGAGTACGGCTTTTCCAATACTCGGGAAATAACTGGTGCATTCACACAACCATGCAAGGATGCAAAAAATAAGTTGCCCTTTTCAAATGGTTCTAGAAGTCCAATTGAGTCCTATTAGTCCAAATAAGATCAAATTTGAACTACAGATAGTTCAAATAATGCGCTTGATATTTATTAATATAGCACACATATATAAAACAGACACACATATATATAAAATGACCAGTTTCACCTTTTTTAGTATTCTTTATTATTTATAAAACGAATTGAATGCACTTGTATTAAAGCGCCTTCTAGCAGCAAAATTTGTATTTTTAATTGTATATATATATATAATTATGTCAATTGCATTATTTGAATTGACTGTAGTTAAACTTTGATCTCATTCGGAAAAATAGAACGAATTCTAGATCCTTCTGACAAGCACTAAATTCTAATAACAGGGTATTGTGTAGAATATTGTTTGCCATATTTTCCGAAAAGAACATTAATTTATATTAAGAACTCTACAAATTATAAGCAAAAAACTTGGAAAAATTTGGGACTGTTTTTATAAAAACCTTACTTTTTGTGGGAGTACACATGCTATCCACATAAAAAGAAACACAGTTAATTGCAATAAGCCACTTAATCATAATATGTAGTTTGAATGCTTTTGCTTCATTAGTTTTAAAAGGGTTACCCAAAAGATTTTCGTTCTTTTTCAATTTGTTGACGATCCCCTATGGAATTTCTTAAAAACATTTTCACGGAAATGTATGACCTATACTATTATGTTTACACACTTAAATGTTTCAAGATAATGCCTCATGTATTTTTCTAGATATTTAACAAAATATCTAAAATTACAAGTGCCCGGTCACTTTTGGCCATATAGTGTATTCATGCATTAAAAAATCACAGCAAAGATATAAGTATAAATTTAATCATTGTTTGTTTTAAGAATAACACGAACTGTCTCATAGTTTCATTGATACTTTAAATATCAATCCTACATAGAACTCTGTATTCGTTAAATAAACGAGATTGAAAAAAAAATGTAATTTAACAAATTATAACAACCATTTGGAAGGTGAAATTTTAATCAATTCAATATGCTAGATTGATATTCAAATGATGAAAGTTTATCTGATTTAAGTTTACTGGATTCAGATTCGAGTTTATCCAATGCAAATGCTCGCCTAATTGTTTAATAATAATAAGCTCGACACAGCAGCATTCGTTCGGTAGCTTCAGAATTCCGAGCTCAACCTTCCCTCTAGTCTTATGAGCGCCAAAGATATGCAATCGCTTTACCAGCAGCGTCCGGAACTGAAAGTCTACAGTGCTTTTGTTGTTTTCTTTAGGATAAATTATATTTTAGCATAGATCACGAAATACATTTATTCATTACGTTAAATTTACTAGATCGATTTTTTGTTGCTGCTAACATTCCTTAAAATAGTAAATTAATAATTTATTTATAGGTTAAATGATTCAGAAATAAATTAAGCGAGAAATGATCATTTTATTAAACTGGCAGAGCAGTGATAAAATAAAATGATAAAACTGATGTAATGCATTGATAAAAGGTAACGATTAAAACGAAAGCCTGTCCTCATGAAATAAATAAATAAATAAATTTTTCCTTACATGAAACTCTTTTCAGAATTTCAAGTATTTTACTAATAGAGTGTTTTATTTAGTTATGCTACATTATTCGGATTTTAGATACGATTTTAGATTACTACTACATTAAGATTAAATAAATTAGCATAAAATTAATTGCATAAAATAAATTAGGAAAAGATAAAATGGCAGTAAAATGTGTTTTAAAAATGATACTATCTGATAATCCTGTAAAGCGCTAAAGAAAAATGTTATTAATTGCTTCTTATTCCCTCCTTCCGTGATAAGGGAATTTCAATTTTTCACTCTCCCTCCCGACAACGGGAATTTTTCCCGTAAAAATAGAAAGTGTTTTTTATTCTTATATGCGATAAATTTCAGATAAATTCGAACAACATTTTTCTGGTTATTCGGAAAATTACTACGCCTTTAATTATAATCGATTTTTACTTCGAGGTCCGCGACAGTCATGTTTTCGATATTAGTTCAAACATATTTGACAACATTTATCTGAATTACGCCGAATTTTTAATTGGATAAAATGTAATATAATTTCTAAAATCTGAAGAAAAAGAAATGAGAATATATGCATGTGTTATTTGGCTTTTTAGGTGGTGCACTATTAGATATTGTATTACGTTATTAGTTAGCTTTTAGTACAAAAAATAAAAAACTACCTATTGTAGACGTCCGGAGGAAGGATTTTTGGTATATTTTGGTATATTTTCACTCATCATGAATCTTAGACTCCAAAACCACCCTCCGTTTAAATGTTGACTATATACATATATATATATATATATATATATATATATATACTAGCGCACCCGACAGACGTTGTCCTTCTTGGCACCGACTCCAGAAAATCAAATAAATGTACGTAAATATGGTAATACGCAGAATAAACACTACGCTCTTAATTTAATTTCTTATTACAATTATGTAAGGAAATTATTTTTTACTCTTCATTAGTTTTTGAAGTCGGTTCAATTTTTGATAGAAAAGATTATTTTTCTCTTTTTAGTTAAAAGTTAACGATTGTCTGAAGTCGGTTAATCAAAATTATAATGCAGGAAATATTATTGTAAAGCATACACGTTTGTCAGCAGTGGGGATCGAACACGCGATCTCTTTCTTCAAGAAGCTGAGATTAAATCTGGCGCCTTAGACCGCTCCGACATTCCGTCCGCACTCCATTCATCGAACTTATTCAACACTTTTAATTAGCGAAAAATCACTAACTATTAGTTTTTGCCTAATTACTGAAAAAGTACTGAACCAATTTCGATGAAATGAAAATCTAAACCATTCTCGAATCCACTGGAACGCACACACAAAATTTCATTAAAATCGGTCCAGTCGTTTAGGAGGAATTCAGTTACATAAACACGCATAGATTTTTATATATAAAGATAAGCATTGAAAATTTCAGGTTTTTGCACCGAAGACATCGCCAAATTAGGAAAATGTGAATTATCTCACGAACTACTGGACTTAACAAATTTGCTTCGTACCGTTCGATTCAGTATGAAAAAATACACTGAAATACGTTATAAGATGAAAAATAACTACAAAAGCCGATTTTTAAGGAATTTTTTAAAAGTTTGTTCTTTTTTCTACTCATCGTAGGGGTGGAATTTTCGAAAATCCATTTTTAGAGGCACTTGATGTTTTAAGAAGTATTTTTACCCCAATTTTCAAGATTTTTGGTATGGTAGATTTTTTTGTGCTATGATTAATACGAAATCCTGACTTTCTTTAATATATATAGCACTTTTAATTAGCGAAAAATCACTAACTATTAGCTTTTTCCTAATTACTAAAAAAGTACTCAATCAATTTCGACGAAATGTGAATCTAAACCATTCTCGAATCTACTGGAACGCACACACAAAATTTCATCAAAATCGGTCCAGTCATTAAGAAGGAGTTCAATTACATACACAAGCACAGAAGATTTTTATATATAAAGATATAAATACACATATATATATATATATATATATATATATATATATATATATATATATATATATATATATATGTGTGTGTGTGTGATTTTTGTCATACGATCAGGGCCGTGTGAAAGGGGGCCTTCGCCCCGGGCATGCAGATTTAGTGGGCTCCAAATTTATTCTATGAAGGTCATTTTTGGCCTGTTACAAGAAAAATTTGGGTGTGGGGGGGGGTGTCAAATTCGAACTTTGCCCCGGGCGCAGTAGTTTTCTCTTTGAACGCCCCTGCATCCGATAATTCTCTTATTTATAAACTGATTTGGATTAGACTAATTGTATGCTAAATACGTACCATTATCTCGACTAAGTTCGTTGGCCAGCTTCATCCAGCACCTTGTTTCAAAAAGATAACCATTTAAATATTTAAAAAAACAAAAAAAAAAGTTAAGTAAAAAATTTAGAAATCCATTTTTTTATGTGTTGAGTTATGATACAGGGATTCCGGAATATTTTTTGTTTCGTCTCTAACTTAAAAAAATGTTTGAGATATAACGGTTTGAAATACTAGAGTGGTTGACATTTTGATGCAAGACAACAATTAAGGAAAATCATATATTAATTTATGAGTGTAAGGAGGGAGCATTAGCTTCAAATTCCCGCTTGGCAACACGGTGAAATATCGCCAAATTTGGCGATTAAAATTTTTTTGCTATGATGATACGTGGCAAAATATCGCTAAATTTAAATTAAATAAAATTCACTAACCATAAATGATACCAATTTGGCTATAGCTCACTAAGATGGTGCATTTCTCATTCACACTGAGTGTTGACAAATATTCTTTTATCGAGTTCCTGAAATTTTAGCTTCTTAAAATTTGAGTAAAATTTGCAAAATTTTTAAATTAAGAGAAAAGGCATTTTTATTGAATCATCTAATCGAGTTCCACAAATTTTAGCTTCGCGTTTTTGAGTATAATAAGCTATATTAAAAAAAAAAAAAAAGGAATATGCAACTTACCTGTCACTTCCCGCATATGCCAAAAGGCCTTTTTAAATTTTAAATATCCATTCGTTAATTAATTGAATCTAACTTTTCATTACTTAATTCTTCTACCTTTCATTTTAAATCTTGTTAGCTTATAAAATTCTTACGTCTTTTTATCAAACTGAAAAAAAGAAAAAAAAAACTAATGAGAATAATTTCACGGTGAAATAGGAAAACATACATTAAAAAGGGAAAGTTAGAAAATTGCCGTAAAAGTCCTGATTTTAATATGGATTATCGAAGTGATTGGGAATTAATTAACCATACGGAATAGTTAATTTAAAAATTTAAAACATAATTTAACCCTTTCTATGGCAAATTACTTCTGTTATTTATTTTGAAATAAATGAATGACACGAGGTTCTACGAACAAATTTGTTTCGAAATGAGCAAAGCTTCTGTTTGTGTACATTACAAATAGCTAGTGCGATAATCATGAATAATTGCCAATAACAGCGCCACCTGATGGGCAAGTTACACCAAAAATTAAGCAGCATCCTATTATATCGAGTACTAATGGAATCTGAAATTTAGTGACAATCCATCTATTAATGCAGGGCTGTCCAACCTTTCAATAAGCAGGGGCGCACCCCAGCTCTTGGCATTCAATGAAGGGCGCCATTAATCCCATGACTGAAAACATGCGCCAATATTATCGCACATTATTGTGAAGGAACGTCTTAAAATAATGCAAATAAATTTGATAGCGGTAGTCAAAATGTTCCTACTGTTGTGGAGTTACATGTATAATTTCAAATTGTGCATTTTGGTATGAGAAATCTATCTCAAAAGTGTTTGTAGAATAACGTACAAGAAACTTTAATCGCGCTTATAATAACAAAAGAAAAAAAAAGAAAAAATCCCACAGAAATCAGAAATATTGCTAGGTTTCTTTAAATTGTAAAAATATACTTCTATTTATTTTGAAGGCGTAAATTTTGTTTTATAAGAAGTACGAAAACAAAGATTGATATGATAGTGGCCAATCCATATGGGCAGTTCCAGAGAGATAGTCTGAAAGTGCTTTCATAGATGAAAGTTATTCTGCACAGTTTTATTAACATTTTAAAGTAAATAAAAAAAATCCCTTAAAATTTCAGAAGTCACGAAGCAAAAATTAAGACCTTTTATAATTCGTATAAAACAACCTACGTGGCAGTGTGGCAATAGGAAAAAAAAGTTAAAAGCTGAATTTTCATGCACATGTGTCTTCAAAAAGGCAGGAGGGAGGTAAAAAACGTTTATTTTTCCTTTACTTCTTAAGTTTTAAAAAGAGCTATTTCCTTTTATTACCAAATTTAACCATCATAATTGCACTTTATGAACAATAACTTCAAATCGTGAACGCAAACTTTATTTAATTTTCAAAATATTTTTCCGTTTTCGCCAGTTTTACAGATATTTTTTATGGTAATATTAATGATTTTAAAGAAAGTATTTTTTTATAATGGAATTTTACTTCTAAAAAGTCTAATAACAGGAAACCTTCAAATGGGCGCCAAGAAAATCTTCAAAGGGTACCATGGTGCCCTTTGAATGGTGCCCTTTGGCCCATGGTGCCCGCGATCGCTGCGTTGGACAGCCCTGCATTAATGAACTAACATCGAAAACACTGGCGATAATTATTAATTACAATAATACACTTTGTATAAATTATCATTAAATGGAAATAACAAATCAGGACGCGTTTCGATCTACAACAATAACAACTCATCATCAGCTGAACCAACATGTGTCCGTAAGGACTTACGCTTTTGACAAGCTTTTGATTGCTTTTCTAAGAATTGTGATATTTTCATAAGAGTATTTTTGGTTAATTTATTAGATTATTTATGTAAATATCTTACAAAGATAAAAAATATATACATACACGGTGCAATATGTTATCTATTGCCCACCTTTAATATTTCAACCATTGGTCGTAGACATATAGTTCCAGTTACAAAAACCGTTTCAAATGAGGTAAATATTCATGTTGTGGCGTTGTTTATTATAAAAATTACGACTTCTAACTTTTTATACGGTTCCCCAGTCCTTATATTTAGGAAAAGTTTACACATATTATAACAGATACAACACAAAAAGTTTGACTTCTGTACAATAAAAATTGACAGAATTATTAAATTTCAAAATTTTAGGTTTTTGCATATGACTTTATCTTTCATTGAGGGATCAGTTAAGAAATGAATTACAGTACTTGGGGATCGAAATCAGAGTGCAATAAATGTTCTTTATATGGCAAAACAACCTTTAGTTGGTTTTACAATATTAGGGTATCACCAAAGAGGGTACAATTTTTATAGTACAGAAGCCAAACTTTTTGTGTTATATCTGTTATTATGTGTGTAAACTTTTACTAAACATAACTTTAGGGTCCGTATAAAAAGTTAGATTTCGTAATTTTTATAAAATTGATTTTTAACATTAAACAACGCCATAAAATGAATTTTTTTCTCATTTGAAACGCTTCTGTAATTGGAACTATATATTATCGACCAACGGTTGAGAAATCAAAAGTCGGGCGATAGATAACACATTGCACCCTGTATATAGCTATCTATTTATTTAATCAGTTTTAATGAAAAACAAATGTAAATTTCACATTATTGTACTTAAAAATCCAATGCATTTTCCTATATTAAAGGAGATAATGACTCAGATGAAGTAATTTCTTGATAAATAATTCTGCAGATTAAAAGTTAGTAGTATCAAAATTATTTAAAGATACAGAAGGGATTTTTTAAACTGCGTTCCGGTCAATGCCTACATTCTGGTCAGTTCTACAAATTCTTCTTCGTTTCTGGAAATATTTTCATCTAATACTTGACGTAAACAAAGAAGATAATAAAGCAAAAATGCAATTCAGAAATCTGAAATATTATCTCTTCCATACTTACAAAATTTTCTTTTTAGAAAATATGCAAGTTAATCAGCTTGTAAATTCAAAAAAAAAAAAAAAAAATGACACATTTTTTAAGGAGTTTAAAAAAATAATAATAATCTCTTTTCTTGGTAAATTTTGTTTGGAAAATTTTTCGCTTTTTGGCATGTCCTTGCTATCTCTTGTGATTTTTCTTATTATCTTAATGCTTCATGGAATGCACACTAAATTTTTTTTCTAAACTTACAAAACTAACAAAATATTTTTTTCTTTAAAATATATAAGGAAATTGAGAAAATAAATTTTTTATAATTTTTTTTTCTGATAAATTTTGTATAGAAAATTTTATTTTTATTTTTTTTTCATTTTCTGTCGCTTATGTTATCTCGTTATTTCTAATGTTTTCTTAACACCTGATGAACGCACAGTAAGTTTTTTTTTTTTTTTTTTTTTTTTTTTTTAATTAATAAAAATTTTTTTCTATAAAATGTGCTAGTAAATCAGCTTGGAAATTAAAGAAAAATGACACAATTACTCTTTTAAGATATTAAAAAA
This sequence comes from Maratus speculifer, assembly GCA_964019185.1. Taxonomy (NCBI): domain Eukaryota; kingdom Metazoa; phylum Arthropoda; class Arachnida; order Araneae; family Salticidae; genus Maratus; species Maratus speculifer. Next base: position 72,853,659 of record OZ025297.1, on the reverse strand, counting down.
CTTTTCTTTTCTAATTTCTTTTCTTGATAAATTTTGTATATAAAATATTTCATTTATTTGCGTTTTGCATCTCGTATGATTTTTCTTATATATCCATGCAAAATGACGGCGCAAAAAGTCTTCATCCATACTTACAAAGCTAACAAAATTTTCTTTCTATAAAGTGTGTAAGATAAACAGCTTAAAATTTAAAAAAAAAATAATAATAATAATAATTATATTAAGGGATCTAAAAATATTCCCATTTTTTATATATTTTATTTAGAAAATCTTTTGTGTATTTAAATTTCCTATTTCTTATTATTTTTCATATATCCTAATGCCTAATCAACGCACAGTATTTTTTTTTCAAAACGTACAAAACTAATAATTTTTTTTTTCTATGAAATACATAAAAATATTCAGCATACAAATTTTTAAAAAATACCTTTTTTAAGAAATTTAATAAAACTTTTAGTTTTTAATTTATTTTCTTGACAAATTTTGTATGCGAAATCTTTCATTTATTTCCATTTCCCATTTCTTACGATTTCTTTTATACATTATTGCCTAGCGAACGCATAATATATTTTTTTATTAAAAGAATTTCTTTTTATAAAATATGTAATCAGCTTAAAAATTTTATATAAAAAAGTCCTTCTGGCCGGTGCCGGAAAGAAGAGGTAGCTTTCCCTTTCTCTGAAAAAAAAAAGTTATATTATTTAAACATACGAAGCTCAAATTAGTGGAACCCGATTACAGAAGATTTAATGCTTGTTTTTGTCAATACTGTATATGAATTAGAATTTCGAAAATTTATCAACTTTATACGCACTGGTTTTGTTTAAAGCGATTGATATTTAACCGCCAAATTCGGCGATATAATGAAAAGCCTGCCATTTTAAAACAACATGATGGGTTTAACTAAGAAATCAGCTTGATTGAAATTTCAGTAAGTCTTGTGCACATGCTCATTCACATTAAAATTGGTTAATATATGTGAGTTCTATCGCAAGCAAAAAGATTTTCCAAAATTCCACCCAATTTAGAAATTCAAACTGTTAAATATAAGTAATTTTTTAGATAAAGATAAAATAAAAAATGCTCCGGAAACTTTGTATCAAGTTTATTTATCAATTCATGTTTCTATTTCTTTCTTACTTTTTTCTATTTCTTTTTTACTTTTTTATTGTATATTTTATATATATATATACATATATGTATATTATATATGTATATACATATATAATATACATATATGTATATATATTCACAATTTTAAATGATTGACAGTTTGAAATAAGATAGCTAATGAAGTTTACCTACGAAATCGGTCAATACATTGGTTTGTGCAGCATACACAACAAGTTATATCCAAATCGGTTCACAGATGTGCATGTTATCGCTTGACAAAAATCAGAAAATTTCAAAATGTCAGCCACACGAGAAATTCTAAGTGCTACAACTCAATCATTGTTTAAGATATATATAAAACAAAAAGTGCTCTGAATTCTTTGTATCAAAATCCAACACATAAAAAAGAAATATTTTTCAATTTCTATATTTTTTTATTTTATTTTAAATTTAAAATAAAAAAAATTCAAATGGCCTCTATTATGAAACAAAATGGCAGATAAAGTGGCCTACAAACTCGATCGAGACATCTATATGTACTATGTACTCACAAAGTTACATCCAAATAGGTTCATTAATAGGCGTGTTACCGCGTTACAAAATTCAGATCCTTTCAAAATGTCAGCCACACTAGAAATTCAAAATGTTATCACTCAGCCATTTTAGACAGATATAGACTAAAAAATGCTCCGAAATCTATATATCAAGATAAAACACATATTTTTTTTTTTTACTAATTTTGTGTACTAATTTTAAATTTTAAAAATAAAAAAATTACACGGCCGCCATTTTGAAACAAGAAGGCGAATGAAACTGGCCAACGAATTCGGTTCAAACATCTCTATATACTATATGCACACCAAATTACATCCAAATCGGTTGATAAATACGCGCGTTATCGCGTGACAAAAATCAGACCGTTTCAAAATGTCAGCCACACCAGAAATTCAAAGTGCTATAACTCAGCTATTTTTTAAGATATAGACAAAGCAAAATATGCTCTGGAATCTTTGTATCAATATTAAACACATAGAAGAAAAATATTTTTCAATTTCTAATTTTTTTAGTATTTAATTTCAATTTCTAAATATTTTTGAAAAATGTAAATGACCGCCATTTTAAAACAATATGTTGGATAAAATGACCAACGAACTCTGTTCAGACATCTGTATATACTATATACATATCAAGTTCGATCCAAATCAGTTTCCGGAATTGTTTTTATCAGGACGGCTGCAATAAGCAGCTTTTTACTTTTTGTAATGAAAGCTACCTAAAACACCCAATTATTCTTTTACGAAAATTTAAAAACTTTTCTTTTCTAACTTCTTTTTTCTTATATCTTAATGCCTAAAGAACGCGCAGTCAGCATTTTCCAAGCTTACAAAACTTGCTAAATTTTAATTCTGTAAAATATATAAGGTAATCAGCTTATAAATTCCAAAATAAACATAACTCAATTACCTATTTTTTTAAAAAGGAATTTTAAAAAACTTTTCTTTTCTTAATGAATTTTGTACAGAAAACTTTTTACTTATGTGCATTTTCCATTCCCTATGATTTTTCTTACAACTAAATGCCTAATGAACGCACAGTAAGCTTTTTCCTAACTGCCGTTCGTAAAATGTATCATTATTTCATTTTAGTAACGTCATAAGAAATTAAGAGGAATAAATGGGGAAAACCTTGGACATTTCGATCGGTGTTCTTGCTTGATATTCTACCTTAATGGCTAATGGGCTTTTTGGCTCTACATGCATTTTTCTTCTCCCTTTTACGTTAAAATATTCAAACACATCTGAATGCAGTTGTTGGATCTCCGAACGAAAGCCTTCCCAAATCACTTTCGTACTATAATAATTGATCGAAAGATCAGGATAAATATTTTTTGTATTCATCCTCTAAAAAATTAAACAGCGTTTTTAAACAACATTAAGGGGGCGGGAGTCTGCCATAACTATGAGACTGGAAATTCAGCTTATATCATGTTCAAATATGCATGCATCTTCTTTACTTTTTTATCCTAGTTTAGTAAGAACTTTATAAATATTTTGAGGTAAAACAAGTCGAATATTGCTTTTCAAATGTAGCAAATGAGGTGCGTTCGTACTGTAGCGAAGTTTTAAAAATTCTTTCTATTATACAAAAAGTAACTTGTAGTAATCTTCAGAAACGTATATTCATAACATATAACATATAAATGTATAACATATAACGTATAAACGTATAACAATTTCATAAAATAAGAAATAGTTTAATATTATTAAAACGCGCCCCAAACAATGACCCCCCCCCCTATTCCATTATGTAATGGAATACTTTTGGGTGGCAATGTAAATTAACAACAAATATTCTTTGCAATACGCATTGTACAAATTACATATTACATAGTACCTGTGCCTAATATGGACACCCTAAGGAAAATGTATTTTTTTTCACCCCCATGTACACGTGATAGAACTCCAAAAATATATGATCATGATCCCTAGACTGTTGACTATCATTATTAAAATTAGCGACCTTGTAACTATTATGGTTTTTATTTAAATGATAAAACAAAAAATGTTTACAAATGTCCATATAAGGAACCATTAGTCCCTATTATGGACAGGTGTTTCCTTATTGACTTTCTACACAGTGTGTATGGAAGAGCCACTTTTCCAAGGGATTTTAGATGAAAGGGAATAAAAAAATATATCTTAAAGTATTCCGAGGAGGAGGGGGGACAGTAAATGTCTTCAGAACATGCATTTTAGAAAGGGGGGGCATTCTCGGTTTTTACCCTTGAAAGACCTATGAAAAGCCCCTTAGTTACTAGTAAATATTATGAAGTAATATTGTTGGTTTTGATTAGCTTTATTGCATCTGTCTGCGAATTTACATCTGTTATTGATCAGTCCTCACAGCATGGACAAATAGAAACTTTTTCACCATGGACAATAAGTTCCACATAATCCTCATGAACATATCTGCCACATGTGATGCATGGCCGCATGTTTGAAAAAGCATCAATACTGCAAAAGAAGCAGTACGAGCTCTCCTTTGTTGAGGAAGTCATACCATTAGTACCTACGATTTCGCCAACAGATATCCTAATGGGGGGGGGGGGTTCTTTTTATTTTTCTGCAAGGGTTTTCGGAGGAAGGTTTTTGGGGGATTGTTCAAATAGCATCTTGTTGAACAAATATTTTACCTTTTTGATTACTTTTCAAGTTATTGCTTGGCAACTTTGAATTTTCTTCTTTCTTACAGTTGTAAGCGGTGGGGACAAAAGCTGTCCATATTGGGAACCGGGCGTAGTTTTACTAAATCTTGTACCAAATGAATAAGGAAAATTATTTTGAGCAAAATATGCAATAGCAATAGAAAATATGTTTTATTAGCTTTCTAAAAAACTCCACTTTTCAACATTTAATGTAATTTTACCATAAGAATTTAAGCTTACAAGTAATTAAGATCAGCACATCTCGAAATAACAAGTTTCCTCCTAAATGGCGAACAGCGCACTTTTTTACACTTTCCAGACTTAATTATCTTTTCAACTGCTTTTCATCACGAAAATGTTTAGCCATCTTTCGATCAAAATTATTACCTTTAAAAATATTAGGGGTGTCCATATTGAGAGCCCTGTCCATATAGGGTACAAATACTTTAGTACATATTTCATAGATATCAATTTTATTATGTTCGAAAAAGTGTAACACTATTAAAATGCACTTGAAACTTGTTTTTCCTTTGACCGTAATGTAACGGAATACTTTTGATTGTCCCTGTAATTGAACTATAATCTGATTTTCATAAAATTTTAAATGACTCGACACCATTACATAATAATAATAAATTTTAAATGATTCAGTTCGGTATTTTTTGCATTATTATATGCTGACAGACTGAATGACAGCTACTGGTGCTACGTACTTACATAATTAGGAACGCACCTAAAAATAACTATTTCTGTTTATAAATAACTTTAAAAAAACACAGTTTTAAGGTTAAATTTTGTTGTTAAAGTTATTTTTGTTGCTAAAATTGTTTTATTGTTAAAATTTTGAGTTATTTATTCACTTTGTTACTCTTAATAATAATAATAACTAATGAAAATCTTATCAAGAAACAGAGATTAACAAATTCACAATCTGATTAATCTATAATCCGATTACAATTTAATGAATTTAAGAGATTATAGTTTCCATTACCTGCAACGATAATGATGGATTTAAAAATTCACTCGTAATCATAGACACTTTGATTATCATTATACAATTGTAATTATATTTAAGATCTAAAAGTTACAATTTAGTGTAATCTCACAATTTTAAATAATATTGATTTCGAATTGTATTGCAGAAGGTTATGATTTTCATCACGGTATTGTAATAATAACTATAAAATTGTAGTTGCCCTTACGTGTAATTGCAATAGCAAATTTTGAAACAAAATGAAATCATAATTGTACTGCAGAAGATTATGATTATCATAAGTTGTTGTAAAGGTTTAGCTATGAAATTTCAGCTACAACTACGTGTTATGGAAATCGAAATATCTTAAATTAGAATTTCTTACAACTGTACTTGAGAAAATTATGATTGTCATTATATTCTTGTAATAGGATTTAAGAAATTATAGTTAACAATACCATCATAATGATGCATAATGATTTCCATTACAATAAGAGTTTCGATAATATTGAAAGATTTTTGAACTTTGATAACGTTTGTAATTTTGTACCTGGGAATTTTGAATACAAACATTTACACATAATGTAATATTAAATAACATTTTACTGGTTTGTCTGATTTAGAAAAAAAAAGCCAACTTAAGTTAAAATCTGGAGTTAAAATTTATATTTTGTTCTTTTTGTAAATGAGAAAATTATCCGAAAATTTATGAAACATTAATTGTTGAAATTTCGAAGGCAAAATTCAATACACAGTAAAAAAAAAAAAAAAAAAAAAAAGAAAGAAATCTGTAAAGTTATTAAAATTTCTTTAGGAAACTGGGATTTCTAGAATTTTTTATGAAACAGCAACATTAAAAATTCATGTAACAGATGGAGTTTGAAAAAAAAACTGAAGAATTACTAAGAATTTTTTTAGGGAAACTGGGATATCTAGAATATTTTAGGTAATTGCAATCCGGGTTTTAGATTAAATTTTAATAAGATTACTGCAATTTTAGTAGATTCTTTTGTAAAGCTACAAATTCCTGTAGCTTCACTTTTTTTTTTTTTTTTTTTTTTTTTTTTTTTTGGTACAGTGTACAGATAAAAGTTTATGAAAACATACAGATTTGCATAACATTACATCTGTAATATTACGGATTTTTTAATGGTGTTTTTAAAATCCAAATTCATCGAATTCACAGTTTATACTCGTATGCTAATGCATTCTTAGATGAAAAATTAATTCTTTCCATGTTTGAGTTATACTTGAATGCACTTATTTTTTTTCTACTATTCTGTAATTAATAAAAATACCTTCAAGTAGGGTCATTGAGTGTTGTATCCCAATTTTAGCAGATTTTTTTTTTTTTTTTTTTTTTTTTTTTTTTTGAAAAAGGGAGAGGGGGTTTTAAAAATGACTAAGCACGGAAAAGAGAAGGGACAAGGAAAGTTTTGTATTAAAATCGAAATTTTGATTTGTATGTTTTGTCATTCTTTTTTATTGTACTTTAATTAATTAACTGATCAACATCTTTGAAATAAAAAATTCAATGAATAAATAAAATGATAAATGAATGAAAAATGAATTCATTGATAAATAAATGAGAAATAAATTCAGTGATAAATAAAAAATTCAATGAATTTTTTAATGCCAAATTGTGATTCGAATTAATTTTTTCCAACAATAATATTTTTTTATTTATTTTTTCGAAACTCGATATTTTTTCGAATTTTTTCGTAATTTGTTTCTTGCTGTCCTGGGGTTTGAACCCGAAGAATCTGGACTCTGAAGAGCTTCACAATATTACCAAGCAACTGTAAAGTGCTTGTTTATAAAAACCCCTACTAACTACGAGGAGATGATTTTTCTCTTTCATAATTATTCTATGTTTATTTTTTTTTAAATCAGTTTTTAAACTAAAATTTCTTTTTTAATATTTCAAAAAATATCATAAATGTACATTTTGTGTTACAAGTTTTAAGAAAGACAAAAATATCTTTAAATATAGACATGGAAATCCTTACAGGGAATCAAATGTACATTAAGGGAAATATCAGCAAAAAGATAACTGAGAAACTCGATCAAGATGAAATCAAGATGAATCGATGAAATCTTAGATTATATCCATTTACACGTTTAAAAAACATGTTTTATAGACAAACATGATAAATTAGAACCTTTAAATTTAAAATAAATATTGTTATCATACTCTTGAATGTACGACAGTTGCCTTTTACATTTTTACAAACTATCATTACACTGTAAAAAAAAATCTGGAAACCTACGAAACTAGTTTTTGTAAAGCTTCAGAAATCTGCAAGCTTACTAAAATTTTATATGTAGCCTGATATTATTTTTACAACTCGCATTGTACAAATACATGAAATATCTTAGCTTCACCTGTCAGCCAATCAGAAAGGGCTACAGTGGTGACGTAAGGACTATTCACGCAGCCACAGAGCCGAGTAATGCATCCATCTTGAATATGGTATCGATAAAAATATTTCTAGTTAGTAAGTAAATTTTTAGTCTGTATGATTTAAATTTTATTATATAATGTTTGATTTTTAGTTATTAGCAAGCTAATCTTCCTAATTAATCGTTAAATCTGTGTTTATAACAAGTAAAAAATTTCTAATGTTTTATACAATAAATCAAATTTACCTGCTCTTTTTCTGAATTTCATTTCTCTTTTTTGCCCCCCTTTCCGCAGTACCAAAATTTAAAGTGTTTAAAACTTACTTAAAAAAAAAAAAAAAAAAAAAAAAAATATTCTATTTGTAGTTTAGCGAATAAATTCCATTAAACATTCGTTAAATCGCATTCATTTCATTAAAACTTCATATGAATTTCACCCATAAAATTTTGTTCCCGAACTTTCTTCACACAGTAACAGTACTCAATATTTAAAACTCTTTAAAACAGCTTAAATTAAAAAAACATAAAATACAATATGTGTCCTATGCGTTATTTTATTGTCATAATAAATTATCAATTAAGGCATTTCTTCCCCCCCCCCCCAAAAAAAAATATCATTTCCCCGTTCATCCACACTCCTTGCGAAACTTTAAGAACACACAGAAAGTCTCTAAAATTCTTTATAGCCCAGTGGTGGAGGAGGGGAAAAAAGGCGAAATCGGAATTAGTTAATGGAAAGCTGGAAATTATTTAAATTCATTTAGTTTAGGTCTAGAATGAATGTATTAAGTGTTCCCCTCTTACTATGTGCGCGTTAAAAAATGGGTACAAATTTTATAATTGAAAAACACGATTTTATTGATTACCATAAAATATCTAACGAAAAATAAACTTATCAAAAACATTGTTAATGCAAATGTTTTAGAATTTAAAACTCTGAATAAAATGGCAACCGATATTTAACATTTTTGTTGAATTTTCACAATTCAACAATTGGATTCAACTATTAGATTCAAGTATCGCCTAAATCACTAAACAAAAGCTTTCAGCGCGAACAAACGAGGTTATCAGTTTATACGTGATTGTTATTATGTAAATGTAATTTTTAGTTATTGATGCATTATTGAGGATTTATATATTGAGAATTGTGGCTTAACCTCTTGATTGCGAGTTATAGACCAAAAATTGTATATGAAAGAAAGGACGAACTCTGATTTATTTACGAGAAATCCAGAAATTGTTTTAATTTCCATCGACATAGAATAGAAATGAATATACTATGTTTCTTTCTTTTGATAGATGAGCTACAAACAAATTAACTTAAAAAGTACATCCTTTTATAATTTTTAGAATATTTCAAAAATGACTCGTAAATGATGGCAAATATTGTTTATTATTTCCAATATGAAATGGATGTAGCTCTTAATATAATGTATATAGAGTGAACAACAGTGCGTGTCTATTAGAATTAAGGAAACTAAAAATAAAGTGTAAGGATGGGAGAGGGGGGGGCGGTAGAGCGACAAATGAGTGTGCATAAGACTTTTCCCTTGAGAAGTTCGAAGTCAACGAATAGCGCTATTTTAAACTTTATATTTTGTGTTAAGAACAAAGATCGCTCTAATTAAATGATTTTAGCCTAGTATACAAGAATCTTCATTTAAATTCATAAAAATTTAAAACCTTAGGAATATTGAAAAAATTAGCCTTTAAGTAAAAAATCTTTCATTTAAACCAATGCTTTAAGTCTGGGGGTGTGAGCTGAGAAATGAAATGTAAAACATCTATCATTCATGCACCATTTTCTCAATAACTACTAAATTAAAATTCTCAAAATATGCAAAATAAAGTCCTTACATAGTTACAAAAACATCGTGAAGGCCTCATCAATTTAAAAAATGTACACGTATGTAACAAATGGAGACAGAGCGAATGGATAACTTGATCTCTCCTAGTTTAGAGCTTTGGATTAGCGATTAAGACAAAATTTTGAAACAGAATTGAGACAAAAATATGTTTTTTTTTATTGCGAATTTCAAACTTTAAGAAATTTGTATTTACAATGGTTTCTATAGACTTAGTTGTTTTGGAATATTTTTAAAATAATTTTTAATAAAGTATATTTTCACCATATGTACATATTTTCTAACGTTCATCTAGTACGTGGGTAAAAAGTCAGCACATTAATTCTAGTCCTAAACTGAAGGGATCAAAACAATTTCCAGTTTTTCCATAATTATTTTAAGATAAACCTCTTGACCACTGCGGTTGAACTTTGAAATAGAATTGTGCCATTAATGTTCAGCAAAAATAATAAATGTAAGTGTTCATTTTACTCAAAAAATTTAAGAATTAAAATATTAACAGTGTTTTTTATAGTTCTTTTGAGATATTATTGTGGCATTAAACTGTAATCTAATATATTTCTAACGCTCCGCTAGTATGAGAATAAAACTTACTATATTCATTGTAGATCTAAACTGAAAGGTTTAATCTCTTCAGAGATTAAACCTATTCCCTACTTTCCCTTAATATCGAATTCTACCATATAATCACTGGGCTATAAGTACTTTGTAAATTTTCATTAATGTAAATAAGTCATCTAATACCCCCCCCCCTTCCTAAAAGGACAAATAAAGCGCTAATTTTTTTACATCCTCAACATATAAAATTTAAAACCTTAAGTCATTCTTTAAAACAAATTTGTGATCCGTTCTTTTATTATAAGAATAAATAATAGGTCATATCCATAAAATCCAAATAAAAATCACCCCCCTCCCCCCCTCTCGCCTTACATGCATACAAAATTTAGTCTTTTACTCTAATTAATTTTCATTTTTTTTCGCTAATTGTAAGTCTTCAATAAGTTATATTATCAATCGTTTGAAATATCCCCTTTCCTTCCTTCAATAATAAAGAAAATGTGGTTATCTTTGTCTCCATTCTTACTCGTTGGATTAAAAATCTTTAAAAGTCTATTTTTCTTCCTGCTATATTTGTTACTTTATTATGATAGCAGTTAAATACCTGAAATCTTCCCTAAATCCCTTAACCCAAGATTTTGTTACTTAATAAGGGAGAGTGGGGTGGAATGGGACAGTACATTTTTCTTTTTATATTCCATTAATAAACATTTCATCAGTCACGTATTCCATTAAGCAAAAGCATCCTCAATCTTCAGTCGAATAAAATAGCTGATTTACATATGCTTGCAATTGTAAAAAGGAAAAGAATATTTTAAGAATCAAAAGAAAATTTGCTATATATTTTTATGCTTTCTGCTATTAATGACTTGTTTATGTAAATATGCAATTGTTTCTCTATTTATTGAACATTATACTGCTAATCATCCATAATTTAAACTATGTCTAAAAGCAGCATTTATGTCTATACAAGAAGTTTAACATAAAGTACAGGGAGGAATGGGACATACCAGCAAAGGAAGGATTGGGACAATTCCAATTTTTTTCACTCTTTTTTTTTTTCTTGGTTACAGTTTCGTTAATTATAAAATCGTTTCTGAAAATTATGTTTCTCCCATAATTTCTTTTAGATTCCGATAATTTCAGAGCTTTAAATGAGTAGTTCAATTGCATGTCTGTTAAATTTGTTTTACTTATATTATTTTAATTACTCATAGAGGAAGTTTTTATTTTTATGTAAAATTAGACGTAAAAAAGGATGAACTCTTTATGCTGTTTTAAGAACAAATTAATCTATGGGTTTGTGCAAATATAATGTTATCATTTCAGGAGGAAAGAGGTTTGTCTTTTGATATAAATATCATTTCTGATCATCAATTGTTTCTCTTTTAATTTGTAACATGGTCTTTAGTACAAAGTAGTACGTTATTTTTATAGCCTGTTATATATTTTCTTTAATACAAAGTTATTAAAATCGCTAAATTATTATAAAATTAGTTAACTCTAAAATATAGTATACTCTAACGTTTAAAGTTCTTATTTTTCTTCATATGTGTATGCATATATAATCACAGTTCGAGAAACAGTATAAAGTGTATTTGAAATTAAGCTTGTGCTTACTAATAAATAAACAGAAAGAATGTTGTCTTCGTTTTGTTGATATGAATTTCTGTGTGCTCCCCACCCCTCTCCGTTCGGCGCAAGTACAATAAATCTTTATTACTGTTGAATGCATTATGTAACAAAAAGGTATCATGAGATTCATTTAAATAGTATTGCTTTTAATTGTTATGTGATATAATTTTTTCATTTGAAAAATGATATTTTATCAACTTCTCATCATTTGATCATAAAAGTATGCGGAAAAAAAATGAAACAAGTTTTGTATGTCTTTTCGAGCAAAATAAGTTATAGGAATCAAAATTTTCTACACTTTGATACCGATATCATTAATGGGAGGGGGGGGGGTGAGTTGAAGGATGATAACGTATGAATCGGAAGGAGGGAGGGGATCCAAAATTAACAAAAAGTTGATAAAATTATATTTGCACAGCCCCTTTCGTAAGCGAGCTCTACGCGATACTGAATAATTAAAAAATATTTCATGCTTCAAAATTGTTTTTAAAACCGTAGACGATCGATAAGGGGCTATACAACTATAATTATAGTTATATTGCATAAAATCAAGTGTACGAATATATTTAAAACGTACGTAATAGGAATTGTACAGTAAAATACACAGAAAAAGAGAGATTTTTAACAATTAATTTTTTCAAAGATAATTTTTGAATATTTTATTTCTCCTGTTATTACGAAAAAAAGTATAGGATTCGTAAAAAGTTTCGTCTCATTTAGATGTTTTAGGGGCCAGATTTCCGGTTTTTTACGAAATGTGAGCCTGTGACTCTATTTAATATAGAAATTATGCCCAGTCTGTCTCTGATATAAATTGGTGATGATTAGTTTTTAATGTAAATTCTAGATTTCAAAGGATTTACGCGTTTTAGGGGTTAGATATACCAAAAAACTTGTTTTTACTAAATGGCTGTATGTATGCGATCTAAATTTCGTGGGTGCTCTGTCTCAAGAACTAATGTACAACTGTCAATAAAAAAATATATTCACATAGTCTTTGTTATAAATAATTCAGATTTTTGCGTAAATGGTTTAATAGATTTTGTTGCTGTTCTACTTTTTTTTAGATTTCTGAAACAACTCTACCTGAATGCATAATGGACGGATTTTCATCAAACTTCAGATTTAGTTTGTCCCTAATATGATTGGATGTTTTTTTATATTTTGGCGTAAATCGCTCAATATATGGCGCTGATGTGCTGTATTTTCATAATTTGCACAATAGAGGGGGGGATCTGCATAATTTCCGCAAATTCTAATCTTAAGAACTAACGCACGTATTTTCATCGAAATTCAGATTCAGTTATATGTTGACACCAGCTGTTGCAATGTCACCGTTGCAGGTTTTGGTGTAGATCGCTAAACAAGTAGCGCTTTTATGGTGCATTTCTTACGTGATTTTACCAATATTCATATCTTATGAACTAATGTACGGAATTTCATATCATTAGAATCCCCATGATGGGCATAGTTTGTCTTTTAATTTTGGTACTTCGACGAATTTTAAAATAGAATTATGTATGAGATAGAAGAAAATTGTGGGATTTGGAGTTGTGGACAAGGTACTTCCGGTATTTTACATTCTTAAAAAACTTGACATTATCAACCAAACTCTTTGAATTTTTTTGTGTTAAAAACATAAGATATACGTAGCCTGGGTGAAAAAAATATTGATATTTAGTGGAAAAAGGCTGGTACGATTTTTACCGCGATAAAACTCAGGTTTTAACAAATTTTGTCAAAATTTTCACACATTTTATTTTGCAAAAAATATTTCTAATTGTCGGAATGTTTCGAAATTTTCGTAGGTAATGCAAGGATGGTCTATTGAAGTGCTATAAAAAGATGTTCAAATACGGAAGTTTAGCAACATTTACATGAAGAAAAGTACATATATTTAATAAACATATGCTTCCCTTGTGGTGTGAGGTGATCTGCCTTCGCCAGTGTATTTGAAAGAGTTAAAATTTCATTAATTTTGTTAAAATTCAATTAATTTTTATACATGTAAATATAAGAGGTATTTAATATGGTTTTACTTAATTTTTATAAAATGTTAATATATAGGGGATAGTGGTGTGATATAATGGGAGGAATGGAACAGTAGGTTTTTCTCTTTATGTAACATTCTAAACATTTCATCATTCGCACGCTAGATGAAGCAATGGTAGCCAAATCTTTAGTTGAAAAAAATTGTTGGTCTGTATAAGCTTACAATTATATAAAAGATTATTTCAAGAATCAAAAGTAAATTTACTTTTTATGCTTTCTGTATATTAATGATTTTTTATTCTTAGGTGTAATAGTTTCGTTATTTATGGAACATTACATTTTATATTATTAGTTATTTGAAACAAGTCTAAAATCAGCACTTTGGTTTATACAAGAAGTTTAACACAAAAAAGGAAAGTGGGGAGGAATGGGACATGCCAGTAAAGGGAGGAATGGGATATGTCTTTCATTTTTTTAAATGAGATGAATGTAAATTCCTAACATGCAAACGTATTTAGAGGGTAATATATTAATTATAACATTGATAATATATTCATTAACTTTAAAATGTAAATAATTTGAATTGATAATTTTTTAATATTATCTATGACTAACAATCCTGAATTTCTATTTACGTTATGAAGATCCTGGAATTCTATACTATGTCACATACACTATATCAATCTACAATCTTTATTAGATTATATATCTAGCCGACACTTGATTATTTGTGCCTTATAGCTTTATTTTATTGCGATTCGATATATCTCTGTTAGTGGTGAGTTATAGGGCAGATTTTGAAAATTACAATTTCCTTAATTATAAAATACCTTTTGTATGTTTTGTTTCTATATTGTTGTAGAACATTAAAAGGTGTTTCACCTTGCACTCTATAAATTGAAATTTATGTTTTAAAGTTAATTAAAGTTGATTTTCTAAGTTTTGTAAAAAGTGTCGCACCCCACCCCAATTTCCTCTAAAATAATAAAAATTGTAAGTACCCAAACACTCTAATAAATGGGCCTGTCAAATGATGGCTGTTTGCATATATTCGAAGGTTAAGCTTTTGTATTACAATGCATGCCTATTGGCATTATTTATTTGGTAAAAAGGCGGATTGTATTTCAGCATTATTTACTTATAAGACATGCCGTCAAAGGACAATGGCAACATACAACGCTAATGTGTTTTTTTTTAATCCACAACATCAACATTATGGGTGCCTTCAGGACAACATTTTAATTGATACATATTTAGCATTTATAAAGCATATTCAATATTTTTTATGTGTTAGAATTCCACCTATCAATGGATTTTTGTATTTTTATTCCATAAGTTACAAGAATGCCAAGCCTTTATAAAAAAGACCTTTTCAATATGGTTTTACGAGTTCATTTTAGATGAAATTAGTAATGAATAATGAGAGATATTTACAATTTATTGATGCTATGTCAGTAAATGGAAAAACCTCAGATGAGAAAATCCTATGACTGCATATGCGACTTTAACTCTGCCAAAATGCCGATCATCAGCTTTAATTTAGAATGCATGGTTTTTCTTCATCTAGTTAATTTTTAAATAGTTGTAATATTCAATTATTCAATACGAAGATAAATATTGGCTTTTCTATAATATTATATTCATTATAAGTTTCACTAAATTTTTCTTTCTTTTTTATGTTAACATCCAACTTATCATTTTAGATGCAGGAAGAAAGTGAAGTTCAATTTAAAAACAATGCGAGCCACCTTGACGACGAAATTAGAGGAAAAAGAAGCACTATTATGACTGAGAAAAATCTTGCGAACCTCATTCTGCAGCATTGAAATTTTCCAATTATTTTATTGCAATACAACTTTAAATTCGTTTTCTGATATTATCCTCAAAAATAATCTTTAAAAAGTATGCAATTCTTGGCATTTGTATAAATGCTAATTATGTAATATTTTCAAAATGTGTGTCCCATTAAAAACATATTTTTTATTATAATGAATTAAATAGTTATTTAATAAAATTTATTCATATTTCATTGTATTTTGTTATTTAATCATATTACATTTATTGGTAGTACAGATATGCATATTACATTTATATCAAAGACGACAGCTCATAATATTTTTCCAAATCAATATGTATTTCTTTTTGTTCCCATTCTAGATTTCTACTTTTAGAAAGGTTGCTTAGTAAGCTCTGATTATAACATACTGATAAACATTAAAAAGTGCTAAACATGCCCATAATTACAGTTGATAAGTCAAAGATACATTTTTGTGTACATATGTTAAGGTGCGTATATTATCTCTCCTATATGTAACTATTTGAATTAAAGATTCTAATTCCAGAGTAATATTAACTACAGAAGAACTCTACTAAATTCATACATGTTCGACCCATTCTTCCGGATCGTTAAGCCAGTTTAGAGTTTTAAATTTGTGATCCTATCAATAATTAAATTTTTACTCTTTAATATTTTAATTTGAAGCAAAACTCTCAATTAAATAAAGTATTAAAAATGCATAATGTATTAAAGTAGGTGGTGAAAGGAATTTGTGAGGAATAAGTCGAGATAAAAGACAATAAAAAAATTAAAGGGAAAAAGATTCTAGTAATTAGTAAGACCTGTACGGCATATCCACCTGAAAAAATAATAAGGTTTAAAAATATTCATAAATGTGACATTTAGATAAATTTGCAGATCTCTTATCTGCTTTGAACCATTGAATTAGTTATTGTGTAGTTTTTCAAAAATATGTAAAAGAAGACATTTGTTAATGAAATTCATATGACCATAGAACTGAATAAAACACATTAAATACAAGACTACTATATTTTCACTTCTAGCATTCTAGTTTAGAAGCACATTCGCATAAAATGAACGGACAACGTTTTTTCATGATATAAAGATTTATTCGATTAGATGAGGCTCAGTGCTTTATATGTATAAATTAAGCACCGTGCTTAATCTAAAATCATAATATTTCTTTTAGGCATATTTTAAATCTCAGTTATGATACTTTATTTACATTATTGTACCTATTTGCTTTTTTTTAGTTTAACTAAAGACCGTAATATCTGCTTCAGGTTATCTCCTCATTTAGTGCTGTTGCTATAATGCTCATTTAATTAAAAAAAAATGATTTTACACCTATTTAAATATCTACAGGGAAACTTTAGTGAGTTTTCTCATGCGTATGTCAGTTGCTGTTATAATACTGAAACACATGTTAGGCCATATTGCTTATTTTACATCGAAATATTTTGATACATGAGGAAAACTCCACTCTAGATATTTAAAACTGTAAAAATGTAACTTCATATAGAAGAAATACTATAATAACTCCAATTAATTTAAGTATTAGTATAAAAAAACAATTACGTAAAATCTTTTCGGAAAACTGCTGTAAAAAACATTAATAATAAAACTGCAAAAAATTTGTGCAGTTACAAATACATTTTGGTAAGTGAAAATAAAATATTTTAAATACAATGCTAAAAAAGCATTAGCAAATTTACTGTATTAACACTTGTACTGTTGTAAAGAGCTTTCTAGCGAGAATACAAAATGTGGCTTAAATATAATACTAAAACAATTTTGGTAATGTTTCGAACGGTACCTCATTAAAATAACTTTTTTTTGATAAAGTACATAAAAGGTTTAAGATGCAAGCATAAAAAACCCATAGTAAATGTGCCATAAAGTCTCTAGCAAATGTACAACAATATTCTCAATAAATATACTACAAAATGTTTTGTAAGTGTACTACAAATCATTAGAAAACTCCCTAAAAATTCGTAAGTACGTTTACTAAATAATTCTCAGTAAATTTATGAAAATATATATAGTGATCACTCTAAAATATCGCTAGTAAGCTTAATAAATAATGTTTAGTACATTTATAAAAACTAATATGAGAACCTCCCTTACAAATCATTAGTAAATTTACTAAATAATCTGTAGTAAGTTTACAAAAAGTGCTTTAGAAAACTCCCTAACAATTCATTACTGCATATACAACATAATCACTGGTAAATTTACGAAAAATTCCTTACTAAACTCCTTGAATAATCTTTAGTAAGTTTACTAAATAATATTTAGTAAGTTTACAGACGATTCTTTAGGAAACTCGCTAAAAAATCGTTGGTATGGTTACTAAACGATATTTAGTAACAGTAACTAAAGCAACTTTTGTAATTGTACATGGTTTTCTTCTGTTGCGGTTACATGAAAAGTTCTAGGCATCCCAGTTTCCTAGAAAATTCTTAGTAACCTTCCAGAATTTTTTTTACAGTGTAGAAGGCGCTCCTGAATTTTTTCTTTAGGGTATTCTTAACATTCACATTTTGTTTTTAGCTCACAGGCTATCATAACCTGAGAGCTTATGTGCCCGCCCGTTCTGTATGTACGTTCGTTCGTGCGTAACGCCATAACTCATGATAAAAATATCGGATTCACTTGAAATTTTGTATATACGTATATCCTGATAAGGCGCTTCCCTGATTAGTTTTTGGTGTTCATTCGAAATGTATAAGAGGGGGAACGGGGAGCTCATCCCCCTCCCCTTAATTGATTTAATGGGTTTTTCATGCAGAATTAACAGTTTTCGTTCAAAAATTTAGATATAGGATCATCTTGATGAGGCAATTTCGTGACTATTATTAGGTGTTCATTGAATAAGTATAAACAGGGGGAACGGGGGTTCTAATGCCCTTTCCCTTAATTGATATAAAAGGGTTTTTCAAGCAAAATTGTCAGATTTCGTTCAAATCTCTGAATAGTTTTGGAAATATAATGGTTAAGTATAAAAGAGGGGGATAGATCCTTTTAAACTATATAAATGTTAAATGGGTTCTTATTTGCTCTGAATTTTGGATATAGATTCTTTTATATGATAAAGCATGTTCTTGATAGTTTAGGAGGTTTAATGATTAAGTATAAAAAGAGGAAAAGAGAGAGCTGTCTCCCTTTCTTAATTTTTTTTCCAACGGAATTAATCCTTGAAAATATAAGGCTGTAATGTACAATTAGTATGCGTAGCCTGAGAGCTCAATGCCATCAGTATAACTAGGAAATATTCTTTTTTATTTATCTTGAAATCAGTGCCGTTTTAGAAATGGTTTGAGTAATTTGTTTACAGTGAGTGTTCTAAAGAAATAAGTAAGTAAAAAATAAAATGGAAATAACTCGTAAAGATTTTTATTGAATGATTTTAACCCTTTGCAGGGTTCGCACCGTTCCTAAAATTTTCACACGTTGCTACCAGTATTTTAAATAAAAAATCTTCATGGAAGGTTCATTTAACATCTGCAATAGAATTATAAAATAAATATTACCGTTTAAAAATTGTGGTAGGAAAGTACGAAAATTTTAGGAACAGTGCGAACCCTGCCTTTATCTACCGACGTACTTATAAGTACCATTAAAATTACTTATTATAAAATACTTTTAATGCGTCAATTGTTTGTAATACTGTTTAGAATGAGTTACATATACTTTCCTTTATTTTGTTCCAAAAGCATTATTGGTTACACAAAACAAAAATATTTTTAAAAGGATGATTTCTTTTTCCTTTGTATCTTTTCAGCTTTCTTGGTTCTGAGGGAGAGGGATGAGGATTTTTCAATTCGGAAATACTTCTATATTTATATTGTAAGAACATCATACTTGTACATTTTATAATTCTACAAAATACTAAGAAAACAACTTAAAATAAAATATTTGAGTGGGATTATAAATAATGCACAAAATCCCTGTAAATTCAGATTTAATTAATCCTTCTAAATCCTTCAATTCTTATAAAATCCTTCAAAAATTTATTAAATGATTATATAAATCTCTTAATTTAGTTTAAACAATTTACGTAAAATGCTTTAGAATGTAAAATTGTCATGAATTCATAATTCGGTAGATAAAAGGTTAAGAAAGACCTCCCCTTAGCAAAAAATGGCATAGGATTTTTTATGGAAACACATGGTTTTATATGGAAAATCATAAAAAAATTATGTCATTATATGTAAACATATTGTATTCATATGGTAAACATTTATCGCTCTATGGTATTGCAGAGCAATGTCTATGGTAAAGTTGTAGGATAATGATGTATACCATACATTTTATGGTATCCAGAGAAATGTGTGTGGTAAAGTTATAGTATAATGATATACACCATACATGATATGGTATTCCATAACCAGGTGTATGGTAAAACTGTAGGGAAATGAAATTTACCATACATTCAATGGTGTTCCATAGCGTGACGTATAGTAAAATAATACATAATTGTTTGCACCATAAATTGTATAGTATTTCAAAGCATGGTGTATGGTAAAATCTTAATACCTTTAGAAAGTTTATAATATATTAGATTTTGTGTAACTATAATATAAAATTACTCGTTTGTGGTCATCTCAAAACTTTCTACAATCTTTATGTATGTCTTATGCACTTCTAAAAAACAGAATCATAGCAACGTCACTGGTTAGATAGTTTAAACCAAAATCTATTTAGGAACAACTTATGTTAACTTATAACCAGTCTAATGAAAATCCCTTCATCTCAAATTAATATAACATAAAATAACATTTTATTCTTATATAATTCTTATATATGAGTGTGTAAATGCGTTAAAAATAAAAAAAAAATCTTGAGAAAAATAAATTATTCAATAAAAATATATAATTGACATATTTCCTATAAAATTCTAACAGCGATTAAAGGAGTCAGGGACACACATAAAAAATACTGCATTAAAAATTTATCTGATTTTTTTATGCTTATAATGACATTTTTTTAAAATCATATTTAGAAAAGGAAATATTATGTGGGTTTTTTTTTTCGTTTTCAGCATCTAGCTTTTAAGCATTGATTGTCATGGATAAGACTTCTTGTATGCTTTTTTCTTCATGATGGGTTTTCACAATTTCTCACATTTAAATTGTTATAACTCAAGAACCGTTAAACATAAATGCTTTAAAATTAAAACACGCCTTTTCTTTATTGCTTTACTTTAATTTTGATTCAACAAATTTGAAAAAAAAATATTTATTTTTGAAAGTATTATTTTCAAACTTTTACTTTAAATAAATTTTTTATTAATATTTTTAAAAAGGCTGAATCAAAATTAAAATGTAGGTGTTTCTGTTTATTTAATTGCTAAAAAACTAAAATTGTACAATTATTACATTGAGTTACAATAATTTTTAATTTTCCACTCCACTTTTTTTAATAAATTTTAAATTACAAAAATATAGAGAAGTTTTATCATGTGATTTTGTTTTAAAATGGTATGTTTAATATCACAAAAAATTGCGAAATTTTAATTCAATAAAAGATTTTTTAATGTGTCCCGGACCCCCTCAAAATAAACAAATTGTCAAAAATAGCCTATAATTATTTAAAGAAAATATTTTTAAATTTATTTTAAAAAGGACCTACAAATATTTGAATCACCAAAAGAATTTTTGAAATATCTTTTAAAAATATTAACAAAATATTAATACATATATATTAATATAATATATTATAATATGTTAATTAAATATTAATAAACTTTATAGTAAAAAAAAAAGGTTCATAATTAATTTACGTTATTTGATAATTTTAAAGTAATTTTATATGGAACAACAAGGATTTTTATTTTATTTAAAAGTTAAAAATTATTAAAAAGATTAAAAATTATTTTACGATCTATAAAAATATCAAAAAATCTACCGATATTTTTATCGACCTCAAATTATTATAATATATGAAATAATAGTGTTATTATATTGTTCTTATGTATTTCATATATGTGAGCAGAATCTATGCGTTATAAATAAAAAATCCTATGGGAGAAATAAAATGATTTAACAAAAATATATATTTGATGACATATTTCCTATAAAATTCTAACAGCGATTAAAGAAGTTTGTAATTACAAACTTCAAAATTACAAACTTCTGTAAATACAAACACATTCTTAAAAAAAAAAAAAAAAAAAAAAAAAAAAAAAAAAAACTGCATTAAAAATATCTTTATTTTTTCTTATGCTTATAATGTTGTTTAAATCATGTTTTCTATTATAATTCGAAGAGACAATAGTCAGACAATAGTAGTATTTTTTAGTTTTGGTTTTTATATTCATTTATATTCATTTTATATGCAACAACAAAGTTTTTATTTTATTTTATTTAAACGTTAATAATTATTGAAAAGATTAAAAATCATTTTACACTGTATAAAAATATTGAATATATCTATTAATCTTTTTGGTATTAAAATTTAAAAGAAAAATTCAAAATTTCCGTAAAAATTATCTAAAAAATAGTAATATATAGTTTTTACTTTAAATTGAAAAAAATGCTCGTAAGTAAGGCATTAATATAATACATTAATATAATCATTAAAAATATATTATATACTAAGTTATCAAATGATTTCTTATTCTTATTAAATATTATTTCTTATCGACTTTCTATTTTTTTAAAATTAATTTAAATAAACAGAAAATAGTTTTATCTTTAATTAATTGGATTTTATAACTAAATAATATTTGCTAAGATATTTACTCCATTCATTAAAATAATAAATTAACTTATAAATACATGTCTATAAAACAATTTATTAAAAAAAACCCTTTAAAACTACCTTCTTTTGTCAACCATTAACTTAGAACGACAAATAAAGATGATTTACCGAAACGCTTTATTCATATAACGTTTTATAACCACAGCTCATCACCCAGCATGGCCGAATGGTTATGACGCTCGCCTCCCATCCCTACCGTCCGTGGATCAAATCCCACTGTTTCCGAAGGTCGAAGTGCATTAGTAAGCTTAGTTCCCCGTATTCCTAAAAGATGGCGCCACCAAAGTTGATATCGTTATTATTTTTTAATATATAGTACCATAAAGAATTACCAAACACTTAACGTTTATATGGTTTTTCATAAGAATTACCATATACTTAACGATTATATGGTTTTCCATAGAATCACTTTTACCATAGGCAAAAATCCATATGATTGCACTTATGGTGTTTTTTTATGGTAATTCTATGCCTTTTTTTGCTAAGGGTCACTCGACAATAATGCTTAATATTGCTTCGTGAAACTTTTTCTAACGAAGCACAATCAGGAAAGACTTTACAATTACTTTGTAGAATTTCATCGTGGTCGTAAGCGAGGAATCTCATGAAGGACGACATAAATCGGCAGTGAATCCAAGTAACACCGATGCTGTGCGCAAGATGAATTGAAGAAGATCGGCATGTCACGAATCGTGAGATAAAGCATTCCTTGGCATATCACAGACTACAATGCATTCGATTTGCACGAACATTTAACTATTAAAAAGATATACTCCAGATGGCACAATTTCACAGAAGCCGAAAAAGAGGTTCGTGAAAATTAGTGTGAGAAAACGCTAAAAAAATTCTAATTTTGAACTGAAGAATACATATATAACATCTTTACAAGTAACCAAACTTGGATATATTCGTATGAGGCGGAAACTAAACAACAATCCACTGTTCGGGTATTTCTAGATGAACCGAACCCTACGAAAGTTATTTGTTCATGAAGCACTTCCAAGAATGATTTCTTGTTTCTACGGCTTTCCAGGACGTATCGCAACCATTCATTTGGAGGATCGAAAAACCGTTAACGCTAAATGGTATATAGAAATTTGTTTGCCAAAAGTCATCAACAAAATTAGGAAAAACAACAAAAAAAAACGCCGCATCATTCTTCATAACGACAACGCCAGCTCTCCCACAGCAGTGAAATAATTGATTATTTGAAGGATAAAAATATCTCGTTGCAATTATTCTCCAAATTTGTCACCTAACAATTTTTTTTCCTTGTTTAAAACAAAAAATGCATGGGCAGCGATTTTCATCACATCAAGAAGCTGTTGATGGCTTCCAAACCTATGTTTCTGAGATATCAACTTCAGAGTTGAAAAATTGTTTGGTTTGAACGGATGGAAAAGTGTATAAATCTTTTTGAAATTGAATGAATCTTTGTGAAAATTTTGAAAAAACATGAAACAGTTTGTTCTATAAAAATTCCTTTGCTTCCTACTTTTTGTAGAAACTTAAAAGGCAACCCTCGTAAAATTTTAAAACAGACATTTATTTACAATTATTCGACTAATGTGAATTTTAAACGAAATTAATTATAGATGCGAGTTTATGCGCAATAACCAGCTTTAATTTAAAAGCTTTCAGTGATCGACGATAAATCTTCGTAGAAGCAGCTTACCTCTAAATAATCCAACGGAAACTAAATATAAACTCAATCAATGACGTAGCAGAAGATGAGATAAATTATTAATTCTATTTGCGGATACTGCGTGGGATAAATGTTTCTAACTATTTAAATCATTTAAATATTTCATCTTTACAGTTTTAAACTTCCTAGGGCGGAAAAATCTTGTAAAAATTTCTGTTTTTTAGACTTTTTTAGTTAACTTGATTTTGTATAAAGATGGAATTTCGAAAACGATTTTTACTCAATTCAAGATAATTATTAAATCTATATACATGTCTATTTCTGGTGACATTGTAACATTGTAATATTTTTATAATTTAAGGGGGTCCAAAGTTTGAAATTATTATTATTATTATTATTATTATTATTATTATTATTATTATTATTATTATTATTATTATTATTATTATTATTATTATTAGTTATAGAGATCTTGTTATGATTTTTTTCTGAAATATGTTTTAACATATAATAAGAATAATGCATATAAAAAATTAGGGAATTTTTCGTAATTAAATTTTTAAATTTTAAACATATTTAATTTTTGATATAGCTCTGGAAGTACTTACTGGATTTACAAAATTTTTATATTTTTTGTATACAGAAAATTCATCATTTAAATTTATCCCCAGGATTTCTTAAATTATTAATTATGAATTTTATAAAAAAAAATATAAGTGTAAAAAATGAAGTTTTTGTATGAGTGAGTTATTCATTAATCAGCCTATTTTTACACTCATATATTTTTTCACACATATTTGTCACTCAAAATTAAAAATCCTGAAGACAGTTTGTTGGAAGTATTGCATAAAATCTCTGTTAAAATTTTCATACATATATCTTCCAATGAACTTTAGCTATATTCTTTTAAATTTGACAAATTGTGAAAAAATTCGTTCTGAGATAAATGAAATTAATAAATCTGAATTAATCTGAGATAAAGCTTTCGTCAGAGAGCAGCTGATGCGTCGTTTCTTGAGGCAAAAAGTGTTGTATCTCTGTATCTAATGAAAATAAACGCATGCAGTATTTAATGCTAAAAACTCAGTATTTTTTAAGCCAAAAAAAAAATGCTTTTTTAGAGAGAATTTTAGTGTCAGATTCCTTTAACCCCTTTGCGATGGGAGCCTTTTACGAACTTTTTAATGTTTTGTCACTCGTTTTTAAAAACAGAAATTTGCGCCTTATTAAATCAAGAAAATGCTTCAATTAAATAAGGCAAATTTTAAAGTATAATTTTACTGGTGGGGATATACAAGGATTCTTAAGCTTTTTTCAGGCACATATACATGTTGCTCGTCCCCAAGGGGTTAATTATCTATAGAAAATTTTATTTTAAGATGACTATACAATGAGACCGCGGCCTGTCAAAAATTCAAGTGCGAGTTTCCAATCACAAGTACGTAAACTATCTTAGGGGAAAACGCAAAACAGCCGCTAGCATATTCGTTTATATAGATTTTTTTTTTCATTTTAGCAAAGTATTATTACATAACCATTTTGAGGAATTTGGAGCATGATTTTGTCGTTGTTTGTAACAGGAATGCGTTATAAATAGACTTTACTCTATTAGATAATAAATTTGCTGGATATTATTT
The DNA here is from genome assembly GCA_964019185.1 of Maratus speculifer. Lineage (NCBI taxonomy): Eukaryota > Metazoa > Arthropoda > Arachnida > Araneae > Salticidae > Maratus > Maratus speculifer. The sequence goes on along the minus strand of OZ025297.1, from coordinate 72,828,070 downwards.
TTTTTTAAATATAGTATTAGTTGATAATTTTATTATTTTTTTTCACGTTATTGCAGTTTATGACACTTTTGTAATACTTCTTAATCTGAAAATTTTAAATAGAGATTTGAAATATCGGAAATATAATTAAATTTTAATTGAATTCATCAATTAATTTTGAATGAAAAAATTAAAGCATTAAAGAAATAAAATGCGAAAACCTTGTTACTTTATGCAACTTTCAATCTGATCCCTATTCACGTGTCTGAAATCAATGCGTCATTTGTCCTTTTCGGGTACGATTTTGTTGTTGTTGTTGTTGTTGTTGTTAACATTAACACTAGCTATCCACCCAAGTAGGTTAATTAGAGTTCAACGAATATTTCATTGTCTGAAAAATAATGAATGTTATTCTTTTGCCTACTATTCAATAAATATTCATATGACAATTAGGCTAAGGAAAACTTTTTGGAGATGTTTAGAAAATATTGTATCACAATAACATTTAAGTTATATCACAATTTTCTAACACCTTTTTTTGCATTATTAGACATGATTCTTTCAGGAAAGTAACTTTTTTTTTATTTAAAAAGTAAAATATATGTTTAAAATAAAACAATTGCAAACGACGCAAAGATATTTAAGCAAATAATAATTATAACGATTACTATTGAATGCCTATACATAAATGAAATTATATAGTAAATACATAGACATATACTAGGATTATTGCGTGTAAACAGTAGCATAAGTATTTCTTAAAACAAAATAATACATTAAAAGACACGTATTATTAATAGTACACCGGATGCGAAAGGGTTAAGCAGAAACACCATTTTAAAACGTTCTTGATATCTAACGATCTATTAAATGTTTCAAATTTATACTGCAGTATGATACCTGAAGACTCCCCCCCCCTTCTTTCTTTTGCAGTCTATAAAGATATTTTAACAAATTCTTATTTTTATATTTCATTATTTGTCGATTATGTTAATTTAAAATTTTGATGTAAAAAGTAAAAGTCCACTTTTATTGGTATCTTTTAAAACCAGAACCGACATTAGGCTTTCTAATAATACCGGACCCTAATAATTTGTACTCTTTATCCCCTGTCTTGCCTGAAAGGTATTTTTCCATTAACGGATCGATCATGATAAAATCACCGAATATTGTTAGTGGCTATCACTGTATGCGATTACATCACCAATTTATGTAATTATGCATCAACTCATGCTCGCCAAAGAAGTCCAAAACATTTTTTTCAAACATTAATTATGGTTTATAACAGTTTTCTAAATTTAAACAAGTTATTTAGTTTACATTTATAATAGTAATGTAACTTATCAATTAAATTAATAACAAAAGTAAGCTCCTTCAAATTTTCCATTTCTGATAACTTTTTCATTGCTGCCATTTAATTTCTCGTAGGACATGCTTAAGGGGATAGTCTTTTCCCTCTCCATAATGTTAAACAAATAGGAAGATTAATTTTGATATACTCGTTTAAATTTAAATACTTTTAAACGATTTTTTTTTCGTAGAATAGCTGAGTTTAATCTTTAGTTTGATTATTTTTCACTTTTTTGAATTTGGTTGCAGATTTTTTAAAGAAACTTACTTTCATTTTCAAAACCCATTTCGAAAGAGAAAAAAACCTTTTAAAAAATCCCTAACCAAAATTAAAAAAGTAAAAAATAGTCATATTAAAGATCGAGCTCAGTTATCCTATGCAAAAAACAATCGTTTAAAAAATCGTTTAAAACGAGAAATTTAAAAATAACTTGTCCATTGGTTTAACATTACAGAGAGGGGGTTTTCAAGTGAGTGAAGATTCTAGTTAAATTATGATAACACAATCGAAACTAAATTTAATCTGAATCAGTGAAGCAGTGCAAGAGAAGATTAGGGACTTTAATTCCCTTTGAAATTCCCGGAGGGAAATGTGATTTAAACAGTTTGAAATATGTACAATTTTTTTTAATTAATTTGCTTAGCTCTTAATAACGCAATAGAAACAAAATATAATCACAATTAATGTCGTTACGACGGAGGGGATAAAAAAGTAAACCCCTTTTTAACTATTTGGAAAATAGTTGTTGTCCTCGATAGAGAACTGGGAAATCTGAATCTTTTTATTGGTTGAATTCCACAACTTATATTTCGTTCTCTAATTGTTGATTTGATTCTTGATAATGCAATAGAAACAAAATATAATCACAATTAATGTCGTTACGACGGAAGGGATAAAAAAGCAAACCCCTTTTTAACTATTTGGAAAATAGTTGTTGTCCTCGATAGAGAACTGGGAAATCTGCAATAAATCTGAATCTTTTTATTGGTTGAATTCCAACACTTATATTTCGTTCTCTGATTGTCGCGACAATGACAAAAAAATAATAAAAATTAAAAAAAAAAATAATCATTTGAAAACAAATTGTGATAAAGATTTCAAACAAATTTCATTTAAAAGTGAATTATTTTCTCTACGAAATGGTGTAAAAATTTAAAATATGCGATGTTTAGAATTTTGAAAATTATAAAACCGAAATTTCACTTATAATTTGTTTATTATGGGTCCAGGAATATTAATGTTAAATCTATGTCGTACGTAATATGAGGCGCTCAGAAGTCTGATTAACTCCATCAAATAAAAATGCACATTTTAAACAGCTAAAGTTGTCTATCCATAAATTACTGTTTTTTTATCATTGGTCTGGGAATATTAATGTTTAATGCATGGCATACGTAATAAAGGACTCGTCATGATCATCATAAAAATGATGTTGTTTATTATTATTACTTTAAATATAGAATTTATTTATAAATTTTAAAATTTTCAGTTTTTGAAAATATCATTTTCCAAATAGTCGTTGTAATTTGTTAAATTACAATCTTGTTTTTTTTTTTTTTTTTTTTTTTTTTTTTTTTTTTTTTTTCTTTTTGTAAGAGAAAAGTCAATAATATCTGGATTAACAAATAAGAAAATTCTTGTTTCTGTTCTGCAATATTTAATAACTGGCATAAATTTGTGTATGGTAGCCTGATTTATTAAAATTTCAATTACTACAGAAGGTGTTCATATTCACAGTCATATTGATAGCTTTTAACACTGCAGTGGAAACTAAATCTATCTCGATCCATGTCACAACAAAAGTGGGGTTAAGAATTAATTCTCTTTGCATTGTGAGCATTGGAAAGGTAATTTTATTGAAACTAAAATACTAACAAGTTTATATATTTTTATTTGCATTACTATTTATTGTTTAAAAACTGCTGTGTAAACTTAAAACCGTACATTCGTTTATAATTATACAAGTTTATAATGTAAGATACAAAATTTATCAACAAACATAAGCCTTTTCGAGTAAGCCAGTTTAATTAACCTTTTAATTACTGCCGAAAGTGCCTCATGGGAGGTGTTGAGCTTGTGATAACGCAATCAGAACTATAGAAAATTTCAATCAATAGCACAGAGGAAGAAAAGATTAAGAGATTAGTTCCCTCCTCATAGTACCGGAAATGGGATTTAAACAACTTATAAAATACTGAATTGCTCATTTTCTTTTATTTGTTCGTAACAAAAATTGTTGTTTACAATTCATTTTTTGCACATATTCTAGCTGTTATAAACTCTAAAATTAGTCAGATGTGGCAATCCCAAAACTTTCTTCTATCTCATACATGTTAATACTTAACCAGACACTAACCAGAAAAGTAAACCATAGCAGCTTCACCGGTCAAGTAAATACACCAAAATCTAATCTGCAACAACTTTTTTCAAGTTCTAACCGAAGCTGAAATTTGATGAGAATCTGCGTATTAGTATTTGAGATAGAATCACCGCAAAAGTCATAAAAAAATTATATCAAAGACTACCTGAATCTGAAGTTTGATGAAAATTCGTGTATTAGTTCCTGTGATAGAGCGATTGCAATAATCATGAATTATGGTGCATAGAAGCGCCACCTGTTGAGCGATTTGTACCAAAACATAATCAAAATCATATTATATCAAAGACTAACGAAATCTAAAATTTTATAAATCCGTCCATTAGTTCTTTGGATATAAATATTGTGGAAATAGTAAAAAAGCAGCATAGCAGTGCTACCTGTTGGGTGATATGCACCAAAAGCTAATCAGATCCAGTTTATATAAAGGTCTAATTGAATCTAAAGTTTTGTGAAATTCCCTACTTTAGTTCGAGAAATAGAGCGCCCACGACATTTATGTCAGATGCAGACAGACAAACTGATTGACAGACTGACAGACAGACAGACTCATAGACAGACATTTAAAAAAAAACATTTTTTTTTTAATATCTAACCCCCCCCCCCCCCTAAATGTTTAAATCTGTCGAAAACCAGAATTCGAAAATTTTCACGAATCCAATACTTTCTTCTTGTAGAGATGGAAGAAATTAAAAATACAAAGGAGCTTACTTAGTTTTTGGAGAATTATACAGGGTTTGTACGGCTCCTGGAATATCAAGACCAGGAAATTCTCCGGGACCAATATTTTCTTATGGGAAATCTCTCCTTAAATAAAGCTAAATTTCGCGCGTTTAACTAGATTACTTTCTATATATACTATATAATATACATTGGTATTTTACCTGGAAAATAATGGTACCCGTACAAACCCCGATAATAGCTGCATTTTACAAATACAGTAAAGCATCGTTTATACGACGATCACTTATACGACGTTTACATTTATACGACGTTTTAATGTGGTCCCGATTCATTCCTATTCATTTTAATGTAAAAATATATCTTTTATACGACGCTCAAAATCGTTTATACGTCGATTTTTCGATTTTGTATAGGTTTATTTTTGTTTAATTTTCTTGTGTATTTTACAAACGAGCGGAAGTTGGCAGCTATGAATGACACCAAAGAGTGTGTTTAAATGCACTCCATATTATAAAAATGTGGGCTGGTGTTCGATTAGTCTGAAAAATCAGCTTAAGTGTAACAAAGTACACTGGGAGGGGTCATTTTGTTTTCGGGGATGGTCAGCTTTCCCGACCTGTTTAAAGTTGCAAATAGACTATCCTTCTAACTGTTATCATTATTGGCGAATTTTAGTTGGCCACGCGGGTTTTTGATCTTTAACTTTAAATGGAAAGGAAATGATGTACAACAAATGAGGAACCTTTCGGTGAAACATGAATAAAGATACGCATATTTAAATTGCTTACTAATCCCCCTCTCCTTGTTTTTAAGATTATTTGTTTATTTTGGTTTGTTTAATTTACAAATTCATACATACCATCACGTTAAACATTAAAATTAAGTCAAAACAAAATTAATTCTAGTTTTGAAAGTGAAAATCGATTATACGTCGTTATCGTTTATACGACGTTTTTCGGTAGTCCCTTCGGCGTCGTATAAACGATGCTCCACTGTAATTTCAAAATTAATTTATATTCATAAATAAAATAAAATTGTTACTTAGTGTAGACTATTAACCCTTCACTGAAGGATTTTTTTCTATTTTTATGAAAAAAAATTATTTGAAATCTATATATAGGTCTAATAATGGAGAAAATAATTTTAAAAAAATCAAATTTTCAACTAAAATTTAATATTTTATGGCATGCGCCTTGAGCGTCTTGCAAATTGTTAGAATTGTTTTCTTTTCATTTTGTTTTAAATGTTCAGAATATAAGATACTTTCAACATTTCTATCTCAAGGACTAATGCATTGAATTTCTCAAAACTTTAGATTATGTGCGATATTGATATCAACTAGACCTGATTTGTATTTGGTGTATTTCGCTCAACAGGTGGCACTGCTAAGTTGCATTATTTATAATTTCTACAATAGCCATATCTGAAGAACTACTACATGGATTTTCATAAAACTTTATATTTATTTAGTGCTTGATACAACATGTTACTGATTTTGTTTCGGTGCAAATCGCTTAACATATGGTGCTGCCATGGTGCATTATTCATAATTATTTCAATAGCTCTATTTCAAGAATTAATGCATAAAATTTTCTAAAACTTCAGATTCAGTTAGTCCCTGATTTAGTGATGTTTATTTTTTGGTGTAAATCACCCTATATATGGCACTGTTATGCTGCATTTTTCAAGATTTTGCAATAAATGTATCTCAAGAACTAATCCATGGATTTTCATTAAACTTCAAATGCAGTTAGCAACTGATAAAAAAACTGATCCTGATTAGTTTTTGATATACATCACCCAGCATGTGGCGTTGTTATGTAGAATTTTTTAAAGGTTTTGCAATTGCTCCATGTTAAAAACTAATGCACGGATTTTCATGGAACTTGAGATTGAGTTATAAGCAGTGTTCTCGCTGACATTTGAGCAATGTTAGTAATTTGGCTAATTAAAAATAAAAAGCATTCATCAACTAAAAGAAATATTAGCAAAATAAATTCGCCGTGTAGCTCAAAAAAAAAAAAAAAAAAAAAATCTGTTATCCTTTAATGTACCTCCTTTTTTTCAATATGTTCTCAAACAACCTAAGTGTTTATACCTGCGACAACGATTGTTATTAATTCAATTTCAACTATCTGCTACAAATGTATTAAAATATGTATGTATTAAAAATATGTATAAATGTATGAAAAACGAAAAAGAAAAGAAAGAAAAGGCAAAAATTGAGCACTAGCAATTTGGCGAATCTAATCGCTTGTTTACTCGCCAAATGAAGAATTTTATCGCACTTTGGCGCATTGGCGAGCGACAGCGAGAACACTGGTTATAAGTTGATGTAAGTTGTTGCTGACTAGATTTTGGTTTAAACCACCCAACCGTTGTTACTGATATGCTGCCTTCTTTAGGAAGTATTAATTTGCACAAGATAGAAGAAAGTTTTGGGGTTGTCACAGCTAACTAGTTTCTCCCCGGAATCGTGCTACTTTAACAGTGATATATTTAGTACACAGTACACATTTGTAAGTACATATTTGTAAAACATTTAAAGATATATACTATACAATAAGATTATGATAATAGTAATTGAAAACGAGACACCAAATTACTTCATCACCAATTTACCCCGAATTACCTTATTTCACAGTAAAATTTCTGTTAAACAAATTTCGAATGAATCTTAAGTGAATATGTTTTAAGGTCATTTCGAATCGTAGGCGTTATGAAAATATCTAGAATCATTTCTATATGTCGCGTGTTTCGAAATTTTGGTGCAAAAGTAAAACGCCATAAAAAAATCTATGGATCAGAGATGCATGCAGTTTGCAGATAAATATTCCACGTGCTACGGGATTTTATATGACATTAGCAAATATTTAGCTCAAAATTTCGACAATAGAGGACTTTCAGATAATTCCATGGCATAAATCCATACTGCACGTACAGATGGATATAGATAAATGCACATGCAATATTCATTAATGTTTTGTATTCAAATTTCGACTTCGTGTGAGCAATATGGAATTATGCCATGGTATTATCTGCAAAAGCGTCCTCTATTGTCGAGATTTTGAAATAATTTTTTGTTGGTGTCATATAAAATCACGCACATGCTGAGTGTTTATCTGCAAACCGCATGTCTCTCTGACCGATAGATCTTATGTTATTGCATTTTACTTTTGCACCAAACCTTAAAACCCGGTACATCTTTCATTTTTTGAAAAAAATTCTATTAGTTGTTATTATTATTATTATTATTATTATTATTTGATAAATCGTAATAGCGTTTTTATTTATTTATTTTTTATTTTTTATTTTATTTATTTATTTATTTATTTATTTATTTATTTATTTATTTTTATATATACAGGAATTCCTGTGTGCAACGTGTTAGAGCATTTTAAAAAGTCCATCATTTAAGACACAAATAAAACAATAAAAAATAATAATATCTATTTATTTAAATCCAGTATCTTCGCAGATTTAATAAAGCTACGACATTCATATGCTGATCACTTACTGTGCACTTCATGTACCTTTTTCTATGGAGCATCACGGCATCGTGGTCATGATAATAACGCATTATTCCCACCCTTAATTATTTAGTCTTCCGCCTACGCGTTCGAAACTCATCAGACAATGTACTGAATAAGTAATGTGAAACGAATTTTGAGACGGATGCATTATTAACTCGCCATTTTCAGGAATGAATATACCTGTAAATATTAAAATGTGTGTATAAAGTATCGTTCTTGAAAAGTGGTGTCATTAATGGAATTGCTGTAATATAAGGTTGCCTTAAATCTGCTCTTAATTGGATGTGGAGATGCAAATAATTAATGATAAAAAATGGTAAAATTAATTAATGATAAAATATTTTTTTATTCAATATTTTTTTTTAATTATATCATTTTTGTAAATATTTTTTTAGTCCTTTGCGTCAAGTAGTTCTATTTCCAGGCCTCACAGTCTATAGGGGAAAATGTTTATTGTTTTTACCGCTATTTTAAAATATTTTTCTTTTGACATTGCGTAGGTTTGGGCATGTTTCAGTCACCTAATGCTAATCCTAAGGGAAAAAAATAAAGCTATCTCGTTTGTATTACAGTATTTTAAAGTATTTTGTTTTGCATTGGATAACTGAAATTGATTTGTATAAAGGGCCTTTCTGACTTTTTCGTTTTTGTTTACAGATATTTTTAATTAGGACACTTTCATTTTCAGAAACGGTTTGAAAAGGAAAGCATGCTCTTGAAAAAAATTTTACACAAAAATTAAAAAGTAAAAAAAGAGAGATGTAAAGATCAATCTCGGCTATAACTTGCGAAAAGAAATCATTTTAAATTATTAAAATTCCATCGAGATATCTTTAAAAAAATTTCCATAGGATTCGTATTAGCGGACGAGTTTTTCCCGGTGATTAAAGTAGGTCTTTATGGAATATTTTTCTGAAGATCATTGATTGATTATTATTTTCTAATTATTTATTGTTATTTTTCGTGAATGTTTGCTTCATAATGGTTTAACTTTAGTCTGACTTTAGATAATTATTTTTTTATTTAAAGAATTAATTCGACAAAGCTTATGTATAATGTATTCATTGAATTACTTTTTAAATTGTTTTTCAAAAAATTATTGCTCTTATCAAAAGTCTGTTTGTTTATGTGATTATTTTAGTTTTGATCTGAATAAGCAATATTAATTCAGAAGCTTTCTATAACTATATGCCTAAGCAAATTTCGGATTTAATATATAAGGCCTTTTTCTTGGGCAGAAATTTATATATCTTATTTAATTTATAATGAAAGTATAATATTTTGTTTAAAATTTCTCCTATCCTCAAATTATAATATGAAACATGTCTGAAATTTCATTTTTTAAATAACTTTTAATAGATATGTTGCGGCCAATACCCGAAATTGGCCAATTTTAGAACTGGCCGGCCAATTCCCGAATTGGCCAGCAACATTAATGAATGGCTGGCCAATTCTAGAATTGGCCGGCGAATTCGCGAACTGGCCAGATGCAATTGGCCAATTCGCGAACTGGCCAGATGCGATTGCCCAATTCCCGAAATAGATATAGGCACTCGGCTTTATCATTTCGAACATAGTTGAAAGTGTCTATGAATTCAAATAGTCCAGCCGTTAGCCTGTCCGTGCTCTAACTCGAGTAAAGGTTCCGGTTAACTTGTAATTGTCATCTTATTTGGTTTATCAATTAATTTCGGTATTGAAAGGGAATTGTGTACTATTTTTGGTTAATTTAGTTGGGTACACAAAAATATTTCGTTTCGATATAATCAATGGGAATCTTTTTTACTGTGCATCTTAATTTACATTATCTTAATTACAAAAAATTGGTACCTATGCATCATAGTTCGGGTTTTGGCCAAGGCTTCCCGGCTAGTTCGCGAATTGGCCGGCCAAAACCCGAAATACGCTATTCATTTCATGTATTTCGAGTTTTGGCCAGGAAGCTTGGCCAGTTCGCGTATTGGTCAGCCAGTTCTAGAATGGCCAGGCTCCGGGTATTGGCCGCAACAGATACAACACTTATATTAATATCATAAAGTTTCATTCATTAAATATTTATAATGCGAAAAATAATATTTTCTTCCTTGCGTGTCTGCTACAATATTAAAAAATTTCATCAAAAATTTAAAAAATCATTTGAGGTAAAATCGAATTATGAAAAGTCCTTGGAAAAAGTATAGCTTTCTTGATCCCGATTTCCATGAAATCAACTAATTTTACTCAAACGCACTATATGAAATGCACAGAACCAGTTTACAGAAAATTCTCAGTTTCCCAAAATTGATTGTGGATAGGAATTTCAAATATATTGTCAGGGTTCGCCAAAGTAGCTTCATTTTTGAAGACTGCTAAAACATTTGGTGGTATTTCACTAAGCACTGCCAACCGTGTAAAATATTTTGTCCTTTTCGTATAGGAATATGTAGTTTGAACTATATGAGAGTTAGAAGTATAATTACAATAATGAAAAAAAAATGACGAGAAACCACATTTAATGAAATTAATAAATTAAACTCGTTTATAGAGAGATCCTTTATTTTAATCTGTTATTTAAAAGTGTCGTGCAGGGAAGAAAATATGTCGTGCACACTAGAATTTCTAAATGCTATATTGCTATTTTATAAATCCACTTTATACAATAGAGAAGAATAAAAAAAATGCTCCAAAACTCTTGTATCAAGGCTAACATTAGGAAAATTTATTTTTAGATTTCGAAATTTTTTTCATATTTTTTTTTTAATTTGAAATTTTTAAGTAGCCGCTATTTTAGAACAAGACGGAGGATTGAGTTAGACGACGAACTTAGTCGAGATGTTGGTAAATCCATAATTCTTAAACACAGGAATTGGTCTTTTAATCATATATACACGAATCGGCATTTGAACGTAAAGTGGCTTTAGGGTTTGGAGATCATAATCAGAGAATAATATACCAAATTTTTTTCAAAACTATTCTCTCTTCCGAATTCTGAATTACTTTTCGTAATTGACGCTAACCAGAAAATAGATACATCTATTTGTATAATTGTAATATTTCCGTAAATTTAATAAAGCAAGTGATATATTCATATATGGAGCATTGGGCACTTCATTACTTTTTTTCTATGAAGCATCACGGTTTTAATAATAATGCTCTATACCCACCCCTTAATGTCTTCCACCTACGCATCAGACACATGGGGTAGTGTATTGCATAAGTAATGAACACGAACTTTGAGGTAGATGTATTATTAACACATCATTTGCAGGATGACTATGGTCGTAAATATCAAAACATATGTATGAAACTTTGCTCTTCAAATGTAGTGTCATTAGTGGAATTGCTATAATTTGTGTAAAAACGGGTTTCCTTTCAGGACCCATTTATTGCGGAATTTTAAAGCCTAATCATCTGCTATTAAGACACTGAATGGCTGTATACGTGTTTGATTAAATAAGACCAATTAAAAAATTGAACGTAAGCTAATATGAAATGTGCTAAGTAAGCAGAATTTCTGTCTGCTGCTATTTTATAACAACATTATAAGAAAACTCTTTTAATAAAACATTTTAAATGTATCATTTTAAACATAACATAATATTCTCTAAAGTTTTCTTTCTCTTTTTAATATTTACGCCAAAATGCTTTTGCTGATAGAAAAGAAATAAATAATAAAAACGAGTTAAGTAAATTTTGAATAAATTTTGAGTAATTACTTAAAACAATATACTTTATAGTTTAATATAATATTTTAAATTTTCAGTCATCTGTGATTGATGTGGCAACAACGTGTTAAAAGCAATAAATAACTCTTTTGCTTAAGGACTCTCTAGACTCATAAAAGCTTAATAATTTTCGAAATTTTAATTTTTTTCAGATTTTAAACTTTTATTTTTCTGAAGTGGTGGAAATTTTGATATAATTATTTCCTTGCAATTTCTATTTGGACAGACGTTATGGCTTTTAGGATTATGCCCAGCATAGACGAAAATTTGAAGTCATTTTCTAAAAAATGATATTTTGGGACATAAAGCGCACGATATTTCAAAATTTTTGAATATTCTTTTTTTTTTTTACAAATATTTCAAAATGTTTGTTTCATGTTAGTCGTTATAAACTGAGCTTAAGCTTTCCTTTTTTATTCTTAAAAAATAGTTGGTGATACGGTTGAAATTTTGTTTTAGCTAGCTACTGTTGTGTATTAAAAATATAAAAATCATTTGAATGCAAATTTATTTAAGCTCAGGGTAATTATTATAATTCAAATTATAATTAGTCACAAAAAAAATTCCATCTAATGGCAAAATGTATTTTATAATCCTGTACGTAAACTGTTGAACCAATTTTCTGCTTTACAAATGTAGAATTTGAGGCCCCTTATAAATTCTAATTTTGTATTTTCAGTTTTTTAAATACATGAAATAAAAAAAACACACTTTTACTTTTCATCCTAGTAAAATTTGTGTTTTAAAATCATATACATTTTAAGATATTAAGGAGGTCCAAGACACACAAATCTTCAAATTTTCTAAAATAATTTTATTGCATTAAGGCTCCACACTAGTCACTGAAAAAGACCCGGATGATAATGTAAGGTCTCTAGGAGCGTTCTTTTCAAATATCTCGCTCAAATTTTAATATTTTTTACACGATTTTTTTTTTTTTTTTTTTTTTTTTTTTTTTTTTGCATAGGATATCTGAGGACGATCCACAACCGGCCTAGTTTTTACTTTTTCAATTTTGGTTTCAAATTAAAAAACAATAATAATTTTCAAAACCGGTTTAAACCGGTTCTGAAATTGAAACTATCGTAATATAAAAAATCTGAAGCCAAAATTGAAAAAAAATAAAAACTAGTCCGGTTGCGGATCGTCCTCAGCTATCCTATGCAAAAAAAATCGTGTAAAAATATTAAAATTTGACCGAGATATTTGAAAGAACGCTCCCATAGACTTTACATTACTATGCGTGTCTTTTTCAGTGACTAGTGTTCTACCTTAAGAATTTTTCTCTGTTTTTTTTAAGCTTAAAATGACGCTTAAATCAAACTTCTATCTTAATTGGAAAAGAAAAAAAAATATATATATAGTTTTTTTTTTTTCGCTTTGGTTTGTTTTCAAAATATACCTTTTAAGCAATGGTTGTCATCATGCCTTCTTGTGAAAATACGTTCTTTTTTTTATGGGTTTTTTTTCACCATTTCTCGCATTTAAATTGTTATGACTGAAGAACCGATAAGGACAAAAGATGCCAACTTGGAACATGTATTTTTTAATCATTTTACTTTTATTTTGATTCAGAAAATTTGAAAGAAAATATTTACACTTGAAAATATAACATTTAAAAAAAAATACATCACTTTTCTTAAGATTTTTATTTTAATTATTTTGAATTCTTAAATTAATATTTTTTAAATGCTGAATCAAAATTAAAATTTATATGTTTATTTTTATGTAAAAGAAAAAAATTAAATTCTACGAATGATATTTCAAGTTATAACAATTTAAACTTTTTTAATAAATTTCAAATTTTAAATTTAAAATAATCTGAAGAGTTTTATCACCTGATTTTGTTGACAAATAATGTTAACCATTACAAAAATTAACTTAATAAATAAAATTTGCTTTAAAATGTGCCCTAGATCCCCTTAAATGTTGAAAATAGTTTTTCCTTTTTTTTCCAATTTCAAGAGTCCTGAACCCTTTAAAAACAAACCAATCGTAAGATATGTAAGCATGTAAACTATGCAATATTTTTTTTTAATACTGCATTACATTTCTTCACATCCTGTCTTTTTGGAATGTTTTCTAGAATAATATAAAATTGGAATTTTACTACGTGACCTTTTTATTTCAGAACAGTCGAACAAATAAAGATTCAATGCAATAAAAATGATTAATAAGTCTTTTTGTAATAAAATCTTTAGTAATGCATTTCAAAATAACAATGTCTGGAATTCGGACGAATATCATTTGCATGGGGTTTAAGTTAATTTGCTCTTGGAATAATGCCATTTACTGATTTCGTATGCAACATCTAATTACAGCATGAAATAAAAAAAAATAGAAGGGTCGTTTGCCCTTTTAAAATCCAATATCTAAATAAAAGTTTAGTGCATGATTAAAAATAAAAGTTAATATTATACTCTTGTAAACAATTTAATAATTTTCACTTTCTTAAAAAATAGTATTGATGAACTAGAAGAAATATTTAAAGTCAAAACTAATCGCGAAATTCACTCGCATTAACATACTAAAGAAAAACATCTTAATTACAATAGCTAGTTTAAATGTGAAGTTTATGTTAATCAAAATATTTTTCTTAAAGTTCGTCAACCTTTCCTCATCAAAGGATATTTCAACTTTTTAACATACTTCGGGAATGGTATACGCATTGATGTGTAATGTGTATCTAATATTCTAATGGACCTATAAGATACTTTTACTTTTTTATAAAGCTTGAGGCATTTCTTGGGGTTTTAGAAAAGGAAATTAGTTGCCAAATAATATTAATAGCTATGAAAACAAACCCGATGAAGTTTTATACTTGTTTATACATGTATATACATATATATGCACATGTTACTGATATATACAAAATTATTGACTTTTCATACACGATTTATTTGTGCTTGTATATAAAAATAACAGAAATTTAAGATAAGTTGTCATAACAAAAAAGTAGCTGAATAGTTATCTACATTGAAAGAAGCAATTTTCCTTGAAATCTGTTCGGTAGAACCCGAGGAAAGAATGCACTGTTAATCTCCGAAAATTTTGGTAACTAAATCAAAGATAAACTTTCATAAGACAGAAAGTTGCTGAATCATAATCGAAGTTGAATGGCACAATTCCTGTTGTACCTTCGAAGCCATTAGAACTCGAGAAAAAGAATGTGCCCCCAAGCAGTTGAATGGCCCCTGGAACGGGCCCTTGGCGGGGGGCAGTCTTAAATAGAATATAGAAACAAGGAAATAACTAAATAAAAAAGGGTCCATGAACGAAGACCGTATTAAAATGAGGCAAATTATGATCAATTTAAGACACAAAAACTACAAGAGCTGCATCGAGTCCCTGTAATCAGAATTCTACCCAAAGAATAGAAATAGGGGAAAGGTAATTAAACCGAGAAAAGATTCCAAAAAAGAAAAGTTTGGAGAAAAAGAGGGCAAGTTATTACAAATTTAGAGCATAAAAATTTAAAGGTGACCAGGGGAGCCCAATTATGAAAGGTCTCAGCCTCAGGTGCATCAAGACTAGCTTCGTCTATCCTTACTCCAGTTTTCAGACTTCTACACACGATAGATTTTACTAGCCATCGTAAACACACAAAGCAAAACTTTCTTTTATTTAGTATAGATAGTTCCCAGTATTTGGATTTCAGCAAAACAGGTTAAATTACGACAAACACTGCTCGTTAAAACATACCAATTGACGTTGTACCCGATAACCAAATTTTAGCCGAAATAGACAGTTGGCGTAAAATTTCATTATGAAAAATTAACCGTTTAATATGCAATATTGTCGAATTCTGCTTCTTGTCACATATTTGGCAGAACAAGGTAAATCAGCATTGTAGTCGCATCTTATTTAACAACCGACATTTAACACCTATCAGTTTATATGAATGCATTTTTATTTTTTCTATCTTTACAAGAAGAGAGTATTGGATTTAGGGAAATTTTAAACTCAGGTTTTCGTCGGATTTTTAGGGCTCAGAGATACCGAAAAATATGTTTTTAGAAAATGTCTGTCTGTGAGTCTGTGTGTCTACTATGCAAATTATTTAAGATTTTCGCAATCGCTCAATCTTAAAAACTGATGTACGGATTTTCATAAAACTTCAGATACAGTTAGTCTTTGATATGAAGTAACTTTTTTTCGTTTTTCAGTAAATCGCTTAATAGATGGCGATTCTATGCTGCTTTTTCAATATATTTTGCAGCTTCTCTATCTCAAGAACGAATGCACAGATTTCCATCTAACTTAAGATTCAATTAGTCTTTGACATAAATTAATTCTGCTTATATTTTATTGAAAATAGTTCCACAGGTAGCGCTGCTATGCAATATTTTTTGCGATTTCTGCAACAGCTCTCTCTCAAGAACTAATGCACGGATTTCCATCAAACTTTAGAATCAGTTCATCCTTGACATGGATTTATTTTGTTTACGTTTTGGTATCAATCACCCAACAGATGGCACTGCATTGCGGAATTTTGTAGTATCTAGACGATTTTAGTGATAGTCATACCTCAAGAACTCATGCACGGATTGTCAGATTTTTAGAATTCTCATGATTGGATAGATTGCCATTTAATTTTGCCACAGTGATAGCATATTTTGAAATTTTATAATGTATAAGGTAGAAGAAAATTTTAGGATTGCTACATCCGACTAGTTTAGATTCATAATTAATATTGGTACTTCTATGTTAACCCAGTTAATCTCCAAATATTCTCTCCATCACCATCATTAGTTTACAGTCATTTAATCTGAAACAGAAACTTTTAAAACTGTTCAGTTAAATGCATACACTTGATATACAGGGTGATTATAATTAAAGTCCGAGTTTCAAAACGCTCTAAAATGCGAACCACTCGTTAGAATGGCGTCAAATTTAACAGCGTATTATTGAAGAAGGGGGAAAGAACATGAACAAAAAAAGTTCCAAATTTTAGCGACAGATGGCGCTGTAAGCGTCAGAATTTCGACTACAAAGGACAAATCGTAAAACGGCTAAGGCGTAAGTTACACGATATAAACCAACTGTATTGATCAGTGTGCATGACTGTACGCGTGTGATACTGTTAGTTTCGTAAGCCCGTCCACCACGCCAGCCAAGGTCGTACCACATCGGATGAGAAAAATCGGTTTTTAATTGTCCTGAGGCCAAAAGCCGCATAAAAAGCATCCATCTAACCGGTTTTTAATTGTCCTGAGGCCAAAAACCGCATAAAAAGCATCCATCCAATCGGTTTTTAAGTTTGGCGAGACTGGCGCAAAACATGTTCAATATGCTGTCCGCCGTTGTGGGCAATAAGATTATATCGGGAAACAGCATGTTCCACAACCGATCGAAGTATATCCGGGGTCAAGTTCAGAATGTGTTGCGCAATGCATGTCTTTAATTCAGCTACGTTGGCAATCGGAATACTCAACACAATATCTTTCAGATAACCTCACAGCCAGAAATCACACGGATTAAGATCAGGTGATCGGGCCGGCCAGGCTGTAGGGAAATGACGACTGATAATTCTAGCATTTCCGAAATTCCGCCTCAACAACTGCTTCACTCGATTTGCAATGTGCGGAGGAGCGCCATCTTGCATAAAAATGATACTATCCAGACATTCACGCTGTTGCAGAGCTGGAATGACGTCATTACGCAAAAAGAGACTCATAGCGCTGACCATTGACGGTAACGGTAACAGGACCTAAAGCACCCGTCTCCTCGAAAAAATACGGCCCTATGATAAATGATGCCGTAAATCTGCACCACACAGTGACCTTTGCAGGATGAAGTGGTACTGGGTTCGTTGCGAGTGGATTTTCTGTTGCCCATATTCGGCAATTCTGTGTATTGACATATCCCGTCAGGTGGAAATGGGCTTCGTCAGTCCACAGAATTTTCCACGATCAATCATTGTCCACTTCTATGCGAGCGAGAAATTCCAAAGCAAAACGCTCTCTTGCTGGCAGGTCAGAAGGGAACAACTCCTGCACATAGCAAATTTTCTACGGATAGCATTGCAGGATGTTTCGTAGAATGTTATGTACCGTGCTCACAGGCCTGTTCAATGTTCAGGCAATTCTCCGTGCATTGCATGGTTGCTCACCACCGCTAGACTCTTCTTGAACTGCTGTGGCCACTTCTTCAACTACCGCCGAATCACATCCTTTCCTTCCTCTACCAAACTGCATATCAAACGAACCTGTATTTTCGAATTTTTGCAACATTTTCACCAGACCTCTGACAGTCATCAGTCCAGTGCCTTTTTTCATACCCTTGAGAGTCCTGAACTTCTGAAGAGACACTGGTGCAGAATCACCGTTCTTGTAATAAAGCTTTACAAGCAGAGCACGATCCTTCATTGAGACACTCATGGCCAACGTCTGAGAAGCGAAATGAGGAAACGCCGTTTACCCAACGCTTTTATAACACCTGAAATTGTCGTGCGTATGCCAGGTATTTTAATTTACATATACTGACGCTTGCAGCGCCATCTGTCACTCAAGTTTGGAACTTTTTTTTGGTTCATGTTCTTTCCCCCTTCTTTAATAATACGCTGTTAAATTTTGACGCCATTCTAACGAGTGGTTCGCTTTTTAGAGCGTTTTGAAACTCGGACTTTAATTATAATCACCCTGTATATATGTATATATATAGATGATATGAAAGTCATATTGTTAGGCATTAGTTGTATTTAACTGCTGCTAAGGTGTCTGGGGAATCGGTTTAGTGTTTATTTCTGCATGTGATGGGAATGATCTATGTGTCTTTGATAGAGGACAGAATTCAATTGCCCGACGATTCAGAACGAGTATCTTTAAAACTACTATATTCGTGAGTAGTTCGCGACATATTGTTATTAGCTCTTATAAAATGTGGATGAATGTTGGTGAAGCCATCAGTAGATGTCATGCCGTTAGACGTCCATGCATTGTGAAGGAAATGGGAGATCGGAATTCTCCCCCCCCCTCCCGCTTAATAAAACATTATCAGTACTTTTCACAATGTATTTTCAAATGTGTAAAATCAATGCATTTTCACAGTGTATTTCAAACAATGTATAGAATTGTTTCAGAGCATGTAGTTCAGCTGAAAATTTTGGGTATGAAACTATGTCAGGAATACCCCACTCATGTGCCACAGCATCATCACCAACTACTCCTACACTAAGCCCGGAAACATCATACTTGGATGATGTAACATTCAGAAATAGTTACCGGGTCGTATAAATTACTATTTATTCTTCAAAACGTCGATGACCGTGTCAGGGTATTACGACTTTCAGGCGAATTGCTCCTCCTCCATATATAGCAGGTAATACACAGGCCAGTTATAGCAGTATTATACTTTAGAGAACATTCTCATGGGCGTATCTGTATCTGTGTTTGTTATAGAACAGACCATGAAGACCGCGGACTATTTGCACATCACTGAGAATCAGTTTCACCCTTTAATCGTATTTGTCTTTCCAAGTGAAAATAGTCTTTTAGAAAGACAATTCTCCATGTCACAAACCCGACTTCTGCTGGAGGAATTCCGAGAACATAAAACTGAATTCGAGTTAAGCTTGAAGCCAAATACTTAAACGAATCTTGATCTAATAGAGCAGATTTGTGGTGCCATGGGACGACAACTCAAAGTCAAAAAACTATTTCGTAATATCCGGAATTTGCACGAACTTTGCTTGAGCATCCAATACAATCTTTCTCCGGCCATCTACCAATACCAGTGGCATCAATACCAAGACGGATCACAACTGTTTTGTGAGCCGCATTATTAGGTAGGTTGTCATAATGTTTTGGTAAAAGGTTAATAAAAGTTGGTAATGGTGAGAAATATATTATCATTCGTGACGTTTGCGCCCAGCTTACAGTACTTGCAATATATTTCAAACATATACTCTAAAATACGTTACGAGCTTAAATTTTATTTTGCAATTTATTATAAAATTGCATCAAAAGCAACAAAAATATAACTGAAAAAAAATAATTGGACTATAATAATTAAAACCGCGCACTTTAAAATAAGTCAAATGACAAGAATGTTATTTAAAGAATTTTCCAAAGTAAAATCTTCATCTTATTCAGCCGTAAAATTTCAACCATTAGGTACTTTAGGTACTAGATAAGTTATATGTACATTTCCACTATAAGAGCCTTCTATAGTTTTTTGTTTTTTAACGTATTTTTATTTCGACTTTTTATTAATATTTTTGTTAATATTCTATTAATTATTTGATCTTTCGTTTCTTAAAATAAAAATTATGTCAATATGTATAATTTGGCTATTAGTTTGGTGATTTGTACAATTTGGCGAAATTGATCGACGGGATAACAGAGTAGTATAAAAAAAATTGTTTGGAGTAAATTGGTTATCATCACAGCACAAAAATAATCTCTCAACTATGTTCATAGTCAAGTTTAAAATTTGATTACAGAAAATTAACCATAAAATACAAAAAAAAAAGTAATCCATTGTCAAACCATGAGTATTAGTATTTAGTTGGGATTAAACAAAATCTTGGCTGTCTGTGATTTATCATCCATTTATATTTATTTATACTATTTTCACAAAACTATAAGTTTTTTTGTCCTATGTTAGTTTATATATCGTATCTTGGCACAGATCTCATGTACGCACTTCGGTTTGGAGCGATTTTTTTTTCTGACACCTATTTGGCAAAAACCTAGTTTTAGATTAGCAGTTACATATACATTTCCAAATTATCTTCTATTATTTTGGAAAGGAAACTGCAACAAATAAAAAGAAGTTTAATTAGTAACTGTCGAATAAAACAACTTATATAAATTAAAAAATAATAATTAAAAAAAGAACTTATTAATAAATAAACAACAATAGCTGGGTTACATATCTGTCAAAGTAATGCCTCCATCCTGGTGCCAATTAGGTACCCTGGTGCGTATGAGACATTTGGACCGGTAACTTAAGTGATCATGTGCAAAACGGGAATATAAATCAAAAAGTAATATCATTTTCGTGTACATTGGTTTAAAACTTACAATAACATTAAATTCTAAAATAAAGTATTAGTTTTAGACATTGCGATGACAATATTTTTTTAAATAAAATTACCAAACCTTCTCTCTCTCTCTCTCAAGGAAAAAAAAAAAAAAAAAAAAGCAGTATTTGTTTCTTACTTTGCCGAGCACTTTTCGTAATAAAAAGCAATAGTCAAAATATTATACTTAACACCAAAAATGGATTGCTGTTGGGTTACATTTATTTGCCAATGCGTTTGTATCTGTTATGCCATCAAAAGTTTTTTAATTAGGTGTTTCATACATAAAACAGCATTTATATTTGATTCTTAAATATGTACTCGTTATTTTAACTCTAATTTAATTTATATTTTTATGCATTAAAAATTTAGAATGACAACATCCTTCAAATTGTTCATTTGGCAGCATAGTTTGGCGATCATTTTTTTACGGAAAGCAGTCAAACGGGATAATAGGCTAAGTATCAAAAAATCATATAAGAAAATTTGGTTCTACTTGGTTATCTCGTCGACCAATTTCGCCAAATTATACAAATCGCCAAACTAATAACCAAATTATATCTATTGACATAATTTTTATTTTAAATAACGAATAAATAAATAATTAGTAATTTAATAATAAAAATACAAATAAAAAGTCGAAATAAAAATCCCTTATGGATGTTTTAAACACGCGTATCGTATTTAATGACATTGAATGTGACATTCACGATCATCCATTATTGGCATATAATCTTATATTTTGGCGATAGTTTTTTGGTCGACGGGATAACCAAGTAGTACCGAAAATTTTTAATTCCACACAATACAATTGCAGGTGCTGTATCATATTTATATTGCTTCTGATTATAACAAATAACTCCACAGGTTAGTAAACGTTCACAAACTATTATTTTTTCAGTTATAAAGCATATATAAAATAAATAAGCTTATAGCTGCACCAAAAGTCAATACCAATGTATTGTACGATACAAATGGTGGGTTTTCTTTTTCGATGTTTTTCCTATGCCTACAACGACGCTTTTTTCTTGGTTGAAATGCTTGTTTAGCGACAAAATCGTACTTTTTAAATTCAGGCTGAATGTTCCGAATTACACAAGTCTTCTTTTTCTTCTTTCGTTTTTTATCCACCGGTAGACTTCCATCTCGCCTTTTGCTCATCTTAGTAAGTTTAATTAAAAAAGCACAAATTTAGGTTTTAAGGAAAATCTTTCGTCGAAAAACTAATTTCAACTAACACTTTTACACAAGCGTCTAGAGATCACACTTTCTCAATTTGATCCCGCGGGGGATCGGCCACTGCGCATATCGTTCCCCGCATGACGTAGCGATTTTCGCGGATTTTTTTTCTCGCGCGCTTGTTTCTTTCTAATCATCGCTCCATTGATGAAGTTGTAGTATTTCTCTAATGAAGAAATACATTTATATTATTACACAGAAATTAGCATAAATGTATATTTATTATACATTTATGCACGTAATCCCTTCATTGATTGCGCGATTATGCAAACATGATGATGAAACACGCGCGTGAGAATAAATGTACTTCTTCATTAGAAAAATATTACAAGATTTAAAGTTTTTTGTTTACTGCATGGCGAATAATTTAAAACATAATTTTGAAAAACAACGGCCCTTTTCAGGGCCAATATTTAATCAGATTGACAAGTCTGGGTCTTCAAAAATTCTTTTCTGTTGTGAATGTCAAAAAACATTCTCAAATAAGAGTAATTTAAACAAGCACGTCAAAAATTTTCACCCTGCGGAAGTTTTTGAAATGGCGCCGGCAAAAAATTTGGAAATTAAGTGCATAGATTCCAACAAATATTTCAGCGACAAGATCAATCTCAAATACCACTGGTGCGAATCTCAAAAAACAATCTCAAATAAGAGTATGTTTTCAGAAAATATTTTGTGTTGTGAATGTCAAAAAACATTCTCAAATAAAAGTAATTTAAACAAACATGTAAAACAAATCCACCTCAAAGAAGATCCTGAAATGGTACCGCTAAAGAAATCGGAATCTCAGTCTATAGATTGCAACTGTAAAGAATTGAACTTTACAGATTGAATTGCCTACGTGGGAGCTTGGCATTGTGCTGTTTCATAGAAAGATTGGGCCGCACAAGTTGAAGTTTTTTTCGTTGACAAGAGAGTATTTTGGTTTAGACAGCAAATATTTTCTCAGATTTTGTGTAAAGGTGCCGCCGAATGCTTTCATGTTGAAACCCAACAGGTGTTAGTTTTTCTCACGATAGTTCGTGAGTGACCTCAGCATTTTCAGGTGACCAATGATAGAAGAAGTTAAGCCTGACATCATGTGGAGGTGCTCTAATAGGTTCTAGAGGGTCCCTCCCTATTCAGATTGTTTTTCAAGTGAGGACACCAGAGGGGAGACCTTCGGTTTTTGTGTTGTGAATAAGCCTGGGATCAGACAGGCAGTCCAGTGAGATTGTGGAGAAAGATTTTCCTCGTACAAGGAGGAGTGAAGGAAGCAAGATTCGTCTAGGTCCACGGTGACCTTATGACACGGGAATTGGACAATCTAAAAACCGTAAGACTTCAGTTGATAATTTTCTGTGTTCCGGGAACACTCTCACAAGACTCAAGACTCAACCCTAAAAAAAATGCGATGCTGGATCATTTTATTACTCAAATAAGACTTTGTGTAAATAAATATTATTTAATCCCTTAAATTGATTCAGTGGGCAAATTTCTTCTCATACGCTACCGGATTAATCTTTTAGTCCGAGGGGAAATTCGCAACACAACGAACAACTCAGTAGCCAGAATAATTCTTGTTCTAATTGTCAACAAGTAATCAGAAATAAAAGTAATCTGAAGAGACATGAATATTTTAAGGTGTAATAATGTGGCATAATGATGGTTGCAGATGAGAGGCATTTTGTTGTTTTCAATGAAATTTTAAACGGGGAATAGTGTACTTCTAATTAATGTGTAAATTTGTAACTGAATGATATATTTTGTGCATGCTTATATATTTTTTCTGTTATTGTATTTTTTGGTATTTGTGTAATTTGTGAGGTTAAGTTTTCAAAATGTCTGATTGGAAAAGTTTCAAAAAGGTTGATTTGCAAGTATTAGCAGGGGAACTAGATATTCAGATTGACGAAAATGACACGATTGCGAAAATAATAAAAAAAATAGAATCGGCTGAAGATTTTGATAAAGATTTTGCGTTGGCACAAGCCAAAAATATATTACATGATCGAGAAACTTTGGTAGCTGAGGAAAAGGAAAGAAAAAAAATAGAGAGGGAAGATAAAGAGAGAGATAGGGCATATGAATTGGAAAAATTAAAATTATCGCAAGAGGCAGAGACGCGTAGTGTGGCATCAAATAATGGCGCGGAGAGAATTAATAAATTGCCTTTAAAATCCTTAATACATCGTTTTGATGAGAGTCGCTCAGAAATATTTTTATTCTTAAATTTGTTTGAGAGACAAGCAAAAAAATGTAATTTAGAAGATGATGAATTAGTAACTAATTTATTGGCGCTTCTACCTGTAAATGTGGCAGAATTAATTCTTAGAGAACCAGCACACTTAACAGATAATTATGAGTATGTGAAAGGTAAATTATTAGAACGGTACAAATTAAATGCAGAATCGTATAGATTAAAATTCAATCAACATCAGAGAAATCCAAATAATCCGTGGAGAGATTTAATTTTTGAATTAAATAGCTATTTGGAAGGTTGGTTAAACTCTTTAAAAATCACAACTTTTCAGGAATTAAAGAATTTATTAATTACTGATCAGATTAAAAAAAGAGCGCCGCAAGAGTTGAAAGACCATCTAATAGATGTTTGGTCAAATTTCACGGACCCAAAAATTTTAGTAAAACGTTTAGATGAATTAGAAGTTGTAAAAAAATCGCAAAGAAAAACCTTTCAAGTGAAATCCTTTGGGGAGAAAAAAATCGAAAAAATAGCCCTCGTGTAGAGAACAAAAGCGTTGAAAAGAATTTCAATTGGCGAGATAGGGATTCGGAAAGAGAACGGGTTTTTGAAAAGAGGCGGGTAAACAGATGTTTTCTTTGTAACTCTTCAAGCCATTTTAAGGCCGAATGTCCGGAATTAAAGAAGGAAAAAGATACTGTTAAAGTGAATCATATGAGTAAACCTTCAGTTTTTGAAACAGGATTTAAACCTTATTTGAATCGGGCAAAAATAAATGGGCGTGAAGTTGTCACCCTCCGTGACACGGGAACCAATTTAGATCTACTGAGTGAGGAACATGTAACAAAGAATCAATTGACAGGGAATTATGTCTTTGTGAAACAACCTTTGGATTCTAACATACGGTGCCTGCCTGTGGCACAAATAGAGATCGCTTTTGATGGAGTGGGGGTTCTTAAGACAGAGGCAGGGGTTGTCAATAAAGAATCGGATTTGCGTTATTACCTCTTGGGAAATAAAACGCAAAAGCTTATTGAGTCTGCCAGACAGCAGGTAAGTGAGGTGAATGCAGTGATTACCAGATCACAAGCTAGGAAGGAACCTGTCAGTTTGATGGATGAGGCTAGGGAAAATATATAGATAAGATAGAAAAAGATATTTAAAAGTTAAAGGAAGCAACAAAATTGATGGATACTGCCCCGCAAAAATAATTGCAGTAGAGAAAGCAAGTGACAAAATTATTGTAAGTCACGCAAGTACGCATTTTGGCCATAAAAGCGATTTAGGTTGGCTTACTTTAACTCCTGAAGAAAGGCAATCTATATAGCTGCAAAAATTGCTGCAAATATACTTTTTGATGACATTCTTGATGAAATAAGAGATACCCTCACTTCGTATAATGTTGAAAGAAAACACTTATTAACAAAAAAAGATTTAATTAACATCGAACAATCTTTCAATATTCGCTGTAATGAAAAAAAACATGAAAATGACATGGAAAGTGTCAAAATTTGGGTAGAAGAATTGAATAAAGATGAAAATAAGCCTGTAGTGTTTTTTAAAACATTAGGTCAGGAAGATATTGAAAAAGGGTTGGGCAAAGATGATTTTGTGCTTATTATAATGACAGATGCCCAAAGCGAAATGCTAAAAATGTTTAGCAGTGATTGTATTTGTATTGATGGTACCCATGGAACTAATCAGTATGGTTACCAACTGTTCACTATCATGATACTTGATGAGATGAGATAAGGATTCCCTTGTGCTTTCCTGTTTTCAAATCGCAGTGCTGAATCTATTCTCTCTTTATATTTCAGGATCATTAAGGAAAAGATTGGCATAATGACTCATAATATATTTATGTCCGGCATGGCTAATTAATTTTATAATGCTTGGCTCAACGAAATGGGGACCCCTCATAAATGTCTATTTTGTACGTTGCATGTGGATCAGTCATGGCGAAAAAATCTAAAAAAAATTGGCAATAAAGATAAAAATATAGAAGTATATAAAATGTTGCGCGTTTTGTTAACAGAAACTGATAAACAAACATTTCTTACTTTAAAAGAAATAGTTCTGGAAACTTTATACTCTGATACAGAAACTGCAGATTTTGCTTTATATTTAGATTCTTACTGTCTTAAAAATCCCCATCTTTGGGCATACTGCTATAGAAACCATGCTGGTTTAAACACCAATATGCATTTAGAACGTATGCATATTACATTGAAATATATATATTTGAAAGGAAAAAATGTTAAACGTCTGGATAAGTCGATAAATGCAATCATGAGACTAATTAAAGACAAATTGTTCGAAAGATTAATTACTCAACATAGAGGAAAACTAACAAATAAACTAAAGGAACTGAGACAAAGGCACAAAACCAGCTTAGGTTTATCTTCAGATATCCTAGAAACAGAAAATGAATGGATTATAAGTTCAGAAAACAGCACAGATACATACTCAGTGCAACGAATAAAAGATAAGTGTGATTGTGATTTAATATGCACCGATTGTAAAGCATGTATCCATAACTTTTCATGCACATGTGTAGACTCTGCTATCCGATGGAATATGTGTAAGCACATACATTTCTTATGTGTTTCTTTGCTAAAAAATGATCAAGAATTAGAAAATCAGTTGCAGATTGATCCTTACATTCCTGAAAATATAATTGTACAAGAACTCTCTCAAAAAAGTAAAATTGAAGCTCAAGATCTTGAAAGCCGAAAAAAAGTTGCAATAGAAAGGTACATACAATTAGTAAATTTAGTTGAAAACGATGACCAAATGATTAAAATTGAAAAACATTTAAAATATACAACAGCTGCTATAAATATTAAACCTTCTGGGGATAGTAAAATTTTTATTGATAATAGCTCAGCTAACAAGAATATCATTCCACAAAGAAAAAAACGATCTGCTGTAGCTGTGCAGAAAAATTCTATAAGTGGAAAATCCAAAAAAAAAGAAAAATAAGTAACATGTGCTTTTCTTCAAATGAGTTACGAAAAACAGCTTTGAATTTGTTATTATCTAAAACGGGACAAAACATAAAAAACAGTAAATAATGTGAAGTACGAATATAAAATAAGAATAACAAAAGTCCAAAAAAATCATTACATTATCATCATGAACTGTCTTATGATACATCATTTGGCACAAATATCATATACGCACCACATTGGCGCGATTTTTTTTTCTGACGCCAGTCTGGCAAAAACTTCGTTATCAAATATCAGTTGCATATATATTTTTTAACCATTTTCTATTATTTTAAAAAGGAAATAATAATAAATTACAAGAGTTTAATTAATAACAATAGAACAAAACAATTTATATCGATTTGTAAAAAAAAATACAAAGTAAATAAGCAATTTATAAATAACTAAACAACAATGACCGGGTTACCATATGAAGCATAAAATCGCCCTTTTGTCGCACTCTATTGATTAAAAAATATATATGCAACTGCTATTTGATAACGAAGTTTTTGCCAGACTAGCGTCAGAAAAAAAAATCGCGCCAATTTGGTGCGTATATGACATCTGTGTCCTGATATATATATATATATATATATATATATATATATGTATGTATTTTAAATAATGTTATGAATAATAAATTCCAATATCTTGATGTTATGTAATATTTCTTTTACAATATTATTTCATATGTTTTTTTCATTTGTCTTTAAGTGAAATTTAATTATACATCTGCTGAAGGGTTAAGCTGCTTAAAATGTTTAGAATTAGAAATTATTACAAAATTACGACATAAGTCAGTCTATTTTAAAAACAGTCTATAGAAATGTATAACAACATGTACATAAACTATAAACCTGAAAAAGAAAGATTTTTTATAGCCTTTCTTCTTGAAGAAGTAATTATTATATAAAAGATACTACATATAAAAAAAAGTATTTGGCATATAGAATTAGTGAAACTTCAATTTCCATTAGCATAGATCGGTGATGCATATGATTTTTTTTTTATCATTACAGAGTATAAACAATTACTGTTATAACTAATTAAGTGTTTAAATGTTATTATCATTATTTTTGCGCCATCGATGAAGGGATTACGTGCATAAATGTATAATAAATATATTTCTGTGTAATAATATAAATGTATTTATTTATTAAATACTACATCTTCATCAATGGAGCGATGATTAGAAATAAACATGCGCGCGAGAATAAATTTATTACTATTTCTTCATCAGAGAAATACTATAATCTAAACAAAAATATACGTCATGCACGGAAATATATGTGCAGTATGCGAAAATCGCTACGTCATGCGGGGAACGATATGCGCAGTGGCCGATCCCCCGCGGGATCAAATTGAGAAAGTGTGATCTCTAGACGCTTGTCACTTTTATAAACTTTTATAAAAGTAAATCAAATCATTCACTGAAATCTACCATTTTCAATTACAGTTACAAAGATTTACTTCATACTCTGAAATCGCTAAAGAGAATCTGCATGTGAAATCACGGAACAGCAGCTCTCAATTAAATAAATACATCTCAATTCAACATAAGAAAAAAATAAAGAAACGAGTAATTTAGCTCGGAGTTTTGCCAACGACCAGTTTGAATATAAAAACTTCAAACCATAGAGTTTAATATTAGAACGGTAGCAACCAGCAAAAAATACAACACATTTAAAAGTGAATGTCGCTTTTTAATAGTAAAATTGAACGTTCTTTTAACAATTTCGTCAAAGTGACGTAATTTTGAAAACATTTTTATTTCATTCGGTTTTAGACTAAGAATAAGGCATCAAATTTACCAGGATGTTAGTCTTGGACCAGTGGTTTGAAAGATCACTCAAAATGAAGGCATTTTACTTCAATCGCAGTGAACTACTCCAAATTTCATTAACTGCATGTTTTCTGTTAAACATTATGTCAATCTCAAGAACGAAATTGTTAGTACTAGGTTATATTAGAGTCTGGAGGTTTCCAGAAATTGGCGTTGGCTAGATTTGAATTCGGGACTTACTGTATGAAAAGCGAGTGCCGAAATATAGAACAAAATGCTAATTTATACGTTGACTCCCAGTGACTCATCATATACATAGTGTACGGAAAGTCTGAGAACGGTCGAATAACTCGACACTAAGTGCAACTTTAATTACTGAAATTATCAAGCTCACCCGGCAATGTCCTCTATTACCTTGATGCTTTAAGTAAAAATTGTTAATTAATTAAGTTTATGCGGGCTTGTACTTTTATCGATAGATTCGTTGAATCATTATCGCTAATTATGTACCAAAGTTTTTGCATAAATATTTTGAATACAATATCAATGATGTTCTTATATATATGTATATATATACAAATATGCGTATATATAAAGTAGACTGCATGCAATTAGTATGCACACGGCAAACTTCTCTCATTCTCTGTTATTTGCACACCATTCAATTCTTTTCTGACACGAAAGACGATTAAAGCTAATTTTGTCCATTATCAAAGCTGTTGATTTTAGTATTTAAAAATAGCTTTAGCTTTTAATTACATAGAAAATATATGCAAAAGTCTTCCTATGACCGAGATCATATGCGTTTTAGGTTCCAATGATTGTAGTGTTGGGATCGACCGCGGCCAACTTTAGTACAGACCTAAAAAGCTCTTGTTTGTTTCTCCCGCCTTAGGACGGAGTTTACGACACCAGTTCACATGATTTCCACCAATTTCCAGAAAGCCACCTTAAGCAGGGGAGAAACAAACAAGAACTTTCCCAGCTGATTGGGTCGGCATTGGATCCCATGATCTGACATCATGAACTCAGTCTGTAAGTAAGCAAATAAAAGCTTTTTTGACTGTTCTAATGTCATGGCCAATTAGTTATATAACGGCCTGCACAATTCTCTAAAAACCATCGAAAAAGTGAAGCTGGATTCAGCTTCAAACCCTGAACCATTTCATTGAACCATATGGCGTAAACCAAGCCCAAATTAACATTAAATAAGCTGATTTCTGTTCTGTGCACATGGTCATTGTTTTGGTTCAGGGTTTGCACGATTGTTCAGAATAACTTAGGCAGGGTATCAGAGTCATCTGGCGGGAGGCTTCATATATTATTATCAAATAGATGGGCCGTATAGATTTAGTTGGCTATGCTAATGTTGGCTGTGGTTCAACTCTCGGCAGTTCCTTTGTACACACTTACAAGGCAACCACTTTTGGTTTTCTTACTCTTATCATTGAGACTTGGTGTATTTAAAAGTTTTATATTCAGAAGTTTGAGGATGGAAAAAATATCTGATAAAGTCATAATTTTTTTTATTTTGCAACAGCATAACTTTCTGAAAATGCTATTTGTGTGGCTACTTATCGGACTATTAATAAAGGCTTTTAAAGAAAAGCCTTTAAAAATATAAATTAGTTAATAATAAATATAAATATTGAAAAAGGTTTAAAAATTCGTTTAAAAACTTACGAATTTGGTTTTGAAATATTACGACATTATATTCACATTTTTGGTGGGGAAAAGTTGGCGTATTTTCAAAAGTAGAATTTTACGGCAAATCTAGCTGGATATCGTAACCCCAAAATAAGGCAAGCGAAAACTTCGTAGTGCCATATTTGGCGAGTTCACTCACTTTTGGCGTAAAATAAACAAATTCTTTTTTTTTATATTTTGTGTAAAATTCTTTTTAGAATGCTATTAAATTTTCAGAGGAGAAAACTTTCAAATTTTAGTTGTGAGAGACTACCTGCTGGCGCCTAGATTTTTGCCCCTCTGATGTGGAAGGAAAACAATAAAATAATTTAAAGGAGAAAAAATTTCACCAAATCCTTTATATGTTCGTTCATGTTTCTACTAATAAAAAAGATTATTTTGTGATAGACACTATAGTACCGATAAGTCTCAAACTAAGCTCCATAATTTGAATTGTGAAATATCTTCCAAAATCATTCTTCACCAACAACAATGCATTCCGGTTCTTAAATCCTCTCTCCTTTTCAATATAAATAAATAAATGATCGTTCACTCTTTCTTATTTTAAATATTCTGGAAATATTTTTATCCTTAACATATTTATTTTATTTTTCATAGGATCATTGCATTTGAAATTTTATTGCTTATAAGTATTTATTAGAAATGTAGAATCATTTTATTCTAGAAGCATGAGACTTTTTTTTACCTTCCTAAATACAAACTATTCTATGAGTTCGATCTATTTAGTATATATAAATATGAATAAATGCATCCATATATACATAGCAAGCAGATTGATTCTGAAAACAGTATTATTTTTTAAAAAGTACATTTCCCCAATATAAGGTACCCTGGGGTAATAACGTCATGTTAAAGGTCTACCAATTTTCACGGCTCAATTTTAATTTGTATTTTTCAAACAAATATATGATTTGATACAGCAACTCATTGACTATCTATAAAAAAATAATTTAACAGATATGTATTCATAAAATGTAATGGCGTGATTTCTTGACCGTTCTATTTGGCGTTATTACTCACCTATATGGGTAATAACGCCATGTAAACAAAACTATGAAATAAGATGGAATAATTGCATGTAAATTGCCCAATTGTAAAAATACAAACTCTACAATCTTAGAAATTGACAAATTGCATTCTAAGCTTTTGAAAATGTTCAATTTTTGTGAAAGTGTAAGAAAAATAAAGGTGTGGTGTGTGTGGGCGGGGTGGGAGGATGAGTCAAAAGAATATCAGACAGTGAGCTTCTTTTTGCTTAAAAAGAACCGCTTAAATAAAATTATTAGAAACATTGCACAGTTTTAACCGTGTTTATTTGAATCAGTATTTAGGATGTAGCTCGGCCACTGTAGGGAATCAACCGGGGTATTAATGCCAAGGATTGGCGTTATTACCCCGTTATAGTTATTGCGCTGTACATTTTAAATTACAAATTATCTCGAGAAGATATCCAAAATCTTCAACAACATTTTGAAAGTCCATGAAATGTACTACAAGTTTATGTAATTAACAAAGTATTTCCGTATAAAAAAATAGTCTTCACATCACAAAACGTATCTCGCAAATTTTAGATCAAGCGTTAATTTTAGTTGCTTATAAAAACAATAAGACCTAAAAATGAAACAAATTAACTTGAAGCTGTTTTTTTTTTCTCGACTTATATGACTCAAAACCCTCCTGCGCAGAGCACATGGGTTTCATTTACCAGATTATTTTATAATTATGCAAAATATTAGCACTTGGCGTTATTACCCGGCCTGGCGTTATTACACCAGACCACCTTACTTCGAAATTTTATTCAAACATTTTATACTTATGTTAACTTGGTATATCAATGTTATATGTTTATTGGCTTGTATATATCTTGTATCACGCCATGAACTAAGTAAAAATACTCCAATTTTCTAAGAAATTTCTTTTTTTTTCTTTTTTTTTTTTAATCATTGTCATCAAAAGTACATTTCCCCAATATAAGGTACCCTGGGGTAATAACGCCAGGCGGGGTAATAACGCCAAGTGCTTTTATATTTTGCATAATTATGAAATATCAGGTATATGACACCCATGTGCTTTGCGCAGAAGGGTTTTGAATCATATAAATCGCAAACAACAGCTTCAAGTTAATTTGTTTCATTTTTAGGTCTTATTGTTTTAACAAACAACTAAAATTAACGCTTGATCTAAAATTTGCGAGATACGTTTTGTGATGTAAAGACTATTTTTTTTATCCGGAAATACTTTGTTGATTACTTAAATTTGTAGTACATTTCATGGACTTTCAAAATGTTGTTGAAGATTTTGGATATCTTCTCGAGATAATTTGTAATTTAAAATGTACTGCGCAATAACTATACCGGGGTAATAACGCCAATCCTTGACATTAATACCCCGGTTGATTGCCTACAGTGGCCGAGCTACATCCTAAATACTGATTCAAATAAACACAGTTAAAACTGTGCAATGTTTCTCATATTTCTATTTAAACGGTTCTTTTTATGCAAAAAGAAACTCACTGTCTGATATTCATTTGCCTCATCCCCCCCCTCCCACACCACACCTTTATATTTCTTACACTTTCACAAAAATTTAACATTTTCAATATCTTAGAATGCAATTTGTCAATTTCTAAGTTTGTAGAGTTTGTATTTTTAGAATTGGGTTATCTACATGCCGTTATTCCATCTTATTTCATAGTTTTGTTTGCATGGCGTTATTACCCATATAGGTGGGTAATAACGCCAAATAGCATGGGTCAAGAAAAAACGCCATTACATTTTATGAATACATATATGTTAAATTATTTTATTTTATATAGATAGTCAATGAGTTGCTGTATCAGATCCTATATTTGTTTGAAAAACACAATCTAAAACTAAGCCGTGAAAATTGGTAGAACCTTAACGTGGCGTTATTACCCCAGGGTACCTTACTTCGAAATTTTATTCAAACTTTTTATATTTATGTTAGCTTGGTATCTCAATGTTATATGTTTGTTGTCTTGTATATAGCTTGTATCACGCTATGAACTAAGTAAAATTCCGATTCTCCAAGATTCCGATTTTCTAAGAAATTTAATTTTTTTTTATCATCATAATTGTTTCTTTCTTCACAGAGAACACATATTTTTTTTCTTAAAAAAATTTTTAGTCAAAATTTTATCAGAATAGCAAGCTTATCCTGTTTATTCACATTTAAAAAATGAATATTTTATAGTTTTTGACGTTAACGTTTGTATAACACTCTAAATTTAAAGTTTTATTTGCGTAACAAAAATGAACCATACTGAAAAAATTATTTCGCTGCAGTATATTCCTCTTGGAACTTCATAGGGAAAAATATGAAGTAGTATCTTATTAGTAAATGTTTTACTGTTCTATAACTGTAAATATAAAAAAAAATTCTTTAGAGAAAAAATGTTATAAAGAAATTATCTATTTCAGTTGCTTCTAAAAAAATGACTTTATAAAAATGTTATCTACATTTTACCAATTAAATTGATTTATAATGATCACTATCAAATTCTAATTTAATATAGAAGCTGAATTACACACATAAACAAATATCTATCAAAAGAATTTTTTGCCGGCTGCACTAAATTCCGGCACTTTTATGATAACTTTTCAAAAGAAATATATTATTATTATTTAAATAATTATTTAATAATCGTATTTTATATAAATTCTAGAAATCGTTTTATTCTGTGTCACTATTTTTTCTATAAAATCACGCTTTATAAGTAATGCTATTATTTTTAAATGAATACTTTTTTCTTATAGTAATAAAAAAAAACATTACTTTAATATTGTGATAGTCAATAGTAACAAGGGAAAAATTTTGTAAAATATTCTAATGAATATTTTCAGATATCCTGCATAATTTATACATTTTATAAAAGAAAATACCGTTTAAATTTCCGTAAAAAAATTCACAAATTTAAATCCTTAATTAAGTTCTAAATCTACCAAATATTCTTACTATTTTAAATGTATATTTTAATTTTATCATATAATAAAATTTATCTTAGCTTAATTTTCATATAGTAAAAAAAAAAAATCCTTAATAAAAATTTCCATTTTATGTTAAATCTTTTTCATTTTTACGTCTTTTTTTTTTCCCTCTAAGCATACGTTTACTTTAGCTTTTAAACTTCAAAGTAAAGCTTCTATTCTAACATCGTTCTGTTCCACTACGTTGCTATGGAAATGGCGACCGTTTTTAGAAAAACAAATGATTCAATGCGATAGTGATGCTTCGAAAGAATTACGCCGAAATGAAGATGAGCAGGCGAAGAAAAAGCAGAATTAAGTTTAGTCATGACGTAATGAGTATATTATGTTAAACAAAGGGGAAATAATGTAGAAGAATAAATATAAAAGTTTGTTCTGGGCGATCGAATAATCCTATTAGTTTGGAAATTATTGAATCTAAATTTCTAAAGAGCCATATATTTAAGAAAAATCTTCAACATCATTATAATTCTAAACTTTAAGTAATATTTCGTACAAGGGGAATTAATTACTTCGAGAAGAAATTGTGTAAGAAAAATATTATAATCATGATGTATATGTGTATGCGATAGAATGATTGCGATAAATTTTAAACGGTATATCCGATTGGGCTCCCATTTAGAGTATATGTTTTACACTACTGTCACAATAATTATATGAATTTTCGTAAAAATCGGCCAATGGATTTGGTTGTTAAATAAATCTTAAATCATTTTGGCACAAGCTCTACAGGGAAAAAAATCAACATGGAAAGACAGAGTATAAGTTTTAAATAGGGGCAATCAAATTAACCCTCTCGTGCATGATTTTTTATTCTTCCTTTAAAATATATATTTGATTCTTTAATGGACATACGTTAAAGAAAAAGTGCTGAAAAAATTATTACTCATGTATTTTTCAATATTTTGAATTTTTAAAAATAGTTGCCAAATTGCAAGAACATGCAGTAATCGCATGCATTATTTGTCGCAAAAAAACCTTGTAGAAAATTATTTAAAATAACTACTTTTTTTTAAAGATTTTTTAATGAAATTTTACATTTTAAGCATTTTTTATTTTTGTTAAAAATACATATATTTCACTAGGAAAATAAAAGGCTTCAAAAGTTCCTTTTTACTGGTATACTGGTAAACAACCTGTGGTTTTTTTTAATGAATCTTATCTAAAAATATGGTCTATATGAATACGTAAAATATAAAGTTATTAAAAGGCAACAGTAAATAAACGATAAAGAGAGAAATTTTTATTTTTTTGCCAAATGGCAACACTATGCACTAGAGGGTTAAGTACTAGCATAGCCGACTACATACTACCAGCCGAGCCATTTCGCGAAAAACCACCAAAAAAGTGAAGCTGGCTTCAAACGGAGAACCATTTCATTGGACCACGTGTGAGTCCACGTGACGCAAACCCTGCCCAGATTAGCATTGAATAAGCTGCTTTCTGTTCTGTGCACATGTTTGCACACGTGGTCATTGTTGTGGTTCAGTTTTTGCACGATTGGTCAGATTAACTTGGGCAAAGTATCAGAATCCTTTGGCGGGAGATTTCATACATTAATCTCAAATGGACAGGCCTTTAAGTACAGTGGGCCATGGTAGTAGTGTCTTAGATTTAACACCAATAGTTTCAGAACGAGAAGACCAGGGACCGAATTCAGTTCGTCCAATTGTTTCAAATACCCTTCGAAACCGGAAAATTCATTAGTAAAAAGATGGAATGCCTCATCTTCAATTAATTTTGCTTTACTGTAAATCACTAAGAGTTCAAAGCAGCCTCTAATTATTTCTAGGAAGCAATTCTTTTAACATTAATCAAGAGTTCAAAGTGACACGCTCCTTTTCACATACGATTCTAAAAGCGACATAGGTACCGGTTTAGCCTCTTGTGTGTATAAAATCAATATACACATTTATTTCTAGAAAATTACACGGGTACATGAAAACTTTATTTTTCAAGCTGAACCTTTTGTGATTAATCAAGAATTTTAAGACCAATTATATCTAGTAGAAAAACCATTTTTAATGTCATCCGGCAACCTAAAATAGCCCCCTTGCATTTCTGAATGTACCATCATTACCGAAAACACTCAAAGAACTTAAATAACTCGTTATTGTTTGCATTAAAAGCCGTTGGTACTGTAAAACTATAAAATCTGTGGAACAAACTTGATTACATATTAGATGTCTGTCGTATTATGAAAGATTCACACTCGAGCATTTGAAACTGAGAAAAAAATTTTTATATTCACAAATCCGTTATTATAATATGTATATCAATTTTGAAAATATAAAATTTTAAAATCTGGACGTGGACACTGATTCATGCTGACCTGTTTAAACAGAATGATTCAACACCAAAGGAACACCTAAATAGCATGGAATCACATAGTATTTCAGGGTCGGAAATGCAATTCTAAGTTGATAGGGCTGTTGTTAGAATGTGAATCATCGTAAACTAAAATTAACATTTAATGATCATAAGCTTTAAATCAGTCATGACATTTCTAGAAATTAAATTGTCCAATGTTTCGTAATGTAGTAATAAAACCTTTATAACATGGAACCTCGGATACTTTGAATCACGACGGACGTCCATCAGACGTCGCAGTAGCAAGAAAAATGCACTATTTCAGAACTCAAACGTGAAACAGATGATGAAAACAAAGCACGTTGGCAGAAAAGTTCGAGTAACTTCATTATCAGAAACGTCATGACTTATTTTAATCTTATAATCTTTAAATGTCAATTTGTTATTACACTGATTCAGCCCCTAACAGCCCCCTATCTCTTTAGGATTGCATTTACAATTCTGTATTACTAGGTGATTCCGAGTCGCCTAGGTGTGCCCCCAAGTAGCCTAAAAGTTTGTTTCTCTGGTTTTGAATAACCCTGTATACTGGTCTTACAGCAAGAAAATTTACAGTCTTTCATATTAAGCATGCATATTTATGTGGTCATATGCAGCGATCGTTCAGAGGATCCACATTTTTTCAGTTTTAATTTTAAAAACAAAACTTTTTCTAACCATCCCTGTGTAGTACATATTATATAAACTTTATTGAAATCCTCAAAACTAATCCATTCAGTCCTTGAAATAGTTTTATTTTTTTTATATTAATAAATAACTCTAAACTACACTTAACTAGTCCCTTTTAGACACTAAAGGATTTCTTTTCAGGTATCAAGTTAAGCTTTATTTTGTATCATCATAGGGTACAGAGAGTAATCAAAATCCTATTGCTTTTAAGAAGGAAAAAAAACATTTTTTCCCTGCATTCAAACTGAATCGTAAATTTGATTCTGCTATTTCCTGCTTTTGCGTTCTTTGAATTTGTATTGTAAAAAGATAATCCCAACGAAAATTCCTCAAAATGCGAACTCAGTGAATGAATTCTATCGATTTTGTGAGAAGCTCTTCTTATATTTTTAAAACTCTCGAAGAAAACATCGAATTTTAAAGCTCCCCTGGTGACTGTAAATTTCACTAAGACAGAGTATTTATTTCATCTTTTGGAGTATATTCAAATATCTGGATTTATAGAGAACTGTAGAAAGAGAATTGTCTTTAAGTTTAATATTTAAATGTAAATTTATTCCAGTAATTAGTGTTCTTAAGCAATTAGGATTACAAAGTGTTTGTTATTTGGGTTTCTTCTTGTTTTATACAATTTAGCATTGTACATTCGCAAAAATCTAATCTCAGAAGTAAAGTCTTAGACCTCAGATCCTACGCATAGTTCATCAGTTCTTTGGAAAATATGTATGCATTTATATCTTAATAACATTTAAATATATTCCTTTTTTAAAAATAAATTTATAAAATGAGGCTTTAAATATTCCTTTATAATTTCGTGCAAGTGGTACTGAGAATTTTCGAGGTATCAAAACTTACTACCGCTTCCCGTTTCATATTTAACTAATCTATGTAATAAAACCTTCTAAGTCATGTGACTGTTATCGAAAATTCCGGGATGACCGCTTCACTTTTTATTGTCTAGCGACAATTTTGGTACTTTATTGTTAGCCAGGCACAGGTGATAAATTGCCAAATATTTTTTTCATCGTCATCATTTTATCTATATTATAATATAGTCCAATCTATACTATAATAGTCGTCTAAAATACAAGTGACTAAATATTTTGATGAGACTTCTTATGCTGCGCTGAAATCTAGCAGTCTTCAATGACTACTTGAGTGACGCCTAAGGTGACTTCATCAAGAATGTGGCTCGCTCGATCAACAATCGAGTACCGAACTTCAGTTTGAATACAGCCCCTAAAATATGCTCGTTTTAAATTAATTAATTTCCCGGAAACTTATCTTACGAATATCAGAATTGTGTGAAAATTTGTTTTTAGGCTTGAATTGAAGAGTGCAGAGTTCATTTATGCTATCAGAATTGGATACTGCTATTGAAGAAAAAAAAACAAAGTTAGGGTTCGGTTTAATATGTAGATAGCCCCTCTAAGCAAACATTACACACATCATTTAAAAGTAGACTCTATTTCCAATCGTTCGGTACCAGTAACTTTTTTCTATAATAATTAGTTGAAGAGTTAGTAGGAGGTGTTTACTTTTATCACAGAGTACAGACAGAGCCTCAACTCGGCTTGAAAAGAACGCCCTCAGTGGATGACTTAAAAACTAAACCATCGCGTTGGCGATTTTTATCCTCGTGATTTCTTTTTAACTGTAACCATATTCTGGCTTGGCACTTCTTGCTGAATGCTGATTTGATTATCTTTGCACACGTGCTTATGCTATTTGATCTTAGATTTCCGCGCTTATATTGATTCGTAATTATTACTGTTATTGTTCTTGAATTTTCAAGTTTAAATTATTAGGTCGTTATGTTAAGAAGAGACACATGCATTGTTTGCAAGACGAATACGTCAAAGTTATATAAATATTAAAATAATTCTTTCATAAATTTCAAAACAAGAAGCAGCAAGCCGTCGCTGTATTTTTTTTTTCTTTTTTCCTATATCATTTGTCACCAAGGAAGCGATGTTTCGCCGAATTAGCAACCTCTCTTATGTTATGATCGTAGTTTCAGAGTCATCCGCTCGTATCGCTACTGTCTATGCGTAATCCCATGTTAAACAAGTTGCCATTACAGTGTATGAAAGTTGATTCTCTGTTCCGTACTCTGTGACTTTTATTTTCTACGGTTTGTACATAGATAGATAGATATCTGAAGCAAGTACCAACAGTCAAATTTCAAATGCAGTGCAAAATCTAAAATTTTAATTTAAAAAAATATTTTACAAAATGTTTTTAAAATTTTCTAGAATTAACGGTAATTTTCCGTTAAAAAACCAGTGAATTATACTGGCGTTTCGATTCACAGTATAATCACCGTAAAATCTTTTTTCTTTTTTTTTAATAATGAACTTTTACTTTTAAAGCGCAATACAAAACTTTTTTTTTTCATTTTCCTTTCTTGTACCATGAGAAATTCGAATCATCTCGATTATATTTTTATAAATATTGAAAAATAAAATTGTTACAATTGTTTTTTAATATTATCACTTACATGTACAAATCAGCTTTACTGTTAATTGAAAGTATGCCATAATATAACGTTTAATTATTGCAACAGTATTCTCAAACAATAGCAGTACATAAATAATTTTTGCTCATCTATTTTAAGAGTTAAAAA
The DNA here is from genome assembly GCA_964019185.1 of Maratus speculifer. Lineage (NCBI taxonomy): Eukaryota > Metazoa > Arthropoda > Arachnida > Araneae > Salticidae > Maratus > Maratus speculifer. Next base: position 72,787,847 of record OZ025297.1, on the reverse strand, counting down.
AATAACAGTGAAATATTCGTATTTTTATATAATCAAAAAACAGAATTGCTATACCATAAATTCTTTTTTTAAATAATCTTATGAATAATGTAGTTTTTCTCTGATAAACGAGGCTTTATAAATTTAGATACAACGCTTTTCAAAATAATATTTTTTGATCATTATTTGTGATGATACAGAATAAACTTTTCTAGCTTTTCATTTGTTCTTTTCTCTTTGTTTAACATAATATACTCATTATGTCATGGCTAAATTTGATTCTGCTTTCTCTTCGACTGCCTTTCTTCATTTCAGCGCAATTCTTTCGAAACATCACTATCTCATCGATTCATTTGTTTTTTCAAAAAATGGTCATTCTTTCCTAAGCAACGTCATGAAATAGCTAAACGAGAATATAACAGAAATTTTCTTTGAAGTTCAGAAGTTCTAAACGTATTTAATTTCTTAATATAACATAAAAAATGTAAAAAAAAAATGTTTAAATCGTGTGAATGTTTATTGATAGTACGAAAACACGGGAAATTAAACCTTATGTTGTGAAAAAAAAAATGAATTTAAGGGAGCTCGAGACACAAAAATCTTCAAATTTTCTATTAAAAAAATGATTGCGTTTAACATTTGTCTTTTCTTTTTTTAATACTTAAAATGACGTTTAAATTATGTTTCTATATCTTATTTATAAGAAAAAATATTTATTTTTTCGTTTTCATATTCTTTTTTTGTTTATTTAGAAATTCTAACTTTCAAGCAGTGATTGCCATGGAAAAGACTTCTTGTGAAAATGCGTCTTCCTAATGAGTTTTTTCATAATTTCTCGGATTCAAATTGTTATAAGTCAAGAACCGTTAAAAATAAACGCGTCAAATTTTGATCATGTATTTTTTGGTTGTTTTATTTTCATTTTTATTCAGCAAATCTGAAAAAAAAAATATTTACATTTGAAAAAAAAAAATACAATTTTTTTCAATAAAAATTACACCTTTTTTTTTACTTTAAATATTTTTAATCTTAAAAAAATAATTTTTTTTAAAATGTTGAATCAAAATTTAAATTTGCATATTTTTTTTTCATTTAAATGTGAAAAAAATCTACTTGTAGTTCTCTTTATTTACATGTAATTCTACAAATAATATTTTGAGTTATAACGATATTAAACTACCCCACTTTTTAAATACAATTTGAATTTTAAATTCTTTAAGTGAAGTTATAAGAAGTTTTTTCATATGATTTTGTTTACAAATTATATAGTTAACCATCGAAAAAAAAAATTAACTCAATCAATAAAAAATACTTTAAAATGTGTCCCGGATACCCTTAAGGTATTTTTTTTAAAAAATAGCTTGTTTATATCACTTAGCACTTCTTTATTTAATGTAGCATGCATTATCAGCATGCTAATGTTATGAACCAGTTTTCAAATATATCATGTAGATTCATACATAGCTTCTAGGAGTGGTGCTCCTATATTTAGCTTTTTTTTTTTTCTTGTAAGAAAAATCACAATTTCTGTGTTTTTACATGTAAATTGTATTAGAATCCATAAATGACTTGTTTGTCTTTTTGTTTGCTTTTCTGGTTTTAACTTACTTCAAAATATGTCAATTTTGATGTCATTAATAAGATACACGAGCTATTTCATATTTTAAAAATTCTCATTTAATTTTTCACAGGTATAGAAAAAAATGATAACTATTATCACATCTACTGACTCAGTTCAACGATTAACCTCCTCAGTCCTGAGACAAATTTTACGTTGCACTACAAAAACCAGTTTAAAATTATTGTAGAACATCTCCAAATGTGCATTATTTTATACATCGATACTTCTAACATGCACACATCTATTAAAAAAGTCTAGATGTAATTTTAACAATTCTAGAAGAAATTAAATTAATTTAAAGGGTGATTTTTAGTGCCGCCTCCAGGCGACATCAGGACTGAGGAGGTTAAACTAATCGGGGAATGTGTAGGTCTTTCACATATTAATTACAATAATTTATCTTTTGAAAAGGCCATATTGGTCTCATTTACATTTTTTTTCTAACAATTATCGAACAAAAAATCAAATATATTAACACTTATAGGAATGATCGTACGAAAAAATTCTGTAATATCGAAATGTTACAGTGAGTTTTGAAAAATGATATTTTGATTATAAGTAATGGAAAGCTAAAAATTTAAAGCTTTAATTTCAGATAAAGAATAAAAAGTGGAATTAAGTAAAACAAGAATATAAAAAATAGTTTCCGTATTTAAAAAAAAAAAAAAAAAAAAAAAAAAAAAAAAAGATACTTGCAAGTTTCGTACGCCTTTCCCCTAAGCATCATTAAGATATATTCGAGAGTATATCATATTGAATATATTGTTCACCCGCAAGAAATATCACACATCACTCAAAAACTTATTTTGTATTTTAAACTACTAACAAGTCTGTCATATTGCTACACAAAATATAGTTTCATAAGTTTAGTTACACGGAAAGTCACTTTATTACGCTATATGCCCATTTATGACCAAAGAAGATGGGTGAATTGTGGTGAGAGATAATGATACCCAACTCTCCATATTTTAAACTTTGTCTTTATTCTTAAGGATTTTATGCTTTCATGCATGTTTTTATTCCCGCATGCCGAGCTAAGTGCTGGAATTTCATCTTGTAGTAAAATTATGCGAATTTTATTTTACCTCTCCTGTCAATTTTACTCTTCTCAATATGTATCGCTTTTCTTGCGTGTGAGCGATATACTTTGCATTATTTAATGTCTATGTACTATAAAATCAATTCCCAATATAAAGTAGTATTATTCAATATATCTTTCATGCTTGCTATTAGGATATACGAAGCACATAATCAATGTATTTTTAAATAAATCCACAGCTTTTTTAAATCAAAAAACCCAACTGACAAGTAGTCATATAATAATATTAAAGTTTTTTTTTTTTTTTTTTTTTTTTTTTAAGTAAAGAACTCGCTAAATTATATAGTTCTTTTACATGACAATACCTGCATATACACAGGACGCATGCTCAGCTGGAAAACGTCTGTCAATCAACTTCAATACAGAACTTAGTTGTGCTCTCCTGGGCTACTTCTACAAATAAACAAGCATTAAATTGAAGAGATTCGTTCAGTTTATTGTTCTAATATTCCCTCTAACATGTGTAATTTTACTGCCCATATGTCACTACTCTATTGTTTAAACGCACTCAATACATGACATGCATTTACATTTTTCGAAGTCCTTGCATGCTTACCAAATGAGCGAAAAGCTAAAACAAATTATAAAAATAAATCATCTACAACAACGAATTTATTTAGTGACTCACTTTTATTTATCTGTAGCTGAGTATTGTGAAAATTTGCCATTATGATAACTCGTTACACTTTTATTGAATATTCAGTATATCGACTGTTTAAATGAAATAAAAAACAAACGTTGAATTCGCATTCGAAACTGTCTCTGACTTATTGTTTTGCATCTAATTTATTTTCAAGCGCAAGTATTCCTCTCCCTTCTAACCGTTAATCAATAATGCAATGAACCGTATTACCTTGTCTTTGAACAAATGTCGCTTAATGATTTTTGCATTAGTTACTTGGTTTTCTGTTTTCGTAATGGTAAGTTAAAAGACTCGGAAATGGTCTCGGGGTATCAGCCTTTTTAATTCGTTTGGTGCCAAAATAATGTGATGTTATTTTTGTCTGACTATTTAAAGCGTAAGAAATGTTTTGTGTGTACTTGGAAGTACTCGTTTTAGATTGTAGTACTAAGTTTATTAAACTACTAGGTTTGTTTGCTGTTAATAAATGATATCGGTTTTTCAATAAGTAAGGAAATAATGCCTCCGACAACAGGGGAAGAATAATGGCATATCAAAAATGTTCTCGTCAACTAATGTCGTGTTTAAGCGAAGCATTGATGATTTGGCAAACTTGGTTGGGTATTCTATTTATATTTATACAGATTATAACCTGAAATAATCAGTAAATTTCTCACTGGTTCTAAAAAAAATTCCGATATACAGCTCATATTCAAAATATTAGAATAATTGAGAAAAAGTAATAAGAAAAAATTATTTGTCATTTATTTATATTTTATACTAAGTAAATGCAATTAAATTTCTTATAAATTAAATCTGGAATGTTTAGATAAGATTTTAACATTTATAAAATATAAAATCAGCACAATAAATTAGGTATACAGCTTCCTTAAACACACCAGAATATTAGAATAAAATTTAGATTGGTTCAAAATATTAGAATATTTTATTTTACGCAACAATATTACCTTATGAATATGAAGTAAATGGTAGTTAATATTTTGTAGCATCCCCTTTAGCTTTCATAACAGCGTACAATCGATCGTGCATACTATATACAAGGTGTTTACAAACATTTCTATCAATATTAGCCCAAATAGACTTTATACGTGCCACCAACTCAGTTTTACTTGAAGGAGGATTTTCTTGAAGTTTTTTCTTCATTATACACCATAAGTTTTCGATGGGATTAAGATCTGGTGAATTTGGCGGCCAAGGGAGTACCTTAATGTTGCGTTGGCGGAACCAATTCTTAGTTGACACCGAAGTATGCGGGGACGCTAAATCTTGTTGAAAGATGAAATCATCTTCAAATAAATCTTCTGATGATGGAATCATGTAATATTCTAAAATTTCTTGATATATCAGAGAGTTAACCTTTTCGTAGACGATGCATAACTTTCCAGGTCCTTCTGCACTCATACAACCCCAAACCATGACACTAGCAGCAAATTTTACTGAACGTTTAAGGCATTCTTTATCAAATGCTTCTTGCTTCATTCTCCAAACTCGAATACCTTGATTACCATATGAAACACATAACATACTTTCATCACTAAATAATATATTTTTCCAATCTTCATTGCTCCATAAACGTCTTGATTTACACCAATTCAATCTTATACGCTTTTGTCTTGCAGTCATGAGAGGTTTTGTTTTCGGTACACGAGATTCAAATTTAAATTTATGGAGACGTCTTAATGTTGTCGATGTAGAAACTTCAACTCCTCCTTCTTTCCATTTTCGGTGCAAGAATCGCACACTTTTAAAACGGTTTTTCTTAACTATACGCATCAGTTTCCTGTCATCTCTAGCAGATTATTTTGGTTTTCGGCCACCATTTCGGCGATTATTTTGAAATTTTCCAATTTTTGAATATTGTGTTAGTATGTTACTAACGCTCGATTGCAAACAATGTAAATAATTCGCTATAAAACATTGATTTTTACCGTGCCGATACAAATCAACCATACGAAGTTTAGTAGATTCAGGAATATCACTCATACGGCCCATTTTAAGACGAAAAAGAAAAAAACTGCAAAAAAGAATACTGATTTTAAATAAAATAGTCTGAATTTAATCAATGATGCCACCAGTTAAGAATTGGTAATAATTAAAGGAGAATTAATGTGAAATATTCTAATATTTTGAACCACTTGAATAAATATTCTAATATTTTGACTTTTCAAAATAATTTTTTTTGCAATTAATCTTTTCAAAAATGATATTAAATTTAAGATAACAAGTAAGTTTAATCAACAATAAGTTCTTAATAAAAATATCGTTTGCATATTTTCATTAAAAGACATTAAATTACCAAATGATATTTTCAATTTCTAAAAAAAAAGGTAATTATTCTAATATTTTGAATATGAGCTGTATGATTTTATTATAATTGCAGATTTTCTGCTTTCTAACATAATAATTAATTAAAAAAATGAAATGATCCTTGGGCTCAATCTTCTTAATCCTTTGAGGGGCAAATAATTGTGTTTTTTGTATTTTTGGATTCTCACCAAAAATTTGGAAAATTTTAATTTCAAAATAAGGAAAAGCAATTTTTCAGTTCTTTTTTTACCAAAATAATGAAAGCAAAACTTAATTAAAAGTTTCTAGTGCGAAGCTTAATTACAAGTAGGTGAGATAAAATGTATTTCACCGACCCTCAAAGGATTAATTTGCATTTTCCAAAACAATGCGACTTTTTTTCCCTGAGTTTTTAACATCTTGGAAACGAGCGACCCATATACGTAAAGTGCTCAGAATCCTTGTTAATCCCCACAAGTAGAATTAATTGTAAAATTCTCCTTATTTATTCAAAGCATTTTCTAGATTTAATAACGCAAAAATTTCTGCTTTTAAAAACTGATGTCAAAACATTAAAAATTTCGTAAAAGGCTCCCGTCGGAAGAGGTTAAAATACAACTATAAGGGGAAAGGTAAGAGGTGATAACATATCAAATATTCTCATCGTATAATGTTGTGTTTAAATGAAGCGCTGATAATTTGGCAATTTCAATTCAGTATTGTATAAATGGTTACGCACATTTTAACGTCAAATAAATACTCGGTTTTTCATTAATTTTGAAAAAAATGTTGAAGAATGATCCTACATTATTTATGGATTTCCTGCTTCTGTAATGACAAGTTAGAAACTCAGAAATGATCTCTGGGCATCAACCTACTTAATTTTAATGTGCCAAAATAAAAAGACGTTATTTTTTGACTGACTATTTAAAGCAAATTAAATGCTTTTGTGTACTTGTAAGTACTCGTTTTAGATTGTAGTACTAAGCTTATTAAACAACTAAGTTTTGTGTGTTGTTTATAAATGATATCGGTTTTTTAATAAGTAAGGAAATAATGCATCTGACAACAGGGGAAGAATAATGGCATATCAAATGTTCTCATCAACTAAAGTCGTGTTCAGGAGAAACGTTGATGATTTGGCAAATATGATTGGGTATTCTATAAATATGTATACACATTTTAACCTCAAGTAAATAATGAATTTCTTGTTATTTAAAAAAATCCGATGAATGACATTACATTAGTTACAGGCTTTCTGCTTTCTGAAATAATAAATTAAAAAACTTTGAAATGTTTAAGGTATCAACCTTCTAAACTTTTGAAAAGCAAAGAATTCAGTTTTGTAATGTTGAATTTTCACCGGAAATTTGGGGAGAAAATATTTCAAAATAAAGAAAAGCGATTTATCTGACTTTTTTCACCAAAATAATAAAAGTAAAACTTAATTAAAAGTCTCAGGTACGAATCTTAATTAAAGTAGGTGAGATATGATATATCGCACCTACTCAGCTCATCGCACCTATCGCACATTTGAAATCGCTCAATGTCGATCGTTCTTTAAGGTTCAAATAGACGTAAAATACAATTGTCTTCTACTGCCAGCCTTTTTTTTTTCTTTTGTGCGTGTGTGTGTGTGCGGTTACGTGGTGCTTCTGATTCTTTACTGCTTTGAAGCATCATTCTGTAGCACGATAGATTTTTTCACTGTTGAATCTCCAGTCTTTTGTTAATAAACACAAACAGCTGAAGAATAAAAGTCACTAATTGCTCTTAAAGGATATTATTTGAAGTTAAGAAAAAACTGAATGTTAAAAAGTGTTGGAGATAAGCGATGATTTTCAAAATATTATAAATAAAAAATAAAAAATAAAAAATACTTTTCATCGTTGCGTAAATTTCTTAATTTCTTGAGTGCATGTACATTTTTGCGATACTATCAAATTTTACAATGCAATACAAAGTTTAATTACAATATTAAAATCATTGTTATCTTCAATACTAATATTTTTAAAATACGTCTTACAAATAATATTTAGTTGCTAAATAATGTAAACCTGTTTACGTTAAACAGCCCATAAACAAGTTGTAGTATATAGGATAAACATGTTTATTCTGAGTTTAAAATGTGTCTATATGCATTAGCAGAACAAGCATTTCCTCGATAACAGCATCGGAAATCGATGAAAATCTTCTTGATTTGGACCTAGATGATGCTGGGATGCCGTACTAACCCTGTTCTTTATTCTATGCGGATGTCAAAACAATGTGTTGAGATTGCTTTGAAAAGTAACTCGATAAAAGTTGGTGGAAAAAAGATTGTTCCTTATGTTACTGGAATGATACACTGTGGATATAAAAATTAAGCTCTTAAGGCTGTTCTCAAATCCAAAGGAACAATTTTTTGACACATTTCTGAATTAATCTTTTGTTCGGAAACACATGAAAATGACAGGTGTTTTTATTCTGAAACTATGTGATGGCGTATTCCAACTTTTTGGTAAAAACAGAAAATCTCTCAGATAATACCGTGAAAGCGAAAGTTTTGAATAGAATTATTGACGCGACACCACAAAAAAAAAGGGAAAAACGTGCCGTCATGTGACATGAATCGTTTATAATCCGATAAATAATTTATTTACGAAGAATAGAAGAGGTATTTCGATTCCGAATCATTTCAATAATTAGGCCTGTCAGTTTTCACGTTATTAGGCAGGGAATTTGAGAACAACCTGCCTTTTTTCGTAAAAATGTTACTTTTAATATTTTATTAAATATTGAGTTTTAATTGATTATTACAATAAACGTTGACTCTACGTTATTGGAAAGTCGCTAAGATCTATGTTTTTGTGACAACGTTTCGTAATGCATACGGCAAAAAATGACACGATTTGTATCTTGTTTTGAAGTTTGTTTTAAATAATTTTTAATGACATGATAGTAATAATCTGAATGAAATACATGTGTAATCAATGCATATACAGGTTGATACAGAACAATTTGTCAGAAATGTAAAAGCAGATAAAGAGGACCTAAATATATAGATTTCGTATAGGAATGTGACTGCAGAAATGCAACGTTGACGGCAGTAGAGAACGTTATTAAGGGTGCTAGTAACTCAGCGACCAAATTTCTTCAGGTTATGTAAGTCTACGGGCATTTGATTCATTTTGGCACCCCTGTTTTGGCACTTTTTGCTCGTGAAACAACAAAAAAAGAGAAACAACACAATTATAACCCGAACCACACTGTAAAAAAAAAATTCAAGAGGTTACTAAAATTTTTTTAGTAAATTTATATCCCACAGAAATTTTTAGTAACCATTACAAACTTTTTTTTGCAAGCGAAACAAGCATTTCTTTTGTAAACTGAACAAAAGAATTTTTTGTATAACTAACTTAAAAATTTTTAGTATGAGCCACCAAGCAAATTTTAGTAATAGCTCCAAAATTATTTTTAATAACCATTACGTGGGCTCGAAGGGCAAGAGCTTCCTTCGAGCTGCACCCAGACTTCTGGAGCGGAAAATTTTCGGCAAAACCGCAATAGATGGCAGCACCAAACATTGCTACTGCTCCGTCAGGATATTCATAATCCCTTTATTAACGAGTACTTACACTGCATACATTCGTGACGTATTTGGCAGTGGCCACTATCGAACCCGGGACCTTTTAGCCTGGAGTCCGATACTATAACCACTATGCTATCTAGGCCACATCAAGCGAGTTTTAGTAATAGCTATTAAAAATATAAAATTATTAAATCTTATTCGTTGCTAACTTTTTTCTAGTAATTCTTACAGATTTTGTTGTAACCGACTAAGATTACTAAAAATTTTTTGGTAATTACAAGGATCACTAAAGTTTTTTTAGTAGATCGACACTTTTTTTACAGTGCAGGAAACATTCAGCGACATGTAATAGCTTGTTCGAAAGCTTTTAATTTAGGGATGTGCCTTTCGAAAGTCCGGTAAAAAAATATCAAAAAATAAGGAAATGGCACCCATTTAAAATTTATATAACGCTATTCCTTTCATAATTTAACATTATAGAAATCTCACCTTTTTTTATTGCTAATTTAATTGTTGCTTTCGAATTGCCACCAACTAAAAAACAATTCAATAATTTAAAAAAGAAACGATAACACGTGTCCTTTGTTTTATAGATCAATAAAAATTCAGATTCTTCTGATAGTTTTGAACCTTTGAAATTGACGTCATTCGAAACAGAAAATGCATATTTTTCATAAACATATATCTAAACTGTAATTAAATATGTGTTAAAACAACATCGCACCTTTATTTCAGTGTTTTCGAAGTAAAACAGTTACTACAATATAGATATTTCAATTAAAAAGGGATAATTAGGAAAAAAATCTTCTATATTTATAAAAATAACTATTTGAAAATGAAGCTATGAAAATCTGTGTAGATACCTATCGTCATAAGAAAATCTACATAGATACCGAGAAACTGCAGTGGGACTACCATCTGGGAGGGGGCGGTTCTGTCGCCAAATGTCGCCAAGTTTTTCGCCAACTTTGCAATATATCGCCAAATTTGGCGTCCAAAATTACTTGCCAAAATTAAAGACAACTTGGCGTCATTTCAAGTATTTCGCCAAACTAATATGCCTACTAATAATTTTAAACTAATACTAATAATAGTTTAGATTTGTAGTTGAAGGTGATAGATAAAGTTCCTGAAAGGATCTGAAAAAGCTATGAAATCATTCAAAAAACTGGTGGAACCAGAGAGAAAAGTAGAGCTCGATTTAAAAAAAAAATCTTACAGTAAAATTTGGGAAATATTTTCAATGTGCGTGCAAAAGAAAGGGAATCAGATGATCTGTAAAGCTTATGAAATAACCCAAATTTTTGTTAGCTGAAAATGAGGACTGAGCTTTACTGGTGCTTTAAAATCAATCAGGGAAAAAGAGGCATTTTTAACTTTTTCCGTATTTCAATTATCCATAACCAGTTTAAAAATTAGGGTTCATAACTATATGTTACAGGCTGATGTAATGAAGTATGAGAACGGTTCGTTCTGTACAAAGTGTGAACACAATTCCATGCCAGCTGTTTTGATAACTGGAAGATCAAAGCTCCAAGTAAACTCAAAACCTTGAATAGATACGATTCAATCATATACTAAATATTTGTGTTCAAACATACTTATCTACATCAATTCCTCAACAACTTGATTATATTAATGTTATACTTTAATTATCACATCATGGTTTATATTTGTTTAGCATTGTGGGGCTTAACCGATTTGAGACAACATAACAATATATTCTATTGACTACTTTCCTCAGTAATCATTTTGAGTGGATAATAGTATAATTCTGAATATAAGGCACCAGTAAAGCTCAGTCCTCATTTTCAGCTAACAAAAATTTGGGTTATATCATGAACTTTACAGATCATCTGATTCCCTTTCTTTTGCACGCACATTGAAAATATTTCCCAAATTTTACTGTAAGATTTTTTTTAATCAATCTCTACTTTTATATCTGGTTCCACCAGTTTTTTGTATGATACAGAAAGAAGCAGGCAGAATCCTACTTGAAAATTGTTTTTAAGCAAATCCGTTGAGCAGCCAATTCATTCCTTTGTGCAGCTTTATGCATAATGAAAATGGCTTGTTTTTATTTCCCAACTTCGTATATGAAATGCATGTCGGCAATTCCATATTAGTGTAATAATGCATGTTTTTCGAAATCAATGCAGGGAATGATGTTTCAAGGAAGCGAAGCGCTTTTATTCGCCACAGTCTTTTGAATGTTTGCTAGAATTTAAAATTCTTAAATATGAACACATTTAAAGATATTGAAATTTTTGTTGATTATTGTGTGCAGCACTAAGGGTTTGTTTCCTTTTATCGAAATTTTTACTAGCATTTACAGATGAAATTTTAAGTTTTTATTTCCCAACATCCTTCTCTTGGGTAAAACCGGATATCCTACATGAGTTCAAAAAGCACTTGGGAAAATAAGAATTGAAGAGTCTATAAACAGAGCTTGATAAAAATACAATCGATTTTTTATGGACAAGAGTATTTTTTATTTTAAAAAACTTATAAAAGTTTTGAATTTCTATAATTTTTCAAATTGTCAGGAAAACAATTATTATTTTGCATTTAAATATACAAATATTGTTCTTATATTCAAAAAATACTTTAGTTCATCTATTAAATTTATATAATAAGCATATGGTCCATTTTAAAAGAAAATCTAAACTTTTCATTTCCCGTAAGATTAATATGTTCATGATTTCACTCCACCGGTAAAGTAAAGATTGGAAGATTTGAATAAATCTACATAATTAATGAGAATGTTTCTCTAGAAAATTTTTTCAAACGTTATACTATTAAAATTTTAAATATACTGGAAGATTTGTCTCTTTTTAAATAATGATTTATTCGTAAATATTATTATTTTAACTTTTTAAAAATCTGGCAACAGTAAAAAAACAATCTGCTTTTTAACCAGTAAACAAAATCCTTTTTCAGTTAATGAAATATTAATAAAAGTATCGAAAACTTTTTTATATACAAATTAAAAAATACATTCAATACTGCACTCCAAAATCTAGTCTGAAAGTATATTCCTACAAGAGACGATGGAAATAATATTCATAAATTTTTATTCTGTTAAATCTATGTAAACGAACTATATTACTCGATTTTAATATAAAATATCGCTTAAAATATTTTTTCCATTTTAAAAAATCCAGCTTCAAGTTCTTTATCATACAATTCTTTATTAAATACCAATTTTCATGCTTTTTTGCACAACATTTTTTTGCAAAATATTCTGAGGAACTGCAAAGGTCACAATAAATTTTATTGTAGCGACAGTATCAGCATTAGTTACTTTTTTTAAATAGAGAGACTATAGTACAAATTCTGAATGTATATTTATGTTACTGTAAAAAAAACAGATTTCATATAAAGTGATGCTAAATTTTAAAACCTGCCTTCAAACTATTTTCTTAACGTTACTTAATTTTTACGTTGCAGAAACCTATCTACTAAACTTTCGTTGGTTAGATTTTATCTTCGTCTGAAAATGTATTATCCAATTAACAAAGTAAATATTTTTAAGTTACCATTATTTAAAATCAATTAATCGTTCTTTAATTTGAAAATGGCTTTGAACGTGTAATAATGTTTTTTTCGAATTTCAAAACATACGTGGGTAATTCTTCCAAACTTTTGTTTAAGAAAAATATTTATTTTATGTTACTAGAACATTCTGGTGAAAATTTTAAAATTAGATACTTAATTCTCGCTTTGCTTTATAAATTTGGAATTGTGGAATTAGTTTTTACACGTTTATTTTTTTTACATAAAAGATAAAATGAATATTAGATATAGTACTTTGCACTATTTTTCCATAACTTATTAATTTGTTCATAAATTTTCTTTTCTTTCCGATTGACGAAATCTTTTTTGATAGGGTTCAAGTCGTTGCATGTCACTGAATTTATTTATTTTTATTTTTCCGCATTGCTGTTTTTAATTTTTGGAATATTTTTTTTTTTAACATCAAAGGGAAAATAATCTTTCAGACGATTTTTCTATAACTGTTTAAAAACTAAAGAAAAATATTTCCAATTTATTTTTATTTTTCAAACAGAAAAAATAATAAAATTTACAATAAAAATAATTTACAAAAAATAATAAAATAACGAAAAATTATAATTTTTTTTCACATAATTCATCAATTCAAGCTTTTACACATATAAGCTATGATTAAAAAAAAAATAAAACTTATAAAAAAACGGGAGTATGTTTATGTAATATTCTGACAAACTCTGGCAAACTACAAACACAAAATTTACTTCTATTTTTTACTCAATATTTTCGTTTTTTTATCTGCTCTACTTTTTGCTATGACAAACGATGGAATTTGCACTTGAAGTAGCCCCTCCACCCTCCCCATTATAATTCCTTTTTGATTTCTATCTACAATCATTGTTTATTTTTTGGATCATTTTCTCATTGGTACAATCAGAATTAGCCCCTACTTTATTCCATAACCAATCTTTCATTCATGCCACATTTTAAAAATAACTAATCTCAATTTAAGTGTATTTTACTTTAAAGGCTAGAATTTATTGACAGTAACAGTATTATATGTCAGACTTGTAGTAATAATGTGTAATTGTATTCCATTGCAATCGATAACATAAACTGGACTGTTGCCACGTAATCGTAATCGCAATGCTTGTTTTTTATCAATTGTCAAGTAAACCAAATGAAAATATATTTTTCAAGTTATAATTAAAATCTAATAGTAATCCTGCCGTAATGTAATTGCATCAAAATTGCAGTAATTTGTATCAAAAAGTATATAAACATATAGTTTCAATCTGAAGTAAAATTAGAAATAATAAATCTTGTAATGCCTGAGTAGCATACATTTGAGTATTAAAATACGTTGAAATAAAAAAAAGCCTTATATGTGTGATTCTGAAGTTTTGGAAATATTCTACTTTATATATGACTGAAACGCAATTGCATTGGGAAACATTATAGATTTTAACTTTATTGTGAAATTTGTTAGCATCGAAGCATAATTTGCTCAAAGATTTTGATTTGATCTTGAATCGGAAACAATTTAATTAATTATGGTTTTCAAATTTTCGTTCTTGACAATTTCCCTTTACGCTTTTCGTCGATATGCATAAAGACTTTGACAGAACAAAAAGTAATTAACGCTAAAAACGCTATTACCGGAAACCAATCAATCCAATTTTAAACTAATGCAAAGATCGAATCTTTTCTGATTGAATTCCTCCGACGTCATGTTTGCTCGAAGCATTCAAAGCTACTAATTAAAGTTTGAGGAAATCAGGCCGGAAAAATTTCATTGCCGCTCAAATGCTTTTTAAATTACTGATATAAATTTATATTGATTTCTTTGTTCAATAAATAGAAATATATCAATGTGACATTTATTAATATTTTAAACACTTCATACGTATAATATACAATCTAATAATTCTTGATAAAACGTAACAGTAACAATGAGGAACAAACTATTTTAAAAGTAATTTCATTATCAGTAAATCAGACTTCCACTGAATGTTATTTTTTTTATCCTTTCCAATACAATTAATAAGTGTTTATAAATTTGGTTTGTCTTTCTGTCTTTCTGTCGTTAGCTCGCATAAATGTACTCGAATTTTCATGAAATTGATATATGTTAGTGAGTTTTACCTAGACATGTTCGGTTTTGAATAAAAAGTGTGTAGCCTTAATAGTCTATTTACAGAGGAACTTTAAAAAATTCCTTTACATTATGATAAAAGGGAGAAAATCGTTTGCAGTATATTTTAATAACATAACACTATTTAAAAATTGTAATAACTATAAATGATTGAATTTCACGACAAAATTCACAACACAATTATTAATATAGAATATGGCATTTATAATCATTATCATTCATTTACAAGGACACACAAAAGAAATCTGTTACTTATAATTTGTCTTTAAGTGATAATTGTCGGAATGCGTTTTCAATTTCGGTATGCACTTTTAAAGTTAACTACTATTTGCATGTTGTTCTCTGTATATAAATACTATATCTCGTATACGGGCTTCAAAAATGAATTTACGTGTTATTCTTCTATTCTATTCTTCTATTCTTCTTTTAAAATTGATTACGAAGCATTGTAAAACATATAAAAAATATGTATGAAGATAGCGTAAAATCGCCCCTTTAACTCTGGCGTTAAAAACACTAAAAATGAGTTAAGTAAATACATAACTCAAAATTATAACATATTTTTTTTCCAATTCTTATACCCTACTTCAATGTAAAGTCTTATTAATACGCTATTCAAACATCGCATAAAATAACTAGATATCAATTTGTTTTGTCTTAAGAATAAACCTGAGCTATTCCGGTCACTAAATATTACGAATCTATTGAAATGATTACACTTCCCCATATATATTGCAAATAAAACCGACACTGCACAACATAACGGATAAAATAATCGTGATAAATGTATCTATCAATCATTGCCTGATACGGCATATTTACGGAAGTTTCATTGAAAAAGAGAACATTATCGTCCGGATGTATTTACTCCTGGAAGCAAATAACTTTGTTAAATGAAGCTGATTTTATGGTTGATCGTAAATGTCTATTACAATGCATGGCTTTCTGACCCTTTCAATTGCACACAGCTTAAATCTTTTATGAAAAAATGTAGTATGCAAGTTTTGTTTCTGTTAAGCATGACAGCAGTCATATATGTTGGATGTTTTGGAAATGGTATAAAAAAGAAAACGCTCTTAAAAAAAGGATCTAAATAACATAAAAAGTTTCCATTTACAAATTAAAAAGCATTTTGATATTGCATTTTTTATGTCAGTGAAAAACTGGTCGAAAGTTGCCTAGCTCAAAACTTTTTTCTGTTTCATATATCGTCGGTGTCATGGCTAACTATACAATAGGAAAAGTACAGTAGGCTATTTTTTTAATTCAGGTTTCTTGATTGGAAGCACTCTTTTTGAGATAGTAAAATGTCCCTTATTTAATGGTATTTAATGAGATATTAATTAAGGCAAAAACAAAGGGAATTTTGGCATTTAGTAAAAGTGGTGCCGATCAAGAAACCTGAATTAAAAAATGCAGCTCACTGGCAACACTGTTGTACTCGATAGATAAATATGGTACCAATGTTATTCTAATATCTCAAGTTTCATTGTCACAGTGCCAAAGTTAAATGACAATCTTTGTCCAACGACAAAAATATTCAGATCTTATTTTAATAGTAAATAGTACTTCGGATACAGTATAATATTTGAAATCTTTTGCGTATCCTTGTAAGTATTATCTGCTTTCTATTATACAGGAAGTAACTTAGAGTAAACTTCAGAAAAGTAAATGAATTTTATATATTGGGAAAAGTTGAATATATTTCTCCTTACACCATTATGTATTAGAATACTGTGGCCCTGTAAATTAATAACAAGTATTCTTTGCACCGTATATTGTGGAAAAAGTATACTTTACTATACTTAATTGATGCATATCAATTTACAGTATACTCGAAAGAGTGTTACTTCATTAAAATGAACTTGAAACTATTTTCCCCATTGACTATAATGCAATGGAATATTTTTGAATGTCCCAGTAATTAAATTATACGTCCGTTTTTCATGAAATTCGAATTGAATTTATTGATTTGTTGTGTAGTTTTTGAGCGCACTATATGCAAATGGACGTACGGATACACAGACAGTCGGAAGGATCGGACGACGACTATAGATGCTATGTAAATGTATTTACTTATTTACGAACGCACCGAAATAGGAATATATAAGCATCGCATGTTTCGAACAAATCTTTGAGTTTCGACGCCAACCTTCTTAGATGTATGCAACGAAAATACCCAAACTAAAGAGCATAAAAACGGCAATTGCCGTGCAGTAGAAACTCGACTATAGCCCACTGACAGTCTTGCAAAAGGGCAAAATTGTAATGTTGTTTTCTCTGCATTGTGTTTTAAATGCTAAAAAAAAAGATGATTCTTTCAAAATTATATAAAAAACTTGAAAGCGAATATGAATGTTATCCTTGAAAGCTTTAATTATTGCTCAATGAATTAAAAATCTATTAAATGAATACAATTATAGTATTTTAATTATTGCTTGTATTGCAGTGGAATCTGTAGCTTAGTGAACGTGTTAACACGGACTGGTCAGTGAAGGGTATAGTAAGGATGTATTTATGTAAAAGACTAAAAGAATATGATGCTTGATAAAATTCCGTTCGTAAGATTTCCTGATATAGCTACCATCAAAATCCTAAAATTTGCAGCTTAGCAACATCATCTTTTATATGATTTTCACAAATCGGCACCAATTAAGGTCTAACAAAATGTAAAGTTTCATGAAATTCCGTGCATAAATTCTTGCGATATGGCCGTCACTATCATCATGACAATCCTGAAAGGTGAAAAATAACAGCGCCATCTTTTTTACGATTAACACCAAAACTTAATCAGCAACATCATGCGTCAACGTCTAATTCAATCTGAAGTTTAATGAAAATCCATGCAATAGTTCTTGAGATAGAGCTATTGCGGTAATCGTGAAAAATGCAGCAAAGCAATGACACCTGTTTGGAGATTTGCACTAAAACATGACCAAAAACAATTTATGTTATAGTCGAAATTAATTAGCAGTTTGATCAAATTACGTGAATAAATTCATTAAATAGAGCGTCCGCAAATTTTTTATCACGTATAAATACACAAATTCACAAACAGACATTACCTAGAAATGGTCAAATCGTGTTCAGGACCTTCTAAAATCTTAAATCAGCCGAAAACGTCGAATTTTTTCTGGACTTCAATACTTTCCTCTTGTAAAGATGAAAGAAAGTAAAACAAAATCCTAGTATCCTAAATAACAGCCCGGATCCCAAATCTCTACAACTGATAGTTTCCTTAAAAGTAAAGTTTGATGTGAGAATATACAGGGTGTTTCGCTACCAGACCGACAAACTTTGAGGGATGATAGTAGACATGAAAACAAACATTATTAAATAGGGAACCATGGGGCGCAAACGTCTTCTATAGGAGGTAGAGGCCATTAAAGTTTGAGGTCCAAAATTTCAAACGATGATAAAAAACGGAAAAAAAGGGTCGATTCGTTTGCGGTTTTCACTAAAACATTCTTTATATCACGTTTTTCTTAGAAAAAAATTTCAAAGGATATGTTCAAAAATTGTCGATAGAGGGCGCTTTAGACTTTAGAGTAACGAACAGTTACTTTTTACCGCTATTTTGTGTATGGGGTTGAAATTATTCTGAAGTTTAGACTTTAACTTAAATATTAAGCCCAAAATCGGAAACATTGGGATTAGGTAACTAGCGAAAATTAAACTGTGAATAGAGGGGGAAATTTTAAACGCTCATAAATATTGGGCAAACAAATCGATTTTGTTGCAGTTTGCGTGTAAGTCATTCCCTTGGTAATTATTTTATTCAAAATGACGTACAGCTTTGGTGCCCTCATATTTTGATAGAGGGCGCTTCCGACACATCTCTGACATTTCAGTGGCATTACTCCTGTGTGTTTTACTACCAGACCATCATACTTCCAGGAAGTGTTAGGGATACAAAGACGACTTGGAATCACATAGGAATGTAACGTTGGAAATGCATTTTTTGCAAGTTACGGTTAAAGGAAACAGAGAAAAAAGTAACAGAACCAGCAGAGAAAGAACTACACGTTATAGTGACAGAAAACAGTTTATTTAATGGTTTTACGAGAAAAGGTGTTCAAAATTACAACCAGAAGTAGTCCGGTATGCTTGACAGCGGCGTCACGTGGAATTCCTCACGCTTTGAAAGTTTCCTAGCATCTCTGATAGTTTTCTAGCAACTACAGAAATACCAGCTGCAAGGTCGTCAACTGATGGTACGGGAGTCTCATACACCCGATTTTCTATTTGACCCCAGCAAAAGAAGTCCATACATGATAGATCCGGCGATCTGGCAGGCCAATGAACCGGGCTACCACGACCTATCCACCACTGCCCATATGTTACTTTGAACTGTCGGTAAACATCATTGGTAAAATGTGGATGAGCCCTATCGTGCTGTTCATCGTTCAAATACTTCATTTTGCTACCTTAGGAACCGAATCGCGAATGATCACTTTAAAGTGATCTTTGCGCAGGCACATTACCGTTTAGCGCCATCTACCGTCGCTATCAAACTTGCCGGACTACTTCTGGTCGTAATTTCAAACACCTTTTCTAGTAAAACCTTTAAATAAACTGGTTTCTGTGACTTTAACGTGTCGCTCTTCTCGCACTAACGTGTCTCTCTGTTTCTGTTACTTTTTTCTCTGCTTCCTTTAACCGTAACATGCAAAAAATGCATTTCCAAAGTTACATTTCTATGTGATTCCAAGTCATCTTTGTACCCCTAACACTATCTGGAAGTATGATGGTCTGGTAGTAAAACACCCAGGAGTAATGCCTTTGAAATGTCAGAGATGTGTCAGAAGCGCCCTCTATCAAAAAATGAGGCACCAAAGCTGTACATCATTTTGAATAAAATAATTACCAAGTTAATGACTTACACGCAAACTGCAACAAAATCGATTTATTTGCCCAATATTTATGAGCGTTTAAAATTCCCCCCTCTATTCACAGTTTAATTTTCGCTAGTTACCCGATCCCAATGTTTCCGATTTTGGGCTTAAAATTTAAGTTAAAGTCTAAACTTTAGAATAATTTCAACCCCATGCACAAAATAACGGTAAAAAGTAGTTGTTCGTTACTCTAAAGTCTAAAGGGCCCTCTATCGACAATTTTTGGACGTAACCTTTAAAAAAATTTTCTAAAAAAATCGTGATATAAAGAATCATTTTAGTAAAAACCGCAAACGAATCGATCCTTTTTTCCGTTTTTTACCATCTTTTGAAATTTCGGACTTTAATTTTTAATGGCCCCTAACTCCTATAAAAGACGTTTGCGCCCCATGGTTTCCTATTTAATAATGTTTGTCTTCGTGTCTACTATTATCCCTCAAAGTTTGTCGGTCTGGTAGCGAAACACCCTGTATTTATGTGTACATCCAGTATATTAACAGTAAAATGTTTTACTTTCACTCATTTTGTGGATAACAACATCACAGCAGCTTTATTTTTTGTATCAAATGTGCATGAAAGGTTTTTTTTACACCATTCCTTTTAAAATTAAACAATGAAGAATGTATTTAAAATTTACTTTAAACTATCACATGTAGAACTTTTATCTTCGTGAAAATCAGCAACAAGGGGAAAATATTTCCTTTCAACATCTTATTTCTTTGAAATACAAAAGAAGACATTTCGATGGGCACGTCTATCGATTTAGATACTGACAGAAGGAAACGAAATTCGTTAGCACGTAAATAAAGTTTTAAAATATCTTTCGTTAATAATGTAGTTGAGATTACATATCAGCTTGACGTTTTCATTATAGAGTTTTGATGTAAATGGTGCATTTAATGCTAGCATAGCGCATTGAGATTTCATTTTTGAACAAAATATCTCATTTACTTTTTAAAGTATCTGATAAGTGCGATTTTTACTTTCACTTATTAACAGACGTTAAGGAATATTTTTTAAAACGGGTTTTCTTAATAGAGTTGAGATTACGTGGTTTTTATAATAATGTTTATGTATGAAAAGAACATTAAATGATATACTTGAAATGTAAAACAAAATCGATTGAAATGCATTCATGAACATTTTGAACTGGAGAAAGAAAAGAAATTTGAATGTGAAAAATGTGAAAAAAAAATTCAAATTGAGTCACGATTGCACATTTATTACAGTATAATTAAACACATTTTGAAATAAATTGATTTTCAAAAGTAGCATCAGTTTAAAAGAGCTAGAATTTAATTAGTATATATATATATGAGAGTGTCAAAAAACGACGGTTGAATTTCAAAAAATAATTAAAGGAAAGCGAAAAGCGTTAGTAATGCACCGTTTACTGCATTCTACTTTTAAAAATACACTAAATTTTCAATTATACATAGTTTGAAATTTAGTTTTAAAGTTCGCCAACACCTGGAGCTGCAGTAAATCTGCTAGTGAAGTAGTCAGACATAGATTCTGTACCTCGTCATCCCCCATAACGTATCTTATTAAAAAATTACACTTTGCTATACAAAAACTCTTTATTTTTTGGAAAAACGAATATTAATTGTATGAAAGTTTCACTAACTGAACTATAATTATTCTTCAACACAAGGCGGAGTTTCTAGAGGAAGTTTAACTTACAAAGAACCGTAAAGGAATTCAATTACGGTTGAAAATTTTTAACGGAATGGAAGCGTTAATGAGAATCCTGCTTTAAAAGTTAGCCACGTATAACATTTACAGGTGGCGAATGTTAAACTGATTTAACAGATGATCTAAGATTTCTGTTCTACGAATTGTAGTGTTCCGAGGAGGGAAAGGAGGTAGGGGGGGGGGGGACATCAAAGAAATTGAGTGCCACCA
Organism: Maratus speculifer; assembly: GCA_964019185.1. NCBI lineage: Eukaryota > Metazoa > Arthropoda > Arachnida > Araneae > Salticidae > Maratus > Maratus speculifer. The sequence goes on along the minus strand of OZ025297.1, from coordinate 72,766,183 downwards.
AAGTTCGAAAACGAAAGTCTATTGAAAAAAAAAATTCTACTGCATGTGAGCTCATTGTGGTTTGACGTACAGACTTTTTTATTTTTCCAACTTAGAAACGTCATCTATTCGAATTTTGTAACTAAATTTCGAATACAATGTGACTGTAAACTAACTGTCTCCCAAGTAGAATGCATCAAATAAAGCATTTCAGCCACTTTCCGCTTTCAAATTCAGACGTCATTTTGAGATACTCTGTTTATGTATGTATAAATATATACATACGTGGGAGATTCAATAACTGTTGTCCCTTATGTATATAAATTATATGTACTGAGATGGTTGATGTGGAATATCGAAGTCTAATGTTTTAGATACCTATATATTCAATTTCAGAACGTTGCTGCTATATTAACATATTTTTGAGGGAAAGGTGAAATTTTAAAGACCTGTTTTAACGGGTTTTTTTGTATGGGGGAGGGGAAGGCGAAAGGCTGGTTTGGAGCTTATGGGGCTAGGTTTGAAACAGTTGATAAGACGTGACTACATCACTATGATTCCGAGTCCAAACGACAATAGTCACATATAATCCATTGTCGCAAATCTAGAACCATAAGCCCTAAACCAGACTATCATTCCATCACACTCTCCCTTTTACCTCTCCCCCCAAAATATGTTCGTATAGCAGCTATGGTTTTGAAATTGAGCATAAAGGTATCTAAGATATTAGACTTCAATATTCCACATCAAGGATCGTAGTACCAATATTTTACATACGTTAGGGACAATAATTGCCGAAACTTCAGTGAAGGCTTACTTTGGAGAAACGAAATTTTTTGGTTTCTGTCCGTCTGTCAGTCAGTCTGTCAATCAGTCTGTCTGTTCCGCGATAACTAACGCAAAAAACATCCGATTGGCTTGAAATTAAGTGGGTATGTTAGTGAGGCACTGGGATTAAGCTGTATAGTTTTTTTACTAGATTTGATTCATTCGTTCGGAAAATATAGAATATTTTATTTTGCGCAATAATGCTTTTCTATGGCAAATTAAATGATTTTCAATTTTTTTTTCCTTGAGAGAAATTGACACATTTCATTAATGGAATTCAATGATAAATGGATACTGAAATTTACCAGTTAAATTATTCGTATTGTTTTGAAATTTTGTCTATGCATTTGTCAGATTTTTAAAGTTATTATTGTAAATTTTGGAGATTTTTTATAAATAAACTTCAGTGAAGGCTTACTTTGGAGAAACGAAATTTTTTGGTTTCTGTCCGTCTGTCAGTCAGTCTGTCAATCAGTCTGTCAATCAGTCTGTCTGTTCCGCGATAACTAACGCAAAAAACATCCGATTGGCTTGAAATTAAGTGGGTATGTTAGTGAGGCACTGGGATTAAGCTGTATAGTTTTTTTATTAGATTTGATTCATTCGTTCGGAAAATATAGAATATTTTATTTTGCGCAATAATGCTTTTCTATGGCAAATTAAATGATTTTCAATTTTTTTTCCTTGAGAGAAATTGACACATTTCATTAATGGAATTCAATGATAAATGGAAACTGAAATTTACCAGTTAAATTATTCGTATTGTTTTAAAATTTTGTCTATGCATTTGTCAGATTTTTAAAGTTATTATTGTAAATTTTGGAGATTTTTTATAAATGTGTTCCAATAATATAAACTAATTTGGTTTCGAGATTTACTTATTTAAAATGTATTTATTCCATTTTCTTTATTTTCTCTTAATGGTTGCTAAGCAACCATTTATCCTAATCCTTATTATATTTTAATGCTATAAATTTGAAAGCGTGTACGAAAATTTATATGAAGTCAACATCAAAACTTATGAATTAATTAATGTCTTTTTATCTTTGAAGATAAATAAAACATAGCTCAGAAAAGAATATGGGCTATGTTTTATTAATTTTATTCAAATATTTTCCTTGATAATTCAAAATTTCTTTCTTTTTCATACAGAATCAAGAGTGATTTTTAAGATAAAATTTAACCAATTTCCTTTATCGTTGCCAAAAAAAAAAAAAAAAAAAAAAAAAAAAAAAAAAAATCTGGAATAATTTTTCAACGGCCATAAGTTTCAATTGAGCAATTTCCATTCGAAAAATTAAACTAAGAAAAAATAAATATGACGTCAAAATTAAAATAAAAACAAAAATAGTACTTTGTTAAATATTAAACACGGAAATTTGTTTCGTTAATAAGATTTTTTCTGACAAAAATGGGGGCATAATTAGAAGTAAAAGAAATAAAAAATAATTATATTTTTAACAAATATTTCAATTGGTAAAATTTGACGTCATAATTGAACAAAAACAGATATTTTATAGAAGTCATTAAAAATACAAGAAACATGAATATCAATAACTCATGAAAAATAACGTCATTGCCGAAACTTCAGTGAAGGCTTACTTTGAAGACACGAAATTTATTGTTTTTCATCTGTTAGTCTATTCTTCTGTATGTTTGTCTGTCTCGCTATAACTGCTACAAAATGCAATCAAAACATTTTTTTTTCGGAAACAAAATTGTAAAACTCTAGATTACTGAGTTTACACTTACAAAAGTTCCTGATACATCAGATTTAGGTGTTTGTGGTTGGCAGGTATGTAGAAGTATGAGGATAATGAAAAATATTTGTCCAAACTGTTACTTATCCTTATAAATCAAATTGTATAAGGAAATGTAAGATATACAATAACCATTAGCACAATTATTAGAAAGTGGCAAATTTAAATTAAGTGAGGCTGCGGGGGTTCAGGGGGTTTCCGCCCGCCTGAAGAAATCTACTATGTTATAATAAAAAAACAAAAATAATAGATCATGAAAATTTCAGAATATCCTAACATAACTAAATTTTTAATTTACCGCTTTTGAAGGCTGAAAACTTCTAATTCTTATTTTATTCTTATAAATAATTAAGTACTATGAAAATTTTAAAGTTTCCAAGAAGTTGAAATTACCCAAAGTGTGTTTAAAAATATATATGTATGTGCAAAGCTGACGTTGAGGCTCCCGATCTGCAGATTTTCTAGTTATTGAACTATCCTTGTATGTAGTATATGATTTAACTTAGAGTAGTTTGAAGTATATAAATTTTGTGAATTTAAAATAAAAGTACAGCAAGATATAAAAGTGTACAAATTTATTTGGACATGTGGACAAAACGAATGAGCGTTCGATTTTATACATATTTTTTTAATTTCTTAAAAGTACTGTAGCGTAAGTGCCTAACTACTGAATGTAGTCAATAGTCGAGTGGGTTTTGAGTTTTTGTGTGATCTTGATGTTCTGAACGTTAATGTTTGCGTGTGAATGGGCGATCTGTTCTGTTATCCCTTTAAATTTCACACAGTATGTCTGCATCTCAGGAATCCTGGTTTTTACATTATTTTCTGCAAGGATATAAAAATTAACTATCTGTGGTCGGCTAGCTGCTATATATATAGACTGTGGCTGTAGTCAGATCAAATGATTTTTGACGTATATATGAGCCTGAATGAAATATAAACAACATTTGAGCATCACTGGGCCTTTCCACTTTATGTGTACTCACATGCATTTTATTGCAACTGTTTTTGGAATAGAATTTTATTTTCATCTGAGATTTTGCTTGCATGAGAAGAACTTACAAGTTGATATTTCATATTGCAGATTATTGGAATGTACAGGGTTCCTTTGATAGTGATATTGCAGTATTTTGAAGTTACATTTTACAGTGCTAACTAAACTGTTTCTAGTGCCATTTTCATAGTAAATTAGGTTTTCCTTAGTGTTCGACAAACAATCAGCGTAGCCGTTTTGTTTTAAGTAAACGTTGGTATTTAGTTATATTTTTGCGAAGCATCCTTCCGCTCATTTTTAACACTTTGAGTTTAATTTTAATCATCTCTATGTTTAAACTACCCACTGTACTTCCTCTGTTATTTCTGAATAAGCTTTTGCGGTTGCTAACTTGTGTCATGAATACTTTTCAAACTGATGAGCCCAAAGTGTTAAACAAAGTGCAGAATAAATTGTTTTTTATCTTTCGACCGCGTAAAAAAATATATTAAACAAATACATTTAAATGAAAATTCAGTCTTAATAGCATTTAGGAGTCTAACCACAGATGTAGTGAGAAACTTAAGTATTTTAGAGAATAACTCAAATTAAGGTCATTATATTGCCTGTAGAGTTAAAGGACACAATTAAGTGTGAATTTAAGTATCCTCTAACCAAATTTTGAAAGAAAAATTCCAATAATACTTTTATAGAAACTCAAAGAAAAAAATAAGTGTAAGTTTAAGGCTCTGGCCAAATATTACTAAGAAAAATCACAGTAATACTTTTCTAGAAATTCAAAGAAAAAAATTACATTTCAAGTATTTATAAATCCTTTGCAACTAATTTGAACACTGTTTCTTTTTTTGTAAAAATAAGGTCAAAGTTGCGTTTAATTTAAAGGTCTTGATTATAATGTTTAGTATAGAAAGTATATTAAATGCTGGAATAGTAAGTCCTACAAAATAATGTGGTGTAAAAGAAAGAATATGTATTTCTTAATTTAGGAAATTGTAATATAACTACAAAGGAAAATATACAAAGACACTTTCCAAGTTATTCATAACTCCGAAAAAAATTTCTTTGTCTTCAGAAAGCTTAAAAATGATATATTTTCAATATTTAAAAAAGCATTCGTAAAAACAAAGTTCCTTTATTGGCTACTCGTTTTAATAAAGCTTCCAAGTAGTTTTTATAGTGTATTAATCGGTTTTCTTAACTTCAAATATAGGTTTTGTATATTACAAACTCTCAAGTATGCATTTTCCTGTTCAATGAGTATATTTTAAAGGCAAAATCATAAATTTATAGCATACTTTTTTAGGTGCGTTCGTAATTATATACATAGAAGCATTTCTATTTATCATCTGGTTCGTCCGTCCGCATATAACAGAGTAAAATCTGCCCAAAACAAATAGTTTGAAATTTTAAATGTGTAATTTTTAGATAATTTTGTAGAGTCATTTCAAATTTTATGACTATCGGATGTGTAATTTAATTACAAGAACTGTCAAATTTTACCGTTACATTATGGGAAATTAACCGTTACATAATACTAAAAAATTGTTTCAAATACATTTTAATGATGTTACACGCTTTTAAACATAATAAATTTAATATGAATCTTGGAAGTATATCCTAAAATATATATTATTTACAGTCTGTGCTCCAAATAACATTTTTTATTTAAATATAGGGCCACACGAAAGTATTCCCTTACATAATGGAATCGAAGGAAACATTGTTTCGGCATTTTTTAATTACATTATAATTTTACATTTCATTAAATTAAGATATGTTGCTGAGTTTTATTACAGGTTACAAGCAACTTCCTGTATAAGATAAAGTAGATAGTATTTACAGGGACACGCAAAGGATTTCACATACTATACTGTATCCAAAATAGTGTACACTTTTAAAACGAAAGAGCTGATTTGGCTTCTCATGAAAGAGCTGTAATTATTTCGATCATAAAAGAGTTGTTTTTCAAACGATTAAATCTTCTTGATCTAAATTGATTATTTAAATAGCTCAACTTCATTTAAATTGGTTAAAACTCGAGTTATTTCAACTCTTTTTTGTGAAGCTGCCTTTAAACATTGAGATGAGTGGATTTCAGCTCAACTTGAGCTATTTTGTGGCTGACTTTTTAAGAAAGTATATTATTACACCAGATCACAATGTTTTTAAAAGTTCATTTTAGTGCAAACGCACCTCATTTCCTATGTTTGATGTGCAATTTCTGACTGTTTTTTTTTTTTTTTTTTTTTTTTTTTTTTGGTTAATGCTTAAATATATAAATTCAGTCAGCAGCTTAAAACTTTTAACTGAGTAGCCATTATGAAAAACACTCTTCCGGTTTGAAAAACTGATTAATAAACAATAAAATCACAGGGAAACATTTCTGAAAATCAGTGACAAAAAAATTGAATCTCAATAAGAAATTCCTTTTTGCGGGTTCTAATTTTTGAAATAGTTGTTAACTCTGCATATTTTTGCACTCGGTTATATTATATTTTCCTAGATAAATAACACTTTTTTAAAGCAATTACCAGTATATTATTACAATACATACTCAAATCTTTTAATATTTCTACTCTTAATAATTTAAATAATATTGATACCTTTTATTATTTAATTTCTAAATATTTTCTTAGATAATTTACTGCTATCTGGATTAATAGTATAAACATATACTAGCAAGCTAAAATGTAAATTTTAAAAAATTGCAACAAAATCCGCATTTATTTTATTACAGACACTTATTTCTAACCGTATGTTAAAATTGTCGTTTTCTGATATATGTCACACATAGTTTTAAAACAGTCATAGATTAAACCGAAATTTTCCAATATAGTTTCTTTGTATGTATTTTGTAAGGATTTTTTTTTTCGATAAATCATTCATAATGATTTTTTTTTTCAAATAATCCACAAAGGAATCTTTTTCTTTAACTGCGAAATCGGACATCGACCCTTTCTATGCCTAAGTATAGGGTTGAAGATTATTTGTACGTATGTACCATAGATTTAGAAAATTCTCTTGATTTCATTTCTTTTTATTGATTGAAAGACAGGCTTACTTTTATAAGAGAAACGTGCTTGAAAGGTTGTTTTAGTCATTCGTTTGCAGACTATGTTAAAAAATAAAGAAGTTGTATACATTTTTTTAAAAATACTTTATTCTTGTCATTAGAAGCAGAAACATGAAGAAAATATTTCTAAAATTGTCTTTTTTTTAATTATAAAGCAAAAGAGGACGTTTTACTACACACGTTTATCGATTTAAGTACTGCCAAAAAACCCCACATTTTGTGGTTCCTAAAAGAATTTAAAGAAAGTTTTAAAATATATATATTTTTTTAATATAAGAAAATTCTGGATTCTCGTCAATCTTAAGAGGGTCAGAGACACATTTTAAAATAATTTTTTATTTACTGAGTTGAAATTTTGCATTCTTTTGTGATGGGAAACCATTTTATTTGTAAAGAAAATCGTATGATAAAATTTCTCATATTTTTTTTAATTATTAAATAAATGGGATAATTTAAAATCGTTATAACTCAAAATATTATTTATAGAATTTCATTTTTTTTTTCATTTAAATAAACTCAAATACATAAACTTTAATTTTGATTGAGAATTTGAAAAAAATGTTTATTATTAATTAAATTAAAATTGTTATACATTTATTCATTAATTACTTATTAAGTAAATATTTTTTCAAATTTTCTGTTTTAAAATTAAACTTAAACATTTCAAAAAGACATGTTCCATTTTTGAAATATTTATCTTCAACAGTTTTTGACTTCTAACAATCTAAATATTAGAAAAGGTGAAAAAACCCATCTTGAAAAAAAAAGTATTCTCATACAAGGTCGTTTTCATAACAACCATGCTTGAAAACTAAATTATGAAAACAAACCAAAACGAAAATATTAATGCTTCCTGTTCCAATAAAGATAAAAACATGTTTTAAACGTCATTTTAAAGAGGATAAAAAACAAAGAAATTTTTAATGCAATAATATTTTTTTAGAAAATTTGAAAGTTTTTCTGTTACGGACCCCCTTAAATTTATTTAAAGAAAGCAATTTTTACTTTCGATTAATATACATACTGCATAATAAGGTGTGTTCATAATTATAAAAATATGTGGCACCTACAGGGTGATTCAAAAAAACGTGGACAAATTGATATGGCAAGTCAGATATACGACAAGGATAAAAAATCTCATAGGAACATAGGGCCGCAAACCACTTATTGAGGCACAAATACAGGGTGTTTCATCTTAACTCAATTTGGGTTGACGGTTATAAATTTCAGAAAACAGAAGTATATTATAATAAAACATTTAACAGATCTCATCTTTGTTTTAAATGTGATAACACCAAACAAAAGTGATAGAAGTTTGCATTATGCGCACCATCAATATGCATTGGACACCTCACATTTTGGACTGTAATAATCAGTTTAATACGGTATCATCAACTGCTTGAGCAATGTGTTTTTCCAGATCTTTTTGTAATGTTATCACATTTCACACATAATAAGGTACATATCGTTGCATTTTCATTAGAGTATTTTTATTTTCCTCGAAGTTATTACTTTCAGACCAGGTGTAGCTAGAATGAAACACCCTGTATTTGTAACTCAATAAGTAGTTTGCGACGCTATGTTCCTATGTGATTTTTTTATCCTTGTTGTATGCTTAATTGGTCATATCATTTTGTCCACGATTTTTTTAATCACCCTGTATAGTCGTCGTTCAGTCCGTTTGTCAGTCTGTCTGTTTGTCCGCATATAGCCGATCTAAAACTACCCAACCGAATCGAATGAAATTTAAAATAAATAATTGTTGCATAATTTTGTCGAGTCATTTCAAATTTTATGAAAGTCAGATGTATAGTTTAACTACATGGACTATCAAAAAAGCATTCCGTTACATTACGGTCAATGATTTTAATTATGTTATATTCTTTCGAACATAGTAGAATAGATATGCATCTATGAAGTTTATATTAAAATAATTTTGTGTTCTTCACAATCTGTGGTGTAAATAATATTTGTTATTAATTTACAGGACCACACAAATGTATTCCATTACACAATGATGGGAAACGCTGTTTGGAGCGCGTTTCAATACTATCAAACTATTTCCCATTTTATCAAACTGATATGTGTTGCTGAGGTTTACTACAAGCTACTTGCTGTATAATAGAAAGCAGACAGTATATACAGAGACACACAAAAGATTTCGTCAACTATACTGTATCCGATGTACTGCATATTATTTATTACAACAAGATCTGAATATTTCAAAAAGTTTATTATAGTACGAACGCACCTGCTTTCTACGTTTGACGGGCAATTTCCAATTTGTTCTTAAAATGATTTCATTTAATGAAATTGAGGTGACACTTTTCCCTCATTCATTGCTTTCTTTATGACATTGGTAATAGTATTTTGGTATGAAAGAAGCATTCATCGATGCACTAAAAAATCTTCAGATCAGGCGAATCAGCATCAGCTCTGTCTTTTAATAGCATTTTTTAAATATTCAACATCTTGTAACCGCATTTTTAAATTGTTAAATTACATAAATATTTATAATATAAAAATATTTCGAAGGGGTGCGTTTTAACTAAAATTTTGGTAATTATAAAAAATGGCGCTTGCTCTGATCATATAGGATTTTATCTAAAAGAATCTTTAATTTAATAATAATTCATCAGAATTTCGTTTGTTTTTATTTATTTACAAAATTCTCGTCACACTTAAAGTTATTTTAAGGAGATAATTTTCATTACACATTAATTATATAAAAGAGTATTTAAAATAATTTTATTTATTATATTCGAGACAACATGTCTTTTTTCTTACATTGCTAGTAATACTTTAAAGTATCATTAATCGATATTAATAGAAATCTGAAGAATTTGAAAAGAATAACCTCGCTTATACATTTTAAAAATATATTGTTGCTTTTACAATAATATATTAGCAGATGACTGTAAAATCAACAATCACACCGTTAAAGAACATTAAAATAAGCGTAAAATAAATAGCAATACATAGTATATTTCTACATTTTCATTTATAAAATGGTATATTTCTGTTTATTTACAGTTTTTTATTGTTAACTGTACAGTATAATACTGAAAGCTCAGCTGCTAATATTATACTGAAAATCAACAATTATTATTATTATTATTATTGTTATTATTTGCATTGCCTGTAAAAAAACATAAAGATCTTTCTAAAACTATGTGTGTAATAAAAGAGAATTAAATAATTTGTTACAAAACTGGAACTTTTATTTTTTAAGATTTATATTGTGATAAAATAACTAGACTATTTATTAGAAAACTAAAAATTTTCGTTTTTGAAATGGCAGAGCTTAATCTGAACTTATCGATAAACACAAATTTCTTTCGCATATAAAAACGCTTCAAAAAATTTTAAACAAATCTCTTGTGAAATTAACTGAATACTTATAAAAGAGGTTTTTTTAACTATTCTTAAATTTATTTATTTACTTGTTGGAAATGCATCTTTATATGACTTATGTAACAGACTACAATATTAATGCATTTTAGAAATACCATATCTAATTTTGAATCCGTGGATATTAAATGACACTTTCTATACCAACTTTTCCCCCCTGATTAATGCAAATAGATGGATGGAGAGAAACTGAGTTAGTTCACTACGTATGTAGATGAATACTTTAAAAAGAAATATTAAGAATTTGATTCACCCGTCATAACCAAAGCAAAATTTTTAAATAATTTAGGTAATGAAACAATTATACATATATATATTTCTTTTTAGAAGATAATATAACTCTATTTATATGGTTTGTTTAGCAACAGATATTAATAAAGGCATACTTAAGAAATAATTTACCCTAATTTTGAATCTGCGGATAAAAAATAACAGTTCCTATGTCAACTTATTACCCCTTATTAATGCAAACAGATGGAGAGAAATTGAGTTAGTGTGCTAGATAATAATATAAACGAATACTTAAAAAGAAATTTTAAGAATTCAATTTATCTGTAACAACTAGGAGAATTTTTTGAAATAATTTAGATAATGCAACAATTATACTCATATAATATTTTACTTTCAGACAGAATATATGTTTCTTTATGCACATAACATAACATACATTAATATTAAAGACATATTAAGAGATATCTTAACTTAATTTTCAAACCTTGGATAGGAAAGGACACTGCCCGTGACAACTTATTCCCTTATTAACGCAAACAGATTGGCTTAGTGCGCTACATAATGTAAACGAATGCTATAAATCTTAAGAATTCGATTTATAGATGAAAAATTCAGAGAAAACTTTGAAATATTTTAGATAATGAAAACAATTATGTACATGCATCTCTCTCTCTCTCTCTGTATATATATACATGCTTTCGAAGATAATATATGTTTCTTTATACTGTTTGTTACATGACCATAGATGCCAACATCTCTCATTTATCCCGGAGTCTGATCTAAGATTAATATATTTTCAATCGGAAATGTTATTTAACCAAAAATTTCAAAATGAAATCGAAAATGTTCTTCATAGAAACAAGACATGTTTCTCATATATATTTTCCGGTTTTAACATGCAAATTTTGGATCAAACTCCGGAATAATTAAGAGATGTTGGCATCTATGCATGACAAATATTAATGTTAAAAGCATATTAAGAGATATCTTAATCTAATTTTGAAACTCTCAATAGGAAATGATTCTTCCCGTGACAGCTTATTCTCCCTTATTAACGCAAACAAATGGAGACAAATTGGTTTAGTGCGTCACATAATGTAAACAAACACTATAAATATTAAGAATTCGATTTATTCATGAATAACTCAGAGAAGGGTTTGAAATATTTTAGGTAATGAAAGCAATTATATACATATTTTTTGTTACTTTCAAAGATAGTAAGTGTTTCTTTATACAATTTGTAACATGACGGATAATAAGGTACCCTGGGGTAATAACGCCAAGTTAAGGTTCTACCAATTTTCACGGTTTAGTTTTAGATTGTATTTTTCAAACAAATATAGGATCTGATACAGCAACTCATTGACTATCTATATAAAATAAAATAATTTAACAGATATGTATTCATAAAACGTAATGGCGTTTTTTCTTGACCAATGCTATTTGGCGTTATTACCCACCTATATGGGTAATAACGCCATGCAAACAAAACTATGAAATAAGATGGAATAATTGCATGTAGATAGCCCAATTCTAAAAATACAAACTCTACAAACTTAGAAATTGACAAATTGCATTCTAATCTATTGAAAATGTTCAATTTTTTGTGAAAGTGTAAGAAAAATAAAGGTGTGGTGTGGGAGGGGGGGGATGAGGCAAAAGAATATCAGACCGTGAGCTTCTTTTTGCTTAAAAAGGACCACTTAAATAGAAATATGAGAAACATTGGACAGTTTTAACTGTGTTTATTTGAATCAGTATTTAGGATGTAGCTTGGCCACTGTAGGGAATCAACCGGGGTACTAAAGTCAAGGATTGGCGTTATTACCCCGGTATAGTTATTGCGCAGTACATTTTAAATTACAAATTATCTCGAGAAGATATCCAAAATCTTCAACAACATTTTAAAAGTACATGAAATGCACTACAAATTTATGTAATTAACAAAGTATTTCCGGATAAAAAATATAGTCTTCACATCACAAAACGTATCTCGCAAATTTTAGATCAAGCATTAATTTTAGTTGCTTGTAAAAACAATAAGACCTAAAAATGAAACAAATTAACTTGAAGCTGTTTTTTGCGGTTTATATGACTCAAAACCCTTCTGCGCAGAGCACATGGGTGTCATTTACCTGATTATTTCATAATTATGCAAAATATAAGCACTTGGCGTTATTACCCCGCTTGGCGTTATTACCCCAGGGTACCTTAATATTAAAAGCATATTAAGAAATACCTCAACTAAATTACATCTCCAGTATTAAGATATTGCTACATCTTGACGACAGTTTTTTTTTCTTCTTTCCCACGTTGTCGCGTCTGGAAATTCGATTCAAAACATCAGATCTGGCAGTATTTTTAAAAATATCCTTTGAACATAATGAAAAATTATAAAAACCTGCTGTATTATATAATTTTTTAATGAAGAACTCCGACCAATTTCATGTATTTGTAAATAAAAATTAATTCAGAAATGTGTCAGGAAGAATGCAATTGGGATTTTAAAACGTCCTTGAGAAATTCTATAAGAAGCTCTGCATATATAACGTTATCATTTTAGCGGGTAGGGGGAAGGCTTTGAAACATGATATCATAAGATATTTTAAGGGGAAAGGGTTGTTTGCCTTAAGATACTAACTAGATGGAAACCGTCAAAACTTGACGGCACTGAAGAAAGAAAAAGGTATTTTCCAGCTATTAAAGGATTTTTTAACGACTAATCTTCAGCAAAAATTTCAATAAATAAAAGAGAAACCTGCATTTTACATCCAGGCAAATGACCCGCAATTGGCCGAGTTACATTCAAACATGCTGTCATAGAATTAGAATCTCTCTCATTTGATAATTTTTCATTTACAAATACAACACCAATAAATTGTACATGACATAAATAAATCATAAATTACTGTCATTACTCATTTCATACAAAATATACATACTTCACTTACTTCGCAGCAAAATAAGACTGAATTTATAGTTTGCCATTTAGCAACAACTATAACAATGATCCTCTCCGTGGTTAATTTGTTGTTACATTACCCACCCCATTCAACAAATAAACATTTGCATTTTCAACTACTTTTCTATTACCTTTTCATAAATCAAAAATACATGTAAATTTCACATATTAAAAAAATTAATGACAATATTTATTCTGGCTAGGTGAAACCCGTCAAAACTTGACAGCAACAATATGAAAGAATCAAAGAAAAAAAGTATTTTGCCACTATAAAAAATTTTTCAAAGAAAAAAATTTTTTTTAAAGATTAATATTTATTAAAAATTTCAATATGCTTTTCCATTTACCAATGTAACACCAACATGACATGATCCCGGGCGCAGAATTGGTGCAACGCTGCGACACACATCACAGACTCGTGAAAATGTTTGAAGATTATTTTTCAACTGTTTAAGTTTTAAAAAAAAAAATGCTAGAAATCATTTGCTATGCACCAAAGTTTGTCTAGGTACCATAAAAAACACAAATTCTGGCAAATAATCACAAAAATTAGAAAATTTCATCAAAATACTCCCCCCCCCCAAAAAAAAAAAAAAAAAAAAAAAAAAAAAAAAACATTGCCCGGAAATTTTATAAATAGAGAGGGAAAATAAAACAGCAAATTTCGTCAACAGATTGCAAAAAACAACAAATTTCTTCAAAAGATCTCTAAAAAATTTGTCAAAAAACTGCAAAAAAAAAAATGTCTAGATATCCCAAATAAAACAAATTTCGCAAAAGTATTGCACAAAAATCAAAATTTTGCCAAAACGTCTAAAAAAATGGCAATTTTCATGAATTTTTTTTTTTTTTTAAAGGCAAATTTTGACAAAAAAATCCCTAAAAAATGGCAAATTTGCAAACATATTATGAAAAAAAATTCAAAATATTGTGAGAAAACAACAAATTTCGACAAATGATTGTCAGTAAACAACAATTTTCGTCAAAGGATTGAAAAAAAAGCAAATTTTATCAAATAATCACAAAAAAGATAAATTTTGCAAAAAGATCTTCAATAAAAGGTAATTTACATCGAAAAATCATGACAACACGACAACTTTCATCGAAAGAACTCGAGAAAAACGATAAATTTTACCGAAAGACCTCAAGATGACGAATTTCGCCCAGTTATCATAAAAGACGTGAATTTCGCCCAAAGATCTCAAAAAGCACATAAAATTTATCCAGGTAATTGCAAAAAAAGGTAAATTTAGCTAAAAATAGTGGAAAAAAACGATAAATTTCTAAAAAAAATAACAAAGAACAACAATTTCGCAAACAAAAATCACGAAAAAAGGATAAATTCGATAAAACAGCAAATTAAATCGAAAGATTGTGAGAAAAAAATGACAAATTTTACCGAAAATCCCCGAGAAAACAAATAATTTTGTCCTGGTACCATAAAAGATGTGAATTTCGTCAAAAGATCTTGAAAATACTTTAAATTTGTCTAGGAAGTCAAAAAACGCAAATATTGGTAAACAGATTGTGAGAAAACAACACATTTTGTCAAAAGATGAAAAAAAGAGGCACATTTCATCAAAAAATCACAAAACAGGTAATTTTTGCAAAGAAAAAAAAGCGAAAATATGATAAATTTCTGAAAATAACAAAAAAACCCGACAAATTTAACAAAAAAAGCATAAATTCGATAAAACAGCAAATTACATCGAAAGATAGCGAGAAAAAAATGACAAATTTCATCGAAAATCCCTGAGAAAACAAATAGTTTTGTCCTGGTGCCATAAAAGATATGAATTTCGTCAAAAGATCTTGAAAATACTTTAAATTTGTCTAGGAAGTCAAAAAACGCAAATATTGGTAAACAGATTGTGAGAAAACAACACAGAGAGGCTGCATTTTTGCTATCACTGTTTAATACAATGCTGTGATAATTATTTTTTTTTCTTTACTTATCTTATAATGATCGAAATACATTGGTTTTTTCACTTTACGTAAGTTATTTTATTTCCAAGTGTTTATTTACGTTCTTGGCCGATAAAACATTTTCTATATTGTAATTTTCAAATCATCTAGGTACCACAAAAAATGCAAATTTTGCCAAATAATCATAAAAAAAAACCAGCAAGCAATGAATATGGTATATAAAGACTGCTCTATCATGATTGAAAGCTATGTAAAAAGAGGGATCTCTTCTGATAATTTTATTTTTCTTTGTTGATTATAATGATCTTCATATTTCTGAAAAAACATTGTTGAGAGATCAAAATCAAGCGATAAAAAAAAAAAAAAAAAAAAAAAAATAGCAAATTTCATCAAAATATTCCCTCCTCCTTCTCCCCTAAAAAACTCAGCAAATTTTGTCACGGGAACACTTTTTAAAAAAAGTGTACTCAAAAAAAGTGAAACATTAAATAAATATTAATGATTTACAAAGCTGTTTATAACTGGGATTATTTTCATTTCATATGCAATTCTCTATTATTCGGCGAGACTATGAGATGTAATGTAAATACTTCCTAAACGTTATGAATTTGCTCAAAAATGAAATTATAAGTGGGAAAAAAAATCACCGTTTTTTGACATGAGTATAATAAGAAACTGAAGCAAAAAATAAATAGTGATTTGCTAATCTGTTTTCATCCATGAAGCCCATATCCGTCGATTTGTTTGTTTGTTTGGAGGGGGGGATTTTTGAGACTTATAGCGGCTGAGCTGTTGTCTCGAATGATCCAAAGTCAGAAAAACCATCAACAAACAAGATCGAGAGAGAGATTAAAAGCGATCAATACTATGAAGGAATTTAAGAGTTGATATCCGAAAAGAATCAGAATTGCAAAATTCCTTAGAGAACTCAATGAAAGAGCGAAAACAAGCTGTGTTCAGCGTGGAAGGATCCCAACACAGATTACGATGCGATTGATATTTTCGACAGGAAAAAAGAATATGCTCTAGGGAGTCAGGAACATGGCACCTGCTACATCTGTCTTCATTCGTCAGACCGAAACGAGAAAGGATGGCAGGGGTGATCAACATCTTGGTTAAAAGACGCGAAATGATGACATCATCTCTACGATTCGACGCCCAAGTGTACGTCTGCTTGACCAGAGGGATATTGCCATGAGAACTAATATATTTGCTCGATCTGTACTGTTGGTTGAGAGTATTATAGATTTCTTTCTTTCTATACTGAATGAGGTCCTCGGGTGAAATCCAATTCAGCAAAACGTCAGTGTCACTTACGACTTTAGCGAGACTATCTGCTTTTTCGTTGAGGTAAATTCCACGATGACCTGGAACCCAGCATACCCAGAAACTCGGAGAATGCGAAGCAATCCTTTGAATCTTGTTAGACAGCCACAGAATGATTCTAGGAGACTTGAGAGAGACAGATTGAAGGGCGGTGAGTACCGATAGGCTGTCAGTAAGTAGAAGAATGGGGCACCCCAAGGAGACCAGTTCATCTAAAGCCGTACCCATGGCCAAAGCCTCGGCTGTAAAGATGGAGTTAATAGTGGGAATTCTGTAGTAGAACTGAGAGGTATCCGAGCATCCTGCGATGGAGGTAATATCTGAGACTTTGGACGCATCGGTGGCAATGACCTGCCAGCTGCTGGAGAAATTTTGCATGAAGTCCTGAAAGAGCGGGACGATGACGCTGCCATCAAGTTCCTTATTCTGGAAAGGAAGGTCTTCTAAGTGGAGTTGCACAACTTCCTGCCTGCTCGGGAGAGGCATCTGGAAGGGGATCAAATGTTCAAGGCGACCGTCAATCTCTTCTAATATGGAAGCAATGCCGGGGATGCTTTCCACCAAGCAAAACATGTTGCCCTCTTGAAAATCCCAGAAGGGAGACTTGCTGCCTAAAGAGCAATGCTTAATCCAGAAGCCAAACGCCAACGAGTTGATTCTATCAGCCAGCAGGGGGGAGCCAGCGTGCTGTCGAAGAATAATGTTTGGTACCCATTTCGGGAGGCCGAGAGCCGTCCTGAGGGCAGTAGTCTGCAACACTTCAAGCTTCTTTAAAATGGACTCACAAGCCGATAACAGAGTGGCCGCGCCATAATCTATAATACTCCGGATGGAGGAGTTGGCCAGCGTAAGAAGATGATAGGATCGGGCTCCATAACGAGTATTGCAGAGGGCCTTGAGGATATTGATTCGGTTAAAAACTTTCTTCCGGATGTAATCGGAGTGCTTGCGAAAACCCCCGCGCCTAGTAATATAAAAACCTAGAAACTTTAATTCGTCGCACCACTCAATCAGACCTCCATTGATGCTAAAATCGAAGTCACAGTCTCCACGTCTTCTAGAGAGGTTGATGGCGTGACATTTATCTGGGCTTATGGACATCTTCCAATATCGGCACCATTGAGCTATTAAACGAAGGGCTTCTTGGAGTTTAGTTTGGCATAAGAGTAATGAGGTGTCAGCACAATAAATGAAGATGTCATCAGCGTACAGCAAGTACTTGACTCCAAGACCATCCAAAACTTCAAAGAAATCGTGCATGAAGATGGAGAACAAGATAGGACTTAGAACCGCCCCCTGGGGCACCCCTCTTCCAAGGTTGCGATTTGAAGAAAAAATTCCTCTCCAAAACACCTTGATGCTTCTATTCTGCAGGAAACGGTGAAGCCAGCGAAGGATCAACCCTGTAATGCCAATTTGTGCGCACTTCAAGATGAGGCCGTCCACATAAACAGAGTCGTATGCAGCCTGCACGTCTAAAGATATCCCCAAAAGGAATTTCTTATCCTTCTTTGCACGAACGGTGTCAAGATGTAGCATCTGCAGAGCGGTCTGGCTATCCCGGAAAGGCTGGAAGCCAAGGTGCCTATGATGGAGGATGTTATTTTGGAGTAAGAAGTTACTAATGCGATTTGCAATCATGCGTTCGCAAATCTTGCACATCACGGAGGTCAGAGCAATCGGGCGATATGAGGCAACGTCTTTTTTAGATTTCCCAGGCTTCAAAATAGGGATGATGACAGCAGATGTCCAATTTGGAGGAATTTCTCCGGAGCGCCAGATTTCATTATAAATTTGAAGTAGGTGCATCATAGACTGCTCATTCAAACCCTTGAAGAAGGCAGCACTAATCTTATCTTCACCAGGGGATGAGGATTTGGTGCGGCGGATAGCTTCCTTTAATTCAATGATCTCGAAGGGACGATTTAATTGGGTACATTCTTCTCCACCATAATCCAACGGGATTGGCTCATGAACTGCGTCTTCGCTATAGTGATCGGCCAAGATTTCAGCCTGAGAAACAGCATCGGAGATCAGAGTCCCATCCTGGGTGAGGCAAAAATGGGCATCAGGGGGAGAACCAGAGCGATTTTTTATCTTCTTAAAAACTTTGTATAAGATGCGAGGGTCATGTGCGTTCTTGCAAGCCGAATCCCAAAAATGAAGCTTGGCATCCTTGACGACTTGCCGGAGTTTCGCAGCCACCTTCTTATACCTCATCCAGTAGTCCATGGACACGAGTTGACGAGCTTTCCGCAGCAAAAAATTTTTTTGTTTGTAAAGGTTGTTGCACCTGGCAGACCACTAGGGTGGACCTTATTTTTCAAGTTTCAAAATGTAATCTTCTCACCCTCTAAATTTGTTCCTTTTTATGAAAAAATAATTCTGGTAAAATATTAGCTCAATTGAACAATATTTAGAGGTAGTTCAATGATGTAGAAGTTTCCAATGTATGAGCAATGATAAACATATGCGTACTCTCATGCTATGTCATAGAAAATAAATTCTATCTTCTAAAATATTTTAAAATGCATCTAACTTTACATTTTTATTCATAGATGGCAGTACTATGCACAATAATATATAAAAGAATAAACTGCATTTAGCAAATAGCAGTCTTTGTAGCCATTGAAGATTGGGGAATAGCAGATAATATACGTGCAATGTGCTTTGACACTACCAGCTCAAACACTGGTTATAATTCTGGTGCATATGTTCTTTTTGAACATAAATTGAAAAAATGAGCTCTTATCGTTTGCTTGCAAACATCACATTATGGAGCTGATAATTAGTACTGTATTTGAAGTATGCATGGGAGTCAAATCTTCACCTAAAGTTGCATTATTTAAACGCTTTCAGGAATATTGGAGCTTAATTGATAAAGACAAGTATGAAACGTGAATTTCGTTTGATGATGTTGCAAATCTAGTAGAAGATATTAAGCAAGAGACTATCAACTATACAAAGAAGTACCTAGAAGAGCAAAGTGAAACAAAGCTAAGAGGTGATTATAAGGAATTTTTAGAACTTGTAATTATATTTCTAGTTGCTGTCCCAGAAAGGGGAATCAGATTTATGTCACCAGGTGCAATGCACCATGCCCGTTGGATGTCCAAAGTAATATATTGTCTCAAGATCTGGATGTTCAAGGCTCAGTTTAAATTGACTGTAAAAGAGGAAGACGGTGTACGTGATATGTGTGTTTTTACAGTCCGTGTATACTTGAAAGCTTGGATCACTGCACCTCAAGCTTCATGTGCCCCATATATGACCTGTTCTTGCTCAAATCACTACTTGACTACTCATCAATACCTTCAACTGTTTCCAAGTCATCATCACGTAAATTTGCTAATCACTTGTAGGTTTAGCTTTATTTGATAGCCGTGTGAGTTTATTAACTAAAAGACGCATGGCTATTGCATTACAGAATGAAGCTAATTCTAAAAAACAAGCTCAAATTTATTCCAAACGAGTCAGTGTTGCTCTACATTCATTCAAGAATAAAAGATTGGAAGATTTTGTGACAGCTAAGTCAATGAAGTTGTTTCAATTGTTGAAACTTCCGGATGGATTTCTTGCAGTAGAACCTGAATTGTGGGAGTTAATAGAAGACTATAAACAGGCAAAAGAGGTAATAAAATCTCTACAAGTAGTGAATGACCATGTCAAACGTGCAGTTGCATTTATTCAAGAATACAATGGATTGATAACTCATGATGAAATGTAACTACAATTCTTACTACAAGTTGTTGAAGATCATGGAAATATATACCCAGATAGCAGAAAAATGTGTCTCTCTCAACCTGCTCAAATGCAATAAAATTTTAATGTAACATGAAAACCTAATAATTGTGCTGTAAATTAAATAATTGCCGCAATTAAATCATTAAAACCTTTAAAGTGCTTACTTATTTGTGTAGCTAATATTCTGAATTTTTTCCCAATTTTATAAAATTCATGTCATTTGAGCTACCTCTAAATACTTGAATTTATTGCTCAAACTTTTTACACAATGTTTTTGTATCAAAAGGAACAAAATAGGGGGGTGAGACTTGTAAAAATAATAATTTTAAAAAATCATGGCATTTAAGGTCCACCCTACAGACCACCAGGCAGGAGTACCTTTAGAATGCGGAGTATTAGATATTTTATGATTTCGCATGAGGTTCTGTACTAAATTAATGAAGGAAGTGTAGTCAGCACTTGGCTGGGAGGCGAGAATGGTATTAGCTTCTTGACAGATGCGGTGCCATCTAAAACGAGAAGACTGAGGATTATCAGGAGGCGAAAGAGTTACAGTGATGGAGACGGGAAGATGATCACTATCAAACGGATCATCTACAACATGGATAGAAGAGCAGGCTAAAAGGTCAGCAGAGCATAACGACAAGTCCAGGAGGGAACAAACTCCCCCGGGAGAAATATGGGTTGGCGACGTAGTATTTAGAAGGCAGAAAGAACTATCTGCCAGCCAATTGACAAAATCTTCACTGCCACTAGAGCAATAAGGAGCACCCCAAAGAGGGTGGTGCAAATTAAAGTCCCCCAAGATGAGGGAGGGACCCGTAATAGCTTGACACATCTTGACCAAATCATTAGTTACCCTGCCAGAATTAGAGTAAATGTTAATAAGGTTAATGGATGAGCTGCCTTGAAGAATACAAACACCCATGATTTCATTAGTAAAATTGAGAGAAGTGAAGTCGAGAAGGAAAGAGAACAATGTTGAATTAACAGCAATAATTAAGCCACCACCTCGGCGGCCAGTTCTGTCTAGACGGTAAACTATTTTACCAGGGATGTTAAACGTCTTGTCAGAAGTAAGGTAAGTCTCTTGGAGGACCAACACGTCAGCGGTGGTGAAAGGGGAACAATTTAGCCAGGCTGTTTTATTACTGACAGACCTGCAATTCCAATGGAGCAAATTTAGACCCATGGGGAAAAAACACAAAAAAAGATAAACACAGCTGAAAATATACTGTGAAAATTAGCCCAACCCAGGTGGAATACAGTTCGTATCCACCAATAAAAAAGAATAAAAACCTTGTAAAAACAGGAAAGTTTCATCACCTTGAACTTCCACCCTGATTCGGGCGTTTCCGTCTTTCGGGCGAGCTGTCGCTTAACTTGGCTAAGACATTCATGATCATGGTGGATAAGGTGGTAATAGACTCGATTATTTTTTCTGTTTGCTGATTGGACTGATTTAGTATGATTTTAAGCATGGCGTTAGTTCGATTTTCAAATATTTTTTGAATTTGATCTAAGTCTGTGTTTTGTGAGCTTGCTGCTCTGGCATATGAAGTTGGTTCAGTTTTTTGCTTAAATTGACGTCTCGCGTCAATGAATGAAAGGAAATTTCTACATTTAAACTTAAGCAGTTCAACCTCCTTGAGGCGATGGGAGCACTGACGATAGTCCGCGCGATGTTCTTGGCCGCAATTGCAGCACTTCATGGGCTCTTGACATTGCCCCGTATGCTGAAAACCACATGTTACACATAGTTGATCGGTAGGACATTTCGTAGTAGCGTGGTTAAACTTAAAGCACTTTGTGCATTGTCTTGGCCGGTCAACAAATTGATTTATTTTTTTTATAGTCATCCACATTTTAATTTCGGAGGGGAGAGTGGTTCCCAAAATCGTAACAAGTACGGGAGAGGCTAAATTTTTGCTATCTTTGCGAATGAATCTTCGTAGTTCAAAAACATGAACGTTATTAGAGTCCATTATTTCTTGTCCAATCTCTGAAAGTGGAATGTCAACGGGGACATTGAATAGTAAGAAACGATTGGTTATATTTTCAAAAACAATTCTGGAGGAAACGTCAGCTCCCAAAAAAGATGACACCTGACAGATATCGATAGCACAAGACACATCTTTAGTGCTGAAAATAATACTGCCAGTCCGGGTGTATCGAACGTTATCGATATTCTTGAAGTGTTCAATTTTGGACCTGATTTCAGTTTGAACAGCACGGGGATCGCGCTTAGGAACAGCATTAGTCGAATTACTAGATAAGAAAATATTAAAATTGTTTCCGCCATTTTTTGCTGCCATTTGCAGCAGAAAATCATTCGGTGCTAATAACCGAGCCACATTTTGATTATTTTTATCAAATTCCAGAATGCTATCTTGGGAGTCTAGCATTTCAACATTTACAGGCGTTGCATCTGCAATATTATCTTGAACAACCTTTAATATAGTATGCGACATGATAGAAAGCAGGCTGACAACTCAGCTTTAGGTGTCCAATGTCAAAGTCAAAATATAAACAAAACACGAACAAGTCGAAAAATTACTACAAAGAAAAGAAAAAATCGCTTACCTCAATGCGAAAAGACAAAACGAATTAAGAAAATAGAAAACAAACCACCAGAAACACTGAAAATCCAACACTCCAGCCACTGACTCAAAAAGAACCCGCCCCTCACCGACACGAGGACGAATCTCCCATATCCGTCGAAAATCGCACCATTAAAACACAAAACAAAAAACAATGTGATTTCCAGCCTTTTTTTTATACATACTTGGTATAAATTTGAAAATTACAATATAGAAAATGATTTATATATCGGCCAAGAACGTAAATAAACACTTTAATCATTAACTATTGAATGTTTCAATTTCATATGAAACATCTCTACAATTAAGCCTAAGATTGCCGGCAATAACATTGCAAAAAAAGAATACAGATGGAAATAAATTAATTAACTTACGTAAAGTGAAAAAAACAATGTATTCCAATCATTATAAGATGAGTAAAGTTAAAAAATTAATTATTATAGCATTGCATTAAACAGTGTCAGCGTTCTTATCCCATATTTACAAACGCGCTTTGCAAATGCTTTTACAGACAGTAACTACACTCTCTCCGATTAACCAATAGGAGGAGACTCTCAGATACCGGCGCAAGTATCGATGCGTAGAGACGTATTTAAACCGTGCTTACTTATTCGGGCTTTTCTTTTAATATATAAGATATCATTTTTAATCCAATCAAAATTTTCTCTTTTTATTTCTAACATGATCTTTAGTTCATGTCATCATCATTATCTTTTTTCAGTATGTTATATATTTTTTATGAAAGTACAAAGTTATTATTAAAATCGCTAAATTACTATAAAATTATTTTAACTCTGAAATATGGGATATACCCCAACGTTTAACATCGCTATTCTTCTCCATATGTGTATTTACACATGTGTATGTATATATATGAAATCACGGTTCGAGAAATCAAATATAAAATATATTTGAAATGATGCTTGTGTTAACTAATAAATAAAAGAGAAAAAAATGTTGTCCTCTTCTTTTGTAAAGAATTTCTGTCTGCACCCTATCTCTTCTTTTTTTGGGACTGGCGCAACAAGACTTTATTACAATTGAATACATGATGTAGCAAAAAGTTATTATAAAATACTTTTAAATACTATATATTTATTTTAAGTGTTACTTGAATAAGGCAATATTCTATTGTCTTCACTTCATTTGAATCAATAAAGCATGTGAAAAATAAATGTAACCATTTTTATATGTGACTACGAAAAAATGAAATAAATTTTAAAATAAAAAACAATTTACACTTAGATAATGATATCAAATCGAGAGGAAGGATTAACATCAAAGGATGAAATCATAAGATATCAAAAGGGGGAGAAGGGTCCAAAGATATCAAAATGTTGATAACTTTATATTTGCACAGCCCCTAACCTAATTTAATCTGTTGACAGGATATGAGACTTTCCATGAAAACGCATTCTCCTCCAAATTAGATTAGAGTAATACATAACATAGTCGAATACTTGAAATACTTTTCTTGATTCAATTAAATAAGCATCACTTCTCATTTGTGTTAATAATGAAACGCAAGACAATCTTATGGAGTTATTATAAAATAGATACGTTATGATAAAAAGTACGCTTAGTTCTCAAGTGGAAATATACTTAAGAGAAGTGAATAGCAAAACACATACTGTCTGTAATATACAGGGTGAGTCTAAATTGGTTTTAAAAAATAGAAGTGATTGACATTGGATCACAAACCACTTCTTTAATGAAAAATACAGGTTATTTCACACTTACTGAAGTCAACTTGAAAAACAGAAATATTGCATAAAAATACTATGATATTTACCTAGTTTTTCACGAAATGTGATATCATCACAATTTTTTTAAAATACAGAGTACTCGCGAAATCGATGATATCATCCAAGATGTGGAGCATCCAATACTCTTATACCATATTTCTTTTAATATTATCATATTAACATAAGTTTACGAAAATTTCATTATTATGTACCTTAATTTTCAGAAAGTTATTACCGTCAACTAAAGATGGATTTGGATAGAACACCGAGAACTTTGGATTAAATGGGTGGTTTGTGACCGTATTTTCACTGGTAATAATTGCTCTATTGGATTGTTACTATCACTCTTCTTATTTATAAAAACAATTTCGACTCACGCTGTGCAACTGTCAACTGCTTTGATACTATGCTGCAAACAAAATATTACTTAATCCAGATCTTATTTTCTCAAAGATAAGGTATTAGAAATTATATTAAAATATATTAAGGAAAACATGCAGTATGATCGCATTCAAGTTATTCGTGATTCCGATAAGTATTCCTTTATTTTCAATTAAGATTTAAAGAGACATTTCTGAAACAAAATTTCTTTTGCTGCCTGAAAACGTTTTCGACTAGGTTTTACCGTACATTATTCGTTTTCCCCTACCCGATATATGAGTGTTTTCGATGCTATCAATTCTCAAGTATACATTTTAGTCTTCATAACAGAAATTATAGACGCGAAATGTTAAAATTTATTTTAGTATTAATGTTAATTTTATTGGTTTTAACGTCAATATTAATGCTTTCATTTTACCACATTTACTGAACATAGAAATGTTTACATGTGAATTGATCGCATCTGACGCAATATATGGGTGAATACCACAAAATACGGAATTTACACTCACCACAATTAAGTTCTTATTAAATGTTAAATGATGAAATTTATTTTGCTACATTCTAATAAAAAGTATCCTTAGAACTATTTTTAAAGAACATTATATTTCTTATAACACAAATAAAGCAATTAAAAGATTTAGAATTTCATATTGTCATTTTCCTGGTATGCCACACTGCGATGTGTGAAAAGTAAAAGGCCCTCTGCTATAATGCATGAATGTCTTTTTCGATTTTTTTCTTATTATTATATACACCTCATATAAGAAACATAAGAAGAAGGAAACAAATTTTGCATTTTACAAATAATTTTTCATAATTAAAATATGATTGTCACTGAAGATGAATGTAATTTTCCTGGCCTACAGTTTAGTTCTTTATTAGATATAATTGCGGTGTTTCAGAGCAATTCTTCCTTTTTTTGACATAGCTCAAGTAAGAAGTTGTAAAATCCTAGGCACCAGCAATATCGTTTAGATATTTCTTTAAAGGAATGCGATTAAAGTGTTGTAAATATTGAGTAGATTTTTATGATGTCATTTTCCTGGCTTCCATAAATTAACAAATAAAACTGAACATTACATTGAACTTGAGCTACTATATCGAAAACGTGTTATTTTAAACAAAATTAAAATGCTAGAACTAAAAATAAAAAAAACAAGAATGTACCTTTTTCGTATGTACTTGTCATTATCCTGGCCTACACATGAAAAGAAATTACGTATAATTACATAAAAATTAGTTTATTATTTAAGTTCTTCAAAATTCAGACACTTTACATGGAAAGTCTTTTATTGTCTAATGATTTAACTTTTGGAATTTTGATTTTTTTTAATGGATACTTTCAACATCTCAGATGACCAAAATCTCATATTTTGCTATATTCACCCATATAGTACTGAGAAAACTCAATTATATATTCTAATACTCAGAAACGTTTCTGAAAATTGCAAAGAACAAAATAAACATTTATTTCAAAAGAAATAAATGTTGCTTGTTTAAATCTCTGAATTTTATTGTTTTCTGAAGTTTCTAAAGATTAACAAATACTTTTTAAACAGTTGGTAACTCTGTAGAGATTATATTATTCTATCAAAAGTTTAAATTTTCTATTCTACATTGATAAAAATTACTTTGCGTTAATTTTTTACCTAAAAATTACATTTTTAATGATTATTAATTGACTTCCAACATATGAGGTTGTACAATTCGACTTTTTTTAATGTGTGTAAACCGCATAACTTTTAAGCTGGTGCTTCGATTTCTGACTTTTTTTTCTTATTGCAAAGAGAACTTTTGTGAGCTCTTTGTTGATCTCATATAACTGGTAGTTCGTGGTCCTATTGTAAATTTCGTCTGGTCCTAAAATGTCCTGTTTTTCTGTTTTTGGATTCCCTTATGTTTTCATGTTAGTTAGTTTGTTAGATTGTGTTTTTTAGCCTTTTTACTGCCGTGAACAGATATATCTGTGCACTAAGTTGTAGGTTTTGATGCAATAGAAGTATTTTTTAATTAACGTAATTCTACAATATAACAATGTCTGAAAGGTTAAATTGCAATTAATACTCTGAAGGATTATCTGCTTTTGCGTAGTTATAATTTTTATATCATGTTCAAAAAACGTATAGTTTTTTAGCAATTAAAAAAAATACAGAGAAAATAACATTACAGTTTTGCCTTTTTGCTCGGCGATCAGGTTAGACAGTACTTTCATAAAAATTGTTCAATCGTCACGAAATTTTAACATGTTCTTTAATTATACCTCACCACTACTTTATGTAAATCAATTGGTCATCATATCGTGTGTAGCAATTTTTTATTGAAAAATGTTTAGAATTTTAATAGATTATCGTCTATTGCTTGTCAAATTTAACTGTATAAAAAACAATGGGATTAATGATGAATGTGGATCAAAATAAAGCGTTTCCACAAAATATAATTAAGTGTTGCTCTTTCATGCTACAGAGACAAGAAAATATAGTTTAACTACTGGCTATTTCAGAAACTGTTATAAAAAGCGCTAAAAAAACTGAAAACCGTAAATGTGGAACCTTTCTGAACCATAAATGAGGATCAGAACGACATCTAGTAGCTCATATGTGTACTTTGTTTAAGCATACACTGTTAAAAATGTGAAGCTTCTGCTGCATCGTCATTGCATCGCTTTTATAGAAAACGATTACTTCTCTGTATCATGGAGCATTCACATTGATCAAAATTGAAATATTCTATAAAAGCAGTGGAGTGACGATGCAACAGAAACTTCACATTTTTAATTATGTAGCAGCAAAAAGATACTTAAAGAATATGTACGTTTAAGCTATCACTGTACTAAATTTCGTGGGTTTTTTTTTTTTTTTTAGTTTTATTTAAATTTATATTTATTCAAAAAAATTGTAGCTTTATTATTTGGAAAAATCTTATCTGATAGAGGCAAAACCTCAGAATTTAATTTTTTCAACCCAGAGTATCAAAAAATATTAGCAGCATCTTACATGGTGCAGAAAAAGATTATAAAAAATATTAGTTTGGAGTTGAATACTGTTTCAGTTGATTCTGTTTGTTAAAACAATCGACAATCAGTCATTACTAGAGAGGAGGCAGAAAGCATAGAGTTGTTTCAAGTTAAAGAATCAGGGAAGCCCTGAACCCACATGCTTTCTTCTTCTGTCCAAATAGCCAGTCCATTAGGACAGGGAAAGATAGCAAACATCCATTCAAGAATAGACTGAGAACATGCATCTTCCCATATTTTTTCTTCTTTCCTCCGAAGAATTCCCAATATACGCCTTAAACTGTATGGCTAGAGAGCCTTTTACATTTTATATTCTTTTTTATTCTGTTTTCCGTTTTTCTTATTATTAATAATTACAGTCGAGTCTTTATATAACGAAATCCATTGTTCCGGTTAAAAATTTGTTACATAGAGATATTCTTTGTATAGAGAGTGACGTTAAAATTCCTGTTTAATGTGTAAATTTTGAACCAATATTATTTTTGATGTGTTTAATCAAGAATTTGAAATGTTTAACTATAAATATTAACCTAATATTCTATTAGTTGGCAGTCTTAATGTGCAATTGGATGGTAAGGAAATCACTTCAAAATTTTGAAGTTTTACTCAACAGTTTTGAGAGTGGGCTGCACAATAGGGTGGGCCGAAAAAATCTTTTTTTCGATTTTCGATTATGGCGGGTGCGGAAAAGTGGTCACTGGTGGCACTCAGTTCCCACAAAAAATTTGAGATTTTTAGGACTTTTCCTTACCCTGCCGCAAATGGCTTGAAAATTTGCAAAAATGCTGATTTTTGAACTTTTTTTAGCTAAAAAGTTTAAAATGTTAAATTAAATTTATTTTGGTTGTATTTTCTTGAAAAGGCATCTTTAACGTACCAAATGCTTAAATAAGTTCTGGTAATACATTATTTAATTGCTAAGTATATTTTAAATAAGCCGATTTTCATGTAGCTTTTTCACGTATAACAGGCAAAATATGTATTGGTTTGAATCGTTCGTTAATTTCTCTCTTATTTATGTTCCTTGATCTTTAAATTTTTTTTCTATGCGTCAAAGGACATATATTTGGGCAGCGGACAGCAGTATAACTCAAAAACAAAACTGGAAAGTGAGAAGGGGTGAAACAGGACTTTAAGCGTGCGTAATGCCTCATCGTAATGTTGAGGGAGTGAATGAAGATATAAAAGGGAAGAGAAAATTGCGATAAAGGATTGTTATTATTTTACCATGCTCAAAATCTGCGAAACTTGTTCAGTGTGGATGTGAAACCTTTTCCTAGAGAGATTCAGTACTTTTTGGATCATTTGACTTACCATTACAATGTTTTGTGCGTTTTTGTACGACGAGTTTAGAAATGGCTATTATGAAGGTCCATGGCAATGTGAAAGACACGCGACAGAATGAAAAAGTATCCTTTTTGGGCACCATGCTTGTTCAAAGACTGGCAATTGCCAACTTATACTGATATCATACGACACTACTACTGGTTGCGAAGCGATATGGCAGAAAATCGAAAAATCCAATATTAGTCAATAGATGATGTTATTAAAATGGTAGATGAAAAAGTCACCGAAATCTGAATAAAAGGCAGTGTTTTTCCAACGATCAATTTACAAAAAGATTAAAAACTATTAAAAGAAGCTTGGATCATTGAAGAAATCCTGAAATCGTATGGGCTTGAAAGTAAAGACAACCCGCGAAGAATTCGTACGAAATGGTGGAACTTTTTAGTAGCTTTTAATCTTTTTGTAAATTGATCGTTGGGAAAACACTGGTATGGAAGCTTTTTTTCAGATTTAGGTAACTTTTTCATCTACCATTAAACTATTATTCTAAACTATCACTATTAAAAGAAGTATAGCTCATTGGGGAAATCCTGTAATCGTATGGGCTTGAAAGTAAAGACAACCCGCGAAGAATTAGTACGATATGGTGAAACCTTTTAGTAGTTTTTAATCTTTTTTTGTAAATTGATCGTTGGGAAAACACTGGTATGGAAGCTTTTTTCAGATTTCAATACTTTTTCACCTACCATTTTAATAACATCATCTATTGACTAATATTAGATTTCTCGATTTTCTGCCATATCGCTTCGCAACAAGTAGTAGTGGCGCATGATATCAGTATAAGTTGGCAATTGCAAGTCTTTCAATAAGCATGGTGCCCCAAAAAGAATACTTTTCATGCTGTCGCGTCTCTTTTACATTGCCATAGACCTTCATACAAGCCATTTCTAAGCTCGTCGTAATAAAACGCACGAAAAAATGATCCAAAAAGTACCGAATCTCTCTAGGAAAGGGTTTCACGTCCCCACAGAACATATGTCGCAGGTTTTCAGTATAGTAAAATAATAACAATCCCTTATCGCAATTTCCTCTTATCTTTTATTTCCTCCTAAACTCCCTCAACATTACGATGAGGCATTGTGCTCACTTAGTGTCCTGCTTCATTCCCTTCTTACCTTCCAGATTTCTTTTTGAGTTATACTGCTGTCCGTGGCCCAAATATATGACCTTTGGCGCATAGAAAAACTTTAAAGACCAAGGAACATATATAAGAGAGAAATTAACGAACGATTCAAACCAATACAATTTATGCCTGTTATACGTGAAAAAGCTATGAAAATCGGCTTATTTAAAATACACTTAGCAATTAAGTAATGCATTATCAGAACTTATGTAAGCATTTGGTATGTTGAAGCTGCCTTTTCAAATAAATACATCCAAAATAAATTTAATTTAACATTTTTTAATTTTTTTTCGAAAAAAGTTCAAAAATGAGCATTTTTGCAAAACTTCAGGCCGTTTGCGGCAGGGTAAGGAAATGTCCAAAAAATCTCAAATTTTTTGTATGAACTGAGTGCCACCAGTGGCCACTTTTCCGCACCCGCCATAATCGAAAATCGAAAAAAAGTTTTTTTCGGCCCACCCTACTGCACAATTATCAATAAGCGAAGCAAATTTTTGACGTTGTTTTCTCATATTCTTATCATAAGCTTTTAACGATTTGTCAAAATTTCAAGCACTGAACGATAAATCAGGAATAAGTAATGGAAAATGATTCCATGTGATTTCGTAGCTTTTTTAATACTGAATAAATAAAGAACACTTTATGAAAAATTTCGCTATATGCGGATAGATTTATTTAGAGATTTTTTTAATGTAATCACATGGAAAAGAGGACCGTTCTTAATAAAATTCATTATAGGGAGAAATTCGATGAATGGAGTTTCGTTATAGAGAGACTCGACTGTATTTTGAATTATTGTGTATAAATTGTTTTATAATGTACATATTTAGCAGTAAGGAATTTCAGTAGTATAATATGAAACATCTATATTTTATAATGAAGAGAAAAACGCATCTCAATAGTAGTACATTAATGGGGCAAGCAGAAGATTTTTGTATCTATGTACTCGCCTTCAACAAATCTGTAAACATCAAATTTTCAATCTTGTGTTCTCGCTTCTGCTGTTGATTGTCGAAATATAAGAAAAATTGAGACACAAGTGATATTTCAACATTCAAAATAAAAGCTAGTTGAAAAAAAAACACTTTCAAATAACAGTTTTTATGGCTTCTGATGGGAGCTATTATAAAATCTATATTGACAAGAGACTTATAGAAAATTTTCTATCATAAGTTAATTAGTTATTTTAAATTACAACGATTGTATTCATATTCAAAAAATATGATTTTCCCATTCTTTTCGCAAGTCTTTCATAATATTAATCAATTTTTTTTTAAGATGAATGTGTTAATTTTATTCCGTTAAAGTGATTTAAACACACTTACTAATTGAAGAAATCCAATTATGAAGAAGATAACAAAATATTAATTTTTAAAACAACTCTTTAAGTTTTATATATTTATTTATTTTTAAGGAATCATCCAATGTTAAGACTTTTTCCAACGGAACAAAGAACGTCATTGTAACCCTATTTTTACCTAAGTATATATGTGTGTTCGTACATGTGTGCATAAATGTAATTTCGAGCATAAAAAGTTTAATTCGATAAGACTATCTTTTACGCATTCTTTTTATATTTGAAACACCCAGTTATTATGTAATTTCATTCAAAAAAGTTTTACGCCAAATGGCTGTTTTTTCCGCTTAAAATCAATTATAATTATCATAATATCGCATGAAGAAAATGTCCTAGTTGTTTGAAAAGAGGAGAAGTAGATAATACATTGTACTGGGGAAAAGCCCATATACAGTAAAATTCCGTGACCTGATTGCCGCGCCACCTAGCGTTACTAACAACAGATCGAAGAATATTCGAATATTAGAACACAACCTCGTGGAATGAGTGTAGTTATTTTCAGTGAGGGGCTCTGCTGCAGTTTCTTAGAGGGGTGCTCCCAGAATGGATTTTTTCAGAGGAAATTATTTTGAATAACCCCGAAGAAAAAGTGCAATGTGAGAGCAAAAGAGGAACAGGGATCGAACTATTTTATGAATGTAGGAATATAGGAATATTATTTTTTAGTAATTTTAGTCTTTAGTGCAGTTGAGATGTGCGTAGGATTCATTTTGGGATTTCATAGAGGATATCATATAATGGAGATCTACCGCCTCGGCGGAGGTAAGCCTTCTTTTCTGTAGTTAGTTAAAATTTTAAATATGTATCGATATTTAAAAGTACTAAATTATAGTATTTAAAACGTTTTTCTTTGATTAAAGGAAAATCTGTACAATTCTTGATTTTTTTTTTTTTTTTTTTTTTTTTTTTAGAAGAAAAATGTTTACGCCTTGCATTCAATACTATTTCAAATTTTAATTGCTTAAAAAAGCATACAGCAAACAGAGTGAAAAAAGTATTAAATATTAAAGTGTTATATCCAAATTAAATAAAAATAATAATAAGTTTGATTAATGATTAATAAAATATTAAAATGGTTAATTAACTGTTAATGGTTATTTCAATTCAACTTCAATTCAAATCCATTCCTATTTAATCGAATCCTAATTAATTCAAATGGTTAATTCAATGGTTAGTGAAATATTCAAAATGAATATTTCACTAAGTGTAAGTGTAATTAATAGTGATAAGTGTAATTAGTAAGTGAAATTAATTATTAATAATAATAGCCAAATTAATTATTAATAGTGAAATGCAAAAGTGACATATGCAAATATAAATCTTAAATATTTATATTTGAAATATTAAAGTGAAGTATTTTTTACAAAATTATCTTAAAATTTCTTTTAACAACTTCACGACAAGGGCACTTTGCTTAAATTTTAATGTTTTACCACCAGTCTTTCAAAACAGAAAACTATCTTTAGTGGAATAACGAAAATGCTCAAATTAAATAAAGTAAAATTCACAATAAAAAATAACTGGTGAAAATAATGAAGGATTCTAAACATTTTAAGTAGGTATTTTATTACAGTCACTCGTCCTCAAGATGTTAAAAAGTGATTTAGTTATAATATTTCGGATAAAATATTGACATTTATCGATAAACACAAGCTTTTTAAGTACTAAATAATGAAAATTTCTGTAAACTTATTTTTTTTTCTATTTTTTTCCAAAGACATTGGGGTGCCCTGGTGCAGTTTCTTAGATGGGCGCTGCCAGTAGGGATTTTTTTAGTGGAAATTATTTTGAATAAGTTTGGCCGAAAAGTATAATATGAGGGAAAAGGTAAATAGGGAATGAATTATTTTATGAATGTAGGAATACGGAAATATTATTCTTCAATACAGTTAGGGCGTAATTAAGATACCACTTTACTGTTTTAAGGTAGAAGTTTTAAAATTGAGATATATATTTATGTTGTGGGTAAGGTATTTTTAAAATTTTTATATAAAGTTTATTTAACGTTGTAAAAATGAAGCGCAAATTAAAAGCAGTAAATACAGACATGATACATCTCTTGCTTTGATTGAATATTTTTTTCAGTAAAAATTTTTTTAAATGGTTGTTTACAGCATTTTATCATGGATACATCAGCTTATAATATCTAGACATGAAATAAAAATTTATATACATTCTTATTGCTAAATAATTCAGATTTTTATAAGCATTAAACTGTTTTCAGGACATACTCCTGTGAAAGAAATTTTTTTCTCTAAATAACAGTAGAGTTTTTTATGCAATTTTTAAAGGAAATGTTTGAAACATATCTCTTATTCTGGTATTTTGGATACGTTTGAAGAAAAAAAGCGCTACTTAAAAACAATAATTTGATGCATGATATGTTTCTTGCTTTGAATAACATTTTTTTTATTCAAATAGTTATTTCGCGTCAATTTTATCATAAATAAATCAGATTATCATATCAAGACATGATATTAAAACATATGACAAACAAAAAAATAAATTCTTAATGCTGAATAATTTTTCAATTTTAGAAGCAATAAACGCTTTTCAATATATAGAAAATGCTTCTGCGGAGAAAGTGCGGTCTTTTCTAAAAACAGCAGAGGTTTCAATGCAGATTTTAAAGGAATGTTTCCAAGATTTTTTTTTTTTTTTTTCGAATACTTTGAACGTGTTTAGAGCAAAAGCAATAATGCATTGTATGATACATTTACTTGCTTTAAATAACATTTCTTTTTAAACAGTTATTTTATAGCACTTCATCATAAATAAATAAAATTATCATATCGACATGATAAGAAATCTTTTATCAAACAAAAAATACGATTTTAATGTCAAATACTTTACATTTTTATAAACATTAAACTCTTTTTAATTTTGAGAATATATTCTTGCGGAAGAAATGTATTATTTAAAAAAAACAGCAAATATTTTGGCTCAGTTATTTATTTTTTTTATTTTATTATGTTTCCAAGATGTATTCTGGTGCTTTTTTAGGTTTATCATTATTATTTTTTAAAACAAGTTTAAAGAACGAAAAGTGATTTGAAGTAAAAAAAGAAATGTCTCTTTAGGGATTTTTATTAGGAATATAGAAATTTTATTTATTAACACAGTAAGATGTGCATAAGATTTATTTTTTGTAATTTTATATAGGCTATTTAAAATGCAAATGTTCATTCTGATTCATAATTAGACTTCTTTTTAGTAATGTTAGTTTAAATTTTAAATGAAACTATTTAAAAGTTAAAAAACTACAAACGTACTTATAAACATTAAATAAAATTATATAATTTTTTTTTTTTTTTTTTTTTTTTTTTTTGCAAGTGGGTTTTAAAATTCGACAGAGAATAAGTAAATCTATATAAAATTAATAAACATCTTAAATACAATAATTTTAATTTTGGTAAAAATTATTAAAGTTTTTGGTTGATTTCAGAACGATTCGATGAATATTAAAGGATATATACTTAAATATTCTTATGCCTTCCCATTCAACTTTCCTTTACATATCAATGTTTAAATCCCTTTTTCTAAGTACGCAATTTTTCTATTATTAACATTATTTATATTATCATTTTATTAGACGTGCTAAGATTTCTACAATGATTCAACAAATTGTCTGAAATTTTTTAATAGTATCTTTAGACTCTTGGTCTGATGACAAAGTATTAGATTTTTTAAATGTTTGTAACTTAAATATATATATATATATTAACTTAAAAACATGCTTATTTGCCATATTTTTTCCATATACATTCATTTTTTGCTGTTGATTTAGTTGGCTGTTCAAAAATCCGATACTTACATTCATCCCAAAATAAAAAATAAAAAAATTTATTTCCAAGTGTGATAAATGAAAAAGAAGAAGGGATTTTAAAATAGTTATTTTTTTCTTTTTTTTATAATTCAATGTTTTTTTTTTTAAGTTTTTGCTATATTGAGAATTTAATACTTTATGATCTTTTATCGCTATGCCTTATTCAGGCATGAACCTAAAAATATAATATAGGTTATGGTTACAAAATACATGTTTTTGTATCGATTCCTCTTAAGATATGTGCCTACTTCCGAAACACCTTTAAAAAAATTATAAACACATTTGTTTTTAGTTAAAACAAGGAATAAAACTATGAATTCATATAAATTTTGAATAGAAGTTTAATCAACTTTTCAAGTTAAGGCAATATTTAGTCGACCTTTAGTAAAGTATCGCGTTTATGCCAAAAAATTCTTTAGCGATATTATTTATTCTGTAGCGAAATCTATTCAATATATTTCAATTTTTGTCACTTATATGTTAGTAAATCACTTATCTGTGTTATGAAGCAAAAGATTTGTAATGCCTCTTATATTTACTATCATATACCAAATTTTGCATACAAAATATGTTTGTTTGAAAAATGTGTATTTTTCTATAAAAATAGCTCTTAAATTTATACATATAAACTTACAAGCTATATTTTGTTTCATAACACACCAATAAATGAGCAGAATTTTGTCACAAAATTCTACTTCAATAGCTTAAAAACTTTTTAAGAAATGTTTTTCGTAAAAGTAGAGAATAAAAAACAGGTTTTTGCCGTAAAAATTGCAGTAAAATTGGATGTAAATTTTTTTATTACATCTAATTGTACGACGAAAACTGCTGGCAACACTACTGCCAGCAATTTCGACCGTAAATTTAACGGATTTTTTTTACAGTGTTCCAGAAAACGCAAATGAAGATTTTGGTAAAATATTCAGTTTAAAATTTACAACTTTAAAATTCATCATATTTGTAGGTGTTTATATATTTGTGTATGTATTATATATTGCATGTCTGCACATTAAAATGTATTATTTTCCTTTCTGGTTCTTTAAACGTCCACTTCTGGTTTTAGAAATTTCATTTTCTGTTTACATTTTGTGTTATAACTTTCCTTCTAATTATCGCTAAACCCAAACTAAGGCATGTTAAATGTTTGAACTTTAATTTAAAGTAAAATAAAAATTTTCGCAAATGCAACGATTTTAGGGTAGGCACATACCTTAACCCACTCATGCATAAATTATTTTTCATTATTTTTCATTATTCACAAAAAATTTCTTTTAGTGATAAATCAGAACCCATTATAAAATAATTTTATTATTTCGCTACATACTAGCTAGTATCTGTCCACAAATTAGATTTCTATAAATAAATGCTAATTTTGCATTATTTATTATTTATTATTTATTATTTATTATTTATTATTATGCAATATTTATCTGTACTCAAGTGAGCTTAACCTTCACGAGGGTTGAGCAGTTTTCAGTACACAACTTTCTTGAATGAATCTGGTTATTTTCTGAAGATAACGTAGAATTCTAGAGCAATGTTTTCGAATAAAATTCCCGGTTATGGTTTATTTTTAATTAGTCACAAGGAATGTAAACGATAGCGGAAAAAGGAAGAAAGGATAGAATTTACAAATGACATGAGCTATTTTATGAATGAATGTAGGAATATTTTTTTTTAAGACTATTCGTTTTCGATGCGATTAAGATGAGCATACGCGGTAAAATATCTGTTAAATTTACGGAAAAACTGATGGATGCATAGTTCCCAGCAGTTTTTGTCGTAAAAATTGCAATAAAATTAAATGCACATTTTATCGCATCTAATTTATTACACCTAATTTTACTGCAATTATTACTGCAAAAACTGCTATCAACATTGCTGCTA
This sequence comes from Maratus speculifer, assembly GCA_964019185.1. NCBI lineage: Eukaryota > Metazoa > Arthropoda > Arachnida > Araneae > Salticidae > Maratus > Maratus speculifer. Next base: position 72,728,667 of record OZ025297.1, on the reverse strand, counting down.
GCAGTTTTTGCCATAAATTTAACTCTTTTTTTCTTTCTTTTTTTTAAAGGATTTCTTGAAATAGAGATTTATATTGCTGTTGGGGCTAAATCATACTTTTCATGCTTTTTTTACAATTTATAAATGGAATACTACATTAAAATAAATTAAGCATTTTCTTTCGTTGGTGAATATTCTCTTTAATTATGAAGATTTGAGTTTCAAAACTTGCCTTAGCTAGAAAATCAAATTTTGGGGAATCGGAATAAACCTCTGCTGCATACATTGGTTTTCATTGTAAATCAAGATAAGTAAGTAAATTACTTATCATGTAAATCAAACTAGCTTTTGTAGCGATTGCTGTATTTTTTTTTCTTTGTGCAGATTTACAAATAGAGTAAATTCATAGAGAAAACAGGATTTTTAAAATTTTGAATAAGGCAAATTTTGAAATTTACTTACTCATATATTCATTAAACAGTTTGTTTATAAATTAATTGAATTGCTATATTCTAGACGCGATATGTCAAACGAAATTTAAAAAAAAAATATTCTAAATAATTCTAAATTTTTATACCATGAAACTTGTCTTAATTTCTTTGTGGATTTGCAGAGGGATGTTTAATGAAGTGTACTTTTTTAACACATTATTAATCTTTAGACTAATAATAATCGAGTCATATCTTGGGTTTTTCGGTAGCTTTTCGGTAGCTTTTCCGTCCCGAGCTAAACACTTCCCAATTTTCAGTGTTTTTAATTTGTGTAATTTTGCTTAAAACTATGTCCGGTATCAATTTTTCTTTTTTTTCCCCATTCTTCTATAGAGTCGGATTATTCGGGTTGAAGGTAGCGGTCGCATACGAAATTGAACCGCCAAGGGAGCTGCCAAATTTCGCTCGCGACCCCTGTCTAAGTTCCGAATAATCAGAAAAAAAATGAAAAATTGATATCGAACAGAGTTTTAAGCACCAGACAAATTAAAAACACTGAAAAGCAGGAAGGGTGGACCCGGAGCTCGATTACTATGACTCGATTATTATTAGCCTCACTTTAGTAGCTTAGTTTTATAAGCTTATACAGAAAACATTTATCTGTCATTATATACAAACAGAAGAAATTTATTTAATATGTTTAATCAGATGAAAACTTACGTTAGATCCAAGAAAAACGTACAATTTAATGAATGAAAATGGATTGTAGGAATGTTTGTTCTATTATTCATGATAATTGCAGAAATCGGGTTTTCATGCATTGTACACTTCTGAATTGTTTATTTAGGCAACTTAATAAAGTAAAAAGTTTTATTACAGTATTCTGAATGTGTTGAAAAGTTTTACATAATCTATGCGGGACGCAGCATTTTACATTCTTGTTCAGATATGAAGCCAAAGCTTCAGAAAATTTATGATTTTATATTATAATAGAAAAATATTAGGTAAACACAAAATCACTTAATTTAAAAATTTAGCTACATACCCTTTAAATATAAACTTTTTTATGTGTAAAATTAAGAGAAGAGCCTATTTGGATTTGCCAATATATTCTTCTTGTAAATAAGATGTATTTTTCCGAATTTTATACGAAAAAATTTGTTTAATGTAGTTAATATAGAAAATTATTTAAAACTTTTAAATCAAAGCGCTGAATGAGTTTTATTTCTAACTAGAAAACTTTTTCTTTCCATTTATAATAATTTGAAATATTGTGTTAATGAGTATGTCGGGTTACGGTCGTTTAGATGAAAATATAAAAATCAATATGGAAAGAAAAAGTTTTTTTTAGTATTGACTCTTTCGCGACGGGAGTCTTTTACGAAATTTCTAATGTTTAGTCGACGGTTTTTAAAAACAGAAATTTGTACCTTATTAAATCGAGAAAATTCTCCGATTAAATAAGGTGAATTTTGCAGTAAAATTTTACTGGTGGGGCACACAGGTTTCTTAAGCCTTTTTTCGGCACGTATACGTGTCTTTTGTCCCCAAAGGGTTAACTAACACAACCTTTTTCAATTATCTGAATGTAGTCTCGTAGAATGAGTGTAAAGGTTGATGAAAAAAGGAGAAGGAATACTTGCAAATTCCCAGAAATAAGCTTTTTTTTAGGAAAAAATTTGCATAAACTCATAAAAATAGAGCAGTGTGAATAAAAAAAAAATAGGCATGTATATATATATATATATATATATATTTGGAGAGAAGGAGACTGATATTTCATATTTTTAAGAAATGTTTTCTTTTATAGTTAAATATGAATAAATTTTTCATTTTGGAATATTATATAAGGAATTTTATAAAAGAAATTTAAATTCTTATAGAAAGTAGGGCAAATCTTTGAGAATTTTTATTTAATTGTTCTACACAAAATTTATTTAAATTTAAAAAGTAAAAACAAACATGTGAAATAATGCAAAGTGTTTTCTTACTTTGTATAATTCCGATAAAAGCTTAATACTAAAAAAGAACATAGAAATATTATTTTAGCCAATTCAGTTTATGTCTTGATCCAGGCACATGTGCATTTTATCTATTTATTAATTTTCATAGTTTAACTTCTAATACTTTATCTTAAATATATCAGTCTTAAAATTGAAAAAAAAGTACGTATGTTTTTGGGATTTATTTTCTTAAAAGCAATTATGAAATTTAATTAATTATGTCTTTTTTCCCTTAAATATATCGTGTGCTATGTTTTTTATTATTTATTAACATTGTAGTTGTTTTAAATGCGTGAAATTACACTGCAAAAAAAGTTACTAAACTTTTTCTAGGAAACTGGGATTTTTAGAACTGTTTATGTAACGGCAACAGCAAAAATTCATGCAACAAATTCTGATACATGAATTTTGGTTATGCGAATTTACTATCTCAAAATATGTATTTATTAAGGGCATTAGTTGAGATTAGTGATCATAAATCTCTATTTTTTTTCTTTTTCTACATAGATGATACCGAAATTTCGGTCATTTTCTTTTAATGTAAATAGTTTTTCAGAAACAGTGAAAAATAATGAGAAGTTTCATCCATAAATTAATAGCCGTAACTAATAACAGGCACATTTCTGATTGATCGGGTGTAAGCATTCGTTTTTTTTTTTTTTTTTTTTTTTTTTTTTTCTAGTACCACTAGAATTCAATATTTTTTTTCCTTATTTTATCTCCAATTTCGATGATTAAATCATGATTGTATTCACCTTCAATGTTTCTATTTCATTATGTGAGGGATGTGGGCTACAGGTCTCAGGCTGCTCGTAAAACAGTAAGAAGTCTTAATTTTACTATTGAATTCTGCTGATAAGAAAAATGCGTAATTGTTAGCCTTTATTTATTTGCTTATTTTTGACATGCGTAAATTTAACGTTTTATTGATATTTTTTAAATATTTACGAACCGAGTTCTAATGATATATTTTATGCTATTTATTTATTTTCTATATTTTGTCTACTAATTAGTTTAAAGATGTCAATCTTAAAATATGGAAAAATATATACTATTTTAAAAATGTTTCTCAATTGTAAACATGAAATTTTAAAGCATTATCACAAACACGTTTACTTTTCATAATGCTACATTTTAACTTATTTTAATAATTTTACTCTTATAAGTACGGTTATATACGTTTTGAAGCATTTTATCAAGTTTACTTGAATTTTAAATTTAAAGCATTTGAAAAAAAGCAAAAAAAAAAAAAAAAAAAAAAAAAAAAAAAAAAAAAAGCTGACTATGTGATTTTTGTAATGCATTATCTCTTTTACAATTGATATTCAATTTTTTTTTAATTAAATCCACCTTTCTGTAGTAATAACTGCTCATTTGTTCGTCAACCTACGCAAAGTTTTATTTTTATTTTTCAAAAATGAAGCTACTCGGCTGCATACATTTTATGTTTTACATCTGAAATACAATTTCTATTTTTAAAAATCCACTTTTCTGTTGTAACGGCTAATTTGTTCATCAGCATACGTAAAAGTTTTTTTTTCATTAATATTCAAAATAAAACTACTGGGTTGTATATATTTTTAAGTTTACAGCTAAAATAAAATTTCTATTTCAAAAAATCTGCTTTTCTATTATAATTGTGAGTTTGTTAGTCAACATGCTCAAAGTTGTATAATTCTTTTTTTTTTTTCAAATTAATATATTAATTGAAAAACTGAGCTGTAAAAATTAATTTGTAAAGTCCGATAATAAGCAAGTTTAATACAAGATATTATTCGAATTTAGTGTTTTATATTTCCTCTTTTGCATTGTAAACCAGCATGCAATAGTATTTAACAGAAAAATTATTGATTTTTATTTCTTTTCCTTTAAAACCGTTCCTTCTTTTATAAAATCTTTAAACGTTCTCTAAGATTTCTTCTAAAACAACTCTTTTAAACTAATATTTATCTACCAATTTCATTCAATTTCAGAAAACATAAAAGTTTTTTACAGCAAAAATGCATCAATGAAATGCGGGAAAAGACTGTATGAATATTTTAACAAAAAGGTTAAATATAAGTTTGAAAAATACAGAATGTTAATACGATTTTCTTCTTCAGACAAAAGTAAAATAAAACATCTTAGAAATACTATGTTAAGGATTTTTTTTAATGTTGTCTTAAAATTTGTTCGAAACCTAAATCCTTAAAATGATGTAAAATTTGTAAAAGGAAATGCACATATTTACACAAATATTGTAAATATACATTAAGTATTGGGAAAAAATAACTAATAAAAAAACAGTTTTTTTAACCCCTTACTGCGCGGTTTTTTTTCTATTTTTATGTAAAAAATTATTTGAAATCTGTATGGCGGCCTACTAATAATAAAAATACCAAAACCAAAAATTAAATTTCAAATTTTTAGCTATAATTTGATATTTTATGGTGTTTGCCTTATGTACACAATTAGGGGTTTAAAATATTACATTGCTATAATTTACAATTAAATGGGCTCAAATTAATTATCTGCTTAACTTTCTGCAAATTTATATTAATATTTTTGAGTATTCAATATTTTTTTTCCTCGGAAGAACGAATTCTACTTTTTAGTCAAATGCAGTCGTCTGATATGAACAAAATAACTGTTATTCCATTTTTTTAAACTGTTCTTGAATTAAAAAAATAAATAAGTAAAAAACTCACCTATATTCACCAAATACACAGTAAAAACAAAATACCCAAATTGGGTTGAAAGATTTTTGGGTACAGAATTGTTCCAGTTTGGAAAGTTCAGTTTGTAGCACAAAATCGTTTTAAATAAGTCTGATTTTTAATGACATTAAAACAATTAAAATATCTTAGATAGTATATACATTATACCTCAGAAATTTTGATTAATTTAATGTTAATAAAGATCTGCTCTGTTTTGAACCATTTTGGGTTATCTATTTTGGGAACAATACTCTACCATTTTGGAATCCTTACTGTACCATTTCAGAAAAATTACTATACCCAGAAATCTTTCAACCCAATTTGGGTCTTCAATTTATACAGTGTAAATAAAAAAGTCGACTATTTTTTTAATTGTATTTTGCACCAATTTTTCCATACAAAAATCTGTCACAAACGCTTTGAAAGCATTTTTAAGAGAAATGTAGTACAAAGTGTATTTTTAAATAATAGCAATGCCAACAGATCATAAAAATAGTCGTTTGTGGTAAGCTTGCATTTAGAATATCCTCTTTCAAATTAATTGTAGTCCATTCATAAACAATGTCAATTAGGTGTGTGAATTTTAATCTTCTGTTTTTTAAATACATAAAATATTAAGTATACAATACCTTCATGCTTCATGAATTACATATTCTAACACTAGTATGTTAATGCTATTGTAGTTATCCTGTTATATATTATCGTTGAACTCTCCCTCCCCCTCCCACATATACGCTGTAAAATTAATTTAATACTTTATTTATGTTAAGGTTGTGCATTACCCAGTGGAGTTGCTAAATTATCTAATATTTAAAAGGGTATCGTTTGGGCTTCTAGTCCCCCTCCCTTTCCTTCGCATGTATTTAATTTAGTTTCTTTCCATCACTCATTAGCTTTAATGAAAATAAATGAGTAATTCGGTCTTCTCATGCAAACTCTGAGTCATTTAAATATAAAACTTACTTTAAGTGCAAATTATTTCCAAAACAGAAAAACAATAACCATGGTTCATAGTTCGTACATGTTTTTTATAATGTAAATAAAGTAAAATTAAAAACTCATTATTAAAGTCAATTACTCTATGTTAATTACTTTTAATTAATTAAAGGGCAAGGATAAATTAATTAAAGTATTTAATGAATGAATGAATGAACAAAAGCAATATTTACATTTATCTAATTAAAGCTAATTGGTTATTATTTTTTATATTAGTACGTTTTTTTATTTGAATAGATATTTTCAAAAATAACAAAACATAAACAATTCGAGCTTTATGTTTTTGTTTAATAAAAATTTTACTCGTTAAAATAATTTGTTCCTATTCAGAAATATTTTAACTCCTGCTTTACATCCTTGCTTTAAAAAGATGCAGAATTTTTTAAAGAGATTCTATGTTAATAAAAAAAAACTATTGATTTTTTAAAAAAAGATTACTTATTGTTTATTTATCAGAAGGCTTTTGAAGATAAAGCAAAACTTTTCAGAACCGCAACGTAGAAGGGGCTATCTGATCTGATATATAACTCTAATTTCAGTGAAAGAATAAACCAGTTCGTTCTTGTCTAAATAATAATAATAATAATAATAATAATATAATAATAATAATAATATATAATAATAATAATATATTCATATTAAAAAACCTCAAAACAAAAACTATTATTTTACTTTAACCGCTTTGAAAGTCAATTTTTAAAGTTCTAAATTTAAAATATGACTTCTTCTACAGTGCATTTTACAGAATCCCCATTTAAAAAAGCACCAATGTATTGTTTTTGTTTAGTTCCTAATACTCTTTTAAAGTTGGAAATATTTAATTTGTTCTTATAGTAGACTTTGGAAAAACATCATTGCAATCATATTCGCTTTGTTTTATGCTAAGAGAAAAAAATTTCTAAAAAACCCTAACATTCATAAGACAAGAAAACGCCTCAAAAACTAAAACGGGAAACAGTTTTGTTCAACTTTATTGAGAGCCAAGAATTTTATAATGTAATACGATAGAAAATACAGTTTTACTTATATTTAGAAAATCTTTCCCAATCTATGTCACAATTCGCACAATAACTTACAAATATATCTGTTTAAAGCTTGTGTTAAAATGAACTTTAAACAATATTTTATAGAATGAAGTAATGATACATAAGTGCATTTATAGAAATTTAAATATTCAATTAAATTTAAAAAATGGCAAAAAAATAATAAAGACTGAATGGAAATATTTGCTTATATCCCAATAACATTTATTCATGCTATACAATAAAGGTTACAGTTCATTTTATCATAAGTTTTATGTTTATAGCTATACTAACAAAAGAACAAATCTATCTGATTTTGTGTGTCTGTGTGTCTACGATGGCTAGAAAAAACTACGGCACGTACGAATCTCTTTTTGTGTGTGTGAAATTAGTCCAATATCTCTACTGATGTACCTGAAGCTTAGAATTTTAATTTTTTTATTAGTTTTTAAGATATTAATTATGAAGCTAAACTCACTCTAATCAAAAAATTACTTTTTTAATACTCGGGGAACGAAAACGTTGCATGCGCACAAAGACATTTATGTACTAAAACGAAGGAAGAAACATTTTCCCAAGTTTATTTCGATTTCTGGATCATTTTGTTTAAGTCCGAATCATCCAAACTGCTGGGGGAAGTTAAACGTGAAAGATATATTTCGAAAGATCCTACTTTTAGGTCTGAAATGCTATAACCAATTCGAAAAAAAAATGTTGCATAAAACCTTTCAAAAAGGGTCATTTTTAACCAAACAATTTTCCTCCCTTTTGTCAACAACCCTCCAAGGCGCAATTTTTGAAATAAAAACAAACCAAAAATATGATCTTAAAATTGAAAAATTCTTTTAAATTATGATGAAATTGGTTTTAAAATATATGTATTTTAACTAATTCAAATACACTATCAAAAGGAAGTAATTTTGCAACTCACAGAGAGGATATTTTTTGTATGCTAAAATTACCTAAATACAGATTTCAACACAATCTGTTAAAAACATCTCAACAGACCAGATTTACACCCTTTACGAAAATTTCAAACCGTTCGGACAGGTAGAAATATTTTTTACAAAATAAAATGTGCGAAAAATTTGATGAATCAATAAAAAACAGATCGTTTTGCTTTAAAAAAAACATGCGGTTTTAAGTCTGCAAAGCGCAATCCAATAGGTACCGATAATCTAAAAATATGTTCTTAAAGCTGAAATTTTTTATAATCTATGATGCAATCGGTTTTAAAAAATATGAGATTTAACCTTTTCGAATACACCTGCGAAAGGAAGTTTTGCGATTCACGGATAGATTTTTTTTTCTATACTAAATGTATCTTAATGTACATATTTTAGCATAAGCTTTTAAAAGCATCTCAATAGACAAGTTTTACATTTTCTAGAAAAATTTCAAAATGTTCTGATGGGTAGAATTTTTTTTTTTTTTTTCAAAATAAAATGTGCAAAGAAATTTTACAAAATCAGTGAAAACTTGCGCGTTCGGTCGCAGTGTCGGTTGCTGTGAAACGCATAGATTCCAAAAATCGAATTACGTAGAAAAAAAAAAGTATGGAAACAGCATATGCTTTCAATTCAATACCTTTTCTCGTTTTTTCCATTTAAAAATACGACTTCTAGCAAAAAGGACTTAAATATATAAAATCATACTATTTTGAGTTTCATTTAAATGTCATTTAGAAAATAGATAACACATTTGAAAACTGAATAACATCACGGGCCCCGGCATCAACGCCGGGCAGGTCAGCTAGTATTTAATCTAAATTAAGTTATTTTGCGAATTGTGTAATACCATGTGAAAGTATTTTGTAATATTAATTCAACTGTACTTTTTATTATATTACTTTCTAGGTGTTGATTTTTCCATTTTATAAAGTCTGAAATATGGCCTATGTATCAAACATTTATGTAATTTCAATAAATATTTAGAAAGAGAACTATATCACATTTGTACTGAAGATGGGAATCTAAAAGGTTACTCCTTAAGGGCACAAAGAACATGGTTCAAATTTTTAGAGTTTTAATTATCAATCTAAAATATAGAAATAAAAGTTTATGGGGCTAAACGATTATGGACCTAAATGATTATGGTGTTGGAAGATTTTAAAATAATATGTTTTAAGCACCGTGGGTGTATATATAGATTTTTTTGCCTTTTTTATTTCTTTTTTGTATGCTCTGGTACATTTTTTTTAAATTCTATTTCAGGTAAACAGTTAAAACTGTTCAAAATTCTGTAACAAACTTCTTTCTTTAAAAATACCTAATATTGTAGGTCTAAGTGAAAGAAAGTAAATAATGGGATACGTATTTCAAATTTTATTGGTAAAATATTTTTAATTTTATTTCTTTTAAAATAAAATTAAAATTGCTTCTTATTGATCTCAAATAGTAAGTTTTTTGATACCACAAGAATTTTTAAAATAATATATTCAACATTGTTTTAGAAAAGTGTGCCAAACTGACATAGAGTTCAAAAAATGTGTAAAAAATTAATTAGTTTTTGAAAGCCCATTTATGCATGAAATTATTTTTTTTATTTATATATGGGTTAGAATGTATATATTTATTGTAAAAAAAAATGTTTCATTTTTATGTCTCTTTTTAAATAAAATACATGATTTTAAATATTTCACAAAAGCTGCTTCATTTTACTTATAGAAATATTCCATGTGACCTAAAAGGAGTTGCACTTTTAATTAAATTGCTTTACATTCAATAGGTAAAATAAGCAGTGAAACTGTTAAAAAGCCTAAACAACAATTATCAGTCATAAAAATTTAGCTATTTAAAATAAATACATGCATTTTTGTGCATGAATTTTAAGCATTTTGCAATATATAATTGCTAATATATGTCCGTTTTGCATAGAGACAAACCAATCTTCTGCATTTAGACTTTTTTTTAATTAAAAGCAAACATATGTTTAAATTATTTAATTAAAAACAAACATGTATTTGCATTATTTAATTATTTTTTTACGAGGGCTGCTATTCATATTTCTGGCCTTGGCAATAAGGAGTGTTATTAGTCTACCGCTAACGATTTCAATTGAAAATTCGACATTTTAAACTATAAATTCTCCAGAACGATTTGCCATTTTAGCTTAATTTGTGTTATTTGCAATAAATTGAAATATTCATCTTGCACAAAAAAAAAAAATGAAATTGACTCGTGAACATTTGTGTGCGATCATTTTTCATAACTTTCGACGTGGATTGTCAAGATAAGAGTATTTCCACGAACTTAATTTTTTATACAACGATAAAGCACCATCCTACAGCACTGTACAAAACTGGTATAACAAATAATTCATTCGTGTTCCATGTTCGCTCCAGGACGCATTCCGTGGAGGTCTACCAATATCGGTTGTTGTGCCAGAAAATATTGATGCTGTGCGTGAACTGATGAAGCAAGATCGTCATGTGACATACCGTGAGATTTAGAAATCTTTGGACATTAGTATGATAGGCATCAATAAAATATTGCCTGAACATTTGGTAGTAAAAAATATTTGTTCGCGTTGGAGCCCGCATAATCTAGCAAACGCTCAAAAGAAAATTTGTGTAAATTGGAGCAAGATGTTAAATAAATACGTTCAAGGTTCATCAAAAGTTGTGTATAACATCTACACAGGTGACGGATTGTGGACCTATGCATATGAGCCGGAAACAAAACAGCAATCGACTGTTTGGGTCTTCCAAGATAAGCCAAATCCAACGAAAGTTGTTCGAGAATGAAGCACATCGAAGCAAATGGTTGCCTGTTTCTTCGACATTAGCAGTCATGCGGCGACAGTGGCATTAGAGCAACACAAAACAGTCAGCTCTGAATGGTACTTGACCATTTATTTGTCAGTCTTCGGAGAAATTCTAGAAAAGCAGAATAAGAGGCGAATATTTTTTTATCATGAGAATGTGAGCTCTCCCACATCGGCTCAAAGAAAGGATTTTCTGAAAGGCCTATACATAGAACTGATGGGTAATCAACCATATAGCCCTGGTTTGTCACCCAATAACATTTTTTTATACCCACACATAAAAAAAAATACATGGATAATGATTTTCGACGACCAAAGAAGCGGTTGTTGCGTTCAAAATGCATATTTGGAACTACCGCCATAGGAGTGGAAACAGTATTTCGAAAACTGGTTCAAACGGATGTAAAAGCGTATTGATCTTAAGGGAGACCCGTAAGAAAACCCCCAAAATTTTTATTATTGATTTTAAAGTAATGAATTTTGGTGTACTATTTAAGAATCTTCTTGTAAGGAATAATTAGCAAAAAAATTCACTTTTTATTAAAAAGTATATTTTTTATCGGGATTTTTATGATTTTTCTTTTGTCGAAAAATACACTTTTTAAAATTACTACTCCTCATTCAATTTTCAATATTTTGGTATTACTAAAATTTCTTAAATAGTGTTATAGTATATAGAAAAGAACTAAAGAGAGATATTTTTAATTTTCTATTTTAAACGGCTAAAAAAAAGAAAAAAAAATACGCATGGTAAATTTCCTTAAATTCGTTATGATTTTCATGTTTACCAATTTATGTAAAATTTTCAGAAATAGTTAAAAAAATACCTCTCCTTAACACACCCATAAACACTTTGTTTCTAAATCATTTTACCACTGAGCCTTAGTACTTTGAACTTAGGCAAAATATGAAAAGAGTCATTTTCAGGAAAACACGTTTTAAATGGCCGCTAGTCCTTTAAACTCTACAGTGAGTACAATTTAAAAAGCTCATTTTCTACCTGTTCCAAGTGTCCCCGAGTTCTGAAATTTTGCATGGATAGTCGCAAATATGTATTTTATCGTTTTCTGAGAAAATTTTTTTTTTTTAACTTTTGATGATTTTTGGCCGAAAATGGGGTACGGGTCTCCCGTAATGAAGAATACTTTGAAAAACAATAAGCTCAATATTGATCATAAACATTTGTATTTTCATTACTAGGCCAGAAATATAAATAGCAACCCTCGTATTAAATAATCATTCACAATTTTTAAGTTATGTTTCGATTTAAAATAAATTGCATCTGAGAGCAGATTTTTCGTTATGTGCTAAGATGTACAAACCGAAATTATGCAGGTATTAGATACTAAGATGTAAACGATGAAAGAAAACATCTAATGCAAAATTCAAGAAAAAAACAGTTAAAATTTTATTTAAAATGTAATCTGAATATATTTTTCAAAAAATCTATTCGATAAATTCTCCAGTACATTATGAATACAGCTATGGTAGTCTTGGCTTTTTCTATAGCAGTGTAAAGCATACAAAGATGGACAGAATGAATAATAAATTCTTAGCTTTATTAACATGGCTCATTTTTCTGATATGAAAACTTAACGGTCACAGTTAAAATCATTGTAAATCATATTAAATGTTCTGATTATATGTTAATAAATCAAAATATCATTCAATTCTACATACGTAAAGCAATTTTATAAAATACTATTTTATTGCTCTGGTTACAAGTAGAATTGAAAGTACCGTTAACAAATAAAAGCATTATAAATCACACTAATTCTTTTAAATATATGTAAATAAATAAGGAATATGCAGATAAATCAAGAAATTACTTAAGTTTACATGCATAAAGCATTTATATATATTTTTTCCTCAAACATTTTATGAAAATTAAAAACATCAATGTCAATTAAATCACTGAAGTCATGGTAATATTTTTGAATAGATGATGATAGATCAAAAGCTAACTCAATTCCAAATGCATAAAATAATTTTATTTCTCTAGTTATAAAAATAATATAATATATTGGTGAATATTAAAGCACAATTACACATGCAAGGATTTTTAAGCTTGTGTCTAGAAATCAATAATTCACTCAATTTTCATACATACACAAAGCAATATATACAAATTTAAATAAAACCGTATTCAAATAAACTCATCAATAATTGAATTAGCTGCACTCTAAAAATTAATCACTCAGTCCCACTTAAATAAAAAATATCATATAAAATAATATAAATACTCATATATGAAAATATAGTTTAAAGAAATTATTTATGTTTTATTTATTGTCATCTTTCCAATATCAAAATTTATGCATTTAAAAAAAAGAGTCATAGTTACATCGTAAGATTTTTTAAAATATGTAATGTTAAATAAAGAAATCAATTAATTTCACATGCTAAAGCAGTTTATATCAAGCTAATAGAGTAGTTGAAAAAGGAAATTATGTTGTTGTTTTTCATCTTTCCAATTACAATATTTTTAAAAGCAATTAAAAATACGCAAGTCATGCTATTTAATATATACCAGTGAATCAAGAAATCAATTCATCCCACATACATAAGCAATTTATATAAAACTAAGAAAATGATTTTTAAAGGAGTTGTTTCATTTAGGTTTTTTATGTTCTAATCATTCCAAATCAATATTTACTAACAACAGTTAAAAATAAGTAAATCATTGATGCTTTTGTATACGTATCAAGAAATGATTCTATTCCGCATACATAAAACATTTAGAATTCACTAAAATCTAGTTTTAAAAAATTACCCAGTTTTACTTATTATCACTCTCTTAAAACCTTAGCCACAAAATAACCCAAGTTTAGCCAAAATCCACTCAGCTCACGATTTGAAAGTCAGCTTCTCATAAAGAGCTGAAACAACTCGATTGAATGAATTGTTTTTGGACAATTTAAATCAAGATGAGTAATTTAAACAAGCATTAAATCAAGATAAGTAAAACGTTTTAAAAATAACTCATTGACGATCCAATAAATTACAGCTCTTTCCAGAAAAGCCAAATCCACTCTTTCGTTTTAAGAGAGCATCGTTCCAGTATCAAAACTTATTAACAAAAATTAAAGACACCGTAAGCCATGCAAAGCCTTTTGAATATGTGTCAATAAATCAAAAAATCACTCAATTCCACAAATATAAAACATTTAAAATATCACTAAAAATAATTACTTTATTTTACCTATTAACATCTTTCTTAAATCAACGTTTATTAACGAAAAATAAAGACATCCTAAACCATGCAAAGACATAGAATATTGATTTAGAATATGTGTCGATAAATCAATAAAACACTCAATTCCACAAACATAAAATCTTTAAAATATCGCTAAAAATAGTTTTAAAAAATTTGTCTATTTAACTTATTATCATCTTTTCTATATCAAAATTTATTAACAAAAAATAAAGACACCGTAAGTCATGCAAAGCCTTTTGAATATGCATCAATAAATAAAGAAATCACTCAATTCCACAAACATAAAATATTTAAAATATCTTTAAAAATGTTTTTAAAAATTACTCTATTTTAATTATTATCATCATTCCTATATTGAAATTTATTAATAACAATTAAAAATACGTAAATCATACTAACTTTTTTGAATATAAGTCGATATTTCAAGAAATCACTCAATTCCATATATACAATATCGCTAAAAAATAGATTTAAAAAATTACTCTACTTATTGTCATCTTTCCAATATCAAAATTTATTAACAAAAATTAAAGACACCATAAATCATGCAATGCCTTTGGAAGATGTGTCGATAAATCAAGAAATCACTCAATTCCACATACATAAAGCAATTTATATAAAGCTATTTTATTCCTCTATTTATATTTCTTTAAGAGATTACATTTCAATCCTTTTCAACATCTTTCTTTTGGTGACTTTTTTTAAATTCTTATTTATACTTAATCTTTAAAGTCCACATTTTCTTTTCTCCTCTCGTATTGGGTTTCACTATTCTATTTTAAGCCGTTTTGTGATTTTTAACTTAAACGTTTCTAGAAAGTCCTTTCCTCCTATTGTTTGGATTAAAGAAATGTAAGATTTACTTTACTCTTATGGTATATGTAAAAACGAAGTTATAATTTCATCATGCTATTATTTATGTATTTATATTGATTAATTTTTGTATATAAACAAATAAAAAAAAGCACCCAGTAAGACAAGTGGGAAAATATTTTTAAATAATTATTAGTTTGATTGTCGGCGAAAATATTTTTAAACATTTTCTAAATAAATTTTTACTTTCTTTCTATTTTTATTTATTTATTTATTTATTTTTAATTTTATAAGAATTTTTTTAATGCACTTCGAAACAGTACTTAAATTAGACACGGATTTAATAGGATTTTCAGATGCACAAATTCAGTTTTATTTGAGTATAATAAACTTTAGAAAAATCGCATATTTTTTCTTTGAAGCGATGTAGTTATTTAAATATCTTTGTATAGTTATTTAAATTTTTTTTATAGATATTCAATATCTTTTTTATTGATACTTTTATAATTTTTCTATAGAATCACTGAGGATCTACTATTTAACTTTAGTATTATTTTAATTTAATCTTCATTGCGCTTAATTCACTAAACAATCTGAATACATTTATATAATCACAAAACGTGTCCGTGATTTCATTAAGACTGTTCAATGTTTTTTTTTTCTATAACTTTTAAATTATCATAAATATAAAATTGGGAAATTTTAATGCTTGTTCTCTTTAAAATTGTAGCTTTTACCAGATTAAGTTTTAACAGGATCAATTTAAAATTAGAAATAATTTATTCAAAAAACTTTCTCGATAAATATAAAAATTAAGATTTGAAAAACTCAAGCTAGGCAAATACTCCAGAATTATAAAATATTTCCTTACCTAATGTTTGATCTTTGGATCTTCGCTCATCAGTTTCCGTCATCAATTTTAAGTCTTTGGAATAGAAAAAAAACTATTTCAAATCATCTTTTTTTTTTCTAAAAAAAAAAAAAAAAAAAAAAAAAAAATGACATGTTTGAAGGAATTAAAAAAATATGTTAGTAATAATCCTCCTTTGTTTAAAATATGTAGTATCTAGATTTTAATAAATATACATCACAATCAAAATTGAGTATACACACTATATTCCCATAGAGTACACTGTTGAAACGAAAACTTAAAAATTATCAAATTATATCCATTTCTGAGTTCTTTCCTATCATATAATAGCTCCGAGAACGTAATTCTTAAATTCGAGAAACGCATGTACTCATTTTCTTTGCTGTTACAGTTCATGAAAAATCCATCAAGCTCCACTTTTTTTATTCCTTTTTCGAGAAATTCGTGGCGATATTTTTCTGTGAGAAGAATGGAATGTGAATGCGTTGTTGTGATGAATACGTATTAGCTCAATTTGTCGATGTAACCTTCCACAATATGTCAGACATTTCTACAAGATATAGTTCATAAATTTAAAATGCGCATCTTAAATATATTTCGCCATGTAACATTCATTATAGAATACTCGTTCACTAAATAATTTCTATTAATGTCTTTAATATGCGAATGGAGTAACAAGAGATTATATTAATATTTATTCCCAACCTTATATTTTTCAGTCTGGATTTTCACTCTTTATATAATATATAATATCTTATATAATATATAATATCTTAATATTTGAGAATATATTGTACAATCAATCAGGGCAACATTGAGCCAAATCAGAGTAACTTTGGTCCAACTTTACAGAATTTGGTTCCAGTTTCACACAGTGGAATCTTGACGAAATATTTCCAATGAACTGCCAAACTCACACTAATGCTTCTATCTATATTTTGAGATCAAAACTTTGCCGTTAACTCATTTAATGTAGCAGATTTTATCTTTCTTCTCTCTCGGACCAAAGTTACCTTGATAAATCAAAGTTACCTTATATACTGTACTCATTTCTGAAGAAGTTCTACTTTTTTTTTAAAGTACATGGAAATTATTATTTTTAAGTAGATTATTTTTAATAATAAAATATTAAATTCTCACTTTTTTTAAATATTTTTAGAAATAATAACATACACAACCTAAAAAATGCGTTATGTTTTAAACTAAAAATAAGGAATCTTTATTCCTTTAATGGACAAAAATTTTATGTTGACGTTATGTGTTTCAAAGCCATAAAATTCTGCATACATGTAGTATAATTCGTTAAAAAAGAAAAATAAATGAATTAACAGAATGTTTTATATATTTTTATGCACAGAACAGCTTTAAAAGAGCATGGCTGTGTGTTGACAAGAGTTTTTCTTGTTTGGTTGCGATTTTTGTTCTTGTTACAAAACTCTTTGACAACGTTTTGATGACGATGAAGATCTCAGAAGAAGATAGAAACTTTAAATATCTTAATTTTATTTCGATGTTGGTAAAATTTTTAGATTTTACAACGACTTGTACACCGTTTAGTAAACTTGTGAATATTATGCAACAGAAAATGCCTGATTGATAATGGATAGCATCCTAAAATTCTATATTCCGGTTTCAGAAAACCTAATAATACTCTTTAAAATTAATCAGAAACATTTCCGATAATCAGTGGCAACAAAAGAAGTTTTTTAAAGTGCTTCTTTAAATCTTGAAAACATATTGGAATCTAAGATAGAAGATAAAGAAGCGGTTTCAGAAATCATTTGTAACTCAGAAGATGTTATAGTAGATATTTGTTTCGTGGTTATATTATATTTTCATAAATTAAGAAACATTTGTTTTTTTTATAGTGCATATAAAATATCATATTCTTTACTTTTTCAAAATCATAATTTAATATGCCGTGAAAGCTTAAAGTAGTGTTCAATTATGGCATGGAATATATTATCTTTCATGAAATCATAATTAAATGCATCAATCTCACTCAAACTATTTTATTTTTCAATACTCAATTATTAATATATTATTTAATGCTCACATTTTATTATTTATACAATTCATATTCAAAATCTATTTTTTTACATGTAAGTTTTAAGAGATAAGTGCATTGTAAATATGCTACTACTTATTTTCTTAAATATGTTAAGCAAATACAACAGCCATTTGTTTATGTTAAGCAAATTCTATCTTGTAATTATTTACGTCAATTAATTCCATGAAAAACAATGTTATTTCCTACTTATTCTTTTCAAATGTTGATTTAATATTTATCATCTTCTTTTCTGTTTGTAAAGTAAAAATTTAATAACATATTTTGATTGTTTGTTTACTTTTTCTTGGTGTATTTCATCTTATTCGATGTGGAAATTATTTAAGTTTTCCGCAACATACAGCAGATTTGAAAAATTTAATAATATTTTTTCGTTACTTTATTTATGTATTTAATCAAAGATGACTGTATAAAGCGAGAATAATAATTGAGTTATAAATATTTTACTGGTTATAAAATGAAATAATAAAAACCATACACAAATTATTTGGCCTATTTTGTTATTTTAATATATATATTATTTAAATTACTACTAATCAAATTTTATTTGTAGTTAAAAATTATTTTTTATTAAAGTAGTATATTTTCAAATTAAATTTAATTTGTTTTGGGATATATTTTTTAATGGGTTTCTTAGTTTTTCTTTTTAATATGGAAAATTAAAAAAATTTATTTTGCAAATTAATTTTTTTTAATCTGCAATTTTAAATAGCATTTTTATTAAATTCGAATATTTTTTTTTCTTCTCTGTTGGTATAATGAATCTGGAAAAAAAATATCCCTCACTTACCTTTTTCTACGAAAAAATATCGTATATAAAAGGGTCGATTAAAGAAAAAAAAGCTCCATAGAATTCATTACTCTAATTGTATCAGAAAGAAACGAAAATAGTCACTCGATTGGGAATTATTTTTCTTTAAATTTATATAGCAGAATTAAAGTTAGGAAGCCGTCTGTACGTTGATAAAGTAATAAATTGTAAAATTCCCTGCCAAAATGGCTACATTTGACACCAAAATACAAATACAAATCCTCAAAAAAATGTATAAATTTAGTTTTCACAAAATTACTGTGATTAATTCAAAATTTATATAATATTAAAAATTAAGCTAATTTTGCTGGACGACTCAGAAAGGGAAAATCATTACTTTAAGTTTCAGATATTATATGAATTTTAATTATACCTTACAAAAAGAAATATGTATTTGATTAAAAAATTTTTAAAGAAATCTTTTAAATAATCTAATAAAATACTAAATCAATTACGCGTTCATTAATCGTTTTTAGAAAATCACTTTGTTCAGTGATTATATGTTCTCCATACTACAGTGCTAATCATTTTTTTAAACATAAGTAAAAAAAAATTAATTGAAGTCAAACTTTTCATATGCATATTAAAAATTTCTAACAATCATTTTCTGTTTAAAAATTCGTACATGCAAGTTAACATTGTTTAGAATATTTATTTCATAATTAATATTTCACTTGTAAAAATAGAAATACATATATAAAAATCCCATGATATGTGTTTTGAATTTTTAATACTGATGCCAAAAAAAAAAAAAAAAAAAAAAGAATCAATGAAAATATAATTATTACCCGAAATATGAATGAAAATATTAAAATTTAATTTCACATTAAAAAGTAACTTTACATCTTTTTAATTCTAAATCTCTTAATCGAACTTTTTAGAAAAATAGAAAGAAACAGATTTCTAAACATAATTTCCTGAGGATAATTGTTTGGAAATGATTACAAATAAAATAATAAAAGTACCCTCGCCTGGGGCAGCCTTGTACTTGAGTCCTACGTAATGTTGTTTGCTGCCATTTAAACGGATTTTTTCCTGTGCTAGTAGGGTTGATTTAAAACGTTTCAGGTTCGAGTTGGTTTCAAATTAAATTTTGGTTATTTTAGGCCGGTTTCCAGTTAACCTCAAATTAAAAAAAAAGAAAAATCGGGATATTTTTTTTATTAAAAGTATTTGAGTATAAAGTATATTTGAATGTTAATCGCCTACACATGTTCATTTTTATACAAAAATAAATGAATTAATTTTAGAGATGTAACTTTTCATAATTATTATAAAATGTGAATTAATTTTCTTTTACGTTAAATTCTGGTTTGATTATTTCGCATATTGTTCAATTCAGATTTCCAGGTTGATTTGAAGCAGAATACATTTGAGTTCAGATCAGATAGAACCCAAATAAAATAGAACTGTACTCTGTACTAACAATGAAAAGTATGATATTCTAAGTGTGAACTAAAACTATCTCGCCATTGTTTAAAATACTGTTTTCATGCTTGGATAAATTATATTTCAAAGCTTATAGTATAACACTGTGTTTTTTGTGTGTTTGTTGCAGGTTAACAGCGAAGCGCAGTGCTGCGGAAGAGGAGGCAGCCAGCCAAAGCGCCGTTGCCGCCGGCCCAGCAGCGAATCCGAGCCCACAGCCGTCCAGCTATGCTCAGTCGAGGCTGAGGGCCACACCCAGCATGGCCAAGAAAAAGGGGAAACCGATCCCGCACGGGAAAGGGCCCACTTCCCTTTTCCTCTTCTCCGAGAGGAACATCGTCCGCAGGATCACACGCTTCATCATCGAGTGGCCATATCCTTTTTGATACTCATTATGAAAATGTGATATACCAAACAAAAGAGATAAGTCTTCTTTATTTTATGCATTGAAATATTTATGTATATTTTTAATCCTTTTTTTGTTAATAGCTCGATGGACAAAATTTTTCATGTATTATTCTTCAGTAGTTATTTAAAACTACGGAATTCCTGAACTCAAAGATATGAAAACATGGAGGACTGGGTGCAGGAAAACTCGATGGGAAACTCACCAATCACACACTAAAATTGGATCGACACCCAATGGGCGTACACGCGTGTTTTACACCAATATTTGATTTTGCAGAACAGTTGCATTTTGATATGCAAGTCGAGTTTTAACTAATCCGGAAATTTAAGCAAAGTACTAAATAAGGTGATAATTTGTGCAGACACTACCCGATCTAATACACTGCTAATCATCTCCAGCATCCTGTCTTGTCATTCGACCATTTTTAAAAATAACGGTTACTTGACCATTGATTAAGTGTATTACGGATCTTTATTGTTGTAAGAATAAAGTTAAATTGCACTTAGGTAATCGTTTTCTATAAAAACGGTCCAAAAACTTAGTTTTTTGCAAATTTTTTACAAATAATCATCTGTTTAGGTCCTTTTACATATCGTAGTAAATTTAAAAACCGTAAAGTATATGATATTGAGATTCGTTAGTTATACGATATTTAGCTCTGCAGCAGTTCTTAAACAGATATTTCTTGGTAAACAAAATTGGCTACATTTTATATTTTTATTTATTTATTTATTTTTCACATTTTTTTCCCCACAACGAACGAAAGGAAGTTCCATTTTGATTTTGATGTATCATCAGCAAACATCAAAATGATACCATTTGCAAAGATTTTATCATTCCACCAGCTCTGAAATTAGAAGTCTTGAAAAAAAATTGAAAAAAAAATGAAGTTGGAAAAAATAATATCATTTTTAAAAACGCATTTGACTAAAAATGTGCACGAAAAAAGTTTTGCAGCAAACTATCAGGTAATTCAACCTTTTTTATAGAAAATGTCCAATATTGTAGTAAGTGCCATATTGTGTACTCTATATTGCCATCAATCAATGAATATATGGATACAACTCCTCATCTTTTTGCTTCACTTTGGGAATAACGGATTTTGAGCTGATTCTATAGACGATCACTTTCAGAATTTCCAACCTATGTTTTTGTAATATTTACAGAAGTTGCTCTATACATTTAGCTAACACAATATGCACATGAAATTTTCATATCGTTGACGCATGCGCAATGAAAAATTATTTAATAAACCTGCTTATTTTTCATACAATTTTTATTGTTTTTTAATTCTAATGACAGGGTATTGTGTACAATGTTGTTTGTCATGTTTTCAGAAAAGAACATTATCTCACGTAACTCACAAGGAAGGCCTCCATACTGGGAATACACAGAAATTTTTGAAAAAAACAGCTAATTACACTACTTATGTATGTAATAAAGGATCAGTCAAAATTACTGGCGGAATCACAATAGAAATTATGTAAAAAAAATTAAAAACTTTCAAATATTTTGCGTGACTATCATGCGATTTGGCGAGCAGCACTTTTCCTCGATAAACGCAAACGATTTAATGCAACTGAAAACTGCTAGATTTTTAGAACGCGTGTAAATAGCATTTAATGAATTTAAACATAAAAAATGAAAGAGTTTAATATATTATATGCATATATATATTGGCATATATATACCATGTATTGCATATGCATATTGTTTGTTGCTATAGTTCTTAATTTATCAGTCACGAAAATTACCACTGATCAATCATTTAATTTAACACTGGAAAAAAATTTTCATTTACAAAAAATTCATATTGAAAATAAATATTTTCATACATTTAAGCGTATTCAAAAATAAAAGTCAGATGTTTCCATAGCAACGAAATTGACTTGACAATGCTCAATTGAACTTTGCGTTTGAAACAATTTTAATGAATCTAAATTATGAATTTCGTTTTAAATCGCAAATTTTGATGATTAAATTTGAATATAAATGCATATTAATATCGATATAACAAAGTTATACTTAAAACAAACTAAAACTGGCACCATTAAAGTTATTTAAATTATATTTACCTAAACAAATTCAACATGAAACTTTTTTGTCGTAAAGTGCATTTGACATTTAAAAAAAAAGTATTTTTCAAACTGCATTCTATCACCAAAATTATAGATATATAATATTGGTATATATAAATTGGTATATATATATAAATCGCCAAATAACGAAATTTTCCTTATTTTTTTACGGACGCTGTATGGAGGTTCCGCCAAACTTTTTTATAAACGTATATATCCTCATGAGAAAAACATTTTGTAATTTTTTTCAGACTTTTCGGAGTATGCCCGTATGGAGAACTTCCTTGTCAGTAAATTATAAGCAAAAAACTTTCGGGACTTTTCTTATAAAAACCTTAATTTATCTACCAGTTTGCATACTATCCACATAAAAATGGACACAGTATATTACAATAAGCAACTTAATCACAATCTACAATTATAGCGCTTTTGCTACATTAGTTTTGACAGGGTTATCCAAAAGTTAGTCGTTCTTTTTCAATTTGTTGTCGTTCCCGTACAGAGTTTCCAGAAAAAATCTTCACGGAAACGTATGACCTGTACTATTAAACTTACACGCTTAGAGTTTCAGGATAATTCCTCATGTATTTTTCTAGATATTTAACAAAATGTCTAAAATCGCTAGTGCTGGTCATCTTTGGCCATATTATGTATCAGCAAAACTACTTTCATTTATTACCTATCTCACGAATTTTAATTGTATCTTATTATTTTATTATCTTATTATGTACCTTATTATACAAATTTTATTAATTTTGTAAACTTTTGGGATAGGGCGTATTAAGAAAACATCAAATTTCTTTAGTTATGAAAGAAAAAAAATAGAAATAAAACATTATCTAAACTCAGAAGATGAGAATCCGTCAAAATATCGTTGGAATGTAATCTATTTCGCATGCAGTATCTGGAGATCTTTAGAATAGAAATCTAATAAGGAATTTAGAAGGTACAGTTCGAAAAAAACGATTAAAAGAAAAATAGTCTTTCGTGATTTAGTCGTGGCCCGCAGTAGAGAGCGAATATGATAACTCATGGAAATCACGGGAATTGCGCACGGAGAGTTAAATTTATTTGCACTTCTTTTTTTTTAATTTTGTTCTAAAAATAACAAATAAAGTAAAATCAATAATCCAAATCCATAAATAGTGTGTTTCTTGCAATCATTATTAGAGCGTAAATTCTCAGGCTCTAATTTTTTCTTTTTTCCTAATAAGAAAACTGAAAATTTATTTGCAACTGAGATAAAAATTTAAAATAAAAAATTATCTGAAATACGACAATGGGATCAGATCGTCATATCGAACGTAGGGTACTGCGCATGCGCCTTGAGATTCTGGATAGAGTAAGATTATGTCATGCATGTTTCATATCTACTAAAAAATCAGCATTGAATTTTTAGAAAGATGTTCGCGGATGACTGTTTTAGCCGATGCTGTAACCGAAAGTGTATTTCAGGAATGCTTTCCGGAGTAAATTTCTGTTATACATGGATAATTCTATTTTATAGTGGGAAAAATCTAAAAGCAATTTTAATATTATAAAAATTTAAATTATACTTCTACTTTGAAATAATATTAAAGAGTGTTGAGACAGTTATTTTATTTACACAATGCATTTTTGTACTGTTTCATTGGAATACTTATGACCCATTATCTACAGAATTATTTATCAAAAAATAGCTTCACCTCAATAATAATCTTCTTTAATATCTGAAGATGTACTAGAAATTTTAAATATTAAAAATGTGAAATTTAGACACTTTTTTTACTAAAAATGATTAAATATATTGGTAGTTATAACTTTTTTTTGTAAAATATTTACAAAAATAATCAGATTAATTAACTAAAAATACTTATACATAAATATCACAAATCTTTATAAAAGCAATGCGTTTAAATCTATCAGGATCTTTTCAATAAATCAAAAGGCTTTTGTAGATAAAAAAGTTTCATATAAGTTTTTTTTTTTTTTTTTTTTTAAGAAAAACTATACATATGAGGATCTCAAAAGCCAAAGGGTATAAGTGACAGAATTGAAAAAATAGAACTAATAAGTGCACAAACGACATGAAACTATCATTTTTTGTGCTGCATTCTAGAGATAAACCATTTATGCTGAATAATAATAAATATTGATTAATTATAAATTTAAAGAAAATTCTACTTTACCTTTTTTTTACACTTATTAAAATAAGAGTTCAAAGACCGCAATGAAACAAACGACAGTTTCCTATTTCATTTCAGTCAATTATTATTGATGCTCAAATTTAACGTCAATTGTCTTTAAAATCAATTCACTCCAAATCGAGTTTCTATCACTTGTACCCTTGGTTTCTGAGTTCGTCATATAAAAATGATTAATAGATTACCACTTTTTGAAAATATTTATCTTCGACTTCGAACGCGTCAAAGGATGCGGGAAATTTTCGGTGTTTTCGCACCAGAAATTTTCTAAAGTCGTCCACTCTATACCTGAAGTTAGAAATGTTTCCATTAAATAAGGCTTTAAACACTTCATAAACTTTATAAAATGAACTTTACAAAGCATAAACACTCAAATATAAAAATATAAACACTTTGCAAAAATTTCTGGTAACAAGTTTTTAAAAGTCCTTGAATCATACGAACCCTGCAACTAATCTTATGAGAGGCAGATAAATTCTGTTACAAAATTATGAAATAATTGACTGACACCAGATTTTACGAACGAATTTCTTAAAAAATACAAATCTGATTTCCCATACTTTCATTATAAAAGCAAAGTTTTATTAAAATATTTTTGGTGCGGATTCTCAGTTTGGGTATTAAAAATAGGTGGTCACGCTGCGTGATCACCGCCTTTCAAAATGTTAAGGTTTGTTGATTGATAGCCATGTGAATACGAGTGAATCATTTTTACCGCACATCCAATAGAACACTGAATGACGTAATTTTTTATGCTTTTCTTTATTTTGATACAACATTTATTAAAGTATTTGTAATAGTTTTGAAAAGAATAATTTTAAAAAATCTAGTTATTAATTTATGCCAACCTTATACAAAGACTGTACTAATGCACTTGTTGAATTACCTAACTTTTGACCCACCACAAAAATATAGCACAACATTTACGCATGGAAGTAAAGTAGACATAATTGTATTGCAAATTAAAAAAAGAAAAAAACAGTAAAAACGAAACATTTTAAATGCATGAAATGAGTCTTTTAATCCCTTGGGGACGAGTGACACGTATACGTGCCACAAAAAAATGCTTAGCCTCCTGACTGCCGCCGGCTGATTTTTTCACACACTAAGCTGCAGGTTTCACTGCAACATAAGCAACATTTAAATTAGTATAATTCTACAAATAAAACCCAGTTCTGAAAAATTAAGTTAGGATTGATGCTATCAAAGATTTTACACCGATACTAATAACATATTTTGTATGAGGTTGGAAAAAACATATTTCTTTTAATATTTTTAATAAATTACAGAGAAAGCAACATTACAATATTACCCTTTGGCTGGGCAGTCACAAGGTTAATAAACCGTGTTTATCCACACCAGTAAAATTCTACTGTAAAATTTGCCTTATTTAATCGGAGCATTTTTCTCGATTTAATAAGGCACGCATTTCTGTTTTTAAAAACCGGTGACAAACATTAAAAATTTCGTAAAAAACTCCCGCCGCGAAAGCGTTAAGTAAAGTGTGTGTATTTGTGTGTGTATTTTTGTCGGCCGATTATCTACGCTATGGGATATAGGCCCTATGGGGTGGGTTGCCCTCCGTGGGGGTCTTTCTAAGGGAACCTAACCCGTATTTACGCAAGGTTCGAAGAAAACCACGGAAAACTTCGAACGGTTAGGCCGACTGTCGCGATTGGGTTCGAACCCAGCACCTACCGTCTACCAGTTTGGAAGTCAGAACCTCGCGGCCACTGGTCGGGCCGTTAAGTAAGGAGAAAAAAATTGGAAAATTAAAAAAAAAAAAAAATGTGACAATGAATAAATAATATAAAAAAATGCTAAAAAATGGTCCAAATAAAATAATTATTTATGAATTATATAGCATTATATAATAATTATATAACAATTACTAATGCATAATATAATAATTATTAATGCTAATATAATAATTATATATTTGCTTGTTTTTTGTAAATATATTTACAAAAATCAAGGAAATATATAATATACAAGTTTATATCAAAAAAACAACTATTTGTTCTGTGTGAATGCTAAAAGATCAGCATTGAGTTTTTTGAAAAAAGAGACGATTTTAACGATTGTTTGCTGTAGTTAGTGCTGTAAGCGAAAGTGGATTTTTAGAACGCTGATTGATGTACACTTTCTTTATCTCTGGCACATTCATTTTCCTAAATGGAAAAAAAATAAAAATATGCTTTTATATAAAAAAAATCCATTGGACTTAAAATTAAGCTGACGTTAAAAAATGTTACTGCTAAAAAAAAATTTGATTTTTGTTCTACTTAAATAACTTTAATTTAATGCATAAATTTGTATTTTAAATTATATATTATTTCAGTTTATATTTAAAACACGTCAAGATTTTCAAATAAAAGTTTCTGGTAATATTGATCTCACAATTTTTAATGCTAATAATCTGTACTACTTTTTTTAAATTTAATTTCAGAGCAAAGCGATAAAAAAATATTTTTTTTTATTTAATAATCTTCACAAAAGAATATACCATAAACGCTAGAATAAGGACTATCACATAGTTTAAGTAAGAAATGGGTGGTATTATAAAAAGATTAGAGATCAGTCTATTTTGTCGATAAAGCTCTAACAGAGAGGAATTTTGAATAAAATAGTGTCAGACCGAAATAGAAAGCGTCTTATCATAACATTTATACAAGAATTATATAAAGTACTTAGAGACATGTTTCATTTTACGGTAAGCTTATTTCATACGCTTTCCTTGGCTACCAAAATATCGGTATTGAGTTT
Organism: Maratus speculifer; assembly: GCA_964019185.1. Lineage (NCBI taxonomy): Eukaryota > Metazoa > Arthropoda > Arachnida > Araneae > Salticidae > Maratus > Maratus speculifer. Next base: position 72,701,131 of record OZ025297.1, on the reverse strand, counting down.
TCAGACACTATGTTAGCGGATGACTGTTTTAGCAGATTTTGAACCCCAAAATATATTTCAAAAATCTCCCTAGTGTAAATTTTCTTTATACATGGTTGATTCTTTTTTTATAAATGAGAAAAAAGTTAAAAAAGGAATTTTTTTTTATTGTAAAAATTTTAAATTGTATATTAGTTTTTACATAAAATTAAAAAGTGTTAGGATTGTATTAGGATCCTAAAATGCAATTTATTATAAATTACAAAAAACTGAAAAAAGTTTAACGTGAAAAAAAATATATTAACTCACTTTTATTTTGATTTAAAATTTTTAACGTTTTAAAAATATTGTCAATATTAGACAACAATGGCAAAACAATTGTTAATGCCAAGAACCTCAATTATTTCGAAATAATCCGAAATAAACTATAATTTAGTTAATATCGTTGTGTTTAAAAAAGTCATAAAATAAAACATTCTAACATAATAATACGATTGTTTGTTCGAATGACAAGTTGTTATAAGTAATCCAGGGCCGTGCGAAGTGGGGGGGGGGGGTCGCCCTGGGCGCGGAAAGTGAGAGGCTCCAAATTTATACTACCAACCTGATTTTTTTTCTCTTTTTCTTGTAAAATAAATAAATAAATAAATAAAGAGTTATGTAAATAATGAGAAGGATTTTTTTTTTCTTTTGTGACAAAGACATACATTTTCAAAAGACATACGTTTTCTTTTTTGGGATCCAAAAGGGGTTGCAAACTGTTATAAACTGTACATACATTTATTTTACATCTGTTATCTAAATATATTTTGCCAAAATATAAGTTAAATTTTATCTCATATTAAATAGTTGTTAAAATTAAGCTTTTTGAAATTGTAAAGTAAGTGGGAAATATGCATTCATAAAAACTAATTTTTATAACCACACTTTTCAATATTATGATACCTGTTAGAAAATAGAAAGGTGAGAGGAAGTGTCAAATCGAAACATTACCCCGGGCCCAATTTTCTCTTCGCACGCCGCTGAGGCAATCGTACTCTAAATAAAATTTACACAGAAACGTAAAAAGTAATATTTTTAATGCAAGATTCAATTACAAATTGGCTAATTTTTTTTTAACTTTTCACATGCTAACGTTAGATAGTAATGGCAAAACGAATGCTAACTCCAACATTATCAATTACTTTACTTCACTATATTTTTTCGGTAAAATTATAAAAAAAAATCACTTTCAAAATAAAAACAGTAATTATTTTTCGAATTCTAGGCAACAATTTTCGTCCACTCTTTATCTTATCTGAAACGAACTAGAACTTAATTAATAACGTTATGCTTTTAAGAAAATTCATAAAATAAAAGTCACTATCATAATAATCTCAATATATTATAAATAAGCAATCTCACCCTAGATAACATTAACATACAAGTGTAAAAAGTACAGTTTAATACTTTTAATTGAAGATTCAATTTAAAATTGATTAAATTTCCTTAAATATTTATTACACATGTCAATATTAGATAATGATGGCAAAACAACTGTTAATGCCAACTTTCTCAATTACTTTTCTTTACTATATTTTTTGAGTAAAATTGTAAAACAAATTACATTCATAGCTAAAGAGGTTAATTAATTTTTTAATTCTAAGCAATGATTTCAACATACAGTGCAATCTCGATTATTGGAACTAATTGGGACTGTTAGTTCCTGGAATATCGGAAATCTCGGTAAATATAAATTGGGTGTGAAAACTTGCTGTGCTCGCGAATTTAATATCGATTAGAATTTTTAAAAAATAGAAGACTTTTATAACGACAAAAGTGAACATGTACGGTCGAACCTTATTAATACGAATAGTAAAATGAAACATTTTTGTTCGTGTTAAAAATAATTCGTGTTATCCGAACTTAAATAAATTACATTGATCTAGACTTGGCAGTTGGGAACGCTTCATGCTAAAAATAGTTCACATTAAGCATGTTCGTATTAACAGGATTTGAATGTATAAGGTTTTACAGCTGAGGATGCAATTCTCCGATAACACATTGCACCTTATCTTTAATATACGGCAACTGGGAAAAAAAGCACTATTTGCTATTGATTTCTCAGTGTCAATATTTCTTGGAAATTGAGAAATTCAGTTTTTTGAGAACAGAGGAACTTGTAGCATGATCAGTGAACTTATAAATGTGGTCTTTTTCAAAACTCAAAAAAAAAAAAAAAAGTATATATCTATTATATCAGATTTCGTTATTGGCTAGTTTAAACAGAAATTTCGATTAATCGAAACTCGGTTAATCGAAGTTCTACTGTATTCTTTATATCTTCTGATCTGAAATGAATTAGAATTAAATCAATAACGAGTTGCTTTTCAAAAATACATAAAATAAAAGTCTCTATCATACTAATTCCCTTCAATGACAATTAAGCAATCTCACCCTGGATAACATTAACACGAAAACGTAAAAAGTATAATTTAATATTTTTTATTTAATATTTAAATTAAAAAAGCTATTTTTGTATGCCATATTTAGAATTTTATACCTTATTAAATAAAATCTTGAGCATTGATCTTTTTTTTTTTCACTAAAACGGAAGTAAATGCACAAACTCGAATGGAATACAATTCTAAATAAGAAATCAATATATTTGTTTAAAATGCTGTTGTACTAAAAAAGTTATTAAAACTATGAGTACTTGACTTAACTGCCCAATATATAGAAGTCCCGATGTTTAATTTAATCACACAGAACTTCTTTACATTTTGAAAACGTACATGAATATTTTTAGACTGTTGCATTATTGATTCCTTAACATTGATTAAATTTAAGTCCATTTAATTTTATCCTTATTGACATTCTGCAATACCATTGACGCGTCTGGTTGCATTAAATAAATAGAGAAAGAGGCATTATATTAGAAAAGATTAATGTATGTATTGTTTAAATATATAATGTTGCCTTATTCCATCATTACCAAGATTTATTAGTTATATTCTTCGTGTTCATTTTCATAAATATGAGCATAAATTTGAAGTTAAAAACAATCTGAGAAATTAATATTTTACAATATTTTGAACACTTTCGAACATAGTTGAAAAGCGTTTATAGAATCAGTTTGTTTTTCCGGTCGTTCTCTAACTTTCTTAAATCTATTCGGATTGCAGAGCAATTTTCAACACTTTCCAACAAAGTTGAAAAGTGTTTATGCTTTCGGTTTGTCTATCCGTCTGTCCTCGCTCTAACTCCTGTTAATATATTCGGATTATCATGAATTGGTAAACCTTATTTAGTGTTTCCAGACATTTTTGGTATTGTATAAGAAAAATGTGGGATTAATAGTTCCTCTACAGGGGCACCCATAAAAATTCCATTAGATTATGTTCTATGGGAAAAAAATCGTTTAAAGACTATTTTAATGGAATTACGCTATTGAAAATGTATTGAAACTGATATAAATAATAGAATTTCATTACGATTATGTTAGGACATGACATTCACAGCATTTTTAATCTACTTACATGGACACTCACACACCCCAAAAAAACTACAATGCTGTCATTGAGTCATGATTGCTGGAAATGCGTTTCCAATTTCGGATTGATCTTTTAACTATTTTTTCGGTGCATCTGTAATTACATAAATACATAACACCAATAGTCGTCGTCTGTCTCTCTGCTTTCATGTAACAGCACAAAAGCTGCCCAACCGAATCGTTTGAAATTTTAAATACAAATTTGTTACTACTCTGTTATCTCGTCGACCAAAATACTATCGCCAAATTATAAGATTAAATGCCAATAATGGATGATCGTGAATGTCAATTCAATGACATTAAATACGATACACGTGTTAAAACGTCATTAAGTGATTTTTATTTCGACGTTTTATTTGTATTTTTATTAATGTTCTACTAATTATTTGTTTTTTTATTATTTAAAATAAAAATTACGTCAATATGTATAATTTGGCTATTGGATTGGCGATTTGTATAATGTGGCGAAATCGGTCGACGGGATAACAGAGCAGTACCATAAATTTTTTTGCAGAATTTTGTTGAGTTATTTCAAATTTTAGGTAAATCCATTATATAGTTCAAATAGAGGGACAATCAAAAGTCGACTATTGCATTACGGCCGATGGAATAAATTAGTTCAAATGCTGTTTAATGATGTCACACCCGTAGAAATGCAATGAAATTAATATGCATCTATGAAAGGCAAAAAATATATATATATATACATTTTGTATAGATTACATTCAAAAGATCACACACATGGTTGCACAAACGAACTTGCTCACATTATCGTATACGGGTAAGAAGTTTTTAAAAGTATTTTTACAGAGTAATGTGTTTTTTAAATTGCTCATTTCATTGTATAAAAAATCATAACTCTTAATAATATTCTGTTAAAATATAAAAAGGTTACTTAACCTATGCCAGATTCATGAATTTTCTTCATTACTTTTAATTAAAATGTATTATATAAAAGAATATTCGGAAAGAATTCAACTGGATTGTTGTGTATGTATATATATATATATATATATATATATATATAATTTATTCATGAAATAATAATCTGTATAAAATATTAAAATATAATGTATAAAAATAAAAATTTGTCTGTTTTTCTATAAATTTATACAAATCTATAATTTGGCAGCCAGAATTGTGAAATGTTAGAAATGTTACGTGCATTAAAACACGGCCCAGACAACTAAAGTAATCCGTTATCTAAATAATTTACAGTTAATTTTCAATTAATAAAAAACCAACAATTTAACAGCAATTTTTGTGGCATTCAAATATTTTTTTGTTTTAGTAGTTGCCAAGTAATTTAAAATCCACGAATAAAATTCTTACCACAGCAATTACTTTTCTAGTGCAAGATTTCCACATGAAATATAGAAATGAAATAAATAATTTGGCGAATTAAAAGAAAAGAGAATATTGCGTTATGTTGAAAATATAACGGACGTCAGCAAATGAATATATAATGTCATGTGATTTGGAAAACGTCCTGAAACATGATAAAAATTCGATCATGGATATATTGACATATTTTAGTATTTTGGGGTTCTCTGATTTTGTTTCTGCAATTTTTAAATCTATTCTATATATATGCACAGATAGTTTGACATTTTTTTCTTTTCACCTTTTATTGCTCCAATGATGCTTTATATGAGCTCATTTATAATGCATATTTTTGCGCCTATTACATGAAAATATACACTTTTTTATATTGGGTTTTCATTTGAGTTATGTGTATACTGTTGACTGTTTTTTATTGCTTGTTTTATACTGTTTAATTTTGAAACTGGTTTTTCAAAACGAACTTTCTTAAAATTTCGGGAAATGTCAGTACTTGAGCTGGTACATGATGAATTCAAAATTATTTAATGTATTTTGGCTTAAAAAATAACACTAAAAAATATTTGGTAAATGAAATGTTTTAAATAAGGGACGTTGAGAAAAGTCAACGACTTTTAGATATATTTTTCATAAAGTATTAAATAATATACAAGATAAAATAGTGTAATTATTAAAATAAATTATTATTATTATAATTTAACATGAGATAACAGTGTGCTTTTTGGGTTGCTCATCGTTTATTTAAAATAATATTAATATTAATAACGCATGTACAGTGAAGCACTCTTTGCAGTTCTCTGCAATAACCGTTGAAAAATTATAAAAAATAAGAGTGAAAAATGTATATAACATAAATCTTAGTTCTAAGGTACAGTCCGTATTCAATTTTAATATTAAATAGTTTTCCGACCAAAAAAAAAAAAAAAAAAACTATCTAAATCAATTTATATACATTTTTAAATACTGCTTTTGAAACATTAAACTTATAACATCTGTAAAAAAATAAAAATAATAATGTATTTTAACTCGCACAGCAAAAAAGAATAAATTGTCAGTTAAAAAAATAATAATGTAGCAATTTTTTTGTTTCATGGAACTTTTCTAAAATTACTTCTTTATTCATCTTTTAATGATAAAAACCTTCAGATTTCGGAAAATTTTTGGAGATCACGAATTTTTATTTCAAAAATAAAAGTCTTGACAGTCGAACGCCAGGATATTTTAAATTTAAAAGTTAAAAAAAAAAAAAAGAAAAGAAAAGAAAAAGGGAAAACTTTTTATTTTTGATTTCTATGTATAAAGTAAAACTATCCAACTTGTTTTAAAAAATACTTAAATGATCTTTAATTTTTTTGCCTTTTGGTGGTGCGTAAGTAACGTCAATTGAAAAAGCGATAAAAAAAGGTAGAAATTAAGATTCGTGACTTTAGTTGTCAAAAGATTATACTTTTATAATTCTTATGCAGTCGTTAGGCCCTATAAACCGTGTTTTGTCATGCATGCATTGATAAGTAATGCAATAAAAGTTTCATATTTTTACGACCCAAATTCGCCGGATTATGATGCAGTATATGCCTATTAAAGCGATTATGATTACCTTTATCAGCCGATTACCATTATTGAAATTTGAAATAAAGTGAAGGGTGTATTCAGAACCAAGATCTCTATTTTAATTATGTTATTCACTATTAGTTAAAAATAGTAAGATTATGCCCACAATATTTTTATCTTTCTTTACTCTAACTTTTTGAATTATGTGTCTAAATATGAGTAAAGCATTAATTTAAATGTTTACACTGATGCATAAACAATTGCTTATTATGCTCTCAAAAGAAATAAAAGAAAAGTGTCCACTTTAACTGATGGCATTGAAATCACAGGCTATTTATAATAACTGTGTATTATACTCTTATTTCAAAGAATAGTGCCTTTCGAAAAATAAATTAAGGGGGAGTATCTGCCCTTCCCACACATATTTTCTGCTTTTGCATTTCACTAATGAACCTCCAAATCTAATCAGGGAAACCCCTTATCAGAATAAATCTAAATACTGAATTTGAAGCAAATCGGGCAATTCTGTATAGATAACCCATTTTGAAAATTAAAGAGGGATTAGTTCCCCATTTCGTCTTTTTATACTTAATCATTGAATATCCAAATCTAATCAGGGAAGCGCCTTATCAGAATGTACTGTTATAATTTATTTGAAGCAAATCGGAAAATCCGTCTATCTAAATTGAGGGCTTGTTACTCCCCGTTCCTTTCTCTGTACTTAACCAATGAACTTCCAGTGAAGAAAGCGCTTTATTAATATAAATTGGTAAACTAAATATAAGTGAATCTGATGATTCTGCATGAAACTTCCATTTATTTAATTTAAGGAGGTGGATCAGCCCCCTCATGCTCTCTTTCATACGTAACCAATAAACCTCCAAAACTAATCTGGGAAGCGCCTTATCAAATTATCATAGGAAAAAACTGAAGCAAATCGGATGTTTCTATCAAGAGTTAACCCGTTACGTACATACATGCAAACATACATCCGTACACACAGAACCTGCGGCATATTAGATTTTAGGCTTTGATAGCCTGTGAGCTAAAAAAGTAAGTTACTATGCATTAAAAATAGAAATTTAAAAAGTGCTAGGTTACAAAATATTAGTTTGATAGATATTGTAATACAGTAAAAACCCGATAATTCGGATTAATTGGGACCAGACCCAATCCGGATTATCGAAAATCCGGAGAATTCGAAAAAAAATGAAATGAAATAAAACATACTTACAGAAAATCCCCTTTATGTTTAACTTATTGGTTATTTACAGACAGTAAAAATGTTTACTTTGTAATAAAAAAGTTTGTAACTTTTTGCTGTGCCAGTTTTCTATACCTTTTGCGAGTCATACGATTACGCATCCGCTTGAGCATATTTCGTTGGGTGTAGTTTATATGAGAGTTAAAATAAGAAAGCTTAAGGTATTCTTCCAAAAAGATTTTAGAAAAAGTTTTTTTTTTTATTCAGAATACGAAGATGAAACAAGTTAATGTTATGGAAATTTGAAAAAACGCTTCTCAAACTTAAAATAAAAATTGACCAAACCGATCCGGATTATCCGGAGATCCGGATTAACGGGGTCCGAATTAGTGGGGCTCTACTGTACTCCAAAATAAAAAAGACAGAAAAATTAAGCACCAAGCATAGCTTAGGAAGCACGCTCTAAAACGCTTCCAGACACTGTAAGAAAATTCATAAAGCAAAAGATGATTTCTAAGTGAACAATTTTGAAAACGCATGACACGTTAGAAAATCCAATTCTAACAAGGAATACTCAAAGGAAAATAATAATATTACACTGTAAAAAAAACTGTATTGCTGCAAATTCAAAGTTGCCGAAATCTGTATGTTTGCTAACATTTCATCTGTACACTGTACAAGAAAAGATGTAAATCTACAAAACTAATTTTTGTAAAGCTACAGAAATCAGTAACTTTACAAACAAAATTACTAAAATTACAGTTATATTACTAAAATTATATCTGTATCGTGGGTTGAAAATACATAATACATTCAAGGAATCTTAGTAGCCTTACAGATTTTTTGATTTTCAGTGCAAATCTGTATCTGTTACAGGAAATTTTGCTGTTGCCATTACATAAAAAAAATCTAAAATTCCCAGTTTCCTAGAAAATTTTTAGTAACTTTACAGATATTTTTTACAGTTTAGGGATCAGCCTGTAAATTAAAATGCACAAAAGAATTTCTCGCTGCAAAATACAAATATGTAGATCTTGTACAACATGTTTACAGAATTTTGTTCATCTGACGAAATCCTATTAGTCGCAGTCCTCTGTCTGTCTGTTCATCACTGCATTCTTAAACGCTAAAGAGATTTTGCATTTCCCGATAAATTCCGAATCAATACTTTAAAGACAAAAATGGGGATTGCTTTATTTTTTCGTATTTTCAAAAAAATTAATCGCTAAAAAATAATGTGTTTTGTAGGATTATTTACGGTAGGTTTATTAGAATTAAAACAAATCGGTTTATTACATTTAATATGATTTACTATAGAAGAAAGATAAATAGTAGAGATGAGGTGTGGGAGCTGGACGTCAGGCCAAAAACATAATCATAAAATTGCACCCAAACACAATCACGTACATTCGCAAGAAGAGAAGAGCATCATTTTCAGTAATAGAATTTTTTATTCATAATACAGTGAAATTCATTATATTTTAGAATGTTTAAGTATAAGGCGATATTTTTTATTTAGAAAAAACTGCATGGGTGATGTCAAATAATTCGATCACTGCTCCACGTGCTTTTTTTTTTTTTTTTTTTTTTTTTTTTGGGGGGGGGGGGAGGCGAATTCAAATATGAGCGATAACGCGTATCATATTGCGAACTGTTTTAACAGCATACTGCATCTCTATTTAACTCTTTCCTCCATGATGACGTACTCTTTAGACAGCGTGCTGCCACATTCGACACTTGACTGACGATCAGAAGCAGGCACGTTTAAAAGCTTCACAGAAACGCTTACCGAAACGGCGGATGTGACACCAAATTTCTTGAACTGTATTGTCACTGAGGATGAGTCCTGGTGTCTCATGTATGATCCTGAAATGAAACGACAAAGCATGGAATGGAGTTCTGCTGCATCCCTTCGTCGGAAAAAGGACAGAGAAGAAAAACCACACATGAAAACGATGCTCATCATCTTCTGTTAGTCAAGGCGTTATCCACAAGAGATTTCTACCTGAGGAAACGACGATGAATGCTGCAAGGTACATTGACAATTTTGACTCATTTTATGAAACTTTTATGCAGAATACGACAACAGTACGCACGGTTTTTTTCTTTTTTGTTTAGAGAAAGGCTTAGGCAATATCGTCAAACAGTTTCTGGTAAAAAAGGGGGTGGTGCAAATTGAACATCCACCATCTCGCCGGATCTGAAATTTCCAGACTTCGTCCTATTTCCATGACTCAAACTCGCTTTGAAAGGAAAGAAATTTGATAATATTCCCGACATCCAACGGAACATGACGAAGCTTTTGAACTTCATCCCAAAAGTAGACTTCTTACAAAGTTTCCAGGATATGTATAGTAAATTTCAGCGGTGCATAGTTATGGGAGGCGACTTTTTGGAAGGACAGTAAGGTAAATTTCGTTAATTTTTTATCTACGTTAATGTTACAGGAGTATTCACAAAGCTTTATTGTCAGAGTATTATATTACTATGAAACTGGTATTTTTCAATCGCTTTTTTATCTACGGAAAACATTTTGTACATATAATTCGGAATCTTTTCATGTAAAAGAAAAGAAAAATGCTTATATACACTGATTTAGTATTTGAATTTGCTTTATTTATTGTAGTAATTGTATTTGCTTTATTTATATATATATACATATATTTCAAATTCAGTTTTTTAATAAATTACTACCACTTTAAAAGATGTGGCTTGACCAGATGAAATTTTGTAATTGTCATTGTGAGTAAAATTTACGTGCTGGTCGAAATATTTTATATTTTATAGCGCTTAAATTTGAAATAAAAATGCATCATACTGCAATTTATAAATTTATTTTGTATATTTTTGATCAATTATTTACATACATATATATTTATGCGACATACATGTACTACATAGTATACTATGCATATATTTCATTTTTTTCTTGACATTTAACTTATTCAAAACTAAATTAAAAGCAAAAAAATATCAAATATTTTTCTCAAGGGATAAATATTTAACCCTTTTTTGCTATTACACGTATTCAAATAAAATATTTGAGGGGGGGGGGATATATAAACAGTAAGTTTAGAAATTGTAAACAATTATGATAAAATTTATAAAGAAAAAAAAAAGAAAAAATGTAGGATTTTGTTCTTATTTTTATTATGCTGTTTTTTCCGTGATAAACACACGCATATAAATTCAATAATTTAATGTTTAAAAAATGTCGCTAATCCAATAATATTGATAAACACTGCGATAAAGAAACAAAATGGGGGTTGCTTTCTTTCTCATATTTTTAAAGAGTTCCTAACTATGCAATTTTCGTAAAGCGGAGCATCATCCGCAACATCCGTTTCCATAGAAACCACGGTCCCGCATCCAGACGACGCCTGGTAAAAGAGTTTTCACTGCGTTGTAGGTCAAGGGGCATATAGACCGTTCAGCTTCTTCTTTCTATGGGGGTGGCGGATTTTATTTTATTAGTTTTTCGGAGTGCTTAGCCAAATTTTTCTGCTTTATTTCGGTTTCTGGTCAATAATTCTTTTATTAAATGTGTTTGATGAGACGCAATTTAACAGAATCAATTTCGAGGCAGTAACTTTTTGGTATATGTGTTTTTTATTCAAAACTTTTGCGTCTTTGAATTTAAAAGCTTGTTATAAATCAGAATTTTTTGTACTGGCTTTTAAATTATTATTTTATTTATTATAATAAGCGGTCATAAATTAAACTATTTAAGTAATATAATAATTGCAGAGAAAACAATTATAACGAAGCTGAAAAGAGCGTGAATATTGCTCATTATATTTCAACTTTGTAAATAAAACAATTTCCGTGTAAAAATCATAAATTGATTTAAGGATTTAGTCGCTTCTTTTCTCAATAAGTGTCGTTCGTACATAGTGCTTATTGTTATAGATAATACAAAAGAATAATTTTTCTTAAAGTGTCTCAGGAGTCCCGCTTTTTAAGTGGCGGTGCAATTTAGCAACATGTTACATTTAATTATTTTTTTCTCAAACCTATTAAAGCATAAATGCATAACATTTTTAATATAGACATTCTAATATATCTTTTATTTATTAATTTAATTTTAATATTCCATATTAATTTTTTTCAGTGTTTAATTTTGAGTAAAATTTTAAAATTGTTTTTTGACTTGCATCCACTACCTATCCACAGACTGTAGCAAAAACTATTGTTTCAAGAGTCCCCCAAAATATATACTTCATTTGTAAGCAATTATTTTCCTTAAAATTTAAATTTAAATTATAAAATTTTTAAAAAATAATTTTTATTGAAAAATTATCAATTTTAAATAAATAAATTGCTGAAATGAAGTATATGATCAAGATACATTAGCTTTATATCATTATAAATATTTTGCGGGACTGTTGAACCAATAGTTTTGCTACAATCTTGCGCACAGTAGATGCAAAAAAAAAAAAAAAAAAAAAAAAAAAAAAAAAAACTTTTTATCAAAATTTAAAATAAAAAAGGTAATGTTTTAATATAGAATATAAAAAAAAAGTTTCACAACGAAGAGTTACTGCATTAGAAATTTTATGCATCTATGTTTTATGGAGACTGACAAGGAAGGTCTCCATACTGAGCATTAATACTGAAAATTAGCGGCGGAATTGCATTAGAAAACATGTAAAAAAATAAAATACTTTCAAATATTTGGCGTGAAAAGACGAAAGTGTCACACGATTTGGCGAGCAGCACTTTTCTCCGTCAAAAGAAAACGATTTTAATGCAACTGAAAACTTTTGGATTTTTATAATCCATTTAAATGAATTTAAACATAAACGATGAGCGAATTTAATATATTATATACATACATGTATATACACATATATATATACATTATTTGTTGCTGTAGTTATTTAATTTACCTCTGGAAAAAATATTTTCACATATAAAAAATTCTTATTCAGTAAAATTATTTTCATACATTTAAGCGTATTCAAAAATAAAAGAGATGTTTCCATAGCAACAAAATCGAATTGACAATGCTCAACTGGACTTTGAACTTGAAACAACTTTAATGAATTTAAATTTGAATTTCGTTTTAAATCTCAAATTTTGATGGTTAAATTTGAATATAAATTCATATAAATATCAGTATAACGAAATTATACTTAAAACAAACTAAAGCTGACAAAAGAAAAGATATTTAATTTATTTAAACACGTTGAACATGAAACTTTTTTCCTTTAAAATGCATTTTCCATAAAAAAGGAAACATTTTTTGAATTTGCTTTTCATCGCCAACCGATGATAAATCGCCAAATAATGAAATTTTCATTATTTTTTTTACGGACAGGGCATGGAGGTTCCGCCGAAAAATTTTTTATAAACGTATATATCCTCATGAGAAGAACATTCTGTAATTTTTTCAGATTTTTCGGATTATGTCCGTATGGAGACCTTCCTTGTGAGAAAAAAATAAAATAAATGTGTCGTGTTGGTAAATAGCGCAGCCATGTAAAAAATAAGAAGTCCTGAGACCCCCTTAAGGATTTTATTTTTTCAATGGTATTGCCTTTGTTGTATTTTAAGAACTAATACATAAATTAATATTAATAGCATTATTTTTCCAAAATAATTTCATGAATGTAGGTATTCTTTAAACAGGATGTATAACTTTATTTTTATATTAATTAGTGTTATATCCACATCCAAGTTCGAGAATTTATTTATTTAGCATTATATATTACATATTTCCTTGAAAGAAAATGATTTTGCTTTAAAAATTATGCATCTTCAGTAGCTTTAATATATTTATCCTCTTCAGACCTGATGTATCCTGTAGAATACACATGTTTACAATTTTTTCACATATATAAATAGAGTTTAAAAAAAAGGGAGAAATTGGTGCAAACGGAGCCTAACAGATAGCAGAATTAAACCAACTCAGAAGCACTGAGGACAGCAAACTATATTCTACTGAAACCGATATGCTTACAATTTAATATAATTGGTGAAATTTAACGTTTCTTCTGTTACTTTTATGTTACATTGGTTTCAACATTTCTAAAGATAAAGAGCGACTTAAGGAATCATTGGTAACTCGGTAGAGGTTACTGAATATTTTCATTCGTGGTTATGTGATATTTTTGTAGATTAAAAAATTGTCCATTTTTTTTAAGTGTAGTCTATCAAAAGCAATTTAAGATTAACTTCAAAAGTGAAACAAATCGAAAATAGTATGCCAAACGTGTCAAATGAAGCGTGTTTGTATTATAACTATTTTATAAATATGCATTCAATTATTTGGTGCAATAGCTGTTGCACTCATATGCAACAATACACGAATACAAAACTTATTATTATTCTACATATCAGATTCAGTATAATGGAAATAATATGACTTCTTTTTAAATAAAACGTAATCACCATGGCAATCCAGAATTATTAATTATCATGGGATATCTTTTATGGAATTAATTACGTATGATAGAATTTAACAGAATAAAAAAACTTTTATTAATATATTTTAAAATTTTGATTCGATTTTCACAAAATTTGAAAGAACTCGACAAAATTCTGAAACGATTATATGTATTAAATTAAAAATAATTTGGTATGGTAGCTTATGCGCTGTTATAAGCAAACAGACTGATGGACTAGCGACGAATATAAATACTTTAATAAGAGTCCATTGTGAACATGATGTCTTTCTTTTGTAAGTTGTTTTATCTAAATTTTGTAATAATTTCTAGAAAGTTCTATAAAATTTTGAAATAATAATACATTTTCTTGCTTTGAAATCTTATCTTAAAATTTACACATTAGTTAAATTCTACGCATATTCAAACTTCATTTAATAATTCATTATATTCAAAGTTTACAGTGCTGCATTTTTACGATGGTCCATTCTTTATTTAACAATGCATAAAGCTAATTTATATCTATCACATACATATTAATTTTTAAGTAACACATCTTGACGTTTTAAAACGTTTGCTAATCATACAGATTGAATAGCATCTGTCATGTTACAGTTTTAACATATAGGAAAAAACTGAAAATAAAAGTATGTTAAAATTAAAATAATATTTAAATGTGTAAACTTTATTTTCTTTTCGATGTGTTAATTTCTTGCGTAAATGCCATTTTATTTATAATCATTTTTTTAGGAGTTTTTTGTCTCTAAATTAAAATTTTTACTCCCACATTTATGTTCAAAGAAAATTTTTAAAAACAAAAAACTCAATTTTCTGCAATAGTAAAAATTATTTCACTGATTTTTCTTACTCGGTTAAAATTTCTACCTTTTATTTGCTTCCATTTTTTTTTTCTACTAAAAATAATATATTTTCTCTTCTAATTTGTAAATAATAAAAACGCAAAACATTTTATAACAAAATAAATGCCATCCATTTTAAGGCACGTATATTTTAGTCATATACATCCGTCAAAATGTTATGCCAAACATTTACTTTTTCCCATAAATACAGAAGAAAAAGCATTTCACGTAGTTGAGGTGAAATTTTTAATATCACAAAAGTTATAGTTATACCACTGTCTTAGTTGTCTTCGTATCGATTTCACAGATTGGATTATGAGCATACTAATATATGTTAAAGGTTTCAGAAAAGGTCATAGATATACTCATATACAAAATTACAAATTTGCGTTTTAAAATTTACATTATTACATTATTTTACTTACGTAAATTTATTAAACATTGTGATACATTATTTTATAGTTATAATTCACTTTTAAGAAATCAAGATTTGTTATCTAATTAAGTTTCATACCAATTTCTTTTATTTTCATTTATTACAAATATCGTTAGGTTTTGGAAAAGGTCAAAGATACTCATTTACTTCCATTGCGGAATAATAATTTATTTCATGAATTTTTAAGTCAAAATCCTTAATGTACGTTAAAATGTTAGAATAGTTCTGTCTATTCTTACTTTTTGTAAATTTATTAAATTTTATTATGTTTTTCTTTTACTGTGGTATTTTTTTGTTTAAAAATCAAGCATTGTGACGCAGTAATGATAGTTTTTCAACAAAGGTTTCAATACAACCAAAATTTCTGTAAATATGTGAAATCGATTACAAAAGATTAGCCCTTTTAAAACTTTCTATAGAACGGATTTTGATGTGATCTGGATTATAATCTAAATAATTTTTCAAAAATAGATTTATTATATTGCATATCGGATATCGTTGATTAGTTATAAAGTTATGGGGTGAAATTCTAAACTCAGGTTAGCCGGCTTATGAATGATTAGCTTTATTAAAAAGTTAAACAGTGTAAATTTTGATGAGATTTGCGTTGCTAATGAAATATTTTTTCAGGGATAGTTTTAGTATATTAAACATCGTAATATCGTTCTTCACCCAAATCCTACTGAAAATTATCAATTAAAAGAGTTTGTAACAAACAGCTCAAATTTTATCGAATACTTTAGAAAATGTAATCGCGCAATTCCTTTCCTATCGTTTTCAGAAGTGCGTAAGTACATTTCGATTGAAAGCCCGTATTGCTTTAAAACACAAAGGTCAAATTCACAGTTATTTTTTGTTTTGATTAGAAGGCGGTAGCACAGCAACCACCTCATCGATTTGAAGGATGAAATGCCAGAATTAGTTAAAACTCGATTCACATATTAAAAAGCAGTGGGTCTGTCAAATCTTGATGTAAAATGCCTGAAAACTTGATTTTAGTGGGTGACTCGTAAGTTTATCATTGTGTTTTCCTCTATCTAAAGTCATGAAAACATGGAATACTTGGAGCAGGAAAACACAATGGTAAAAATACAAACCGGGTTTTCGTGTTTTTTCTACCAAGATATGACTTGGCAGACCAATCACGCTTTTATATGCAAGAAAGAGTTTTAATTAATTCTTGAATTTCAACCTCCAAATCGATGAGTTGATTGTCTCCTCCTCTCGGTCGATTTGTTTCAAGATTCTTTTGGTGAAACCAATCTACCTAGCGGCTGAAGTTGTCAATCATAAAATTAAAAAAAAAATCCACTAATGTCGTTCAGTCAGCAAATAAGAGATGTAATCGAATAACACATTCAAGAACTCGTCATAAATCGATAATTAAAAAGAAAAATGAAATAAAGAATCCAGGAAGAAAAATGCAGTAATTAAGTGCAGAAATGTTAGCACAGCTATTAAGAAACAGATGAAGATGGCGTTTTAATAAGCAAAAAATAAAAAATATCCTTTTTCTCCAGTAGAAGGTTTCGTGTGATTGATAATGACATTTAGTAAAGGAAACAATGTTCCTTGCCTTTTAATTCAGAAAAATTCTCTTAATAACTTATATATATATATTTAATGCAGCTATTTTAAGAACTGTTCTAAGTTTATTAACTATTTTAAGTTTTTTAAAAAAAATTAAGAATATTTGAAAGGTTATCTTATGTTCTGAAAGTTTCTGGAAAATATCTAATTTTTTCAATATCTTCTTAAATTATTATTTTTAATAGTGACTTTGTTTCCAAGACAAATAAATAGAAGAATAAGACAAAGAGATGATGTAAGAATACACAAAACTTTGCTCTAAATTTAGTATGTGATTAACTTAAAGTATCAATAAAAATTATTTATACAGAAATTTAATATGTTTTTAAATTTATATTGTTGTTTTAAAACATACTTCTAAATTTTAAAAGACGGTATTTTTAATTATAAAATAATTTTTATACCATGATTAATGAAATAGATGGAGATGATATCAGTTGTATACGAAAAGGTTGTTTGTATATCTGTACACAGCTTGTCAAATTCATCTGAAGCAAAACAAAATTTTAAAAATTATAAAAAACGAATTCAGAAAACATACTAATACGTTGTAATTAAACGCTTCGCACTTATAGTCGTCGTTTGGTCCGTCCGTCTATCTATCTGTCTACCTGTGTCCACATATAATAGCACAAAAACTGCTCAACCCGATGGTTTGAAATTTTAAATATAAGGTATCCTGGGGTAATAATGCCACGTTAAAGTTCTACCAATTTTCACGGCTTAGTTTTAGATTGTATTTTTCAAACAATTATAGGATTTGATACGGCAACTCATTGACTATCTATATAAAAAAAAATAATTTAACAGATATGTATTCATAAAATGTAATGGCGTGATTTCTTGACCAATGCTATTTGGCGTTATTACCCACCTATATGGGTAATAACGCCATCCAAACAAAACTATAAAATACGATGGGATAATGACATGTAGATTGCTCAGTTCTAAAAATACAAACTGTACAACTCAAGAAATTGACAAATTGTATTCTAAGCGATTGAAAATGTTCATTTTTTTTTTTTTTTTTGTAAAAGTTTAAGAAAAAAAGGTGGTGGGGGATGAGGCAAAATAATATCAGATTCTAAGCTACATTTTGCTTAAAAAACCGTTTAAACAGAATTATTAGAAACATTGCACTGTTTTAATTGTGTTTATTTGAATCAGTATTTATATTACCATATATGCAGTCTATGCGATAGAAAATATTCAATTTTTTGTGAAAGTGAAAGAAAAAGGAGTGAAGGGGAGTTTCAACAGAATATAACGCCCTGTGCCTCTCTTTGCTTAATAAGTCCCGTAAGTCTTAAATAATTATAAGAAACATTGCATGGTTTTAAACATTTATAATGTAATATTTTAATCATGTGAAATTTTATAATAACTAGACTTATATGTAATAAATATTTTTGTTATTACTATTATAATAGTCTTGTAAATATAGTTTTTAACCCATAACTTCACACTAATGGGGATTCTCAAAACCTAAAGTTAAATTGTCGGCGTTATATAAAACAATTTTTTAATTAATTAAATAAGATTTTTGATAAAAATATTATCCCAATGAGTCTCTTATTAAATTTTATACATGATTCATGTGGTTATATATAATTATCTCTATATTAGCAACAAAATTAACCTTTAACGGCTGTTAGCAATCTCACTGAACGCTGTCCCCCCCCCCTCCCCCAAATTTTAGAGTTTAACTTCTATTTTCCAGTTTAACTATAGCTACAACTGAAATTCTCTTTCGTTTGGAGTCCTCGCACTATTGTTAGAAATAGTTGAATAGATTAAATTTAATTAGAATTAATTCTGTACAAAAAGTTAAGTGCAGGAACAGAATTCTATGATTTTTAATCATTGATTGCCTTTTTAACATTTAAGTAATGTTACCGGTCTCACAGACCACTGTTCTTCTTTTAATTTTTATAATTTAACTTGTAATTTTCAGTTTAACGACAAAGGATCGAAATTTTGTTTCATTTGGAATTTTATTACTATCTCCAGAGACTTTTAAATAAATGAATATGAAGTATAATAGTCTTGTTTAAAAAGTTTAGTACAAAAACACAATCCTATGAGTTAATCCGGCCTTTTATTCATCTTTCAATCTTGCGGTCTCACAAATCGCTTCTCATTAGTTTCGTTACAATTTCTGTCACATCGGTTAATGGTTAAATTTTTAAAATTTTGGAAAGCCGAATGCTAAGAAAGCGGACAGTTAAAATTTAGACAATTGAACAATCCGGTGAAAATTTAATAGAAACTTGATTTTGAAGATGCTCGAATTAGAATATCGAAAACATTTTAATATAGTTTTATTTATAAGAGTTTAAAATTATTTTTTACACTAGTATAAAAAAATAGAGAGATTAGTTTTGAGTATTGGACCCCCCCCCCTCCTTAATCTTACCATTTCAACAATGATAATAATGCTGTCCCATATTAATAAATAAACCCCATTCGGATGTAGTTAGGCAACTATTGGAGAAAGACTTGGCGTTATTACCCCGGTATACTTATGGCGCAGTACATTTTAAACTACAAATTATTTCGAGAAGATATCCAAAATCTTCTACAACATTTTGAAAGTACATGAAACGCACTACAAATTTATGTAATAAACAAAGTATTTCCGGATAAAAAATATAGTCTTCACATCACAAAATTTATATCGCAAATTTTAGATCAAGCGTGAATTTTAGTTGCTTGTAAAAACAGTAAGACCTACAAATGGAACAAATTAACTTGAAGCTGTTTTTTGCGATTTATATGACTCAAAACCCTTCTGCGCAGAGCCCATGAATGTCATTTACCGGATTAGTTCATAATTATGCATAATATTAGCACTTGGCGTTATTACCCCGCCTGGCATTATTACACCAGAACACCTTATAAATATTGCAGAATTTCGTTGAGTTCCATTAAAGTCATCCAATTATCAAATAAGAATTGTAATCGAATAAGAGATTCAAGAATGCGTAATGAATTCGTAATGTAAAAAAATGTGAAATAAATGAGTTCAGGAAGAAAATCCGGTAATTAAGTGCAGAAATGTTAGCACAGCTATTAAGAAACAGATGAAGATGGCGTTTTATTAAGCAAAAAATAAAAATTTTCCTTTTTCTGCAGTAGGAAGTTTGGAGTGATTGATAATGGCATTCAGTGAAGGGAACAATGCTCCTTGCCTTTTAATTGAGAAAAATTCTCTTAATAACTCACATATATATTTATTTCAGTATTTTAAGAACAAAAGGTTTGAAGAAAAGTAAAAATATTTGAAGGATTATTTTATATTCTGAAAGTTTCAGAATAATATTTAATTTTTTCAATATCTTCTTAAATCATTGTTTCTAATAAGAACTTTGTTTCAGAAAAGAATGAGATAAAGAGATGATGTAAGATTACATAAAAGTTTACCCTAATTGTGATATGTGATTAATTTAATGTATAAATAAAAATTATCTATGCAAAAAATGAATACATTTTCGAATTAATTTTGTTGTCTTAAAATGCATTCCTAAAACTTAATTGGATATTTATTTTATTTTATTTTTTGCTTTGTTTTCCTAAGAGGGACCACTGATACAAGGAAATCAATTCTATAGAACATAATGTCTTTCCCGGTCGCCATTAATAAGGCCTAAAAAACCAGCATTTAGACAGATTTGAAGTAGCGAGAATCGCGACAGAAATTGAATGTGCGACAAAAGTACCACGGAGAAGGAACAGCATAAACTGTTGCATGTCCAAGTTACGTATGTTAAAATTGAAATTTGAAATAAATCTTAATGGATGTGTTTAAGTTTGTTTAGTAGGAGGGTGTGTGTAAGCATGTTATGGAGCGAGCCTTCTGGTGGAAGGGGCGAACGTTTTAAGTGCCAGAGTCGAGTGAGAATACAGTGGAAATATAAAAAAAGATATTATTATACAATAGTTCATGAGATTGATGAAGATATTTTCAGTTGCATGTGAGAAGGCCATTCCTGCAGTACATAACTTGTCAAAGTCATCTGAAGCAAAACAAAACTAAACGGATGTGGCAATCATAAACCTTTCTTCTATCTCATGCATGTTAATAGTTCAAATCTCGCTTTCACAGTGCCAAAATTAAGTGACAATCTATGCCCATCGCATCGTGAGGATTCTAAAGGTAAGAAATTTCGTGCATTAGTTCTTAAAATAAGACTGTTGTGGATAACGAAAAAATCGCAGCATAAAAGTGCCACCTTTTGGGTGATTTACACCAAGACACAACCAGCAACAATATTTATCAAAGTATACCTGAACCTGAAGTTTGATGAAAATTCGCTTCTTGGTTCTTGAGATAGGGCTATAGCGGGAATCGAATCGGGACCATTTTAGCATAGTAGCGCCACCTGTTGAGCGATTAGTACCAAAATGTAAAAAACATCAATTCACATGATAAACTACCTGAATTTGCAGTTGGATGGGAATTTGTGAGTTAGTTCTTGAGATAGAGCTGTTGCGGAAATCGTAAAAAATGCAGCACAAAAACGCCACCTGTAAAACTAATCAATCATCTATCTATCAATCTATCAAAAACGAATCAACTTATATCAGGAACTACCAGAATATAATTTTTTATTAAATTCCGCGCATTACTTTTTTAGATAGAGCGCTCATACAATTTATGCCACATATAGACAGACAGTCACAGACTCTCAGACAGACATGTTTCAAATCATTTTTTCTGAATCTTTAACCCCTAAAACGTATGAATCCGCCAAAAACCGGAATTCGAAATTTTTCATGAATCCAATACTTTTTGTAAAGATAGAAAAGAGCAACAATTTCAGAAAACATACTGAATTTGGAAGGCAGTGAATCTTTCTTATTTTCTGTGTGTGTGTGTGTGTGAAATTGGACAAAGTTTGGTAAAATGGTAATCTTTTGAAAAAAGGTGCTTTTTTATTGCCCTATTTTAATAACATGAACCTAAAAAACATTATTTTTTAATATATCAAAAATTCGTGGCACTTGAAAAAGCTCAAAATACAAAGTTGCAAGTGATACAATCATCGTTTTGAAAAAATGAGCTGTTAAGTTCCGAATCTTTATTCGCGCTTATTACCTAGTACAACGGTTCACAACGTGGGGTACACGTACCTCTGGGGTACGCGAAAATAATGTCAGTAATGGCGGACTAAGAAGATTGGCAATGAAAAAAAAAAAAAAAAAACATGTTTCCGTTGTATAGTTAAAAGAAAAGGGGGAAGAAGGAAGCTTATTTTTGAGAAATAGAGTTACTTCGAAATGAAAAGCCTAAACAGGGGGTTCATAAATGAAAAAATGTTGGAAAGCGTTGGTTTACTGTCTCCTTAATCAATTAAAATTTCTATGAATATTAGGGGTGTGTTTTTTTTTTTTTCAAACGGTAACTTAACAGATGATAGAGGACTACTACCTTCAATCATTTGGTGAAGTCATTTTTTTAATCACATACCACTTTTATCTTCTGAGATCCTCAGATAATTCTTAATTTCTAAATAAAAAAAGTAGATTGGCTGTTTTGTTTGGATGTTACTTTACATGGTGCTCTGAAGAATGTCGTTTTAAGAAATTTCCTGTTTTATTTAAAAATAAAATATATAAAATTGTTTAGTTAATTGCTACATTTTGCAATTTAACAGTTAGTTCAAAATTCCTGGATTTATTCCTATAAGGCAAAGAATTCATCACAAGTGCAGCCCGTTTCCTTCCAAGTTCCGTATTATGTGTTTTTTTAGTCGTTTTGCTTACTTTTTCATTTGACTGTTATTTCTTAAATATTTCCAATCTTATCATTCAACCGTTCTAGGACTGATTCTAAATACAAGAAGAATTTACCAAAAGTAATTTACAAAATTAAAAGAATAATTTAACAGACAAAGTTTGGGATTAGAATAAAAGTTTTGTAAATGAATAACGAGACTTACAACTCTCTGTGTGAAGTGTTATTTGAATTTCTGTTTAGTTTAATGCGATTCTCGGGTAACTTAAAATTCATTATAAGTATAATTAACACAATGTATCGCAGTCGTAAATGAAATTTCCAGATAAAAAAAAATAAATTTTAATTAATACGAGTTGAAATTTAAACCGTTAAAATTGTTATCTTCTCTAAGAATCAATGAAAATTAAAACGTGATAACATTTGTGAGTGAAAGTTTTAACAAGGTGTACTCTATCTTGGTTTCCTTAGTTACCTAGGAAACCATAAAAGTCGGAAAAGACTACTTTCTCCTACAAAACTGCCGTTGCTACAACATTAAACCCACACACTATTACTTTCCAGAATTGTTTTAGGAAACAAAATAGTATTTTCCTGTCATTTTTCTAGTTAATTTCTTAAATTTTATGAATGATTTTATCGCTATTGTAATTCATTGTTTTAAAAGTTAAAAAAAAAATATCAAGTGCATTGCATTTAATAATTCTCAAACAAATAACTATCTCAAACAAGTCAGATCTTCTCAGTTACTTATCACTTTTCAAAATTGTTAAATACGGCTTATATTACATATTAATGACGATTTGGTCATTCAAAATTAAAGGCCTGTAATGAAAATTGGTTTTTTTGAGTTTAATATTATGAGACGTTTAACTTTCTCATTAACCCTTTGTTTTAATTTCATTTATATTCTATTTAGTACAGTGCATCTACTTTACATTAGAGCAACCTGTTTTGACCTTTAAATGTTTTTTATTCATTCCTCATAATTATAATTTTTATTTGTCTTTTATTTTTGCCACATTTAGTATGCGCTTTTACTGTTAACAATTTTTTTTTATTGAGTCATCTGGTAAATGAGTTAATATAGGTGATGCATGCAACTTTATTGTAAAAAGAATTGTAAGTAGTGTAAATTAATGCGGTCAACAGATTCGCTAATCCTAAGAGAATGATACGTCGCTTTACAAAAAGAATTATTTTAGGTGTCAACTGCTCAACATCTAATTATCCTTAAACGATCACCTAAGCCACCAGATAACAAATCAGCATTAGCATAAGTTTTTTCTTTAAAAATTCACTTTTCGCCATTGCCGAACTGTTGGCATTTGCGTCGCTTTAAGCAATTTAAAAAAATGAAATTTAATTTTCTTTTGAAATATAGCCTGTACTTTTTCATTGGCTATTCGAGAAAAGACTTTACTAATCGTCAGATTTCCAAGAATTTGGTTGGCTGTTAATGACGATTCGTTTCATTTCGGTGTCAAAATTGCTTCGACAGAAGATAGCTGCTCGCTTTCGAAGAGACTCCCCTGGAGGCATAGGATAACATAGAGATACCTGGAATTTGAAGTGACTTTGACTCATCGTGTAATAGCACTTATTCTACTTCATTCGCATTATGTATTTCAATGTATTTTCGAATGAGAAAAAAAGCATTTGTGTTGACTATTGTATATTATTTAACAAAGTAATGCTTAAGCTTGCTAATCATTCACTTTCCGAATTCACTTTAATACTTATATTTAAAATGTCTTCTTCTCATTAAATTAATACTTTATAACTACTTTTTTCTGTGTTCTCTTCTTAAAGCTCTCTTTGTTATTTTAAACTTCTCTTTCCTTTCTTAATTATCAAAATATTTTTAGAGTCCATGCTTAATTTAATATTTTATGTATTAAAAACTAAAGAACTGTGATTAAAATTTTAAAACTTCATGTAAAATTGAGAAGGGAATTCAAAAATACTTTGACAGCTAAGAACGAAAAGTACATTAAGAAGAATATTCCTTCAAGAAGAGTACACAAAAAAGAAGTTAAAATATTCATTTCCTGAAGAGATATTTTAAATATAAGAATGCATCAAACGCCAGTAGACTCAACACTACCGAAGGTAGTTTGGAAACCAACTGACTAGAAGCCTTAAGTGTGTAGATAAGTATTTTCGCGTATAAAAGTGCAAATATAGTATGAATTCGTCATAATTACATCGTCTGGTACAAATTAGATGTCTTGACAATGCTATAAAAGTGAACTTAGGACATTCAAGTAACTGTTAAAGTATATCATACAATAATTGTTAATTAAAAATACCCAGCTAAAACTATTCGTAAAATGCAATGATTAAACTGTTAGGACTTTTGTGCTGATTTAAACTAAACTATTGGCGCTGTAATAGATGCAATTTTAAAGTGATGAAATTTCGTTGTAATATTTAGACTTCTGCTGAAGCATTGTTCCAAGTTCTGAAACGAGATTCAACCATATTGTAATTGGAAATACATCAGCACTAAAAAAGTTGTTTTAACCCAGTTGTGTATCTTTAACGCTGAATAATATGTAACAGATATTAAGAATGAATTTATATAAATTTATATTGTAAACTAGTAATTTATTTATGGACACTACAGTAGCATTATTGTATTGAAATATCAAAAAAAAATATTACGAAAAACATATATCATAACTACATAGCGATATAATATAATAAATTTTTCTTGTAAATATTTTTTTTAACTATGCGAAATTTAATGTGCCTTTGTTTTCATGTTTCTTTAAACATCTTATATCCTTACATAAATATTTTTAAAAGATACCTTTGTCCACGCTGTATGAAATAAAAGGATCAAATTTTAAACATATATGTAAAATGTAAAAATGTAAGAATGAAAAAATCAGCTGTTTGGCCAGCGTAGAAGATTCGTTACTGGTTGCTGAGAACAAAATTAACAGTTAAAAATTTTCTGGTAGTTTAAAAAAATTATTCTGCAACCAAAAAAGATTAAAATATCGTTCCAACATTTGGAGGTTAGGTTGATCCAAGTTGGAGTATAGTCCCAAATGGTGGAAAGATCTTGCGTTTGTAGCTACAGCAGCTCCAAAATTTCATTCAAGCTGACATGCAATTCTTAACAAAGTATTATACGTTATTAAATATACGTAAAAATCAATTTAAAAATTAATAAAAAGAAAAATTTTAAAATAATTTTACATTCACGATCGAAGTATTTCACAGACATTGATCCGATTCCCTTCTCTCTTTTATCCTGTATTCCTAATTTGTTTCAAATTTTTCGCAAATATAAAAAATGAAAAATAAATAAATATGTTTCGTAATGAAATTTATCGTCTCCTCGTATTATTTAATGCATTATCCAATAGACATAACTCTCTAACTTTTCTCAACATAATTATGAACTACCCGAAAGCATTTATGGAGAAAATAAAGTACCGCTTAGCGAATATCGGGTATTTAATTTTGTTTATTTAAAAAGCTTTTTCTTAGCTCTTAGCCTTAATTGAAAGGCTAATATTTTTCTTCTTAATTGCTACGCTTTCCTCAATTACCTTTTCATTCAATTTTTCTTTTTGATTATACATGTTACAGTTTCTACAGAACCCCAAAGAACTCTCATTTAATTAGATTATCAAAAACATTAGTGCCGTATATAAAAACAAAAGCATAGACTAAAAAAAATCATTTAAACGTTTTAAGGAAACAGTTTACCTTTTCAACAATGTTGTTTATAATTTTAATAATTTATCCATCCGCAACATTTATTAAAGAACGTAGAAATTAACGTCTGAATTTAATTAAGACAGGCATCAACACAATTAATACAATAATCCAGAATAGAGTGAAGAATCAACCCGGGCCCGGAATCGAACCTGTGTCTACAGCTTACTGTGCTATTGCTCTACCATCTAAGTTACCCTGGCCGATAACCTAGCCCAGTAGTTTCCCACTAACAAACCATGCTGGAGAACGCCATCGCGGGCAACCGCACGGCACGCGATCACCAGAAATACGATGAATAATTTTAATAATCCATCAATCCGTAATATATAATAAAGAGCACACAAATTAACGTCTGAATTAAATTAATAAATTATTAAAGGTACATATACATTAAGACAGACATAAATACAATCAATTCAATAACTCAACATGGAGGGAAAAATCAGCCGGCCGATGGCGTTCCCCAAGATGGTTTAACAGTGGAAAACTATTGACCAAGGATACCGGCCAGGGTGGTAGAGTAACAGCACTGTACTCCGTAGTTCCAGGTTCGATTCCTAACCCCGGTGGATTTTTTATGCCATATTGGGTTATTGTATTAATTGTGTTGTTGTTTGTCTTAATATATGTGCACCTTAATTTCGTTTATTTTTTAAATATAGTTCGAATGAGAAACTCACTGCGTTTCACAGCTCAACTAAAAGTACATTTTGAAAGAAAAAACATAGCATGTTTAAGGAAAAATTTTGAAAAAAATATATAAAAATTTAAGTTTCTTAAATGCGCAGTACTTTTTTCAAAATTTATATTTTTGTCCAATTTCTTTTTTAAGATTTTCAAATGTGTATTACACAAGTCTGCGTGTGGATTTTTAGATGCATATAATATTATAATATTTCACATGATTTTTTTACTGATACATATAGTGTAAAGCGATTTTCATACACTATTATTTTTAAAAATATATTTAAAAAAAGACTTTTAGATTAATTCCATGCATAGATTTATTGCATACATGGTAAAGAACACGTATAAAGATGTTTAAATCTCAATCTCGAATGCAAAAAAAGCATTGAGATATTTTTAAAATATGAAAGTGAAGAAAATACGAACATGGAAAAAAAGTCATTTAAAGTTTTAATTTATATGGGTAATTACACTGGGTGCATTAACAAACTTTACCATGTCTCGCTATATAGTTATCGTATGGGTAAAAGTGAGATGACAAAATACTCACAATTAAACAGGATTTCATTTATTATCATATTAAAAGTTTACCTTTTTAACCAATTATGCGGTAAACTATTGCATTAATATTGTATCTTTTAAATAATTTTAATTGTAACTTTAAAATTGCACACTGACATACGCACATAAATACATGCGTGTACATTGATACATATATGAAGTACCGGAAAATATCATTGCGATAATTATATTCAAATTCTAAGTGATGCGCAAAAAAAAAATAATGTAGTTTAAATTCGTGGAAAGTTCTTTTTAACTGCGTGTTGTTCATTTTGCGACATCTATATTGAGGTCATCTATATTTTAAAATTTCACCGAATTTATAAAAGCTCAATGCCAACTCAATAAATTTATTACACATTTAAATTCGGCATATTGAAAAACATGACATTGAGAAATTAAAAATAATTAATATAATTGAAATTTTCAAATATTATACAGCCATAAAAAAAACCCTATTTGAAGCCGGGTGAAAAAACCCTAAAAGAGCAATGTTAATTATCATTTGTGCTTAACTGTGATTTTAAATTTTGACTTAATGTAAGAATTTTTTTTTTAAATGTCATGCTGTCATTTTTTCAAGTTAAAGCACTATATTTTTATTTTTATTTTAACAGAGCAAATGTTTTAAAGAAAAGATATATATAAAAAAAAGTAAAATAATAGAATTATAATGAAATTCACTGCGTCAAAAAATAATCACGCATGCTCTTTGTGCAAGGGCATCTTTGCTGTGACGCTAGAAAAGTATACATGTTCAAAACTGTTAAATTCTATTAATGGGTACACTAACTCTCACTGCATATTTTTTTTAACATAGATGCGTCTAATGAACATGTTTCACTATCAATATATCCTGTATGCAGTTTACACCAATTTGCTTCTTTTCAATGTGGTCCGAGAAACTCAAAAGTTTGCACGAATGAAAATTTTATAATTTTACAAAAAGATACTATCAGCCAAGACACCGGTATGAAAAAATTTACATTCTTTTTTGCATTCATTAATTTTCATTTTACAAAACAACTCTGTAAGCTATTTTATTTGCGGAGGAAAATTCTAAAATGACAGAAAGTTCGAAATAAATACAGATTTTTTTTTTTTTTTTTTTTTTTTGCAAAAGAAAATCTGATGAACTGAGACATTTCTAATAAATACATATCATTTCCGCAAAACAAACATGTTTTTTTTTTTTCTTTTACTGATATCTGGCTGGTGATTTTTTTCCCTATTAATTAATTATTATTATGAACAAATTATTTATTTACATTATCTCGCCCTTCGGAAAATAGTTGTGGCTAATTAAAAAATAATAATAATTTTCGGAATATCATTCTAAATCCCATTTGTTTTCGTCTTCAATTTAAAAGATTAATAGCGTGACACTTTTATTTTTATTTTTATTTTTATTTTTTACATTAAGTCAAAATTGTAAGTTCAAGCACAATTAATAATTACCTTTGCACCATTAAGTGGTTTTTTTTTTTTTTTTTTTTTTTTTTTTTTTTTTTTTTTTTTTTTTACACTTGGTTCCAAATAGTGTTACAAAAGCTGTATAATGAAATATTATAATTATATTAATTTATTTTAATTTCATAATGTCACGTTTTTCGATATGCTTCATTTAAATGTGTAATAAAATTAGACTGTTGACATTGAGCTTTTATAAATGGGGAGAATTTTAAAATGTAGATGAACTCTTGTCGCAAGTTAAACAACATATAGATAAAAAGGATTTTCTAGGAATTTAAACTACTATTTTTTTAACATCACTTATTCAATTAGAATATAATTATTATTTGGATATTTTTCATATTGCACATATATTTCATCAAAAGGCTTGATAGTTTTTTTTGAAGAGGAGAGTGGTGTGTAGCCCCCAATGAGGATTAATTCTACTTAAATGCATTTCAAAACGTTTAACATCCAAACAAAATTTTTCAACTGGCGCTCTGGTTAATTGTGTGACAATTCTTTAAGTGTTTAATAGATTCAAGCAGGCAAGTTTCACAGTTCATTATCTATATTTCAATATTTTTGTGATGGAAAATTTCATTTATGCCATCGCTCAATGCATATTATGTGCTTAAGTTCCTTTAAAAATGAATTTTGCTAACGAAGTACAAGTATCGTATCAAAATTCATCCTCATTTTTTCAGTTTACCCTAAAATTCAAATATTTCCTAAATGTTTGTTTTTCAAACATTAAATCTAAAAAATAAATGTTTTTAGTAATAAAATTTATCATCATCTTAGATTTAATGCATTACCTAATAGCCATAAGCCGCTCCCTTGCCTCAACATAATTATGAACTACGCGATGTATTTATCGAGAAAATAAAATGCCGCTAAGCGAATATCAAGTATTTAATTTTGTTTGTTTAAAAAGCTTTTTTCTTTCCTCTTTGCCTTAATTGAAGGGCTAATATTGTCGTTCTTAATTGCTGCGTTTTCCTCCTCTATCTTTTCATTCAATTTTCTTTTTAATTATCTTTTCATTACAATTTCGGTAGAACGCTATAGAATGTTCATTTGATAAGATTATTATGGAAGTTAATGCAAGTACTATACTGAAGCAAAGAAAAAAGATTAAATTAGTTGCATAAAATCTTTTAAAATAGTTAAGTGATACTATAATTACCTTGTTTGAAGAAATAATTCAAATTCGAATTATAGTTATACATACATATATTTATCAACACACATGTATGCATACCGTATTTATGCATTTGTATGTACAATGCTCCATAATTAAATAAGCCTACTTCAAAGTTGTCTACATACAAAAAATATTGTTAATAAAGTTATGAAATTTAGTGAAAAACATAATAAATGAATGAAAAATTGTAAAAGTTCAAAATTTTGCCGCCAAAGGTTGATTTTTAATTTTTTTTGCTAAAATTCCCATACCTTCATTATGTTCTCCACAAAACTTCATAACGATGGTTTCGTTTGTTGACAACTTTAAAATAGGGCACTTCAATTTTCGATACCTTTTACGTTTCGTTCAAATACAATTGACTTTTTTACTTAGCGTAAATTTGGGACACCTTGTTGTTTTTTCTGAGATAGTTCAAAAAGAGTAAACTTTGTTCTTTGCTTCCAATTTATTGCTCATTTAAGTCCAATAAAATATTTTTACATGTTTTTATTTTTTATTTTTTGTTACTTAAAGAGAAAAAAAAGAGGTAAAAAAAATTTCTTATGGTATTTCAAATGGATGTAACAAATAATAACTTTGAGGCAAAAATGTTATAGATATATAATCTATAAGAAAAATACAATTTTACTTATATTTACTTCTAAGTTGAGATCTTTACACTGTTATCATTTTTCTGCGAAATTGCAGATAATCTACGGGTAATCCATTATCTTAAATATGGGAATTATCTAGTATGTGATGAGAAATTTCAATATAAAAAAGGTCCAAATTGGCCGCCTGTGGTGTTTGTACCCACTTCTGCCCATACATTCCTATGCAATAAACACAAGGTGATTCTAAATTTATAGTACAAACTTTAAGGGTTGGTGCACTGTTAAAATTTTGCAGCAAACTGCCCAGTCATTTGACCGTTTAAAATAACGGTTATATAACTGCAATTTCAATATATTTTGACCATAAAATTGACAATATATGATCAAAATAGCGTTAAATTGTGGTTAGATAACCGTTTTTGATAAAAATGATCAAATCAGTAGACAATTTGTTGCAAATTTTTAATAGTGTACAACACAATGTAACAATTCTTCATTGTATAACAATATATAGGAGCAAGTAACGCGATGCGATGCAAATACCAAACACCAGGGGGCCAATTTGGCTCTTTTTTTTATTTAAAAATTTCTCATTCATGCCAGAAAAATCCTTTAACATTCTTTTTTTTTTTTTTTTTTTTTTTTTAAGCCATACATTTTATAAGTACATTTAAAAAAATCTTCTTGATTTGAAAATTGAAATTTTTTAATTAAAAAAAAACAATAAGTGGTAAGTCTCTCAAACACCGGAAATACATGAAAAAATATAGAAATCAGATTTTTTTAATTTAAAAATTTCGATTTCATGCGAAAAATTTTCAAAGAAGAATTTTTTTCTTTATTTATTCATGAAATGTCTATCTTCAATAAAGCAATAAAAAAGATGTATAAGAATTTTGTGGTATGAATAATAAAATTTTTCAGTAACAAAAGGGCCAAATTGACTCCCTTGTGTTTGTAACTTAATGCGCCACTTGCGTTCATACATTTCTAAACGAAAAAAAAAAAACGGTTGTTACAGTATCCTATACCAACCCTAAAGTTTGTACCATGAATTTAGAATCTCTCTGTATGTATGAAAGCATGCGTAAAACTCGCTTTATCAAACATTAAAAAAATCGAGTTATATATAGATATATATATATAAATCTATTCCATTCGTAAACAAGCATCGAATCGAGCATTGTATTTTTGGCATTTTAAAATCATAATTAACAATGAAAAACAATGGACGCAGTTAGAGGTTTTTTGAGTTTTCCCAATATTTGATTTTCTGGATAGAGTGAGATTTGAAACTCACCTTCTCATATAAATACATACATAAACGAATAGCATAATTTCATTCGTTGTAAGTTGTTTAAAACAAATTTTGTTCTTAATTAATGCACATGCTTCTTCTTATCTAACGAATTACCCCTCCTCTTTTTCTTTTATTACGCTTAACATTAAATTTCTTTTATCAGTTGTTAACTGTTCCATTTCCTGAATACTGGCTTTATTTAACATTCTGATTAAAATCCAATTTTCATCCACTTTTTTTAAAACTCTGATTACATTCATCAGAATATCGAAATGTAGAATCTTTTAAACATAATAGAATTAATGAACAATTGATTATTTACGTTAATTTTAGAATCATTTGTTTGATAAAAAACCATTTAGATATTGATGGAGTGTTCTTTATTTTCAACAAAATAAAAAATTAAATGTCGTTTTTGTTTTTGGTTTAGTTTTTTGTAATTCAGTATATCGGTCCCAATTCAATTCTTAACTTTATCTGTTAATTATCAAAAACTAAACTATGAATGTTCTCATTTTGTTTTTCCTTAAGGGAAATTAATATAATGTTGAATAATTTATAATAGTGCTAAAACTGTCTTGGAATGTAATTATTTAAAAGAATAATGATAATTCATTATCTAACCCAGTGATTTTTACAAACTATGGGTAGCGACACGTCATGAGTTGTCATGCTCTCTAACATAAGCGAGATGCCCTGATTTTCAGTTTTAACGCTTCACTGTACGATTTTTTTCTATTTTTATAATTTTAATTTTTAAATTTTTTCGTTATTTTTTTCTTTTTATTTTTCTACCTAGTTTAGTAATTTTGTTGTTTCGTTTTTGATGTTTTTTTCTTAATTAAATTTTGGTTTTAAGTGTGTTGGTAGCCCCAAATTCGTATTATAATTTTGCTTTTTCAGGGCTAATACACTGTTAAAAATCTTGTTCTAGTTTGAATCAAAAAAGTTTGTTTTTTGGTGCTCAATATCTGCCACCGTAAGATGGTGAAATCTTGAACCAAAATTTGGAGCTCCCATTGAAGCATAGTTCCAATACTTGGAACGAGGTTGAAGTAGGAAGCTCCAAATGTTGGTACGAGATTTCACCATCTTATGGTGGCAGCTATTGAGCACCAAAAAACAAACTTTTTTGGTTCAAACTAGAACAAGATTTTTAACAGTGTACGAAGAAGAAACCACACACTTCATTTGTAGTTCCATAGTATTTGGAGATTGACAATTCTGCTTTGGTTCTGCAAATTCCATTTGTATTCATTTTATTTTTTTTCTGCACATGTGCAATGTGGTTATGTATTTCGTTCGACTCCATGTTAACCTATGGCTTAAAAAGTTGCTCTAAAAGCACTCAACTTTTTTATTGTCGGAGCGATTTTTCTGCTTGTGATCTCAACAGGCAGGTCAAAATAATATCGCCCGGAACAGCCTGTCAAACATTTGGAAAACAGCAAACCTTTTTCAAAACAACCAATGAAATGCTTTGAAAACTGACGAGTTGCAGGCAGTTTTGGTCACTTTAGATTTTTTCCCGTGTAGTATCACTTTAATACAGCAAAACTTGTATAAACACAATGTGTATAGAATATAAGGGGAAACTTTTATGGTTTCGTAAAACATCGTAAAATTTACCTGATAAAATGGAAACCTGTCGAAAAACAAAGCATTTTTCTGGAACATCGCAATTCTGATTTTACATCCTTTTAACGTACCTAGTTCAATAAAATCTTTTAAAACAGAATCTGTTCATAGCGGTATCCTGTCTTAAACTTAAAACTTTCTTAATCCCTAATGAAGGAATACTGAAAATTTATTATAAATGTTCAATAGAAAACATCCCCAAAAATAAATTTTGTTTAAAATCTCAAATATTTACACATTTTCGTGTAAGTCTATGCTTATTTGGTACTGTAAAACTCCAAAAAAAAACTCTGAAATGACTGAATAAGGATTCCGTCTGAGACAAATTTCCGTCTTGGTATAATTTTATAGAATTTCTTTCAAAAAGACTATGAATTAATTTACGCTTAATTCAGGATTCCTTTATGGAGATATTTCCCTCATAGGAATTACAACATTTCTTTTTCCCAAATTAAAGGTTACTGTTTCTTTCTCTCTCTCATATTTTTTCTGCTTTTTTTTTTTTTTTTTTTTTTTTTTTTTTTTTGTGAAAGTTGGACTAGTAACAGAAATCGCGACCAACTGGTGAATCGCAGTCCATATTTTGATGTACCAAGGAAAAAAGACTAGAAATTATATCTGCTATAAAAAATTAAAGAACACAATCGTTAAAATATATAAAGATATAACCTTGTTAAAAGACACTGTCCTTTTTAACTTTGTGTAGAGATTAGCTTGAGACTAAAATCCATAAGTTATAATCCTCATGTAGTCTAACTTTTTCGCGCAAAACAGAATTATAAGTCGCGCTGGTTTTTAAATTCTACTTTTTATGATATATTTATGAATAAGCTGTTTTTTTGCTTTATAGAGAAAAAGGATTCTGATTATTCCAGTTTCGTATTAGAATTATCCACTACTGTACTGAAATTTGTACGAACATTCATCTTTTTTTGAAATAATTGTATAGTTTATAAAAAAGCTCTGTAATATGTATATATTAGGTGGATCTAGGAACATTTTTCACATTTTAAGATGATTCACATAACAATAAAGTTTGAGAATCATTGCTCCAAGTGACTAATTATGGCTTTATATTGGCAATATACTGAGTCAAAATTTTAGAACAAATCGCGGATCTTGGGTTGCTTACATATCATATTTTTTAAGTCAATATCTTCATGTAGAATTATCAATATTCAATGCTCAATGCTCAACTGGTACTGTTTGTAAATATGTCTAGCCTAACGCCAATAATCTTTGATATGCAATCTAATGTTGAATTTGGAATAAGCAGAAATATCTATTAGAGAAATATGGCCTTTACTTTCGATAGTATTTACTTTACATTACGTAAAGATCTTCTAACACTCAGAAATTAAAAAAAAACTTAAGTGTAATTTTTAGTATAAAAATTAAAGAAAATATATTGAGATTAAAAAATAATAATTTGATCAAATTGTAAAAATAAATAAATAAATTTAGCAATGTCACTTATATGTATTCCAAACTGAAAGTTTTATATTTTATTTTATTTTTTATTCATTGTTCAATTCATTACATTGCATCCAAAAATATACACTTAATTTCTTTTTAACATCACAGACAAAATATACCATTTTATGGCACTTACAGCATAGACGTGGTAATTAACTCATAACTTTAATAAAAGTAAAATGTAACTTTTTAAAAAAAGTAAAAGAAAAAATGGCATTTTAAAATTAATGGAATAAACTTACGTTTCTTAGGAGAGTGTCGAATCTAAATATAAATATTATAATGAATCTTCATCACGTTTCATTCATTTAAATTGATTCTTACAACAAATAGAATATTCCCAGTTAAAGGGGTGATGACTTTTAAATTGAGTAAACTTTTTTAAAAATCAATAAGCAAACAAATATCATTGTTTGATTTAAATTTTCTTTTAATGAATTATCTGGATTCACTTTAATTCAGTTCAAGTGTTTTTTCAATCCGATCACGTTTTCAAGTTATTTTAAGCAGTTTTAAAAGCACCTATAAGCAACGGTTAAAATGTCCCATCTGAACTAATTATCCTCTAATTCCTCCTGCGTTTATTAAGCATATTAAGGGTTTTATTTGTCGAATAAAAATACATCCATTTGAAAAAAAAAGATAAACTACCAAAATTATATTTATTAATTACAATATTAAAGCAAAAACCGAAAAAAAACTTGCCCAACATACCTATAACAATTACTACAATTTTACTATTAATTGCCATATTGAGTGCCCGCTTAAGTCCGTTCACATCCTCTTAACTGCCGAATGGCCGCATCTATAGTCATAAAAATTTTGTCTAGGTTTATAAAGTGGCTATGGACTACTTGATCAGATCGCTTACAACGCAACTGTGTGAAAAACAGCGATTAGAGTTCCTACCTCGAGAACGGTACGAAATATGAGTGGAAAATGAATTACAATTTGTAGAGAATCATCGATTTAAAACGAAAAAACACTGCATGAATGCTAAAAAGAAAACTGCATGAATGCTAAAAAGAAAACTGCGTGAATTCTAAAAAGAAAAAGCTTAAATTGGGCTTTTTTTTTCTTTAGCAATTTCCTGCGCAGTAACGGAACGAAACGATCTTAGAAAATAGAAAAAATAACAACTAGTTATCATAATATACTTTAATTTTCGATTTTCAAATGTTTCCCTATTAGCCACAATGAACATCTGCACACTTATTTGAACTTCATATTGACCACAATGTATTTTTTTTTTTTTTTTTTAATTTGAGGTAGGCGCTACAGCTATTCGCCGGCATAACCTCCAATGATCAAAAGAAACCATATAGAACACTTTATTTCAGAATATCCAGTACATACATATTCACAGGGACAACACAGACACCCATGCCGCTAGCTGGACTGGAACCAGGAACCAGCGGTGTGGGAGAGCCTCCGCTACCTCCACGCCACTGGTTCGGCCCCACAATGTAACATAGCAGATGACACATTGAAATAACACCCGTAATGCGTCGTTGGAGGTCCTGCAATGTTGGCGGAGGACTTGCATATACCAGCTGATTCAAGCATCTCTACAGAAAAAAAAAAATTCATTAGAGTCAGGTTAGGTGAACTTGCGTGTGAATCTACGAAACCGGTTATTTGTTCTCTGAATTTCTCCTAAAAGTCCTGCTTCACTGATGATGTCTTATACGCATACTTATTTACATAATGCACAAATTTTACACACCAAAATCAAGTTGTGCTGAGTTGATACGTTTTGCGACACGATTTTTACGATCTGCATAATATTTAATCTTTGTAAGCCCAGTCACTACAAGAATGCTTCCGGCAGAGTTTGAACTGTAGCCATCTCTATTGCGAATTACAATGGATACCACTATGTCGTGATGCTTGCTTGCTTTTCAGCCAAAAGGTAATCTTTTCTGCTTTTGTTCAATTTTCGTGACGTCACAGTTTCGAAAATCACGAATAAACAAATGTCCATTTTACGCGTTCTGTTTTTACCCCATTCTATTTTTAGAAAATCGAAATGTCGTTGTTAATTTAAAAAAAAAAAAAAAAAATGAAAAAAGTTGCAAAATCGGTAGACGCAAATTAAGAGATGTAAAAAGAAAAACAGATTTTCCAAATGTTGTTGTAATTTGTTAAATTATTAGTATATTTTTTAAATTGTGAATATGTATCATGTAGCTATTACATATAACACAATACATCAAATAATTAGAAATAAATATCTCAAAAACAAAAATTAAAAAATCTTTTAGAAGTTTTTCTTTTTCAAGTTTTCACTTGTAACTGGTTTTTAAAATAAATTTCCGTTCAGTGTAAACTTAAATAAAACGAAACTCATTCATGTGACATTAAAAAAATACAGGGTGTATCTAAACTACTGGGCAAAACTTTAAGGGGTGATAGTACACATCAAGACAAATAACATTAAATGAGAAACTAAGGGTCCCAAACATCTTCCGAAGGAGATAGGCGCCATCAAAGTTTAGGGTCCAAAATTTGAAATGATTATAAAAAACGGAAAAATTGGTCGATTCGTTTGCGGTTTTCACGAAAGCAATTCTTTATGTCAGTATTGTCTTGAAAATAAATCATAAAAATAATTTCAAAAAATGCCGATAGAGGGCGCTTTAGACTTTGGAGTAAAGAACAACTATTTTTTACCGTTATTTTTTGCATCTCGTTAAATTTTTTTAGAAGTTTAGACATAAACTTAAATTTTGAGCTCAAAATCTGTGGTTAAGTAGCGCAAACTGAACTATGTTCAATGGGAGTGGGTAGGTTCAAATTTCAAATGATTATAAAAAACAGAAAAATTGGCCAATTGATTTGCAATTTTCACTAAAATTATTCTTTATGCCAGTATTGTCTTGAAAATAAATTATACAGATAAATTTCAAAAAAAGTCGATAGAGGGCGCTTTAGACTTTGGAGTAACGAACAACTATTTTTTACCGTTATTTTTTTCATCTCATTAATTTTTTTTAGAAGCTTAGACATAAACTTAAATTTTGAGCTGAAAATATGAATCGTTGAGAGTGGTTAAGTAGCGCAAACTGAACTGTGTTCAATGGAGGTGGGGAGGTTCAAATTTCAAATGATTATAAAAAACGGAAAAATAGGTCGATTCGTTTGAGGTTTTCTCTAAAACCATTCTTTATGTCAGTACTTCCTTGAAAATAAATTTCAAAAATAAATTTCGAAAAATTCCGTTAGAGGGCGCCTTAAACTTTAGAGTAACCAACAACTGTTTTTAACCGTTATTTTTTTTATCTAAATAAATTTTTTAAAAGCTTGGACTTAAAATTTCAGCTCAAAATCTGAATTGTGTTGAGTAATTAAGTAGCGAAAAATTGAACTGTGTTCGTAGGGTGGGCAGGGTAATATTTCAACTCCTGAACACAGTTCAGTTTGCGCTTCTTAACCCCTCCGAACGATTTAAAATTTGAGTCCAAAATTTAAATCTAAGCTTTTGCAAGCATTTAATTAGATACAAAAAATAACAGTTAAAAGTTGTTCTTGGTTACTCTAAAGTTTAAGGCGCCCTCTAACGGAATTTTTTGAAATTTATCTTTAAAATTTATTTTTAATAAAATACTGACATAAAGAATGGTTTTTAGAGAAACCCGCACACGAATCGACCTATTTTTCCGTTTTGTATAACCATTTGAAAATTTGAACCTTCCCACCCCCATTGAACACAGTTCAGTTAGCGCTATTTAACCACTCTCAACGATTCAGATTTTCAGCACAAAATTTAAGTTTATGTCTAAGCTTTAAAAAAAATTAATGAGATACAAAAAATAACGGTAAAAAAATAGTTGTAGTTACTCCAAAGTCTAAAGCACCCTCTATCGACATTTTTTGAAATTTATGTTTATAATTTATTTTCAGGACAATACTGACATAAAGAATAGTTTTAGTGAAAACCGCAAATCAATCGACCAATTATTCTGTTTTTTATAATCATTTAAAATTTGAACCTATCCACACCCATTGAACACTGTTCAGTTTGCGCTAACTTAACCACAGGTTTTGAGCTCAAAATTTAAGTTTATGTCTAAACTTCTAAAAAAAATTAATGAAATGCAAAAAAATAATGGTAAAAAATAGTTGTTCGTTACTCCAAAGTCTAAAGCGCCCTCTATCGGCATTTTTTGAAATTTATCTTTATAATTTATTATCAAGACAATGCTGACATAAAGAATAACTTTCGTGAAAACCGCAAACGAATCGACCGATTTTTCCGTTGTTTGTTTATAATCATTTCAAATTTTGGACCCTCAACTTTGATGGTGCCTATCTCCTTCGGGAGACGTTGGGACCCTTATTTTCCCATTTAATATTATTTGTCTTCATGTGTACTATCACCTCTTAAAGTTTTGCCCAGTAGTTTAGATACACCCTGTATATATCTGTTTCATATTTATTAAATTTTTAATGATTTTTCATCAATAATAAAATCAATACCTTCTTTTAATTTTTTTTTCAATTTTCAAATGTAGCGGCAGTGCAACGCTTTTTAATCGCATACTTCATTAAACTTTTAAAATCTGATTACATTCTTACGAAAATCAAAGTGTAATGCAAAAAAAAAAAAAAAAAAAAAAAAAATAGAATTAAGGTAAATTTTAAGTTAATTTTAAAAGTATTAGTTCAACAAAAAAATTCCAGCTGTTAAAAGAAAATTCTTTTTCTTTTTAAAAAATACGAAAATTGAATTTTCTTTTCATTTTCGTTAAACTATTATCTTTCATCAAGCTCACAACTAAATGTCGTTTGATAATTATCGAACACTGAAAACAATTCAGGATTCTCTCTTTTTTTTCTTTAATGGAAAAAAAAATCCTATGATTTAAAACGATATCAAAATCCTTTCATGACCATAAATTAGCTTGAAATAAAAATGTAATTTGTTATCTCAATATCAATATTGACTTTATCTCTGAAAAATATGATATTGTTTAGTATTTCAGAAATGTTGGATTTTCAAAATATTGAAAATATTCAACCAATATTTCCACATCCAATTTTTCTCTATTGATTAATTTTAGTTATATTTGAATAAAAAATCTAGGAATTGCCACATTTTGATCCTCATAAAAATCATTTTTTACTGATTTTTATTAACTCAATAGAAAACTTTTAAACATTTTGCTTTTTGCAATGGATGTCCGCAGTTTATTTATTCATTTTCTACGAAATTCTATACATTTGGATGATTTTTTATTTAAATAGTAGATCGAAATATCGTTGTTAATAAGAAAGAAAATAAAAAGTTAAAAAATGGTAATCCGCAAATTAGCAATTATTAAAAAAAAAAAAAAAAGATAGAAAGAAAAAGAAAACCAACCAAAGAAAGACGTTGATTTCAAAGAGGGAAACATGAAAAAATTATTTTCCAAATGCTTGTTGTAATTTCTTAAAATATTATCAGTTTTTTTTTTTTTTTAATATTTGGAATATGAATGTAGCTAATATCTCTAACACAATATATTCGAAAATTAAAGATAAATATCTTAAAACAAAAATTCAAACGTCTTTTAGAAGTTTTTTTTAAGTTTTTATTTGTAAGAGGTTGTTACAATAAATTTCCGTTCACTGTAAAGATAAATGAAATAAATACTGCTCTTTTATGTGACATTAAAAAAATATTTACACATATTTATTAAATTTTTACTATGTTTTAATCAATAACAAAGCTTATTTTTTTCATTTCCCAAAATTAGCGCCTATATAACGCTTTTTAATTGCATTCTTCATTCTACTTTTAAAATCTGATTACCATTCTCACGAAAATCAAAGTGTGGTGAAAAAATATGCAATTTTGGACGACCTTAAGTTAATTTTAGAACTATTAATTCAACAAAAAATTCCAGCTATTAAAAGAAAAATCTTTTCCTTTTTAAAAAGTACGAAAATTGGATTTTCTTTTCATTTTTGTTAAACTATTATCTTTCATCCAGCTCACGCCTGAAAGTCGTTTGATAATTATCGAAAGCTAAAAACAATTCAGGATTCTCATTTTATTTTTTCTTTAATGGAAATAAAACATGGTCTATAATTTAAAACGATATCAAAATCATTTCATGACTGTAAATTAGCTTGAGAGAAATATTCAATTAATTATCTCAATATCAATATTGACTTTATCTCTGAAATATATGACATTGCTTAGTATTTCAGAAATATTGGATTTCCAAAATATTGAAAATATTCAACCTATATTTCCACGCCAATTTCTTCTATATTGATTAATTTTAATTACATTTGAATAAAAATCCCAGAAAATATAAAAGTTGTGCGAAAAATACAGGATCGACAAAACATTGTTCAGAATTTCTTGTGATGTTTAACTCTGAATTGTCAATGCCCTCCTCTTTTTTTATCCAGACTGTTGGTTTAGTAGTTTTTTTTTTTTTTTTTTTTTTTTTTTCAAAATTGTCTTTTTTAATGAAAAAAACAAATAAAGCGAAAATAATTATCCTAATACTGTTATTAAACAAGTACATACAAATAACATTTCAAAAAAAATTATGGCAATCTAGAATTCCTTTTTTTTTTTTTTTATGTGACTGAATGGAAACTCTGGTTAAGCTATACTATACAGCTAAAGAAAATGAACTTGGCGAGGGAATGAAATTTTTCATGCATATTTCCTTTCAATTCATTCATTGTTACATATACACAAACAACGTCATAAATATTTATACAATATATTTAATATATTTATACAAAATATTAAATATAAACAAACCCTTTACGTAATTTTATATGTAAACAGAAGTAAATTATACATATTAAAATAATACAGATAAATAAAATGCTTATATATATATATATATATAAGCATTTATATATAAATATATAAGCTTATATATATATAAACGTATATATAAGTTTATATATATATATATACTTATATATATATATATATATATATATATATATATATATATATATATATATATATATATATATATATATATATATATATATATATATATATATATATATATAACCATTAATAGTATTACATTATATGAACATAATTAAAATGAAAAAAAATGGAATTTGTAGAACCAAAGCAGAATCTTCAGGCCCCAAATATTTTATATACATATATATATTTATATATTAATCTACCAATTTGTTTATGCATTTGTGATTTCATTTTAGTTTAGACGAATTATAGTTCAAAATTTTACCACCTTATCTCAACATTTTCCTGCACTAGTTTCCCATATTTTCCACATACTAATTTTTCTCAACATTTTTCAGTACTTGGTTCATTATTATAATTTTTTTCCCTAATTTTTTTTTCGGTTATCTATTCA
This sequence comes from Maratus speculifer, assembly GCA_964019185.1. Lineage (NCBI taxonomy): Eukaryota > Metazoa > Arthropoda > Arachnida > Araneae > Salticidae > Maratus > Maratus speculifer. The sequence goes on along the minus strand of OZ025297.1, from coordinate 72,658,514 downwards.
AATTTTACTGGTTTCACCAACATCTTTTCATTACTTCTTGAAACATGTTACAGATTTATTTTAACATTTTACTAGTTTATCTCAACATTTTTCTAGCCCTCGATACAAACTTCATAATTTTTTTAGACATTTTTCTAGTACTCGATTTAATATTTTACCAGTTTATCTCAAAATTTGTGATTTACTCGATTTAATATTTTACCAGTTTATCTGAAAATTTGTGAATTACTCGATTTAAAATTTTATGAGATTATAAAATAGTTTTTTTTTAATCAAATTATTTTTCAACATTTTACCACTTTATGATTCAACTCGTTGAGAAGGAAAGCCAAATTTCAGACCAAGATTATATTATCTTACACAAGATAACATCATCTTTTTACTTCATGTGTTCGTGTCATGTTCAACCCAATTTTTTAACAGTATAAATTAAACTAGCTCTATCAAATTAATATATTCCATCAATATTAAGTACTTAATTTTTTACAGTATGTAAATTAAATCTTTGAAAATATCTAAACATTTAAAGTTATTGCATGTATTTTTTTTTTCAAACGCATTTTTCATACTTTATTTCGGCTATATGATATTTCATATTCAGTCAAATTTTAAACAGAATAAATTAGAACTAATTATATTTAACTAAAATACTCCTTCATTATTGGTATATTTCAAATTTAGTGCATTTGCAAATAATATCACAAAATATATCGAAAATTTTAGATAAAATACTTTTAAAAACAAATGTTGAAACGCATTTGTGTTATCATTTTTCCTTTACTCGTTATCTTTAAACAAATGTTACAATGAATTTTTATTTAATACATACATTAAAATAACCAAAATAACTATAAATAAATATATTTTTCTTTTAATAGATACTTACAAAAACTAACCTTGTCTCAGTTAACGATTTTTGATCTTTTTTATGCTTCAAAAAAATAATATTTGTTTTTAATTATACCGTTTTCCAAATTCAGCATTTTTTAATCACTTTTCTATTTTTTTTTTTTTTTTTTTTTTTTTTTTTTTCCGAAACAATCTTTCGAAATTCGAAGTGCAGAATTTTTTTTTTAAACTACATAAATGAATGAAATGTTTATGCATTAAGATAATTTTAGAACCTTTAGTTAAAAAAATCTAGTATTTAAAGAAAAAAAATACTAAAATTGGATTTCCATTTTCATCTTCTTTTCAAACCATTACTTGCATCCAGCTCACGCCTGAACCTCGTTTCATAATTATCGAACGCTGCCAGCACTTCAGTAGGCTCGTTTTATTTTTCGTTTAGGGAGAAAAAAGGAATGTCCTATAAATCAGAGTGATGTCAGAATCATCTCATGGCGACAATTAATTAGAAAAAGAAAATATCAATGAATTCTTTCGGCATCCACCACTCTCTTAGTGAATTATAAAAAACGGATACTTCTTAATCTAGTACTAAAGTGTATTACAATCAATAGTGAAAATATATACTAACCTTACTCGAGTCACCGAAAATTCGCAAAAGCTTTTCTTTATCTTTAAAAACTTCAGAAAACTATTTTTTCGAAACTTAATAAGGAATTTATAAAAATGAATTTTTATTAGCTACCCACCATTTTCGAAAGCGTTTCAAAGAAGCTTTTACAATGCAATAATCACTTTTTTTGAAATCGGAATATTACTTTTTTGGATGCTATCAATTCTCAGGTAAATATTTAGATAGACAAACATATTACCAGACAAGCACAAAATATTAGCAGCATTAACATTATAACAAGTGGTGAACGTGATCGCAGGTCGCACAGAGGGTTTCGTTTAATATCTCCTTCAAAATACTTTATCATTAAATTAACACACGAAAAGCGGTTTTTTGGAGCTATTTTGGGATTTCTTTGCCAATCGCACCAACCAGAATAGTGTAATGAAATTTCCCCTAAATGCTGCCTTGATAGCTTTTTTTTTTTTTTTTTTTTTTTTTTTTATATAGATTCCTCTGTTTGAATCTGCAAATTCAGTGAAGGTACGTAAGTAAATAAAATTATGAATGAAAGTAATATATTGCAAAGCTTAGCATAATTTTAAAGGAGACCAAACTGCTCTCCAGAGGCGGCTAGTAATTTAAATGAATAAGAATTTAATAAATAAAAAAAAATATTTCACTTCGCGTGTCAAAATAGATGATAAATAGGATGTAATAGGATGAAATAAAAACAAATAAGCATGTTTTTCAAGTGATCTATTTTATTCATTAATTTGTATTCAATAATTTTATTTAAAATTGCGTGCAATAATTAGAAGAAATGAAATTTCAATTTTGAAATTTACACTACTGCAAATTTTTAAGCTTCTAATTATCGCACATTTTCAATTTTTACACCATCATATAGCGGAAAAATGTACTTTTAAATGCAATTTGTTTAAAAGCTGTATCTCAATTTTCTTTGGGATATTAATTTTTTTTTTTGTATTTTTTAATACCAATTTTGTAATTGTGACAACAGGAATACTCAATTTCTTTTAAAAGTAAAGGATTAAAAAAAAAAAATCTTTGTATCTATTTAAAGTTTGACAATAATTAGAAAGGAAAAAACAACAAAAAATGAACTGATAATATATATATATATATATATCAATTAAAATAATAGTCTTTTTCAAAATGTTATGATTTGTTGTGTGACAAGAGGTATTCAACTGTAAGTACACAAAATTTGAACTCTCTGGCTTATATAGTTTTTCTGTACGGACTCTGTCACAAACAGACAGAGAACAGAGACGAATAGAGTTTCGTCAGATGAACGAAACCCGAATAAAAATTAACATTGTTTTATTACAATTGCATGCATAAATTCAGTTATGTAGCTGAAAATGTTTACTTTAGAATCGATAATATCCGGAAAACCGATTTTCCGGCGCAGAGTACAGATTAATGCATTGTAAATGGGTCTCTGAAACATTTCCGAAACTTACGGGTAGCTGATAAAAATTTATTTTTCTAAATTCTTCTTTAAATTTTGAAAATAAATTTGTTTCTGCGGTTTTTAACGATAAAGAAACACTTTTCGGAATCTCGGGGGACTAGGAAAAAGTAATTGTATATTTGCGTTCGTGACTATTATACATTTTCGTAGATTATGAAACATTTGTCTTTTTTACTCTGTATTCAATCACATGGGGACAGAATATTGCACCAACGTTATATTCATGAAAGACACTTCAAATGAAATTACAATGGTGGTTAAATATTGTCTTTAATAAGGAAACGTTAACTATTACATATTTCTCTACTGAAAATATTTTACATCGTAAATAATTATAATGAAACACCATATTTTTTTTACTTTATACTGGAAATACGTATTGACAATGATGTAGTTATAAATTTCTTGCCATAGTTTATGGAGTATGTGCAAAATATTCGCTCGTCAATACTGTAACAATATTTATGCCGACATTAACCCAATTACAACCAATACAAAGAACATTCATTATATTTTGTTTTCAAATAAGAGTAAACCTACCATGACGGTAGTAGACTATGGCATTAAAATAGCATAGTAAAAGGGTTTTTAGCTCATTGGCTATCAAAGCCTGGGAGGTAACGTACCCGCCGTCTCTGTATGCACGTATATATGAATGCACGTTTGTATGTAACGCGATAACTATTGATACAAATATCTTTAATATATATTGATACAAAATTTGCTTAATTTTTTTGTATAATCATTTTGTTAGTGTCCTTGTAAACTAATAAATAATAATATGAATGCTCTGTTTTAACGTGATCGTGGTAAAATTCGATGATGTATATCAGTTTGAATACATTTGAAATAGTGTATTGCCATAAAAAGATTCTCCAAATGATTTTTCCTCATATACCATAATAGAATCGAATTCTTTTGAATGTCCTTGTAAATTGTACATGAACCATTAATCGTACATACTTCCTATTCAATACCAAACATGTTTTGGTGATCCAAAATAAGCTTTATCAATTGCATGAAAATCCGAATATATTCATGGGTATTAGAGCGGGGACAGACGGACAGACAAACCGAATACATAAGCACTTTGTTAGAATTGCCAAAAAATTTAATAAAGTGTCATAATATTGTCGCCCGAGTGGCATGATCAGTAGCGGCAGTTACTGCCACACGGAGGGGTTCGGGTTCGAATCCGTGTCAAATATGGATGTAGTATTAAATGTCTCTTGTAATTATGAAGATATATAATGGATACAATTCTGATTAATCGGATTGGATAATATAAAATTCTGATTGGTCGGCTGGTAAAATATGATCTTATGATGTTCTTGGAAAAATTTAAATGGATTCGTTTTTAAAGTGCATTTTAATAATAATTATTGTTGTTATTATCAAATTTTTCAAACTATTTAAAATTCTCATTTTATTTTCCTAGACAGGCTAAATTTTTTCGTACAGTTTTATTTCTCGTTTTCAAAATCTTCTTTAACAAAACATTTTGCAGAGATTTACAGTTTCCGTTATAGTTTACATTTAAACATATTGCGATTAATTTATTTCTAACTGAAAAATGTACACTTTTGGAAATACTGCTCTCTGTAAGTTCAATGCCCCGATAATGTCGCAAGCCATTTTTTTAAATATACGTATGTCAAGAATATTTCCGCTGAATACTGCTGACTGTGTAAATCATATTTATTGTTTTCTATCTCTTTTGCCAAGCGAATATTTTTATTGCCGAATTCTAACTACCAGTTGTTTATCCTCTATTTATTTTGTACATTCTATTCGCTTGTTTTTACACAAAACTGTCTAAATAAAAATTTAGCTTAAATGCAATGTTTTTTTTTTTTTTTTTTTTTTTTTTTTTTTTTTTTTTTTTTGTTATTTAAAAATATTTTCATTAATTAAACTCGTGTAACTTTAATTAATTTTTCAATCATGTTCACTTATAATATTAAAAAAAATTCGATCGCATGCATAAAATTAAGTATTCTTTTAGTACATTTCAAACTATATTCGTGTATCACCATGCTCCAACTCTTTGTCGATACATTGCAAAATCATTATAAAAGTTTCAAAGTAATGTAAGTGATAAATAAAGTACGAATTGAATATTTCCAACTGAGCGAAAAAATGCCCAGGCTGGGAATCGAACCGAGATCCTTGGCTCACTGGGACTTTAAGCTAACTGAGCCGACAATCATTGAGCAATTTTCACTCAGATAACCTTATTGGCAATAATATCTGGTCTGTCATTTAAACAGCTTAACAAAATAAACCGCAGGGTGAGGAACTCCATATAAACCATAGATATGTACATAAACTGTTGTATTAACGCAATCTGACTAATTGGTAGAGTAATCATAGGTATTGAATATAATAAATAAAGTCTTTATTAATAATTATGGTGAATATGAAATATTGAAACTAGATATTGACATAAATAACAGATTTATGGAATCCATCCCTTTATCGTGTTTACAATTTTATTCTTAAAATCATCCGAATTTATTTTTAAAGGAATACGAATTTGAGTATATTACAATGTAAGTTACTGTAAAAATTCGAAGTATGGTAAGTCATAGTTTTTACCGGTAAATGCGAATATTAACCAATGTGAATCGGCAAAAATCCTAAAAAAAGATTGTTAAATGCTCTTGTTTTAGGTTTTCACTAGAGTATTTTGGTAAATGCCCTAATTTACGGCCGGCGCCTTTTGGTAAGAGTGCAAAAAGATTGCTCAGGAAAAAAAATCTTTGATTTTTAGAATTAAAGTCTCTAACAAAATTCAAACATTTTCACTAAAGAAACACTTTATTCTCAGCGTTTTATGAGTAACATTAAAAACCGTAAATCGGAATACATTTTTTTTTTCAATTTTATAAGTACTGTATTGATCAAGATATTTTATTTACAATGTCCCTAATACACTTTAACGAAACTAAAATTTACTGAGATGGAATTCCAAGGAATCAAAAGGAATATGCATTTTAATTAGTTTTCAATCTCAGTAGGTACGTTAACATAATGATCTTTTCTCCGGGGCATTGTCATTTTTTAGTTTAAGGCAGGATTAGGTTATAGAGAGGTTCCGTTTTCGAAAGATTTTGAGTTATAGACGTTCTACTGATAAAAGTTCTATCTCAGCCTCTCTCCCTGTATGTGTACATATATCTGTATGCCTTTCTCTAAATAACATAGTACGTATTTAAAAATGGAGAGAATGAAAGAAAGAGAAATAAAATTTTTATAATAGAGCATCTATAACTTGAACTTTTAAAAACCTGAAGAATACTTGTATTCTTAGTAGGTCTCAAATTTCGCTTTTGAGAGGTTCTTTTTCAAGAAATTTCGAATTATAGACGTTTTGCTAATGAAAATTCTCAATAGAACTCTCTCTGTCTTTATCGGCATATATATCTGTATACCTGTATATCTGTATATGTTTATATATGTGTGTATATAAACATAGTGAGAGAATGGAAGGAAGAGAAAAAAAATCTAATAGAACATCTATAAATTTATCTTTTTTTAGAGCTTCAAGAAAATTTCTATTTTTTTTATTTAAAAATGCCTTTTAATTACTTTCTTTAACTTAGGTTTCTCATAACTGAATGTATATATATATTTTTTTTTTTGTAGTAAATATTCAAGATAATGTAGTTTGATGGAAAATATATATGTATATAATTTCAAATATTTACGTAAATATGTCTACTCAAATATATTTAAAGACACATCCTTACGCATACATATAAATAGCAGTAATGACAATGAAATAATGTTAATGAGCATCTGTCTAATTTCATCTTAGTCCGCCCGGAACTCTATTTTCGCGAATGCCGTCCTACACCTGCCTTCATTAGATCTCTCACCCCCATTCAGCCAAAGTTTCCGTCATCGACCAAGATGGCGGCCGCCTTGGACCTTTGCCATGGCTCATTGATTAGGAACCGGGTATGGGCGCGAAATATTTTTGCGAGAGAACTGCTAAAAACACTTTTATTTGTTCGATACCGGGATAATTCAAGCAATATGGGTCAAGATCAATATATAGACACCACGTCACTAAAACGAAAGGGAATTGGTTTTAAATCTTCGAAATTGGGAGGGACAGAAGACTGTTTAGGTTTTCAATTTTAGGTTCATTTTTACATACTGTAAAATATTGTCTCCGTAAAAAAAATACCGCAAAGTACCGAAAATAAGCCCCTTTATCAGGCAAGAAATTATAATAATTTTAAAGGATGCTTATAATTGGAGTTTTTGTAATATAGATAGATAAAATTAAGGGGGTGAGGAAATATATTAGGAATTTATAAATTTCCCAGATTTATACAGCTTGCAAAATGTATGAGAGGGCTTATATTTAAATGGGGCTTACTTGTGGTATTTTACGGTAATGCATCTTTAAAAGAAAAGACATTATGATTTAAATTGAAGAAAAGGAATTATTGAGAATTAATAATATGCTAATAATTCAAAATGCTCCATCAGTTTCATCCAGAATCGGTGATTACTATTTTAATCATTATTAAGTCGCTTTAAGTGCATAAGTGAAACATTTAAATCTATGAGCTATCTAAATTAGGAGCAACATGGTGAGTTTAAGTTTTCAATTGTAGGTTTACTTTTATGTACTGTGAAATATTGTTACCGAATAAAAATAAATGTTCATGTTTAAAAGAAAGGCGTTGGGATTTAAACTGAAGAAAAATAATTATTGAGAATTTATAATACGCTAATAATTCGAAATGCACACTCAGTTTTCAAATCATTCAGAATCGATGATTACTTTTTATTATTATTATTAAGTCTCTTTATGTACATAATTGAAATATTTAAATTTATGAACTGTTTAAATTAGGCGGGACAGTGGTCGATTTAGGTTTTCAATTTTAGGTTTATTTTTTATGTACTGTGAAATACTGTCTCCGAATAAAAATAAAAGCATCTTGATCTTGGCATTATGATTTAAGCTGAAGGAAAATAACTATTGAGAATTTATAATATGCTAATAATTCGAAACGCTCCACCAATTTTCAAATCATTTAGAATCGGTGATTACTTTTACTTTTTAATTCAGTCACTTTATGTATATAAGCGAAATATTTAAATCTATGAATTATCTAAATTGAACGGGACAGTGAATGATTTGGTTTTCAATTTTAGGTTTCATTTTACGTACTATGAAATGCTGTTTCCGAAAACACTATTGTTGGGGGGCCACCGTAATACTTATCCATCATGGATATGCATATTATAATACATGAAAATAAAACATGTGTAAACTATTTATAAAATGCTTCGCCACTCCAAAACAAAATTTAAACGTATAGTAAATAATTTTAATATACATAGTAATGCTCTATTAAGGCATTGCTGATGAACCCCCTTTCGACACATTATATAAAACTCCAAACTACCCAAATAATACCTAATTGCATAAAACAAACATCCTTATAGCTCCAAAAATAATAATCATATTAACTAACAGTTTACTGCATCGGATTAAGCATCTTATTTCCAATTAAAATATATGTTTGAACTGAAATTTAAATGAAATGCAGGGTCATGAAAAATCGAATAATGTGGAAAACAGGATTACAAATATCTCAGCAACTAATACTCCGATCGATTTCGTTCTTGATACAAAATTTGTGTTATTTTATTGCTTTTTATGTCCACTCCTTAAAATAAAAAAATTCGACAATTTTTATGTACCTTTCATCAGAACGAGTTTTTTAGAGTCTGAAAGTAATTCTGGATAATCGAGGTTACTGATAATCAATAGGCTTCGTCCAATTCTTCATTTGAAATTTAATATTTCAAAGGATCGTTTAAAACGTCATGTTGTCTGTGAGCAAACCAATTTCCTTACTTCATAAATCCGAACTTCATTAACAAGTTCGCTGCCGCTTACGTAAAGATGTGATGCTAGATAATGCCGCACCGTAGAAGTGAGTTTTTCCCAGAAGCCGATTTACTTTTTATAACAAAGAATCAGTGAAAGATTTTCCCGCGCCAGCACGTGACTGCCTATTGGACATCACTCCACATACCGCAATGGCGCGTGAGTGGCCCCTTAACGTTGGCGCCATATCATGCGCTTTCGCGTGAGCGGCAGCGAACATGTTAATAACTGATTAGATTCATTGCTTGAATTATAAAGTCGGAATTTGTTTACGCAGTCCTGGGGAACATGAAGCACCAATCCATGCGAATTCGGTCGCAAATCATTGTCTAAAAATATGTCTTGTACCTGCCGATTAGCAATGTTTTCTATCATCTAATTCTGTTCTAAATTTTACTTATCCTTATAAAAAATGTACCAAACTTAAAAGTGTTTATGACTAGCATCTAATTTTGTCATTATATTCGGATTCGTATATATATATTAATACATTTTTTAACATTAATTTCAAAGTAGATATTTTTTCGAAATTTATTTTAGGGGAAAAAATGGAATGTAACCTATAAGTTTTATAACAGGAATCAATTTCTAGAAGCTTCAAACATAGAAATCCAAAATTATAGCTCATTCCGTCATGTAATTTTAAATTATGCTTAAAAAGTGAAGCCATTGTAATTTGTTCTGATAATATTAAAAATCTTTAAAATAAAAATATACAGGATATTACCGAATTTAACTGGCAAGTTCATTGGTGTGATAGTAAACATCAAAAGAATAAAAAAAAGACCATAGAACATGAGGTCTCAAAACCATTATTTATTATAAACACAGAGTGTTTCACCGTAACTAAACTCCGGCAGACAATAATAGTTTTAAGACAAATAAAAAATACTGCAAATAAAACTGTAACAGTATGGACATTTCTGGAAAAAAATTAACGCCTCCTGCTAACTCTAAAGCTAATTATAATAGAAGCAAGTTTCTAGTACTAAATATAATCTACTTTAAATGATATATAAAAAAATTGCTTAGGGAGCCATCTACAATCCAAAACCAGACTAAATTTTGTTTTTTTCTTTTTTAGGTAGATTTCGTATGAAATACTACCTATTGCATTCTCTCCCATGTTGGAATTTCTGAAAAATTTTTGCGGATCTACACGAATCATGACTCCTAGACCCTAAAACTACCATCAGTAAAAAAGTTTATATATATATATATATATATATATATATATATATATATATATATATATATATATATATATATATATATATATATATATATATATATATATATATATATATATATATCGGTGTATATCACTTTCTTCTAGACACGATAACTTTCATAATTATGCTCAGATCTTCTTCAAACCTTTACATAAAATCAAGGAGCTTAAAATCTCGGTCGAGTTCGTTAATGGGCAAAATCGGACCAAGAGGGTGGAAGTTAGGAGGGGTTTTGTGAAAACAGAAAAAACGTGATAACTTTTAAATTAAAATAGATATGGAATCAGTTTAAAGTTTATATTACTTCTAAAGAGTGGGCCAAAAGTTTATGCATGACAGATTTTTGATAAAGTTAAAAATGGGCTCAAGGGGCGAAAAAAACATGATTTTTGGGAGAAAAAAATTCATAACTTCGTCAATTCTAAAGATATCAAATCCAACTAAATTTTATATAAATGTACTCAATAATATCTAAAACTTTTGTATATACAAGCTTTTGATAGGACCAATTTTTATCGATGAAAAAAATTAAAAACGAAAAGATAAAGGGGGGAGAAAAAAGAAAAAAATGCATAACTTACTCAATTCTTAAGCAATCAAATCTAATTAAATTTATTTTACATCTTCACAATAATATCTACAACTTTTATATTGACAAGTTTTTCATAGAACCAATTCTTATAGCAAAAATAAATTAAACAAAAATAGGAGTTGGAGAAAAAACATCAAATCCAAACTGCTTATATTCTAACTCATTTTAAAATTCAATTTTGATTTCAAACGCATCAAAATGACAGATCTTCTTATTTAGGAACTATATAATGCGACGTATTGGCCAATTTTTTGATAAAGGCAAAATATATATTTTAAAAGGCTGCCAAAAAAGGTATTTTGAACAGATTTCCCGAAGTTATCGTCATTAAAATATTGATTAAGTATAACAAATTGGGTTTTTTCTGAGTTATTTTTAAATTCATTTTTGTTCTCAAACCCATCCAATTTACAGGTCCTATTATTTAGGAACTATATAACTTGACGTATTGGCCAGTTTTTTGATAAAGGCAGAATATATTTTTAAAAAGGCTGACAAAAAGGGTATTTTGAACAGAATTTCAAGAAGTTATAGTGATTGAAATTTGAGGAAATTTAAGAAATTGCGTTTTTACCGAGTCATTTTTAAATCTTTTTTTTTTTTTTTTTTTTTTTTGTTCTCAAACGCATCCAGTTTACAGGTTCTCTTATTTAGGAACTATATAATGTGACGGAGTGGCCAGTTTTTTGATAAAGGCAGAATATATTTCAAAAAAGGCTGCCAAAATGGGCACTTCGCACAAAATTTCCCAAAGCGATCATGATTAATGAACTGTGGGTACTCAAATAACAAATTGGTTATTTTATGACTCATTTTTAAATACAATTTTGCTCTGAAACGCATTCAATTGACAGTTTTTTGTTACTTAGGAACTATATAATGTGCGTATTCGTCGATTTTTTGATAAAGGGTGAATATATATATTTTAAAAGCTGTCAAAGTAAGCACTTCGCAAAAAAAAAATTCCCAAAGCGATCATGATAAAAGAATTGAGGTTGTATTCAAATAACAAATTGTTTATTTTATGACTCATTTTTAAATTCAATTTTGCTCTCAAACGCATTCAATTGACAGTTATTTGTTATTTAGGAACTGTGTAATGTGCCGTATTGGTCAGATTTTTGATAAAGGCTAAATATATATTTTTAAAAAATCTGTCAAAGTGGGCACTTCACATAAAATTTCTCAAAGCGATCTTGATTAAAGAATTGTGGATGTATTAAAATAATAAATTGGTTATTTTATGACTTATGACTCATTTTTAAATTCAATTTTGCTGTCAAACGAATTTAATTAACAGTTTTTTGTTATTTAGGAACTATATAATGAGCATATTGGTCAATTTTTTAAATAAAGTAAGAATATAATTCAAAATATGTTGCCAAAATGGGCATTTGAGTAGAATTTCGCTTAAGACGATTTTGATAAATCCAGTTCTTACAGAAAAATGAAATTAAAAATTTTTTAAAAGCGGCTGAATAAAGTAGTTAAACTGGGTTTATCTCTAATAATTTTTTTTTTCTTTTTGTTGAGATGAAAACTTTTCGAAATCTACCTCCGCCTATAGGCCATGCCGAAAGGGATTTTTTTCAATTGAAACACTCAATTATACCAATGTATTTTAAACCTTTGGTTCAAACGATGCCTTGGACGTTTAGTTAAGTTTGAATTCATTTGCACAATAAGTTTTCAATTATGAATGTTTAAAATTCAAATCCTCAAATGTTAAGTTACGTGTTCATATTTTTATTACTATCTCCTAAAATTATTTTCTGTAAATGCTTACGTTGCACTTTAAATTTCCCAAAATCAAGCACCAAGTAAAATGAAGAAAAAAGAATATTTCGACATAATGATTTTCTTTAAAATAGAAATATTTTCAATCAAATTTCCTAAAAACGAAACCTAAAACTGCGTGATAAAAGATTTTTACTTTTTTACTTACAGAAAATTGTCTTGATTCACTTTTTACAATTGCCTTAAATTATCTTGATCTACATACAGATTTAAAAAAAAATATTTCAACTTAAGGATTTTTTTAAATAGAAATATTTTCAGACCAATTTTCTAAATAGGAAATCTGAAATTAATTTCATATACTATCGGAGAACGATTTAATTCTTCGCGACTGCAAACCTTATTCGTTTAATTGGTGTTATTCGTAATATCGGGGACGAAAAAAATAAATATATCTGCGCTTGCCTTATGGAAAAATTCTAATTAGCCACTACGCAAAAATATCCATAATTTGAAATGTGCACTTTTTATTCAGCAGCTAAGAATACAGCGAACAATTCGCACTAATTAAATTTAAATTTCAAAGATCTGTGTAATAGATGTTTGATAAATTTCTATGATTCCTGACTGTAAAAAGTTCTTTTTAACATTATGGACAGAAGAAAACATTGAGTCAGTTATGTGCTGCTGCTTGAGGTATGTTTTCACAGTTTCCAAAGCATATAAAGCATGAGAAAAATTAATAGTTTTATTGGGAATTTCATAATCTATTTCTGAATCAGAATCGCCATTCATTGCTTTCGACAAATTAACTACTTCAATAACTGCAGTTGCACAGGTAGATAGTCCATCATCACGTGTACATAACTGTTAAAGTCTATCGCAGAAGCGATGTCTTTCCATGTAACTTCTTATGAAGGAGTGGTATCTTTATCATTTCAACTTTTCACTTGTGTACTGAAAATACTGCCTTCAGAAATTATTTTCCAATCGTATTTTTAGAAATTAGGTCGCAAGATTCGCACATAATATATGAAACACACAAAACATTGACTTTGTATTCTTTCCACCGCATTTTCGTCAGAAATTAGGTCCCAAGATTCGCACATGATATATGAAACACACAAAACATTGACTTTGTATTCTTTCCACCGCATTTTCGTCCAGCGATGCTATAATTTTTATCTTAAGCAACTTTCTGTAATTAATTTTTGGTACTGCTTGGTTATCCGTCGACCATCTTCGCCAAATCTTAAAAATCGCCAAATAGCCAAGTTATATTTGTTGACATATTTTTTAAATAATGGAAGAACAAATAAATTAATAAAACATAAATAAAAATACAAGTAAAAAATGGAATCGTGTGTATCGTGTTTAACACCATTGAATATGACATTCACCATCATCCTTTATTGGCTTTTAATCTTATAATTTTGCGATAGTTTTTTTGGTCAACGAGATAACCAAACAGTACCCATTTTTCCATTATTTTTTTAACCCAAAATAACAAAAAGATTTCTTTAGCTGTTGAAAAAATTCGTTAATTCGGAGTTATTATTAATTAAATAAAAGATTTGGCCTTTATTTTAGTCGGGAAAAACGGAAAATTCGTTAAATCACAAAATTCGTCAAATAGGAGTTCATTAAATCGAGGTCCTACTGTATATTTTTTAGTTTTCTACTTGACAGAAAATTGTAAATAAATAACATCATCAATACACTTTACATTTTAAATGGATGTGTCTTGAACTGTATCTTTAAAAGTATTTTGAAATAAATAGATAGCTATAGATTTCCTTTACTCAAGTTTTTAAGAAAGGGAAATCGAAATTATGACAGGAAGGAAAAATTCTTCTCCAATCATTTTTCATCGGGGGAATATCACCTATTACTTCAGATTAATGATCTTGATGGGAGTTTATGCGACTTTACCGGGATATTTTCATCACATTTTTCTTCATAATTTTCTCATTCTTCAATTAAATTTCTCTAAAACTTTTTAAGCAGCGCATAAAATTAATCTTTGATAGATTGTCTTGTTTAAAACCATGAATTCTTCTTAAGATATGTTCACTCATGTATTTTTAACCTAAGTATTTTTAATTTTAGCTATATTTCTTTATTCTTACATTGGTAAGTGGAAGGGAAATGACAAATTTAAATTGTACGCTATAGATTTAAAGCGATAAAGAAACTTATAATAAATTAGTTCAGATTGCTAAAATTCATTTTAATAATACGATATAAAAATACACAAGTGATTCATTACCTAAAAAAAATTCACCATTTGTAAATTTTAGCGAGTCTATTGTGAGTATGATAAGAACAAATTGCATTCACAACACCAGTTTATATCTGAAATTCTGATGATGGCCAGGTACGTAGCCAAAAATACTTGATTTGTTGACATCATTAAACTGATTAATAAAATTTTCGGGAGTGAATCATTTTGTGCACTTTTATACAATATTATAATAATTTTTATTTTATAATGGCTATATTTTGATCAACATCGGCAATATTCATACTAAATACGCCATAACATTGGGCCATTCATATTTTGGTAATATTCCATCAATATTGCCAAAAAATATTTTGCCATTTCATTATTAATGTTTCCGAAGTGGCGCCAATATTTCTACAACATTGGAAATTTACTGCATATGAAGACATATGGAGATAAAGTATGATAGATATGGAGGGTTAAATGAGAATTAATCATCATCTTCTCTTTTAAGAGTGTCGACAATCCTAGTAATCCTTTATACCAATCTTCAACTATGTGTTTCCAAAAGACATTTATCGTCCATTCATTCCTATCGTAAACTTCAGTGGAATCTCGCTAAAGCAAATGTAATTTTAACAACTTTTTTTTCAATTTAACGAGCATTATTTGGATTGTTTAATAACATCTATTATCCTATTTCATTATAAAAATACTCACTTTAACGAATTTTTCATTATACCTAAAGGAATCGATACCTTTTAGAGATTCTACTGTATCTCGCCTCAACGCAAGGTTGTGGAATGATTGTACACCTCTCAAAACTAATGTAGGAAAATGCCATCTCAGATTTTACAAAATTAGACTATCATCGTATCATTGTTTTCCCTTTGAATCATCATAGATTTACAAATTTAAAGCCAATATTTACTCAATACTGGTAATTCAGTGAAGGTATATTTAATAAATGCAATCTTGACAAAATACTGGACCACATATATCCAGCATAGTCGATATTATTTTTCTAATAGAGTTCCAAAGTTTTCAATAAATTTTACAAACTTCGAAAATAAATTAATATATAATTCCCTAGATATATGTAATAAAGAGAACATGTAAATTTAATATTTGAGTAAACACGTGAGAAATTGAAACACATGAATAAATTGTTAATTACTTCGAAAATAAATCCATGGAAAACTTTTAAATTACAATGAGAATAAATTAAAATGAACAGTACATGCTACAATATGTCAAATGTAAACAATTCTGACGTAAGCAGCTTTTGAATTTCAAAATGGAGATAATGGCTCGCAATGAATTAAAAATTTACAGCACTCAATCAATTTTCCAGTAAAGTCTTATATTTTATATAAGATTTTAAATTAAATTTGATGCACAAAAACGGGGTTTTGTTCTGAATTGGTGTGATTATTTACAACGCAGTTGAAAATTTTTGTAGTTTACCAAATTTATATTTATGAATGCTTTTCAGACTGCCAAGAAAAATGAAAGATATATCTTTTTAAGAAATCCGGGAAAGAATTTTTAAGCTTCAGATTTTGAGTTTTATGTTAGTGATTTTTAAATTTATTCGTCGATTATCCCCTAGTACGTGGGCTGTTCAATAAGTAATAAGACTAAAATTATAAAAAATACAGAATACCTTTAATTGTCATCATTTACATGTTATATTACAAAATAAATACCGCAGCATGTAATGCATTAATCCCAACATTCTGTCCATTTCTTAAAAACACGTAAAAGTCCGTTTTTTGAGAGCTGTTTCAAAACCGCCTCCATAGCCTTAACACGTGCTTTGTTGCTTGAAACATGGTTGCCTCGTAAATGTTTCTTTAGTTGATAAAGCAGTCAGAAATCGCCCGGAGCGAAATCAGGACTGTATGAAGGGTGTGGTAAAATCTGTACGTTGTTCTACTGTAAAACATGATGCACGTTGAAGATGGTCCCTTATGGTGAATATATTCCACATTTTTACCTTCCTTTATGCCAGCGAAAAATACTTGTCCTCGACATTTCTTCATCGTTGAAAGCTTCACGTATCATATCAAAGGTCTCCGATACTGATTTTTACAGACGAACACAAAATTTAATCACATAACGTTGCTAAATCGACGCTTTCGACAACTGGCCGCTCTCGTAGGCAAACACACTTCAATTTAATCACTTGATACTCAAGAACATGACCCTGTACACATCATCTACTGGTAGCTTTTGTTAATACAGACAACAATTATTTTTTATGCCACAGAAATTAACATTCGGATGAGTGGTTGCGCGGAAGTAAAATAAGTCTTATTACATATTGAACAGCCTACGTACAATGCAATACACCATTCATTGACATGAAATATTGCCCCATTTTTCAGTTGTTCATATTTCGCCAATATTGAAAACATGCATTCGTCAGCTCTAAACGAATAAAGAGAATACCGATGCAATATTGACATTTTATAAATATTTCGAGTGAAAATTTCATTCCAATTGGATGTATTTTCAATAATACCGATATTTTCACTCAAACAACTATAGTTGACAAATATTGGATTTACTTCAAGAACTTTCCCAATGTATGCAATGTTATGTTAAAATGTTTACACAGTTATTGGTTTGGAATTGGATCTTTAAAACGCCAATATTGCACAATTACAGCATTTATATCAGAAATATATTCAATAGAATACCAATATTGTAAAAATATTATATCTGCATTGTAAATAGTGTTAATGAAATGCCAATACTGACAAGTATTGATTTTACATTGTATATATTTCTTATGAGATGTAAAAATTGGGTCTACAGTTGAAATATTTTCAATGAAACTCCAATATGGCACAAAACTTTAAATTTCCGAAATATTAGTAAATATTCGCAAAATATAAGAACCGTGAAATTGGGGCTATAAAGCTAACAAGGACTCAATATTTAGCCAATATTTCTTTGATATCAGGATCTATTTCATTTACAAAATGTTTACTGTTCAAAATATTTATTTATTTTTCTATGCTCGAATATTGTTTTCAAAATATTTAATTATTTTTTTATGCTTGAATATTGTTTTCAAAATATTTAATTATTTTTTTATGCTTGAATATTGTTTTCAAAATATTTTTCAAAAACAAACAACGAATGATCATTAATACTTACCAAAAGGGGGATAAAAAGGGGGATATTTTTCTTAATGATAAGGTAGGTACACTTCCAGAAACTCTCTCAGACATTTATGTCTTTATTAGAAATGGTAACTTATAAATAGCTTTCAGGAAGACCGCAAGCAAATGCTAAGACAAAAGGGCATGCTTTCAGCCATCAAGGTTGTCACATGATCAAGAGAAGGGGCTTCTACCAATAGTATAATTAGTTTTCACCCTACTTTGATCACATGATATTCAAGTACCGGGTATCCCAAAAATGACATATGGATTTTAAAATAAAATGTATAAATAAATTGATTTTAAACTTGCAAACGGTCACAGACATTTTAAAAATATCTGCAAGAGAGTTATGTAAGATGTCAGACGATTGCATGCTGCGATTATCAGTTTTAGTTACAAATAGAAGCGAAAGATGAGGCTGCAAGCAATAACCGTTAAATCCCGGCTCGATTTTTTGGCCTTTTTCTTCTTCCATGCGAAAACCAAAAATCGGGTCTGGGCAAAGCCCCTGTTGCTCTCTGTTCTATATGTTGTTTGAAATCAGAACTAAAGACAAGAATTCCAGTAAAAAAACTCCTGTCATCGTACATAAACCATCTGCAAGATTTTTTTTAAATATCCGTCACCGATTGTAAGCTAATGAATTTAAAAATCCATCAGTCATTCATAGCCAGCCTCATTAGTTAACTACTACACTGTTAAACATATCGTGAAAAAATACTTCTGTTTTTAAAGACAATCTATTTTCGGACAAATGGCAATGCTACATAAACGTCTATGGAATAATTTCACTGGAAAGTAATATAGATAGTCTTTAAAAAAAACGGTAATTTTACACGATTTTTTTAACAGTGTATGAAGACACTTGACTAAAGTTATTTTGTGAACTTACGACCAATTACTTATTAGCAATAAAATTTATGATTAAACATCATGATTTTCTTAATTTTTTTTTATCTTTCTTTTTCATAACGAACCTTAAATGGTACCTATTTTATTTATTTTATATTTTTTACGTTTTATGTTAGTCTTTTTTTTTCAACAAACGACATTAAATATTCCTATATTATGTTTCAAAAGCTTTCTAATTTATTTTCTCTCACTTTCTTCCTAACTTAAAAATTGTTAATTTTCTCCTGGTCGGAGACATGATGATGTTCCAACGAACTCATTCTGACTCTCATTTATATTTTTCTTAGAAACGGCAAATTATGAACAGCTTTTAATTCTCCTCAAGTGACTGATAATTAACATATTAGTTATATCACCAATACTTCTCAATCTACTTAATTTAAAATTACGAGCAACTTGAGAGCAAAAGATGTTTACTCAAACCTTGCAAGAAAACTATAAAGATTTCCGAAGTCATGTAGTTTTTGAGAATATCCCATTTTTCGTAACATACAAACTTCAATTTCGGGATCGCTCAACGTACCTATCGACAAAATCAAGATCTAAGGATTGTAACGGTAGTGATTTCGAAAAAAATTCTTGATTATTTTCTGAAATATTAATTAAAAATGATTTAGAAAAACATCCTTACGGTTCCCATTTGACACAATGCCAAGTTTAAACTTTTACCAGGGTCTTTGTTTTACATAAAACCAAGCATAATGGTAAATAGTCAGCGAAGGAACCATTTTGTGCATTAGTAAAACTTGAACTTCTGCCCTTGTCTTTTTTCTTTCTTCTTTACATTGATTTCTTAGAAAGAGTAACTTTTTTAAAAATTTGATAAATTTACAAAATCCGTCGATCTAAATCTTAATATAATTATTTGATTGAAAGAATAAGTGCAGATATCCCGCAATTAGTGCGGTTAATCAATCATTGCCATATTCTAAGGATATATTGACTGAGAAGACCGTATAGGGGGAGGCTTCAATATATACATGGACGATTTTCTCAAAAACTTCAATATACATAAATAAAAAAACGTATATTGTAATAGGAAAATTGTTCTTCGCGTATTATTGTATTACATATTAAAGCTTGATTTTGAACTTTATGAAAAACTTTTACAATTTTCATAACCTTCCATTACCATAAACATGTGAACTATTTTAAATCTTAATAAGAAAGAATCTTTAAAAAAACAGTTTTAATTTTAACTATGCATTACTATAATCCTTTAAGTAATTTATATTAACTTAAGTACCATTAGGTTAATTTTAAAAAATACATAAATTTATTTAAAACTTATTGTAATAAAGTTTTATTCATTCAAACTTACATCGCAAATTATTGTTATGTAATTTCTATTCATTTTAAATCGCAAAACTTATCAGTTACCAAACCCACAGTTTTTTCTTTTTACTTTGGAATATATCTTGTGGTAATACAATATTTAATTTTCTAATCCTCTGTACACTTGCATACTTCCACTGATCTGGGCCTATATTTATCTCATTCTGTCTAATTTAAAAAAAATTATTTTAATACTTTTTTTTCTTTTTTTTTTTCATTTTAAAAGATACAGCACCATCTCGCTGATACAGGAGGATTGTCATTTCGTGCTTTGTGCAGTAACTGAAATTTCGGCCCACACTAATCAAGGGAGCATCAAAAAAAGATTTTACTAAGCTAACTGAAACCGTAGTAAGCGGCATATTTATCTCAGAAAAACGTTATAAAAACCTTAAATTAAATGCTTAAATTTCATTGCTTAGCATTAAATGTAAATTTTTGTAAGTTTTCTTTATTTTTTCAATACCATCTTAAAGTTGACATTTTTTGGATAGGTGCGGTAGGATTTATAACCCACATTTATTTGTGTCGTATAAAAATTGTATATTACTTTTTTTTTTTGTTTTAAAACACATAAAATTAATCAAAATTTTAAATCAAAGTATGCAATTGATAAAAAAAAAATATGTAGGCTATAAACTATGCTCTGCTGTAATATTTTTAATTATTTAAATCTCTGCATTGCATATCATCAACCCACCTTAAAATCAATGTTACTTATACAGTCAGCTTTAAAAGGCAATTTTAAAATTTCTGACATTTCCCAGCATAACAGGTAATAATTGATAGTTAGTAATTTATAGTTAATAACAGTTAAATTGTTCATAGAATTCTCAACAGACAGCTAGCTATACTAAGTTAATTGTTCATACAAAAGTTTTATTTATCCTTTGAAAGGTTTTGCAATGTTATTGCAAAAATGAGCTTTAGTATGACTGAAATTCAGTAAAATTAAATGGATTAGAAACGTCAAAAAATAGATTATTTACAAAGGTAATTTCATATACACTAATTTTGTTTAGATAATTGTCAACATTTATAACATTATTTTATTATATTTGTCAACATTTGTAATTTTCTATATTAATGCGTGGAAATTTTTCCCAGAGAGAAAATTCGCCTTGAATATAACATATCAAATGAAAATCAAATTTTGAATTGCTTAAAAGGCGCAAATGCCAACCTAGTGAAAAAGATTCCATGCCGGGAATCGAATGTAGCCTTGCCAACAAGTAATAGTGATAAGTTCCTTACTGGGTGTCGTTCCATGTGGTTTAGTCGGTAGAACGTCAGTGCGCTATACTGATGGCCCGGGTTCGATTCCCGGCATGGAATCTTTTTCACTAGGTTGGCATTTGCGCCTTTTAAGCAATTCAAAATTTGATTTTCATTTGATATGTAATTTTCTATTTATTACAGCTGTTGAAAAATACATTTTACTTTTTTTATGCTTTTTATTGTCTGATATTCTTAAAATGATGTATTCTATCCCTTGAGTAAATATTTTTTCAAATCGGAGACACAAAAGATTAAGAATTAAATTTTAGTACATAATTGTGATGGGCATAAATTCTATAAACCCATGTAAAAGAATACGTAGGTATTACTGTCCAAGGCCGTGAATTGCTTAAAATGAGTTTTTAGGTGTGTTACGCATATAACTCATCTGTATTTTAGTATATTAAATAATGTTCGCAGTATATAAATTAAGTCATACACTGTAAGTAAAATGTTAATTTTTCGGTATAATATTGGCAAATGGGGTGCCAGTATAAACAAATTAAAAAGTATATTATTGTTTATTGGCTCATTCCCTGCTAATTTATGGTTATTACTGTTAATTTTATATATTTAAACTTGCAGCTCAGCTGGAAGTATTAGTCTGTAAGATCAACAATTTTTCTTTATATACAAGGCTCTGCCAAGCAAATTCAATACATTGAAGCAGAGTGCTATATCGGGTCAGGTTATCCGCTCTTAGCCAAACACAACCCAATCCGAGGTCAGGTTGACGCTATATCTTTCAGTTTAGGGTCAGGTTGACTCCAAATTTTTGTTGCGTATGGGGTTCGGATCTGTCTGGTTTTCATTGTTTCAAGTTGACTTTTTTTATTCTTGTGGGTAGGGTTTGGTTTGACCGATTAAAAAAAATGCGTAAAAAATTTTTTCACGTTAAAAGTTTATATAATCCGCAGATCAAAGTTTCACAAAATCAAAACGCCTGCCTGTCTGTTTTGTCTCGTCTTAAAATTCATTTCTAGAAGTTAGTAGAAACATACTCTCTCAACTACTGGTACGATATGGATTATAATGAATGCAGTATATATATATTTTTTTTAATATTCTAAATTTCCTAAATTATGTCTTACAGGCTTAAAAAATGTATTCTAACTTCTGAGAAAATATTTTTTTTCTTTATATTTTTTTATCAATAGTCGTGGCTATTTTCCCTGAAAGTTAAAAAAGGACAACTTTCTTGTAAATGTAAAAGTGGGGATATTTTCAAAGAGTCTGTTTAAAATTTATATCTTCTCAGGAAATGACAACTTGTAAATAGCTTTCCAAAAAATATTTGCCTCAGGTAAGCAATAAAAATGTCCAGATAGCCTGATGATTTCCTCAGAATGCTTCCTTTTATAAATATCTTGCAAGTTTACAGCATATTTTTGCGTAAATCTTATCGGTTTACTTCAATCAAATTATAACTGGATCTGTCCTAACGAAATATCTCTTCAATACTGACAAATATAGAACATATTTATTGCTGTAAATAGAGACAAGAATTTTTTGTGTAATGGCAAGTGCAATTTATTGAGTTTGATATAAAAAGTATAACATATTCGCTTTTCTGACAGTATACTTGAATATCGTGAGTTTTTATGGATTTCGCAAAAGTTTTATGAATAAAAAATATTTAATATTGATAGTATGAATATGTACGAAAACACTTTATGTTTATTTGATTTATTTACATGATGATAAAATAAATTTTTAACTAAATATGTTTGAAATATTTCCAAAGCTACTTTAAATTTGTGCCAAGATATTTTCGAGGATTTCCTCAAGATGTTTCGTATTTTAAATATTTTGAAAATTTTAAAGTATTGTATGAATTTTATCAGTTTTATTCGAATCAAATCATTATTCTATATCAGTTCATGATAATATCCCTTTATGAAAAAAACTGCAATAGTAAAACCGAAAAGTCTTAAATTTTAGTACTATCAAACATTGAACATACTTATCACTCTAAAAAAGGCCGTGATATTTTTATATAACAGAATATATTTTTTTAGTTTATTTTAATAAGTATAAAATATTCGTTCTTTTGGCAGTATAGTAAAACTATTTGAATTTTATGGATAACACAATTAGTTTTATACATTTAAAAAGCGGTAAAATGCTTAGCAAATAAAGAATGTGCGAATGCATTTTATGTTTATTATAGTTATTTACCTGAAGATAAAAGAAATTATTAAATAAATATGTGAGAGTTAGTCCGACACGAGATGAAGGAATGAAAATTGTTGATACGTGTAACCACACAACACAGATCTTTTTATTTATTTTTATATATACATATTTTTTTCTGAGTGTTTAGGAGAGAGGGGTAAGAGAACAAGTAATAAAACTGAACTTTTATTATTTTAACATTAAATTTACCTTTTTTAAATTTAACTTTTATAACTTAACGTATCCAAAGAATCGAATGATTTCTGCCGCTGAACAGAGAGCATGAATACCTTTTGTAATCGCAGCTCTTCGGTTATATTCCTCACTTGCTTTCAATATCACAATATTCCGAGATGAAAATTACAAACTACATGCGTGAAGCTATTTCAACGCCAATCGCGATCTCGAAAAATGGTACCGCACGGTCGGAAATTCATGTTGAATTTTGTCTGGATTTTGGCGCCGCACCCTGTATATATATATATATATATATATAAGTGTGTGTGCACCTAAATTCTAGTCTCACTAAATTCTTTGGTCAGTTTCATCCGCTAATCCGCCGTCTTGTTTCAAAGCGGTGATAGCTTAAAGAATTCAAATTAAAAAATAAAAGTACAAAAAATAAAAACATCCTTATCTTCAAGTGTTCGGCATTCGTATAAGAATTCTGGAGCATTATTTTTAAACCTCTAGCTTGAAAAATGTCTTAGATAAATCACTTTGAAATTCTAGGGTGGCTGCAATTTCGAGACAAGACAAAAGATTAAAAATAAGGGATATCTCTATAAATATGTTTAATTTGTGAGTTTTAAAAAACGTGTTTTTTGTTGTTGTTGTTTTTATTTTCTTTTATTATTGTAACTATTGTTACAACTCTTATATGCTTAAAACTACAGAGTCATACCTTCAAATTCGTATCAATATTAGGGATACTTGTTGATCTATAGCCAAACATGGCAATGACAAAAATTGGGAGTGTAACAAAATTGAGAGTTTTAAATGCAGCGAACTTAAATATAGTTAGCCTTTTTTTTTTTTTTTTTTTTTTTTTTTTTGCTAATTTGCATTTAAATTCAATATTGATAAAAAACTGGGTACCTTCTATAATTGATACCTCCCATTTTAGTTTGGGTATTTCAGTAAAATAAATTGAAATTTAAAAAAATAAGAATTAGGGAAGCAACCCTTTTTTTCCTGGTACACGCCAAGGGAACTATTTTTTTATAAACGGATTTATTTTGTTTTTATTGTATAGTGTGCATCATTCTGTTATGGTTACAGGGATTAAATTTTCTCTAAACTGATTTCGTTATAAAACATGAAATCTAAAATTTAATACCAACTCCTATTGTTGTCATTCACTAAATAATATATTTTTAAAATATTATTTAGTGAATTATTTAGAAAATAAACATACCTGACAGAAGAAATATTTTTGTCAACGCCTAACATTTATATCTTTTTTAAAAAATAGCGACTTTTGAGTATCTTTCATGGAAAACCGCTCCTCCAGGAGGGCTATAAAATTTATGCCTGAATATTCTTTATGATTTTGCAAAATTTCACACTTTTTTAAACATTCGAAAAGTTTGGACAAGTAGCTCATGAAACTCTTATCGCTGTTGAATAACAAGCATAACAATACACGCTCAGTTGGTTTCATTTTGAAGGGAGATTTAAAATTTGAAAAGAATATTTATTTAAACGTATGTAATACGAACACTTAAGTTTTCTTATCAAAATAAAGAAAGGGGATTTTTTTAATATTCTTTTCATAAAAGATGTTAAACATTCTTTATTCATTTGTATTCTTACTCTCAATATTTTGTTTGAGAATGTTTTCCATTTTCCTAAAAAATATATTTCTAAAATTCTTATTAATCAATATTATTAATTCAAATAAGCGTTATCTAAAAAATCAATAAAAATAAAATCTAAAAAATCAATCTCTTTTTAAAATATTACTGAGGTACTTCAAGTTTTTACTTTTCATTTGAAAATACAGTGTTTTCAAAATCATGTAAACGATTTAAACACATTATATTTCATTAATAAACTGTCAAAATGTGAAACAATTTAATTGATGTGTAATCTAATAAGGTTTTAAAAAGTAAAAGGTTTATAAAATCTAAAAATTTTAAATAGCAATGATTATCACAAGGTTAACTATTTTATTTTCATCGGAATAATGTATATTATTCTGCACATGTAAATTCCAAACCATGCTTTTAAATCAAGAAAAGTCCATACATCTGCAACCAATTAAGTGCGTGTCAATGGTTAGAAATTGCAAGCACATCCCATAGGATGAATTTTCAAGCAAAATTCATCGAAAATGTCATCGAAATACCCTCCACAGATGTCCGGCTAGATGATATTTGAATGGAAATACTGTACATTGCTAATGATGTTTTAGTGTAATGATAAGTATCCTTCCTTCGGAAAATGTAGTCGTTTGAATCTAATTTTATGGGTGAATCTTCTTCATCAGATAGCATTATTATAAACTGCTCTAAAGAATGTCAGTATACAGATACTTTATGTGGTTTGGATAATATCGATGACTGGATAACTAAACACGGATGGGTCGATGCTACTAGGATCTCAATCGTTTAAGAGAGATCTCAAGTTATAAGTTCAACGGATCGTGTGTTATATTTAGATGGAATAATAATTAAAGGACACAGTCTACATACTGTCTCTTTCCTAAAATAAACGTTAAAACTGTCAAGAAGAACGTTTAGAAAGGTCCCATTTGTTCTGCAATTCAAACTATTAATGAGAAAAACTGATGAAAGAAGCCTGAATTGAGCCACTAATGCTTTCATATTGTGCTTTTGATGTTTTTGAATTAAATTTAAGAAAGCCATTGTCATTTAAACTTGGACTTATATGTATACGAAATTACCTCATTTTGATAATTTATTAATAAAATAGAATGGTTTTAAATTTCTCAAATTCCTTTTTAAATAGCTATATTAGTAGAAAGTCAATATTTTTTAAAAATGTCATATGTAATAATTCGAATGTTTCCATCTTTCAAATTACTTGTGTGATATATTTCGAAAAAAAAGATAGATAATTTTAAAATTAATTTTTTTACCTGTAATGGGCAAAATAGTTACAGTCATTCTTCATACCTTCAATAAATATTTTTATTTTAATAGCAGTCAAAATTGACATTTCCGCTTTAAATATTAATAAAGTAAAACAGTATCCAGTTGCAAAGTATGCACGCTACTTCACAACTTATGAATGTGCTGCTTTTAATCACCATGTTATAGATAGAAAATATTCTATTTTACTTTCTTAAATAAAGTAACTTTTTTATGATACATGACAGTTGTTTGAATTTACTAACCATATTTTGCTTCCTGAAATTTTGGATATACGCTGATTAGGATATTTTATGGTACACATTGTGATGGTTTACATCTTTTTAAAAACTACAATTTGCTAAATCTCTATAATAAATCTCTTGAAATTCTGTGCCTGGATCTGAATGATTTCTTCATTTGAAAGCCTGTAAAATATTAATGTAGGAAAGTAGAAAAAATTGAATAAAGAAAAAATAATGCAAACAGAAACTTCTATTGTTAAGAGCAAACTAAGATTGGGTACTCTTTTTTTTCTGTTTGTTTTTGCATCCATTTAAAGTATTTTTAATGAAACAGCAATAATTGTTAAATAGTGGCTCAGCATTCGAGATAATTGAAATGAAATACCACTATTACAGAAATACTGAGTTAATATTGAAACTATTAGTAATGGAACAATGATATATGTCTCACCTAATCTCGTCAAACTTTTGCAAAGTTTAAGGATCCTAATGTTGATGCAATATTTAATGACAATTTTACCAATCTAGCCAATACAAGCATTAGTAGTTTAAGCTGTCTGGACTGTACATAAATGTATTTCACGCGTAGGCACATGATACATTTTGTGTACAATAGTTAAGTTATTACAAATTGAAAATATTTTAAAACACTAAAAAAAGGCATGTTAGAAGAGCAACTATACATTCTGTTAAAACAGCAATAAAAACTAACGATAAATCATAATTAAAATAATAAAACTTTATATAAATCACCATAAAATCAATAAATTCTTATCATTTTAATAGCAAATATACATATCTCATATAGCAAATATACATACTACTGAAATCTAATTTGATGTCATTGAGAGAAAAAAACTACGGGAAAATTTACGCTTGTCCTAAGATTTGCAATATTTGCTAAAATGCAATGTGAATTGCTTCATATCCTGTAAGTAAATTAGTTATTGTTTCTGAAAAATATTTTTTTTTTCATATTCATAAATCATTTACTTTTTGAAAACATACAAACTCAATAATATTTAGTAGTGCATTCCATTTACAACATATACATTAATCTTTTAAATTCTTAGAATTCGCTCTTTTGAGTAGTTTTTTGGCAGGCTTTGTGATTTTTACATATTCCTTGGAACCAAATACCGGTAAATGTCTTTCAAGAAAATCCTTCCTTGAGGGAGTACTGAAGTTCATTCCGGGCAGTCTGAACGATTCTTGAAGGAAAATGGAACAGAAGATATGGATAAAAAAGTTCTATATCTTCATGAATATTAGGAAAATTGTGGTGAATAGAAGTCTAGTCATTGTTTAATATTTGTAAAATTCAATCTACACGCAGAATAATCGCATTAGATTTTTCTTTGAGTATTATATACCTAATACGTATTAATCTAATGTACGTATTAAATATTAGTCTTATACTTTTTCTTTGGTTTTCTGTAGTACTAATAACGTGATAGTTAACAACACTAAAAAAGGGGGTTATTAAAATGGTGTAAAAAGTATTTAATTTTAAATACGCCACATAGTCAAATAGCTCCCATCAAAATGTACTCGAAATTGAAAAACACTTATACCCATTTTTTATTCCTATAGATGTGTTCCAATATGAACACTGTTAACATTTTTTTATCTTATTGGTGTATTCAGTTATGACATCTCATGTACGCATTTTTTATCCCATCGATGTATTGAAACATGTAAATTGAAAGTATATGCTCTCTGTCAATTGTTAATGTATTCCAATATTAAATTATGTACAGTACTTTAACATAGTTTAAAAGTGGTTGAAAATAATGTTCTTGTTACAAAAATGTAATAAAACAAAATGGCGGCCAATATGGTCGATTAGTAACACTCGAAAAATCAAAAAAAGATACGAAATAAGGACTAAAAACATTTAGTAAAGCACTAAGAAAAATAAAAGATGTTAAGTGGAAGACAATATTTTTTGTCAAGGAGGCTCCATTGACTTGAACGCTCCCATTTACTATGTACCGACATCTATTTACCGCTCAAAATTATTAACATGAAACATTTAATAGATTATTTATTAATAAAAAATAGTAACATTATTATGAAGATTCTCAAAAAAAATATTTTTATTACAAGAGTATTGTTTTCAAAACCATGTTTTGGTTTCACACATGTTACTAAGTGGCTGCTTTGGACGAGCTATTGTTTCACTTCATATCTTTATGACAAGAACCTTATTTTCAAGAAAGACAAGAACACTTTTTAAACAGTTATGACAAGAGCACTTTTAAAGTATTTTTAAATATTGTGCATGATTTTATATTTACATTAATTTGATATTAACAAAAATAAAGCGGATTACTTGAAATATAAAAAAATGTATTAAATATTTAACACAGTGTATTTATTTACTTATTTTTAAAATTGTCTGCAAAATCGAAAAAATTCTTTTTTTTTATTAGCAAATACATCTCTACCAATGCACAAACGAGACCAAACGTGCATGAATGTTTGAACATTGGTCATGAAGCATCAGTAAGTCATAATAATAAAGCAATTTTGTCTTACGCATTATAAAGAAGAAGTACGCTACTGTTTTTGTAAGAATGCTATAACGTTCCCAGATTTTCAGGATTATTTCCAGAAAATCCAGGAAATTCGGTGAAGATAAAACAAACGTTTTATTGACTTAGAAATTACAGTGAAAATTCTGTAACACGTAAAAATTTCAAGCGACAAAAATCACCTGCGACTCATCAGTTTTTCTCGAGCCACTGTATCACTTTTTTCGTTTTCTAAGCCTTTTTATAGACTGTTCGAGAAAATGCTTTTGCATCGTCAGAAGTCTAACAAGTGCTAGTTAAGCAATTAGTGGTATGACCCCTACAACATACTTTGAAATCATCAAAATCTGTGAGCACCATGTTTGGTGGTGCCCTTGTAAGTATTTGATTGGTTGTTAGTGGCGTCTCTCTTCGTTTAAGGCATGAAAATCGCTCCCACACAAAGTGATTGCTAACTCTCCAAACGACTCCTTTAAAGCCATAGGATAACAATGAGACGCCTTGAATTTGAAGCAACTTTGACTCCTTGCACTTTTAGTGGACAAATGTCTGACCATCAACATTGATACATATCTGAAGTCGTTTTCGTATTCCTTTGAAGATTCCAGATGCATCATTTTTGAGACATTAGTTGACTCTAATAAGGACCTCATTGCAAGATTTTCAGTCCTCCCTACAAATGCTTGTCAAATACTTGGAATCTACGAAAAAGTACACCAGTCACTTGCTAGATGCTGCTAAAGGCACTGGTATACTGATATACTGTAATTATTATGTCAGTGAAACAATGGTTTTGATTTCGTCCGTATTTTCTGTTTTTCGCCAAAGCTTTTTTTTTTTTTTTTTTTTGACTCCATGTTGCTATAACAAAATTAGTAAATTGCTTCTTTATATGTACTTTACATTCTTCACAATTTGCCCCATGCTCATAGAAACATCCTGTATATAATATTCTACAGGAAAATTGTGTGTTTTGTGTTTAGCCAGAAGAAATAATTAATATCTTGAAAATGAAGATCTTTAAATATTTTGTCTTATCGTGGTTTTACTTTTTGCTCCAAACTTTTGATATTAAACAAACCGAGTACGTTTAATATTGATTTCTAAAGGCAGTCAAATCTCTTCTAGGATGCTTTATGTTTTCTAAAGAATGGTGATAAGAAAGAATAACAAATATAGAAGTTTCTAAACATTATGGGATTTCTAATAGAAAGTATGAATCTTGTTAACAGCAATATTCTTATTAGCATTTAATGAAATTCTTTTACGAGCAGCGAAATTTCATTAGGCTGTCCAATTTATACTAAAGCAAATATTTGAGAATTTTTCGCAACACCTAATTGACGCAGATGTTTTCGAATATGTTAAAATAGTCTTACGTATTCCTATTTACGAATCGATAATTTGTGTGCTTGGACGTTATTCTTAGAATTTGCCAATTCGTGTATTTAATGATAGACTTTTGCATATTTACTTATCTTTGGAATTCAATAACTTGAAATGTCGTTTGTAAAAATCTGTCCTTTAAGAATTTAATACCGTAAAATGGGGTGAGTCGGAATACTTTTCAACTTTAACGCTAAAAAAAAGCAACAACTGTTTTTTTAATTCTTTTATTTTTTTGCTAGAAACTTCAGTCTTGTTTTGTTCTTTACTTTTTTAAGTAAAAACGTAACATTTGTTACTGGTTATATATATATGGACGTTTTTTATGATGTTCCGATTCACCTTGCAGATAGGGGTGAATCGGAACAAATGTTATAATCTTTATTTATTTTTATTCAAACTTTAATAGGATTAATAAAAATAGGTAATAATAAAAAGGGAGGAATAGGAACACGTAGTTACTATGAAACCAGACCTTTATTTTATATACAAGTAAAGATATGCCTTTTTAAAAATTATAAAACAACTTTGAACTCAATAAAAATTAAAATTTATTCAAAGAAATTGTATTCGAATTGCAGAAGTTGGAATTTAATACATATTCAGCCCTGTTCTGTGTTATCCTTTTCTAGTAGTCATTGGGTAAAAGAATCTATTGAGTAACCCCAATCGCTGCATGTATTAATACGATCTACTAGTACGCCCTCATCTCCAGCCCTTAGTACTGTTTGCATCCCTTTCTTTTTTTATTAATTTTCCATTTTCAGATGTTCATGAAATGTTGTAGAAGTTACAGAATAATTCTGTGCAATTTTTCTTAGTAATTTGCCATTTTTAAAT
This sequence comes from Maratus speculifer, assembly GCA_964019185.1. Classification (NCBI taxonomy): domain Eukaryota; kingdom Metazoa; phylum Arthropoda; class Arachnida; order Araneae; family Salticidae; genus Maratus; species Maratus speculifer. Next base: position 72,626,867 of record OZ025297.1, on the reverse strand, counting down.
TCTTTTATTGTGTGTTCCATTACTGTTGGATTGGGCGTTTACTTTTTTTATTTAACTAAGTAGTTTCTTGGAACCTTTAAACTCTTCAAGGAATTAGAACAAACAAAATATTGTTACAATACATATTCATACATATATTTTCAGATATTACATGAAACTATAATTGTATAGAAAAATAAACCATGAGAGAAAACGTGTTCCGATTCACCCCGTATATCTTAAACCTCTGGTGTTATAAGCCATTTTTCATTTTTTCATTATGTAGTTTAGAATTAAGTAGAATTTAATACAGCATATCGGTTAGAGGTCTATCATTAATTAAAAATCCCTACTCTTAGGTTTAGAATACGAAAAATACTGCAGTTAAACACAAAGTTTTGAAGACGTTGAAAAAATGAGGTTTTTGAGGATCCACTTGCAGTTTTTTTATATACTCCAGTAATGGTGCCAACATGGCAAAACTGAATTTCCTAACTCTTAATGTTATTACCTTATAAAAAAAATTGGCAATTAAAAATATCATCAAATATATTTATAATGAATTTATTTGCATGACTGGGAAGTTTCGTTCCTATTCACCCCGCTGTTCCTATTCACCCCATTTTACGGTAAGATTCGTCCCGGAATAAATGAATGATTTTTAAGTGAAAAGTGTTAAAAATTAGAAAATATATTATATAAAATATGTCATTTCTCTTTTTGGTCCAACCTGTACATTAATTTTATTTGAAGGCTCGAACTGTTCCTGGCTTAACGTACATTTTTATCATGGGACTGGATTTTGTCTTCATCAAGTCAGTTAAGGACAATGATTTTAATACGGTTTAGATTGAGAGCAGACCTATAAAGAAGACAGTCATTCCCGGTTGCTTTTTCAGAAAGAATCACGTTTTGAGCACCAGCCTTGGCGAGTTGGCGAAATCGAGAATATTCCGCTAGCTGCATCGCCACACGCCAATCATTGTTTTCTTTTGATTTTCATCCGAAATGGCGGGCAGACGATTTATCATATTTTAGAATCAAAATCTTACCTAATATTGTGTTTTAGATGATAAAAAATCATCTTCGAAACAAATTGTTTTACGTACTGATATTTGCTCAAATGATGATACCGAGCATTTTAAGAAAATATTCTCGGAACTTACCAACACCGAATTGATCGTTTACAGAAGTACTTCAAATTTGATTTCAAAATTTTTACTTCAAAGTAACAAATATAATCATAATCACTATACTTTCTCTGCTCCATAACATTTAAGGAAAAACAAATGAACAATAAGCACGATCCCTTTGTAGAAGGAAGAGGAAAGGGGTTGCTGTTCACTACGCGTATAACATCACAAACAAGAAAGGGTGCATAGCATTGAATTCATCTCCGCGCTAATCGTTGCTCTGGCGATAAGGTGCTCAAAACATGATTCTTTCTGAAAAAGTTTTCCCGGTTCGGTAAGAAAAAACACGGTTCGTCCGGCCTTGTCTGACCTTTAGAAAAAAATAAGGTGTAGGGTTCGGCCAGCTTTTGAATACAGATTTTTTTATCGGCCTCGAATGGATGATATAAAACCTAAAATTATGAGAGCTAAAATTAAGAAAATTTCTTAATCGGCCTTTAGAAAAAGCCTTGTTTTAAACCAAATGACGGACATTTATATCGAAAAGAAGAAGATAGAAACGACAAAAGTTAAACTGAATTGGAATGTTCAAGTTATAGGAACGAAATTGCTTCCTCACCTGCATTTAAATCTTTTATTACAAGGCAATCTTTGTTTAAAACTTTAAATACATTTTTCTGCATGATGGCTTTTTTTAAATATTTTTCGTCTTTATAAGTCAAGCGTTCTTAAAGAAAAAAGTTGCAAACTTTAAACATATCTTTTTTTATTATTTTATATTAATTTTGTTTCAACAAATTTTTAAAATATTTACTTTTGATACTATGATTTTAAAAAAATCATATTTTCAAAACATCATTACATAATTTTTTTAATTTAAATTTTTAATATTCTTTACATTAATATTTAAAAGAATCCTGAAAAAAAAATATATTTTCATCTTTAAATAAATGAAAAAAAATTGAAATTCGATTACTAACTTTTCGAGATGGTAAAAAGCATTATACTGTAAATAAATAAATGAATAATAAAAAATAAAAAATAAAAAATTATAACAGGATTAAAGTTTTTTTTAAAACTTTGAACCTCTTATTTTGTTTTTGTTTTTTAAATAGTAAATAAGGTAGTAAAGTATCAAAGTAAGTAATTTTGAAACTTAAAGTATTAATAATAATTTCAAATCAGTATTGAAACCAGTTTTGCTTTCACTTTTATTTAGAAATTTCAAGTTCATACCTGATGTTAAATACAATAATTTATTCTTTATTTAACAGGAGCAATTTTGTGATCATATAAAGTAAAAAATCTTCTTTCAAAATTTGCGTTATGAATTTGAATTTGCGGTAGAAATTTCGGATTAAAACTTGAGGCCAAACTGCCAACTCTGTTTCAAATAATTATTAATGTGAATAATTATTTGAAATATAATAGTAAAAGTGAATAATTATATGAATGTAAGCTTTTTAGACGGCGTTTAATGTAACCTGTTAACATTTTAAACGTACGCATCTAAGAACACGAAAAAAGTGACAAAAAATCCTTCATTTAAGTTGTATTTAAGTTTAATTTATGTTACATGACACTTGTACAAGGATTATCAATTCTTGCATTCAGTCTAACATCACAATTATCTTTTCTCTAATCATCTTATTAACAAACAATTTTCTATAATTTAATCTTTCGTGAAATCTTTTTACCAACAATAAAATCTTTATAATATTACTCCTTTTTGTAAGAGACTTGACAATTTTGGCAATTTTTCTCTGACTAGTGAACGTTTTTTTAAATGTTTAATTTATTTATTCATTGCTGTTTCCAAATCAATAATCTGTGCGATTGAAAGTTACTCTTTAAATTGTCTGATCCAGATGTTTCTTAACAAACGTAGCGATATTTTGGAACAAAAGACCGGTATCTTTCTTGAGAACTATGCCGCAAAGAAATCAATCTTTTATCTAGTATATCAGTTTTTTTTTTTTTTTTTTTTTTTTTTTTTTTTAGAAAAATACACAAACAAAAGAATAAAAAACATATAAATACATACAGTTGGCTCTCGTTAATTCGAACACGTCGGGACCACAAGAAATGTTCGAATTATCCGAAGTTCGAATTATAAAAGATATGAAATGAAAACATGCTTAATATGGTACTATTACAAAAGAATCAATGTTATAGGGGTTTTTTTAATTCATTTCGTCTGTTATCATTAGAACAAGACTTAATATTAAATAGGAATGTATAAATACATAAACTAATTAAAATATTAGAAACAAGCACAATGGAAGAAAAATTTGAAGTGTCACTGATGGATACACGAAGCACTAAGAAAGTGAATATAAAATGTATTGGATTATATGTATACTCTTTCGGAACAATTTTCACAAAAATCAAAGAAAGAAAGTTATTCAAATAATCTGAAATCCGTGAGAAAGAAAAGAAAAATGAAAAATCGGAATTCTCGTTAGTTCGAATTAAACGAAGTTAAGAGAAAATGAGTTCGAATTAATGAAAATTTTTAACGTTATTCCGCTATTAAAAATTTCGGTACTTCATGTTTAGTTCGAATTAAGCGAAGATTCGAATTATCCGATTTCGAATTAACGAGAGTCGACTGTATCTTTCTAAATGCTTTAACAATTTTGATGAATAGGGTAATTCTAATTGTACAATTTAAATTCTGTTGAAATTCATTTATGTTCGGTTAAACATTATTTATCTTTTTTATTTCATTAACAGTCTATAAAATGAACTATAAATGAATCACGCTTTAGCCGTAATAATGATGTAATGTTGGTAAACAGAAAAATCGGTTGTATTTCTTTCAACAATATTTACGTAATCACTTCCACGCAAATGTACTCACATAAATGCGTCTACATTTTTACATACATTCACATATGACAAATTGTGTCAAACTGAAATTTGTTCGATATATATCCAAATTTGATGAGACAGATAAAGACCAAATTTGAACTAGCTGTACAATTTGAGGCAATTCTCATTAAAGCTCTATATTACACAAAACTTTTATTTAGTATATACCGACAGCTAACATTCATTGAAATACTGTTATATTTAATTTTTCATATGATACAATGACAGTTCCTTGATATTTTTATCAAAAATTTATTTATTATGAAATATGTTAGCAAATACTGTTACTGTCGCAATATTGGGCCTATATAAAAAAAACCTATTTTGAATAACCTACATTTATTGATTTTGATTTTTTGATTCGTGTTATTCATTCACATCAAATTTTATCATCATGTTATGTAAACGGTACCATAAAATGTTGTTTTTTTTTTTTTTTATAAAAACAATATCATCAAATATCACTTTTTTAAAATTATATTATATAAAAAATACCCTCAAATAAAAAAAATTAAATTATGTTATATTGTGGTTACTATATTCGTGGTTTAAGATTATAGCATTTTCAAAACCGTTACATTATAAAATGCTTAACCCCTTAGCGACGGGGGCCTTTTACGAAATTTTTAATGTTTTCACCGGTTTTTAAAAACCGATATTTGTGCCTTATTGAATGGAGAAAATTCTCCGAATGAATAAGGCAAATTTTGCAGTAAAATTTTACTGGTAAGGATAAGCAAGGATTCTTAAGCCTTTTTTGTGGCACGAATACGTGTCGCTCGTCCCCAAGGGGTTAATATTCATATATTATCTTCATATATCATCTTACTCGTATATTATCTTTTCAGAAAATGTATCATTTGCATGCAAATTTTTAAAATACGCTTATATACTACAAATTTCAAATCTGTAATTCGCACATTTATTTATTTATTTATTTATTTTGCATAAAACTTCATTTTATTTTATTTTATTTTAATTTTTGTGAAATACAATAAATATTAAATTTGATTACTTACATTTCACTTAAGGGAGATAATGAGGGGGAACCTGAGTTTATCAGAATTATTGCGCGAAACAAAAAGTATAGTGTCTGTCACTTTCATCCTCAAAAAGTTTACACCCTATTTAAAATTAAACTTTTTTTTTAAATGAAACCTGTTAAATAATGTTTATGAAAAGTATTTTCTTATAGAAATCACTCTCGAATTCATTCCTGGATATTTGCATGCTTTTTGTAGGGGTAGGAAAGACTAACTATAGACTTTCTTTATGAACATTCTAAAACTTGGTAGAGTACTCTTGCCGTATAATAGTTTAACATTTGGATAGATTCTTTAATGCGTGATGGAAATCTCACTATGCTGTTCTTTTTTGGGATGAGATAATATTTGAAAATGTTTAACAACAGCTAAATATCTTCAGGTCTTTTTTTAAGAATGTTAAAATTTACTTACTTATTGCTGTTTCCAAACTAATGAATTGTACGTATGTTTGTCTTTTTCTTCAAGATACTTTTCAGTGAGATTGTTTGAATTGCTTTAAAATGTATTGAATCTATCCAGTACAATATTAGGTTAATATTGTATGGCAATGTTTCTACCAGCATTGACATGAAATATTGTCCAAATATTATGGTTACATTCTGCCAATATTAGCGATAAATATTTCACAATTTCATTGAAAATGTTTCTACGGTGACAAAAAGACATTTTTCTTAATGTATGAATCATCAATTACTCTTATCTTTTCAACAAATATGATAAACAAACAGCCTTAACATTAATATCAATACCCTTAATATTAGCATTAAAATTAACAGTATTCTTGCATGTAGACTGTTAAACAGCTGTAAATGTTTATTTGAGGTTGATTGTTTGGTTGTGTTTATGACGGCCAATTATCAACACGAGGGCTATAGACCCTAAGGGTAGGAGGAGTACCCTCAGCGGGGATCTTTCTAAGGAAACCTTGAGAAGTTAGGGAACCTCAGAATTAGTTATTACAGAAATATCACATTTTCTTAATGATTTCTAATAATACGGAAAATATTTCTTGAATCACTTTCATGGTTACATCGATTGCACTGTTTCTTATGATAGCATTTAATCTTTATAATTGCATTTATAAACAACAACAAATTTTCATGATCCTGCTCCATTTTTTATGAATATTTAACAATTTTTAAGAATATTTTCTTCTGTTGGCTCGTCTGTTAATATCATAGTACTCTTATTAATTGATGTTACCGAAACAATATTCTTATGCTTGGTTTTCATTCTTAAAATACCCTGAATATGATATACCTTGTCAAATTTTGCGACATTTACATTTACGCTTGAAAGTAAAAGCCAGGAAGTTTATTTCAGAAGAATCATTCCCCTCTAGGGACCAATCAAGTACATTCCGGGCTATCGAATATTCTTTGAAAAGGGATAGTGAAAGATAAAAGTTATAGAGATATATCCTTTTAAATATTCTAAGGCTTCCACTGAACATAATGATTCTTGATAACTCTGGTGATAAGATTTAGCCTCTAAATAAATTGCTTCATGAGCAATGACAGTTACGATGTCATTACTTTCATATTTGTTCAAAAATATTTGACATATTATTTTACAACATATGGGATGATGTTTTTTGAAATATTATTGGATATTTATTTATTTTCATTTTTAACCCTTTCCGGCGCAGACAAATTTTGTTCATAAAATGAGAAATTGTTGACTGACACCGGAATTTACAAAAGACATTTTTAGGAATTAAGAACTCCCTGATTTCAGCTGTCATTGTAAGAGTAAAATTTTACTAAAATATTATTGGTGCCATTTGTAAGTTTGGAATTAAAATTAGGTGTGTTCGGAGGGAACACACTGCGCCGGAAAGGGTTAAATCAATAACATGCTCCTTTTAAAGTTTGCTAATATAAAAAAAAAATTCAATAGTAAATTTTAATAATGGGGAAATTTTCTTAGCAACATTGAAAACTTCATAGGTTTGCATGTGTGCATATGCTTTAACTTCTTCAGTCCCTGAGTACCCAAATGGGTACATCAGTTTTCTCCTATTTTGCTAATGATACTCAAATATAAATGAAATTTCGATATAAGAATAATATGTTTCGAATTCTAAGATTCTAGCTAATGAAAATGAAACAAAAATCTCGTTCTGAAGTCAAACGAGAGAAGGAATAATTCAGTAATAATTAAAAATACTGTAATAATCGCCAGTAGCGAAGAGGTTAATGTTTGCAAGGATACTTAATTTATAATATCCTTTATCATAAATACTAGATTTTTTTATGCGCTTATGTATGGCTGTTTTCAAAATAACAATTTGTATGATTCGATGTAATTCTTAAATTTCGCTGATTGGTGATTTTAAAAAAGCCTGGAATGCGAATAATTAGAGTAAATATAACATTTTTAAAAGGAAAACTCCACGGTGCTACAATATATGTAGCATAATTGCCAAATTTTCAATGCTATATTCGAATGGTAAACTTTGTGTTATTCAATCGCATTTTTCTGTGCAAACTATATGTGAATCGTAAATTCAAAACTCGACAGGCTTGGCAATTATGATGTGAATCATAGTCTCTTGATGCCGCATGTTTTCCTAGCAATGGCGCTAAGATATCATATAGGGCTTGTGTGCCGCTCGAGTATTGGTCACTGAAATTTCTTTTTTAAATGACGAATTAAACTCTGGAATTTAATTCTTCAGACTTTCAACTCATTTTATTGATACCGAAGGAACAAAAAATGGGATTATTGCTTTAATACTAAGCTGTACCTTGGACTTGTGTGGAACTTATAGAAAGGTAGTGAGAATTTGTAGGATCGGTCAAGTATTAAAACATTCTAATCCTTCCAAAACTTTAAATAGTTCGATTTTTCGAATAATTTCCATAATTCTTTTTAAAACATTATTGCTTCGCAGAATCTTTTACGAACAAAAACATTCGATTTTGCTTTTTTTGTTTCTTTAAGTACATGAAAATTTTTATCAACAATATTTTTTAGTATATTTAATTTCACTTACTATTTATTGCTGTTTTCGAACTGGTAACTCATATGATTTGGAGTTATTGATAAAATTTTCTTAGCAAGCATAGCTATATTGCAATTTTCTGTGAAACAAAAAATAGGGAATTGCCTTTCATGAGATCCATCCCCCCGAGGAACCAATTTAGTTCATACTGAGATATCGGATATCTTTTGAAAGATAAAAATTGAGAGAAATAGAAAAAGTTCTAGAAATATATTCTTCTAAATTTCCTGTGACTTCCAATGAACATAATAATTCTTGATAAATTCTGATGATAAGATTTAATCTCTAACGAAGTTATTTCTTCAGAAACGAAAATTGTTTAAAATGTAGTTTCTTGTATTTTAGTGTAAAAAAATTTTTCCATAGCATTTACCTAGAATCTTGATATTTTTCGAATTAATAAAACACATTTGTTCATTACTTTTTCAAATCAATACTATGCTTACGTATTATTTTTTAAGTGTTTTGATATGAACTTGTCGATACTTTTCTGGTTAATTTAAGGATTTCTTTAGGCATAATACATCTTTGTAACTCTTATTGTAGGTTTCAACAATAAAAACATTTTCAGCTGCAGTGAAAATAGCATAATGCTGTTTTTAAAACAAATATTTCTGAAAATATTTGCGAATTTTCATCAATAATATCCATAATAAATGATTTTTTCAAGTGTTAAAATAAATTCATTTATTGCATCTTCCATGCAGATATTTTTTTATAATTTTATGCTATTTTTAATATTTGCCGATTAGGGCAGAAGGAAAGAAGACATCATTAATAATTTCAATAATAAGACATTTTGATTCTTTCAAAACTTTAAATAGAAAAGTTCTTATCATACTATTTAATCTTTCGTGAAATATTTCAAGATTAATAAAAATTCTGCTGTGCTATTTCTTATTTCTGTGAATAATTTGAAACCTGTGGCCCTTTTAGGAATGTTAAATTTACCTTATTTATTGCTGTTTCCCAACCTGTAATTTGTATGATTTTATGTTGATCTTAAAATCCGCTGATTGGAGTATTTCTTAACAAGTATAGCGATATTTATACCCTTCTTGTAAACGGGAAAAAAGCGGGAATTGTCTCTCTCGAGAATCAGTCCCTGTGGTCTAATCCAGTTCATTCCGGGATATCGGATATCTTTGAAAGAGAGAAATGGAGGAGGAGAGGGAAATGTTATAGAAATATATCTTTCTAAATATTTAAAGAATTCCGCTTACCATAATAACTCTTAATCATTCCTGTTATATTATTTAACTTGCAATAAAGTTACTTAACAAGAAGGAATAATTGCAATTTTCCAATATTTTTACGAATAAGGCAAATCTTATTACTCTTAGTTTTATATAGTTAGACTATTTGAGAAATTTCCGCAATAGTAACGGAATAGAGATTTTTATTTACTTAATTATTTAATCCACTTACTTTTGCTGTTTACGATCCGATAATTAAATTATTTACATGCTTAGAATTTGACAATTCAGGTATTTTATGTCAAACTTGTGTTTACTTTTCCTTACACTACACGGAAAAAAGTGGCTTATGTAATAATAGAGTCATATACAACGTACGCCATAGATTAAACATGGACAATCAGAAATCGAATAAAATACGGGTATCACAAAGATTCAAACATGTCTCAAATTTCTCTGGACCAAAAATAACACCTATTTTACAAATGGTTAACAAAATGTGCCTTATGTAATAACAGAGTCCTATACTACGTGCGCCATGAATTAAACAATAATATTCCTGGACCATCAGAAAACGAATATGATGCGGACGTCACAAGCCCTCAGATACATAATAACAGATACTACAACATGTAATAACAGATAGTTTTTACAGGGACACAAAATATTTCAGATGCTATACTGTATCCTAAGTACTGTGTAATATTACACCAAGATCGAAATATTGATTTAACTTCGTTATAGTACGAAACCATCTCATTTGCTGCGTTTGGCTTGCAATTTCCCACTTGTTTTATCTCTTTTAAAGGCTAATGCATATTTTTTGTCTTACTATATTGAGAAAGATCATTTATATGCTGTTATTCTTAAAAGTCACTGATTGATGGTATTTCTTAGCCAAAAGAGCGATATATACGTATTAATCAAAACTGAAAGCCAGTAACCGTCCTTCAAAAGAATCAATCATTGCCCTCGAGGGACTAGTGAAGATCATTCTGGTACTACGGATGCTTTTTGAAAGGCAGAAAAGGAGAGGATGTGACAAATATTGGAAAAATATATTCTTCTAATTTTCTAAGGCTTTAAACCAGTATACACTCTCAACAAAACTTCCGTCTTTTCACAGAAAATGTACTGGCAGCACTGCTGCCAGAAATTGTCTGTAGATTGACGATTTTTCGTTTATTTTTTCCTCCGTCAAAAGAGGAAAAATATCCGTCACTTGAAAAAAGTTTGGAAAAGATCAATGCGGAAGAGGTGGGGATCGAACTCACGACCCCAGCATTAGAAGGCAAACACTCTTCCTCAGCGCCACGGTTGCACATGAAGACTGCGCTTTGAAATAGAAGCGTTCATTTGATATGGGTGTGGTTTGGTTTATTTCGTTAAAAAGCTTTTAATTTTGTAGTTAATCTATGAAAGATTTCATCTTTAATGAAACTGTGGCTGGGTTTTTTTTTACGCTTAGTATTAATATAGTATAAAAATGTAAATTTTAAATATATTACATAGATTGTTAGAGAAAAAAAATGGATGTTCTATTTTATTCGATGAGATTTTTTTTAATAATATCATTTTATTTTTTAATTAAAATATCTTTTAAATGTGTTCACTTAAAGTATATTTTATATGCGAATATTTATCATAGAAATAGCTTTGTATATTCAACTTTATTCAACTTATCCAACTTTGAATAACAAATTGTGAGAACTTTTGAATGAATAAAGAAAGTAATTATTATTTATTTTTAAATTCGAAAACATTTTTGTCTTTTTAAACTAAATTAGACATTTTAATCTATAGAATATTTTGTTTTTCATATTAAAAATATATTCGAATTTATTGCTAACAGACCCATTACGCATGCGTGCTAGAAATAAGCGGAATCTCTTCCTCATTTTTCGACGTTCGCAATAAATTCACAGATCAAATACGTTTTTTGGGAGTACGGAAATTATATGTGAAAAAATAAGGATAACTTAGTGTATATTGACGAATTTTTCTGACAGTGTAATTTTTGATAATTCTCGGGATAGAAAATAATCTGTAATGAAATTATTTCATAAATAGGGAAAATTGCAATATGAAATCTCTTTTATGTTAAGTTAAAAATATTTTAATCTATATATATATATATATATATATATATACGTGTTAATCAAATTAATAATTATACTACAGTATTTCTTATTGTCAATCTTGGTTTAATTTTTTAGTGTTGACAACACTGACCAGTGTCACTGACAGATGTCTTCGGCCATAAGGAACCCTTAGTGCATAACGTATGTCAAGAACGTTATAGGAACACTTGATGATTTAAATGTTTTCAATTGTTTTCAGTGAACTCTATTCTCAGTAAAATGTGTCAAAAGAAAACACGACAACCAAAACAATTTGATAGAAGCATTGATTATTGTCTGGCATCGTAATGGAAAATTAAAAGGAAAGCATAAAAAATGTATGCATAGTAGGTCCACCGGAGTATAATCCGTAGAGAGAGGTTCAACAAAATATTAAGTATTCTGTCTTGGAACACTTGTGTTGAGTTTTTTCGCAAAATACTTCTACTTTATGGACAAAAGTTTGTTTTTATTAATAAACCCACAAGTATTCAATCCATGTATACTAAAAGTAGTGTAACAATCTACCAGTAAAAAATTACTAAACATAGTTCCATGTTCTTCGCAATGTAACGTTTGAGTGTGTAACTAATAAAATGACCACTCAATAATAGTATATGAAATATACTATTATTGAAAATTATTGCATAACAGATACTAATGTGGCTCATTAGATAGGTAAAAATGCATATTTCATCAAAATACCAAAATTAAACACATAAAAAGTTATGAAAGAAGGTATAGATTAAAAATATAGTATCAGTTAACTATAAACTCTTAAAACAGCTAATCATTAAACTATCCAGACAAGGAATTGTCTGTTTCTCTTCAGATGATGTTCAAACAAAACAAACTCCATTGCCCACCCCCGACTAGAAAACCCTTGTTGGTTTTGAAACACGGATCAGTTGTACTTTCATAAACAATATTAAAACTTAATAATTTTTTTAAAGTAATTTCAACCCTTTTCATGTTCTGATAATATGTATACATATATATACAATAGAAAATCATTACAAATTATCATTAACAAATGTGAATATATAAATTATAAATAAATTTATTCAAATTAAAATTGATGTATAAATCATTGAATTTTTTTTAAACGGATCCTTATTCAACAACAAATTTAACAAGGATTTAAAAGCAAAGTAAATATTGGAAAAATTCATATATGTGTGCATATCTGGAGGTATATATGTGTTGTATCTATAAGGGGCTTTCACTTCACAATAATACCTTGGGTATCGAAAGTAATTCGTTTTCGAATCATATCCGGAATTCTTTTTTGCTTGTATCCAATTAAAAACTGTTAATCGAATGAATATCCCTTAATCTAATCCGAATAACGGCGAAAAAAAACTTCTTTAGCAAAACGTTTATTAGCTGAAACATTTATTAGCTGAAGTACCATTGCATATTATTTTTATATGACAGAGTTGTTTAATGATTTTAATAGCTGAAACAGCATCCAACCATTTGTGATAAAAGGAATACCACTTTCAAAAAAACGTTGCGTTGTTAATTAGGATTATGCAAGTCTCTTCTTTGCATTCAGTTTTTGAAAAAAACCGTTGGGTGCTTTTCGAGTACAGGGGCCTTTTGAGTGAAAAGGATAGTTTCATGCATTTTTGGGGAGAGGAGGGGGGGGGACTAGTTGATATGCAAGCAATCTTTCAATAGTATTTAATATAAACAAACGATAAACATATTTATTTATTATCTACTTTTGTCACCGATGTAAAGTACCCTATGGTATATAAAAAACACAACTATAATAATAATAATAATAATAATAATAATAATAATAATAATATATTCTGCCTTATCAAAAAACTGGCCATTACGTCACATTATATAATTCCTAAATAAGAGAACCTGCGAATTGGATGTGTTAGAGAGCAAAATTAATAAAAAAAAATGAGTCAGAATATGAGCAGTTTGGATTTAAGCACACCCTTAATATGATTTTTTTGTTGTTGTTTAATTTGTTTTAGCTCTAAGTATTGGTTCTATCAAAAACATGTCAATATAAAACATGTCGATATTATTAAAAGGATGTACAGTAAATTTAATCGTATTTGATAGCTTAAGAATTGACAAAGTTATGTTTTTTTTTTTTTTTTCCTTCTCCTTCCAACCCCTTTTTTTTGTTTCCGTTTTTATTTTTATTTTTTGCGGTAAGAGTTGTTTCTATCAAAACTTGTAAATACAAAAGTTTTAGATAATATTACGAAAATTTATAATCAATTTAATTGAAAATTGACGAAGTTTTGAATTTTTTCTCCCAAAAATCCTATTTATTTCGCCCCTTGAGCTCATTTTTAACTTTGTCAAAAATCTATCATGCATAAACTTTTGACCCATATTTTAGAAGTAACATAAGCTTTAAATTGATTCTATATCTATTTTTATTACGAAATTATGAGGATTTTTCGGTTTTCACAAAACTCCTCCCTATTTCCTACCACTTGGTCCTATTTTGCCCATTAACGAATTTGGCTATGATTTTATCTTTCAGTTTGGAAGATATTTGAGCAGAATTATAGAAGTTATCGTGTCCATTAAAAAGTGATATAGATAGATAGATAAAGTTTTTCAATGATGGTATTTTTGAGATAAAGGGTCATGGTCGGTGTAGATCTGGAATTTTTTTCAGAAATTCAACATAGTAGAGACCGCAACAAGTAGCATTTTATACTAAATCTTACTAAAAAAAAGAAAAAGTTTGTTGCCAATTAAATTATGCAGGATTTCTCATTATTCATGATTATATTCATTTGTTGAAAAAAAATTGCAACATATATTGTAACAACCTTTTTTATAATTATTTTTTGCGACTCTTCCAAAGAGGAGGCATTCTCTAATTGAAGTATCACTATGTATTACTTTTAAGTGACAAAAATCGCGACTATAATCGTCAAAACACCATCTTACCATAAGAGCAACATGATTACGAAAATAAAACTTTGTGTTGTGAATTAAATTTATGTCAGATTCTTTATTAGTCATGGCGAACAATTTACTGTTCAAAGAATTCTTATTACATCTATTGTATTTAGAGTTGCAAAAAGTCGGTTTATTCCCGGGTTTATTTCCAATAGACCAGGTTTATTCCCCGGTTTATTCCCAAAAAACCGAATTATTCCAAAAAATCCCGGTTTTTTTCCAGGTTTATTCCTAAAAACCCGGTTTATTCCCGGGTTTAAATCGGGTTTTTTCTAACCTTTGCAACGCTAATTGTATTAAAGTATGTATGTTACTAAATTTATCCAAATGTTTAAGGTACGTACGACCATATAATATTTATGTATAAAGAGACAAATAATAAAGTAATTATGGAGAGAAAGTCAATTAAAGATGGAAATTAATTTTAGATTAAAAAGTACTTGTTATATTTTAAATACTTCGACGAATAAATTAAATGTAGTAACAGTTTCATGGTAATCTCTCTCTCTCATTATTTACCTATCTGTCTTTATGTCTGTCTGTATATCTGTCTTTTTATCAATATACCTATCTATCTATTTATCTATCTCTGATAATCCTTTGAATAAACAATTCTATAGGGTTTCTACTATAGAATTTTTAACAAATACATTTTGGAATGCTCAAAGATCATTTTTCAAAACACATTATCTATAAAAATTCTAATATCCACTAATGTAGGAAGAATGTTTTATTTTCTATTCCTTTTAATATCATGCAGCATACTTTGCATTTATCATTTCTTAGCTTTATATAAAAAAAAATGCAAGCTAGAAAAATGTGTGGGGGATTAAAACTCAAATTCGTACATTATGCCAAGATATTATCTTTTGTTGTTGCTGTTATTTTTTAAGATCGACTTTAGTTTTCTTTCTTTGTTTGAATTTAAATTCGAACCCTATCATTCTTATTCAAAATAATGTTGTTCTACACTTGAAAACTGTCCAAAACTTAGAAAAAATACTATGTTCAATAAACTGAGATTTTGAGCTGCATTTTCCGCATAATTTAGGTTTTAAAAAGTCTTTCAAAAATTCTCTCTTTGAGTTTAAAGTTAAACAATAAAAAACATTTTTAGAATAATTAAATTCATAGCGATCATTCTATGGAATTTAAAAATATTTTAAACTGTTTTTCATACAATGCTAAATCGGGAGGTCTGTCTTGTTAAAATAGACTAATAAGAGAATGAATCAAAAGATTTTTTACTTGAGCAAAAGTTTTATAATTCACTTCTCCTAATAGATAAATCATTCTTAAAAAACAATATAAAAAATAAAATGGTTTTTTTTTAATGCATCAATTGTTGGCAAGCAAAATATGTATGGAATATTTGCAAATAAATTATGCATCATCAATTGTTGGCAATTGTGTCATATACAATGTTCGTGTTTTTTATGTTGCCAAAAATTGGATAAATATTTAAAATAAATTGATACATAGCCAATATAAATTTTACTAATTTGATTATCTAAAACCAAAAACTGTTGTAATTATTAAAAGTATGCTTTGTTTATTTGGTAAAGTTATGAAATGATATCAAAAATAACAATTGATTATTTCAATGGATGTGAATTGTAAAATATATATTCGAAATAAATGTCTAGATAAAAAACTTTATATGCAAAAATAAATGTATGAATTAAATTATATTTAGGCAGTTTCTTATGTTACAATTAACAGCATAGCAGATATATAATTTTAACTACACTGTTAACTATTAAAAACAGTTTAAAATATTAGTTTCGATACAGAGTAACAAAAAATCACTATTGTCATAAAATTATTCTTCTGTGATAAACATGCTAAAGTTTGTGATATATTTTTTAATTTTATAAAAATTAACAAATTTATGAAGAGGAATGTTTATAAACAACATCTTGCAAAAATAGTCAATGTAATATTTTAATTTCATTAAAAATATAAAATGTAGCATGTAATTTTGATTCTCGTAGGTCCAGAAACATCTAAAATCGAAAATATTTTGAGATTTGAAAACTTTGTTTTAACAATGTTATTTACATTTTTTTCCACCTATCTCTCTGCCCTTTATACTTTCTTCAATCTTTACAAGAAGAAAGTATTGGATTCTTGAAAATTTTTGACTTCTAGTTTTCGACAGATTTACACGTTTTAGGATTTAGAGATATCAAATAACATGTTGATACAAAATATCTGTCTATGAGTTTGTTTCATAAATTCTGTGTATGTGACATAAATTTTATGGGCGCTATATCTCAAAAACTAATGTACAAAATTTAATAAAAAATTATATTCAGTTAGTCCCTGAAAAAATATATAATATATAAATTAGCACTTATTAGTTTTCAGTGTGAAACACTTAACAGGTGAAGCTGCAAAATTTTCAAAATTTTCGTAATAGCTCTATCTCAAGAACTAATGCTCGGATTTTCCTCAAATTTCAGATTCAGATAGTCATTGAGATGAAATGACGTTTCTACATTTTGGTGTAAATCGCTCAACAGATGGCGCTGCTGTTCAGAATTTTTCACGATTTCCACAATAGCTCAATATCTAGAACTAATGCACGAATTTTTATGAAACTTCAGATTCAGCTAATTTTTGACAGAAATTGACGTTTTCTACATTTTGGTGTAAATTGTTCAACAGATTACCCCGTTATGTTGTATTTTTTGCGGTATGTATTTTTTGCGGTAACTTTACCTCTAGAATTAATGCACTGATTTTTATCAAACTTTATATTTAGTTAGATGTTTAAATAAGTTGTTGCAAATTAAGTTTCGGTGTAAATCACCCAACAAGTGGCGCTACTATGCAGCATTTTGCATGATTTATGTGCATTTAATTTTCGCACTGTGATAGCGAACTTTGAAGTATTAACATGCATGAGATAGACGGAAGTTTTGAAATTGCCACATCGTAATCGTTTTTATCGAAATGAATATACAAAAAATAAATATACATTTGCTTATTTTTAAATTCTCATTTTTATCAATGTGTATTTTTCTTTTAATATCATTTTCCTCTGTAGTACTCACATTGTCTTATGAATTACAAAATACTCCTTCTATATAATTTAATAAAATGCAGAAATAAACAACTTTTACTTTTTTACTATGATAATAAGTATTTATAAAGCTCGGAAATATTTTATTCAAATTTAGTTGTGATTTGTTTGTATCTTATTCTTATATCGTCACATTCTATAAGACAAAGCCTGCGATGACCTAAAGTTTTTGTTCCATTGCTTATCGATGGTAATTTATTATGAACGAAATTTCAAAATCAAAGTATATACTCTAAAAAAAACATTACGTTTATTCCCAAAATTCAGATATTGATCAGATATTTATATTCAGAGTTACAATATATAGAAAATGCTCGAAAATAAATATACATTTGCTTATTTTTAAAATACCCATTTTTAACACTAATTATTTTTCTTTTAATACCATTTTTCTAAGCATTAATCACATTATCTTAAGAATGGTAAAATATCCGGTCATCTAAATTTATAAAACTGAAAAAATAAACAACTTTTTCGTTTTTATTATGATAATAGGCATTTATACAGATTCAAAATATTTTATTCAAATTCAGTCATGAAATAACTTATTCTTCTATCACCACATTTTATAGATAAAGCCTACGGTGACTTATTTTTTCCATTTCTTCTCTATGGTAATCTATCATGAACGAAATTTCAAAATTGAAGTATATACCCTAAAAAATCCTTACTTATATTCTCAGATTCAGATTTTAATATTCAGAGTTACTTTACAAAGAAAATACTCCAAAATAAATATACATTTGCTTATTTTTAAAATACCCATTTTTAACACTAAGTATTTTTCTTTTAATATCATTTAACCCTGTATTACTCGCATCTTATGAATGATAAAATATCCCTGTCATCTAATTTAATAAAACTGAAAAAATAAACAACTTTTACTTTTTTTATTGGGGTAGTAAGTATTCATAAAGATTGAAAACATTTTATTCAAATTCAGTCGTGAAGTAACTTATTCTTCTATCAGCACATTCTATAAGACAAAGCCTACGGTGACCTAATTTTTTTGTTCCATTTCTTCTCCATAAAATATTATTTTTCTTCAAGATTTTCGGTCTTTATATTCGTTGACGATCGTTCTTCCTATTTTTGCAAGAAGCTTGTTGCTATGGCGACATTAAGCTATGATGAGACTATGACACCATTTTTTCCTTGGGCTAGAAAAGCGTAGTCATTTTTGTTTCTTTTTGAGGAGCACATTATGTGAGAAACATTTTCCGCATTGTATCCATGTTTTTACAAACTAATAGATAATATTTTTCATAGTTAAACTTAATGCCTCTGTTAATTTTTTTCTTTTCTCTTTGGCGAATAAAAGAACAAATATTGATTTCTTTTATTAATGAAATAAGATCTCTCTTACCTATTTCAATAAAATATCAGAAATAACCACAAATTTTTCTTTCTATAATATAAAAGTATTTGAACTTCAAACATTTAAACCAAACATTGTCCAAGAGAAATTTCTTTCTTTCATCACGGTCATTTAAAAGACAAAGCGTACAGTGACCTCTTTTTATTGTTTTTAATATTATTATTATTATTTAAAAGTTATTTTTTTTCTTTCAAAATTTTCGATCTTTAGATTCGGTTATGAGTTATGATCGTTCTTCGAACTTTTGCAAAGATTTCGTTGCCATTGCTATAGTAAACTTTGATGATCCTATTACAAAGCTGCCACAGGCAACTATTTTTATATTATGTTCGCACCAGTAATTATCGAATAAATATTTTGAAGTATATTTCTTTTATAAATGTTGTGATATAAAGTATTAGGGTTTTCTGAGAGTAAGATTGTACTAGCGAATTAGACGCACTCCATAACCTTAATCTCCTTCCTTTCATCAATGATGTGTGACATCAGTTTCGACGTCGACTGAACGCCAATCGCTGTGAGCGCCATCTATTGTTTGAAATCCGAACTAAAATTAAAAATCACGGTTAAAAAAAAAAAAAAAAAAAAAAAAAAAAAAAAAATCTTGACATTATGCACAACCCTCCTGCAAAATTTTTTTTTAAATAGATGTCACCGTTTGCAAGTTATTGAATTTTAAAATCCATCAGTCATTTTTAGGACACCCGGTATATGTACATGTTGTCCGAACTTCAAACAGTAAATTTAAGACATTCTGGATTGTTAAAAAGTTGTGATACATAAAAATTTCTAATTTGCGATAGTTTATCACGAAAGAGAACACCTCTACAAAAACAAAATTGAAACTACTACCCTACATAAATCTTATATCGCTCATTTTATTTTTACTAATTAAAAAAAAAAAGAAAAAAGAAAAGAAAAGGTAGAAGTTTAAAATAAAGATATATTATAATGAGAAATTAGAAAAGTACAAATAATTAGGATTTACTAATTATGAATTATATAATTTGAAATAATTAATTATATTAATTTGACAACCCTATTTATATTATTATTATTTCAAAGATCTTGTTTCATAGGGCACACTGTTAAAAATCTGCTGCATTTTGCTGCAACGCACTCCCCTGCTTGTATAGAAAACGGTTACTTGGCCGTGAAATGGCGCTTTCTCATTGGTTGGAATAGAGATATTATATACAAGTTGTGGAGGGCGTTGCAGCAAAATGCAGCAGATTTTTAACAGTGCATGTTCAGCGCAACTTACCAAAGTAACCAATGTTACCGACCAATTGTAGGGAAGTACGAAAGCGAATTGTGACACCAATGAAAACTATCCTGTTGAATTGTAGCTGACGTCAGACTTCGCCTTGATTTTCATTTCGTACTTGTCTACACTCGGTAAATGACCGGTAAGTTGTGCTGAACACGCCCATACTAACCGAGCGCGAATTTATTCTTAACAGCAAAACGTGACATTCAAAACTCGTACTCGAAACTCTTTCCCAAGCACAAGTGACAAGCAGGACCTACGTCTGAAAAAACTTCGCATGTGTCGATGCTGCAACTGAATGCGCCCCTTCACGTAGAGTAAAGAGAAAAATTAAAGATGACGTGTAGTGACTGAGGGTGACGCCAAAAATACAACCCTAAAATTCGCTATGCCAAATACAGCTACGTGCTTTCGCAAAAGAAGAAGAAAACTGCACAGTTTTTAATTCATTATGCAATGAAATGTTACTTTAGAAGGCTTAAATATAAGCAGATCATTTTCATTCAGAGAAAAAATACATGGGGATGTCAAAAATTTCTGTCAATATTCCACGTGCTTGTTTTGTTTGGAACGAATGAGGGCATTTAAATTTGAGCGATAACGCGCATCATATTGCAAATCATTTTTATGGTATACTGCATCTCCATCTATCTTTTTCCTCCATGGCGCCTTCATGCTGCAAATCATTTTTTACACCATACTGCATCTCCAGCTATCTCTTTCCTCCATGGATGAGATTGTCACATTTTGTTTCTTGGGGGGGGGGGGGGGTAAAAAATCACAAACATTTTTTCTTTCTTTCTAAAGATTAGAAAGTGTCAGAAATATTGACCGCATTATATCCATACTTTTACAGGCTATTATAATTTCATGCATAAAATTATTAGGTGCATTAAAATTTCCTATAGGGCTACTATCTGGCGATTAAAAGAATAAATAACAATTTCTTATTAATTAACTGATGTATCTTTCTCAATTTCAATTAAACGTCAGAAATACACAACTTTTGCTTTAAAATAATAATAGTATAAAATCATTTAAAACTTGAAAATGTTCAATCAAACATTGTTTAGGGAAAACACATTTTTCCATCACAGCATTTTGAACGACAAACGTTACGGTTGTCTACATTTTCTTTTTTTTATATAAAAGTTATCTTTTCTTCAAGATTATCGGTCTTTATATCCGTTTTGACGATCGTTCTATCTACTTTTACAAAGAGCTCGTTGTCATGGCAACATTAAACTATGACGGGAATATTACTTCATTTACTTTCCTTGAAAAATAAATAAATAAATAATAATTTTTGCTTCTTATTACAGTAGAATGTATTAGAAACATTGACCGTATTTTATCCATGATTTTACAGACTAATAGAAAATATTAGCAGATTTCAGAATCACATTAATATTTTTAATTTTTCGCAGACGATTAAAAGAATGAATATTTTTTGTTATTCCGGTTTTTCCATGCTGTTTTATAAAAAAGTTAAAATTTGTTGCGATAAAAAGGAATTCGTTGAAATATTATTATGTATGAAATTTATAATAGGTGTAGTAAGAAAATTGTAGAATGTGGTAAGTAGTAATTGGAAATTAATGACAACGTTTTACCTATAAAATTTTTAATAGTTAGATATTTGTTACAATTAGAATAATAATGATTTGTATTATAATGTTTTAAATAATACCAAGCAAATTTCTTTTTTCATATTTCCTTCAATTTTCCAATTGAAACACAAATAAAAGCTTTTAGTATTTTTATTGGCCTAATAGTCAATTTGATTTTTTTTTTCTTTTAGATGTAAGATTATTAATTTATGTGGTTATTTGTAATATAAACGACTATTGAAACGATAAAACAAACACCATTATTTCAGACAAATTATTTTTCAGATATTAAAATTAAAAGTATTATAACTTAAACTCCTTGCCTTTAACTGTTAAAGAGAGAGAGACGGGGTGGAAGAAATTTTTAATCAGTTGTATTTATTTGTTTATTTTACCTTATATCTTAACAAGAAAGAAGCATTAGATTCCTGAAATTTTTCGACTGCTGGTTTCAACCAGTGTTGGGTATGAACGCGCTCACTGAACGAAAACTCACGAGTTTCGCTCACTATTTGTGAACTTTGAACTGAACTTCGCTCACTATTTTGTAAACGAGTTTGAACTGAACGGAAACTCAAAAAATAAACGAGTTTGAACGAAATTTACGTTCAATTTTTTCATAATTTATTTAAAATTTTTCCAGACCTCAGTACATTTTTTCCCTCTTTCAAATGCCATTTGGAGGCCAACACGCGCCTCAGGAAGGGTTAAGTCTGGATATCATTTCTTTGGGTAGTATCCTAGTCTTACATATTCTGTACCCTCGGGTCGCTCCGAACAGGACCTGGCCTACATACAATTTTCGCCGAAAATACATACATACAGTAAACTCTCTGTATAAGATGGTCTGTGTACAAAAAGGAAATAATGTCTAACTCGGAAAGGTTTTCAAGTCCCCGTGAATCCGCAGTCAGAGAAGAATTTATCTAAGACGGAATATTGTCTACTACGAAAAATTTTCATGATACCGATCAATTCCGCCTTAGCCAGAGTTTATTGTAATTTTAAATTACCATAATTCAACAATTAAAATTTTCTTTAAAGAGTAGTACATAGGACCTAAATATATTTTTTAAATTCAGTCTCTCTTGTTCTTCTGCAAGTTGGGGGGGGGGGAGGTTCTAAAACTGCCAATTTATCACATATATTTATTTCTTAAATCTTATTTATAATTTGATTACGTATAATTTTAACTATACATAATAATTTACATATTATATAATTATTATTTTCATTACTAATATAAAATAAAATATTTAATATAATATAGTAATAGTAATAAAAATAATAAAAATAATTAATAATAATAAATAATAAATTAATAATACATACATATCAATTAAATATAAGTAAAATTAAATGTTAAAATAAATGTAATTAAATATTACAAGCTATACTTATTAACAAAAATTTATTTAAAAAATGATTTTGTTGACGCATAGTGATATAAACTCAGTCTCCCTTGTTCGTCTGTCGCGGGGGAGGGGGGGGGGTACAAACTCCGAATCTATCATAGCTGTAGACGATAACTTTTTTTCGGGTTGTTTTCTAGAATATAGGGGAAAAATTGACCGGAAAAACAAGAGCGCAAAAGAGTGACACGAAAAAAGTGATCTGAAAAAAGAAACAAGGAATTGATTAATATTGAACTTGTCGATAAATAAGTGGTATGATAATAGTATTAGAAATGGCGGATAATAAAATATTAACGTTTTTTAAATAAATTTTTATTAATGAGCATATTTTCTAATATTTTATTTATTTATACAGTTATTTTTAATATGTCCTATAACTTAAAAAGATATTTTTTCAAATTAATTCTTGTTAAAGAAACTAATATTTAATATTTAAAACATTTATTTTTTAATTTATTTAAATTTAATTTTACATTTAATTTATATTTATGTATTATTAATTTATTATTGATTTATTATTAATATACTGTATTAATTATTATATATTATATAAATATAAACATAAAATATAGCAAAATCTTAATATTTAATTTTATAATAATAAAAAATAGTAATTTTATAATATATAATTCACTATACACATTTAAAATTATAAATAATCAAATTATAAATAATATTGAAAACAAAAATATAAGAGATAGATTCGGAATTTTTAGACACCCCACCCCACAGAAGAATGAACAGACTGAATTAAAAAAATGCAAACATTTAAATACTTAGTATTAGTATACATCTGTATTCTAATTCTCTGTATCTTACAAATTATTTTTATTGGGGCAGTGACAGGTTTTGAGAAGTTTTAAAGACGTCCCCCCCCCCGTCCCTCTAATCTCAGTCCCGGGTGAGCAAGGACGCTCGATCGGTCGGGTGAGGGTAACCGACTCGATGCAGGATTCTAATCAGAGGTAAACGAAATCTAATTAACGTTAACTATCTTTTTCGAATGGAAAGCAAAGCAATTAATTCAAATTTTAATTATTATTTTTCATGTTTAAAAAATTAAATCAAAACTTCAAAACGTATATATAATTATTAGAAAAAAAAAAAAAGTAAACAACCTTTATTAACTTCTCAATAAATTATCATAGAAGAAAATTACTGTTACCCAACGATTAGAAATAATGTCTACTTTTAAAACATGCATATAAAATTTGCTTAGGGGCATATCTACACATTAATATGAAACCAAACTTCACTTTTTTCAATAGCAATGCTCAGTTTTAACAAGATATTTCAAATCTTCGTTTCAAACTACACCTAGACATACAATTTCAAGCCATTTGAGTGACAAGTTTTTATATTATAAGCATTCAAAATTTAGTGCTTCTAATGTTAAATTATAGTTTCATATTTTTATTAATATGTTCTGAAATTATATTCCTAATATGCTGTTTTTCTCTTTTTCTTTTTCTTCTTCTTCTTCTTCTTCTTCTTTTTTTTTTTTTTTTTTTTTTTTTTGTAGCAATGCAATAATACTAAAATACAAAAACATAAATACATGAAGTTGCAATTTTTATAATTTTATTATATGAATTATGAAATTAAGATTCAGAAAAATTATGAATTGTATTTACAATTTTTTTTGATGGATTTATATTTATCAAACGCTGCTTCATGTAATTTCAAAATTTCAAATTGTTTTTCAGAATAGTTTTCAAATTATTCTTAAAAGACGATAAAATGATGGATTAAGGGGCCATCTACGATGGAAGTGACTAGACATTTTAAGAATTCTTATCGATTTTGTAACCTAGCGGTCTTCAATTACTGCTTGAGGGGCGCTTAAGATGCCCTGATCAAATAGGCTTTTTCGGTCAACAATCGAGTACCCAATTTCAATTTGAATATAGCCCCTAAAATATGCTCGTTTTAAAATAATTAATTTCTCAGAATTCTATGGTATGAATTGCCTGAAAAGTTATCTTTAAGCTAATTGAAGAGTGTACAATTCATATACGCGGACAGAATCGAATACTGCTATTGATTTTTAAAAAAAGTCGGGATTTGTTTTAACACGTTGAATGCCATGTCAGACACCGGTGACCGACACTGAACTTTCTGTTTAGACCACATCAGTCACCGATGCCTGACAATGTAAAATATGATATAAAACTAAAAAAAATACATTGTGTTAAGTAATTATTGAAACTTCATTTAAAATTTACCTACATTTATTTATTAAATGATTATTGGGGTCATTCGAAAAAACGTGTCAGAAAATCTACTCGTACCGGAAAATTCTGGCCATTAATTACTAAACATGAGATATTGGAAACAATATCTAATAATTAAATGCTAGAATTTTTCGGTACGGATTAATTTTCCACAACAGACACGACTCCCCGAACTACCCAATATATCCTTAAATAAAAGGCGGCTTAAATGGAAACTTCAGTGTCAGTCACCGGTGATTGACACTTTCTTTTCCAGAGTCAGTAGGGAAAGTACCCTCACTCCCCCCCCCCCCCCCCACGACCGTATTTTTCATTTCGAATTTAATAAAAACCTCTCCCCTCTTTTTTTTCGGAAGAGATAGATTCGGAAAAAAAGTGCGAAATTAAAAAAGTGCGTAAAAAACATGAAGCAATTTTGAATACAAATATTTTATTTTGTGTAGTTAAATATTTCGAAAATTTATATATTTTTATAAATTTATCTATTCTGTTTCATTGCAGTCATGTTTTTTTTTTCTTATTATTAAAATACATCAATTTTAAAATTCGGGATCAAATTGACACAGCACGCTGAAAATGTGTGAATGAACAACATAACATAGGGGGAAATCTACCGTCCTTTTTTTAAAGTTTTAATGAAGTAAAAATATAATAACCTGATAATCACAATCATATATAATTGAAATCGAAAATTCTCTGAAACCAGCCAACAAGCAAACCTCAAGATGGGAAAAAAAAAGAGTATTATTTCAGGAACCGATGAGAAAACATTTTTGTCGCTGATCCCAGTCACAGACTAGTAAAAGAATAAAGAAGAGAAGATAACCCCATACTGTGCGTAGGAATGCTCTAGGGTAGGAAGTCATGATCTGAGCATGGGCAACAATTTGTCAATATGCGTACTATTTACAAATTCAGGCGCCACCTTCTGAGAAAGTACCTTTTGAAGTAAAACGCTACGATCCTTGCTTAAACTTGGTATCTAATCGTATTGTATGGTTATCTAATAGTATTGTATGGCAAATCGTCGCTTCGTCATCCACTTTCTTTTTACGATGAGGGTGGTCAAGTAACGATTTCAACGCTGACAGCTCCTGGACCACCCATGAACTGGAAACACTCTCTTTTCATGCAAATTTCGCCTAAGTTACAAATATATCTTTTTTCCCGGTAAAAAAATTATATTAGCTTTAAATATTATTATCACAAATCATTATAGATTTCTTGATCGTTTGCTTTTTCTAAAGATGTATGTTTTTATTAAGATAAGAAATCTGTCTGTATAAATATAGTTAATACATGTTTTTATGTAATGTGATGACAAATGATTAATGAAAGGTTTTACCGCGTGGAGTTTCTCTATACGTGTAAATTGTTTTTTCTATTAAAAAATGCTTTTCACATTTTAAAATGATACACGGGCATATGGTAATCGGAAAAAAAGTGACCGGAAAAAAAGTTATCGGAAAAAAGGTGACATAAACTACAAAAGCGGAAATAAAGTGACACAGAAAAAAAGTGACGCGGAAAATAAATGACAAGGAAAAAAAGTTACAAGGAATTGATTTTGGGGATTTATTATTAATTTTGGGGATTCATTGGTTAAGTATGAAAGGGGGATCGGGGAGGGCTCATAGTTTAGGTAAATGGGTTTTTCATGCTGAATTAACTGTTTTGGTTCAATTTTTGGATATATGTTCATCCTGAAAACACGCTTGCCTGATTAGTTTTGGGAAGGGACGGTTACCCCCCCCCCCCCATCCGTCCTCAATTCGATGAATGGGTTTTTACGCAGAATTATCCAACGTGTGCCAAATTTGCATATAGGATCTTTTCGATAAGGCTTATGTATAGTATAAAATGCCTGAAGAGGTTCTAGGAGTTTAAGGGTTAAGTGTAGAGGGGGAACGGGGGATAACCTTTCTTAAATTAAATTAATGGCTTATTACGCATAATTATCCGATTTGCTTAAAATTTTGGACCTAAGTTCATTATGATAAGACGTATCTTAGATTAGTTATGGGTTCTTCTGCTTATTATAAAGGGGGGGGGGAACGAGCAATTCTCCCCCTCAAACTAGATAAATATGTTTTTATGCAGAATTATCCCATGTATTTCAATTTTAAATATAGGTTCTTTCTGGTAAGGTGAATTCCGGAATAGTTTTAAGGATAATGGATAAGTGTAAAGGGGAGATGGAGGAAACCCCTCTTAAATTAAATAAATGGCTTTTTATGCAGAATTATCCGATTTGCTTCAAATTTTGGACATGGGTTCATTATGATAAGACGTATTTCTGATTAGTTATGGGGTTCTATTGGTAATTAAAAAGGAGGGCGGGTGATTACGATACATACCTTAAATTAGATTTAAAAAAATTATGCACACTTATCCGATGTATTTCAAATTTTGGATATAGGATCTTTCTCATAAAGTGAATTCTTGAATAGGTTTATAGGTTTAATGGCTAAGTATAGAGGGGGAACGGGGTATAAACCCCCTTAAATTAAATAAATGGCATTTTACGCAGAATCATCAGATTTGCTTCAAATTTTGGATGTATATTCATTATAAGAAGGCAAATCTCTGATTAATTATCGGGTTCTTTTGATAATTAAATAGGGGAAGCGGGCGATTAATCCTCCACTCTTTAAATAAAATAGTTTTTTTTTCTTTCACAACTATTCAACGTATTTCAAATTTTGGATATATGTTCTTCCTGATAAAGTGAATCCCTGAATAGTTTTAAGGGTTTAATGGCTAAGTATAGAGCGATGAACGGGGGATAACCCACAATTATTCAGGACTTCGCCTTATCATAATGAACGCCCAATCAAAATTTGAATCAAATCAGATAATTCTAAGTAAAAAGCCATTTATTAATATAAGGGAGGTTATCCTCCGTTCCCCCATTGTATACTTAGCCATTAAACCTTTAAAATTATTACGGGATTCACATTATGAGAAAGAACATATATCCAAAATATGAAATATATCGGATAAGTGAGCATAAAAAACAATTTATCTAATTTAAGGGGGGGGGGGATAATCACCCGCCCCAATTTTTAATTGGCAAAATAACCCTATATGTAATCAGGGATACGCCTTATCATAATGAATCTAGAATCCAAAATTTGAAGCAAATCCGATAATTCTGCGTAAAAAGTAATTTAATTTAAGGTGGGTTACATTCTATTCCCCTTCTACACTTAGATATTAAATCCTTAAAACTATTCAGGGATCCACCTTATCAGAAAGAACCTATATTTAAAATTTGAAATACATGGGATAATTCTGCATAAAAAGCTATTTATCTAGTTTCAGGGGGAGATAATTGCTTGCCCCCCCCCCCTTTATAATAAACAGAAGAACCCCATAACTAATCAGAGATACGTCTTATCATAATAAACCTATGTCCAAAATTCTAAGCAAATCGGATAATTATGCGTAAAAAGTTATTAATTTAATTTAAGAAAGGTTAAAAAGGGGGCCCGTTCCCCCTCTATACTTAACCATTAAAACTCCCAAATCTTCTCAGGCATTATATACTATATATAAGCTTTATCAAAAAGAACCTATATGCAAATTTGACACACGTTGGATAATTCTGCATAAAACCCATTCATCTAATTGAGGACGGATGGGGGGGGGGGGGGTAATCG
This sequence comes from Maratus speculifer, assembly GCA_964019185.1. Taxonomy (NCBI): domain Eukaryota; kingdom Metazoa; phylum Arthropoda; class Arachnida; order Araneae; family Salticidae; genus Maratus; species Maratus speculifer. The sequence continues at coordinate 72,597,906 of OZ025297.1, read as the reverse complement.
TACTAATCAGGCAAGCGTCTTTTCAGTATGAACCTATACCCAAAAATTGAACCAAAACAATTAATTCAGCATGAAAAACCCATTTACCTAAATTATGAGCCCCCCCATCCCTGTTTCATACTTAACCAATGAATCCCCAAAATCAATAATAAATCCCCAAAATCAATTCCTTGCCAGTTTTTTCCGGTAACTTTTTTTCCGTGTCACTTTTTTTCCGCTTTTGTAGTTTATGTCACTTTTTTTTGATAACTTTTTTCCGGTCACTTTTTTTCCTAGATTCAAGAAAATCATATGATGAAAGTAGTTTATAACTCGTTAGGTAATTTTATTATCAGAAAATGGAATATTGAATTCAATTCAAAAGCGCTTCCATAGTCTCGCCTTCCAATTTTATATCTCTTCGTTAAAAATGAATTTGTAAATGTGTCAAAACATTTTGCAGAAGTTAAGAACAGCTTTAAGAAGTTACATATGCAAATTTTATCGAGTCATATGCAAAAAAAAAAAAAAAAAAAAAAAATGGATTTTTTTATGCCAAACATTTAATTTTTTATCAGCAATCCTACAAACAAAATGCAGTGGAAGGGTTAACCAGAATTTTGGAATAAATGTCTTTGCTAAAATCCGTAGTCCAGGCTATTTTTTTTTCTTTAACGGAGAGCATAAACATGAAATAAACTAAACTAGGAATTTTTTTAGATCTCCTCATACAAGGCAATTTGGTTTTAAACACATAAATTCAGTAGAGCATTTACAGATGTTTTAATATTTAAGAAATATTGAATATTGAAAAGAAAATTTCGACTAGTACATTTCAAAATCGCAAAATGAAATTAGTTCATTTATTAAAATTCGTCTCACTGTATAACATACATTTTGAAAGCTTGAATGTAAAAATAAATAAATAAATAAATAAAATTATCCTTTCGGGGGATTAAGGGTAGGAGAGAGAGATACCTGACAAAAGAACTTTTGTTATTCTTACTCTGTGCATTTAATTATGTTAAATTACTTAGGATGTATAAATTTTACCCTTTTTTAACAAATTAAAGACGAATAAAATTTTATTTCAAGATATAGCTAGGAGATATATTCCTTCCAATATTGTACTATACTTATTTATCATCCCGTATGAAAATCCTTTTCTCGACGGGGCCAAGTCTGTTCAAAAATCAGTAAAATTTGGCTTGATTTTGCTAAAAAGCACATACTTTTAAGTTGCCATTTTTATACAATTAAAGATTGGATTTTTATTCTTTTTTAAGAATCGTAGATTCCAGGCTTTTTTTAATAGAGGACATATGGAATAAACATATGATATAAACTGCCTATGACGAAATTTTCTTTTAAACTGAAAACTGAAAATTTCTTTTAAAGTTCTTTTAAACTGTTCATCCATGCAAAATGAATACAATAATACGGTAGAAAAAATATATTAAACATTTACAAATGCTAAAAAAGAAACGTATTTTTTCTTTCCAATGCGGTTTCATCTTAGATTTTACTTTTGCCATATATCATTTTTTAGATTTTTATGTCTCCATAAAATGGAAGATAGATTAATAATACTAATGATAGCTGAAACATTTACATACAACTAACAAAGGTTCATTAAAAGCATAAACATCGCAGCCTACGGCACTTCTGCATAAATGGTGGTTATAAACAGACTAAGGTAAGTTTTTTTGGCCAGAACTTTTCCGTAAGGGTAAATATCAATGTCCAGTAGAAATGTACTTGGGGTCGGGGCGGATATGGTGCGAAATTTCAACTTTTTTTCCGGGCCGGGCCAAGCTCGGGCCTTGTTTTAGCTATTGTGTCGGGCCGGGTCGGGCCTTGTTTTTAACTATTATATCGGGCCGCTAAATTTTCTCTATGAGCCGGGCTGGGCTCGGGCTGAAATTTTTATTTTAATATCGGGCCGGACATTTTTTTTTCTATAGATCGGGCCTGGAAATTTCCGTCCGTGCATACCTCTATCTTACATATCGAATAATCAAATGATTAGTTCACAAAATTTTGTAAATTTGGACAATAATATCCAAACATTTAAAAAAAAAAAAAAAAAAAAAAAAGTGAACTTTTTAGTGAATTTCGTTCACTTTTACAAATGAGCGTGATTTGAACGCGTTCGTTTAAAAATTTTTGAGTTTGAACGTGAACTTAAATCACTTTTCAGAAATCGAACGTGAGTTTAAGTTAGTTCGTTTATTTTGTGAACGTGCCCAACACTGGTTTCAACGGATTTATATGTTTTAAATATCATGAACATGATTTGATTGTTTTTAGAATATGGCTGCCCGTCAGTTTGCCTGTCTCTACGTGATACAAATCATGTAAGTCCAAGATTTAATACACAGAGATCAATCAAACATCAGATTCAGTTACACCTTGATATAAATTGGTGCTAAATGGGTTTTGATGTAAGTAGCACAGCTATGATGCATTTTTGAGCATTTCCGCGATAGCTATATCCCAAGAACTAATGTGCAGAATTCCTTCAAACTTAATATTCTCTTACACCTTTACATAAATAGATCCTTATAAGTTCGGGTATATACTGCCCAACAGGTTTACAATTCCTGAGATTTTACAATTTCTGCGACAGCTATATCTCAAGAACAATCAGATTGCCATTTAATTTTGGTTACAGACTGTTTGATTTATCTAGAAAAAAGTTTTGTTATAGCCAAAACATTAATTACTTTAACTATTTTAACTTATTATAGTATTTGACTAAAATTATACAATTAAATATTTCTTAATTCTACTTATTTTGAAATGCATGTTTGTATAACTAACATTATTTAATATTTTATAAAGATTTTTGTACTTTGTTTTTACAACTCTTGGTAATATTATTTTCGCTTTGTACCGAATATGAAATATTTAAATCATTTTTTATCCGAAACGAAAGTATAATAAATATTCTACAAGTAATTTTGAAGTTATTTTTTGTTAAAAGGTATTATTATTATTCCGGGGGAATGTCGATTGTCGGCATTAGATTAAAAATACAATGTATCGTATATCGAATTTATTCTTATTAAAAATGGCGATAAAACTATGAGTTTCCCGATCCAGAGCCGAAAGGCTCCATGCTGTTCAACAAGGAAGTCACGAGACCTTTGATACTAGAGAAACCGAGTGACGACCAGTCGCCACAACAGTGCCGCTGCCGGCCAGAAACGGCATGCAGAGACACCAGGCGCACGACCCAAGCGTCGCAGTCTGACGGGACAATCAAGCGTCGCAGTCTGACGGGACAATCAACCGTCGCCACTGAAACGACACCGTCCGAGCCCCACTACGGAACAATGTAGCAAGCAGTGTAGCAAAAGCTGCCTGAGCACACCGCTGATCAGCGAACCCAGCTTTCAGGGAGAACTTTCACTAAAACGACTCGAATTTTCGTTACGCACAAGGAAAATAATGAAAATAAACAAAAATGCGAGAATAAACATGTGTTTAGAATTCTACAGTATACTGTACACAATGAAATCAATAGACAACGAAATTCCTAAAATACTTTCCTTCAAAATCTCTTTTATTTTATTAGAGTATTTTCAAGTGAGAAAGTTCGAAAAGAAAAAAAAATCCGGAATGTTTTTGCACTTTACCTTTCAAAAATATTTTCTTCTGTTTTTTCATAATTCATTCATTGTATTTAAATTTCTTCTAAAAAATAAATTTCTAACTTCTTTTTTTTTTTTTTTTTAATGAAGACAGTTTTGTTTTAAATTCAGATTCATTACAAGGATTTTTTTTTTTTTTTTTTTTTTTTTTTAATTTAAAAATACATATATGTGACACTTTTAAATTTGCCAAGTGCGAGGAAAAATCTCCAAATATTTTTCTCATTGTCATCATTTATATCTCACAGAACTTTTATTTAAAATAGATTATTTTTGCTCATTTCATCTAAAATATGCGACTTTCACTTGTTAGTTCGTTTAACCTTTTATTAACTGCATTATGTTTTACTGCAATTTTTTTCTTTTCTTTTCTTTTTTTTTTTTCTAAGTTACTTTAATTAAAATTAAGGGATTTACATTAAAAGAATTCTCACCCGGGATAAATTTAATTCGTTAGACATAGTTAATTAAAGCTGTACTTTAAAGTACTGTCAGTACACTATGCGTAAAATATTCTCGTAACAGAAAACTAACATGATATTTCAAATAAAATTCAAACTCTAAAATATTAAACAAAAAACACTCGCAAGCGAACAATTTTAAAAAAATGTTACAATCACAAAATTTTATTTTACACATGAAAAATGAGACCATGCCATAAATCCAACAACTTATTTGTTTTGATTGTTTTTTTAGCTACCGTAAATTGAGAAGCAAAGAATTGAAAAAATTCCAAACAAACGCAATTATATTTTATATTTTGTTTGTATGTTATAGTTATATTTTATAGCTATATCTCATTATTAAGTGTTTTTATACGTTAGTAACATTTTCTGCAATTTATATTTAATAAAAAATATAACATAGCAACCGTTTATTTCTAGTCAGTTTCAAAGTAATAAATTAACTAAAAGCGTCTATAAGAAGACCTTTTCAAGATAGAAACACAAAGGTTTTCTGGTGAAGTGTTTATAACCTTTGGAAAATTGACAACCTGAACACTGAATCTTCTTGAGTATTTAACAGCAGTGGTGTAATCACTCTTTCTATAATATTGCAGTTAATGCGCAGTAGAAATAAATTTGTCCAATTATTACAAAAAATACGGAATATATGAAATAATGATGAAGGACATCACTTGAAGCTGTTCTAGCAAGCGTCCGCCATGTTTAGCCGAAAAATAAGTTAAAGAGTGCTGGTTGGATTGCTCAGTCAAATCAAAAATGTCTGATGCTCGTTTACCAACTTGATAACCATCCAGAAGTGATCTACACTTATCTACTCCACCGTCTGCTCCTTTGTCCTCTTTTCTATCCTGCCAGAGTTATCCCAACTTTTGCACATCCGAACTGGACCATGATCCCCGCAGATTGGGAGAACCGGCGCCCTAATGTGTTAAAATATTGGAAAATTTATTTATTGGTTTCGTTGACTTTTTAAATTTTAAATCAAAATAATAGATTAATATAAATAAATAAAGTAAAATACAATTGTATATGATAAATAATGTAGATATAGAAGATAAATTAAATGAATGCAGATAAATAAATTATTTAGAAGTTTTAGTTTAAAATTATAATAAAAAACACCAAGTTCCATTTTCTTATCAAAAATACTTTAATATTGACTTTTTTTAAATATTAATATTATTTATTTATTTCTATATTTCATGTTTATTGTGGTAAAATATATGCGTTATATTCTATTTACATCCATGAAATGCTTTAATTTCTAATCTCCCTTTATTTTCTTTAAGAGAATATTTCCAAATTAATGAAGCTCACTTAAAACAAGTTTTAAAATGTTTTTTACACGCACAAGATAGAATTATCTAGATAATATTTTTAAATTGTGTTAATCATAGTAGTACTTTATTTTCGTAGGTTAAAAGAAAACTCTGATAACACTTTTTATAGGCTGTAATGAAGGTAATTAAGGAACATTAAAGATATTGAAATTTTATTCCTTGCAAACATTTAAATATTTGAAAATCCTGGAAATAAATGCATCATAAAATTATTTTTATTCTTGTTTATTTATCAATCCATTTTTAAATAATGGAACTTTAAAAAAAGAAAACGTATTTTGAATTAACTTGTATATAAAATAGTTTTATAACATAAAATTCTAAGCAAAAGAAATTAAATTTATCAAAAGTTTTCTTTTACGACATTATTCAATTTATAAAATCCTTTTAAATTGCGCAAATAGATAATATTCATTTTGTGTTTAATGATAAGATCATAACTGGAATTTCGATAGCATAAGCTTACCTGATTTAGCATGTGTTTTAAACCGTAAGCGGATGGTCAAAATGTTAATTACACTACAATTTTTCTTAATGGCAAACATGATGTAATTTTTTTGATGCTGATAATATTGACAGGTATTGTCAACCAGTAAGGGACTCTTGATTCGTAGCATGCTTCAGGGATGTTATAAGAATGCTTGGTGGTTTTAATTTTTTATTATTATTATTGTTGTTGTTTATGGTGAATTCTATTCTCTGCGAAATGTATCAAAAGAAAAGATGACAAACCAAAGAAGTTTACAGAAACCCTGATTATGGTTTGGCATCATAATTAGTAATTAACCCTTTGACGGTTAAAGCACTTCTATTCATAAAATACTAAAAAGATTGAATGACACCGGAATTTAAAAACAAATTTATTTCATAATATATAAATGATTTTTTTACGTTCTTTGTAAAATTAAAATTTTCATTTAAAAATTCCGGTGTCAGTATGGCATTTCGAAATTCAAATTAAGTGGTATTCTGGGCGCGTATACGCGCTTATAACCACGAAAGGGTTAAAAGGAAAGAGTAAAATAAAAAATTCTACATAGCAGGCTCAGAGGAATACAGTCCGTACAGGGAGATTCGACAAAATATTGGGGAATTTGTCTTGAAACCCTTGTTTTCAGTTTTTTCATGATAAATTTCTACTTTATGAACGAAACATTGCTTTTGTTTATAAACTCATAAGTATTCAATCCATGTATACTGAAAACAGTTAAACAATTCGGCACTTAAAAATAATAAAACAAAGCTTCATGTTCTTCTCAGTGTAAAGTTTAGCCGTGTAACCAATAAATTGGCCATCCAATATATAGTTTTCCTTTTTGATCAAAAACACGTATTGACATACTTTCTCATTTAAAGTAAGCAGATTTTAGTTCATAAATAAAACTAAAGAAAACTTTCTATATGAATATTTATTTATATCATGTGAATGTTTCATATTTAATTACCTATTTATGACTAAGTTAGTTTCATGTACTTTCTAAAACAAAGGTAATGTAATCGCCTGTAAATTTTTTATGCAGGTTATCAATGTATCATTTAATAATAAATAAGAAGACTTCTTCATTTTGCTCAATATTTTTCACACACACAATTCACAGGTTAAAAAAAATAAATATATACATATATATATCCTTTTTAAAAATAAACTAGTTGGATGTGTCAATCCCAAAACTTTCTTCTATCTCATAAGTACATTTTAATATTTAAAAAAAAAAAAAAAAAAAAAAAAAAAAAAAAAAAAAAAACGTGGTGATTCCAAAGTTACCCACTATCGAATTTCCTCGAACATTTGACCAAGACTAATGAGATTCTGGTATACGAAAAGCCTAAAACGCAAAATTTAATTGATATTCTGAGAAAATGAGCTTAGTAGTGCCTCATGTAGGGTAATTTATACTAAAACTTAATAAGCATCTATTTATGTCAAGACCTAACAGAATCTGAAATTTGATGGAATTTCGTCCATTAGTTCTTGAGATATAGTTATAACAAAAAATTTGCAAAACGTAGCACAGCAACACCATATCTTGGACAATTTATGTCAAAACGTAAAAAAGCGTCTAATCATATAATGGTGTAAAATAATCTGAAGTTTGATGAAAATCTGTGCATTAGTTCTTGAGATATAGCTAGTTTATAAAAACCGTGTAAAATATAGCACAGCAGCACCATCATTTGAAGGATTTATAACAAAACGTAATCATCGTGTAATTATGTTATATGTCATTTTGTAACAAAATCTGAAGTTTGATGAAATTCTGTGCGTTGGTTGCTGAGATATAGCTATCGGAAAAATCGTGCAAAATGCAGCATAGCTGCACCACCTGTTGCAGCTATACCAAATTATACTGATTACAAATTATACTAATACCAAAATGTAATCAGCTTCTAATTATGTTATATATTCCAGTGTAACAGAATCTAAAATTTGATGAAGTTCTCTGCATTAGTTCTTGAGATATAGCTATCGCAAAAATCGTGCAAAATGTAGCATAGCAGCGCCACCTATAGGGCAGTTCACACCAAAACCTTATCAGCGGCTATGTATCTCAAGGTATCGCGGAATCTGAAGTTTGGTGAAATTCTGTGCATTGGTTCTTGAGATATAGCTATCATGAAAATCATGAAAAACGTGGCATAGCAGCGCCACCTGCTGGCCAATTTACACCAAAACTTAATCAGCATCTATGTATATCAAGGGGTCAGAGAATCTGAAGTTTGGTGAAATTCTGTGCATTAGTTCTTGAGATATAGCAATCTTGAAAATCATGAAAAACGTAGTATAGCAGCGCCACCTGCTGGCCAATATTCACCAAAAACCAATAGGCACTAATTCATATCAAGGTCTAACTAAATATAAAATTTTATTAAATTTCGAGCATTAGTTCTTGAGATAGAGCGTCCACAAATTTTTTGTCACATACAGACAGACAGACATACAGACAGACAGACAGACAGACAGACAAACAGACAGACAGACGGACAGACTCACAGACAGACATTTTCTAAAAACAGTCAAAACGTGTTCAGGACCTTCTAAAACGTATAAATCCGTCGAAAACCGGAAGTCGAAAATTTTCATGAATCCAATACTTTCTTCTTGTAAAGATAGAAGAAAGTAATAATTAAAAGTATCTAGCTTTAACAGATTTTATATTTAAAAATAAATGCGTCTGAATATCTAAAAAAAACATTCTAGTAAAAGGCTTAAAAATCGTATTTACATAATACGTTTTTGAAATAGATTGTGTATGAACATGAATCTCCTTTTAAAATTTTATGCATTGTAAAACTATATAAATATTAGTTATTTGAGGAAATTGTCTATGTTTTTATTTCTAGGTGCGTTCTTAGTTATATAAATATGTAGCACCTATAGGCGTCATCTGGTCCGTCCATCTGTCGGTCAATCTATCAACAAAAACAACCCAACCAAATTATTTGAAATTTAATATACATAATCTCTGTAAAATCCTTTTAAATTTTATAAAAATCAAATCAAAACTTAAGAAAATTATTATTAAAAGTTTTCTTTCATTCTATTAAAACTTATCATACGTAATGAAATCAATGATATCCCATGATAGGTAATGATTCTAGATTGCCATGGTGATTAAGTCCTATTACAGATGCATATATTATTTCCGTATTATTGAATTTAATATATATATATATATATATATATATATATATATATATATAATTCTGTATTCTGGATTTTTTTCATAAAAGTGCAGCTGTTATTGTGTCAAGATCTGAATATTTATTAATTTTGTTATAATTAGAATGCACCACATTTGCCATGTTTAGCATACAATTTCCAAATTTTATTTATTTATTTATTTAGCCTACGTTTGTAATTTGTTTAAATTCAAAATTGAAAATTCGAAAATTTGAAGCATTTTTATGCCAATTGTTCCCTTACTAAATAAACTTAAAAAATATTGCCAAACAAACAAAAATTTATTTCATACATGTCACAAATCCAGCATATAATAATTCCTGTCAAATTTCTTTTTGAACAAAATACATATCTTTCAACACCGTATTTATTTTCCACCAAAATTTCTTGCTTTAATAAGAGGAAACTCTTGTGTAACCTGCATTTAGTTTTGTGGAATGTTTTTCAGCTTAACTGTCTTTTATTACCTTTAAAATTACATTTCTAAGCTCTAAGTAATGAAGCTCGAAAAAAAAACTGACTCTACAGTTTTTGCTCTGCAATTTTTATATGAATGTCTTTTTAGAAATATAAATTAAATAAATAATATCGCATAAAAAGCATTTGAAATGCATTATGATACATTATTTGCATAACTTACCTTTAAGAAGTGTGGAAACATACTTTCTGTCTGGCATATCACAATGTATATTTATTTTTTAAATTGTTAGAAGTTAGTAGTAATACAAAAACAAAAATTGCGATTTGGGAGCAGATTTTTATGCATTAAAAAGTAAAAAACAGAAAGCGAAAAAGACGTTATATTCAATTTCTTTGTTTCAAAATGTCGAGCTGCTCTTTTATAAGGGCACTCTAATGGACAAATGAGTTTTGATGTTTTGCGTGCGATCGTTGTGCCGTGAATTCTAACATATGTGTGTAAAGTGTCAATTCTAACATCAGTGTGATTATTTTTGAAATGCTTTAATAATTGTGTAAATATGGTTGTGTGGTGGCTGTATAGTGCGATAATGGGTGTAATCAGCGGATTCAGAACTCATCTCACCCTCGGCTTTGTAAGTTCTCTCATGCAATTAGAAGCACATGTCGATTTCAGGTGTATTTGTCTTCAGCAGTCGAGTTAACGTCTTCGGCTGAAAGTTTTTGCTATTTTAGAAAGAAATTGAGCTTACTACATGAATAAAGAGTCATCTGAATCCGCTGGATTCCCTATATAGTGTTATTCTCTGCTAAATTCAACTTCTTATAGGCTCCTGCAAAACGGACAGCGAAATGATTTGAAGCAGAGTTGAGTTAAATTTAATAAGTTTTGTGAAGGGATATTCCCTTCCGAACTGTTGTCAAAATAGAACTTATTTTTAATCATCTACATTTAATTTCCACGTTTGCTTTTATAAACAAATTAATATGTTTGTTAAATCTATACCATAGTCTAATTTCCAACTACCTTCCTGGATGCAATAAAATTATTGACTATTTTAAATTTAATTTTATATATTTTTTAACTTCTTTCCATTTCTTTAAAGTTTCTGCTAAAAGCTACTTCTGAGTAATAAAGTTCGCTAAAAAAAGCTTTTTTTGTATATTATGTATATTATCCTCCTCAAACTTTCAAAGTAAACACATTTAACCTCCTGACTGCCCAGCCAAAGGGTAATATTGTAATGTTGTTTTCTCTGTAATTTATTAAAAATATAAAAAAAAGATGTTTTTTCCAACCTGATGCAAAATACGTTATTTTTATCGGTGTATAATCTTTGATAGCATCAATCCTAACTTAATTTTTCAGAACTGGATTTTATTTGTGGAATTATACTAATTTAAATATTGCTTATGTTGCAGTGAAACCTGCAGCTTAGTGTGTGAAAAAATCAGCCGGCGGCAGTCAGGAGGTTAAGAAAATTCTTTTAAATTGCTTAATTAGCTTTATTTTACGCTTTTTGTAGGTAATGAACTTCGAATAATGCGTTTAATATTTGTAATGAAATAGTTTAACAATGTTTCGTTTATTGTAAAAATTTAAAAATATAAATTTTAATACTATATTAATAGGAAGCAATTACTACCCTGACCATTTTATATCATTAACTATATTTATGTTTGTTTACTTGCACAAAAAATGCAAAATTTGGTTTTAAAAAAATGAAGAAAGAAAGAAAAGAAAAATAATGGAAGGAAATGCTTTTCAATAAACCTACCATTTAGTTAATTTTGAAGTGAAAAAAAAACTAATGTATGCAGACTTTTAGAAAATTGACGAAAGCTCTTTAAGTCAAAATTTTCTAAAATAACCTGGAAGAAAAATTCGCTAATAAAACGTAGCAATATAATTCGCTAATATATTTCACTTATCGAACTTAATGTAAATGATAACTCAAAATTTTCTGATTTACAGATAGGGAAAATTAAATACTTGTATTTTCTGCTTATTTTAATTGAAAATACACGATATTTTATTATTGTTGTTCAATTAAATGTACTTAAGATTTTCTTTTCGTTAACACTTTACAAAATAGTTGAAATTGTTTATGTATTCGGTTTGTCTGTCTATCACCTGCCACCACTGCGTTTAACTCGCGAAAACGTACTCTTTTTACCACAAAATTTATGTGTGTTAATGAAGTTTTTTATAAAATCTTCGGTATTGAAAATTAAGTGTGTGGAACTTGTAATTTGTTTACAGGGATGTTCAAAGTAATTCTATTACATTACGGTGTATGAGAAAAAACCATTTACGGGGATCGTAATGATGTTACACTATTTCAAACATATTGAAATTGATATGTACATAATTGATGGTTCACAAAAAAGGCTTACTATAGAATATGGCGTGCATAGTATTTATCAAAAAATTCATTTACAAGGACATAAAAAATTCTGGGTGCTGTCTGTGAACAATTTCAATTGTAATTGGTGTTTTTAAATTAAATTAATTTTTTTCTTATTGCTTGGTGCATTCTACATATCATATAGAGGGCAGCACAATATGTCTCGAGTACATTTCCAACTATTGTCGAAAATGGCTAAAGGAGAATTTACAACTGTCCTATACTTTTTCTAACAGAATTAAATTTTAACATACTGTGTAGTACAGTGTATGCAGATCGATAGATGACACACAGGGTTTCACAAAACAATTCGGATATTGATTGTCATTCTTGAATTTGGGTTTACTTTTTCTTTCACTGCATTAACGGTATTTTTTTTTTTTTTTTTTTTTTTTTTTTTTTTTTTTTCATATTTCGAAGTGTTGGAAAGTGTCTCACAATCTATACTGGACTCAATACTTTTAGTTCGTGATTTTCTTTTTTTCATATGTATCATATTGCTCCCTGCTTGATTTAATAAATTTGGAAAAGAATCCAATTATATTAAAATTTTTATGCAAATTGATAAACTGTTTTAATATTTAATAACACACTACAACACTTGAACAGCGAGAACCTCGAGAAATTCGTTAAATGTTCGGAATTAAAAGCATGGAAATATAACTGTGATATGGATTTTAAAAGCGCCCTTTATTCAGCTTTTTACTGTATTACAAGAGTCCAAAAAAATGCTGATTTTTTTCTTTCAATAACAAGCAAATGATGAAAGCTATTGAAATTATGCTTGCAAAAAGGTAATATGTAAAATCAGAAATCTCTTTATTGTGGTTTCTTGCTTTACTTTCGAATATAAATAATATATGGCGCTGCTTTGTCTCAACTATAATAATGCTCGAAATGAGTTAGGAATTTCACAGGACCATTTTTTCGGCATTCCACCAGCTAAAAATGATAAAGAGCAAGAAATTAATAAGCCATTTTCATAAGTTATTTCGTAAGTTCTAATAGTTAAATCTCAGTGCAATCAGTGATACCTGGAAATAAAACAACTAAGCATAGTTAAAATTCTTGCTTTCATATGCTATCTCACACGAATAAATAATTTCGATAGCTATCACTGCTTACTTGTTATTGAATTTCAAATGTCTTTATCAATTTTACGACATTCTGTATGTTTTTCCATGTCCTTTAATCTATTTATACATAAAAGACATACGTAGGCATGAAAAAGTGATCCTTGTCTTTTTATGCCAACTACTTTCTTATTTAAAAAAAATAACTATGATAAAAAGTTAATTAAATCCAATTGATTTTTTAAATCATCAGATTTTAAAACATTCACCTTTATATAAACATTTAATACAAATTTTAATTTTACTTAAGAAAGGTGTTATAATAAAAATAAAATACATTGACATGTTTCGGAACCGTCAAATAAGTTCCATAGTCATAATATAAATAAAACAAAATTTCGAAATATTTCTCGGTCAATACAAATGACACGCGACAATGAGATATAAATAACAAAAAACACGCGCTCTATTGCAAAAAATTAAATTAAAATATAGACCATAATCTAAACTATAAATAAAAATAAAATTTCAAAATATTTCACAGTCAATATAAATGACACGCGACAATGAGATATAAAAACACCAAAAAAGACGCGCGCTATTGTAAAAAATTAATGTTTATGTTGTTATATATTGTTATATTATGTTTAATTTAATTTTTTACAATAGCGCGCCTGTTTTTTTTTTTTTTTTTTTTTTTTTTTTTTGGTGTTTTTATATCTCATTGTCGCGTGTCATTTATATTGACCGTGAAATATTTTGAAATTTTATTTTTATTTATATTTTAGATCATGGTCTATATTTTAATTTAATTTTTTGCAATAGAGCGCGTGTTTTTTTTTTGTTATTTATATCTCATTGTCGCGTGTCATTTGTATTGACCGAGAAATATTTTGAAATTTTGTTTTATTTATATTATGACTATGGAACTTATTTGACGGTTCCGAAACATGTCAATGTATTTTATTTTTATTATAACACCTTTCTTAAGTAAAATTAAAATTTGTATTAAAAAAAATAACTGTTATCAAACAATAGTATTTAACGCCAAAAATCATTAAATAATGTCCCGTTCGTTGCACTGTAAAAAAAAAAAAAAAAAAAAAAAAAAAAAAAAGTCTGTAATTTTTCAGTACACTGTACAAGAAAAGATGTAAACCTACAAAACTAATTTTTGTAAAACTACAGAAATCTGTAACTTTACAAACGAATCTACTAAAATTATAGTTATCTTACTAAAATTTTATCTGTAACCTGGGTTCCAATTACATAATATACTCTAGGCATCCCAAGCTTCCGAAAAAATTCTTAGTACCTAACCTTACAGATATTTTTTATTTTTAGTGCAAATCTGTATCTGTTACATGAATTTTTGCTGCTGAAAAATACATAAAAAGTTCTAGGTACTACTAGTTCTAGATACTTCTAGTACATAAAAAGTTCTAGAAATCCCAATTTCATAGAAAACTTTTAAAAAAATTTACAGGTTTTTTTTTTTTTTTTTTTACAGTGTATATATTCACGATTTTTTGCCAACAACCATCGCAATATATCTCGTTTGAGTATCCTAATTATGAAATACTGTCAGGAAGGTATGCCTCAAAGAGGCTTAAAAAATACTAGGTGTAACTTCCGCCGTAGATGACACAGGAGAAAGCATGAAAAATCCTTTTTTATGGTTTTGTATAATACTGCTACTGCTAATTTTTCCTGAGGGAACGAAAATTTAGAACAAATTATTAAAAACCCTATTTTGACCAATGAGAATGCTTCATAATACAGGGGAGTAATCGTTTTCTATAAAAGCGGTGGAGTGACGAAACAGCAAAAGTTAACATTTCAGATAAAATGTGCATAAAAATTAAATAAAGTCTTGAAATTATAAGCCAAAAAAAATTTTTGAGCCATCAAATCACATTCAATCTATTAATAGATACATGTTTATTATAGTGTAAAAAAAGCTGTAAAGTTACTAAACATTTTCTAGGAAACTGGGATTCCAAGAACTTTTTATGTAACTGTAACAGCAAAAATTCATGTAACAGAATTGATTTCAAGAATTTTTACCATCAGCGTTACATAAAAATTTCTTGGAATCCCATTTTCCTTAAAAAGGTTTAGTATCTTTAAAATTTTCTTTTACAGCGTGCAGTTTTTAGAATTACATTACCATTCGTTATCCGTTTATAGGTAAAGACTAATACCATGTCCAGTAATACTCACCTTTTTTGATTTCAAACTGTCATAATCTTGAAAACAGTTTTATCTCATCAAATTCAGTACATTAAAAATTCCAATTTTTTATAATGCTTAAAATTAAAAAAAAACTAGAAAAGTCACAGCAATTGCTGTCAACTTATACCCAGCACTAAAAAACAAAAACAAACTGTAGCTTATTAACAAAATAAATAAAAATAGAGAGCGCATAACACTGTGGAAAGCTTCATTTTTAACTAAATTGTGTTAAATTTTTACTATGCAATTAAATGTGATGTCAAGCTTTTGTATAATTAGCGTTTTCATTTTGTTTGGAGGAAGTTATTTTGAGATACTTTTATTTGTTTATTTATAACTAAAAAATAGGCTTCAGGAAAGTAAGCAAGTACTGAAAAAATACACAACGAACCAAATTACACTGAAAAAAAAAGTAAAGGTTTTAAACTTTTTTTAGGAAACTGCGTTTTCTACAGCTTTTCATGTACGGATAATTGCAAAAATTCAAGTAACCGATTCTGTAACGAGATTTTGCTGTTACTGTTACATAAAAACGTCTAGGAACCCAGTTTCCAAGGAAAAGCTTAGTACCTTTTACAAAAAATTTTATTCTAATGATTACTCAAAATTTATTGTAAAACATTAAACATTACAGATACATAAATCAATAATTTGTAATATTAAATTAAATTCTGTTCATTCTCTAAAATAAAATTTAGACTAGCTGGAAAGCGAATATGTCACAAAAAATAATAATTATGAAATAACCTAACAGCACAATGTGTTACTTAAGCCGATATTTTGTAACTATCTTATGACTGAAAGTTTTTCGTGCATTGTTCTAGCGTAATGAAATTTTTTAAATGTGCTTTATGTTTAATGAAAACGGAGAAATACATTAATTTTAATGGCTTTTAGGTGAAAAAAATTGTTTTATGGATGCATTAATATTTTGCAAAAGGAAATCATTATGCTTTTTTTTTTCTTTCTAACAATCAAAAGAAAGAAATTGTCATTAAACTCTTCATACAATGTTAATGTGTGAATATAAATAGTTGCAGCATATTTCACTAAGCTATTCCTGAGTTTTTAAACTTCCTTCCGTTTTAAAGGCTTTGCCATTCCTCTTTAATGGGATTGGTAATTAACTAATCCATCAAAAATTTTAACAGTGTCACACGTTGAAAGACCAGAGGACAATGTACTCTTCAGGTTACAGAAAGAAATTAGTGGGGAAACGCTCACGATAAATTATTTGTTCGTGATAATAATAAGCGCTAAAATAGCCTTTCCGAAACTAATTTATCAGATTTGTTAACTTCCAACAAATTATTTTGAATATTTTTTTTAGTAATTTTTATGAAATGTTGTATAAATGTTCCTTCAATATATTTTTTTTTCCTTGTTTAACATTTGAAATGAAAATTGTGTTTGTTTTAGTAAATAATTCATGTTTAACAGTATATATATACATATATATATATATATATATATATTTAAGAGTAAGTATTTTAAAAACTAAACAGCTTTTTTAAAATGTTATAGCTAACATTTTAGCAGAAATCGAATCATACAAAATCAGTAATTAATAGCTATCTTATAATAAACAGAAAACAGCATTTATTGAAAAATAATAAGATTTAAATTAACTTCAAAAACCTGTAGTACAAAATAGTAGTTGAACAATACTTGTAACAATCAAAAACAGTAATCTGTAAAACCTGAAAATACATGTTTCTTTACCAAGCAATCGATACAACATAAAAAGCTAATTTCAGGAATCGTACCATTCAAAATCAGTAATCAATAGCAATGTATTGTAAAAGAAAACAGTATTCATTTGAAAAAAATAATAACAAATCAATTTCCAAAAACCTGCGTACAAACACTGTAAAACAAAAAGGACGGTTTTAGGGAGATAGTACTGACAATCGGGACGCCAGTACAATTTACGGTTTTATAACGGAAAAAATTCCGTAAATTCCGAAAATTTTTCCGGAATATACGGAAATTTTTCCGTTAAAAAACAGAATTGTACTGGCATCCCGATTACCAGTATAATCTCCGTAAAATCGTCCGTATTGTTTTAGAGTGAGTCAGTAGCTGAATAGGACTTCTAACGATCAAAAGCAACAATCTGTAAAATTGTACAAACCTGAAAATATGTATTTCTTTACCAAGTGGAAATCGTAAAAATCTAATGTCAAGAATCAGTGATCAGGAGTAATCCAATTAAATCTGAAAAAAAAAATACTATTTCTTTAAAGGAAAAAAAAAAACATAATTCAGAAAAGTACAGATAATTTTTAAAGAGTACTTGTAACAATAAAATACAGCAATTTATAAAATTATATTAAACCTACAGATAAATATTTCCTTACTAATCAATAACCGTAAAAATCAAACATCAATAATAAATAGTAATCCAATCAAACCTAAAAACAAATACAAATTTCCTTAATGAAAAATAAACCTACTTCAAAAAAAGCTGTTGCTGGTATTTGAACGGTAATTTTAACTATCTTAGTAACCCATCGTTATCGTATCGAATTTTTAACACTAAATATACCAAGAACTTTGTCATTTGAGTGTACTACATAAAAATCCATTTCGATTCGAGCCCAGGAATTTCTTCATATAATAAATAAAATATGAATAGCTCGGAAAAAGTTATACATAATAAAAAGGTTAAATAGTTTAAAATAAAAATTCTGCCGTGAGATATTTCTATAAAATTTGAGTAAAATACTTGGATTTTTTTGTTAAATAAATATTTCTTTAAAAAAATAGACCTCTAAAATTGTAGCTGGTATTTAAACAATAATTTCCGCGATAATCGTATCGAATTTTTAAATAAATATTTATTTAAAAAAGAAAACAGTTCTTAAAGAATCGTAGCTTGTATTTAGACAATACAGTAGAACCCCGATAATTCGGATTAATAGGGACCGAATCCAATCATGATTATCGAAAATCCGGATTATCCGGAGAATTAGGAAAAAATGAAATAAAGTAAAACATACTTACAGAAAATCACCTTTATGTTAAACTTAATGAATATTTACAGACAGTAAAAATGTTTACTTTGCTTAATTCTTCCAAAAAGATTTACGAAAAAGTTTTTTTTATTCAGAATACGATGATGAAACAGGTTAATGTTATGAAAAAAAGCCATTCACTTCTCAAAATTGAAAAAAAAAAATGACGAAACCGATCCGGATTATCCGGATTAACGGGGTCCGAATTTGTGGGGTTCTACTGTACTTGTAGGAATAAAATAAAAGCAAATCGTATTAATAATTTCAAATAGTTAAATAAATATTTCTTTAAAAAATTGTAAACAGATTACAAAAGAATGCTGCACTTATGTTTTAACAATAATTAGAACAAATATATATACAACAATAATCTATAGTAATCATATCCCTAATATGAGAAATACATAAGAAAAATAAACAGTTTCAAATAGGTACCTGAGGAACAATCGTAGCAAACAAACAGCAATAATAAACAATGATCGGGGATCAAACCTGGAAATAGGTATTAACAAAAATTTACAAACTCCAATACATACATGTATATATAGTGTTTCAGCTGTAATCAATAATAATTTGAAAATAAATACTTCTTTCAGAAAAACTAAATAGATTTCAAAGATTGCATTGCTTGTATTGAAATAGAAATCGCATAAACATTAAAATGTATACATATTCGAATATACGATTTAATTTTTTCTCAGAGTTCTTATTCTGCATAATCTGAATGACATTTCATATGTATTTTCTAATGAAAAAACACTAAGCTATAATTATATATTTAAAATTGCCATAAATAAAGTACAGCGCCAAAAAAAAGAAATAAAAATGACAGACATTATTTTCTTTAAACGCACCTCTACCAGAAGTGAAAAAAAGGAGAACACTGAATCATCTCAAGCGGCTTGGGCTGCTACCATCCCACCTGACCAATGGTGATAGAAACTCTCGCCCGCTTCCACTAAGTAAAGGAGGAAATTAAAATAAAACATCTAAATATTAAAACTGTCGCTTAAATGCCAAGATTTTTTTTTTTTTTTTTTTTTTTTTTTTTTTTTTTTTTTTTTACTGGTACTGTAAATACTTTCTATAACAGTGTAATCTAAATAACTTTTATCATAAAACAAATATTACAAATACATTCTGCAAATACATTTCTTTTATGAGTAAAAATTAGACAATATCAAACAAGTTGGAAATTCCACGTAAAGCGTAGCAAATGAGGTGCGTTCGTACTATAACGAAGTTTTAAAATATTCAGATCTTGCTGGTATAGTACAGCGTACTTTGGATACAGTATAGTGGTCGAAATCTTTGTGTTCCTGTAAATATGCAGTGAGTAATTTTTATTATACTTCATTAGCGTATATCTTATTCATAAAATGTGAAGTAGTTTAATATAATTAAAATACGCCCCAAACAATGTTTCCCCGTATAACATTATTTAGTGGAATACATTTGTGTGGCCCTGTAATTTAATAATAAATATTCTTTGCATCCCAGATTGTACAGAATGTATATTTTAGTACATACTTCATAGATTCATGTCAATTCTATTATGTTCAAATGAGTGTAACACTATTAAAATGCATTTGAAACTTTTTTTTCCCATTGATCGTAATGTAAAGGAATACTTTTGATTGTCCCTGTAATTGATCTATGCATCCGATTTTCATAACATTTGAAATGACTCGACAAAATTATGTAATAAATATACGTTTTAAATTTCAAACGATTAAAATGCATTTGAAACTTTTTTTCCCATTGACCGTAATGTAACGGAATCCTTTTGATTGTCCCTGTAATTGACCTATCCATCCGATTTTCATAAAATTTGAAATGACTCGATAAAATTATGTAATAATTATATATTTTAAATTTCAAACGATTCGGTCGGATAGTTTTTGCGTTGTTATATGCGGACGGACTGAACGACAACAATAGGTGATACGTATTTACATAATTACGAACGCACCTAAAAATGGGGGAGGGAGGCTGATAATTTTCTTTTTAATTGTGAGATTTCTGCAGAACTATTTCGGATTCTATAATAAAAGCATTTGCTTTATAGCTACATTTTCCTAATTTTACAGCCATTATTGCTGCTAAACGGAGTTAGAAAATGCCGGAAGTGCTTTTTTAGGAGAATTCTTCCGAAGTTTCTCGATTATTGATAGATGAATTACTGCTACAAAATCCTGCATTTAATAAAATTTACAATGCATTTAGCTATTTAACAGTGTTAGTAATTCTTTGTTGACTTTTATGACTAATTGTAATTTTTTCATAAATAATTAGTTATAAATTTTAAAAAATAACTTTTTTATAGTACAGTCATAAATTGTTTTTTAACACAGCCAAAAGCACCTTTGTGGGAAATTTGTGAAAAGAATTGGTTAACAAAGAGTGTCGTATAATCAAGTTTCAGATAATCGGAAATTTACTGTACAATATTACAATATTAAAAAAAAATGGGTTTAGTACGAGTACATTTTTTTACAAATGATAAAAATTAAAAAACAGTATATGATCATTTTTTTACTATACGATGCCTTTTTTTTCTTTTTAGAAATTCTTCAATTTTAAAGTACAATGTATCTAAGATATCCTATATCAGCATAAAACAAGCTTCTTAAAAAAATGTTTTAAAAGATTAAAATAAAATGAATGAATATATGTTGCATTAGCACTTACTTACTTTTAAGCATAACTCTTCTACACCGGAAATCGCATTTAAGACAATTCCTCCGTTATTTTGAAATTCAATATAATTTTCTTTTAAAATACACTCTTTAAAATTTGCAGCAGATTGGGCAGCGATCCGATCGTTTTATATTTTTTAAATTTGCATCCTCGTAATTCGACTCTATTCTGACCATAATAAGAGCCTTAATATAATCAGAATTAAAATTAAATTATGTTTCTGCAATCGTTAGAAACAGCCAAATAAGAGGTCAGTTTCTAGCAAATTTTTCTTGCAGTGTATTATGAATGAATTTGATTCTAACACGATAAATGTAATAGTCCAGAATCTCCAAGAAAAAATATTGATCAAAACAAAAATTCAATATTACTGCATTTATGAAGCCTCATTGTTAAAAAATTGCAGCAAACTATCCAGTCCTTCGACCGTTTTTATAAAAAAAAAAGTTTAGATAACAGTAACTTCGCTCTATTATGACCATAATATTGGCAATAGATAATATGCTCAGAATAGGTTGAAATTACGGTTGTACAAAGTTTTCTGTGAAAGGGGTCGAATGGCTGGACAGTTTGTTGCACATTTTTAACAGTTCATATTCTACTATTTTGAATAACAATGGAGCTAAAATACCCTCTTTCACCCTACATTTAATTTCTGTAGTGGGAAACAAAAAATATATATCGAAATGCCATTTGCTAAATTTTAACATATTTAAGCGTTTTTTGCAGCCATTTAAAACAATTCTTCCACTATTTAACGTTAAGTATCTATTTCCGGTAGTATATACGTATATGAGGACGTGAATTTCATAATAATAATAAATACTATCTATCACATTCTATCCTACGTTGAAATTTCTGAACTTTTTTTGCAAATCTGCAGTGATCACGACCTGTAAAGCCCTAACCACTCCTATTTAATATATATAAGCAGTCGAGTCTCTATATAACTAAATCCATCGTTCCGTCAAAAAATTCGTGATATAGAAACATTCGTGAAATAGAGAACGGTAAAAAAATTGTCATTTAATGTTTGAATTTTTAAATAGAATTGTTTTTGAGGTGTTTAATTAAGTTTTTGAAATATTTAATTGAATTTTTATAGAATCTCAAACATTTTCGCCACTTCCTTTTTTTTCAATGTTTTATTGTTTAGTTTCAAAATTATTTACTTTATCAGAAAAAGTTATGCTTATCCTAAAAGCGATTTCATGCAGATGCAGTAGAAGATAACACCAGCATAGATGACAATTTAGTAACAATTCTTCATTCAAATGACCTCTCACAAAAAAATGTCCACACTAAACTCTAAAAGTAATGAGAGTTTGTCTAGGTAGATGAAAACCTGCTGAAAATACAACCTTTTCTGCAATTGCTCCTTCATCCCTTCCTTATTCCTGCCTTATTATCCAAACCAAGAAACCAACAACATTTTCAAGACGATAATGGAATAGTTTTTATCTTTTAGGGTGCTTTGTGATTACCGCAAGTCGGTCCAGTAGCAAGTAAATGTTTCAATATTTTCCAAGAACGCATACTCATCTTGGCTATAACAAAGTCAAGTGTAACCATGCCAAAAGGATGTTTTTTTTTGGGGGGGGGGGGGGGGAGGTTGAATGACTTTTTTGGACATAAGGAATAAGGTAGAGTAATGTAGCTATGAAATATAAACCAGAAATCAACGAAAAAAAATTATTCTACTAATAATTTGAAGCGTTTTTTGAACATATGAAAGAAAATTTTTGAAAAAAATTGTTAAATGGAGATATATATATTTCGCTATATGGGGATTATTTTTAATGTAATCATAAAAAAAATGACCATTCCTACAAAAAATTCGTTAAATAGAGAAATTCGCTGGATAGAGTTTCGTTATAGAGAGACTCGACTGTATATATATATCACTTTTTAATGGACACCACAATAATTCTGCACATATCTCTTCCAAATTGATAATAAAAGGACTGAAAATCTCTATCAGCTTCGTAATTGGGCGAAATCTAATCAAGGGAATGAAAATAGGTAAAGTTTTTCTGAAAGCAAAAAAATCTCATAATTTCTTAGAGTTATAATTCACATCAAATCAGTTTAAAGTTTTTATTACTTCTAGGAAAAGGGCTAAAAATTACGTATGATAGATTTTTGATAAAATTAAAAATGGGCACAATAGAAAGAAAAAGGGTTTCACAAAGAAAAAATAAAGAATACTGCCCAGTTAAACTGATGGCATTGAGCTCACAGGCTACAAATACTAATTGTACATTAAAGCCTTATATTTTCAAGGGTTAATTCCGTTCGAAAAAAAAATTAAGAAGGGGAAACAGCTCTCCCCTTTCCTCTTTTTTTATACTTAATCATTGAACCTCCTATACTATCAAAGACATGCTTTATCATATAAAAAATCTATATCCAAAATTCAGAGCAAATTAGATAATTCTTAATAAAAACCCATTTAGCATTTATATAATTTAAAAGGAGTTATCCCCTTCTTTTATACTTAACCTTTAAACTTCCAAAACGATTCAGAGATTTGAACGAAATCTGAAAATTCTGCTTGAAAAACCTATTTATATAAATTAAGAGGGGGGGGGAGGCATTAGAACCCCTGTTGCCCCTATTTATACTTATTCAATGAACACCTAATAGCAGTCACGGAATCGCCTCATCAGAATGATCCTAATCTAAATTTTGAACGAAAACTTAATTCTGCATGAAAATCCCATTTATATCAACTAACGGGGGGGGGGGATTAGAACCCCTGTTCCCCCTATTTATACTTATTCAATGAACACCTAATAACAGCCACGGAATCGCCTCATCAGAATGATCCTAATCTAAATTTTGAACGAAAACTTAATTCTGCATGAAAATCCCATTTATATCAACTAACGGGGGGCTTGAGCCCCCCGTTCCCCCTCTTATACATATCGAATGAACTCCAAAAACTAATCAGGGAAGCGCCTTATCAGGATATACCTATATACAAAATTTCAAGTGGATCCGATATTTTTATCATGAGTTATCGCGTTACGCACATACGCACATACATACAGAACGGACGGGCACATAAGCTCTCAGGCTATGATAGCCTGTGAGCTAAAAACTTCGTAAATTCTCAAAGTATCTAATATACTTAAATTTATTATATTAATATTATCTACAACTTTTAATTGACAAGTTTTTATAGAGCCCTCTTACCGCAGGAAAAAATTAAAAAAAAAAAAAAAGCATGAGGTTGAAGTAGAAAAAGATTCTTAACGTCACCTATTCACGAAATATCAAATCTGCTTGGAATTACAATAAAAAATCTTAATATTATCTACAAACATTATATTGACAAGTGTTTGACAGGCTCAACTCTTACAGCAAAAACAAATTTTTAAAAAATTAGTAGTTGAAGAAAAAATTATTGTATTAACGTGAGTCTGATAAAATCAGCTCTTATAGAAAAATTAAATAAAAACACATCAAAAAGGGTCAAATAAAGTTGAAAAAATTAAAAACGAAAAAAAAAGAAGCATGAGATTGAAGAAGAAGAAGATTCTTAACTTCACCTACTCATGAAATAGCAAATCTGCATGGAATTACAAAAATCGTCTTAATGTTATCTACAAATTTTATATTGACAAGTGTTTGAAAGGATCAACTCTTACAGCAAAAACAAATTTCAAAAAAATTAGGAGTTGAAGAAAAAATTATTGTATTAACATAATTCTGATAAAATCAGCTCTTACAGAAAAATGAAATAAAAACTCGTCAAAAGTGGCCAAATAAAGTTGTTAAACTGAGTTTATCTCTAATCTTGATTTAGTTTTTGTTGGTAAAATTAGTACTTAATTTTGAAATCTACTTGTGCCTGTAGACCAAGCCAGTAAAGATTATTTTCAGATATTATCTCATTTTGAATAACAATATACCCAAAATATCTTCTTCCAGTTTTACATCTAACTAGTTTGAAAAAAAAGAAAAAATACTTTTGAAAATTAAATAATTATAATGATAATAACAATAAACATCACGTTACTATGTACTTAATGTTTAATGCATTAATATTTCATCGATAGGAAATTTCAAATAATTTTTCCATTACTTTAAGATTAAGCAAGTATTTTCTGCAAATAATGAACGCATAACATATGGTACTAAAATGGGAAATATAATTGTACGTATTCTGAAAACATAGAAAGAAAGAAAACGAAATCAAATAGGTACAAAAATGCAAGTGATTGGAATTTAAAGATATATATTCCTCTAAAAGAACGTAGGTTGTTCACATCAGAAAACTAATTAAAGCATTGCTTCAACTATTTTCTTCCGAATAATCGTTAGTTTAAGCACCACTTTCGGTAGAAATAATTGAATAAAACGTGATATTTAACATGTTATTGTCCTTTAGAATCTAAATTCAAGTCTAATTGCTTGGCAAGTGCCTAATGGTAAAACCGTTTGGGGCAGTAAATTTTTATTCGCAAAAACTTTTATTTTTAGATGAGTTATTAAGTGACAAGGTTGTTTTTCCGTTTGATTTGTCTAAAAAAATCGTGCCATTTATCACAAAAACATTCTTCGATCATGAAATATGTTGTTGTTGTATCTATTTGTATTTTTGTGAATTCGGAGGATAATAAAAGATATCTCATATTTTTCACTGTTATTTTTAATTGTTATATTTGCTTTATGTTTTGCATGTTGTTGTGTACACATTCACGCACAAGCAAAATAATTATACAGTGTGTCCACTCTCAATGGTATCCAATGGTTAATTCCTAAACCGTTAATCACAGACACATAGTTTACATTACAAATATGGTTTTAATCAGGCAAAGAAATATTTGAAAAGCGATTTGGGTTAATAAAAACATTTTTGTTCAAATTACGAAAGTTAAATTTTTATACGATCCCCCAGTCCTATAAAATATATTTAATAAATGTTTCTTTTACAGTGGCAAATAAGGCAAAGAAAGTCCCGTTCATATAACACTAAAATTGACCGAGTTACGATACTTTAAAGATGCATAACTTACACCACTTTTCTGCATGTGAACATAAATGCGTTTTCGGCTTGCTTTGAGGGGTCATATGTTTAGTGCTTAAACTATTCGAACTGTACTTATTTCATGTTTAACTGCGCTTTGAAAAAAAACGTACAAGTTTTCGATCGAGTTTATGATTGAACTTTAAAATTTACGATTTGTAAGAAATCCTTAGTTCATGGTAAGAAATGACGGTCAATTTTAGATTTAGTGGTACAAAATACATAAGAATCAATTATCAAAAGCTAAAAATCATGACCTAACACAGGCCATTGTAATCTAATAACATTTTAAAACATGTATCATTTTGTAAAGGATTGAAAATGTTAATTTACATTATTTTATTTAATAAAAATTCTGTTTTTTTCCTTATATGTTTATTGCAAATTGCATATTTTGCATTAATATTTTAGAATGGTTAAATATTTCTAATTTATATTGTAATTTTAATTTTTACTTTAAACCTTTTTATATATATATATATATATATATATATATATATATATATATATATATATATATATATATATATATATATATATATATATATATATCTGACGAAATTATATTTTTACTAAATTTGTGAATGAACCCTAGCTTGCAGCAAAAAATATGCTCCAACATAAACACGTATTACACAGTCAATTTCAATAGTGGAATAAGGGGCTTTTTTCCGTCTCACTTGTCGTGTAATAGAAATATGTATTAAGGGGACTCGGTACCCTTCATACGGCAAAAAATGTTTAACAAAATTGATTTTCTAATTTCTTGCTTAAATTATACTTTATTACTTCTAGTACATTCTGATGGAGTTTCTTAAAGATCCGAGTGTTATATAGTTTTAATTCCTCAGTTTGTGTTTTTTCAAGAAATAGGTGTACTCAAAGTGATATAATTTATACGTATACGTTCAATTAACTTGATTTTTTTAGGATGGAAAGGGGTCTTTGGTTTGGATTTTATGGTCTATTAATGAGACTAGGTGTGGGTTTTATAATAAAAATAAAAAGGTTTTGGTTTGTGTTTTTTTACACATAAAAATGTAAAATAAATTCAGTTTTTTAGTGTAAATTTACATTATTTACACATTTTACAAATTTATATGTATTACATATTTTATTTTATTTTCTCCTAAACTAATTAACTTAAGATAAATCCGATACTTAAAATTATACAACACACTTCTACGAATAGTTTTAAAAAAATTTCTGAAAATGTTCGAAACTGTACGAGAAGATACATTTTAAAATTTATTTAAATTTTTCGATTTTGACAGGGAAGTTAAATAATTTCTTGATACAATCCTTTTCCTTCATTGGATCTTTTATTATTATGCTTAAAATGTACCTTAAAATGCTTAAATAAAAAGAAAAAAACAGTTCGAATCGCATCGAGTTCTCTTAATCCTTTCGGGTCGAAATTTTTTTTTCACTTTATATAAAAAATTACTTTTATATTAATAACATTAACAATATCTATTTAAATAGACTCATTAGTGTTTAACGAATATTCCATTGTCTGAAAGGCAACGAATGTTATTGTTTTGTGTACTATTCAATTCATATTTATTTGGCATTAGGTTAAGGAAGAATTTTTTGAAATGTTTAGAAAATATTATGCTACAATAAAATTTAACTGACATTACAACTTTCTAATACTTTTTGCGTTTTATTATACATGATTCTTTCCGGAAAGTAACTTTTATTTTAAATTTAAAGAGTGAAATACATGTTTAAAATAAAAGAATCACAAACGGCGTAAGCAGAATAAAGCAAATAATACTAATAATAGTTATTATTAAATTTCTAAACACAAATAAAGTCTTATACTAAATATATACATGTATTAACATTACTATATGTAGATAGTGGCAGAAGTGTTTCTTAAAACAAAATAATACTCCATAAAAAGACATGTGCTACTAATAGTACACCAGAACCTAAAGGATTAAGAAAAGAATGCAAAAAAGGAGTTTATCTTCCCGCAACAAAGTCTTTTTTGCTACAATTTTAAAACATATACAAAGGTTTTTTTTTTTTTTTTTTTTTTTTTTTTTTTTAATGATTTGAACAATGATTTTTAACTTTTCTATTTACGTTTCAACTGTGCAACTAATAGTTATATAAGAGTTTATCTTTTTTGTTATACTCTTTTAATCATCGTTTTAGCATATAAAGATGGAAATTCGTAATCGATTTTCAATCCTCTTCCTGAAATGTCAGAAATATAAAAATTATGTGCAAAGTGTTGTTTTCGATGACAATACCACACTTTAATGTTTTAAAAACTTTAATTATAATTTAATAACTTAATTTTAAGGCATTTTTCTGTTAGAACGCCACAGATGAAAAATAGTCAATTATTCTTTATTATTACAATTTTCTTTGAGTTACAACAACCACGAATTTAACAATGCGCCAAAATAACCTCACCAAAAAAAGGCCAATTGGTTATGAAGTTGAGCAAGAAAATATTTTAAACACTGTAAAGGAAAAATATAAATAAAAAACAAACAGTGTACAATATGTAAATAATATCTATACATATAATAAAACAGTAGGACCCGGTGTGTCTGTACATTGAAGATAATTGACAAAAATGGAGTCAGGGCGATAAAAGAAAACCAATGAAACACAAAAAAAATTTTTTTGAATTTTTTGTCTGTCTGTCTGTCTGTCTGTTTGTTCGAGGTTATCTTCGTAACTACTGAATGGATTTTTATGCGGTTTTCACTAATGAAGAATGCACACTCCCGGGCAGTGTATAGGCTTTGTTTCATCAAAATCGGACAACAGACAAAAAAGTAACAAAAAGAAACAAAAGAAACTATTAGGTGCGCTGCTCACGTTTT
The DNA here is from genome assembly GCA_964019185.1 of Maratus speculifer. Taxonomy (NCBI): domain Eukaryota; kingdom Metazoa; phylum Arthropoda; class Arachnida; order Araneae; family Salticidae; genus Maratus; species Maratus speculifer. The sequence continues at coordinate 72,569,045 of OZ025297.1, read as the reverse complement.
TTAGTACATAACGTTTTTTAGTACATATAAAATCCAATAGATGTCACTGTGCGATTTTAAAACGCGCTATCGTTATGTTTTCGCCAGTCTACTTAAGTATGAGAAAGTTTCAAGCTGGCTGTCGTTCCATGTGGTTTAGTCGGTAGAACGTCAGTGCGCCATACTGATGACCCGGGTTCGATTCCCAGCATGGAATTTTTTTTCACTATGTTGGCATTAACGCCTATAAGCAATTAAAAGAATTTGAAATATTGTATTCAAGGCGAATTTTCTCTCTGGGAAAATTTCCTTGCATTAATATGTCAGTGTAATTTTTTTTTCGATTTAATTTTTTTTTTCGAAACTTTGTTTTTCTTAAAAAATTACAGTAAATATTTGATATTTCCCAACGTTTTTTGAATGATCGACTTGCTTTTTTTTTTTTTTTAATGTATGTCTGAACCTTATCTAACTACTTCTTCAAGATTTCTTTAGATAAACCGACCAGCGTAGCGGGCGAAGGCCGCTAGTGTACAATAAATGTGCTTTAACCAATTAATTTATTAATTATTATATTATGATTACACAATGAGAAAAATCAATTTAGAAACCTGAAAAGATAATTTAAGTGATGCAAATTTCTCTTTTTTGTCACCATATTTTGAAAAAAAGAAACAGAGAAATATTTATATATATTTCTTTAATAAATTCTTTATCTCGCGCGTTATTTCACAAGTAAAAGAAAGAAGAAAAAAATTGTGATTTTTCTGTAATCGGTTTAGAGTCCACACCAAATTAATGTATTTTAAGGAAAACTGCTTTCGGAAAAATCATGAATGGCCGACATGAAATTAGGCATGATTTTCAAGTTGAACTTTGAATGTTTATAAATGAGTTAATTGAAAAAAAACTATTATTATATTTATTATTAAAAAATACACTTATTAAAAAATATGAATTAATGCAAGCAAATTATTTTTACTTTCTTATAATGATTATTTTTTACCTGCATTCTTACTCTGTACTTATTAATTATAAGATATAAAATACGCGTAAAAAATATGTCTCTAATCAAATCTAAAATTAAATATGATATTTATATCATAAAGTTATGTGACGTTTAAGGAAAAAAAGCATTTTTCAAAATCGAGAACAGAGTTAAATGAGACGAAAAAATCCCAGAGTACAAATAAAGAATTTTAAAGGCGCTATACTACAGAAATTTGATTCGGAGAATGTATTTTTCAAACCATATGAATAGATTATATGATTTTTTATACGAGTTAATATGAGTTTTCTTCTAAAACGGAATGTGGAATAGCGTACTTTCCTTCATAAAAATGTACGTCGATGATTTATTCAATCATTGAATTGAACGAAAACGGAAATCAATCGTTGGAAAAAGAAAGGTGTCGGAATTAAAGAATGTATTTTTCTAGTCATAAAGACAGAATGTGTACTACAGTGATTTTTTAGGAAAACTATACTTTTTTGAGAGAGAGAAACATACGCTTTCATCAGAAAATGAGGCTTTACTAAGCTTAACTAATGACTACAACGTTTAAACTATAAATCATTATTTTAACCTCTTCAGCTCCGAAGCTAAAGAAATAATACAAATACTTAAAAAATAATACAAATATTTGTTTTTGTTTTTTTCAAACAAAATGATATTGTAAATGACAAGAAAAATATGTTTTCTGAAATTGATCGAATACGCCTAGTAATTTAGATTAAAAAGTATGGATCTAAAACTACAAACAATCTTAAAGCATCAGTTTAATAACCATTAACCTAAGTTAATGCAATGACAAATTTAAGACAAAGCTTTAAACAAATAAATAATCTACAAATCCTCAAAAATATGCATTGAAAAAAGTTTTAGTTAAATACTTATGAAAATTTATAACTTTTTTGATCACATTGACCTTTGGCTATTTTTAAGCATTTTGAAAATTCAACGAAAATAACATTTATATGAAAGATTCAGCTTACATATAGGCATTTATTTGTTTGCTTTGAACGCAAAAAACATTCAGCTATTAAGAATGTTTTTTGTGTTAAGAAGAGATGTAAATAGTCAGACAAAAATCAGACATTTTAAGACACATCTAAAAAAATCAGACATTTTAATTTTTATAAGTAAAAGAACAGCGGTCCCCGAATGGGGAGCAAGGGGCCGAAGATGATAATAATTGTTTTACAAAATGCATAACTTATTTCCATATAGAGTAATTAATTAACTGAAATTAAACAATATAAGCAATTTTCAAAAATGCATTTAAACAAAAGAGTATGTTCTTTTTGATATATATATATTTTAATTTACTTACCAACTGTTTAACTATTTAATATAAGATGTGAAATATACATAAAAAGATTTTATATAGCTCAATGTATGATTAAATATGATATTTATATCTTGAATTTATGTCGTGTTTAAAGAACTTATACCAGACGGAATGAGAAAAAAAAAAAAAAAAAAAGCTTTTTCAAAATCGAGAACAGAGTCAAATGATACGAAAAAAAAATGCAGAAGTAAAAGAATTTTGCTGCCACTGTACTTCAGAAATTTGATTCGAAGAATATATTTTTCAAATCATATGAATAGATAAAACGGGGATTTTCTAAAAAAGAGTTAATATGAGTTTTCTTCTAAAACGGAGTTTGAATGTAAAATAACTTTCTCTCATTTCATAAAAATGTATGTCGATGATTTATTCAGTCGTTGAGCTGGAGGAAGTCGGAAATTCAATTTCTGGAAAAAGAATGGTCTCGAAATTAAAGAATGTATTTATATAGTTATAAAGACAAAATGTGTACTTTCGTGGGAACTTTTTACGTATATATATATATATATATGTGTGTGTGTATATGGAAAATGATTGCTGTTTTCGGTCAAGAATAGATACATCTGAAACATATCAGAATCCTTGTGGTGTCGACATTTTTGAAGTCCGCGTTTTATTAATCCAGGAATACCAATGTTTCATCCATGGCCTACATACACTCTAAAAAATAAATGTGTAAATTGGCCAATTTTACCCATGGATATGTGTAAATTTGTAAATTTACACACCTGTCGTAAAATTTACACATTTTTTCTCGGAAATTTACCTATTTTTATGTGTATTTATCTTATGAAAGTAAGTGTGTAATTTATTATCACTTGAAAAACTCAGACAAGTGTGTAAATGTTGAAAAATGCCATTATTTACACGAATTTGTGATTTATTCTAATTTAAACATAATTATATGTACACAGATAAGTGTGTAATATTTTTTAAATGCATACTTGACTTAAAATTTACACATTTTGAGGAAAAAAATTACCTGTTTTTATGTGCACCTAACTTGAGAAATCAAATGTGCAATATGTTATCGCTTTATAAACTCAAACAAATGTGTAAATGTTGAAAAATGCCTGAAATTACACAAATGGCAGGTTAGACATAATTACAAGCAGAGAATATTCGAAAAATCCGTTTTGTTTTCGTTTTCGGCCCAAAATCTGAGTTCTGCCGAAAATTCGGTTTCGTTTTCGTTTTCGGTCCAATATTCGTATTTTGCCGAAAATTCGATTTCGTTTTCGGCCCAAAATCTGAATTTCACCGAAAATTCGGTTTCGGTTTCGTTTTTGGCCTAAAATTTGAGTTTCTCCGAAAACTCGTTATCGGCGGAAGTGCTGTTAGAAATTCGGCTGGACCGAAACTCGGCCGAAACTATCTGAATTCTAGAAATCTTTCTTCCGTTGGATATTTTTGACATGACTTGTTGATTGAGCTGTTTCCGCTCAGATGAGAAACTCTTTATTTAATTTTATGAATAAAGTTTATTGTTTATAATTATCGACCACAGCTGATTCATGACGTGAAATTAAACATCCTCCTACATACGGCGCTCTTCACCTGCTCCTTAAAAGCTGCACGCTTAATAGTAATAGAAAATTTTTAGTTTAAAACTGCAGATGTTTCGATTGCTATTTCTAAAAGTTCTAACATTCTATGTTGTTGATGAATTAATTACATTTTATTTTACGATTCATTCGATACGGTTCATTTCATTACGATTCATTCGATATGTATAAGAGGGGGAACGGGGGGCTCATGCCCCCCGTTAGTTGATATAAATCGGATTTTCATGCAGAATTAAGTTTTCGTTCAAAATTTAGATTAGGATCATTCTGATGAGGCGATTCCGTGACTGTTATTAGGTGTTCATTGAATAAGTATAAATCGGGGGAACAAGAGTTCTAATCCCCCCCCCCCCCCCGTTAGTTGATATAAATGGGATTTTCATGCAGAATTAAGTTTTCGTTCAAAATTTAGATTAGGATCATTCTGATGAGGCGATTCCGTGACTGTTATTAGGTGTTCATTGAATAAGTATAAATAGGGGGGACAGGGGTTCTAATGCCCCCCCCCGTTAGTTGATATAAATGGGATTTTCATGCAGAATTAAGTTTTCGTTCAAAATTTAGATTAGGATCATTCTGATGAGGCGATTCCGTGACTGTTATTAGGTGTTCATTGAATAAGTATAAATAGGGGGAACAGGGGTTCTAATGCCCCCCCCCCCCCCGTTAGTTGATATAAATGGGATTTTCATGCAGAATTAAGTTTTCGTTCAAAATTTAGATTAGGATCATTCTGAGGAGGCGATTCCGTGACTGTTATTAGGTGTTCATTGGATAAGTATAAATAGGGGGAACAGGGGTTCTAATGCCCCTCCCCCGTTAGTTGATATAAATGGGATTTTCATGCAGAATTAATTTTTCGTTCAAAATTTAGATTAGGATCATTCTGATGAGGCGATTCCGTGACTGTTATTAGGTGTTCATTGAATAAGTATAAATCGGGGGAACAAGGGTTCTAATGCCCCCCCCCCCGTTAGTTGATATAAATAGGATTTTCATGCAGAATTAAGTTTTCGTTCAAAATTTAGATTAGGATCATTCTGATGAGGCGATTCCGTGACTGTTATTAGGTGTTCATTGAATAAGTATAAATCGGGGGAACAAGAGTTCTAATTCCCCCCCCCCCCGTTAGTTGATATAAATGGGATTTTCATGCAGAATTAAGTTTTCGTTCAAAATTTAGATTAGGATCATTCTGATGAGGCGATTCCGTGACTGTTATTAGGTGTTCATTGAATAAGTATAAATAGGGGGAAGAGGGGTACTAATGCCCCCCCCCTTAATTTATATAAATGGGTTTTTCAAGCAGAATTTTCAGATTTCGTTCAAATCTCTGAATAGTTTTGGAAGTTTAATGGTTAACTATAAAGAGGGGGATAACTCCTTTTAAATTATATAAATGCTAAATGGGTTTTTATTAAGAATTATCTAATTTGCTCTGAATTTTGGATATAGATTTTTTATATAATAAAGCATATCTTTGATAGTATAGGAGGTTCAATGATTAAGTATAAAAAAAGAGGAAAGGGGAGAGCTGTTTCCCCTTCTTAACTTTTTTTTTCGAACGGAATTAACCCTTGAAAATATAAGGCTTTAATGTACAATTAGTATTTGTAGCCTGTGAGCTCAATGCCATCAGTTTAGCTGGGCAGTATTCTTTATTAATTCCCTGCTCAACGTGAAACTTTGACACATATTCTGACTAATATTATTTAACAGTAAAGACTTAAAATTGACAAGCTTGACTATTAAAGGAATTTGGAATCGATAGCGTTTTCTATTTTTGATAGATAAATTATTTTTCGACAAATAAGAGTTTCTTATCGTGGCTTCAGGTTTTTTTCCTTTTCGTGATGTTGCTTTCGGAAATTCAATTCAAACGTTATCTTTTGCACGATTTTTTCAAAGCTACATTGCCTTTATCAAAAAATGGATAACGCCATTCGATTACATTATTTATTTATGAAAACACCTGTCTTATGGGTTCCAAAAAAAATATGAGTTCATAAATGTGTCAGAAAGTAGCTCTTTGGGGTTTAAAAATAGCCTTAGTAAAAGAAAAATAAATATTTTCACAAATCTTCTTTTTATAAAAGAGTTTTAAAAATTATGTTTTTAGCATTCATTTTTTTCTTTTATTCAAAGCAATATTAATTTTTTTATGAATTTTTATTTGAATGTTGAAACGTCCAAGAAATCTAAGTAATCGTTATTGTTGTATTGTGTATTTTCCATCGTAATTTTAAAATATACGTTAAATTTATCCCATAGATATGTATGCAGTATTCTTTAAAAGAATCTTAATTGTATGTTAAGAAAAATCTGAATTTTTTGTAGAAATTGAGTTGGGCCATTAACTGTGAAAATCTGAATGGGCCGGGCCGGGTTCGAGTCGAACTTATATCATTTTTACACCGTACTGAGCTGGATCCAGGGCCTGAAAATTCCGGCCCTTGCAGACTTTTAGGTTAAAGACACAGAGATTCCGCCAACTTGGGCACAAAAGATAGATTTTTCAAACAAGGACGCTATTTCAAAGCATTCGTAAAGAGGCGAGGGAGTGGCAAAGTTTTTTCGGGAGGAAGTAGCACTTATTTATTTAAGCATACGACTTATCTATATTTAAATCTCCATTAAACTAATAATAAATTATCAAATGGTTATTTTTTTTAAATAACAACTTACTTATAGTTAGTTTTCTAAAAAAACTTTTAAGCAAATTATTTTAACTATTTTTAATGAGAAATATTAAATAACTGAAAAAATGTGTATATTCAAAAATTAAATATTCACTATTGATTTGTTCTTGATTATTAGGATGAGCGAAGCGAATCCTCTACTAGTCCACTCAAATTACAATTTGTCGTACGCTTTACAAAAAAACTATTCAATATTTTAACTTCAAATTAAACACAAAAATAAATTATGATCTGTAGATTTGCAGAATATAATTTTTTTACAGTAAAACGTTAAAAAAATTATTATTTTAATTAATTTATTTTACATGCATTTCCAATACGGACGCATTTTAGCAAATAAATAAAAAATGAAACGCGTATATTTTCAGAAAAAAAAAAGTTTAAATCATGGAGTAAATAATTATAGATAGAATCATGATTAATTTATTAAATAAAACATGTTTTCATTATCCCGCAAAATCGTTTGCACAGATGACACTTAAACATTTTAAAAGAATTGTATTATGGATTTTTTTTTTTTTTTTTGTAAACTGGCAACAAAATAATTGTAAACAAATAAAATTAATTCTTAAATTTGTTATATAAATGAAAAATTAAAAGATCTGCGTGAAGTTGTTGGTTCAAGCTCTTTATAAATATTTTTGCGAAGGTCGTATTGTGGCTAAATAATATCGACTCATTAATCAGAAGGATTTTATAGAAAAACTAGCGGACCCGACAGACATTGTCCTCTTGGCACCGACTCCAGAAAATCAAAAAAATGTACGTAAATATAGTAATACGCGCGATAAACACTACGCTCTTCATTTAATTTCTTATTACAATTATGTGAGGAAATTATTTTTCACTCTTCAGTATTTTTTGAAGGTTCAATTTTTGACAGAAAAGTTTATTTTTCTCTTTTTAGTTAAAAGTTAACGATTTTCTGAAATCGGTTAATAAAAAACATAATGCAGGAAATATTATTGTAAAGCATACACGTTTGTCAGGAACGGGCTTCGAACACGCGATCTCTTTCTTCAAGAAGCAGAGCTTGAATCTGCCGCCTTAGACCGCTCAGACATTCCATCCGCACTCTATTCGTCGAACTTAATCAACACTTTTAATTAGCGAAAAATCACTAACTATTAGTTTTTGCCTAATTACTAAAAAAGTACTGAATCAACTTCGATGAAATGTGAATCTAAACCATTCTCGAGTCCACTGGAACACATACACAAAATTTCATTAAAATCGGTCCAATCGTTTAGGAGGAGTTCAGTGACATACACACGCACAGAAGATTTTTATATATAAAGATGAGCATTGAAAATTTCAGGTTTTTGCGCCGAAGACACCGCCAAATTAGGAAAATGTGAATTATCTCAGGAACTACTGGATTTAAACGAATTTGCTTAGTACCATTCGATTCAGAATGAAAAAAATGCATTAAAATATGTTATCAGTTGAAAAATAACTACAAAAGCCGATTTTTATGGAATTTTTTAAAAGTTCGTTCATTTTTCTATTCATCTTAGGGGTGGAATTTTCGAAAATCCATTTTTAGCGGCACTCGATGTTATAAGAAGTATTTATACCACAATTTTTAAGATTTTTGGTATGGTAGATTTTTTTGTGCTATGGATAATACGAAATCCCGACTTTCTTTAATATATATAGCACTTTAATTAGCGAAAAATCACTAACTATTAGTTTTTGCCTAATTACTAAAAAAGTACTGAATCAATTTCGACGAAATGTGAATCTAAACCATTCTCGAATCTACTGGAACGCAGACACAAAATTTCATCAAAATCGGTCCAGTCGTTTAGAAGGAGTTCAATTACATACACACGCACAGAAGATTTTTATATATAAAGATAAGACTTTAATAAGTTCGCAAACACAACAATAATTATTCGTGAAAACGTCACTGCGAGAATGAGAGAGCGCTTCGTTAAAAGGTAATTCCATTAATTGAGTTGCCATTCGCAGAAAGTAAAAAGTTCTCCCACGCGGAGAGAATTACAGCAATTCTCATACGCTAACATGTATAAAAACGAAGAAATTAAAATGTTTTACAGTTAAAAATTCATAGTATCAACGAAAGCAGATTTCAAATGTTTTTTCCAGAAAATAGGATTTTGAAGAAGTAACTTTCTTCAAGCTTTCTTCAAATATATTATTCTAAAATAGCTATCAAAGATTATCGGATGTTGATTACAAAGATTGGAAACATGCATATTTCAAACAATTAAAAAACACCAGTGGCTACTTGAAATTGTAAAAACATCTTTAAAAGAGCTTTTAGTTGAAAATTTAAAAAAAAAATTTTAAAGTTTGCTTCGAAAATATCTTATTATGCCAGTTTTACATCATAAATAAAAAATTAAAATGCGCCAAAACATAAAACAACGTTTTTGTTTAATAAAGATGCAAAAATAATAATAATAAAAAATATTGTTACTTTCAAATATCTGTTTTATAAAATAATGCTTCGCGAATCCAAACAAAGCATGGCTTTTGCTAGTTAATTGCATTATTAATTAATTATTAATAAATATATATGAGTATTGATTGTCAATAGCAAAAGCAAATATAAAAGTTATATTATTATTTATATTTTGCTTTTGCTTGAACTTGTGCACATTTCTACATGTTTATGTATGTTTGTTAAAAATGTGCGTCTAATACACACATAATTAATTAATAATTATGTGTATTTATGTATGTATTAATAACTTAAAAAATGAACATTTTCGTTTTCGTCCGAAAATTGAAAGATTACCGAAATTCGATTTCGGTTTCATTTTCGGTCTTACAGACCTGTTTCGGTCGATCCTTTTTATAAGTATATAAATCTGAAAAAAAAAAAAACTGAAACGAAATAAACCGAACACGAAACGAAACATTTTTTTATTCACTTCAAGCAACAAACATAATTTAGTGTTTGTTGGCTAATATTCCACAATGAAATAATAATTAAAAAAAAACTTCAGTAAAAACACGTACCTATATAAAACAAAAATTTAATAGACATGTAATTGAACTAAGCGCATAAATTACTAAAATATTAGAATTAAAAAAATTTGCAGCCAGCAAAATCTATGATTTCTCAAATATTGCCTCTTGGTATGATTCCTAGCTTATTTTTAGGAACAAATTTTGCATTTGCGATGGAAGATACAAAGCGTACTTTTCTAATTTAGAAATATTTTGCATTATTGTCTATTAAAATCATTTTTAACTATTCTAAATTTGAACATTGTTTAATTTGGTATGCGATCTATATCAGTATAGTTATCGTTACAATGGACAAAAAGCTTAAACTTTTTTGAAATAAATCGAAAAAAGGCATAAAAAATGTCTTAATATAAGAAATTTTAAATTAAAAAGTCTTCATCACATAAAGAAACAAAAATAATTCACCACATAAAGAACAGAAGAAAACATCTGCCATGTGCCTAGATAAAGAACTCGAAAACTGCAGACGATTATCAAATATAAATAAAAGAATAAAAAAAACACCATTTATTTAGTCTTTGGAATACGCGAACGCGGAGAACATTTGCAGAGAACAAAAATAGCCATTTTATGCGCGTATAGCCTCAGTCTGGATTTAAAAATCTTACCAAAAAATTCGTTGGAGTCATTCCATGCGTACTTTTGATGAAATATGTATCCGAGAAATGTACAATTGCTCTGGGCATGGTTAAAAATATTTATGCCAGTGTTATTGTACTTATTATCGGAACATTTATTAGATCTACAAACATCAAGGATTACATCAGAAAAGGAAAAACGAAGTCATTGAAAAATAGGTATGAAGAAATATTTCCCCTGTTTCTTTTCTTTGAATTATAACTATTTTATTAAAATAAATAACTGTCTTTCGACAACTAAAATCAGATGATAAAAATCAATTATTTAAATTACTTCTTTTAAAAATAAGATTTGTTTACCTGTAGAATATCAATCGTTAAAATCGCATATTTTCTGAAATTTTAAAATTATGTGGAAAAATATTGTAACCACAGTTTATCATAATTAGCAAATATTTAAAGGTATTTAAATTACTGAATAAAAAACTTTCTTTTAAAATAAAATTGTTTGCAAATTTAATTTTTAAATTTTGCATTAAGTAATGACATGAAAATACTTTTATAAGGGAAAGTTGGTATTCTTTCCAGTTTTAAATTTGTAAATTTATAATATTGATGTGAAGCATATACTTTTCTGCTTATTTTAAATATGAAAAATTATTACTATTTGCTATTTATTCTTTTATTTATTTATTTTTGTATATATTCTTAAAATGGTGCCTTTCTAGCATCCGAATAAATATTTGAAATTTAAACATCTAATAGCATTTGAAATAATTCTTTGATTTAAAAATTGTCTGTTTCAGCATGCTTATCATAATGTTTGCTATAAAATTAACCAGTTTTCATAGTTTTACATGCTATAGATTTCTCAATTCTATTTCTACTGATGTCAAATGAAAATTAACGGATTTTGATTCATGGTTTTTCATTTACGATATTTAGATTGAAGCAATTAAAATTTTTTTTTTAATTCATTGAAAACATTCATAAACTACAAACAAAATAAACAAAAGTAAAAATTTTAATTAAATTAATTTCATTACCCTGTTTATAGTTTAAAGAATACAAAAAATACTGTATAATACAAGAGATTAGATTTTTATGTAAAATTAATTTTGATAATGCTTTGAACATTTAAGCAGCAATGTTTCTTATATAATTTTAAACCTTCAAAAAATCTATTACAAATATTGCACCTAATTTTCACGTAGATTGATAAAAAATAATTCTTTATCAAATTTAACACAATTATTATAATTGGTAAATAAATCACACAAATTGCCATTTTTCAACATAGTCCAAAAGCGTATAGGCCTGAATTTGAATCGGAGAGCTTTGTGAGAGCTTGCAATGTTCTGCCAATTGAGCTATCCAGGATAAATCTGGAAGACACAATTCTGCCAAAGAACTACAGATATATAATAAATAATACTAGATTGGCAGCTTACTCCAAAGGTCCCTAGTTCCTGTCCTGCCCTAGATGCTTTTTCACCTATTTGGTAAAATTACATTATAATTCTTTTTGAACGTTATTATTTAGAACTAGTAGTTATCTGTAGAGCTTCTAAGAGCTCCTGGTGATAAATTTGGATGTCAAATTGAACAAAAGCTTGGGTATGTAATATGTGACTATAACATTGCTAACAAAGCGTAGAACCAACATAGTGAAAATTATCCAAGTCGGGGATCGAACACGTAATCCTTGAAATAGCTCTCCAAGTGCTCTACCATTTAAGCTACCAGGAAGACAGCCAGCTTGTCAATTCTCACTCACATTTTGTTGGTAAGGCTGCAACTGCAGCACAAAATAATAACGTCTACATGAGCACACAAACTTGTGGCATAACATGAGACACAGATAAGCCCAGAATCGGTGAATACATATTTAATTATAATAATTTTTTAATTATTTATCAGCAGTGAAATTACGCTTGAAATAATTGAATATTTAATATGTGATTTCCACATTACTAATAAAGCGTAGAACCAAAATAATGAAAAATGTCAAACCAGGGATCAAACCCGGAACCTCTGGAATAGCGCTCTAAGTGCTCTCAGCTCCAAGAGCACTTGAAGCCTTAATCGGAGCTTTCTCCCTTTTAATATTTATGATATTATCAGAGTTATAATGGACCTGGCAATACACATCTAACCAGCCACATACATCCTTGATACAAGAAAGCAAAAAATCATGCGTCAAACATAGATTATAAAGCACTTTCCAATACATTCAGAATAATGCAACAAAACTGCACTTAAGAAAAATAAATATAATATTATGTCTAGGTCCACCATATGGAAATGTATAACGCATTTTAAAATAGAATTTTAGCTGTTCCTATTCACAATGGAAAAATTATCCGAATTTTTCAGCAGCCCTCTATATGATATAGAGATTTATATCTAATAATAGCATGCATTTCAAAATTTAGTTCATTAAAGAGATACATATATTTGGGTGATTCTCAAAATAGGAGACTTTTTCAAAATTTAAATCTTTAAAAAATTACTGTTTAGCAAAATTTCTGAAAAAAATAGGTGTTGTTAATATAGTATTAGGTATACTTTACATGTAGTCAGTAGAGCTAAATATTTAAAAATTAACTTTAAAAAAATAATTAGTATTTTTTGAGCCATGCTAATGACAAAAAAAAATGCATGGAATAAATATATTAAGAAATTTATTTTCTTCCTGTTTAAATATTTTTTTCTATATTTATTAGCCTTCCTTTTCAGCAAATTGTTTCCATTTTTACATATATACATACAAGGAGAATAAAAACATTATCAAAGAGCAAACTTTGTTTACATGAGCAACATTCTGACACTAACAACGTAAGAAGCTGTCTTATCGATTTTCTGACAGATTTAATGCATATTTTAGGGATAATAAATGTAATACGTAAATTTATATGTAAAATTAAACTTTATAAAGGATACAATATAAGTATTGGTTACATTTATGCACATAGAAGTCTTTAGCATGGACAGAAAAACCATGCTAATGACACTGATATTTGTCCATGCTAATGACAAATTTTAATTTAAATAAGATTATGAGCCATAATATAATCACAATGCGGTAGTCCTTTCTGGGGCTTTTTAAAACACAAAAGTTCTATTAAAATAAGTAAAATAAAAATTTTAACTATAAAATAAACATGAAAATTATTATCCATTCTAATGACATGCAATTGATGTACACCCCTAATATTCAACTTCTATTCTTAAAATACAATACATGCTTCTATTTTCAGGCTGGGATAAAATGGATATTTGTTGCCATGGGGAAACTTTATATTTTCAAACTATTGTCATATGTGAAAATGAAATTTTGATTAATAACTAGCTGTTATAGTATGACCTTGTTTTGAAAATAGAATATGGAGGACAAACTTTAATTCTTTTTTTATATACTATAATTTTATTTTTAAAAATAAATTCATTGGATAAATCCTCTCCTTGATTAATTTAAAGAAAGAATAACATTTGTTTTATTTATAAACATGATATTAACTCTTGAAAAATGCTAGTATACACTAAGCACAGCTGCTGTGGACATCCATGCTAATGACATTTTGAACCTTTATTCTGTTATTTTAAGGTGTTTTTAACTAAAAAGTGAGTAATTCTTGAGTGCAAATTATGAATAATATTAAAACAAACATATCTAAATATAAAAACATGACAGAAAACCTCTCAATTTTTTTTTTGTATGCCGAAAGACATAAATTGTCCCCTATTTTGAGAATCACCCATTTCAGAAAATTCTCCTTCAGCAAGTTTTTAATAATAAGGAGAATGGTAGGCGAATACTTTTTGTGCAGCCCTAATTATGAAGTATAATATATATATATATGTATATATATATATATACAGAGTAATATGCAAAAAACTAATTAAATTTAAAAGTGCATACTGAATTTTAAAACGTACTCTCTAGCATTTATTAAGCAAAGATAACTGTAATCTATACAATAATGCAAAATACTGTAATTAATTCCTTTTGTTTGTCCCTGTAAATTAGTGAAAATGCTATGAATACTCTGTTTTAACATGATCTGAGTTATATCAGCTTCAATATATTTGAAATAGCAAAATGTCATTAAAATACTCTCAAAACGATTTTCCACATGTACTATAATGTAATCGTATTCTTTTGAGTGTCCCTGTAAATGAAATATTAATCATACATACTTAATATGCAATACGAAACATGCTTTGGCGACCTTAAATAAGCTTTATCAATTGCGTGAAAATTATAGGAGTTAGAGCATCGACAGACGGACTGGCAAACCGAAGCACTTTTCAACATTTTTGGAGAGTGCTAAAAAAGAACATAAAAATATCACATTATATGGAAACAAGAGTAGATGCGGTGCTGGGTAATATATACAATTAATGATAAATTTTTTTCTTTTAAATTGTATATTAAGATATATTATTAGTTTAAATGTATAATGTTCAAATTTATTGTTTTAAATGTGTAATTTCATAAATATTTATGTAATTTTTGCAACCTGTTATTAAACTTATTTTTTAATAATAATAAAAAGTTTTTTAGTATTATTTTACTGCTTGTAAATTCTGACGTAAAATGAATTAATCCAAATGACACCTTTTAAAAGTTTTTATTCGTGTTTTTTTTTTTTTTTTGTGATTTTTATTAGGGAGATAATTAAAAATTATTTTTTAATACATTGAAGACTTTTTTTATGTGTATTACATTCAAAAACTATTGATAGCAAAAAGAAAAAAAATAAATAAAAAAAAATTTAAATGTGTAATTTGATATCCGTAGAAATAGTACAATACACGAGTAGACAGAAAAAGTCAAAAGTTTCAAAATATCAAATTACAGAAACAGAAAGATTTGCTAGTTTCCATTTTTTATTTTAATAGTATGAAAAATTATTGTACATTTTAGAATCGAAATAGTTTGAATTTTTTTAGATGCATTGCATTATAATCGTATATTTCATTCATAGTAATTAGTATCATACAATTAATGTAGATAAAATATAATTATTTAATATCGGTTTTACTTTTTATCTTTTAATATTTTTTATAGCTGTTGTGTAATAAAGGATAACTAGTGACTTAAGGTTCAAAATGCACATTAAATTGCTAAATTAATTTCATTTTTGTCAATAGTAAATTAATAATCTTTAAATTCAGGCAATCAATAATCTTTATTATTTAAATAATACAAAAAGTATTATGTATAATTCAGTGGATTATATTTTTATATAAATTTTACTCTAATAATACTTTACACATTTAAGCAGAAATATTTCTTTAGTAATTTTAACTCTTAAAAAATACTGTTACAAATATTGCTCTTAAAATTTACGTAGTTTGATTTAAAATATATATATATCTATACATTTATTACTTTTAACACAGTTATTATAATTGGTAAATAAATCAAATGCCTTGTGAATTTTTCCAGCAGAATTAAAAAGTGTATAGGTGTGGGTTTGAACCGGGTACTTTTGTGAGAGTTGCCGATGCTCTACCAGATGAGCTACTATCCTGGATAAATCTGGCAGACGCAAATCAGTCAAAGAACTAGAGTTACATACTAAGTATAGTTAACCAATGCCAGACTGACAACTTAAATTAAAGATCCGTGATTCGAATCCTGCCCTGGACGCTTTTTCACTCATTTGGTAAAATTACAGGATAGTAGCTCATCTGGTAGAGCATCGGCAACTCTCACAAAAGTACCCGGTTCAAACCCAGACCTATACACTTTTTAATTTACACACACTTTTTAACTACACACAAAATTTTCTTGAACGTTATCGGTTAGAAATAGTAACTATCTGTAGTACTTTACATGTGTGATGATAACTTTGGAAGTTAAAGTGAGCAAAAGTTTTTAAAGAGAGTACAAAAATACATTTAACACATACAAAAAAATTGTAATAATTTATTAAAAAAGAAATAAAATGTATAGTTTTATTTTACATGGCAACAAGTGAAAAGAAGAAAATAGTATTCCGTCCGTTATAAATACAATTAAAATTATGCCATTTTCAGAATATGGAGAAGAAAATGTACATGTATTTCTAAAAGAGAATATTATGAATTTATTAAAAACAACACAAGCTGTTACAATTGTAAGATAGAGTGAAAAAAGTTTAATTTTTAACTTAATTTAGAAGACAGTCTCCACGCTGTCTGTATTCAAATTATACATCCCTGTTCATAAATTACAATTCGGATTACAAAACATCTCTGACATAAAGGAAATAGATTATAATTTGAGACGACCCTGTTTCTTGTAAATTAAGCGTATAATGATTTGTGGTCTTGCTTTAAGTCTACAAATCTGGTAGAAAGAAAAGACATGTCAAGCATATGAGTTTGTTCTTAATTCAATTTTATTTCGCGATCATGAAAGCATTTTTTTTTTCAATTTATACGTCAACACATAACATAAAGCTATGTACACAAAACTGTGCATTTTAAATATTATACAAAAATGCGTGTTTTGCATGTTGCGCATACATATGTGTAAAAACAAAATATTACATACAAATCTGTGTATTCTGTATATAACACAAACATATGTGTAATTTGCATATTACACAGCATTATGTGTATTTTCTTATTACGCAAAAACATATGTAAAAACAGAATATTACACAGATATATGTGTAAAAATAGTACTCAGAAATATGTGTATTTTAGTGCAATTCACACATTAACGTGTGTATTTTAAGTGTTATCAGATAACTTTTACACATTTGGACTTATCATCAAATTACACATTAAAATGTGTATTCTGAAATTTACACATTTGGCGCAATTTACACACAAATTTACACATATAGACATGTCGTTTTTGTATCATCGATTTACACATTTTTGTGTGTAAATTTACATATTTTTTTTTTAGAGTGTAACATATGACTCTGTTATAACGTGAGCCATGTTTTAATCATCATTAAAATCTTGTTTTTACTAATTTTTATTAACTCAGTGGGAAATATTTAAACATTTTACTTTGGGAAATGGGTGTCTGAGTTTTATTTTTTTATTATTTTATTTTACTTTTTATAGATTCTTTTGTTCTATACTGAATGTAACCGAATGATTTAACTAATTTTATTTAATTTATTGAGGGGCAAATTAGATGCTGTTAAAAATTGATTCCCTTTTGTACATAAGAATTAGCACACTGTTAAAAATTAACTCTGATTTTAAAGGCTATCAATTTTCTGACAAAAGAGAATACCACATAAACGCCAATGGAGCATTCAAATTGGTCAAAAAAAAAGATGGTCTTTAAAAACCGAGGTAATTTTTCCCCATATGTATTTTTTTATCTTAGCAATTTTGATTATTTTCGTGGACAAAAGTTTAAGCTCTTAATTAATCTTACGATTAGCTAAAAAGAATCAGTTTCTCAATGGCGGTCGTAATTTATTAAATTATTATTATTACTATTTTTTTGAGAGAGAGAGAGAAAGAGAGATTTTTAGAGTCATAGCTAATAGCATATTTATAGTCAAAGAAATACTCAATCGAAAATGAAGCTTTACTAGAATAGCCAATAATCAGAATGTTTAAATAAATAAATCATAAATTTAATAATTATTTTACAAAGTGTTTATATGTTATTTCTATACTGAGTAATAATGATATATAGGCAATTTTCAAAAGCGCATATATATATAGAGAAGTTTTTATTTATTTATCTATTTATTTATTTTCCACTGAGCGACTATGAGTTATCAAACATGAAATACACATAAAAACATTCTATAACATAATATATGATTAAATATTATTTTTATATCGCAAAGCTATATCGCATTTAGGAAACAGACACCAGACAGAATGAGAAAGAAATGAATTTTAAAAATCGTGAACAGTCAAATGATAAGACGAAAAAATCTCAATCTCCAAATAAATGAATTTTACAGCCACTATACTTCAGAAATTTGATTCGAAGAATATATTTTTCGAACCATATGAATACATAAAACGAAGTTTTTCGAGAGAAAAATGAATGTGAGATTTCCTCTAAAGCAGAGTTTGAATGTGAAATTGCATTCTCTCGTTTCATAAAAATGTACGTCGATGATTTATTCAATCGCTGAGTTGGACGAAGTCGGAAATTCAGTCTCTTGAAAACGAATAGTCTCGAAATTAAAGAATGTATTTTTCTAGTTACATAAGAGAGTGTGTGTGCATTGCAGTGCTATTTTGTGGCAAATACCCTTTTCTTTCAGATAAAAGCATATTTTTAGTAAAAAAAGACTGTCTACTCAAAATGAGACTTTACTAAACATAACTAATCTTTAGCGTGTAAAATGTAATTTTAATTGTTTCAGAAAGCGCATAACTTATTTCTATAAAGTGTAAGTATTAGCTATAAGATATAAAATACGCGTAAAAAATGCCTATAACAGAATACATGATTAAATATGATATTTATATCTCAGTATTATATCATGTTTAAGGAACTTATACCAGGCGGAATGTGAGACATAATTGATCAAGAAAAGAATTTTCAAAATCGAGAGCTGAGTCAAAAGTCAAGAAAAAAATCCCAATCTGCAAATAAAATAGCTTTGCGGCCGATATACTTTTGAAATTTGATTAAAAGAATGTATTTTTCGAATTATATGAATGCATAAAAAGAAATTTTCCTGAAAAGAGTGAATGTGAGTTTTCATCTAAAGCAGAGTTTGAAGATGAAATTGCAATCTCTTTTTTTTTTAAAGCATGTACTTCGATGATTTATTCAGTTGTTGGGTTGGACGCAGAGACGCACCCATTATTAAGCTTTGGAAGATGCTATAACATATTTTAGCGGTCTATATTTTCCTTAATCCGTCCCGGAATGTAGGACAAGTTCGGTTCGTTTTTTTTTTGTTTTTTTTGTTTTTTTTTTTGTTTTTTTTGTTTTGTTTTTTTTAACATTTGATTCAAAATGGATGAGATGTGCCGATCCCGGACATACATTTTTTCTGTTGATTTGATACAGATCGAAGACTGGGTGGTGGAAGGGGGAGGCAGTCAGCGAAACCTGGATGAGGGGCTGAAAAATTTTTAATGGGGCTAATTCTAAATACTTAAATCTCTTTGATAAATAAAAATAAAATATTATTTTAAGTAGTGAATATCAAAATGTGAATGGGGAATATTTGAAATTTCATTAAAAAAAATTATAAATAAGAAAAAACTTCTGAAAAAAAATAACTTTTTTTCAGGACTGATTAAAAATAATAAAAATAAATTTTCATAATTTTAGAAAACTAAATGGCTAGTCTAGTCTGGCTATCTGAGAGGGGCTTCAGTCCTCTTAGCTCAACTCTTAGGTGCACCAATGGTTGGTCGAAGTCGGAAATTTTATCTCTAGAAAATGAATAGTTTCGAAATTAAAGAAGGTATTTGTCTTGTTATAAATCGAGTATGTATGTATTGAAATGCTCTTTTTGCGAAATATTATTTATTGTTGGAGAAATGCATATTTATAGTCAAAGAAATCTTTTCACCAGAAAATGAGGGCTTTACTAAGCATAATTAATCATTAAAGTGTATAATTGTGTAAATCATAATTTTAACTGGTTGTGTGATTAGAAAATAATAAATAAAAAAATTGTTGGTTTAACCCAATTTATTCCTCCATTTGGTGTGGTTTAAAATGAATGTCAAAATGACCATTTCTTAATTGTTCATTTACATTTATCATACTATAACCCACATAAGCAAATGTTCAAATGCTACAATTCTTAATTTTGGAGTAGTTATACAAAGGAAAATAGATTTAGCGATATAAACGTCTTTTAAAAATAGATTATCTTACATATGAAAGTAGTAGTATAATACAAGATGTGAAATTTGATTCATTCCGACAATTTTGGACAAAAAGAACTTGATTTAAATACAGTATCAAATTAAGTTTTAAATAAACACAGTATTTTTTTTTTCGCATTCATGAGTTAATTATATATTTTTTGATAAATTTAATAAGATAGATACAAATAAGATAATATGAGTATTAAGAAACGCCATTTTTATACATAAAAGAGCAAAATTACAGAAAAGGTTACTTATCATTGCGAAATTGAAAAATAAGTGAAAATAGAAAAAAAAATCGTCAATGTCACTATCATTATACCGCACGTATGATTGTTTCATTCGCATAAAAAAAAAGTTCTTGAAAAAAAATTTGCGTCGATGATTTTTATATGAATTTCAAAAATGCATTTAAGCATTTCTTATGTTGTGTGATTCACTTTAAAACAAATTAAATCATAATTGTAATATCTCAACATGGATATACTGTATGTGTAGATTGTACAAATAATTAAGTCAAATTAAATCTCATTTTATAATGTATAATTTTGTATATTCATGTAAATAATAATTTTAATTGTTTAAAAAATTTTTTGGATTTTTTTGATCCATTTAAATAAAAAGAAAAATTTAAATAAAAATGCATGCATTTTAAAAAAATGTGTTTCAGATGTTACAAATTATACCTGATTTTTTAAAAACACTTTTAGATCATTTTTTATGACATATAATTGCTTGAATGAAGTTAAATATAAGTTTATAAGGTTATTTCTACTCTGAGTAATTAATTAATTAAAAATATTTATTAATTTAATTTTTAAAAATGTTTAATTTGCTGTTTACAACGTATAATTGTTTAAATCATTATAAATTCTAATTGTGTTTTTTTAAGTTTATCTAGCTTACCTTTTCACCTATAATCAACTAAGTTATAAATATACTATGCATGCAATTTCTTGAAAACAAATTTACATCAATAAATTAGTAATTGCAAATATTTACAATATAATCTTATTTAATTGCATATAAGTCATAATATTAATTATTTAAAAATTTCATATTTTGACAATATGAAAGGAATTATGTGTTGACATAAAATATGCATGCATTTAAAAAAAACTTAAAGCCCATTTTATAATGTATAGCTCTTTGAATCAATATAAATCTTAAGAACCATTATTTTGAAAATCAGACAAAGTGTGATTGTTGTATTTTTTGATTTGCTTGATTTGTTTATTTTGAAGTTTATCATATTTAATTAATAATGTGCAATTCTGAAGCCCTGAAAAAATTTCCTCTTTCCTATAAAATATGTCAAAGTTCAAGGTTGTGAATGCCATTTTCACGAAAAGTGAAATGCTAGTACAGCTCATATTCAAAATATTAGAATAATTACCTTTTTTTTAGAAATTGAAAATATCGTTTGGTAATTTAATGTCTTTTAATGAAAATATGCAAACGATATTTTTATTAAGAACTTATTGTTGATTAAACTTACTTGTTATCTTAAATTTAAATCATTTTTGAAAAGATTAATTGCAAAAAAAATTATTTTGAAAAGTCAAAATATTAGAATATTTATTCAAGTGGTTCAAAATATTAGAATATTTCACATTAATTCTCCTTTAATTATTACCAATCTACTAAACTTCGTATGGTTGATTTGTATCGGCACGGTAAAAATCAATATTTTATAGCGAATTATTTACATTGTTCGCAATCGAGCGTTAGTAAAATACTAACACAATATTCAAAAATTGGAAAATTTCAAAATAATCGCCGAAAGGGTGGCCGAAAACCAAAAACATCTGCTAGAGATGACAGGAAACTGAAGCGTATAGTTAAGAAAAACCGTTTTAAAAGTGTGCGATTCTTGCACCGAAAATGGAAAGAAGAAGGAGTTGAAGTTTCTACATCGACAACATTAAGACGTCTCCATAAATTTAAATTTGAATCTCGTGTACCGAAAACAAAACCTCTCATGACTGCAAGACAAAAGCGTATAAGATTGAATTGGTGTAAATCAAGACGTTTATGGAGCAATGAAGATTGGAAAAATATATTATTTAGTGATGAAAGTATGTTTTGTGTTTCATATGGTAATCAAGGTATTCGAGTTTGGAGAATGAAGCAAGAAGCATTTGATAAAGAATGCCTTAAACGTTCCGTAAAATTTGCTGCTAGTGTCATGGTTTAGGGTTGTATGAGTGCAGAAGGACCTGAAAAGTTATGCATCGTCTACGAAAAGGTTAACTCTCTGATATATCAAGAAATTTTAGAATATTACATGAGTCCATCATCAGAAGATTTATTTGAAGATGATTTCATCTTTCAACAAGATTTAGTGTCCCCGCATACCTCGGTGTCAACTAAGAATTGGTTCCGCCAACGCAACATTAAGGTACTTCCTTGGCCACCAAATTCACCAGATCTTAATCCCATCGAAAACTTATGGTGTATAATGAAGAAAAAACTTCAAGAAAATCCTCCTTCAAGTAAAACTGAGTTAGTGGCACGTATAAAGTCTATTTGGGCTAATATTGATAGAAATGTTTGTAAACACCTTGTATATAGTATGCAAGATCGATTGTACGCTGTTATGAAAGCTAAAGGGGATGCTACAAAATCACTACCATTTACTTCATATTCATAAGGTAATATTGTTGCGTAAAATAATATATTCTAATATTTTGAACCAATCTAAATTTTATTCTAATATTCTGGTGTGTTTAAGGAAGCTGTATACCTAATTTATTGTGCTGTATTTTATATTTTATAGATGTTAAAATCTTATCTAAACATTCCAGATTTAACTTATAAGAAATTTAATTGCATTTACTTAGTATAAAAAATAAATAAATGACAAATAATTTTTTCTTATTACTTTTACTTACCCATCATACGTAAGTATAGGGTAAGTCTTGCAATCGTTTTGAAAATCGAAAAATTTTTTTTGACGGATTTACATGTTTTAGATAGTGGAGATTCCGAAAAACATATTTTTAGAAAAAAAAATTTGCCGTCCGTCTGTCTGTCTGTCTGTCTGTCTGTCTGTCTGTCTGTCTGTCTGTAAACGCTCTATCTCCCGAACAAATTGAGATAGAGACTTGAAATTTTGTATGTAGTTAGTATGTAAGAATGGGACGAACCCTATTTAATATCAGCAACCTCGATTATCCGGAACTATTTTTTTCGGACCCTCGAAAAATTCGTTCTGATGAAAGGTATATAAAAATTTTTGAATTTTTTTGTTTTAAGGAATGGACGTAAAAGGCAATAAAATAACACACATTTTGCATATAGAACGAAGTCGATCGAATTATTAGTTGCCGAGATATTTGTAATCCTGTTTTCCACATTCTTCGATTTTTCATGACCCTGTATTTCATTCAAATTTCAATTCAGAGGTATATTTTAATTGGAAATGAGACGCTTAATCCGACGCAGTTAAATGTTAGTTAATAGAATTATTATTTTTGGAGTTATAAGGATGTTTCTTTTACGCAGTTCGGTACTACTTAAGTAGTTTGGCGTTTTATATAATTTGTCGAAATTGGTACATCAGCAGTTCTTTAATAAAGCATTACTATGTATATTAACAATATTTAAATTTTGTTTATGAATTGCAATGCATTGTATAAATAGTTTTCACATGTTTTATTTTCATATACATATCCATGATGGGTAAGTATTACGGTGGCCCCCAACGACTAGTTTCTCAATTATTCTAATATTTTGAATATGAGCTGTATGTTTCCAGTGCTATATCTCGTAAACAACAACATCCCAAAATTCTCATAAACTATTAGTACAATACTATATGGTTATTGAAATTTATTTGTTTCCATGAAGCATTGTTATTTTTCATTATCATATTTCCATGAAATACAATCAAAATAACGTTTTTGTCCATTTTCCGCAGTTAATATTTTATTTAAATAATAGTACCCTAAATTTTTTGTTATGGAATATGAAACTGCACTACTAGGACAAGTTAAATAATATAGTACTCTATCGGCATATTGTTGCTGTTAGCTGTATAATTTGTTAAATATTTAAAATTTGAAAATCTCCAATGCTTTAATTACTCGTATCTCAAAAAAGCGTCACGGTTGAATAAAACAAAACAACCACATATTAGATAAACATATGTAAAAAAAATATGGAAAAGAAAAATATATGGGGTCTTTTGATATTTTTGATAAGAAAAATGAAGAATTTTCAAACAAACAATGTCAAAGATCACACTTTTTCTCTATCAGAAAATGAAAAATCCTATTTCTTTTTCCAGTTTCTATGTTTTTTTTCACTATGAGAAAATGGGATATCTCTTTTTTGTTACCCCTTCCGAAAGAGAAATGTGATGTTTCATTTTCTGATAGGTGAAAAAATATGATTACTTTATTGTAACTTTTGTCTTTTTTTTTTTTTTCTTAAAAATATCACGAGATCTCACTTCTTTTTCTTTTCCCTGTTTTTGTACATATGTTCACCTACTATGACGTATATATTTTTTTTATTCATCTGTGACGCTTTTTTAAGATCTTTTTTAAGGCAAATTTTTAAAATTTTGAATATGTAACAGATTATATCTGCTAACAGCAACAATATCTCGGTGCAGTACTATTTTTTAGTGTTTAGCTTGTACTAGTAGTACACTTTCATATTCTATAAGAAAATTTTTGTGGTGCTATTGCTTAAATAAGATATTAAGCGCGGAAAATGGACAAAAATTTCATTTTGATTATACTTTGTGGAAACATAATAATGTAAAGTTAGAATGCCCCATAGAAACAAATAAATCTTAATAATAGGGTATTGTTATACTATCATTTTATGCCAAAAGAATTTTGGGATGTTGTTACTTGCTCGAGATACAAACATAGACACTTCATTTTTCATGAAAAACGGCATTCACAACCTTGAACTTTGACATTTTTTATAGGGAAAAGGAAATTTTTTCAGGACTTCAAAATTGCAAATTGTTTATTAAATATGGTCTACTTCAAAAAAATATATATCAAGCCATTTAAAAAATACAACTATCAAAATATCACTTTTTTGTCTGAATTTCAAAATAATTGCTCTTACTGCACGGATTTTCATCAAACTTTAGATCCAATTAGATGCTGACATATGTTATTGGAAATTAGATCTCGGTGTAAATCAGCCAACAAGTGGCGCCGTTATGCAGCATTTTGCATGATTTACGTGATTTTAGTCGTAGTCATACCTCATGAACCAATGCACGAAATTTCATAATATTTTTACAATTCTCATGATGGACATAGAATGCCATTTAATTAATTAGATTATTCATTAAATATGATCTACTTCAATATAAAAAAAAATATCAAGCCACTTAAAAATTATCTCTATCAAAATATCACTTTTTTACCTGAATTTCAAAATAACGGCTCTTAATTGTAATTGTTTAAAAGCTGACAAGCTTATTTCTGAATTATTCAGTTATATTAAATAACGAGACATAAGTTTTTAAAGCGTTTAGATCGCTTCATACAATGTCTAATCGATAAATCAATCAAAATTACAAATTGTAAAATGATAAAACTCTGGCGAAAATACTGTGAATGCATTCCCCACTCTTTCTCTTTATACCGATATTTATGATGTTAAAAATAATTTTCAGGACAGTTACTTGTAATAATCCTATACATTTTTTCCCTCATTTCTTCTTATACTAATATTTACGTTGTATACAGTTTCTATAAAATAAATTTTGCAAGACGAAAAAGCACTAGATTATCTGTATGGAGTAAAGAAACGCGCCACGCTTTCACATGACAAAGCAATATAAATGCAATGTATTTAACTTCTTTACTTTAAGTTACTTATAAATTTTTACTGGATGACCATCTATTTTGAGAAAATATCGTTATATAAATCACAATGATGTAAGAGTGTTACGATGCGCTTTTATGGTCGTCTTAATATTTCAAGCTCAACGACTTACTTTTAAAAATTGAAACTGTAAAAGAAACGGAATAAAAGAAATTGGCAAAAAAATAAGTGATTTATAAGCCTGTAATCCCATTTCAAATTTGTGTAATAGCTCTTTTCAATTTAAGAAACGTGTTATAGAAGATTAAACAAAAGAGACTGTCACACATTTAAGATTTAAAGACTGCATTTTTGTTCATTTTGAAAAATTCAGTAATCATTTAATCTACTTACATGCCTCTTTGTGTTACTTTTTTTTACATTATTATTAGTTTACTCGATATTTTCCAGTGATTTTCTTTTTAAAGCATCATTTAAAAATAATTTGAATACATACATTTGTATGTGCATGTATTTATTATACTGTGACCAATTAATAAACACACATTTAATAATATATTAGAACTTTATAACGCTTCCGAATTTTGTAGTTATATTTGAAAAGGTAGATATTGCATTGATTTTCTGAAAAAAAAAATAGAAGATAATTATATATCATGTACGCCTAGGTTAAAATTTCATATAAGTTTTTATCAGCTTTTGAGCTGGGTTGAACCAACCAGAACAAAATGATTTTGGGTTGCTTCAACGTAGCTTTGGTGCTACAGTTGCTTCAACCATAAGTTAAATCTTGTGCCATTACTTGGTGCTCCGATTGAACTATGTATCTTAGCTCTGTATATAAGAACGAGACTTCAACACCCTTTGATTGCAGCGACTACAGCACTGAAAATTGGTTCGACCTATAGGTGCAAAATTCCAAAATTTTTAACTTTCACATTCATAGAGCTTCCTAAGTATTGCCTTATAAAGCAAAAAAAAAGTTCAGCAAAAGAGCTGGATATTTACACCATGGAATATTTATACCGAATTTACATGAAAATAAAAATAGCAAGTTTACTAAATGGTGTACAAGTTGTTGCAAAGTTTAAAAACTGTACAAACATTAAAGAATTGTGAAGATAATCAACGTTTCGATCTTCATCTGAGATCTTCACCAGAAAAGTGCTGTTATACTGCTTTCAAACACAGCAAAAACATATTTAAATTTAAAAATTCATTATATTACTATAATATAATATGATGAACTTTAATAACTGAAACTTTGATAACTGAATTTGTTAATCAATTTATTAACACAATAACCTCTTTAATTTTAATAAATTTTTCAATTAATTTTCAACATTGAAATTACGCTGGAAAATCTTGAAGATATTATGTGTGTATTATCACACTGCTAACCAAGCGTAGAACCAAGAGAATAAAAAATGCCCAAGCCGGGAATTAAAACCGGAACTTTTTGAATATGCAGTTGCAGCCTTACCAAGATGTGAAGTGAAAAATGCTAAGCTGGGCATTATCCTCGTAGCTTAAATGGTAGAGCAACTGCAGCGCTATTCCAAAGGTTCCGGGTTCGGTCCACGGCTTGAACATTTTTCACTCTGTTGATTCTACGCTTTGTTAGCAGTGCGATAATTCACACATGAAATATTCACAATAACCTCTGCTAACGGTTTTGTCTGTAATTTAAAAATTCATTATATTACTCTAATATAGTAAATAAACTTTTAAATTTAAAGACGGTTTTGCTCAGATCGAAAACAGT
Organism: Maratus speculifer; assembly: GCA_964019185.1. Taxonomy (NCBI): domain Eukaryota; kingdom Metazoa; phylum Arthropoda; class Arachnida; order Araneae; family Salticidae; genus Maratus; species Maratus speculifer. The sequence goes on along the minus strand of OZ025297.1, from coordinate 72,541,481 downwards.
ATAACAGCGTTTTCCTGATGAATGACTCAGATGAAGATTGAAACGTTGATTATCTTAACTTTACTTTAATGTCTGTATAGTTTTTAAACTTTGCAACAATTTGTACACCATTTAGTAAACTTGTTATTTTTATTTTCATCTTTATTTGAAAAAAAATCAGCATTCATTTATGGAGATGGATTTGTGGTCAGAAAATATCTAGCATGTAACACAATAATAAAATTATTTTATAATGGGTTCTCATTTACCTCAAAAAATAGTGTTTAATTTTTTTAAATAATAATGGAAAATAATTTATACATGAAAAGGTTTGCTGACCCCAAAAAATACAGTCAAAATTTTTGAAAGCATTGCATAAAAGTAATAATGTTTATATGTAAAAAAATTAAAGAATTCAAAACTGAAAGCTAATTTGCTTAATGTATACATATTTACAACAAAACAAAAGCCAGGGGTTCTCAAATTATTGTACGCATACCAGTACTGGTACGTGAAGTTCTGTTTGCTGGTACACGAAAGTACGATACTGGTACATGAAATGAAACAAAAAATACAGCATGTGAAATCAAAAAAGGGCTCAATCCCCCGCTCCTTTTTCTTGATATGTCAGTTCACAAGCTCAGTGTGAGCAAGTTAATAAGAGCTCTGTTATTACTATTTTCACAGAGTTTTCCTTTCTCTCATTTTAATGCAATTTCGATTAGATTTTTCAGACAAATGGAACTAATCTTTCGGTAGAGTAGAGTTGAACTTCATTCCCACAGAAAAAAAAAGTTTTCAACTATTACTATATTGAATAGAAGTATATTAGTTACTTCAAGATCTTCGATCGCGTATTAATAGCAGAATGTATTGAATTTCTTATGTAAGTTATTCACTTAATTAAATTTGCTTATATATCTTACTACTGATATAAACTTACAAAAAAAATTATCGAACAAGGCGATTTCAAATGTGCACTTTTCCCATGTATAAGAAAGAATATTTATGTTCTCTATTTAAGTGCATCTATATTTTTCACCCAAAAATATTAAACTTTATAATGGATTTTCTACATTAGATTTGAGTTTGTTTTGGTGGTACGCGTAAGTATGAACTTCTATTTAGTGGTACGTCGCGCGTCGGTCTAAAAGTTTGGGAGGCCTTGACATAGACTAAATATATCAAATGTGTACATTTAATATAATCATAAAATTCTTTTAATTTGGTTACAAATTAAGTACAATATAACTATGTGTTCTTAACTACATTATTAATTATTTTTTTTTAGTCTTTTATGAAATTTATTCACATTAGTGGCAATCGAGGTAGTTGCATTATTGAAGAAGGAATAGAAACAATGAGAATTACGGATGCCGTTCTCGCATTACAATTAAAAAAATATATTTTTTTAACTATTGAACCGAAAATGACTTCACTATATAAAATAACACATTTTTATTCATAACGCTTTTACATTTCAATATTTTTTCATGCCGCTGAAACTGAGATTGCGACACTCATTTCAGACGGCTTTAATGAGTGAAAATGATGTCATAGTGAAAATGAAATAAATATTATATTTGATAAAACTATATAGTTTCCTGTGAGTGCATCTAAAAGTAAATTTCTGGATTTCGCCGACATGCAGATTAGAACTTCAAGCAAACAGCGCAAAATTTGTATTGGTTTGTAAAATTGTAACTGGCAAACTAACATCAAGTTCGGAAATATATTTATTAAATATTAACTCATAATTGTATTTTTTTTTTTTTTTTTATTATTATTTTTTTTTTTTTTTTTTTGATTTAGTCAATTGATTTTTTTAAATATTCTTCGAATTCGACGTCTTTCGACTCGTTAGATTTAATTAGTAGTTAGACTACATTAAAAAAGTTTTTAAAAGTTTTTTTTTAATAAAAGAGCGTAGAAACTACCCCATTTTTAAAACTAGTATAATATCTAGTATGATTGGTAGATATATAAATATATAGCTATAATTACAGGTATTAACAAAATTAAAGATAAAACTTTAGTTTTTTTCATCTATTTTGAATCGTTAGATTTATTTTTAAAGTTTTATAAAGATTGAAAATATAGTCCATCCATTTAAGAAGTTTTAAACAGCAAACGAAATATCTTTTTACTTTAAAAAAAAAACTCCTCATTTATTATGAACTTGTTATTTTGGTTCTGTTTTGCTTAGAAGCCATAAAATTACATCTTCTCTCTCTAAAGAAAAAGATAGCTATAAAAAAGGCCATAAACACACGCAAGGTTTTCACTGATTTGTGTATATACAGTGAATGTACAGTGTTCTAGACTTCACAGAATTGGGCTTCCTTGGAAATAGCCATTTTGACAACCATTTACAACGGTCGGGATTACAAGAAAGAAGTGTAAACATACTTTTATAGCAAGGATGCGTAATTAATATAACTATTTCACTTTTTTATATTGATTCGTGCTAACAGATTTAAGCATTTGAAACGTAATTTTGACTATTCTTTTTGACATTCAGTTTTTCTTTTTTAAAATTTGAATACAATAAAAAAATTGTTATTTAGAACTCCTTAATTATGTATGCAAACAATTGTAACACAATCTAAATAATTATATTGTTACTTGTATTTAAAAATATTCAAATGCTTATTATTTAAATTATACATCTATGAAATTATCTGAAATGTAAGCCATTTCCTTTTAGGTAACATCACTGACATATATTAAATTCTTATGAAAAAAAAAAGTTTTAATTTAACAAAAGAACTTTCTTATATTTTAATTAATCTTACACGTTATCCATTTTTCTTTCAAATAAATACAAATTATTTTTTTTAAATAATGATTGGTTTAATATATTTTTAGAATTAAAATACCATTATAATGTATAGGTTTATGTTTCATATTTTAATAATGTTTAAGCGCTTTAAAATAAAAACTTTAATAAAACAACTTTAATAAAACAATAACTTTAATAACTTTAATAAAACAATAAATTTTTTCACACAACTAATTGAATAAACAGTTTAACTAAGCTCTACGTAAGTTATGTGTCAACAACGGTACACCCATTAAAGATTCTTGTTTTAAAGTTAGAAAGCACCATTATCTGGAAAAACAGAAATGAATCCAGAACGCAAATAGTTACGTTTAAATTTATACATTATTTGTACGTATTTATCACGTAACAGTTTTTCCCTTTCTAAAACTTTCTAATTTTTTTTTCTCAAACTAATTTGTTGAACTATATTTACTGACCTTCGTTTGGAATTGTAATACATTAAAACTTTGTACAATACCTCAGATAAAAATTATTATTGGTTTTATGAGCTTAAAAATCAATAATGTGATACTTATTGTTCTAACCATAATGCATCATAATATAAATCAAAGTTAGTGTCGCCAAATAAATCAAAAACGCTGTTGACACTTTTTTATAATAGCGCACGCAATAAAGCTTGTTTTGTGATAAAAGTCGTTGGAACATTCTTTCAAATATTTAAACTAGTTAAACTATAATACACCTGTTTTTACTATGTAAGCACTAAAGACGAAAAATCACAAAACAGTTGCTTTTATTTTCAAGCTGAAATTTTTAAATGTTATTATTAAATTTACCCTGCCTTATATCTATTTATACCTTAGGATAATTCTAAGAATATTTTTAAAAAATTAATGTAATACAATTTAAAACATTATTAAACTATTTTATCAATTACCCTGCTTAATCTTGTACTGCGAAACATTACGAATTTTAAATATCACTATTTTCGAATTAAAATATGTATCTTTATTAAATTGTTTATTTATCCTCAATTAAATAAAAAAAAATATTTTTAAATTATTCTGCTCAAACATTGGGAAAATTGGCATCTTCTTAACTATTTAATAATGAAATTCATGATTTTCTCACGTGATAAGTTAACCTAGATTTTTATATATATATATATATATATATATATCATTCTTTAAACAACCAGAGTAGTTTTGGTTGATCTTAAACTTTGAAATTTGCCATGAAGACACACTTAATGCACACCAATGATACAGCTCTTATAGCAACATGGAAAAAAATACAAAAAACATTAATTTGCGATTTTATATCAATTTTTAAGGATATTTTCCATAATTGGGATTTCAATTGCTCTTTTAGCATTACAAGTCGTTATGCTTACAAGTTGTACTGTAAGGAGATTTTTTTTTTGTTGTTGTTGTTCTTCTTCTTTTTCTTCGTCTTCAGATACAAAATATCTAAAAAGGAAAAAATAAACTTTATTTAAGATTTTGACATGGGGACTCGAAATTGGATAAGAAATACTCAGTTTTAAATGCATCACATACTCAAAATAGCTTCGATTCAAATGCACTCAAAGTCGAGAAATACATGTAGGGGAGACTGGGGCACATGTGAGTATGGAGTAGATGTGAATATCGCAATTTTTTACTACTTATTATACGATTTTTTATTTGAAAAAAATTACCGAAAATGATAGCACCTGTAGACATAAGGCCTCTTTTTAAGCTCTTTGGTAATTTGTTTGTCGGCAATAGACAAAAAACTGTTTACAGATCTCAAAAGTAAAATCTCAGTTCCAACTTTCTAAGCCATTAACATTATTTATTTATTCATATTTTTAAATTTGAATGTTTTAACCTATACTATGAATGCTAATAAATATTTTTCATTAAAAAATTTCTCCCAAAATTGAGAAACTTTAATGTTTTGTCAATTCAATTCTATTTTGGCCATGTGGGATATTTGTGAACAAAATAGCTGGAGTAGATATGAACAGTTCATAAGTGTCCCAGTAATCACTCTATGATTCTGTTGCTTTCAGTTAATTTCATGAGAAATAATCTCATCTCTAATATCTATCATTTTCTTGAAATAGAAAATTTTTGGCCATATAACATTTGATTTTGTATTAAAGCTTTCACAAAAACATCTGTCAACAAATATTTAAAGAGTAACAAGCTCATTTACGTTCAATTATAATTTAAATAAATTTAATATTTTCTAAAATGAAATAATGTTATGCAATATTTTACTAAGCGATTTACAACAGCATTTTTTATGCATTTTTAACACTAGCAGGAGTGACCGAGCTGAGCTCGGTCAAAATTAACTTTTTGTTTAACGCGATTTTCACTTTATCAGTCTCTCTGTATTATTACTATAAAACATGTCGTTTATAATAGTATTATTTACAAAAACAATCAATAAGACAATTATGTATGTATGCACATTTTTACATTATTTTCAAACTTACAACAAAAGGACATTGATCCAAATCACTTTTTTAGCTCGACTCTGATTGCTTTAACCGTGCATTTTAAATTCTATTAAGAATGTATAAAAATTTCTCCACGTTCTAAAAGACAATTTTTTTGCCAGATATAGTCAAATTTGGCGAGATTCTTTTATTTGGCGCCAAATACGTGTTTTGGCTTTCGTCATCTTAATAGTCGATTTTTCAACCAAATGTCCCCAATATTTTGTCAAAAGTCGCCATATTCTCTGACCCTGATCCGTATTGCCCAAAATGACCCACTAATCAAATTTGATTAAACGTGACTTAGCGCAATTGTCAGCGCAATTGTCTTCAGGTAATCAAAAACAGTAGAATATAAAATTGAATCAAAATCGTGTTAGCCATTTCTTAGGCAAAATTAGCTTGACAGCATTTTTCAATGAAGCCGAAATGATCCACTAATATATATATTTTTTAATATGCGACTCAGCCCAATAGTCTTCTCGTGGCAAAAAAAAGAAAAAACGTTCCTTTACAAAAATTTAGATAAAATTGATTGTGTCGTTGTTACATATAGTTAAAATGACCCTGACCCATTATGACCTACTAATCGAATTCACGCGAGCATGTGTTCTAGCCCAATGGAAAACGATATAATACAAAGTATAGTCAAAATGGTGAGAGCCATTTTCTAGATGAAATCAGGTAGAGCCATTTTCTAGATGAAATTAGGTAGAGCCATCATGACTCACGAATAACCCTTATAATCGAAGTCTTCCGAACATGTGACCTAGCCCATTCGTTTTTGCGCGCCGAAAAACGGTTGGATACAAAATTTAGTTAAAATCGATTAAGCCGTTTTTTAGATGTAATTAGCTTGACCTTAATCCATTACGATCCAAAATTACCCATTAATTAAATTTTCTCGAACATCTGACCCAACCCAATGATATTCTCGTGCCCGAAAGCGGTAGAATTCAAAATTTAGTCAAAATTGCGCGAGATATTGTCTAGATAAAATTAGCATGATCCACAATGACCCACTAATTGAATTCTAACACATGACTTTACACAATAATATTCTTGAAATCCAAAACGATAGAGTACAAACCTTGGTCAATGTCATTAGAGCCACTTTTTATATAAAATTGGTTTAACCCAAAAAGTGACCCACTAACCGAAATTTCTCGAAAATGCGACAAAGCCCAATAGTTTTCTTGTGCAGAAAAAATGTAATATATATAATTTCCTTAAAATTGATCCACCTGTTCTTTAGATATAGCTTGATCATGATCCATTATGACCCATCAGGACCCACAAATTATACTTATAATCGAAATCTTTCGAATATATGGCTTATTCCATTAGTTTTCTCGTGTCTAAAAACTTTTACATACAAAATTTCGTTAAAATCGATCCTGCTGTTCTTTAAATATAAATAGCTAGACCCAGACCCTTTATGACCAAAAATGACCAATCGAAATTTCTCGAAGATGTGACCTAGCCAATAGTTTTCTCGTGCCAAAAAATATTGTATACAAAATCTCATTAAAATCGATCCACCCGTTCTTTAGATATAGCTTTATTATGATATATTATGTCCCGACCCATCATGACCCACAAATGCAACTTATAATCGAAATCTCTCGAACATGTGACCTAGCCTATTGGTTTTCTCGTGTCAAAAAACTGTTACATACAAAATTTTGTTAAAATCGATCACGCCGTTCTTCAAATATAAATAGCTTGACCCAGACCCTTAATGACACAATATGACCCATTAAAATTTTTCTCGAACATGTAACCTAGCCCATGTTAGCCCATTAGTTTTCTCGTGTCTAAAAAATGTTACATACAAAATTTCGTTAAAATCGATCCAGCCGTTCTTTAAATATAAATAGCTTGACCCAGACCCTTTATGACCCATTAATCGAAATTTCACGAACGTGTAACCTGGCCCGATGATTTTCTCGTGCCAAAAAAATGTTATATACAAAATTTCGTTAAAATCGATCCACTTGTTTTTTAGATATAGCTTGACATTATCTATAATCATTACCCATCATGACCCACATATGACCCCTACAGTCGAAATCTCTCAAACATGTGATTTAGCCCATTAGTTTTCTCATGTCAAAAAACTGTTACATACAAAATTTCGTTATAATCGATCACGCCGTTCTTCAAATATAAATAGCTTGACCCAAACCCTTAATGAACCAATATGACCCATTAAAATTTTTTTCTCGAACATGTAACCTAGCCCAATGTTTTTCTCGTGCTCGAAAACCATAGAATGCAATTTTTAGTCAAAATTGCGTGAGAAAATCTCTAGATAAAAATAGCATGACCCACAGTGACCCCAAAAATTACCCACTAACCGAATATTCTCGAACATGTTACCTAACCCAATGGTCTTCTTGTAATCCAAAACTATACAATATAAAATTTGGTCAAAATCATTAGAGCCTTTTTTTAGATAAAATGGCTTGACCCATAATGACCCAAAAATTACCCACTAATCGAAATTTTTCGAACAGGTGACCCAGCCCAATAGTTTTCTCGTGCCAAAAAACGATTGGATACAAAATTTCCTTAAAATCGATCCAGCCGTTCTCTAGATATAAATAGCTTGATCCTGACCCGTTATGACCCAAAATGACCCAATAATCGAATTTTCTCGAACATGTGACCTAGCCCAATGGTCTTCCAAATTTTTGCGAAAATCGTTAGAGCCGTTTTTGAGATAAAATTTACACACACACACACACAATTTTTGCTCGCATTATATTATAAGATACAGGGTGCCCAGCAAAAAACACCCTGATTTCAAAATTAAATTTCTCAAAAACAAAGATGGATAGTAATATGCGGTAAACGGTTTTTTCATTAGGTAAGCTGTAAAAATCTTATACAGAAATTTCAAACAGTGAATATTTTGAAAAAATTGCGTTCTGATTGCATAGAATGCTTTGATTTGACATTTTTCTTGTTTTAGATTGCCTGCAGAGAAATAATTTTTCAGCTTACAGTGCAATATTTTAAAGATTTTTCGAAATAAATTTTTAGACTTTCGAAATTTGAAAAACTTAATTTAAAAAAACTATGAAATATGGCACTTTAAGCCGAAAAACACATTCTCTGGCAGCAATCTAAAGCAAGAAAAATGTCAAATCAAAGCATTCTTTGCAATCAGAATACAATCTTTTCAAAATATTTACCGTTCGAAACTTTTGTATAAGATTTTTACAGCTTACCTAATGAAAAAACCGTTTACCGCATAATTCTATTGATCTTTGTTTTTGAGAAATTTAATTTTGAAATCAGGGTGTTATTTGCTGGACACCCTATAAATGCATTAAGTTAAAAAAAAAACTTTGCAATTTTTTCTATTTCATGTCTTCCAAACTTGCAAACATGGCTTACTTTGATCTCCAGAATAACAATGCATATTATTCTTTGAATGGAGATGGATATCAGTAATATCCCAAGAATTTAAAATTTTTAATAAAACCATAAACCCGAAATTAAACCCCTTCCGTCTCTTTCAAAAACAAACGAAGTAAAATTTGGCGGATGGGCTTATAATTGAGACTTTTTTTTAAAAAAAAATCATTCAAAAACCATTCTTTATCATTAACTTAAAAGTAAATAAGAGAAATTCACGAGTAAGAATCTTTCGTATTTCGGCAGATTTTTGATAAATATTACCTAAATGGACCCTCCCAAAAATCTCCTCGAAAAGAAAAAAAAAAAAACTAGGCAAAATTTAAAAATTTAATTTTTTTTTTTCAAGTTTACTTCTTTGTTTTTTATTTAATTGTAACAATATTTTATCAATCATCCAATCCCCCCCAATTGACTTATTTTCATTTTATAATCTTGTACAAAATATATCGCCCATAAACTAGAAAAAATAATACTTTTTTATACTTTTTTTCCTTTATGATGAATTTAACACCAAATATAACTCATGACGATAAATAGATAACAGAATAAAAAGCATATCAAAGGATATTTTTCCCCGTGTTCACATGTGCCCCACGTGTGTTCACAACTGCTCCACTAATTGGGCACATGTGAACCATTTTTTAAATTTGCAAAGTTGTTGAAATATGTATGAAGAACTATAAAGGTGGTTTAAAAAAAATACCATGTGTAAAAAAACGTTCTGTTTACTACATTCAACAGTTTTTGTTTGCTAAAAATGATGCTGTAATGAGAAAAAACTGTATTTATGTGAACTGCTCACATTGTGCCCCAGTTTTCCACAACAATATTTTGATTCTATGGTTGTGTCCAAATATGAATCTTTATGTACTGCACCCCTGAATCCACAAATTAAAGTAAAAATGTACTAACATTTATTTTCCGCTTAAAATTATAAAAAGCATTTAATGTATTATTTATTAAGAAAAAACAGTAAAATTGTTATCAAGATACCGAAATCGAATATTTTTATGACAAGAGTATTGTTTGAACACAATTTAAAATTATCTTTAAATACTGTGCATAATTTAATATTTTCATTAGAAACATCTTTTATGCTGCCATTCACGGAATAAACCATTACAGAATACAAAATTATCCTCTTGTTTATGTTTTAGAAGTGTCATGTTTCGAAATTGAGAAAGCCTCAAGTCCTGTTTAATTCCTTTTCAATTCGTTATAAATACACTGATTGACTCGTCTTTAAGTACTTCATATTTTTTAGTGATGGTGACTGTATATGGTCTCTTCATAACCATACTGAATCATATTGCAAAAACTAGTTTCTAACTTTAAATACCATTTTAAATTCGTTTTCATTTAGGAACATACACCATATTTGTATTTCTGCATACATACAAGTTATTTATAAATCAAACGTCATACTATATGATATGAGAAAATGAGTTTTAAAAAACTCGTCTTAACCAAAGATTTAAAAAACGTATTTTCTCTACCAATCTATTCTATTCTTAAATCTGCATTGAAAAAACACAACAATATAATCAAGTTGAAAATTGCACGTCAAGCGTAACAAATCAGGTGCGTTGGTACTATAAGGAAGTTTTAAAAATATTCAGATCTTGATGTAATAGTATGCAGTACTTCGGATACAGCAGAATATCCAAAATATTTTGTGTAGCTCTGTAAATACTGTCTGCATTTTATTATACAGAAGTTAACTTATAGTAAACCTCAGTAACGTATACCAATTTCATAAAATGTAAAATAGTTTAATGTTATCAAAAAGCGCCCAAAATAATGTTTCCCCGTATAGAATTATATAATGAAATACTTTTGTTTAACCTTGTAAATTAATAACAAATATTCTTTGCACCACAGATTGCACTAAATGTATATTTTAGTATATACTTCATAAAGATTCATATCAATTTTATTATGTTCGAAAGAGTGTAACACCATTAAAATGTACTTGAAACTATTTTTTCCTATTGGTCGTAATGTAACGAAATACTTTTGATTATCCTGTAATTAAACTATGATCCGATTTTCATAAAATTTTAAATGACTCCACAAAATTATGCAACAATAATATAGTTAAAATTTCAAATAATTCAGTTGTATAGTTTTTGGTCTGTTATATGCGAATAGCAGACTGATAGACAACGGATGAACGGACAGACAGACGGGCTGAAAGACGACTATAGGTGCTACGTATTTACATAATTACGAACGCACCCAAAAAAAACCAGTTTTATTCTCTATTTCTGTCGTTGTAAAATGTTGGTTTATAATAAAAACCATTCGATATAGTTAGCGGTTTTTCGCGATTACTCAAAATTTGATTTTCTTGATAAGGCGAGTTTTGAAACTCGCGTCTTCATATATCTAAACAGAAAGCTTGTATCTAAAAATATAAGGTTCGACTGTCTTATTTCTGCACTTTGAAATTCTTGTAATATCTAATTTGTATTGAGAACAGATTTTAACAATATTATACAAACAGTTGTACAATAAATTGTTTTCTTGTATTGCAATGCTTTTCTGCCAAAGCATAAAAGAAAGACTTTTATCTGTTTTTACTATGTAGTTACGTTGGTTTTAATGAGTCTTAATATTGCTCCAATATTGCCTTTGAAAATTTTATCGTTCGGAATACGTGTTTGAAAAAAAAAGTGAAATACTAATAATAAATAAATATAGGCTCAATATGTTCATCATTTCAAGTATTGCAATAAAATGGCATTGTTACAGAAACAGTGACAAAATATGTATTTCAATTATTTGCAATGTGATTTCTTCTCAAAATTTAATAGCAAAATGTAAAACTCTGGTGTTTATTGGTTAAAACCTGTAAAAGAAAGGACATTATACAGCCAATACAGGCAATATAGACTTAATCATGGTTTTATACTTAAATCTCTAACCATGACTAAATCTCTTTTTTTTTCTCTTTCTCTCTCTCTTTATCCATTTAACTACCTGTCTGTGTACCTTTGAATGAGAAACGGACAAAATGTCCCACTGTGACGCTTACATAATAAACTAAATTTAATTATTTATTAGTTGTTAAGGTATAAACTATGCATTAAAATTTACAAAAGCACATTTACTTCCATATAAACATAGGTGTTTTAGTTTGACGATAAAACAGCTTTGTTACAACAGCAGTAATATGTAGAAAAGCTATTCCACACGCCCGTCGTATTGAATGGTCCTTTAATAGATTTAAAAAATCTTTGAATTGTAAACCCTAGACCTTAGTAAGCTGATTGTTTTTAATAAAAAATAAATAATAAAATAATGCAGAATGGTTTAAAAGGGTATGCCCAAAAGGCCCGTGTAGTGTGTCAGGTCATGAGGATCAAGAATTACATAGGACCTGGTAATTAGAAACGTGATCATAACAGCCCAGTTGCATCGTGACCGTGAAACAAAAAAAAGATAATAAAGACTTTTATTTTATAAAGAATAAAAAGAATATTGCCCAGTTAAACTGATGGCATTGAGCTCACAGGCTATGCATACTAATTGTACATTACAGCCTTATATTTTCAAGGGTTAATTCCGTTCGAAAAAAAAATTAAGAAGGGAAAACAGCTCTCCCCTTTCCCCCTTTTTATACTGAATCATTGAACCTCCTAAACTATCAAGGACATGCTTTATCATATAAAAAATCTACATCCAAAATTCAGAGCAAATCGGATAATTCTTAATAAAAACCCATTTAGCAGTTATATAATTTAAGAGGAGTTATCCCCCTCTTTTATACTTAACCATTAAACTTCCAAAACTATTCAGAGATTTGAACAAAATCTGACGATTCTACTTGAAAAACCCATTTATAAAAATTAAGGAGAGCGGCATTAGAGCCCCCGTTCCCCCTGTTTATACTTATTCAATGAACACCTAATAACAGTCACGGAATCACCTCATCCGAATGATCCTATATCTAAATTTTGAACGAAAACTGTTAATTCTGCATGAAAATCCCGTTTATATCAATTAAGGGGAGGGGCATGAACCCCCTTCTCCCTGTTTATACTTATTCAATGAACACCTAATAACAGCCACGGTATCGCCTCATCAGAATGATCCTATATCTAAATTTTGAACGAAAACTGTTAATTCTGCATGAAAATCCCGTTTATATCAATTAAGGGGAGGGGCATGAGCCCCCCGTTCCCCCTCTTATACATATCGAATGAACTCCAAAAACTAATCAGGGAAGCGCCTTATGAGGATATACTTATATACAAAATTTCAAGTAGATCCGATATTTTTATCATGAGTTATGGCGTTACGCACAAACGTACGAACGTACATACAGAACGGACGGGCACATAAGCTCTCAGGCTATGATAGCCTGTGAGCTAAAAACTTAATCAAGTTACGAAATATAAATGAAAATATTACAATTCATAATAAGTGCCCCAAATGTGCCTCATTAGCCATGATTCATGCTTCTCAACGGCGCGGCGTCGCCAATTGCAAGTCTTGCGGAAAGGCCAACTGTAATGTCTTCATGATTCCTTGCGGCCCCGATGAAACATGTATCACGGGTAATGGGGCACAACTTAAGCGCTTGTTGTGAATTGTAACATATTTAATTTCTATTTTGTGTTTCGATTAAGTTTTTTGCAAAAGAAAAAGTATTTTTTTTTATTAAAAGATTGAATGATATAAACTAAGACAGACTTGAATACATTTTTTAAACATAAATAAAATTTATATACAAAAAGTAAAACGCTAAAAAAGCATTTAAAAATACAAGATTCACTTGTTTACGATCGCCAACTCTGAATGATGCTCATGCTATCTTGAATGAATATTATCTTTTTCTAAAACAATAATAACTAGCTGTAAGTGTCTTGATTTGTTCCAATGTTTGTTAAGCAATGAATAATTATTTGTACTGATGAGGCCTTGCGTGTAGCTTGGCGAAACGTTTACTTTGTATTTTTAAATGTTTTTTAGTGTTTTATTTTTTGTATATAAATTTTATTTATTTTTTTTAAATGTATATTGAAGTCTGCCTTAGTTTATATTATTCAATCTTTTAATATTTTTTTTTTAATTCAGACGTTAAATGTATGAATTTTGCAAAAAGTATTTTTTGGCACCGTTTGTTATCTTTTATTCACGTCACGGTCAAGATTACGATCACGTTTCCGACCCCGAGTTCCTGTACAATTCTTGCTCCTCATGACCTGACAGACTTATACGTGTCGTTTGCACGTGAGCTTTTGAACCACCCTGTAGATAATAAAAATCTTCACATTTAAATGCTAACCCCAAGAATCTGCCCGTTTTAGGAAAATTCCATGAAAAAACTGAACAAATATGCTGCACGCGACAGTAACATAAATACTTATATCTATTGACTTGTAAGTTATTAAAACATAAACTATGCATTAAAAATGGCAAAAAAATCTACATTTTCAAATTATCATAGTTGTTTTAATTGTGGGATATAATAACATTGTTAAAACAGAAGAATATGTGTAGCAGCTGTCCCACACATAACATAACCTCTATATAGCTATGTTATTTCTGATTTTACATTTTATAACACATCAAAAATAGATGTTTGAAGATTTGAACATTTCATCTGTCTTGGAAATTCAATATAAATATCTTTGAGAATACCTGGTTTTATTGATAGATACATTTTAGAACATAAGCTAATTTAATCAATTCCATTTTTATTAATCATTAATAAAAGAAATGCTTTTACACAATTATCAAATCAGGCAGTAATTTTTATGTTCTTCCTTCAATTTCCTACTCTTTGGTATGAGAGAAAATTTCTCTTGCAACAAAAATAAGAACCTCGGAAGAAAAGCCTCGGAAATTCTTACTCGCAAAAAATTGATAGGCGAAAGAATAATGTGCCATAATCAGGATTAAGTTGAAAGAAAGATTATATCTGTTTTCTCACCGTTCTTTTCTCTTTTTATTCCTCATTTCCCAGTTTTCTATCTTGCTGAATAAACCGCGTGTTTCTTTTTTTTTCTTTCTTTCTTTTTGCTCAGAGAAAGTTCTTTCTGCTGATGTAGGCGCTACATATTTCACTTACCATAATGAATGTAGTTAATTTGAATTAAGAGACTATAATCCATATATACCTGAAAAGATATATATGAAAAGAGAAATTTAATACCTATACAGTGCTGGAAAAAAGTTTAGAACCACCAAAAAAATATTAAAGCTATTACTTTAAGGAAAAAACAATTTCATTTAAATTAATACACATAAAGTTGTACAAATTTTGTTGTTTGTTTTAAATTACAATAATATACAGGGTGTTTCAGAAATGACCGGTATATTTAAAAAATCAATAAAAATTAACGGGCAGCGTTAGAAATGCACCGTTTGTTCCAATATGTTTGGGACAACAGTAAATTTTCAGGCATACAACTTTCGAAATTAGTTAAAATTTTCAACAACAGATGGCGCTGCAGGGAATTTGAAAGCTACTGTAGAAAAACGCAATCTGTGAGTTTGCCATTCTGTAAAGCCTCTATCCCTGCCCGCGAAGACATTCGCGAGCTAATGTTATTCCTAAGGGGAGGCATTTTTGTAATAACTCTTTGACATTTTTAAATATTTTTTTTTTTTTTTTGCATTGCATAGCTGAGGTCCCTCTCAAGATCGCTACTTGATTACATTCTCCATTTTAGTCGCAGATATTTTTTATAAAGTTACTTCCACTTTCGAAACAAGATTTGGAAGTAAAAGTAACTTTATAGAAAAAACTGCGACCAAAATCAAAAAATATAATGAAGGAGCGATCTTAAAAGGGACCTCAGCTATTCAATGCAAAAAAAAATATTTAAAAATGTCAAAATGCGAAAAAGTTATTACGAAAATGCCTCCCCATAGGAATAGCATTATCTCGCAAGTGTCTTCGCGGGAAGGGACAGAGGCTTTACAGAATGGCAAACTCACAGATTGCGTTTTCTACTACAGCTTTCAAATTTCCTGCAGCGCCATATGTTGTTGAAAATTTCAACTAATTTAGAAAGTTGTATGCCTGAAAATTTACTGTTGTCCCAAACATATTGCAACAAACGGTGTATTTCTAACGTTGCCCGTTTAATTTTTATTGATTTTTCAAATATACTGGTCATTTTCGAAACACCCTGTATTTTAAAATATAAACAAAAAATAATTTCTAGAAAATACAATTCGGCGGAAAAAAGTTTAGGACGAGGCTATTTAAAATCTAAATTACACAAGTGAATAATTTATATATTAATTTTTAATACTTTGTTCGTTTCATCTTAACAGTAATGAATTCCAAAAGATGCTTTGGGAAAGTTTTGTCCAATTTTTTACATGTAGAAATGGGTATTTCTTTATATATTTCCAAAATTACTGCTTTCAGTTCAACAATCGAATCACACTGCTTTCTCTTGGCATAAACTTGACGAACCAATCTTCCCTACATGCTTGCTGTAGGATTAATGTAATGAATTTTAGTTGGAAAAATCTATAGTTTCCATGTAATTTTTAGATAGCTAATCTGAAGTTAACACACGCTTATGAATGAAAGCGTTATCTTGCAGCAATGGCAAATTCTGATTCAAGTGGAACAAAATTACTACTAAGAATATCTTAAAATCGAAGGAGTTCATATATGTCGTAATGAAAAGCAAACTAGCTTTTTATTATTATTATTATTACAATCTGTCTAAATCACGACTAAACTACCATCTTTTGCATATTTTGAAAGCAAATGTGGCTCACGATTAAGTACTGCTAAAAGCACCTTAAATTATCTATACCATCATGGATGAAATTTTTTTTATTAGTAAAAACCATTTTGTCTTATAGATTGCATTTTAAAACATTGGAAGAAGTTAATTTTAGTCCTACATAAATTTGCTGCTTTTGTAGCTTTGATTTTGTTTTTAGTTTAGTATAATTCAAGCATTTGGCACATTTTAACACATTTCTAAGGCCAATGCCAGACGACCGATTTTTTCGACGCTTTGGCTTTCGAGTGAAAAATAAACATCTGCGCTGCTTCATTCACACGGACGTGACCTTTCCGTCAAAATGAGCAGACGATATTGTCTCTAGATATAATAAAAATCTTTTGATTTGATGTTTTTAATTTAAATTAGATGGATCTTTTGAAGGAAATAAAACATTCTGTAATTTTTATCAATTATTGAAGAAAATTGAAAAAATATACATATACAGACGGTACTGGAGTCATCCTGTGAGAAGTGATAGATTATTTACTGGATCCAAAATTAAATTACAGGAAATAATTTTTAATACATCTGATGTTAAATGAAAAATCCACTATATTTTAAGAAATACAGATGACAGCGAATATTATTAAATGATTATAATTGTTGTTCAACTTTCATTTAGATAATATTTCTTATTTCTTATTATTATTAAATAAATTTAAAAAAAAACTAAATTGATTAAAAAAATGTTGCTACAGTACATGGTAGCAAAACAAGCATCTTAGTTCTATAAATGTAATATAGGACCGACAAATTTTCAAAGTAGGAAATTTTCGTTACATTAATCAAGAAGCATATGCTATCGTCTAATGAGCAAAAGGTAGATTTTTTTTCTTCTTTTAGGGCTGTACATCCATATAAAAGTTTGTCACTTTTTTTTGGTAATTTTGGACACCCTCCCCTCTTACGATATTATATGCTATCATTCCTTGAACACCCTCTCCCTCAGTAATGGTATCTTCAATAATGTATAAAAATTCCTTTGATTTTTTGGATTTTTTTTTCTTTTGTTTGGAATAATGGTTATATTTATTTTTCGCATAATTTATTGATTTAGATGTAGAGAAATCTATAAAATGTCACTTTATATATGGAATAACTTTATATCAAACAACACTTAAAAGAAATAGTTAATATTTAAGTGTTTTAAAATAGCTTTAAAGCTTTTTGTTACATACCTTCAACAGTAATAGTGTCTTTTTAGAACTGTTCTCGGACAAGGCGGGGCAGGCAGAACTTCGAAAGGCGGACATAACAAAACAGACGGACAAGTTTTTCTTTTACTTACTAAACACAAGTATCGTTTAAAACATAACACCGTGTACAGTTTGCCGAACAACGAATCAATATATACATACACATATGACAGCATAATAGTAATGTTAAACGTTGGGGTATTCCATATTTTGCAATTATATAAATTTATAATCATTTAATTATTTTAATAACATTGCATTTGCATAAAAATAGATAACAGTTTAAAAAAAAAAAGATAAAATACTATTTAGATGTGAAGACCAAGTTACAAATTAAAAAAAAAAAATATTTTTTCTTATTGGGTCAAAAATGATAACAATATCAAAAGACAAACCAAAACCTGTTAGCCCTGTTTCTGTTGTTCTGTTCTGTTAGCCCTGTTTCTGTGCTAGATTAAAACGCATTTTAATCTAGCGAAAAATGTTTCCCATTTTTTATTATTTTTCATTTTTAAAATACATTTAAAAATTTAATAAATATAATTGTTATTAATATAGTGTAAAATTCATCAAGGCTGATAAACATACAATATTAAAAACTAAAAAGAAATTTCTTTCCATGGTATTTACAAAATAGTTCAAAAATTATATATTGACAATTTTGAAAAATGAAATATTTCCAAATTTGTCGCCATATGTAAATAGCCTTTTAATAATTTACTAGATTATATTAACTTAGTTGCCATTCAAAATTTGGCAAAAAAAAAAATATATATACATAATAATAATCTATATATATATTACGCTATCGTATGAGACACAAAAATCATGATTATTCGTTAATTGGAGATTAAAACCCAAGCGAATAAAACTAGGAATGACACCACGTTGTTTACAAGTACATAAAAAATGTAAATGATTAAAAAATTTCCCACGCTTTAATCTAAGATTGTGAAAACGAATGAGATGCGACATTATAAAATAAGTTAGAATAAACAAATAGGTCCGTTGAAACCAAAGATAATCGCTAAAACCTTGTGCGGAAAATTACAATCATTAAAATCAACGTTTAATACACAATAAATAAAAGCATGCCATAGACGTATACGTTTCACTAGCACCAGGGCTCGCTTCCTCAGTTTACAAAAGGTAAAAATGTTTAAAATCAGAAAACCCCCCAACTGACAGCAAGTCAGAAACCCAAATGACCGCATAGTACCAAAATACAGTAGAACCCCGCAAATTTGGACCCCGTAAATTCGGATCTCCGGATAATCCGGATCGATTTGGTCAGCTTTTTTTCAAGTTTGAGAAGCGATTGGCTAATTTCCATAACATTAACTTGTTTCATCATCATATTCTGAATTTAAAAAGAAAAGTTTTCTGAAATCTTTTCGGAAGAATTAAACAAAGAAAACATTTTTGCTGTCTGTAAATATTCAATACGTTTAACATAATGGTGATTTTCTGTATGTTTTATTTTATTTCATTTTTTTTTCTAATTCTCCGGATTACCCGGATTTTCGATAATCCGGATTGGATCTGGTCCCAATTAATCCGAATCATCGGGGTTTTGCTGTACCAACAAGCCTCGGCAACCAATAGGATCAAAACGGAAATGAAGTGCATAATCTTCAATTCATCTGTGCATAATCTTCGGCTCAAGTCTAAAAATGCTTTAGTTTGACCACGATCTAATCCTGAAAGTTTATTTTGACAAAATTCAGTACCCGATCCAAGCAAAATTTCTATGAAGGTAGCAAGACAATTTTTATAAAAATGTCGATTTTTTATCCATCATTTTCGTACAATTAAAATCCTTTTGAAAAACTATTATATATATGATTTCATCTTTTACGCTTTTTTCCTGTAATTTATTTTGAGCAGAAAATTTTGACCTGTTTAATCTTAGGTTTTCGGTGATTAAAGAGAAACTTATATGTTAAAAAATAGTAAAGAAAAAAAAAAGTATAAAATTTGCAGGTATGGTATGCATACTTATGTAATAATGATAATAATAATAACAGTATTTTTCAAAATAAATGCTCACAGTAGATAGAAACGGTACTAGATATGAACACGGAGACTCTGTTTTAGTGCCCGTTTTCCCATAACGGATTTTTAAAACGAGATTTAAATTGCAATGATTTTAATTTCCAATATCGATCCAGGCGAAATTTGCGGTCCTTGTAAGGCCTTCATACAAATCCACTTAATAAAACAAGTTCCTTCTCAAAGTACGTAAAACTGGTACTTTCACAAAATTGTGTTCCATGAAAACATACTAATCATCAATTATTCTAATATTGTTAGATTTAAAAATTTGTAATTTGAAAAGCAAATAAATTCCTCAGAAAGAAAAAAAAATTAGAAGAACAATTTAAAGAAATTATTAAAAAAATGCTTGTTTCGAATTAATATAAATAGATTTCAAGTCGTTACAAAGTGTTACTTTTTACAAACATAAAATAAATCCTCCCAAAATATAATAAATTTCACAAAAATACTTTTTATTTTTCTCAAAATGCTTGCCTTCTTCCCAAAACCTGCATCGATTCTTGACTAAGCTATCACAACAAAAGCTCGTGAATCTCGGAAAGAAAATAAAAAATCAGCGTTAAAAATTACTCTCGTCTGAACAAGATCTAATAAACAGAAGCCACCAGACGCAAGCAGCTGGCCAACGGCTTGGGGGAAACGCGTGGTTTCGACGTGAGTCTTTGCGTACGTTTGAACGCAATGGTACCGCGTCGTTCGTATGACAGGAGGAGAAGATAGTAATGCTCTCAATAGAGGACGTCGTTTTGTCTGTTTTTGGAAATCGTCCGTGTGACATTACTCTAAGCGTTCTGAACGTTTCTGAGCGTTGTGGCTGGTCTAATTTGAGACTCCATTTTCATTTGGAAAGAGATAAACCATGTTAGAGTGCAACTGGTCCTCAATGATTTTCAGATAATCTACTGCTTTTAGTTTATGTTCTATCACAACGACATATCTAATAGACGCCAATGAGAAAATTTCCCAAAGTACAAGGGGTGATTAAATGAAAAGGTACAAAACGACATGGTGGGCACATAAGTAGATTTTTTTCATAATATTCACCATATGCCTGAGCACAACGATCCCACTGATGAACAAGTCGCAGGATTCCTTTTTCCCAAAATTCCTGTGGCCGTGACGAGATCCAATCCTCCACAGCGTCCTTAAATACGTCGTCCGAGTTGAAGCACTTCCCTTTCAGATGTTTCTTCAGTGGACCAAAAACATGGAAATCGCAGGGCGACATATCCGGACTGTTGGGCGGATGGTCCAACGTCTTCCACTTGAACTTGGCCAGTTCCAAGTCCCGGCCTACACGAAAACGAGCACTCCATTTTCTGAAAGACTTGTCGGAGACATGTTTCTGCCCGTAAACTGTCACCATCCGGCGATGAATAGCTGCCGGTTTCTCACCTTCCGCTGTCGAAAATCGGATAACACGTCACTGCTCCTCAATCGTCCAATTTTGCGACGCGAACGCCATCCTGTCCTCATACGGACTGCCGCATCATTTGGACGCCGCTTTTGATAAGAGCCTCTGCTCTCTAATGCGCATACGGACGCCCGCGCATGCTCCGATCCCAGTCAGAGACTCCAATCACATCCCGAGATGTCTCGCTACATTCTCCCATGGCGGAATATGCAAATATTTAACTGTTACTTTTTACGTCGTTTCGTACCTTTTCATTTAATCACCCCTTGTATAATATCGCCACCACCGGACTGTGTATGACTTGTGTGAAAGAGAAAGCAACAACTCATCTGGAAGATGGCGTACTCTGACACGACGTGTTGAAAGATGAGTCATTTTTCATCCGACCAGGCAACTCTATCCCAATGATCCATGTTCCAATCATGATATTCCCAGGCTTCATGTAGGAGTAGTTCGCGATGATGCTTGGTCAACGATGCTGCATGGGAAGTTGGCTGCGTAGTCTGCTATTCAACAGTGTCAAGAAAACTGTTTTCTCCGAATAAATTCTGCTTGGACCATTATTGTATTGGTATGTTAGCTGAGCGAATCTCTCACGCCACTTTTTTTACCAAACAGGAGAGTCTGCGAAGTCCCTTTTCCTTAATTATGTGTGCACGTCCAACGTCATGGCGTTTACTGAAGATTTCACCGTCGTTCATAGATTTTGCATAAATATTAACAACGATATGTCAAGAACAACCCACGCATTTTTGCAGTTTCGGAGATACTCATTCTGAGTTGTCTGGCCATTCGAATTATGTCCCCTATCAAAATTGCTTAGATCAGCGGTCTTCCTTATAACAGGTAGAAATAAGACTAAAAATGACTCCTTAGACTCTTTAGAGTACCCTTTGATTACGTATACTCCATGTCATCCAAGAGAGTTCATAGTAAAATGTGGGGAAAGCCATAATGTTTTGACTTCTTCGGTGAAATACCAATGATAGGAAAACAGTACGAAGATATGATACATGTTAACCTACAGAAGAAAAACAGCATTAAAAATGTAATTTTTTCTCATGTAATAATAATTGGCCTAATCTATTAATATAAATTACCTATTATTATGAAGCAAGTAAAGTTCTAAACATTGCTTTGCTCTAAAAAGATACTAAAATTCTGGCAATCCATTTTCTAATATTTATACTCAATCGGTTTTCTTTACAAGAATCCATCACATGAATCACTTTTTATTTTATTTTGTTTTGTTTTTCTTTCAAAAGATATATTTCGTCCCCATTAAATAAAACGGTTATAAATTCAAAGTCTTAACCGTAACCGACACTGTTAGCCATTTCAAGACAACGTAATTCATTTCTAAATTGACCAAAGCAAAATTTTATCCTAAAAGAAAGGAAAAAGAGCATGTATGGCGAACCAAGAGAAACGTTAATTTGATGAATGACTAATAAACTAGTCGTAGGGGGCCAACGTAATACTTACCCATCATGGGTATGTATATGGAAATAAAACAAATGAAAACTATTTATACAATGCATTGCAATTCATAAACAAAATTTAAATATTGTTAATATACATAGTAATGCTCTATTAAAGAACTGCTGATTGCCGATATCGACAAATTATATAAAACGCCAAACTACTTAAGTAGTACCGAACTGTGTAAAAGAAACATCCTTATAACGCCAAAAATAATAACTCTATTAACTAACAATTAACTGCATCGGATTAAGCGTCTCATTTCCAATTAAAATATACCTCTGAATTGAAATTTGAGTGAAATACAGGGTCATGAAAAATCGAAGAATGTGGAAAACAGAATTACAAATATCTCGGCAACCAATAATTCGATTGACTTCGTTCTATATGAAAAATGTGTGTTATTTTATTGCCTTTTATGTCCATTCCTTAGAATAAAAAAATTCGAAAATTTTTATGGACCTTTCATCAGAACGAATTTTTCGAAAGTGCGAAAAAAATAGTTCCGGATAATCGAGGTTCCTGATATTAAATAGGGTTCGTCCCATTCTTACATACTAACTACATACAAAATTTCAAGTCTCTATCTCAATTCGTTCGGGAGATAGAGCGTTTACAGACAGACAGACAGACAGACGGACGGCAAATTTTTTTTTCTAAAAATATGTTTTTCGGAATCTCCACTATCTAAAACGTGTAAATCCGTCAAAAAAAATTTTTCGATTTTCAAAACGATTGCAAGACTTACCCTATACTACGTATGATGGGTAAGTAAAAAGAATAAAATCAGTGACCTAGACGTATTCCGCCGATGTTTAGAGCTTCCAGAAAAAGTGGGATTTTTGTTTTTCAGTTGTCTATAGATTGTCAAAATAACTTGATTGTTTGCGATATTTGCATAATGATGTTTCTATGACAGTAACTATTGAAGAATCGCATTTATAATTCTGTTTAACAGTTTTATATGAAATTATTGATTAATATCTTCAAACAACAATTGCGTTGAGGTAAATTTGTTTAACATAGCTATATTAGTATTTAAAAGTGTCTCAAACAAGGTTTCGTTCGGTTAGTTATTAATTTTTACAACCATTACAGACGTGCGATTAAATAGCAGTATCTAGGATCTTCCTTAGAGACAAATTAAACTTTTAATGAAAAATTACGAACAACATTAATCAAGCCAGAATATTATCTCATTCAGTCCAGCAAAATTACAATCAAAGCTGATCAAAAGACATGCAAAGAAACTATCATATTTTAATTGCATTATATGGTGACGTCATTTGCTTCGGGAAAATACGGTACAAAGAAAATTATTTTAAATAAGAATTTAATTTAATATAACAAAACATATCTTTTTAACTCCAAGTGAAATACCACTGTGTCAATCGATCGATGGTATATTTTCCTTCTAAGTGTTAAAATTTTGTTTTTAATCAAATATAAAATCAACCAGTGTGGAAACGTCATACTTTGTCTCTGTTGTGCTATTTCCTTTTTATGTCATCATTATTGAGCATGATATGATATTCCTTTTATTTATGTACATTTTTAAAAAAATCATATCGAAAATGTTTCACAGTAAATTTACGAAACTAATCTTATACAATGGCACGAATTCGTATACGTTGGCTCATACAAATATATCATTCAATACAACGTTGTCAGTGCTGAGATATTACTTATACGTAGCATTATTCAAACTCACTCAGTTTTTATTCTTAATGCTTAATAGCTATTGAAGCATGTGAATAGAGTTTTAATAAAAGGTTTGCATTTTGAAACTGTAAGATAATTTTGGGCATTGTCAAACTTTGAACCAATGCAGAGCCGTTTATTGATGGTATAAGGAATTTAAACAATAAAGAATGCTGAAGAATCCCTGAATTCACACGTTATGAACTCGTGTTAATAACACAAAGGCTAATACATGACAACCTCCAACTTTTTTAAATCAAACAATATACTTCCAGACAGAAATTTACTTAACAAAATTAAGTAAGTTTTAAATCACTAGCTCATTTAATGCCAGACACATTTACTTCCACTAATTTTCTGGTTCAAATTGTGTTTTCTTAATTAAAAAAAAAAAAAAAGCCGGAGGTTCGCAATTATGAAGGTCTTTTAAGGGGACTCGGTACCCTTGATTCGGCAAAAAATGACGAAAATATTGATTTTCTATTTTTTTTTTTTAAATTATACTCTATTACCCCTAATACATTCTCCTGAAATTTTGTAAAAATCCGAGTATAATAAATACAGTTTAAAGCGATTTTATTACATCACTGTGCCTTTAAACGCCACAATCCATTTCACTGAAAAGTGGTTTTTCTCATTTTTTGTTTTCTCGATAAATAGGCATATTTAAAGTGATAAAACTTTTATGTATGTTGGTCAATTAACTCGCTTTTATTTTTTTTTTTTTTAATTTATATATATATATATATTGGAAGGGGGGGGGGGAATTATTCCTTTTGAGATGTTTGACAAAACTAAAAAAAATTTATTTATAAAAAAAGTAAAAAGGTGAAGGTGGGTTTTTTTACGCATGAAAATGTAATATAAATTCAGTTTTTATTTGTAATATTACGCATATTTGCACATTTAATTTTTTTTTCTCCCAAACTAACTACCTTAGGATAAAGCCGATACTTAAAATTATACAGCACACTTCTACGAATAGTTTAAAAAAAATTAGCTCAAAATGATGAAAATTCTATAAAAAGATAAATTTTAAATTTAATTAATTTTTCGAAATTTTGTAAGGGAAATTGAACAACTTCTTGACAGAATCATTTCCCTTTATTTAGCTCTTTATTATTATTCGAAAAATGAAAATGCTTAAATATAAAATGAAATGTTCAAAAGGTACCAAATTTTCTTAATACTCTCAAACAAATGTTAAACCAATGCAACGTTTTTTTTTTGTTTTGTTTTTTTTTTTCAAGTTTCTCGTTTGCATTTCAATACTTTTAAATAATATTTTGTTCATGAAATTGTTGGTTGTAATCTAAGCAGATTTATTTGTATGTTTTCGACTTAGGTTGCAGTTTTTTGTTAAGAGTACTTTCATTAGAAGCTATTATTTAATTTGACGTTTCTGCCCGTTCGTCTCAAATCATCTCTAATTTTAAGATACTTAATGTGCTACAATTTACCTAACTTTTAGTACACTGCTCGAAACAATTAAAGGATATTGCAGTTTTAGGTGGATTTTGTATCTGAGAAACTTTTTAGCTGATTGATACATGGCGACAGGCATAGTAGGTTATATGAGAATAAATTACACATGTTTGGCAGAAAAAAATGCATTTTATTGCGCATTTGTGTACAAAAGGAAAAAAAAACACAATTTGTGCATATGAGAAAAAAAGAATAAGAAACGTTGTTTTCTTCAAAGAAAATCATTTTCAGTAGGGGGTATGGTTTCCACGGGCGGCCAGCAACGCTGAACACCTTTGAGGCATGGACTCAATGAGGCTATTAATGACGAGTTGGGGTATTCTGCCCCACTCTTCCAGAAGAGCTCTTTCCAGTTCTTGGAGAGTTTGTGGGGGTTGTTGGCGGCCAGAAACTCGTCTTCCTAAGCGTCCCAAACGTGCTCGATTATAATCATGTCTGGAGAACACGCTGGCCATCCCATTCGAACGATTCCTTCCTCGAAAAGGAAATCCTCCACCAGATTTGCACGATGTGGCCTGCAGTTATCGTCCATTAAAATGAAGTTATCTCCGACTGCTGCAGCGTAAGGGACTACAATAGGTC
The DNA here is from genome assembly GCA_964019185.1 of Maratus speculifer. Classification (NCBI taxonomy): domain Eukaryota; kingdom Metazoa; phylum Arthropoda; class Arachnida; order Araneae; family Salticidae; genus Maratus; species Maratus speculifer. The sequence continues at coordinate 72,515,113 of OZ025297.1, read as the reverse complement.
TGAGGATTTCATCCCTATATCGGCGACCAGTTAGAGCTCCATCTCGAATGATGTAGAGGTCAGTGCGCCCGTCAATGAAGATGCCACCATACACCAACACTCCTCCACCGCCAAATCTGACACTTTCGTGCACGAACGCAGGATTATTCCTACTGCCACGGTCCCTCCAGATGAAAATACGTCTATTATCCGGATGCACAGAAAAACGGGACTCGTCAGAAAACAGAATATTGCTCCATTCATTTCTTCTCCAGTTGACATGCTCGGTTGCCCACTCCCTGCGGTCGCGATGATGCCTTGATGTTAATCTAACACATACCATCGGTCGGCGAGCATACAGACCTACAGCATGGAGCCGGTTTCGGACAGGCTGAGTTTAAATCGTGGTGCCTGTAGCCGAGCGAAGGTGTTGTTGGAAAAGAGTAGCGTTCATGTTTCGGTGTCTCCGAGCTGTTAACGCTAAATACCGATCTTCATTGGGCGTTGAGGCCCGTCTACGACCTTGCCCTGGTCTTCGGCCTGCATATTCACTCTCCAAAAAACGGTTCCAGATCCTGGAAATGACACTTTGTGACACTCCAATGGCTTGTGCTACTTCGGCTTGAGTTTGGCCCCCTTCTAACCTACCAACAGTTCTCCAAGCTTCTGAATCTGTCAAATGACTTCGCTGAGACATCGTACTCATCGAAACAATGCAATCACTGAATGCCGATCATCCTTGTCTTCATTCACTTTTATCCAGTTGAAAGTCACATTTCATTCGCTGCCGCTGAAGCGACGTTTTTGACGTCAAACTCAAAATTTGCATACTCCACAGTTTGAAAACCAGAAAAATTTGCATTTGTGATTCTCTTCTTCTATTTTCAGCAAAAAAAATTTCGTTTATATCTTTATTTTATATAAAACTTCAAATATCCTTTAATTGTTTTGAGCAATGTATTATGACATATTTTCAATTGGAATAATATACAATATTCTGCAAAAAAAATATTTAAAATTTAAATCCAACAAACATCAGAGACAAAGTCTTTTGTCTTATAAGGATGCATCAATACTTCCATGAAATGTTTATTAATTTGATCCAGGTTAAAGATGTTTCTCATCAGAAATTTCTTAGAGAAATGAACTGAAACAGATTTTCCCTGGAAACATGAAGTTTAATATATAATGTTCCATCAAGTAAATTTTCTTGTTCGAAAATTATTTAACCTGTATTAACTAGCATTTTACGGAAGTTGAGTTGAAGGTTGGTAAATATGCGGCTCATATTGCTTCAGAAAAAAAGCTGATGTTCATCGATTAAACTGTTGCATAATTGGAAATTGCGACTTGTTTCATTTCCAAGCAAAAGTTGCAAGGATGCGAGTTCAATTCACAGAAAAATGATCGGTTTTTAGTTGCGTTCGTAATTATATAAATACGTAAGCAACTATAGTCTCCGTCTGTCCGTATACGAGAGCGAATAAACCTCCCAAGCGAATGATTTGAACCTTAATTAATATATATTCGTTGAAGAATTTTGTCGCGTCATCTCAAATTTTATAAAATCGAATCAAAACTTAAAAAGTTATTGATAAAAAAATTAATTAAATTAAATCCTATCATACGCAATTAATTTAGTGATATCCATTGTTAAATAATGATACTAAGTTGCCTTCGTGATTACATGCTATTTAAAATGGAGTCCTTTCATTTTCGTATAACCGAATTCAATATGTATAATCGCAATAAAATTTCTATTCATGCATTTTTTGCATAAGTGTGCAAGAGCAATTGCACTATCAAATTAATTACAATACAAACGCACCTCATTTGAAATGCAATTTCGCACTTGTTTTTTCTTGCCAGGAAGGTGGATTCAAAATTGTATATCTTGTTTATTGTTTAAACGGACATATAAAAAAAATCACTCCTAATTTAATTTATTCTTTTGAAAACTGCATTCATTTCAATCAATTGTCTTTCAACATTTTTTATAACATTATAATAAAAACTTGTCTAAATATTTTTTAATTGTAGGTTATTTTTGGAACTATTTTCAAAATTGAAAGCACCGTCAAAAAAAGAAAAAAAGCTGCAATAAAATATTAAAAGTATGAAGATACCCGATTAGACACAGATCTCAAACTCCTTATGCAAATATATAAATAAAGAATTTAAATATTAAAATACAAACGATAAATTTGTAACTAAATAAAGGATACATTTGGGAAGATTATTAGATTACAGGCGGAGGAAGGGGGAGGTGAAATGAGTGTCTGCATCTCATTAACACATTAAGAAAATAAGTAGAAACTATGTCATCCAAATTTTCATCAATCTGATTTTCATAACAAAATATAAAAAAGAATACTGCCCAGTTAAACTGAAGGCATTGAGCTCACAGGCTACAAATACTAATTGCACATTAAAGCTTTATATTTTCAAGGGTTAATTCCGTTCGAAAAAAAAATTAAGAAGGGGAAACAGCTCTCCCCTTTTCTCTTTTTTTATACTTAATCATTGAACCTCCTATACTATCAAAGACATGCTTTATCATATAAAAAATCTATATCCAAAATTCAGAGCAAATTAGATAATTCTTAATAAAAACCCATTTAGCATTTATATAATTTAAAAAGAGTTATCCCCCTCTTTTATACTTAACCATTAAACTTCCAAAACTATTCAGAGATTTGAACGAAATCTGAAAATTCTGCTTGAAAAACCCATTTATATAAATTAAGGGGGGGGGACATTAGAACCCCTGTTCCCCTTATTTATACTTATTCAATGAACACCTAATAACAGTCACGGAATCGCCTCATCAGAATGATCCTAATCTAAATTTTGAACGAAAATTAATTCTGCATGGAAATCCCATTTATATCAACTAACGGGGGGGGGCATTAGAGCCCCTGTTCCCCCTATTTATACTTATTCAATGAACACCTAATAACAGTCACGGAATCGCCTCATCAGAATGATCCTAATCTAAATTTTGAACGAAAACTTAATTCTGCATGAAAATCCCATTTATATCAACTAACGGGGGGGGGCATTAGAACCCCTGTTCCCCCTATTTATACTTATTCAATGAACACCTAATAACAGTCACGAATCGCCTCATCAGAATGATCCTAATCTAAATTTTGAAAACTTAATTCTGCATTAAAATCCCATTTATATCAACTAACGGGGGGGGGGGGCATTAGAACCCCTGTTCCCCCTATTTATACTTATTCAATGAACAACTAATAACAGTCACTGAATCGCCTCATCAGAATGATCCTAATCTAAATTTTGAACGAAAACTTAATTCTGCATGAAAATCCCATTTATATCAACTAACGGGGGGGGGGGGCATTAGAACCCCTGTTCCCCCTATTTATACTTATTCAATGAACACCTAATAACAGTCACGGAATCGCCTCATCAGAATGATCCTAATCTAAATTTTGAAAACTTAATTCTGCATGAAAATCCCATTTATATCAACTAACGGGAGGGGGGCATTAGAACCCCTGTTCCCCCTATTTATACTTAATCAATGAACACCTAATAACAGTCACGGAATCGCCTCATCAGAATGATCCTAATCTAAATTTTGAAAACTTAATTCTGCATGAAAATCCCATCTATATCAACTAACGGGGGGCATGAGCCCCCCGTTCCCCCTCTTATACATATCGAATGAACTCCAAAAACTAATCAGGGAAGCGCCTTGTCAGGATATACCTACATACAAAATTTCAAGTAGATCGGATATTTTTATCATGAGTTATCGCGTTACGTACATACATACAGAACGGACGGGCACATAAGCTCTCAGGCTATGATAGCCTGTGAGCTAAAAAATATTGCACAGTTAAACTATTGGATTGAACTCATAGGTTACGCATACTAATTGTATATTACAGCCTTATATTTTTAAGGGTTAATGCCGTTCGAAAAACAAATTAAGGGGTGGAAATAGCTCCCCCAATTTCTTCTTTTAAGACTTAATCATTGAAATTCCTAAACTAATCAGGGATATACTTTACATATAAAAAAAACTGTATCCAAAATTCGGAGAAAATCGGATAATTCTTCATAAAAACCCATTTATATAATTTAAGCGGAGTTATCCCCCTCCTTTATACTTAACCATTAAACTTCCAAAACAGATCAGAGAGAACCTACATTCAAAATTTAAAACAACTTGAATAATTCTGCATAAAAAACCATTTATCAAATTTAAGGAGGGGATAATCACCCGTACCCCCTTTATACTTTACAAAAGAACCCCACAACTAATTAGGGAAGAGTATTATCACTATGAACCTGTATCCAAAAATGGAAGCAAATCGGCTAATTCTGCATGAAAAACCATTTACCTAAATAAAGCGGGGTTGTCCCACCGATTTTCCATTAATACTTATTCAATGAATTCTCAAAACAAATTAAGGAATTACCTTATCAGAATGAAACTATATCCAAAATTTGAAGCAAATCGACAAATTCTTCGTCAAAAACCCATTAATTTAAATTAAGACGGAGACGGGGGTGTTACCTCCCATTTCCTCCCTCTTATACTTATCCAATGAACTCACAAAACTAATCATAGAGGTGCCCTCATCAAAATGATCCTATGTCTAAAATTGAATAAATCTGATAATTCTGCATGAAAAATCCATTTATCTAAATTAAGGGTGGGGAATTAACCCTCCGTTCACCCTCTTTATCCTTATCCAATAAACTCTCAAAACTAATTATGGCAGTGCCCTCGTCAGAATGACCCTATGTCTAAAATTTTAATGAAATCCGATAAATCTGCATGAAAAACCAATTTATCGAAATTAAGAGTGGGGAATTAGCCCCCCGTCCCCCCTCTTTATACTTATCGAATGACCACCCAATACTAATCACTAAGGCGCCTTTTAATAATGATCCTATACCTAAATTTTGAACGAAAACTCATAATTCAAAACTAAAAAACCCATTTATATAAATTAAGGGGAGGGGCATTAGCCCCCGTTCCCCCTCTTATACTTATCGAATGAACTCCCGAAACTATTCAGGGAAGCGCCTTAATAGAATAAACCTATATCCAAAATTTCAAGTACTTCAGATATTTTTATCATGAGTTATCGCATTACGTACGCACGTACAAGCATACAGAATGGGCGGGCACATAAGTTCTCAGGCTTTAATAGCCTGTGAGCTAAAAGCTCTTTCATTGTTTTAACTTTGGCTTGCGATTTTCTTCGCATCACTGCGTATTCCCTTAATCTTCTGCAAGAGTAATTTTAACAGTTATGCCTGTTTCCTAGCTGTGCCATTTTAAAAACCGTCAATCAGTTTTGAAGTCAACTATACTTCATATTATTGCATCATAATATTAAGCAGTTACGAATTCAAATTATGGATTCTATTAAACTATTGAGCACATCTTTAGAGACTACGTAATTATTTAAAAATTGAAAGCGACAAACTATATCGTAAAATAAATCGAAAATAAATCAATATAGTGACGGAATATTTGATGAATGGCTAAGAAAAAGAACAAACTCTTAATCTTGAACAAGATTAAGAAACAGAAAATCATCTTTTTTCCGCGGATATTTGAAAATACTAGCAAAATAGATTGAAGTTTCTTTTCTTAGCTCGATACAATAATCAATACTTATGAATTAAAAAGTTTCAAAATTGTTTAGTTTTTCTTCTTAAAATTCATTCATATGTCTGAAGTATGATAATCATTTTGGAACTGTATTTTCAATGGTAATTTCACATAAAATTATTGCTCAATTTTTTATATAATTTTTTTTTCTTATTTTTTGTTAAAAATCAGTAATTTCCTATGTTGATTAAATTATTAGTAAAAGAAGGTCCCGGATATCCTGATCCGAATAAACTAAATGTCATGCATAACAATTTGCATGCTTGAAAAGAAAAATGCAAAATAGAAAGATTCAAGACGGCACAAGTTATACGATTGAGATCGAGAGCAACAATAGACTTTACCCACGTATGGCAACATCCACGCCTCTGCGGGGAGATAATCTCCGAGAAAAGACCTTTTATTAGACAAAGAGAAAGCAGTGTTACAGTTTTCCTCATGGCCCACAGACGTTTCTCTTCTGTTTACCAGCAGCTAAAGTCACATGTAGTCCAAGAGCCGACAGCACAAGAAAAAACTCTTTATTTTATGGAAGAGCAGTAATAGAGAAATCTTATTACCCATGACTGCCGAAAGCAAAGTGGTGTATAAGCCAAAATTTTGTACCACTATTGGTTAACTCGTAAGTTTAGCATTGTGTTTGTCCTACAATCAAAAGTATGAAAACATGGAAAACTGGGCACAGGAAAACACAATGCTAAGCTTACGAGTCAACCACTAGTGGTATTCCATTTTTGGCTTATGCACCACTGCGCTTCCGCAGACATGGATCATTAGATTCTCCTATTATTACTCTTCCATAAAATAAAGGGATTTTTTCTTGTGCTCGATAACATAGGCCTTTGTGCTGCCGACTGCCGACTTTTGGACTAATGGATAAATTACATTCTCAAAAGATTTTTTTTCCTGGTCTGATCCTTTCTAATTTTTTTGCCTTCCTTAGAATTGCTTACAATGAGCAAGCCTTCTATCCAACTGTGGTGCTTTTTCAGAAACCAACTGTTCCCTCTAGGCATATTTTAAGTCTCTTTTGAAATTGAAAATAAAATTTCTTCTTAAAAGGCTCTTGTTCCGTCGGGAAAAGCGGTTGCAGCCTAATGCTAATCCTATGAAGAAGTTATTTGCTAATATCTCGTTTGAATTTCGACAGTTTTATTTTATTTTATTTTTATTTTTATTTTTTATTTTTTGCGTAAGATAGTTGAAGGGCATTTCTAGATTGAACTTTCCTTACTTTTTCGATTTTGCTTGAAGGCATTTTTATTATGACACTTTCGTTTTCAAAACCTGTTTCAAAAATAAAAGTAACTTCATAAAAAAAAAAAAAAAAAAAAAAAAAAAAAAAAAAAAAAAAAAAAATCTGCAATCGAAATTGAAAAAAAAGGAAAAAAGAAGCAATGTAGAGATGTATCTCAACTATCCAATGCAAAATACATAAATATATATAAAATAAATAAATACATAAAAATGTCAAAATGCAAACGAGATATTTAGTCGTTGAGCCAGGAGCTTGTGTGGTTTCATCTCTGGGGATTTGATAAACTATATATTTTTGGATTCCCCACAACAACAGCACTTCATTTATCCATGATACTTTCAAATGTAGGGTAGCTTTTGGTCGCCATATTGGAAAATGGCCGCCGTCGTTAAGTTAAGCCGTCGTGTGGTTTCATGTCATGGACATGTCGGACGTGGCAAGTAATACATTTTTGGATTCATCAGACCATCAGCATCTCATTTGTCCATGATACATTCAATATTAGGGTAGTTTATGAACGCCATATTGGAAAATGGCTGCCGTCGTTGAGGCAAGGACTCTTGTGATTTCATGTTATCGGACTTGTTAAAACATACTGTTTTGGATTCACGGCAACGTCAGAATGACATTTATCCATGATATTTAAAAAAAGAGTAGCTAATGGAAGCCATATATTGAAAAATGGCTGCCGCCGTTGAACCAGGAGCTCGTGTGATGTCATGTCAGAGGACTTGTCACATAATCATACACATATATTTTTTGGATTCACCACAACATCAGAATGATATTTATCCATATTTACAAAACCAAGGTAACTTATGGGCGCCATATTGTAAAATGTCCGCCGTCATTGAGCCAGGGGCTTGTGTATTTTCATGTCAGTGGACATAGTAAACATTTTTGGATTCACCACAACATCAGCTACAACATGACATTTTCAAAAATAGAGTAACCAATGGGCGCCTTATTGGAAAATTCTGCCTATAAGCACAGTGATAGAAAAGATTTTTTTTTTGAGGTTCAAAGGTTTTGCATGCTATAAAATTAACAGGACGATTAAAGGAACAATAAGTAAAGACACACAGGAGTCAAAAGCTACAACAAAGTTCAGTAAAAGACCTGCCGCAGTTAAAAGATATTTTTGATACCAGGGCAGAATTTCTTCACATGATTTGTGAAAGAACCAAAATCAGTTCTTCAGAAAAATCTATTCTACATCCAGATCAGTCTTTGAGCAAGATCCTGAAAGACGAACGTGATATCTCATATTTGCAGAACATGGTTATTAATGAATAGATAAATATAGACAGGCTAATAGAATCAACTAGAGCAATTAAACATCCAGAAATTGTTGAAGACATGATCAAAGCTCATCGGATGACTGAAGAAATTTACCGAACTTCCAAAAGAGAATATCTGTCTGAAGACTCAAAGGCAGAAGGATATTTTAAATATCCAATAAGCTAAAAACTTTTCGTGACTGGAAAAAGAAAGAGAATTTAAAGTTAAAGAAATCAGAGTTTGTTGCTATGACAAAAGGAAATCTGTTTACTCAGATGACGATCCTTGCAGAGCGAATAAATTTGGATATAAGAACTGTCTTTTCCTACCATCTAGGGCTTCTTCAATAATCCTTAACAGCACTTGATGGTTCAATGCAAAAAAATTGAAAGATCAAACTGATGGATGTTATGACAAAGTTGCGACTGCTGAAAGAATGCAAATGATGGTGTTGTTAATATAAATGACAGAATGTGTTTTGTTTAAAGCTATTATAGGAGCTACAATCATTTGGACAACTAGCAAATAATCTGTTTTTTGTTAAATAATACAAGATTATACATCCTCTCAAAGGATAGATGTTGTATTTGATACATACAGGCAGTTGTGAATAAAAATAAATGAACGAAAGTATGAACTGCTGGTGATGTTTAAAAGTTATATATTCCTGGAAAAACAGTACGAAAATGGAAGTAGATTTTATCTGATAAGGAGAACAAGAAAAAACTTATTCACAAGAATGCAAAATAAGTTCAAGAAATAACTAGCTGAAGAATCCACTAAATTGACCTGCTTACAAGAAGCGGTGGTACACAACTCATATTTTGAATACACCATGCTTTAGCGTCTGGATTTATAAATATTATCTCAACACTGTTTTCTTTAGAAAACGATTTGAAAAACTAGGAAGAATGATATTTGTGAAATTTGAATCCAATGACAGGGTAAAGAAAAATACTGCAGTTTGCATGAGATACAGGAACTTCTAAATAAAGAGATATATAATGCATCCCTTGAAATGCATTCACTGTCAATGTAATAAATGCTTTTGCAGGCAAGGGAAAATGATGAATCAGAACACAAATTTCGAGATGCGATGCGCATAAGGCATTTGATACTGAAGCGGATTTATCTGAAGAAACAAAGAAACAGATTGAGTCTTAAGTTTACCATCTCTATTATGGAAAGCAAAAATACTCAAACATCAAGGAATTGCACTATATTCTATGTATTTTTTTCTCTAAAACAAAAAGTCTGTGGAGTCGCATTACCTTTTGTCATGTAGTAATACTCTATACTTATAGGTGATGCGAGCCAATCACCACAGTCTTGTTCGGAAGAAGTGCCTGCAAGCTGATCCTGATCTTCCCTCCCCAGATAGATTTGATTGGAAATTTTTTACAGATAGTGAGGGAAAAGGCTCTTCAGAGATCCAGTGGAATGGCAGTCCTCTTGCTCCTGAAGCTGCTTTGGAAATGGTGTCATTCTTGTTCAAGAACATGTGCCACACTATCATGTGCGTATCTATTTAATAACCTAATGTACTAGCATATGCAGAACATAGAACTGTTCTATGGCGATTGAAGTTATTTGGATACAGGAATGTGAACTAACCATGATAGAAGTGCAGAAGACTAAGATTTCTGTTATTTATTAATTCGTTTGAGGCCAGCATCTTTTACAATAATTTAATTTAATTAACACCACTTTTTGTCAAACAATTAAATTTAGTTTAGCAAACAAAATGATGTCTTAATTAGATAAGAAAATTTTTACTTTTTTAATGGTATCAAAAGCAAGCGATGGAAGCACATTTTGAAGTTGCATATGTGCACCCGTGGTCCCGAAAGGGTTAATTCTTAACAGACTAAGTGCAGTAGTTTCATCAGTACTATTTTTTTTTTAATTTCTGTATCTTATTCACATGAAAATAACATGCATTAAAATGTAGAACAAGATCTCGATTTTCTTTCATCAAATATGTCTTTTGATCGATTTATCCAATTGAAAATGTTAATAATTATATAAAAATAAAATCTTAACAAATATATAATTTGTATAACGTTATATGTTCAATAATATTTGTTCTCTGCATTTTTTCATTGAAATTTAATTATGGTAATATTTAAAAAAAAAAAAATCATTTGTATCTATGTGCGATAGATGGAGCTCATTTTTTCAATATGGCGTCTTTAAGCTACCACCAATTTAATAGTATCATCATAAAATGAACTCCTTGGACCATTGTGAATCCAAAAAGGTATATATTACCAAGTCCCTAGAGATGAAACCAAAAACCCTAATTTTGGCTTCTGGCTCAACGACTAATTAGCAAATAATGTCCCCATAGGATTAGCATTAGCTCGCGAGTGCTTCGCCTGACGGAAACAAAAGCCTTAACAAATGATTAACACATTGAAGTCTGAGCTATTTTAACCACGTAACTCCCTCTGGACAGAAGGTATTTGGTGCTTTTCACGATTTTTTTTAAATACTTGACAGATATGTATTTTAACGATTTTTTTAATTATAAATTCTAACTTTTCTTATTTATAATCAAGAAACTTTTTTAATGAATTAAATATTAAAATTTAATGAGAAATTATTGAAAAACAAATGTTTTATACTTGCGAAAAAAGTTCGTATAAGAAAACATCATTTAAAGCATAAATTTTACATAGACTTGAATAAAAACTGACTCAAAAGGGATATAAAAATCCGAAAATAGGTTTTATTTGTATATAAATATTATTTAGTAAAATTTGCTGTTGTGTGGTATGTTTCATAACACGAAGAGCAACACCACATAGCTCACAATATGCTCAAATGATTCTAGATATTTTCATATGCTTACTTAGTTTTATAGATAACATATGAAAAGACTATATTCGTAAATAGGAAGTATTTTTACCGTTCAAAGTATTAAAAGTTGACCCCGAGAGACTTTCGGGATCAGTTCGTTTTATCGAAATCGGCAACCCGAGTGGCACTCTAATAGACCTCAAAGTGTTAAAATATCTTTTCATCTATAGCTTTTCTTTAGCTTTACATCTCTTAAAAAAGAATAATTTTCACCAAAAAATTGCTTTAAAGAGTAATTAGAATTCATCAAAAGCTCACTTAATATTTTGTATAAAACTACAAATGACCTCATGGTATTACACTTCAGAACGTCTAATAATTATTGCAATGAAGCTATTTTTAACGATAAAAATATTCCCTTATGAAATCGAAAATCAAGCAACAAACTGTCAAAAGTAAACAAATAATGTTAACACAGATGCAAACGAACAAAGTAATAATCAAAGGCCAAGAGGCAAACATTTGATTGCAATTAATACTACCAACTAAACAATTAATACTGCCAGATAAGCAGATATAAGCAAGTGATTTTATCAGGGGAGTTTACGTTTTCATGCCTGAAATTGAGACAAATAGGCCCCATTCCGTAGCGTACTGTAGCTAATTTTGTATTTCTTTTGAACAGGTATTTGATGTGATTTTATCACGCCAAATACGACAATTATATTTTTATTTACTAAGTTATAAACATCGATATGTTTTTATTTGTTTGTTTTCTTTTCAAGAGCCCTCGCGTATAAGGATAAAACGCTATGTAAGAGAAAGCATAAAAAAAAATTACATCGAAAAAAGAACGCGTGAAAGTTAAGAAATCGAAATATAAAGCGATTTTATTAGCATTCTGATGCGTATTTGACTTTACGCAAGATTTTGTTTTACTTATTAAAAAACGTTTTTGCTAAGGCTAATATGGAACGGTACTTAGGGCTGTGATCTATAATAAACGGCTCAATTTTTTATTTAAAAGAATCATCATTTCAAGGGACTTTTCCACTTCAGCACTAACTGTGTATCAGGTAGAAGAAGGATGCTTTATTACGATTGTTTAATTTTTCAGTAAGAGAACTTATCACTTGGTAGCAAACAATAAAGAGTTCCATTATTCACCTGATTGAAATTACGTGAATTTAAACTATTATCGCACAATAGTAGCATTGGCGAACTGTGCGCAAAGTTATCCATAGATAAGAAATATATCTTCCAAAGTGGTGGCAATGGATCCACTACAAACTAAAAGCCTTTGGAGAAGGGAGGGGGAAATAAAAAAAATTAATCATAATAAATTTAGCATTATATTTTCTTGTTGGGGAGAGGGCTACCAAAAAAACTTTACCAGAAAAGAAATCAAAAAGCTTGATGTCTCTTACAATACAGAAAATGTCCATCGTTAATAATTTTAGGGGAAAATATCCTTTTAAAATAAATTATTATATTTTTTAAAGCAAAGAACAGAAAACAATTAGAGTGCCATGCAATGGCACCTGTAGGCGCATTGAAGCATAAAATAAAAAGGCGTATTAAAATATAAAATAAATCAATCTATAAAATTAATTCTAGAAAAAACTGCATTTCGTTCAAATTTAAAAAAAATAATCTTAAATTAGAAAAATTGTTGTACTACATTACGATATCACAAAAATAAATACAAAAAATATTACATGTTGATATTTCACAATTGTAACTTAAATAACAATAAGAACTAAATACAAGAAATAAATCCTTGTCAAAATTTAGTTAAAGAAAACAAGTCAAAGCGCCAGGTAGCAAATAAGACGTTAATTAAATCAATTTATAAAAATTATTCTACGGAAAAAAAGGCATTTCTTCAATTTCGTAAGGGGGGAAAGAATACATATCTTTTGTGATGAGATTTGTGTGTATAACATTACAATATCATAAACGTGTACACAAAAGGTACGACATGCTGGACTTTGCCACTAACTTAAACATCAGTGAAATGAAACTAGTTTAATCTGTGTTACATTATTAATGTAACACAAATTAAGAGAAATAACATTTGGTTTAATTCCATATTCATTATATTATTTTAGGACATAAAAGATCTGTATACATCAAACGTTATTAGTTCTGCTGTATTGCACTCTCCTGAATAAGAAAAAGGAGAACACCGCGTCGACTTCGGCTGACAAATGCTTTCATCAGCAAGTCTGAAAAAGTATACAAAACACACCAATAAACAAATAAAGGAATTTCGGGAAACATAACTGTCTGGTCGCAAACTTGGCGCGTTGTTTCATTGCCCCAGACAGCCTCGTCCTGTATGTAGTAGTACTCCTTGGCGCCAAAATTCCTAGCACAGTGACTAGATCAAAATTTCCGGATCCCTCTCCTGTAACTATAGCAACCACGAGCAAAGCTCACGTGATCGATGGCCAAATGACGTCATTTCAAGTCGCAATCTTTTTCCCGATTGCCGCTTGCCAGAGAGAGTAGGCAAAATCGAGGTGGGTAGATTCATTCCGGGAAATTTTCCTCGTGCATATATTGCACAATTCGAATTTGTATAATGACTCGTAATTCATTCATAGATGTTTTTAGAAAAATGATCAGGTGGCTAATGTGTGGGATTAAAAAGTCTTTTTTTTTCTTTTTTTTTTCTTTTCTTTTTTTTTTTTTTTTTTTTCAGATTTTTTTTACAAATCTCTTACAGTTTTTGTTTTTATTTTTTTTTCTATTTTCCATAAAATAGAAAACTTCGTTAGGAACGTTTGTCGAACTTGTTGGGAACGAACTTCGTTATACATCCACAGGAAAAATTCGTCCAAAAGATTACTTCATATGAATGATGTGTAATTCACCAATAATAATTGATTCAGTCTTCCGGAAATACTCAAATTATTGCTCCAACGCCAGGGGAAAGAAAAGTTGCATGTTTCAAGGCAATAGGGAGTCTGCAGTTGACACTATCCTGTTAATAAATCAATTTCTTTGGTGAGGTATGAGAATTTTTTTTTTTTTTTTTTTTTTTTTTTTTTTTTTTAAGAGACGTTGAAAGATGGAGCATTCTCAGCCCCAGGATATGTTCTTTACATATGCAAGGTGTGACAGGAAAGGTGGTAACAATTTTAAGAGTAAATGAGTGTTATGTTGGCTGTCTTTTCAGTTTAATCCTGTCTCAAAATTCCTTCATAGATATTTTTAAAATCTATGATATTACGGTGGATGTAATACTGAATAATTATATATATTTTTAATTGCTTTGGTTATTAAAAAGCATTTTTTTCTTTTTTTTTAAATCTTCACTATCAATATAAATATACGTTCTAAAGATAAGATCATATGAGCTGAGTATCTTTAATATATCGTCGATAATAATTGATTCATTCTTCAGACAGGAAAAAAGCTCAGTGGGGAAAAAGGATTAAGTTATAGCTCCGGAAGCCGAGAGAAGAAAAATTGTATGTTTTGAGAGATTGGAGTATCTTCCATTGACATTATTTGTTGAGGTTATATTTCAAATGCTCTAATAAGGTTTAAAAGAAATTGAATTTTTCTTTTAAACCGACTTCAAAATATGAGCTTACACAATTTTGAGGATATATGGACAAGGTAATAACACGAAAAATGATGATAGCTTTAAAAGTAAATGCTGTAAATGTATTGAGTTGTTTGTACTCGAAGTTTGTGTTACGGTTTAAAATTTAGTCATTAATGTTTTTAAGAAATTGTTCTGCTGATGAATGTACAAGGTTAAATAATGCCTTTTTAAGTGCTTTCGTAATTATGTAGCACCTATAGTCGTCGTTCAGTCCGGCCATTCATCCGTCCGTCTGTCTGTCCGTCTACCCGCATTTATATGCAGAAAACTATCCAACTGACTCGTTTGTAATTTAAAATATATAACTGTTGCGTAATATTGTCGAGTCATTTCAAATTTTATAAAAATCAGATGTACATTTTAATTGCAGGGAAAATCAAAAATATTCCGTTACATTACGGCCAATGGGAAAAGATAATCTCAAGTGCATTTTAATGATGTTACACTCTTTCAATCATAATAAAATTGATATGCACCTATGACGTATGTACTAAAACATCCATTTCATACAATATGTGGTACAAAGAATATTTGTTATTAATTTACAGGGCTGCATAAAAGTATTCCATTGATTAATGGTACAGGAGGAAACATTGTTTGGAGCTCGTTTTAATTATATTAAACTAATTCACAATTTACGAAATTGATATACGTTGCTGAGATTTATTACAAGTTATTTTCGGTATAATAGAAAGCAGATAGTATTTACAGGGACACATAAAAAAGATTTCAGCTACTATACTGTATCCGAAGTATTGTATACTATTACACCAAGATCTGCATATTTTTTTAATTCGTTAATAGTATGAACGCCCTCATTTGCTATTTGCTTGACGTGCAATTTCTGACTTGTTTTTAATTGCATGCTTTAAAAAAACAATTTACAATTATATTTGTATGTGGCAGTCAAATCATGTAACTTATTTGTTACCTACTTCTTATTGACATAGAGTTGATATTGACATTGTCATATTGACATTTGATTTTGGAATACCTATGTATTCCTGAAGGCAATACATGAATTGGACATTGTTTTTTTTTACTATTATTATTAGGTCTTTAAAGGGAGCAATGGGAGAGAAATATACTGAATGGTTATGTTTGATTTCGAATGAAAAAAGCAGCATCAGATTCAACAATGAGCATTTGTCAAAAAAAACAGACTTATTTAAAAAATCACAGAGTTACCAGAACAGCGCTAAATTTTATCCAACTTGGCGAAATATCGCCAAATTTGAAAATAAAAATAAGTTGCAGTATATAAGGCTAGCTTGGTAATAGCTGGCTAATTTGGCAAAGTTCCCATTTAAAACATTAATCGCCCATAATCGAGCTCACCGCAATTTAATTTAAACTCCGTACAATTAAGAATTTATTTCAAGACTTTTCTGCTTTTTAATGAATTTTTTTAAACCGTATATTTTGAACATTTTTGTGAATCTTAATGAGACCATGTGCTTCCAAAAAAACTTTTACGTTCATATATGAATTACCAAAAATGGTTAATGGGCTCCTAAATAGTTTTTTTTTTCATTTTCAAAACATGGTACTAACTATTACATCAAATGAGCTGAGGTCACATGTCAGTCATTGATCATAATTGATTCAGTCTTCCAGAAACGCTTAAATTAATGCTCCAACGCCACATGGGAGGAAAGTTTTATCTTACGAGGTATTCGAGTTTTTACCACTGACCGTATTGTATTGAAGGGATATTTCAAAAGAGATGTTAACGATTAGGAAATATTGGGGTGAGGGGGGATTGTAACTGACTTCAAATGAAGATTTTATTCAATTCGAAGTCTAATATACATGGTAAGAATGAGTTACATATACATTACTTTATCTTGTTCCAAAAGCATTATTGGTTACACAAAACAACAATATTTTTAAAAGGATGATTTCTTTTGCCTTTGCATCTTTTCAGCTTTCTGGGCGCTGAGGAAGGGTTACGGGGATCTTTCAATGCGGAAATATTTCTATATTTATATTGTAAGAACATCCTATTTGTACATTTTATAATTCTACAAAATACTAAGAAAATAATTAAAAATAAAAGATTTGAGTGGGGTTATAAAAATTGCACAAAATCTCTGTAAATTCAAATTTAATTAATCCTTCTAAATCCGTCAAGCCTTCTAAAATCCTTTGAATGTTTATTAAATGATCATGTAAATCTTTTAATTTAGTTTAAGCAATTTGCGTAAAATGCTTTAGAATGTAAAATTTTCATGAATTCATAATGCCGTAGATAAAGGGTTAAACTAACTTCAAAAAAGGAGGTTCAAGCTATTTTAAAAGGGAAATTTACAAAAGAAATAAAAGAAAGCTTACACTTATGTGATTTACTAGATTACTAGAATAGATACTAAGACAATTTCGAAGTAAACATCGATCGACGCCTCTTCGAGTTCTTTGTATGAATCATTAAAATATATTTCGTATTGAATTCTTTAAGATAGTCTCGAAGGAAAAAGGTAATCACTCAGGGCTGACGCGGCATCATTTATATCCAGGGAAAATTTGAAGTAAGAGCCGGGCTCGGGCTTCGTGCCAGAGCCGGATTCGTGCATACCTATAAATTTAAATTCAAAGAACCCAATTTGTTATTACACATATAACTAAGCACTCAAAATAACTGTTAGGGTTACAATTTAGTATTTTTTGCATTAATTTAAAAGTAAAAAAACAAAAACAGTTTTTTCTGTAAAAAATTTATTTATTTTTTCTGTAAAAAGGATTGTGTATGAGTGTGTTTTGTGTTTTTCTTTTTCTACACACTGTATACGATCTGTTATCGTAATGGAAGCGGATTTTAGCATTTAAAGGATCTCCAAAAGCCTAAAATATTAGTATTTATGGCTTTTTGTGTACATCTTTTTTTTCGGTCAAAAAAGTCAATTTTTCTTTTTTCGTTTTCTTCTATTCTGTATAACCTGTAGATAATTATATGTATAGTTTGTAGAGCGATTTGGTCGATTTTGAAGTATTTCGTAGTTAGATGTTTATTGCTTCGCGTCCATAGGCTTATACTGTATAGGAGCCTATAAACGCATTTTACGCAAAATGACTTTTTTCAAACTAGTCGAAATGGAGAGCAAAAACTATTAAATCTTGCTGTTGTTATTTTTTTATTATTATAGGTGATATAATTTATTGGAACTTGAATTACCTTCGGCCGTTTATATACATATATATATATATATATATATAAAGAATGCGAAAGTGTGGAAATTAAGGTCATAAATATACTCTTTTTTCAAATCTGCGGTACTTTGTTGATTTGCAACTTTTTTGTCTCAAAATGAATGAAGCTCCAGATAATATTATCTAATTTCATAATCCTTAATTGAAATGGATTGCAAACGAATCTGGCAATCAATTGTATCCCATCCAATAAAAGCGAACAGCGTGTTCACTAGGACGAAACTCGAGTCACTTATCAGTTTTTTATTTAGGAATTTGAGTTAAACGTTCTTCAAATTATAAGAAAAAAACTGAGCTAAAATTTTCATTCCTATACCAAGAAAATTTTTAAAAAACACCTTTTTTCGACTTTTTAGGAAAGCCGAAAAAAGTCTACTTCGGCTTGTTCGGAATAATACGTCTTAAAGAGTACAAATTGAGGTCCCAAAAATCAAGGCCCGACTTATGCAGGGAACAGCTGCCCCGAGCTCGCCATTTTATGGATGCAAAAAGAGGATCCTTGACTTTCATTAAAAAGTGCCAAAAGGGATAAAAAATTAGCAATAAAGAATACTGCCCAGCTAAACTGATGGCATTGAGCTCACAGGCTACAAATACTAATTGTACATTGAAGCCTTATATTTTCAAGAGTTAATTCCGTTCGAAAAAAAAATTAAGAAGGGGAAACAGCTCTCCCCTTTCCTCTTTTTTTATACTTAATCATTGAACCTCCTATACTATCAAAGACATGCTTTATCATATAAAAAATCTATATCCAAAATTCAGAGCAAGTTAGATAATTCTTAATAAAAACCCATTTAGCATTTATATAATTTAAAAGGAGTTATCCCCCTCTTTTATACTTAACCATTAAACTTCCAAAACTCTTCAGAGATTTGAACGAAATCTGAAAATTCTGCTTGAAAAACCCATTTATATAAATTAAGGGGGGGGGGGCATTAGAACCCCTGTTCCCCCTATTTATACTTATTCAATGAACACCTAATAACAGTCACGGAATCGCCTCATCAGAATGATCCTAATCTAAATTTTGAACGAAAACATAATTCTGCATGAAAATCCCATTTATATCAACTAACGGGGGGGGATTAGAACCCTTGTTCCCCCGATTTATACTTATTCAATGAACACCTAATAACAGTCACGGAATCGCCTCATCAGAATGATCCTAATCTAAATTTTAAACGAAAACTTAATTCTGCATGAAAATCCCATTTATATCAACTAACGGGGGGGGAGGCATTAGAACCTCTGTTCCCCCTATTTATACTTATTCAATGAACACCTAATAACAGTCACGGAATCGCCTCATCAGAATGATCCTAATCTAAATTTTGAACGAAAACTTAATTCTGCATGAAAATCCCATTTATATCAACTAACGGGAGGGGGGCATTAGAGCCCCTGTTCCCCCTATTTATACTTATTCAATGAACACCTAATAAGTCACGGAATTGCCTCATCAGAATGATCCTAATCTAAATTTTGAACAAAAACTTAATTCTGCATGAAAATCCCATTTATATCAACTAACGGGGGGCATGCGCCCCCCGTTCCCCCTCTTATACATATCGAATGAACTCCAAAAACTAATCAGGGAAGCGCCTTGTCAGGATATACCTATATACAAAATTTCAAGTGGATCGGATATTTTTATCATGAGTTATCGCGTTACGCACATACATACAGAACGGACGGGCACATAAGCTCTCAGGCTATGATAGCCTGTGAGCTAAAAAGTGACCAAAATTCATATATTTTCAAACAGTTAGAGAATGAGTTTTTCCTTTGTCTCTCTATTTCCAGATCTATGCATAAAAGAAACTATAGCATTAGGAGAATTAATAATTAACATTCTATTATAACAATCTAGTATTCTAGTTTTTTAAGAAACTTTTTATTTGCGCTTTCCTTATAATGTGGTAAATTGAAATCATTAACCATGACCATTTTTTTTATTTCAACATCTTGTAACGCACGTAGATAAGCAAAGTAAAAGTATGCAAAAAATACCCCTGTTACCCAAGCTATCATTTTTTATACTAGTAATTTTTATACTACAATTTTTTCTTAAAGCTGTGACCGTCTTTTTTTCTGATACTCTTTATAGAAATATGAGCAGTAACAGGTGCAGAATTTATGCTTCCATTCAATATGTATGAAGTTTAGTAGCATTCAAGTCTACATTATTTACAAAACATTCTGCGAGTAGATAAAAGAGAATAGCCCCACAATGATGTCTCCCCCACGTCCCTCACAGCCCATGTCGGGACCTACCAAAAATATTGCTTTCTTAATTCAAATTTTTGCTCTGCAAACTTTTTTTTTCAATGAATGATTAAGACAAAATTTTGTGACGCACTTTTCTTTTTTATTTATTTATTTTTAAATCACACACTTTTAACATTTCTCATTCTAAAATATGTTTTACAGAACTTCAACATGATTATAAAAAATACTTATAATTATTTATACATTCAACTTTATTAAAACTTTTCTAATATTGATAATAATAAAAATACACTGGACTAAACCACTGCTTAAACTTTAATCCAATAAGAAAAAAATACTTCAACGGCATTTAAATGTCTTCATTTTCATTTCAAAACAATTTCACATATTGTCCCATCTTCAAAAATTTTTAATGAAATAGCTTGGATAATCATTTTTATTATGTTTTTGATGTTCAGCATTAAAAATTACACTAACTAGAATCTTACTACATAAATTTTAGTTTGTAATAAGTTTAAATATGATGATTGTATACTATTAGTGATTAAATGTATGTGTTACTTTTAAATTCCCATTCGCCTGCCAATTTCTAGAACATTCATGCCAAAGTTCATTGGACAGAAAAACTTGTTCAGTTTGGCAAGTAGCCGAATGTCTTCGTTTGTAGCACTTGTATATGTATAATCGGTATCTCGATTTTTTATAACAGAATCTTAAAATTTTTCTTCATTCCAAACCTATTAAGTTAATTTTTTCTAGCTATATAGGAAAATTTGAGCATAAATTTTTAATCGAATTCCATTAAACATATGCAATTAATTTGTCGATTTATGAATGAATTTCTATTTTTTTTTCTTTTTCTTTTTCGCCCTATACAGAAAAACCCGATTTTAGCATCAAATGACGCCTAGTCAGTCTTGATTAATAATATTCAAAGCATAATAACATAAAAGTGTTCATTGTAAAATAATGGACTTCTTACTGTTGTACTCGCTAAAATATGAATCAAGTTGTTTTTTTATTTATTACATAATTTACCCGATCTAGGGACAATATAAAACTTTTAATTTCGTAAGTTTAAAAAAAATTATCTAAATTGATTTTCACATTATAAAAAAATATATGAATTTTTCTTTGCAAAAACCGGTTGCCACACTGACCACAAAAAAAAAAAAACTAGAATCACACTCTTGTCAGCATTTTGAATCTTAAATTCCTTCAGATTCAATATTTGTTTGTATTAAATACTATGCTGAAAAAAGAAACTTAAAAAGGGGAAAATGAGTTTTAATTATAAAATATAAAAGTTATAAAAAAAATTATGTGGATTAAAATACATATTTATAAATATTTATTTATATTGCGTTTATTTACTTATGTATTTATTTATTATTTATTTATTTACGTATATCAAAATTGTTTCCTTCAAGAAAAGGGGAATGGATAAAGATTCATTAAAATGTATCGCAAAATTGCGCAACTTCCTCAAAGAAATAAAAGATTATTTATACATTGGAAGTTTCTTTACTTAAATAAAAAAATATCAAATCAAAACTGATACATCCAAGTTAAAGATGTGCATAAATATTCTTTAAAGTGTACAATATCAGTAAAATTATTTAGCATCCTTAAAAGAAATCTTATTTATATATCTGCGGTTGCTTTTACAAACAAGTTGGAAATTGCACGTAAAGCGTAGCAAATGAAGTGCGTTCGTTGATAACGAAGTTTTAAAATATTCAGATCTTGCTGATATAGTAGAGCGTACTTTGGATACAGTATAGTGGTCGAAATCTTTGTGTTCCTGTAAATATGCAGGGAGTAATTCTTATTATACTTCATTAACGTATATCTTATTCATAAAATGTGAAGTAGTTTAATATAATTAAAACACCTCCCAAACAATGTTTTCCCGTATAACATTATTTAGTGGAATACATTTGTGTGGCCCTGTAATTTAATAATAAATATTCTTTGCATCACAGATTATAAAAAATGTATTTTTAGTACATATTTCATAGATTCATGTCGATTCTATTATATTCAAATAAGTGTAACACCATTAAAATGCATTTGAAACTTTTTTACCCATTGACCGTAATGTAACGGGATACTTTTGATTGTCCCTGTAATTGATCTATCCATCCGATTTTCATAACATTTGAAATGACTCGACATAATTATGTAATAAATATACGTTTTAAATTTCAAACGATTAAAATGCATTTGAAACTTTTTTCCCCATTGACCGTAATGTAACGGAATCCTTTTGATTGTCCCTGTAATTGATCTATCCATACAATTTTCATAAAATTTGAAATGACTCGACAAAATTATGCAATAAATATACGTTTTAAATTTCAAACGATTAAAATGCATTTGAAACTTTTTTCCCTATTGACCGTAATGTAACGGAATCCTTTTGATTGTCCCTGTAATTGATCTATACATCCGAATTTCATAAAATTTGAAATGACTCGACAAAATTATGTAATAATTATGTATTTTAAATTTCAAACGATTCGGTTGGGTAGTTTTTGCGTTGTTATATGCGGACGGACAGACAGACAGACAGACGGACAGACAGACAGACAGACGGACAGACAGACAGACGGACAGACAGACAGACGGACAGACAGACAGACGGACGGACTGAGCGACAACAATAGGTGCTACGTATTTACATAATTACGAACGCACCTAAAAAGATAAAATGTCAAAAAATTGGCACGTTTATGCAATCGCTAGTGAGAATAATCATAAAAGCGTGTAGTCAAATTAAGTGTGTAGTCAAGAATATTCATAAAGCGTGTGGTCAAATTTGAACTACTATCTTAAAGAAAAAATAGGATTATATACTGGCAATTTGTTTTTGAGGAAAATTTTGTTGCTCAAAACTTTTATTTAGGTTTCTCGATCACAGATTCCCGTAAATTTGTAAAATAACGCATTCATCAATAATTGGCTTTTTTTCTTCATTGATTATAATTTGAAAAAATTAGTGGATGTCCGTATTAGAAATTACATTATAGTTGTTGTCATGCAAAATTTATAAAAAGCATACATATTTATATTAATATGTGTGTACGTGTGTGTTATTTAGAATTAACCCGCGCGCATTATTTTTTCGTGTTTTTCATTAAAAATAAAAATATCATTTAAGTTATTTATAAATGTCTTACATGTCCATATTTATTTCTAAAGCACGATGGGCTTTTGATTAATAGTTTCTTCTGGTGTACTTTTTTCCCCATATTTGTGTTCATAATTTTAACTTTAAAGTTTTCACACCTTTAGTAAATCAACCATATATCATTAAAATAGCAAATAAAGTCTTTGTGCACGAATGTTTAAAGATAGAAAACCAAAGATTATAAATGCACAAATAAAGTATGAGAAGGTAGCAAATAGCTATTTCGAATCTACTATCGAGATTCTTCATCAGTGCACAACTCAGCGAGCTAAAAAATAGCAAAACTGAGCAAAGAGACAGAGAGACGCAGGCTTATATACCCGCTATGGGAACAATCCCGCCTAAAGAAAAGCAACCAATGAGAAGAAAGCAGTCAAACAACCGGGTGGACAAGTAGCGACATCTATCGGAGAACAATCAAAACAAAAACTAAAAAGCGAGTGAAAAAAAAGTATTAAATTAAAGATTTCCAAATACTTGGAAAATAAGGAGTACTAGATAAGTCATTGACTAAGGAGTGAGAATTTTTTATGATGTGGTAAGCTTCCCAAAAATTGCGCAACTTCCTCAAAGAAATAAAAGATTATTTATACATTGGAAGTTTCTTTACTAAAATAAAAAAATGTCAAATCTAAACTGATACATCCAAGTTAAAGGTGTGCATAAATATTCTTTAACCCTTTAATTCCCATGCTAAAACACGTTCTAGAAATTATGTAGTTCATTTCACACCAGAAAAATTCAATGGCTAATTTCGTTTTATTTAAAGACGGAATGTACTGTAATTGATCAAAGCAAATATTGTTGTTTTAATTTTCTGGTGGGAACTGAAATATACGAATTAAAATATCTCGGGCGGTTTGGGATCCAGAGGGTTAAAGTGTACAATATGAGTAAAATTATTTAGCATTCTTGATCTTGATTTTTGGGAAGCTTACCACATCATAAAAAATTCTCACTCCTTAGTCAATGACTTGTCTAGTACTCCTTATTTTTCAAGTATTTGGAAATCTTTAATTTAATACTTTTTTTCACTCGCTTTTTAGTTTTTGTTTTGATTGTTCTCCGATAGATGTCGCTACTTGTCCACCCGGTTGTTTGACTGCTTTCTTCTCATTGGTTGCTTTTTTTAGGCGGGATTGTTCCCATAGCGGATATATAAGCCTGCGTCTCTCTGTCTCTTTGCTCAGTTTTGCTATTTTTTAGCTCGCTGAGTTTTGCACTGATGAAGAATCTCGATAGTAGATTCGAAATAGCTATTTGCTACCTTCTTATACTTTATTTGTACATTTATAATCGTTGGTTTTCTATCTTTCAACCATATATCAACCCATCATACCAACGCTGGTATTTATTATCTAACACAAATTTGTACTTTAGGGTTTAAGGGAGTCCGGGTCACATTTTAAAAAAAATATATTTATTGAATTAAAATTTTGATTTTTTTGTGATAGTTAACCATATTATTTGTAAACAAAATCACATGATAAAACTTCTCATATTTTTTTAATTAAAAATGTATTAAAAAAGTGGGTAATTTAAAATCGTTATAATTCAGAATCTTATTTGTAGAATTTGAATTTTTTTACATTAAAATATACAGAAATATCTAAATTTTAATTTTGATACATAAAATATTTATAAAAAAAAAAAAGTTAAAAAATTATGTAATTTTTATTTTTTAAATCACATTTTCAAAAGTAAATATTTTTTTCAAATTTCCTGAAACAAAATTAAAGTAAAATAATCAAAAAAGACATGTCTCAAGTTTAAAACAATTATCTTTAACAGTTTTTGAGTTATACTAATTCACATCCAAGAAATGGTGAAAAACCCATCATGAAGAAAAATGCATTTTCTCAAGAAGTCATTTCCATGACAACCATTGCTTCCAAGCTGAATTATGAAAACAACCAAAAAGAGAAAAAAAATTCTCTTCTAATTAAGATAGAAACATGATTTAAATGCCATTTAAACATAAAAAATGGGTAAATTTTTAATGCAATAACTGTTTTTAGAAAATTTGAAGATTTTTGTGTCTCGGGCCCTTTTAATTGATTTTTTTTCTTTCCTAAACTCAGACATTAGAATTTTTGCACTAAAAATTATTTAGTATGTATATACATATTTGTATGAAAGTAAATTCATAGTTTATGTTTATCTGAGCACTGCTGGGCGTTTACATGTAAATGTTTATGCGAAATTTAGGAAAATAAAATTATTAAAAATTTATAAAAGAAAGTATTTTTATGCCTTAGAAGCAAATTTTATATAAATTCTAAATAAAATTACGAAGAAAAAATATTTTTATATGTATTTTAATCCGAAAGTAAACCAATATTATTTTTATCTATTCTCTCATCTGCCATAACGTATTAACGAAAAATACATCCAATGAAACAACAATCGTGGTGAAATATTGGCTTTACATTGGAAATATTTGCATTGAAAAGTCGCTGTTAGAGAAATGAATGTGTTATAGAAAGAATTATAGTCGTAAAAAAGCCAGAGTATACAAGGTGTCCCTAAACAAATGGTATATACGCTAGGGGGTGATAGAACACATCAAGACGAGTAATAGTAAATGGGAAACCAAGGGTCCCAAACGTTTTCCAAAGGAGATAGCCGCCATTAAAGTTTGGGGTCCAAAATTTCAAATACACATAAAAAACGGAAAAATTGGTCGATTGGTTTGCGGTTTTCACTAAAATTATTCTTTATGTTGGTATTTTCTTGAAAATAAATTATAAAAATAAATTTAGAAAAATGCCGATAGAGGGCGCTTTAGACTTTGAAGTAATGAAAAACTATTTTTTGCCGTGATTTTTTGCATCTTATTAAATGGTTTCGTAAGCTTAGACTTAAACTTAAATTTTGAGCTCAAAATCTGAATAGTTGGAAGCGGTTAAGTAGCACAAACTTAACTGTGTTCAGAGGGTTTAAATTTCAAATGATTATAAAAAACGGAAAAATTAGTCGATTGATTTGCGGTTTTCACTGAAACTATTCTTTATGTCGGTATTTTATTAAAAATGAATTATAAAGATAAATTTCGAAAAATGTCGATA
Organism: Maratus speculifer; assembly: GCA_964019185.1. NCBI lineage: Eukaryota > Metazoa > Arthropoda > Arachnida > Araneae > Salticidae > Maratus > Maratus speculifer. The sequence continues at coordinate 72,488,812 of OZ025297.1, read as the reverse complement.
GAGGGCGCTTTAAACTTTGGAGTAACGAACAACTACTTTTTACGTTATTTTTTGCATCTGATTAAATGTTTTCGTAAACTTAGACTTAAATTTAAATTTTGAGCTCAAAATCTGAATAGTTGGGAGTGGTTAAGTAGCACAAACTGAACTGTGTTCAGAGGGTTCAAATTTCAAATGATAATAAAAACCGGAAAAATTGGTAGATTCGTTTGCGGTTTAAAATAAAACTATTCTTTAAGTCAGTATCTTCTTAAAAATGAATTTTAAAGATAAATTTCAAAAAATTCCGTTAGAGGGCGCCTTAAACTTCATAGTAACCAACAACAAATTTTAACCGTTATTTTTTGTATCTAATTAAATGCTTTCCAAAACTTGTTAAATGAGTTCGAAATCTTAGATTTAAACTTAAATTTTAAACTCAAATTCTGAATCGTTGGGAGGGATTAAGAAGCGCAAACTGAAGTGTTTTCCAGAGTTGAAAGTAAACCCCCTCCCCCTCGAACACAGTTCACTTTTGCGCTACTTAAACACTCGCAACGACTCAGAATTTGATCTCAAAATTTAAATCTAAGCATTTGAAAGCATTTAATGAGATTTAAAAAAATAACGGTTAAAAACAGTAGTACGCTACTCCAATGTCTAAGGCGCCCTCTATCGGCATTTTGTGAAATTTATCTTTAAAATTTATTTTCTAGAAAACACTGATTTAAAGAGTAGTTTTAACAAAAACCGCAAACGAATCGACTAATTTTTCCGTTTTTTATAGTTTTCCGTTTCGTTTGAAATTTAAACCCTCTGAACACAGTTCAGTTTGTGCTATTTAACCACTCCCAACTATTCAGATTTTGAGCTCAAAATTTAAGTTTAAATCTAAGCCTAAGAAAACATTTAATGAGATGCAAAAAATAATGTCAAAAAATAGTATTAGGATGGATTATTTCGTTAATCCAAAGTCTAAAGCGCTCTTTATCGGCATTTTTGAAATTTATCTTTATAATTCATTTTCAATAAAATACCGACATAAAGAATAGTTTTAGTGAAAACCGCAAATCAATCGACCAATTTTTCCGTTTTTTATAATCATTTGAAATTTAAACCCTCTGAACACAGTAAGTTTGTGCTACTTAACCGCTTCCAACTATTCAGATTTTGAGCTCAAAATTTAAGTTTAAGTCTAAGCTTACGAAACCATTTAATGGGATGCAAAAAATCACGGCAAAAAATAGTTTTTCATTACTTCAAAGTCTAAAGCTCCCTCTATCGGCATTTTTTGAAATTTATCTTTATAATTTATTTTCAAGAAAATACCAACATAAAGAATAATTTTAGTGAAAACCGCAAATCAATCGACCAATTTTTCCGTTTTTCATGTGTATTTGAAATTTTGGACCCCAAACTTTAATGGCGGCTATGTCCTTTGGAAAACGTTTGGGACCCTTGGTTTCCTATTTACTATTGCTCGTCTTGATGTGTTTTATCACCCCCTAGCGTATATACCATTTGTTTAGGACACCCTGTATACGCTATGGACATAGGTGTACGTTAGAATCTTGAACGTTCACGTGTAGAATATACGCTATAGCTTTATTTGAGATACAGAGTATGTATGGTAAAAATAAATCCAGTTCTTAAAAAAATCCATGAGGTAAATAGCGTACACCTTCATGTACCCACTACTATACACCTGCTTATAAAAGACAAATGTGTCCGTGAATAACGCTGATTTCATTTTGATATTGGCAACACCTATCGATTAAATTTCGCTTTTACTTCAATTCTTAAAACTGCTTAGTTCTGGCACATTTTTTACCTTCTATACCGTCAAAAAGGAAATTTTTTTTTTTAAATATTATTATTTTTATTATTTTGAAAATACTACCTCGAATTACTGTTTTTAAGTTTTTAAAAATAATTTTTAAACAAGATTTTTTTTTATCCTATCAGCTCTATCGTTTATGGACGATTAACCACAAAGATTAACCGTTTGCACTTAAAACAATACATATAGTTCAGCATTTGTTTCTGTATATTTTTTATAACGAAATTAAAACTTCATCAATTAATAAATAAAATATAAGTAAAACACAAATTTAACAGACACGTATTCGATGTGTGTGCTAAAAGTGTACATGCGTACTATTCGAAGTATACGTTTTGTACCAATCGAAGTACATGCGTACCACTTAAATTATGATTATATTTGATATTAATAGCAGATAATCCAAAAAAAAATCTTAATTCTTTCAATAAAATAAAATGGTTTTCACCTGTATGTTGTAACACTATGAGTCCTTGTAGGATTACTTAGTTCTTTTAATAAGTCCGAAAATTTGCAATAAAACGCGGTATTGCAGAAAAAAAAATGTTTTATATGTGAAAACTTAACAATCAAGTAATCAATTATTTCTCTCCAATATTGGTGACATATTTACAATATGTAAATGTCCTTCAGTGCATATTTTATGCGAGTAATAGCTAAATTGGGATTCCAATGTGTTCAAAATATTGTCAATAGAAACAATAATTGCCCAATTTTGTTTTGCCAAAAGTCCCCTTCTAATTTTTTTTTTTTTTTTTTTTTTTTTTTTTTTTTTTTTTTTTTTTTTGTTGTTGTTGTTTTTTTAATATGAAAAAAACATGATTTCATTTATTTTTATGAATACATTTTAATGCATTAAATTTCTTTTAGCTCATTAAAAAGAAAAAAAAAATCTTAGTTATTTTTGTCCAATAATTTCTAGCAAAAGTCAATGCATTTAGTAAAGTCGACATCGAAGCAGGTACTTATTATCTAAGGAAAATGTTTTCTTTGAGGATTAATGAATTTATTTTTTATTAATATACTTTCCCTAGCTGAAATTGTTGCACTTGGGTTTCTTGTGTTATATCTGAAATCTGTTCCATTATCCGGCAGAATGCGGAACTGACCTATCGACCTGCTGACCACTGCCGGACATGCGCACAGCATACCTTTATTATCAGCTCGAAGATGGACGGCAACAATACTCACTACAAATGGCTTTGGCACATTAAAATAATTCCTAAGTACTTAATGACCTCTATTGTAGAAGGATCTTTCATTTAATCGTTACTGCTAACCATTGTACGGACACAATGTGCTCCGTAGATCGCATGCAAGTGGCTTTTTTCCCAAGCTATAAATAGATATGATATATTTAAACAGGTCATCCAATTATTATTTTATATATATATATAAAATGTCGTATACATACAGTTTTCCCTGACCAAGTTGTTCACGACACGTGCATTTATTTGTATTTCTTCCGTTTTTGAGACTTTTGCTATTTTATAACAAGTTTTAGTTTCTCGACATTTTTTTTTTTTTTTTGGCAATTTTTATTATTTTATTTTGTATTGCTATTTAATTATTTTCAATTTAAATGTTAGTAATTTATCTGAATAGCGTTCTGAAATTATAAACTTAAAACAAGGAAAAAGCTTGTAACATAAGTTCATTCTTGCTTCTTTAATCAAAGTTGGACTTGAGCAATTAATTTTTGAAAAACAAAATGATTTAGAAAGGGCTATAAATTCATTACTTTGAAAAAAATATTCTTAATATTTAATTTTTAAAATTAAAGTAATCAATATTTTTCCTGCATAATATTCTCAAAACAAGGAATTATAGGAGAACAAAAAAAAAACTTTTTAAGTTCATTCTCGCGGCTCTAATCAAAATTGGACTTCAAAAATGAACTTTCTAAAAATGATATGATTTAGAAAAAAAGCAAGAAATTCATCCATTTAAAAAATATATTCTTAATATATTATTTTTACGTATCAAATTATTCATATTTTTTAGAATAACATTATCAAACAATAAACTTAAAACGAGGAATTGTAGGAGAATAAAACCTGCATATAAGTTCATTCTTAGTACTTTGATCAAAGTTGGACCAGAGCAATCAAGGTTTGAAAAACAAAATGATTTAGAAAAAGCAATGAAGTCGTCACTTTGAAAAGAAATATTCTTAATACTTTTCCTTAAAAATGCTTATATTTTAACGTTGATGGGAAAACACTTTTTTCGAAGTGGATTCTTTTTGTCTTTTCGCTTTTACATTACATTTGTGTATTTTTATAAAAGTTATCTTTCTGCTACATTTTTTGTAATTTTAAAACGTTTTATTTCGTTTTAAAATTTATATAATGGTTTAGATTATATTTCATTTTCCCTTTGAAGCATTAATTTATGTTATAAAAGCAGTCTTGTTTCATTTTTTATAGGCACTTTTTTCATGTACTTATGTCAACGAATCCCGATAACCGTATTTTCGGTAGAAATTACATTGCAGCCTTACACCTCTTCTTGTGGAGCAATAGTAATAGTTATGAAGAAGAAAAATTAATTTTCTCCCCACTGAGTGAAGTAACTGGGTCGTATACAGTTTTACAGATATAACTACTTACATTGGTTTTCGATTAACAATTTTCTTTAACAAAAAGTTACATTTTTAATAAATTCCCATTACCATTCATAAAACACAATTTGAAGTTTCATCTTCAATAGTTAGTCTAAATATGGCTCAATTATAAATAATTGGTATTGTCTATACGATAATGTATGTATATTTATACATGATTAAAATAAAATCACAAGTGTAAAAATAAATGAAAAAAATATTAAACAATGAAGAGTTTAAAAAAACAGACTATATAAATAATTTAAGAGACATGCAAATTTTGAGTGAATAATAGAGTAATAATGGTACAAAATGAACAAGACGAGTACAAATTGAAGATTTATATGTATTGAGTGTGTATAAGGGTGGATTTTGTTTTGGGTATATTTTAAGGTCGCTGTATATTTCCAGTTTAAAGAAATGTATGCTGTTTATTTAATGGAATTCTACTAAAAATTCAAATGTTTGCTTAAATTGTCTTAATTTAAGATTACATTCAATTGATACAATTTTGCTAAACATAGATTTTTTTAATTGTATTTTAACACAAATGCGCCTACTAAGAGCAATCAAAACCTTATTATAATAATAGTCATAAAAATTGTTTATTCTTAATAGGGGCTGTTATGCTAAAATGAAACCTGAAAAGAAGTCTACATAACGCACTTCTATCATATTCATCATATTCATTCTATGATAATAGATTTGAATGCGCTCTTTCCTCAGATATTCTGCACTACATAAAGTGCTATACTTAGAAATTCCTCAAGTACCGCAAATGTTTTCAGCACACTACAGAGCTTTCTGAAAACTACTTACAATTTTAGGAAGAGAATTGTCAAGAATTTTATAGGAAGTACCAAGTAATGAATTTGGAAAACTTCAAACACACAAATATCCATATTTAGAGAAATTTGTACTCTAGTCAATTCTGATCTAACAAACAAATTAAATGACGCGAAAGAACGTTATTGTAACTGTATGCAAAGGAAGTTCGAATATTACGGAATATTATTTGCATTTTAATTTATAAAGTCAACATAAAAAAATTAAATATATAAGTTAAGTAAGTTATACATTGTTACTATTTCTTAGCATATTTGTAGTGCGTTTAACACTAGAATTATGGGAAATTTTACTTGAGTTTTATAGAATTTTATTTACACTACCTTAAAATTGGAAACGATAGTTTAAAAGATTATCTGGAAATGTTAAATAAATTGTCATTTAAATATGTTTTTTTAATTTAAACTGTTTGGCAAGATTATTATATAGTATATGACGTAACATCTTCCATTTAAGACTATTAACACATATTAATGCATGCTTTATTTTAATATTTTCTTTCTCTTTTAAAATTTACGTGAAAATGTATTTTTTATGACGTAATTATGATATTTTCTTGCTTTTAATACATAGGGGGAACTGGGGTACATTGATACAGTTTTTTTCTAAGATTTTTTTTGGTGTCAAGAAAGTAGAAAATTCAAGTTTTTTTTCCATGAGGTGACAGCAAAACTTGTGTAGTATGTTATAAAAATGTACAAACATTGTTTTATATAGTATTTTTGCATGTAATTTTTAAAAAATCAAAAAAAGTCATTTGTATCAATGTGCCCCATCCCCGGGGCAGATTGATACGTTTGAGAAAAATGACGACAAAATAATACCAATGCATATTTTTCATAGAAAATGAATTAGAAAACCATTTTATATTTATTTATAAAAATTCAAATCACCCACAATTTATTTTTAAGCAATATTAAAGCAATCAAAATTAAATATATTATGACCTGATGTTCTGACTGTTTCTTGTCTGATTGTTGGCTGTGGTAACTTTGTCATATCTAGCACTTCAACCCCAGCATTATCTTCTTTCTTATGAAAGATGAAAAAATTACCAGTTTTTCTGTTTATAAATAGGTTCATAAACCGAAAATAAAGGATAATTATATTAAAAATTCTGTTTATAATATAAGTATCATTTTCTGTTCTGCAGTTTGTTTCTCTTACTTAACATTTCGCATGTCGAAAATACTTTTTTCTCTGGAGAATCGATATAAATTCGAGATTTGCCAGAATGGCGTCCTTTTCTTTTATTAGTTCTACTAGCACTAGATGCTGGGTAAGTTCCTACGTCTTCTGTTTTCAAAAATACTGTAAAATGTTCTAATATAAAGAAATTAGAGCTATTTCACTTCAATAAAAACTAATATTAGAAATTTTTCTTGAAAAAAAAAGGTTGAATTAAGGAGTGTATAGTAAAAAAAATAATAAAAGATAATGAAAATATGAACTATTAAAGGATTTAGGCTGTATCAATGTGCCCCGTCATAGACTGTATCAATGTGCCCCATACAGCGATTTTGAATAAAATGAGTCTCAAATCCAACACTTCACAATATATCTAACAATAAATAATGAAGAACTGATAAAGAGTAGCTGTACTTACCAGGGAGAGTATTCATTTTGGTTGAAAATACTGGAACAGTTATATAATAGCATTTCAATTGTACAACTCATATTTACTTTTGAACAACAAAAACAATAAATCACCCGTCCCATTTCATCAAACTACTGAATCATTCCAAGATTTTCTGTATGTAGTTGAATACACTAGCATCATCTTTTGGAGCTGTTGTGAAACTTCCTGTAATGACCCTGTGAGCGGTAGAGGGGGTGTATCAATGTGCCCCATGTATCAATGTACCCCAGTTCCCCCTAATTATTTTGTTTAATTGTATTAATTTGTTTAACTTCATTTATGAGTTTTTTTTTATATGTATATAACAGTCACGCTTAACTATTTTTTTTATCTGAAAGAAATATTCTTTTCACTGTTTTTGCAAATTGAAAACAATTTAAAATAATAACCTTTCTTAAAATATAGCAAAAATATCTCTCGAAATGCTGAAAATTTGAACTTAAAATGGAAATAAAACGTTAAATATTTTGTCAAATTAAAATAAAAAATAAAATCATTCTGCACACCGGAAACTTCTAAAATATAAAATGATCTAACAATGATTAAATTCTTATTTAAAGTTTTTACTTCTATAAAACTTTTTTTAATGAACAATTTTGACTAACTCTTATATTAAATATCTCTTAAAATAATTTTTCGATTTAAAAGCTGTCTGCATCGGCGTTTTTATCAAACATTTCTCTATAGTACTTCTTATTTTCTTATTTTTGTACACTGTAGATTCTTTAATATTCATAAAAAAAGACCCGCCGGTCACAAAACATTCGATGTCAATGGCGGTGATACTGTTAGTGAATTTTTTTTTTCTTTTTTAGAATAAAGAAATTATAACTGTTTCAATTTTACATATACATTAATTTTTGTTAATAATGTAGTAAATTATTATTTTATCAAATCGATTATATTATTTTTTGCAAATATTTTAACGAAGCATGTCCATATCGGAATCTTGCTACTACAAAATCTCTCTAAAATAAAAATCTGCGTAAAAATGTAAACATAATGTAACAATAAATACAATATAATCTGTGAAAATAAAATTGTCCCTTGAATAAAAATTTCCAAGGTCCACTTCTACAAAATTTATACAATAAGATTTCATCTGCTATAACGGAACACCTAAAGATAGTTCGGAAAGGTGAAATTTTTATATGATACTTGCGATTCCGCCTCAACAGGTTTTACAATACATATTGTAAAAACAAAAATAAGTAACTGAATATATGTTATAGAAATCTCGCGAAAACGAAACTTGCTCATAACGGAAACTAGCATTAGAGCGATTATCAAAAACATAATAATCAGGTTTTAATCCGTTTAACAGTTGAAGAGCAAAAACAAAAATTTTGTGTTTGGATTAATAACTAAATGTTAGTTTCAGAGTTCTTAAGTATTATTCTGAACATCCTTACAGCTTGAGACAGTGCAATGCTACATATTGACTATGATTTCAACTATTTCTAATAAGATTACCGTATTTTCGGGTGTATAGCCCGCACCCCGTGTATAGCCCGAACACCTAAATCGAGCAGTGCAGTAAAAAAAAAAGTTCGTGTATAAGCCGCGGAGATGCATCGGTGTATAGTCCGCGGGCTATACACCAATTATGAACGTATATTTCGATCAGGGTTCGAAGTTAGAAGCCATTAAAGTATATATGCGTGTATAAGTAGAGAAATTTTAGACAAAAAAAGAATTTCAAAGTGGGGAGGGTCGACTTGTACGCGAGACCTTAAAAAAAAATCTATGAATAAAATATCGAAAAATAGTTTGCAAGCGAATCGGTGCTGCAGCACCCCTTTGTGTTTGTAGAGTACAAAATCCAAAATCTGGAACCTTTCCTACCTTAACAATTTTGAGTTTAAGATCATTTTTAGTTTATTTCTCAAAATAATAATAATAATAATAATAATAATAATAATCTAACCTGTCCAAAAAAAAGTGTGTGATTTATGTCATTTCGGAACGATTAAGAGGAGTCGATCTTCTTCGGAACGATTCAGATAAATCCTTCCTTTTCTGAGTCGTTTCATAATGGAACGAGTCAGAGGAACTGCTCCTTTTCGGAACGAGTCCGAGAATCGAACCTTTTCGGAGTTGTTTCATTTCGGAACGAGTCCGAGGATTTCGTCGATTCGGAATCGTTCCGAAAAGGACGGATTCTTTTTAGCACATTGGAATCGTTCCTTTAGTTCAACTGCCGGAATCGCTCCTTTTGAATCGTTCCTCAACAAATGACACATCTCTAATAAAAAACTGATTACAGTTTATGTTAAAACGACTTATTCAGAAAAAAGTAAGTTTAAAATAAGTAACATGTTATACTGTTGTTTTTACCTTCTCAAATCAAGAGCAAACTGCGTTCGAGCGTCATTATTTCTCGCTGCCGGTTAGTGCAATACTTGGCGATAGTTGCGACAGTTCGTCCAAACTCAGAAATATTTAAATTTTGTATTTCCCACCACTTTTAAAAGCAAATTAACTTTTATCTAAATTTATCTAGGATTCTGTCTCGTGAAATATGGTATACAATTTTCTTTCTCTTTACTGGTGGGAAAACCGCTTTCTTGCTGTGTTTGAAACCGTCCTCAAACGAGGACGCTGGGCGTTAATGGGTTAAGCAGTAAAAAAAAAGGCCTTTACAAACATGAGAGAACTCTCTATATTTCGCGGCATAGCGAAAAAATTTACAAATTTCGATGTTTTTTTCAAATTTTTTGAGGTTTAAAAATTGTAGAAAAAATATCACGATTTCCAATTTTTTTAAAAAAATCTTTGTATAACCCGCACCGTGTATAAGCCGCAGCGGCTTTTCGGAAGGTTTTTTCTTGTATAAGCCGCGGACTATACACCCGAAAATACGGTATATACTAAAGTTATGTGTTACTTTATATATATATATATATATATATATATATATATATATATATATATATATATACCGGGTGTCCCAAAAAAGACTGACGGATTTTAAAATTCAATAACTTGCAAACGGTGACAGCTATTTAAAAAAATTTTACAGGAGGGTTATGAATAATGTCAGGTGTTTTTTACCGTAATTTTTTATTTTAGTTCGAATTTCAAACAATAGGTGGCGCTGATGGCGATTGAAGGCCAGGTCGACCCTTCACTCAGCACTGATCAGCTGGCCCTCAATCGCCGTCAGCGCCACCTATTGTTTGAAATTCGAACTAAAATAAAAAGTTGCGGTAAAAAAACTCCCGACATTATACATAACCCTCCTCCAAATTTTTTTTAAATAGCTGTCACCGTTTGCAAGTTATCGAATTTTAAAATCCATCAGTCATTTTTGGGACACCCGGTATATATATATATATATATATATATCACTGGTTTCCTCTTTATTAAAATTAATGGATGTTTGAATTTCAATGTAGGAGCATGCATGGAGTATATTTTGTGTGTAAATAAATTTAATAAACTCCATTATATTTGCTATTAAACCGATTTTGTAAATGAGGTCTCTTTTGATTTAATTTAACATTGAAAGTACCATAACAGGTTTCGTACGCATCAAGGGATCCAAGGAATTTTGGGTGTTTTAACACTAGAATTTTCGTAAAATTCTGTTCACTGTATCTGAAGATAGAAAATTTTTTCATTAAATAAGGCAAATATTACTTTACAATAATTATTATAAAAAGTGCTTAAAAGTCCGTGAAGTGTAGAAAACCTGCATAGTTTTATTTTCTTAACACGTTAAATGACCATATTTTCTGTGAAACACTCTTGTACAGTTAATCAAGGTAACTTTGACATATCAGGGTAACTTGGGTCAAGAAAGAATAAAAGACCTGCTTCATCGCTCGAATTAATGGCAAAAGTTTGATCTCAAAATATTGATAGCAGCACTAATCTAAGTTTGGCAACTCATTGAAAGTAATTCGTGAATATTCCACCATGTCAGAATGGATCAAAGTTTCGTAAAGATGGAGCAAAATTATCCTGATTTGGCACAAAGTTACCCTGATTGACTGTTCTTAAAAGTTCATATCAATATTCAGAAATTAAACTTTCCTTTATTGATCACATATTAGTTTTTAGATGATTTTAATTTTATTGCATTAAAAAATTGCATGGTTTTTGTAAATTCCATCTGGTCAATATAGACAAACGATCAAAACCGTTAATACAAAAGAAATTTAATATCAAACTCTATTTTCTAACACGATGAGAATTGCATAAACGTAATATAAAAATCAGAGCTGTCTCCGAATAAAAGCTATTATTATTTGATAAAAGACAAAAAATGACGGAGAGATATGAATTAGGGCACATACATGTCATGCTTATGCTGTCACTCAAGTCACGTATTTAATAGAGGATACGGGAAAAAGATATCTACTTTTTATACAGCTTCGTATTGGATAGCATTAAACTAGATTTATTCTTATGGACATGTTTCATCATAAATTCTTAGTTTTCATTTTCTGTGACTGTTTCCTGACAATATTTCTTTAACGAAAATGTGTCTCAGTTGAAAAAATAGCATTTTGAGATAACATATTAAAATTATTAACACATCACTTTGTTGACTGGTGGGGAGCATATTTGTTTCTAACAAAGCATTTTAAAAAAAGTGCATGCGGCAGATTTTTTGATGTAGTAATATTTTGCTAGAAAGGAACATGTGCCATTAAATAAAGTGAAAATTATTATTCAAAAATTCTGGTAGATACTATATGCAGAATTTGGACTAAATTGACACTAGTAAGATCAACATTTGTAAAGTTTTTTATCGGTCACAATAGACTTTCTATTACACAAACCATAAAGCAGTGGTAGCCACACTGTAAAAAAATCTATAATGGTACTACACTCTAAAAAAAATCTGTGAAGGTACTAAACCTTTTCTAGGAAACTGGGATTCCAAGAACTTTTCCTGTAACGGTAACAGCAAAAATTCAAGTTTCAGAATCGATTACATGAATTTTTGCTGTTACCGTTACAGGAAAAGTTCTTGGAATCCCAGTTTCCTAGAAAATGTTTTGTACCTTTACAGATTTTTTTTACAGTGCAGTGGACCAAACAATAGCGAAGAATAAAATTAATAGCAAAACTAAGATCCTCTCCCTCTAGCCACCTCGGAACAAAATTAGTACTTGCAACATAATTTAATACTTGGCATTCGCAATTTGGTTTTAAGAAGCACATTGTAATTTCAATAATTAATCAATTATTTCAATAATAATCTTATTTCAAGACATTTTAACTTTGTAGAATATATTTTATTTCTTCGTGAAACATTTTAGGAACCTGTAAAAAAATAACGACACTTAGATAAAAGTTGATAACATATTAACATAGCTTTTTTAAATAAATCGATAAAAATATTTTACATCGGGCAATACGGGGAATACACACGGGCCTCTGTTTACAAGGGACTTCAGCGAGACATAAAAACCCTTTTTTATATATAAAAAGTTATAAATCTAAATTGTTTTGATCTCGAGTACTATACTTAAGGGAGAATATAAAGAAGATAAAACTGTTTGTTTTATCTTTAAATTTAATTTAAAGATTCAAAATTTATTTCCCCTGTTCACTTTAAAATAAAGGCTTGGCCTAATGTTTTTTAGCTCACAGGCTATCATAGCCTGAGAGCTTATGTGCCCGCCCGTTCCATATGTATGTATGTTCGTTCGTACGTACGTGCGTAACGCGATAACTCATGTTAAAAATATCCGATCCACTTGAAATTTTATATATAGGTATATCCTGATAAGGCGCTTCCCTGATTAATTTTTGGAGTTCATTCGATATGTATAAACGAGGGAACGGGGGGCTCATGCCCCTCCCCATAATTGATATAAATGGGTTTTTCATGCAAAATTATCAGTTTTCGTTCAAAATTTAGAAATAGGATCATTCTGATGAGGCGCCTCGATGATTGATATTAGGTGTTCATTGGATAAGTATAAAGAGGGGGAACGGGGGTTCTAATGCCCCTCCCCTTAATTTATATAAATGGATTTTTCATGCAGAATTATCAGATTTCGTTCAAATCTCTGAATAGTTTTGGAAGTTTAATGATTAAGTATAAAAGAGAGGATAACTCCTTTTAAATTATATAAATGGGTTTTTGTTAAGAATTTTCCGATTTGCTCTGAATTTTGGATATAGATTTAAGCCTGTCCCTGATTAGTTTAGGGGATTCAATGATTAAGTAAAAAAGGGGGAAAGGGGAGAGCTGTTTCCCCTCCTTAATTTTTTTTGAACGGAATTAATTCTTGAAAATATAAGCTGTACTTAGCAATACTAGCTGTAATATACAATTAGTATGCGTAGCCTGTGAGCTCAATGTCATCAGTTTAACTGGGCAATATTCTTTTCATTTTAAAAAGCAACCGCAACTGTGAGACCAGTGGAGTTAATCAACCGTATTGTTTTTCCTGTTATCGGAGGCGAGACAGTTTGCAGCCTACAGGCCAAATTGCCCCGCAATGTTTCGTCCCTATTCCCCCTCCCTCACCGAGTATAATTTAAAATTTCATTTATACTAAAAACATTTACTTGACTTTTTGGTTTTTTTTTAAGCAATATACGAAGAAGGCTTAGTCTTCGTTGCCTCCCTTCAAGAGCTACTTCTGCCATCAAGAAAAGTAACGAAAAGGTGAATTCAGAGTGTCATCCTACGAAACAAAACATATTTAGAGTTAATATAAACAAGAATAATTTAATTGAAAAAGAGGCAGAACCAGAGACAGAGAAGATAAAAGAAAAGGTAATGAGGGGAAAGGGGAGAGGCGTTCTTACTGAAAATTTCATACATTCAACAAAATAAATATGTACACACGCCTTTAAAAAAATCTTAACGTAAGCATAGAAAACAAAATCATAAATATATAACTTAATGCAGCTTCATTCTATGGCTATTTAAAATATTGAATAACTGAACTCCGATTCGTAATGCATGTACCAGTCTTTATATAAAACTAAAATATAATTTGATAAATCACTCAATATTTTAGTCTCGATGAGTTTCAGAAAAAGTACTTTCTTGTTACTAAGTATAAATAGAATTATTGTATATTCCATTAGTGTATTTCCTCGTTCATCCATTGTTTTTGATGCATTACCAACCGGCATAAAGAGAAAGATTTAAAATGTAAAAAGAAATGGCATGCATGGGGAAACACACTAATGGAATATGCCCCCTTATTCTTTAAAAGTACATGTCGTTATAAAACTTTAAACTACTCTGAATATTTCATGAACATTTGCTTTATTGCATAAATGCAAGGTAGCGGAAACTTAATTTTGTTTTGCAGATGCATTTTGAGTTAGCGCTATTCTGATTCCTTTTTTTATTTTTATTTACCAAAAAAGACACTGCTTTTCTTGAAACAAATTTATGTTATCTGGGACGTCGCGCGTCGCGTTGACATAAGAATTAAAACAGCAATTTAAATACAAGAAATAATTGTATAAAATGTTGATTTTTATTAATTTGCAGCTTCTTTTTAAGCTCAGTGGGGTTTTGGAAAATAAACAATGTTGAAGTCTTTTTAGGTGCGTTCGTAATTATGTAAATACATAGCATCTTGTAGTTGTCATTCAGTCCGTCTGTCCGTCTGAATTTAACAACTCAAAACTATCCATGGAATCGCTTGAAATTTAAAATATATAAATGTTGCATAATTTTGTCGAGTCATTTCAAATTTTGTGAAAATCGGATGCATAGCTCAATTAGAGGGACGACCAAAAATATTCCGTTACATTACGGTCAATGGTAAAAAATAGTTTCAAGTGTATGTTAATGATATCACGCTTTTACGAATATAATAAAATTGATATGCATTCAAATGTTTTTAATTATTTAATGAAAAGTACTTTGCTATTTATAGTACTGTTTAATTAGATACCCACTTTTTTATTTTATCATAACTAGGAACTTTTTGCCATAAATAATACGGTCAAGTGCGATTATTACTCATGCGCAGAGGATTCAGCTCAGTAAATATATTAATTAGTATTTGTATTATTACAAAAAATAGTTCCTAAAAAAGTAACACTTTGTACAAAACTATAGAAGATTTTGTTATAGCTGTATATATTAGAAAAGTGTAAATTAGTATACCATGAAAATTCAGAGATATGAATCCTGATTGATATAAGTTATTGCTATTTTGTATAACATTCATTTGATCTTATTGTAATATGTTTATATTGAACCTAATTTGATGTTGACAATAAAAGTACTGCATATTTGAAGTTCTTTTGGAATTTAAAGCATGTATCAAAAGCCTTTATTACTTCAGCCAATATAAACTTTTCATAGTTTACGAGTAAAATGACTGTGACAGATGGACAGACAAACACAGAAATGATCTCACAATGGTTTTGTTTTTACTTTTTAAGCACGAAACCCTAAAAAAAGATTTGTTGTTCTCGTTATTGTTTCATTTGTGAGAATAAAGAAAAAAAAAATTCAAAATGAAATTTCTTGGAAAATATTATTTATCGTATAAAATTTCAAATTTCCGTAAAGTTTAGAATTAAGAATATTTTTATGTAAATAGCTTCTGTATGATTGAAAAGAGGTTTTTTGGAGCATTTTGGCAACAAGGACTAACGTATAAAAATAACAATTTACGGAAAGCAATTTGAAAAAGAAGAAGAGAGGGGGGGGAGACAAATTGTATAGCGTACTTTGAAAGAGGTTAAATTTTGTTGTCAAGTTTGAAACAAATACAATTGTGTTATTTTGTTTAATGCATGTTTTACTTGTATCAACGTTGCAGAAATTAGTTTTCTATGTTCTGTATTAGAGCTCGATTCCGAGCTCTGTGTTCTCTTGTTTGTTTGGTTGCTTGTTTATTTATTTTGTTACTCTAGAGAAATGGTGAGGTTTAAAATTTATAAAACATCAGTACTTAAAGTCTTTTCTGGAATTTTTTTACTCAAGTTAGTTAAAATTATGGTTTGTGAAATCTCGTGACATCTTCTAAATGATATTTTGCCCCGAAGTCTCAGATCTAGTTAGTCGGGTCCTGTCTTAACTGCACATCAAAAAATATTTTAATCTTTTCCAATGATAACCTAGCTCTGATTTTTAATGTACACAGTCTGGCTATTATTTTAAAGCATAATCTAATAAATCACTCAATATTTAAATTTCGAAAAACTATCTTTTTATTACTAAACATAAATAGAATTATTGTAAAACATTTATTTTCCCCGTTGAACCATTGTTTTGGATGCATTACCGAACGACATAAAGAAAGAGATTTAGAATGCAAAAAAGAAATGTCATGCACGAGAAAACACACTTTGGAATATGTCCCTGATTCTCTAAAAGTACATGTTCTTATACTACTTTAAAATATTCTGAATGTTTCATGAACATCTGCTTTACTGAATAAGCCAGTAGAAATTTAATTTTATTTTCGTAAATGCATTACATGTATTGCATTACATGTAAGTGATATTGTGTTGGTAATTTTATTTTTTCATTTTAGTTACTCAAAACAAGGGAGAAATTTCTTCTCGTGAAACAAGATAATAATATCAGGTTGTTTTATGTTAGGATTAAGAATAATTTTAATACAAGGAATAATAATGTAAAATATAGCTTTGAATGGGTTAACAGCTTCTTTTAAATTTTGGCATTTTAAAAATTCGTTGTTGACGACATTTGTTCTTGATAATTTATACATATTTCTGTTATAAAGTTGCTTATTTACAAGTATTTCATAATGAAAAAACACATATTTTTAGTTTTATATATCAAAAAGTATAAATAATAATAATAATAAATAGTATAATATATGAAAAGAATATGAATTTATTTATATTTATGCAAAACAAAGTTTCAATTTTCTGTAAATAATATCGAGTCAATATTTAGATGCATCCGTAAAATCGGAGATATTTGCCATTTATAAAAATCTTTTGACCCTTAAAATTAATTATCTAGTCTAAATTCTTAACAATACTTAACAATTCTTAATATCAACTAAAACAATATCTTGTTAAATATGATACAGGTTCGGTATTCTGAAACATTCCAATTTATGATCTTGTTTAAATACGAGAGTGATAAAAACAAAATGCATATACGCTTTTTAAAACATGTTATATAAAATAAAAAGTTTCAAAACCGATTTGGCTGCAAGTTATACATGTAATACGATGTTTTATTTACATATGTGTACGCTTAATAAATAGTACCTGTATAGCCCTGTACTAGACATGAAACTATTTAGAAAGATGAACTGACATACCCTTAAAATAGTTAAGTTTTAACTGCAACCGCTATTGAAGGGAATCATTACCACCGCGTCATATATACACAAGTAAATTTAAGTACAAAATTTATCTTTGATTAAACACTTCATTAACAGAAAATTTCAATCAAAAATAATGGCAAAAACTGATATTCCTTTTTTACTAATGACATCTTGCTCCGTCGGTAGTAGTTCCGCCATATTGTGACAACCAAGAAAACCTCCTGTCAATTGTCAGGGGAAAAAATTATAGTACTTGGGCAAACTGACACCGGTAAAAAGAAAAAGAAATTTTTAAACATGTTTGGGATATAAATCTCCATGAATAAAGCGATTCATTAGGATGAAATTTTCTATTCAGTTTTACTGGCGGAAGTTTTAACCAGCAGTAATCAGAAGCTGATGATCCGATTAAAATACTCAGCCGTCCTCTTGTTACGACCTCCTTCGTTACTTCATTCGCAACTGTTAGAAATGTACCGTATGTCCCCTCCTTTTATTCATAACCCCATTGTACCAGATCGTTGAATGGGAAAATGTCGCCTAATACTCGATTTTTCTCATAAAATTGCTATCACATGTAACAACTTTCAGACCAACTTTTAAGCAAACTTTCTATTGAATCGATTTGCCATCACAGTCTATTGACTTATATTGCTTAGATTACATGATGCATTTTTAAACTGAATTAAATTTAGTACATCAGAACATGTTTGAAGACTATACAGGATTCATATACAGGATTGCGCAAAGAGCTGGGTATATTGTCATCTATGGATAATAAAGCAAGAAATACGTTTTAGGTGCCGTATGCTTTTTTTATTTCAATTAAATGTTAACTAAATCTTTTCGGGACGAGCGTCTATAAGAGAATTTTTAATTTTTCATCACCTGTTTTTTAAATAAGAAATTTTTGCCTAATCGAATTGGAAAAATGCTCGGATTAAATAAGACAAAATTTATAAAAAAAATTTACTCGTGAGAATAATCAAAGATTCTGAGGCCCTTTTGCGGCACGCATACCAATCATTCGTCCCCAAGGAGTTGATATATTACGCTTATAGAAATCTGTAGATAACATAAAGGACTGTTTAAAAAATTTAATTACATTTCCATCTGTTTTTGAAAATGGCTAAAGAGGATTTTTCTTTAATGTTATGGGTTTTCTAATTGAACTTAATTATATAGAATATAAAAATCTGTTAGTTATATACAGGGATGCACAAAATAAATCAAGTAACTTGTCAACTATCGACGATAAATTTTGAAATTGAATTTTCAAACGTGTTACGTGTTTTCTCAATTATCTACTAAGAATAGCTCCTTTCAACCTATTAAGCGATCATATTTTGCTGTAAAATGTTTTAAAATCTATGTATGATGCATGCTTTTGTTTCTTTTTTATCTTAAGTTCTATAACTAACTTCAATTATTCTAAAACAAACACTCAAACAAACAACTGAAAACATACACCGAAGCTACATCGATCTTTACATCGATCCTATGCTCGTTTGCCACGACTTTTTCATTTTTATCACCCGGACGCGACATTCCACAGCAATGGAAATGTTTTTTTACTTTTTTTTCTAGTAGCATTCTCATATGATTCTAAAAAGAAACTGCAGAATGTTCAAAGATAGAGTAAGAAATGGGATCATAAATTTTAATTCAAAAAAAGCAGGAGAAAACGTGATTATATTTTTCCAAGCAACTTTGTTTTTTCTAATTTTGAGCTATAAATATACTTTTAGTGAAAGCGGATTTTTGTAATTGTAACACAGTGAAATATTTAGTTGTTAACTGAAAATATTTTTTATTATAAATATTTAATTTTTTTAAAAATTCTCAAATAAATATTTTTAAAAGTGCTTATATATTTTTTGCTTTTGCATTTCATTCGATTTATTAACCCACTTTGTTTATACGTTATGTATACACGGAAAGAACTGTTTTGTTGAAACAACTAAATTTTGATTACTATTGCCCCCACTAAAGTATTTTGTTGAAATGACCAAATTATAAACAAAATTATGTTGAATTAACAAAATTTTGTTGCATTAACAAAATTATTTGGTTAGTCCAACCACAATTTGGTCATCGCAACCAGAATATTTTGTAAGGGCAATAGTAACCAAAATTTAGTTGTTTCAACAAAACAGTTCTTTCTGTGTATTAGCACCGCGTAAATCTCAAATTTTTTTCTTAACTAATTTAAAATGAAATAACGTACAACAGAATTTTTTTAAATGACTCACAAAGTGCTTTTGAAATGTCTGTTTTAAACAAAGTTTTGTTTTAGCAGGTAGAATTGCATTAATAATTCTAATTGATATAGGAATATTTTTTGTTATAAACAGGAATTTCCTTTCCGCATGTTTCACTATATTTAACCAATATTAAAAACAGCCTCAAATGCTATTAGTAGTCTCACAAACCACCACAATTTTCACTTTTCACAGTTTAACTAACTATAGATCACAATTAATTATAGCTAACTTTCAGTTATTCTACTTGACATTATGAAACAATTAATTTGATCACCCACAAATACATACTCTAGAATATCTTTCAATTTAAAGAGAGATTTACCTATAAAAGACCAGAAAAGGGGTATTTTTTAGCATTTTGTTTTGTAGAATATTTTATCTTCAGAGTTTTTATATGTTGTTTATTACCATTTTAAGAATATTACAATTTTTTAAATAAAAATTTAATGTGGCTCGAGTTACGTGGATGGATGTTTTAGCATGTGTGCCTGGTACTTCCAACCGGGTGAAACCCAATAGATCGCCAGAGTCATCTGCAATCAATTTTCCTTAAAGATTATGAATATAGATAATACTGTTTTGAGCTTCAAGCATTTTGAGGTCAAAAGGTTGAAAATCAACAAACTGGCGGACATTTCAAAAAAGTTCTATTTTCGACATCATTTTTCACATTTAGGTGTGTTTCTAAAATTGTTTATTTAAAATAAAATAAAAATGTTTGAAAGTTAATTCAAGCTTCAATAAATTATCTCTAATTTAGGAAAATATAGCAAGATCAGTTTAATAGTTTCTGCGTTCTTCTCCTGCCCAACTTGAAAAAAATATATTTTGTGTAAAAGCAGTTTATATTGCTCCAAAACGGCTTAAGCCTGCAGATGCGTTGCGCAAAAGTGTTAAATAACTTTGAAAGGATTTCGAATTCAGAAAAAAAAATTTCTTTATAAGATAGTCTATTGACTATAGGGAATAGAAAATTCAAAAAAAAACAAAAATCGAAATTTTCAACCGAAATAAAGCAAATATCCCCTTATATCAAATAAAATTACTTAAATTTTAATAAGATGATTAAGTTATAGTTTTATTAGAAAAGGGAAGAAAGTTAAGTTTTAAAAATTTAGTAGTATATCTGTAGCTTTTCGATGTCTTGCATAATTTAATAGTATATTTTTAGTTGTTTCCATAACTTATCCATAATATCAGCAAATTTTCTGCTTATTTTCATTCTAAAAAGCGCCAAAATCTTTTATGCGCTCATTTTAAAAGTTCCTAACGCCACTAAAGTTCTATCTGTATTTTTGTTAAATCTTTAAATTAAAATAGTGCTTATTTTTTCCTTATACGAGTATTAACTAAAGTAGTATTAACTAAAAACTGGAGATATAGTCCATTTTTAATTTATCTTTCATACTGTTCATTAAAACAATACTTTCAGCAAAATATCGAAACTTTAAGTGCCACATACTAAGATTTAGTTTCGAATTTCAGAAAAAAGTATTTTATTTATATTATAAATAGTCTGTTGTAAATATAATATACTATATTCTATCTGTTATTTTTAAAAACAGAGCACAAACTTCCTTTCTACATTATATGCATGTATTTGAGTGTCTTTTATGTAGACTCATTAATTACATCACTGTAGGCCTAATTATTTATGTAAAAATTATTCATAAGAAAATAAAAGCTTGTTCCACTTTAAATAAACCAGTTTATCATCAAACCCGCTCTTCAAAGCAATTTATCAAGTTCATACATAATATTTATCTTCATCTGTTGAAATATTTGAGTCTATAAAGAATAAGCTTGAAAAATTATCAACAAGAATTATTTCATCTCTTTTCTTATCGTTTGAGTGGTTTATTTTAAGATTTTACATTTTCATTTCTTCCGATGTTATAAGACTAATTGGGGTAAGATTTGGTATTTTTCTAAAAAAAATTCAGAAATATTTTTAACGGATAAAATCACTTTGATCAGTTACAAACAAAGAGAAAAAAAAAAGATTACTTTTGTTGTTTAAGAGGACAGTTCACTTTTTTTAACATTTTTTTCCTTTTTTAAATACCGTAAAAGGGGGTGAATCGGAACACTTTTCAACTTTAACGTTAAAAAAAAGGCAACAACTGATTTTTTAATATTTTAATTTTTCTATTAGGAATGTCAGTCTTGTTTTGTTCTTTAGTTTTTAAGCAAAAACGAAATATTTTTACTGATTATATATATATTATTTGTTTTTTTAATGGTGTTCCGATCCACCCCGCAGATAGGGGTGAATCAGAACAAATGTTATAATCTTTATTTATTCCGATTCAAACTTTAATGGAGTTAATAAAAACAGGTAATAAGGATAAGGGAGGAATAGGAACACGTAGTTACTATCAAACCAAGCCTTTATTTTATATACAAGTAAAGATATGCCTTTTTAAAAATTAGAAATCAACTTTGAAATCAAGAAAAATTAAAATGTATTTCAAGAAATTATATTCGAATTGCAGAAGTAGAATTTAATACAAATTCAGCCCTGTTCTGTGTTATCCTTTGCTAATAATCATTGGATAAGTGAATCTATTGAGTAGCCCCAATCGCTGCATGTATTAATACAATCTACTAATACGCCCTCATCCCTAGCCCTTAGTACTGTTTGCATCCCTCTCTTTTTTAATAGTTTTTTTTTTTTCATTTTGAGATGTTTGTGTAATGTTGTGGATGTCAGAGAATAATTCTGTGCAATTTTTCTAATTAATTTAATATTTTATATTTTATTGTGTGTTCCATGTCTGTTGGATTAAGCGTTGACTTTTTTGTTTAACCAAGTAATTTCTTGGCACCTTTAAACTCTTCAAGTAATTAGAACAAACAAAACATTGTTACAGTACATATTCATACATATATTTTCCTATTTACATGAAACTATTAAGGTATAGAAAAATAAACCATGAGAGAAAAAGGCGTTCCAATTCACCCCGTAAATCTTAAACCTCTGATGTTACAAGCCATTTTTTCATTTTTTCATTATGTAGTTTAGAAATAAGTAGAATTTAATACAGCATATCGTTTAAAAATTTATCATTAATTAAAAATCCCCTCTCTTAGGTTTAGAATACGAAACATACTGTAGTTACATACAAAGTTTTGAAGACGTTGAAAAAATGAGGTTTTTGACGATCCTCTTGAAGTTTTTTTATATACCCAAGTAGTGGTGAAAACATGTCAAAACTGAATTTCCCAACTTTTAATGTTATTACCTTATCATAAAAAATTTGGCAACTAAAATATCATCACTTATATTTATAATGAATTTTTTGTATGACCGGAAAGTTTCGTTCCTATTCACCCCGCTGTTCCTATTCATCCCATTTTACGGTATGATTCAAATGGATTCAATTCAATGATTCTCATTACATTTCGATGTTCAATTAAAAGTAGATTTTGCAATAGAATTTTTTAACTGCATATTTAAAAAAACTTTTTAAAAGTTTAAAAAAATCTCAACTTTTTAAAATCTTTATTATTTTTTTTAAGTATTAATATTTTTGCTCCGTAATTTTATTTTATTTTCATATTTACACTATGCAAGACTGCGCATTTTTAGATGTGTCATATATTACGTTATATTTTTTTACTGATATAGATAGTGTAAAGCTATGAAATCCAGCACATCTTCATGTACTTTCAATTAAAAAAAAAAAAATAGTAACGCAAAGGCTAACTCCATGCACTGATTTATCACATATATCATAAAAAAAAACTTATGCAAAAAAATTTAAATTTCTATTTCAAACACAAAATAAAAAGATTTTCATTTTTAAAACACAAAAGTGACTGAAATATAAACATGTTTAAAAAATCGTTTAAAGTTTTCATTTGTGGGAAATTGCGTGGGAAATTGTGTGGGAAATTACGCTGCGAGTATTAACAAAATTTACATCTCGTGATCTAATTGCCTTATGAATAAAAATAGAGTATCAAAATAGTCGCAATAAACAATTTTTCATTTAATATTTAGAAATAAAAATCAGGTTTTTGATCAGTTTTGAGATAATTTTGTTCCATTAAGATGCCTATATCAAAATGACCGTTTTGATGAAAATTTTTTGAATTTTTTTTATTATTATCGTTTTATTCGAAAGAGCATTCTTTTACAGTTTCAAAAAACTGTTTTAATTTTCTATCTTAATATATTAGAAAAGACCTTGGGGTCAATTTAATAAACAGAAAGTAATCCATCAAACATCTGAAATGGGCAGAAGCGTTAGAAGAAATGTAGGAAATGTTTCTATGTACGCTTTTCTTATGATTTTTACTTAAGGGCATTAATAAACCTTAATTAACACTTTTAGATTAATTTTATATATGGTAAGTAATATAGAAAAGTAATCTTTAAATGTGAATTCTGGAAAATCAATTTTTTTCCGATTTTTTCTGGTATAATGTGTAATAAGTCAAATACCGAAAGTGAGCAGGAAAAGCAGGAGAAATGTAAACAATGAATACTTTTCTTACAGTCTTTTCATAAAGTTGATGACAAACTTTAACTGGAACTTCTTGAGGAATTTCATAGATGCGAAATAACATAGATAAGAAATTTTTAAATGTTTCCGGAAAATTAATTTTTCCCGTTATTTCCAAGTACTATAAGTCAAATACCGAAGGTGATCAGAAAAACCAGGAAAAGGGTAAATAATGTTTCTGTATATGCTTTTCTTACGGTTTTTACATAAAAACGCTAAAAAATCTTAACTGACACTTCTAGATGAATTTTATAGATCAGAAATAATATAGATAAAAATTCTTTAAATACGGCCTCTGGAAAATCAATTTTTCCGTTATTCCCATGTACGATAATCCTTATAATTTATCAATAATCGCAGCAATTTTGCAACTATAAAAAGTATGACGCGTTATAGCCATTAAACAATAACTAAAACTTTAAAAGTATTTTGATTTTTCAAAACTAAATTTTAATGCTCTGTGGGTACTCTATATCCATCAATTTTCAACCAATCAACTTCTGTCTTTACACAGAATTTTTTAAACATATTTCAGCAAAATTTCATCAGAATGCTTTCCATATTACTCACTATGTTTTGAAGTAGAATCTAAGCTCTATGTGATAATATACTGTCAACCGGGACTACTTTGGGCCACTTTTACCTGGTTTCAGTCACATTTCCATTATTAAAAAATATTGCATATGACTTCTCAATGTCGAAATTGAATTGTAAACAACTATCATGAAACTGTGAAGCAAACTGTAAGGTTTTAAAGAGACATTTTTTTAAACTTTTAAACTATTCATAAAGTTTGGGTAGCTCGTTTTCTAGTAATGCAACGCAGGGCCGTAGCTAAGGGGGCGCTATGGGCGGCTCACCCCCCCCCCTAAAATATTTTGAGCCCCCCCCTGGAAAAGATTCCAAGGTCACTTAATGAATTTCTGTTCCGAAAATTTAAATGAAATTCTGTTCAAAAATCTAATTTAGTTTTGAGAACCTTTCACAGTTTTGCAAAATTACTAAATTGTATCTAAAATATGTGTTTCAACACTCCCTCGTCTTATTTGTGCATATGAAGCTAACATGATGTTTAATTTTGACCAGCTATACTCTCAAAATACATTCTCTTGAGCCCCCCCCTTCTACATTCTCTTGAGCCCCCCCCCCCTATTGTTCACATCTAGCTACGGCCCTGATGCAACGATGTTCTCAGACTCCTTTCGAACAACTTTTTTCAGTTTCTTGGCCTGTTTTATCTCTTTTTGGGTTCTCGTGATTGCTATAGATACGCGTTGAGAAACTAAGTTCTCAGATAATTGTAGTGTTAAAATTCTGTAAAAAGTTTAAATTGTACAATAGCTAAATGCTTAAAAGATATTCTTAAAATGATAAACATTTTATCTATTCCCCCTAAAAATTTCGACTTTTTGAAATTCCTTTAAAAAAAAATTTCCGTCTCTTACTCTGCCTGAAATCGTAGTATATAAAAATATGGCCACCTTTTCGATGGAAAAGGGGCCTGTAGTAAAATAAAATAAAATAAAATAAAATAAAATTCGTAAAAAATTCAAAAATAATTGCACGAATTCCGAATAAATTTCATTGAAAAGAGGATTTACGACATTGGGCATAAAAGGTTTGTATTTCAATTCTTTCTGGTGACTGAGATGGCCCAAGAACATGGAAAATAGAAAATTATGTAAAATTACGTTTTCAAGATAAAGTGCCGCAACATCTAAATAAACAATCCGTCTCCCCTGAACCAAATTGTCTGACCATCCTTTTCCATCGCTTACAGACAGAGACAGACACACGGACAAATAAACCTCTTTTTATTAGTATAGATGAGCGATGTTGGATCCGAATGTTTAAGAATTTTAAAGATTTATAACTTCGTGGATGGAAAATGATAAAACTCTTCTTATCCATTTATATTTTATACAAATTATGACAGATGGAGTAGTATGTAACTCACCCACATTGATAACTCAGACACTATTTTTATTTAAAACGTGGCATTTTATGAATAAGAATGTGGCATGTGGATAGTTAAATGGATAAAAAACAAATTATTAAATGCAAGAAAAAGAAAAATTATTTTCATTAATTTCAGAATTCGACATGAAACAATTATCTGAATTCGACATATCGCTCAATTCCTCTACTTCAAATAATGGTTTCTGGCACTGTCTGGCATTTGATAAATTTCATCCTGGCCTCAAAAAACTTATTCTGTTCTTTGAAACGATGACAGTTGTTGATTTTCAAATCAGAAAAATTGATCACAATATCAATAGTACTATGACACAATGGATATTGTCATTTTTATTATTATTATTATTGTTATAAATCTTGTGTGATAAGAAATTTTGACAGATGTTTGTTTAGATTCTGGAATCCGGTAGTTTAAATTTTTTATTGCTAGAAATTGGTAGGTTATCCAACAACTTTTGCTTTCTTAATTTGTGAGGATAGATGTAATAAATGTAAAATTATGTGTGTAATTTTCCATATAAATCTAAGATCCCAAAAATATTTATTACTTAGAAGTGTGTATTTTACGTTTTTGTATTAAACCACAAACCTGTCGGCTGAAATATTTATGTAAAACTTATTCATAACAAAATAATAAATTGTTCCATTTTAAAATAAGCCTTCTATCTTCAAACTCGCTATTCAGTTTAATACATCATATTTACATTTATGTTTACTTTTATATCCGAGAAATATTCGGTTTTATGAAATATACGCTTGGAAATTTATCAACAAGGATTATTTCATAACTTTTCGTATCATCCTGCTAATTTATTTTGAAGTTTTCTCTTTTCATTTTGTTCCATATTGCAATCTAAATTTCAGTACCTTTGAAATATGTTTGGGGATTATTGTTAATTCTAAAATGTATGTTAAACAAATTAATTTTTAAAATAAAAAGTTACAAAGAATGACTAAATAAAAATGGGGAATGAATGAAATAAATAGCAACATTTAAATAACGTATAGGACGCCAGTGGTGTTTTTTTTTTTTTTTTTTTCATTATTTATTATTTTACATTGAAAAATAATTTAAAATTTTTAGTATACGTCGAATTTAAAATGATAATTGATGAGAAAAATGTCTTTTAATTTGATGTTAAAGTTTGTCATGGAAAAATCAATTAAATTTGATTTTGATCAAATACATCTCCCGTACATCATTTACCATACTATATAAAATAATATTTAGAATACCAAGAGGACCTACTAAAATTTCAGACTGATAGGATTAATCATCGTCATTAATACAAGCTGTAATACTATTTTTTTCTTGGTGAAATTGCGGATTAAACATTGTGTGTTATTGGTTAATAGAAATATAGAAAAAGAAATAAAATCAGCCAATAGAATGAATAGATAAGAGAGACATCCAGTACGGAATTATCTAATGGAAAATAAAAAATAAAGTATTTTTTGGATATTTTCCAATAATCTAATAAAAAGTGGAATAACGTCCCAATTCAAAATATATTTAATTTTTTGTAGCTGCGAAAATATTTTAGAAAATCTAGACCAAGTGTGAAAACGAGTTTACAGGTTATGATAATAGATCAAAATTAAAGTTAGAGTTGAAAGTATTTCAGTTTTTCAGTTTTTCAGATGTTTTTCAAAGTTTACCAGCAGTCGACTTATGAGCATTGCACATGAGCTATTTTGCTCTAAATTTCAAATTCCGTTTATTATATCTGATACTAGAATGACAAGGCTGACTTCAATACCATAGATTTCAGGGATCTGAAATACATGCTCTCACTTTTTAGAGAAAACTTGTTTATTGGTAAGTGTAAAATTAATATCATAGCACTAAAGAATTTCTGAATGCGATATAGGATAAAAGCGTAAAAAGGTGGTCAATTTTTTTTTTCTTCTTTAACAGCGGGATTGTATGAGAGGTCATATTAGTTAAGAAAAATTGTAACTTTTGGAAAGACAGAAGTGTAAAAGCCTTCTGAAAACGGAAAAGGTAGATTGCGGTTCTTCCATCTTTTTCTTATGGCTGCTAGTCACTCAGCTTTTGAATTCCCCTGTATAATGTTAAATCTATGGGCGTTTGATGCATATTTCTATAGAGAATAATTATTTTTAATTTCTGTATTCTGTATTCTCTTCTTAAAGGCTGACACTTTTTTCTTAGTGCTCAAAATATTTCTAAAATCAATGATTAATTTAATATTTTATGCTTTAAAAACTGACGAACTGCGCGTAAAATTTTAACACCAACCATAAAATCCAGCGTATGTTTTAGAAATATTTTGAAAACTGAGAAAAAGAGTTACATGCTTTAAAAAGAGAACATATAAAAAAGAAGTGGAAAATATTAGTTTCCACTGGATATATTTTGAATATAAAAATGTATCAAACTCCCATAGACTTAACAAAGATTACGGAGTGGAATTCGGAAGTTGAGTAATCGACAGCCTTAAGTCTCCATGATAAACATAGGCTGATTTCCATCAATAGTCAGTCTTTTTTCAATGTACCTTGATTACATGATGTTCAATTTTTACGGCATGTTTCTCTTGTTATCTCCTCTAATAGTGCATATGACGATGCATCCTGGATAAGAAATAAAACGTTATTTTACATTCCATAAGTAAATTAAACATTTCTGTCAACAGAATTTTTAATATAGAATGATTGATTTTGTCAATATTTTGTTACGGAAGTACTTTGATTAATTCTTCTGTTCAAGCATAGAGATGGATTTTCGGACACTACAGTAGAAATATTTTTAATGAGACATCTGCGTTGATGAGAAAATGTCTGAATTAAATTTTAAAAAATCAACAAAATATCAATAGCTACCCCAAAAATGCTGTGGTGTAAATATCTCCATTATAGATACGGTAAATATAATATTTCTGGTGGGATGAAACCCTTTTAGGCTTATTTTTGAAGGACACAGAAAAAGTCCATGCAAGAACTACATGTCAATGCTGAATCATACCAATAAAGACATGAAAACACCTGTTGATAGCGATTTTGTTGCCTGTGGCAAGTAATTTATATATCTTTCATCAATGTGGTCGCGAAGTTATTTCAAAATTTTTTAAGTGTTTTTTTAAGATAGTATAACGGAAGGTAAAGTAATGAAAAACAAGCTGGTTAATGAAAAACAAATATATATATATATAATATTATATAGAATTCGACGAAAATAAACTATGTTTCATAAATTCTAAGAATTCTCAGCAGCACAAGCAGAGTAGTCGCTCCGACAGTTAGCGAGCAGTGGAAAAATTTCATTGGTGTATTTCCCCATTATGAAAACAAACACCATCAGTCTTCAAGTTCTTTATTGATGAACTCATAAAATAGATAAACTCTTCCCCGCAGTCACCTTAGCACACATCGACTCTACAACTTTCGTTATCTAGTCCACATCATCAGATATTCTAATTCAGTGGAGAAATGAAACGTGCGTCTTAATAGTTTAAAGGGCAATTGCATTCTAACGCTCCTCAAAAACCAAATGAAAAAAAACATTTTCACGACAAAACTAGCTCCCTCCTACTCCGCGTCAATCATTTTAAAAATCCGATTAGGATTAACTCGAGTCTCAACAAAAAAAATGATCAGTTCTGATTGGTCTTAGCAGGCGTGTCCTCGGCAGGAACTATATTTTTCCTCGCAAGTAACAAGCCCTTTAGCAACGCGTATTAACACCTGTCACGCGATGTTAAATAAAAAATAAAATTAAAATCCCGGGAATATTCCAGAAAGTAAAAAGGTTACGAAATACCTCCCGCCGTTTTGAGAAGCAAGCAATAATTTATTAATAAATAAAAT
Organism: Maratus speculifer; assembly: GCA_964019185.1. Taxonomy (NCBI): domain Eukaryota; kingdom Metazoa; phylum Arthropoda; class Arachnida; order Araneae; family Salticidae; genus Maratus; species Maratus speculifer. The sequence goes on along the minus strand of OZ025297.1, from coordinate 72,459,067 downwards.
AAGAAAAAGAATTTTAGCTGTTACAAGTTAATACATTACGAAACTAAGATTTAAATATGTTCCACAAATTTAGAATTGAAGCTAAGAGAGAACAAAAATGGCGCAAAATTTTTTTATTTTATTATATATATATATATATATGCCAAAAAACATTTTTACATAAATACGTATTTAGATATTTATGTAAGTATTCTAAATCATTGAAATGCTTAATATTTTGTTACAGAATAGAGGCGTTTCGAGTATACATCAAGTTCTAGACCTTATATACATCGACTTAATAAGGCACCACTTATCATTAAGAACGAAATGGTATCAGTTGATAAATATCTGCTAAAATTTCAGACAACTTCTAATACTTAATTTCGAGTTTATGTCATTCAAAAATTCATACTCATTCTTGGAGATAGCTTTTAAAGATTTTTATCTACCTATTTTGTCAATGTTCCAAAATCGCCTTCGGGCTTTTATCAAAGACAATTAGTTCACTAAAAAGCTTAGATCTTCAACACAACATCGAAATTTTTAAAGTAATTCAATAAAAGACCTACAAAACTTTTGCAACATCTCACACCTATGAATGCCTTTTAACAATTACTGCTTTCGCGACTAAAAATGGAAGCAATTATTCTTCAAATGAAAGATTAAGACTGAAAATCAAATTTGTCACTGGTATAGTGAAATTTGTTCTGTAAAGCTATGACTCTAACTGAAAACGATGACGTTGACCTCAGTTAATTGATTTTGGGAAAATTCTAGGATTTTAGGATTTTTACTCGAGGAGCCACGGACCCATATCCCCGATACATAATATGTAGAGAGATAACTGACAGATCAATTCATAGCTGGTAGTACAGCGCAGGGTGCCTAAGCGTAAAATATTTAACAGAATTAGTGGAAAAAAGAGCTCATATAAGAAATAATGTTAAGAACAACAGAACAATTTGATCTTGTTTATGGACTAACTAGTTGCTCGGCAACTTTATATCCAGTCTATTGGTTAATTGTGTTGCATGGGCATTAGGGAGCCATAAAAAAGAAATATATTTAAATGCGGCTGGTAGCGACAGAGAAAAAATAATAACTTTTAAAATTAAAGATAATAAAAAATGTAGTAAAGAAATGAAAAATATGATTGTACATAGTACAACAAGACTGATTTTGAAAGTTTTGAATTTGATCTGTTATAATTTGTTTATAATATTTTTTCCTGGTTCCTTCCTAAAAAATAATTTTATGGAATAATTTTCTTCTAAAAATAGTATTTTGTATAGTCAGAACAGGATTTATTTAAATTTTGGCAAAAAAAATCTAAAAATGCATTTATATGCCAAATATGCATTAAATGTCATTAAAAACTGTTTATTTTTAAAGGGTAGGATGTGAAAGAGTACAGGAACTAGCACGAGACTCTGAGTTCGTTTATTTGATCGGACACTGCTTATCATAAGGAACTATAAGACTACTCAAACAATTCTCATATTTTATCTCTAACTTCCGCTTATACTACTCAATACTTCATCCTCCTTTTCAGAGAGAGCTTTTAAAAGTATCTGTACGCCCTTTCTGTCAAGTTTCCAAAAATAGACTTCGGCTCTTAACTAAAAACAGAGATAATTTGTACGCTAGAAAGCTTAACTCCTTAACACAATATCAAAAGATGTAATGGCATCCAATAAAAGACCTAAGAAGCTTTCACAACATCTCACACCTATGAACGCCTTTTGCAATTACCGTTTTCGCGAGTAAAAGTGGAAGTAATTACTTTTCAAATGGCGCATTGAGACTGAAAATCAAATTCGACTTTGGCAATCAATCTTTTTACTAACACCATCTGGTGGACACTACGGAAAATACTATTTTGGTATATGGGAATGTTTTATCGATTTTGAAGTTCACGGGGATGTGTACTCGGAATTTTCGGATTTAAAGAAAGGGTGAATAGTAAATTTGAATCAGGAAATCTCAAAATAAATATTTAAGAATAATTGCGTTTGTTCTATTTTAATTTGCTAATGCAATTCGATTAAAATAGCAGAGTTTAAAAGTTTTTATATTAGTAATATCGTATTATAAAATCTTTAATGAGAATTCATATAGCATTAATTTTGTAAAATCTGCAAATCTTTGGGGGCGAAAGATCTGGTGTATTATAAAATTTGATGGGTTATAGTTCATTGTTTTTGTTTACATATATTTTATTTTAATTTGATTATAAATTAGTCAAATTTGCATGATAATATAAAAAGAAATATAGTGCTAGAGTAGCTCAACTATAACAAATTGCGTTATTATATGCGCCTTCAAATTTCGTTGGACATTGTTCAATTTTTTTTAGAAACCCACAGAATGGTAATCAAAGTTTTGATTTGTGATACCTATTTTTCTTACATTCTTCGACTAATTGTTATAACTAATTCTGAGTTAAAACGGAAATAAAATCCTCTCCAGACATATTAGAACTTCACCTTTAAATATCTTGCTGAAGCTAATTCTGTTGTTGTTACAATGCATATCTTCAAGTAACAAATGTCTTCATTTGAGGATTAAATTAAAACTGCAATTGTTCTTTTAAAATTTTTATTGTATGCTCCTTTCATTTTACTGCGACACTGCAATTTTATCACACAAAATTTATATCAAATATTTTAAAGCAACATTCAGTTCTTTGATAAATTGGTAACGATCAAATTACTCTCACATTAAATTTCTTCTATGGTTTATTTATTAAAAGTGATTTCCATTGTTTATACCTCAAAATGAGTGAAGTTTGAGAATAGTATGTTACACGATGGTGGATTTCAGACATTCGAATGTCCAAATTTGGCGGTGAAAAAAATTAAAAGCGAAAAAAATTCAATTTAAAATTTTCAGGCTTAGCGAAAATGTGTCTTGGCCCGCTAATCGAGTCTAGAACTCTCGACTTAAGAAGCCACACTATTGACTGAAATAGACCCGGGTGATAATGTAAAGTCTATGGGAGATTTCTTTTCAAATATCTCGCTCAAATTTTAATATTTTGATGTGGTTTCTTTTTGTATAGGATAGCTGAGAATGATTCGATTCACAACTGGCCTAATTTTCACTTTTTCAAGTTTGGTATCAGATTTCTCTTTTTTTTTAATTCTTTAACTTTCAGAACCAGTTTGAACCGGTTATGGAACTGAACCTGTCCTAATATAAAAAGAATATAACCAAAACCACAAAAATAAAAACTAGGCCAGTTGTGAATCGTCCTCAGCTATCCTATACAAAAACAAATCACGTAAAAATATTAAAATTTGAGCGAGATATTTGAAAAGAACGGCCTTCATAGGCTTTGCATTATCATCCAGGTCTTTTATAATCAGTAATGTGGGCTATTAAGAGCCCACAATAGTCACAGAAAAAGTACACAAAAAGACCCGGATGATCATGTAAAGTCTATGGGAGCGTTCTTTTCTAATATCTCGCTCACATTTTAATATTTTTGCATGATTTTTTTGCACAAGATAGCTGAGGGCAATCCACAACCGGGCTAGTTTTTACTTTTTCGATTTTGGTTATATATTTTTTATATTACGATAGTTTCTGTTTCAGAACCGGTTTAAACCTGTTTCGAAAGTTAAAGTATTTTTTTAAAGAAAATCTGAAACAAAAATTGAAAAAGTAAAAACTAGCCCGGTTGTGGATTGCCCTCAGCTATCTTGTGCAAAAAAATCATGTAAAAACATTAAAATTTGTGCGAGATATTAGAAAAGAACGCTCCCATAGACTTTACATGATCATCCGGGTCTTTTTGTGTACTTTTTCTGTGACTATTGTGGGCTCTTAAAGAGCCGCTTCAACGAAACTTCCCAACTGCGAAATTCCATGTTCGAAGTACTCGGAAAAAACTTTGAAGAGCGATTACTCATTGCTTAATCTAATTATTAAAATGCTGTTTTCAATATAAAAATACAGACTTAATATGTCGAAGATGTTCATTTTTAAAAACTTTTTTCGTTGAATTTATATATATATTTAACCCTTTCAGGGGCAAGCAATTGCGTTTGTATAATTCTGAACTCCCACCGGAAATTTGGAAAATTATTTCAAAATAAGAACAAGCAATTTCACGACTTCTTTTCCACCAAAATTAGAAAATTAGAATTTAATAATTTTTTTCTAATGCATATCATTATTAATCGTAGGTGGAATAAAATATATCCCACCGCGTCCCTCAAAAAGTTAAGAAAGTGATAAAATTTCATCAAGTGTTTTCAAAGTTATAGAGATTTTTTAAATACTTAAAATTTAAGGAGACAACTTTAAAGAACACGTATAGTTGGAATCTGAAGTTTACTTTCTGATGGTGATAAGCGTATTTCAATAATTATATTAGCCCATCACTAATCGCGTTTGTAATTTTTTCCAAGGGCTAACATGGAGCGAATGGCTGCTTAAGCTTCCAACATTCTTACAGCAAAGCTATTCTGAACAACTCTGATTAAATTTCAATAATACTTTATTTTAACTTTATTTTTATTCAAAGTTCTCGGTACTTTATACATTATCTTCAAAATTACATATGATCTTTGTTTATTCAAATATTTAGGTCCATCCATCTTGCAAAGTTACGTCTACTTAATATAATTACATCTATCTGTAATTAAATTTAAAAGTACAGAAAGGGGCAACGACCCTTCCCTGCCATCTTCCTCCGCCTTATTTACATACATTGGCTGAACAATATTGTGAAATTTAAATTTATTGAAAAGCAATTAGCTAATATAAGACAGACTCGTCCTCATCTTAGTAGAGGAGGCTGTATCTGGTCACAATTTGACTCAAAACAAGCAGCCTCTAGCTTGTATTATGAAGAGTGATAATCACTCATCTCGAAAATAAGATTATCAATCAACTCCTTTTACTTGGTTGACAGGATGTAAAGACAAGTGATGATGAAATTATACATACATACCTCTGTTATTTGACAAGATGCCAGATTAAATAACTGGCAATTCGCCAAACAGAAAACTAACCTAAAAGTCGATGTCCATCAGAAATCAATTTCTTACTCCTAACTATTACATTTGAGGCAACAACTCAAAATATCCACTACGTCTAACACTCATTTACTTTAAATATAACAAAAATAAGTAAAATGCTGTTTGTCTCATAAAAAATTTTCTTATAAAAAGATATGTATTTGTTAAAAAATAGTTAAGCAATTTGTCATTTATTTTTTGCAAATTTGCCGGGTACCTGAATGGAAAATAAACCGAAAAATTAATCTTCGGTTCAAAAAAAATTCTTTTTTATTAAATTTTACGCATTTTTTACATTTTTTAGAAGTCTAGATTGTTTTCTTAAGACGATTTTGTGATATGCCAATTTCTTACAATCTTTTTTGCTTTGAATGTAACACTATTTTAAGATTAGTTTTTAATCCTTATGTCAATGATCAAAATTGTCTCCGACGACTGGTGTACCCAAGTACCTGCTGCGATTTTAACATATCAGTAACTCTGAACTCTATTAAATATACCCTTATTTTATAGAATGTAACAGTCCTTCCATTGAAGAAAATGAGTTCGAGAAAGTAGATCTAAATGCATTTTAATTTCTTTTGATATCAACATCCTGAAATCTGCAGGGAAAAAGCAAAAAGTTACGTGGGTATCCGGTCATTAAAATAGGGGTTAAACTTTTTTTCTCGAAATCCTGTTTTTTAAACTAGCTACCATTTTTCTAAAAAAACTATTTAATTCTACTATGTTTTTTTAAGTAATCTATTTATCAGAAATTTATACCACCGAAAATAATTTGTATTGATTAATTATGTTTTAGAGCTCCCAAAGAGTTAAAAAAAGGAGGTAAAATGAACTTTTTTTCTACAAATACCTGCATATTTGCCAGAAATCAATTTTTTTTATCTAAGTGTTGATATAAGTTTTGGAGAATTTAATGGCCTTTCATAATTTGGTTCAGATGTTTTGGATCGCATAAAAGTGGTCACCTGATTGGAAGTTCGTGACAAGCACTTGCATGTGTTTTTCTCCATCGCATATGGCATATTGGTTTTTGTTTGTTTGTTTGTTTTTTACGCGGAAAATTTAAATATTTGTGCTGGGGTTATAGACTTAACAACATAGAAAAAAGTGAGGGATGCCAGGCTGGATATCGTCCGAGTGGTTCAGTTTGTAGTACGTTGGTTTGCTATATCAATGGCCCGGGTTCGAGTCTCGACTTACGCGCTTTTTGATGATTTTGCTAAATTCTTTGTTAGCAATGAAAAAATGCATACTGAAATATGTGAAGCGTCAAAAGCATGCATCATAGAAAAAGTCTGAATGTGCTATTTATTTTCTTTGTAACTAAGAAACTCCTAAAAAAATATTAATTTCAGACCACAGAAGTAGAACATTGCGTAAAGAAAAAACGATGAAATATTTTATACACACCATAAAAATCGTAACGTCGAAAATAATCATAGTTTACTATCTTCTTCTTCCAATAAAGACATTATTTGATGCATCAACAATGTAGATACACCAATTCTAATGATCCTTTTGATGTTTTTTCATATATTTTCTGCATATTAATTTATATAAATAACTAAGGTTTTAGGAAATTCTCAGGTATTTAAACCGATGGTTCATTACATTCACAAGATTCTAAAATTTGTATGCAGTGTTCAATACAGTTATTTTTTTCTCTGGAAGGGAATTCTGTAGCACCGGAGGAATTCCGGAATACCTTGGGAAGGTCGCACTTTCAAATCATTAATAAATACAATTGAAAACTTCCGAGAAAGACATTTTGATGACTTGAAAGAAATATGCCTTTCACCCTTTTGTAATGCGATTAGTTGTCTACGATTGATTTTCTAAAATTATAACCATAATTTTTGAAAATGAAACTTTTTCGTTTGTATTTGTCCATAAAAATCATATTTATGAAAAAACACATTTATTTATTTATTTATTTATTTATTTTTATATTTCTTAAAATCAATTGATGACATTTCTCTAAGTTCTTAAAACTGTCTGTACTTTTATCTTGTATTTTTCTTAATCTCAGTATTAAATATTATTTCTTTTATTAAACCTCCTAAAGGTGTTGGTCCCCTATCTAGCCTGTAGGTACGGAATGCATTCGTAAATTTTAAATTTATCATCAGAATATTAATATTATTGTCTTTTATTTTTTGAATACTTTTCTTAAGGGTGTATTTCGATCAAAACTGCTTATTTATTTATTTATTTATTTATTTATTCATTTTTGATCTCAAACATACCAAACTGACAAATTCTCTTATTTACAAACTACATAATGTGTCGTACTTATTGATTTTTTGATAAATGCAGAAAATATTGCAAAAATTGCTGACAAAGTTTGAGTTTTGAATCGAATTTTCTGAAATAACAGAGCGAGAGATCTGGGAACGAAAAAAATGGCCATATTGAGAAAATAATTGTTTATAAATCTAATTAATTGTGCAAAAAAAGAAATCACATGGTCTCTTTTTCAAATCTTCAAAAATCACCCGAGCAAATTTCATATTTTTACTTTGAAAATGAGTCTGGAAATGTCTCAGAAAATTTAAATCTGCTGAAGGTGGATTTTTTTTTTTTTTCGAATACACCCTTAAAAGGTTCTCTTTTTTTCGTAGCTAACAAAATATTTCTAAAATGTATTTTAAATTTTATTTAAAGTGTTAAAATCTAACTCCATCTCATCACCTTTCTTAAGATTTTAATGCATAAAATATTTAATTAAGCCTATATTTTAGAAATATCTTGTAAACTAAAGCAGACGGCGATGGTTTTTAAGATGAATACAGAGATAAACAATGTTAAAAATATTAATTTTCTGAAGAGATATTTGAAAAATATTCATGCATTCTATGCTTGGAGGTTTATTATTGAAGAGAGAAGCGGGAGATCTGACTGAACAACACGCTTAAACAGCAATTTCAGTTTACTTAAATACAATACACACTTTCGATTTTATAGCTGAAACAAAACAGCCATAACTACACTTCCAATGATCAAAAGAAAAAAAAAACCTCTTTTGGTAGCTAATTGTGCTGCGTTTTCAATAAAACAATAAAATAAACTTTGGTATTTATTCTAAATTGGCTATTTAAATGCAATTTGATATCTTAATCAATAAGATTTTCTCACTAATAAACTCCTAATATATACGTTAATTATTTATTGTACTTAAATAGTATTTAAATATGTATGGTTTATTTTGACTGAGTTTTTAAATTAATCAGCAAAAAGGTAATTTAAATAGTTTTGTAATCAAGAAGAATTCGAAACTAAACATTTACTCACAAAAACAATCCACTGTAACACATAAACTATTTATTTATAGTATAGTTAAGAAATTAAGAAATACGTCGATATTTCTTATTGATCTTTCTTATTTCGAGATTTTTACATTTCATATATCATATGAATATTACATTTAAATAGAGTAGTAACTATTTCAATTTAAATATATATACATATATATATATATAATGACAATTTTATGTCTTTTAGCACTAAAAACGCAAAGAGAATAAATCAAAAATGTGACAAATTTCTACAAAATAACAAAATTGTAATTTAACAGATTACAACGACTATTTGGAAAATGGTATTTTCAAAGACTTATAAATAAATTCTATATTTCAATTAATAATAATAATAAACATCATTTTTAGGATGATTTTAACGAGTCATATATTACGTACGCCATGCATTAAACATTAATATATCAAGAATAATGATTAAAAAACAGTAGATTAAAGATAGACAACTTTAACTGTTTAAAATGTGCATTTTTATTGGATAGAGTTAATTAGACTGACTTCTGAAAGCCTCATAATACGTAGGACATGGATTAAACATTTATATTCCTGGACTCATCACAAACAAATTTTTAATGAAATTTCAGTTTTTTAATTTTCGGAACTGCAAATTTTTCAACTTCTTAACATTGCACATTTTTAATTTTTATACCGTTGGGTAGAGAAAAAAAAATGCATTTTTTAATGAAATTTGTTTGAAATCTCTGTTACAATTTTTTTTAATTATTAATTTTTTTTTAAGTTTTTATTACTCTTTTTGTCATTGCGGCAACAGAAGTATTCCGTTTTTGGACATTAAACTTAGACTAATCAGGAAACTAACAAAACTAAATAAATTGCGGAATTCAACCAAATAAAAGATTCAGATATACTTTAGATTTCCCAAATCTCTACCAAGAACAACAACTATTTTTTTCCAAATAGTTAATAAATTTTGACTAAATACGAAAGGCGGAGAAAAAAAGGACATTAAATCGTGGAATCGGTATATGCTTCTCAACTTTTTTGCAAATAGTAGTAAGAAAAATACATAAGCTAATAAAAAGTATCTAAACAGAAAAGAAAAATATCAGCTACTCTGATTGACATATTAGATTAATCCTCAGACTTGTGCAAAGTTTAAAGCATTCTAAACGCATTTGAGCATCCTAAAGCCTATAAGACCATTATTGCTATTTCAGTCCTCAAGTTCATCTTGGATTAGAAAAGCTATATTTATTGCTTATAGTAAAAACCGCATTCTTAAAAAAAATAAAATGGGAATAAAGTAGAATAAGTGAGGAAGAGGATGCGAAAAGAATGACTTACAGGGAATATCTTCCATCCGATCAAAATAAATAATTCATAGCGCACATAAAACTCTAAGCCTCGCTCCTTTTCTTCTCAAACTTTTGAAGTCGTCTCTCCGAGCAGCACGAAGAATTTTAATTCAAGGTTTTATATCTCGCACATCAGAATTTTCTCATTAAACACAAATGTACGTGGAAGTTAAGCGGGATCTGACGTACACTTGTTATTCATTTGAGTAACGTATATCTACATGAATATCTACCAAATATTCTTGATATCGTAATTTTTATAAAATTAATTTTAATTTTTGCATGTCCTGGTATATTCTGCATTTCGTTTATGCAATAAGAAGAAATTTAAATCGTATGTGTCTGACGTACACTTGTATTCATTTGAGTAACGTACACCTACATGAATATCTACCAAATGTTTTTGATGTCGTAATTTTTATAAAAATAATTTTAATTTTTGCATGTATATTCTGCATTTACTTTATGCAGTACGAAGAATTTTAAATCGTGGTTTTATATCTCGCACATCAGCGTTTTCTCATTAAACAGAAATGTGCGTGGATATTAAACCTAATCTGATGTACACTTGTTATTTATTTAGACAACGTATACCTTTACAGATGTCAACCAAGTCCTTTTAATACTGCATTTTCCTAAAAATAATTTTAATTTCTGTATGTTTCGATAAATTAGGTGTTTTCTTAGCGTAGTACGAAGAATTTTAAATCGTGATTTTATATCTCGCATATCAGCGTTTTGTCGTTAAACAGAAACGTACGTGGATGTTAATCGTAATCTAATATATAGTTGTTATTTATTTGCATAACGTATACCTTCATAGATACTCTAGAACACTGCAGATTTGTGAAACACTTTTATGTCACTAACTGAACATAATAACTGACACTTCTAAATAAAATATTTTTGATCGTCTTGTGAATGTGTTGTACGAGGAAAAACATTATGCAAAAAGTGTTGTTAAAAGTTATATATTTTTTCTAAAAATGCAATTATTGATATTTATTGCTCAAATTAATCAATTCACTCAATAATCTCTTACAATTTTTTTTCTACAAAGCAAACTGTCTTCTTTTTCCTTTTTAAAATTGTTTAATTTTAACGGCACCCTGTAGAAAATGTTTAGAAAGTGTTTTACGTATGTTATTTAATGTTCTAAATTGAGGGGGGGGGTTACAATGTGTTGTTAATTTGGTGATAAATTGATGTACACCACAACACTATTGTAAAAAAAAAAAAAAAAAAAAAAAAAAAAAAAAAAAAAAAAAAAAAAATCATTAACACTATTTACAATACTATTTCAACACAATTAATAACAAAGGTCTCTAAAATTTTATTTTTAAAACACACTTCTACTTAGCAACACATTTGCAACATATTAAGGACACAATCACACCATAAAGAACGTTTCGTATGTGCATTTTTTTAATTCACAATACATTAATGTGTTGTAAATTTGGTGACAAGAAGTATTCTAAAATGTGTTTATTTTTATGTGTTGAGAATTTGCAGTGTAGTAATAGTTCAGATAAGTCGGAATTATGCATCAAACGTGGTAAATGCTTTCTTGAAATTTTTCTTGTTTTGGACTTTTAATCCTCAAACACAGCTAATAATAGAGTATTCGAAATTTAATCAATACATGTAAAAAAAAATAGTAAAAACATAAAAAATAGAGAAAGTATTGTCTTATTTTATAACCAAAATTCTTTCATTATTCATATATTATAATATATTCGATTTTTTATACGTTTCTAATACTAAAATTTTATTTTAATATGATCAGCATATTTAAAGTATACAATTACAACTTATTTTAATGACCTATTAAAATTTCATAAGTATTTTTACAAAAGCTAAATAGGAAGGCGCGTGTGTGTAGGAGGGGCGAGGGAGTAGATAAGAGACAGAGATGATATTTTTTGGATGTTGTTAAGGGGGCTCATGGCTTCATCGATACAGAAAAACATGTAAACAGAGATCTCACTTCGAGTCCATATAAAAACAGAAGTATTCAATGTAATTATATCTTTCTGATATTTTTAAGGTATGTTTGTAGTCATATAAAATTATAAAATGAAGTACTTCAATGTAATATAATAAAAAATATAACAAAATTTATATAAAACAATTTTCGAAAAAATTATGTGTTATATCACCATCCGTAAGATATTTTAACGTTGAATTGACATAAGAACCTAATTTTTGCTTTAAAATGATCAGGAAACTTTATAGAATGAATTAAGGATATAACTATCACTCAAAAAAAATTATTAAAAAAAACTCTCAACTTTGAAAATTTAAAAACCCCTAAATATACAATTTTTTTCATTAAAAATACTCAAAATATTAAACATCTGAAATATAATGATTCATTCTATAGATAATGATTTTATATGCATGCAAAAAAAAATAAGCCATTCCATCAAATAGTTTTTGTTTATTATTATTAATCTTACGGATAGTCGTCAAAAATCAAGTTTTGAGAAAACGCGACTTAGAATTGAAATTATATGGGTGCGGCTTTGAAAGTGCTGATACATAAATGTTTATAACTCCATTAAAAATGCACATACTTTTATGCAGTTTTTTGCACTGAGTTCGGAATTAATTGAATAATCAAAATAGATCATAAAAAACGATTTTTTGAAATGTTTTCAAACCCAGAGCCCTCTTAAGAAGCATGCGACCGCAAATTATGATTTTCAAACAAAAAAATAAACCGGTGCACTCGTTGAAAAGTTAAGATTTAGAATGAAATGTTTAATTCTATTTATAAAAAATGTGGAATGATTTAAAAATATATCCAATTATTCTGTTATTTTGCCAATATATTAATGTTAAATTTTATGTTTTTTTTTTATTTTAATTACATTTTTTTTAATTTACTTTTTATTCAATTAATATTTCATAATGTGAAAATGCATTACCTGTTGTTACTGTCTGTCTACAATTATTATTACTATTATTGTAATTATTATTTATTTAGTGGTCTTTGAAATATTTCTATAATGCCATTGAATTTGTGTTATTATCTTAACTCTTTGTCACTCCGTTTGAGTATGCAGTATTGTTGACTATCATTGCCAATTGTATAGTCTTGGCCTTGGAAGAACATCTGCCCAAAGACGATAGAACTCCATTAGCACAGAAATTAGTAAGTATTACAAATTCAGTATCATCCTATTTTTTTTTTATATGCATGTACGATTTTAAATGTGAACATTTATACAGTTGTCATTTACATTCAAATAAAAATAAATAAATATGACAAAAGTATATTTGTTATTTTTTTGTGATTTACACAGCTGTAATACAATTTTTGCTGAAGTTTACTTAATTTGATACTTTTCAAAATTTATTAAATAACTTCCAATAATAGATAAAAAAATTACACTTAGTCCTTTTTTAGTTATAACTTGCATTTCATATATTATATATAATATATTATTTTGAAACTTGAAGAGGATGTTCATTTACCTGTATAGCACTGTATAGACGGCAGCATAACGGCAGCATAAACAAGCACCTTATTGAGTTCATGGATGAAAATCTACGAATAGTTAAATCTCGATTCGCCTATTAAAAAGGAATCGGCCCGCCAAGTCATAGCTTGGTGAAAAACACCTAAAAACTCGATTTTAGCAGTTGACTCGTAGGTTTACCATTGTGCTTTCCTGCACCCAAAAGTATGAAAACATGGAGGATTGGGAGCAGAAAACCATAATGGTAAACCTAATGGAGTCGACCGCTAAAATTGGTTTTTGAGTGTCTTCCAAGACATGACTTGGCAGACCGATTGCGTTTTAATATGCGAATCGAGATTTAAATAACTAAAGATTTTCATCCGTGAGCTCGATGAGGTGATTGCCTGTATTGCCGGTTCCCGTTCTAGTATAAAAAAGACGGATTTTTTTTTTCATCTAACAAAATACAACTAAAAAGAAAATATTCAATAATCTCTTTCGAGTTAACCACTATTACAATGTTTTATCACTTGAATCTTCAAACATCAATATATTTTTTAGACTGAAAGAATTAATTGAAAAACTTCTTTTCTTTTGTTGAAACTGATTGTCAGAAATGTTTTCAAGTAGTTTTTATAGTGCCTTAATCAGTTTTCTCAACACAAATTTTGAATTTTTCGGATACTATCCATTTCTAAATAAACATTTTACACATTTAAAAAGCATGTTTTATGCTCAACTATGATAGGTTACCATCTTTAATATTAAAATAAATGTCATTATCTTACTCTTGAATGTTTAAATTCAATTACACAACTCAAAACGTTTAAATGGAGATTAGTAGTATCCCAAAAACTTATCGTCTTGCTTGAGAAAAATAATTAATGCATTCTTTTTTTTATCTTTCGAAGCTTCAAACAACAATATCTTTTCGAAAATTTAAAGAAATTTTTGAAAAAAACAACTTTTTCTTTTACGGAAACTGATTTTCGTATACGTTTTCGAGTAGTTTTTATAGTGTATTAACCAATTTTCTCAGAACAAAATTTGAATTTTTCGGATGCTTCCATTTTCAATTAAACATTTTATGCGCTCAACAAACACGCTTTATAGATAAACATGGTAAATTAACATCGTGAATGTTAAAATTAATATTTTCGTTTACGTTTGAATGTATAAATTCAATTAAGCAGCTGAAAACATTTAAGTGAAAATCGACAGAAAGAAGTCATGCTGTTACTTTTATAGTAGACACACGTCTTCTTTGCGCCTGATGAAGAAAAGCTCTCCTCTTTCGAAAGAACTAGCGATTTTCAGAAGTTTTTCATGGTGTTTTCTGTTTATGAAGATGGATAGTCTTGTTTGAGTAAAATTATTAATGCACAATAAAAAACAATCGGAAAAGTTTTTGAATATCAGTTGAAATCAAATAAACTTTGTTTTTATATATGATTATTTAAATATCGAAGATATTTGATTTCTGGGATTCCTAAAGTTAAAGAACGGTTCTCGGAATCGTTAGCAACTCGGGAGAAGTGTTTTATAGTTTCAATTGTGATTATATTGTAATCTTATGGATTAAATATTTGTGATTTTTTTAAAGCGTTCATATATCACAAGACGTATTTTTTTTAATAATATTATCGTTAAAAAATTACAATGTTTTGCTTTTTTTCATGTTAAAGTACAAAATTTGAGTACAAAATCTCATTTATAACAAATTAAACATTTTGTATTTATTAATGCAAGCTATCCAATCAAATAAAAAAATTGTTATTATTATTTTTTTAAATTTGTATTTTTAGTACAAGTATGTATATTTTTCTTTAATATGGAAGGGTGAAAATAGGTTTCAATCTTATATTTAAATATTATTTTTTCTCTGAACATTTTTTTAATGTCTGGGATTATTTGTGTCTATAGTAAATTTATGAATGACTACAGCAGAAAAGATGTTTCAACTTTAAACAGCTATTACTTGATCAGTTTTATTAGTAAAAGAATGGGACATTTTTCTGTCTTACTTTTTAGTCTAATGGGATAATTTTACTCAAAAAAACTTAGAAAACCAGAGGGCCATATAAAAATTTTAATTTTGTAATGTTTTAAAAAATGTTTTTATTGAATCAAATAAATACAATACTATCAAATAAATACAATACTTTTTTACCTTAAATAAAACATTTTTCTAATTGAAACTATATGCCTATGACTAATTGTTTAGGAATTAGTCTTTGGATACCATTAATAGTGGACGCCCTGTACATTTCTGAATCAAGCCTAATAACAGATATTTGACATTTCAATTCGTATAAATTCCCAATACTCGTTACTTTTTTTCGGGGGGAGGGGAAGAGTTAGAGTTTTGACAAAGGAATTATTTTTCATTTAACAATAAAACGTATATACAGATTCGTTACAAATATAAATGAAAGTCTCATAAGATAACACTTACCAAAATATTCTCTATTCCACATGTGAAAATGAATTGCCGTTAAAAGTCACATATTTGTTTGTCATAAGCTGAAACAATTAAAATAAGGAAAATTCAAAAAGAAACTATTTTTCTCCATATGAAGAAAATACTTTTAACTCAGCGTCCCAGCAAATTTCCTAGTCTTTTCAAATACCAGTGTTTGTTACAGTTATTATTTTTCATTTATTCCACCTACTTTGATACTCTGGTACTGAACATTTATTTATGAAATCCATTTTTTTTTTTTTTTCTAAAATAAAATATTTTAAACATTCAATTAAAAAAAAAAAAAAAAAAAAAAAAAAAAAAAAAAGAAGCTTGATTAAAATGTAACTAAACAAAAGCTAATTTTCATTTAGATATTTTACTGGATTATTCAATTTTGCTTATCATTATTGTTCTCATACATAAAAATTCCATGAGAATTTCATTGCTTTCTTTTAAAAGGTATAAACTTTACATTTATGAATGTTATTAATTTTTCAGCTATAATTAAATGTAAATGAATATGTTTTAAAATATAAAAACTAGAATTTCATAAAAAATAAAGGAGATATGCTAGTATATCACACAAATTTTTTAAAAAAATCATACAAAATCTCATTTTAATCTGACCACAAATTTTATTTTATCAATAAAATGAATCACAATTAAAGAGAACTGTATGGATATTTCAATTATTATAAAATTCTAATAGTCTTACTTTTGTTATGTCAAAAGGATTTATTTTCGATTTTTTAAAAAAAACGGATGCCGATTTTGTTACAATTTTTTATAACAGATTTAAAAAAAACATTTATTAAATTATGTTCTCCACATGAACAAAAAAAGAAAGAAAGAGAGAGAGAGAGAGAAAATTGGAGTTAAACGTTATTTTTTTATAAGCCAAAATAATGAATGAAAATTGAATTATTTCTCTTCTCATAAACAGAATACTTTTGTTTATCATACTCTCGTGATGGGCAATTTCATACTCTTTTCTAGAAGAGGAGACTAAGGCATGCTGAAAATAGGGTGGCTTGATCCACTCATCAGCTTTCATATCATGCATATAAATTGGAATATTAACAGGAACTTTTATTTCATTTAAATAGCACCCATGGTAGGTAACTAGAAATAATGGAAAAGACTAGAAAACAAGAAAGCAGCAGCCTTGAGAAATGTTAAGTGTTCATATTTCTCCAAAAAAAATTAAATAAAATACTTTATGAAATCATTTAGACAATTTTCTCTAAGATGAATACTGTGAGATAAAGTCAAATTAAGTGGTAACTAGTATTGAAAGGTCGAGTATCATAAAAAAATGAGTGATTAAAACGGACATTTTCTTCTGTACTTTGGATTCCACTTAAATAGGTTTGTTTACACATCGCATTTTCCCAAATGTTTTTTATAATCATCAAATCATATAACATAAAATTATTCTGCCTTTTTAAAAAAGTGGTTTTATTTCCCTTAACAAATATTTCAATACAAAAACAAAGTGCCTGAAGCCTGCCATATGTGAGAAGACTTGACCCATTATTTTTTGTAATTAAAATCAATCATTTTTCAAATTTCTTATGTCGCAATGTCATTTTGATAACTTATTGCATAACGAATAAAATAATCTATGAAACTGTATTCTAGGTTTGATATTTAAAAAATAAAGAATATTTTGTAAAAAAAAAAAAAAAAAAAAAAAAAAAAAAAAAAAAAAAAAAAAAATTGGTCAACCCTGCCTAATTTCTTCTGAATAATACTGTTTGCTATTGATAAAGAAACTAATATTGCATTATATATAAATACTCCTCTCGTGTATATGAAATTTCATTGATAATTTCGTTACTTACTTTCGTTAACTCTTTAAAAACGTAAAATCTGTACATTTATATGAAAATTTTTTACATAGTTAATCCATTTTAAATATAAATAAATTCGTTTTAAATTTTTAAAAATGCATTAAGTTTACGACTTACAAAGACTAAATTTTCGGGTGCATTGTATTTTAAAATGACTGTCATGCAAAACTTCATTTAAATCTCACAAAAATTGAGGGGGAAAGGGAATCATTTTAAAACTTGATCTCTTCCGTACACGAGAGGGACGGCTAGAAAAAGTTTAATTATTAATATTGCATTCGTTTCAAAATTTCAATGGAAATTTCGTGGCATTGTTTCGATAAAGCTCTTTAAACATGTGAAATCTCCACATTTATAGAATTGTTGAAATTGAAATTTCCACATAAGTAATCCAGTTTCAATATTAATAAATATTTTTTAATTTTTTTAAATCATTTAAACTAATAAATTTATAAAAACTAATGCCGATCTCTGGTGTATTGTTTGGAAAAAAAATTTCTATAAATCCTATATATATATATATATATATATATATATATATATATAAGACCATTAATAGTAAACAATATTAACCATTTGGATTTATTAGAATTTAAAAAAACTGAACATGAGGAAAAATTTAAATAAATAAATAAATTGAATATAATAGAAATTTGTAGAACAAAAGCAGAATTGTCAAGCCCCAAATACTTTGGAACTACAAATGAAGTGTGTGGTTTCATCTTCGTATTAGCCATGGAAAAGCAAAGTAAGCACGTGGCAAACTAAAACATGATGCATTCCCTATATCAAATGACAGAAAAAAGGAGATAACAAAATGATAAAAACAAAAAACGACTTGTCTGTTGATCACTGCTAAGCTAATCACATAGGACGACCCTCATCACACAAACAGAAAGAGAAAAGACTCCGCCAAAACAACACACAACTAAAAGGCACACATCAGCCGACAAAACAACTATCACAGAATTAAACGTGGCCAACACACCAGCACAGAATCGTTGATTCATCCCGGCCACCAACGACAAAACAGCGATAAAGTTACAATACAGCAACGCACACCTAGACGCCGAAGCGCAAGAAAAACTACTCTCTCCCAGAACGCCACGGAACAATGGCGCCTATTCAATAGGGCTGCACTAGCCCAAAAAGTCAAATCGAAATTCTCACTCATACTAGATAACATAAATTAAACCGATCGAGCTAGGAATGAAAGCGATAGATAATATTGAAGGCATTTTATAAAGCTTAATAATGGGAGAAGTAAAATTAATGTTAAATTACAAAAAGAATTAAGATTAAGTAAAAACATAGAGTTATATCCATGTATACTGCAAATTCACAAAAACAAAGAAAATGTGACGAGAAATAACATCAATAACAAAGAACAACAAATTGCTGAATTGGACCTAAAATTGAAAAGGAGAAAAAATAAAATTAATAATCGTACATAACATAATATTAAATTAATAAATTAATTAAAAGTAGAATTATGTAATTACAGAAAAATTAAACCATACACCATAGTTTACACTATTATTATTTAAATCAATAACATTATTTTTGACTATGCTGGGCTAAACTCAATATCTTAATATAGGATGATAAAAGATTAAAAAATAGCTTATTAATAAATATACCTTATAGACTGAATAGTGATATAGTATTCTCATTTATTAAAAGTGAAGTGTAAATTAATAATGTAAATGATTAAAATTGTTATAATACAATAGATATAACTGAACAAAAATCCATACATTGATGTCAATTAAACTCCATAAAAATTATGTACCAAATTTACATAAAAATTTCCCACTCTTTTTTTCTTCTTTATAATTAACCTTTCCAGACAACACCGCCCTCCTCCGTTTTATATATATATATATATATACATGTAAAATATGTAATATATATAAAAATAACAACTAAAAATCTGTTCGAAAAGGGAATTGTTTGAGAACTATATATATATATATATTAGGGATGGGACGAATAGTGATTTGGCCGAATAGCCGAATACCGAATATTCGGCCAAATTTTAGGCCGAATACCGAATATTCGGCGGCCGAATACCAAAATTTGTTGTCCGATAAAGAAAATAACTTTTGATTACATATAATTAAAAAAATAGGAGCTCATTAATCATTACTACTCTTAAATGTACTTTTAAATGTATTTTTAAATTTGAAAAACTTATTTTAACACAAAAAAATTATGAAATTGCATTATATTCTCTTATCTTAATGTACATCAATGTATCTTAATGTACATGGATTTTCAGTAAGTCAGAATGGTAAGATATTTTCATTAAAACATGAAGAATGTACTTCACTTTTACTATCAAATGATACTTTTACCCTTTCTTGCATCCAAAATCAGTAATATTCTTAGTTTGTCTCTCTCACTCTCAGAACTAACAAGGAGATATTTTCTGAAACAACCTATAATGAAGTATATTTTATCATTGAGAACTTTCGTCCCTAATGATGAAGAAATTTGTAAGAATGAGACTGTTCTGAAATCAGTTTCCGAGTTTAAATTACAGATTACGTTAAAGCAAAAGGTATACTTAAAGTAGAATGCATATGTACACAAAATCTTTGGCATTTGAATTGACGCATACAATATTCAAATTCAAAATTCTGCTTATTCAATGAGCATTAAAAGGATAAACAGAAATTGATAACAACTTGAAAGAAGGAAGATGTAGATTAAAAAAATATATATATAATATTACATATTAAAGTCAGTAATTATGCAAATAATTATTTAAATGTGAAAACAATAGAATAAAATAATTATTTTGCTAAATATTTAGAATTAATATTTAAATATTTATAAAACCATCTTCATAAACAAGTTGTGTCATCTAATGAGTATCTAATTTAACATCAGTTCTGTTTTCAGATGTACTGTTGTACTTGGAATAGCAATATTTGATATGAAATCTTGAAAATGTATCTTCTTGAATCTTCTTTAATACACCTAGTTAATAAAATTTTTCATTTCTTACTTTATAGAAAATAAGTTATGAATTTCATAAAAGCCTTTTTATATGTGCATGGAATTTGCAAACGTTAATAAATATTTGAGTGTTTTAGAATAAGGCAGTGTTTTTCTAATTTTTTTTTCTATAAGTGTTTTTATACTTTGAGTTTTAATTTATCATTCTCTAATGAAGACATTTCCCATAAAATTGAATCTCTAATTTAGACATCATTTTTAAAAATATCACTAACTTTTATAGGAAATATAGAAAGGCTGTATATTTTTTAGTATCTGAATAGCTGTGTATTTTATAAATAAGAATGAAAATGACGTCATGAATGTGCCAGAAAGTAGCCAATTTGAATTAAAGAAAAAAAAAATATTGCAAGAAACGAAATTCTTTAAATCCAAAATTTATTTCGCAAGACATCTTTCACTATTCGGCGAGATTTTAGTAATATTCGGCACAATATCTCTAAATATTCGGCCACAGGTATTCGGCCGAAGCATTCGGTCAACAAGCCTTCAATATTCGGCCAACCGAATATTCGGCAAAAGGGCCGAATAGGCCGAATACCGAATAGTGGCCGAATATTCGTCCCATCTCTAATATATATATACAGGGTGTTTCTAAATTCATGTTAAAAACTTTAATGGGTGATAGTACATATCAGGACAAACAATATTAAATAGGAAACTAAGGGTCCCAAACTTCTTCCGAAGGAGATAGACGCCATTAAAGTTTAGGGTCCAAAAATTCAAATAATTATAAAAAACAGAAAAATTGGTCGATTAGTTTGCGGTTTCCACTAAAACTATTCTTTATGTCAGTATTGTCTTGAAAATAAATTATAACAATAAATTTCAAAAAATGCCGATAGAGGGCGCTTTAGACTTTGGAGTAACGAACAACTATTTTTTACCGTTATTTTTTGCATCTCATAAATTATTTAGAAGCTTAGACATAAACTTAAATTTTGAGCTCAAAATCTAAATCGTTGGGAGTGGTTAAGTAGAGCAAACTGAACTGTGTGGGGAGGTTCAAATTTCAAATGATTATAAAAAACGGAAAAATTGGTCAATTGATTTGCGATTTTCGCTAAAATTATTCTTTTTGTCAGTATTATCGTGAAAAAATTATAAAGATAAAATTCAAAAAATGCCGATAGAGGGCGCTTTAGACTTTGGAGTAACGTACAACTATTTTTTACCGTTATATTTGCATCTCATAAATTTTTTTTAGAAGCTTAGACATAAACTTAAATTTTGAGATGAAAATCTGAATCGTTGGGAGTGGTTAAGTAGCGCAAACTGAACTGTGTTCAATGGGGGTGGGGAGGTTCAAATTTCAAATGATTATAAAAAACGGAAAAATTGGTCGATTCGTTTGCCGTTTTCACTAAAACTATTCTTTATGTCAATATTTCCTTGAAAATAAATTTTAAAGATTAATTTCAAAAAATACCGTTAGAGGGCGCCTTAAAATTTAGAGTAACCAACAACTATTTTTAACCATTATTTTTTGTATCTAATTAAATCTTGCAAATGCTTACATTTAATTTTTGAGCTCAAATTCTAAATCGACGGGAGGGGTTAAGAAGCGCAAACTGAACTGTGTTCAGGAGTTGAAATGTTACCCTCCCCACCCCTCGAACACATTACAATTTTCGCTACTTAATTACTCACAACGATGCAGATTTTGAGATCAAAATTTAAGTTTGAACATTTACAAGCATTTTAATTAGATACAAAAAATAACGGTTAAAAATAGTTGTTGGTTACTCTAAAGTTTAAAACGCCCTCTAACGGTATTTTTTGAAATTAATCTTTAAAATTTATTTTCAAGGAAATATTGACATAAAGAATAGTTTTAGCGAAAACGGTAAACGAATCGATCAATTTTTCCGTTTTTTATAATCATTTGAAATTTGAACCTCCCCACCCACATTGAACACAGTTCAGTTTGCGCTACTTAACCACTCCCAACGATTCAGATTTTCACCTCAAGATTTAAGTTTATGTCTAAGCTTCTAAAAAAATTTTATGAGATGCAAAAAATAACGGTAAAAAATAGTTGTACGGTACTCCAGAGTCTAAAGCGCCCTCTATTGGCATTTTTTAAATTTTATCATTATAATTTATTTTCAAGATAATACTAAGATAAAGAATAATTTTAGTGAAAATCGCAAATCAATTGACCAATTTTTCCGTTTTTTATAATCATTTGGAATTTGAACCTCCCCCCACAGTTCAGTTTGCTCTACTTAACCACTCCCAACGATTTAGATTTTGAGTTCAAAATTTAAGTTTATGTCTAAGCTTCTAAAAAAATTTAATGAGATTCAAAAAATAACGGTAAAAAATAGTTGTTCGTTACTCCAAAGTCTAAAGCGCCCTCTATCGGCATTTTTAGAAATTTATCTTTATAATTTGTTTTCAAGACAACACTGGCATAAAGAATAGTTTTAGTGAAAACCGCTAACGAATCGACCAATTTTTCTGTTTTTTATAATCATTTGAATTTTTGGACCCTAAACTTTAATGGCGCCTATCTCCTTCGGAAGACGTTTGGGACCCTTAGTTTCCCATTTAATATTGTTCGTCTTGATGTGTACTATCACCCATTAAAGTTTGTACCATGAATTTAGAAACACCCAGTATATATATATACACTGGTGTCCTAAAGTTAAGCATAATTGATAATTAAGTAATTATTTTTAAGTAATGAAAGAAATATGAATCGGAATGTGCTGAAACTCCAGGTGTGTAAACAAAATAGTACGCGTCACATATTTTCGCGAAGAGTTTTCCCCGAAATCGAACAGGGGACCGTCAACAAATTGAAAAAGAACGAAGATCTTTTGGATAACCCTGTCAAAACTAATGTAGCAAAAGCGTTCAAACTGCACATTATGATTAATTGGCTTATTGTAATGTACTGTGTTAATTTTTACAAAGATAGCATGTATACTCGTAGAGAAATTAAGGTTTTTATAAAAACAGTCCTAAATTTTTCCAAGTTTTTTGCTTATAATTTGCAGAGTTCTTATTATAAAATAATGTTCTTTTCTGAAAATATGACAAACATCATTGTACACAATACCCTGTCATCAGAATTTAAAAATAATAAAAATTGTATGAAAAATGAGTATGTTTAATAAATAATTTTTCATTGCGCATGCGTCAACGATATCAAAATGTCATTTGCATATTGTGTTAGCTACATGTATAGAGCAACTTCTGTAAAAGTTTCAAAAACATAGCTTGAAAATTCTGAAAATGGGAGCCTATAGAATCAACTCAAAATCCTTTATTCCCTAAATGAAGCAAAAAGATGAGGGGCTGTATCCATATTCCATTGTTTAGTGCCTACACAATATTGCACGTACAACTATATTTAGGTAAAACCTCTGATTTTTTTGCTTCCTTTAGGAATAGCGGATTTTGAGTTGATTCTATAAGCTCTCATTTTCAGAATTTTCAAGCTATATTTTTGAAACTTTTACAGAAGTTGCTCTATACATTTAGCTAACACAATATGCAAATGACATTTTGATATCGTTGACGCATGCGCAATGAAAAATTATTTACTAAACATACTCATTTTTCATACAATTTTTATTATTTTTAAATTCTGATGACAGGGTATTGTGTACAATGATGTTTGTCATATTTTCAGAAAAGAACATTATTTTATAATAAGAACTCTGCAAATTCTTAGCAAAAAACTTGGAAAAATTTAGGACTGTTTTTATAAAAACCTTAATTTCTCTACGAGTATACATGCTATCCTTGTAAAAATTAACACAGTTCATTACAATAAGCCAATTAATCATAATGTGCAGTTTGAACGCTTTTGCTACATTAGTTTTGACAGGGTTATCCAAAAGATCTTCGTTCTTTTTCAATTTGTTGACGGTCCCCTGTTCGATTTCGGGGAAAACTCTTCGCGAAAATATGTGACGCGTACTATTTTGTTTACACACCTGGAGTTTCAGCACATTCCGATTCATATTTCTTTCATTACTTAAAAATAATTACTTAATTACCAATTATGCTTAACTTTTGGACACCAGTGTATATAAGAATACAATCTTGTGCATACACGAAATAGAGAGAAAGAAAACTATTAATATTACGATAATTTATGTATCAATATTCTTCTAATATATAAAATTTCACTGAACATTTTGTTACTTTCTTTCGATAAAACTCTTTTAAACTGTAAAATTTGTACATTTCTCGGTATTTTTTACAATGTAATTAAACAAATTAAAATACAAATAAATTCATTTACAATGATATATGCATTTATTTTTTTATTTTTTAATTTTATTAAAAGTTATTTAAACTAATAAATTAAAAAAACTAATGCCAATTGGTGGGTGTAATGTATGTAAAAAAAAGAGTACACGATATTTTTTTAATGTTCAAAAAAATATTTATTATTTTTCCCTGTCCTTTTTTTAAGCACAGTACTGTCTAATTCAATCGATGTAAAATATTTAATACTGGTTATCTATTTTTAGAAGTGGGATAATGGGGCTTATTTTTTAATTCATAAAAAACCGGATATCCGAATTTCTAAAACTTTATGGGAAAGATTTCTAAGATAACATTTACTGAAATCCGATTTTTACAATTAAAAAGAATTGCCGTTAAATGTCTTTTTTATCTTAAGCTAAAGCAGTTTAATTAATGAAAATTCAAATAGGAATTATTTTTCTGCTCCTAAAAAAATGACTTTTGTGTCAACTTATCGTTGCAATGAATTTCATATTCCTTTCGAATAAATTCTAGTGTGTGTCATTGTCTACAATATTATTTTTCCACGTATTTTGGCCATGTGTGTTAAATCCAGGGATTGACTGGATAACTCTACGATAAAAATACTCATTTATACATTTGTTTAGGCGTTTAATTTTTTTTTTCTTTTAGTAAAATGTAAAATTTATAAAAGGTCATAAAAATAGCTTGATAAAAAATTTATATTCTTCTTCTATTTAATTTCTTCTATTTAAATTTATATCCTACTTCTAATAAAATGTTATTTTTCATTTATTCGTTTGAATAACTTATTTAGTATATCGTAATATTTTGTGAAAATTCACAATTTATTTACTCATATTAAAACATGATAACAGCTTATTTTATTTCAGAATTGCTCTCTTAATTCTAATTCTCTGTTTTTTCTTTTAGCAGTCATTATTATTAACATTAGGTAGTCTTATTAACGTTAGATAGACAATATTAGCAGTTATTTTTTACATACGGTTATATACCTCTGTTCTCGAACACAAACCTTTCGAAAAATCTGTTCGAAAAGGGAATTGTTTGAGAACTAAATCATTTTTTCTCTAAGCAATATTAAAAAAAAAAAAAAAAAATGTTAATTATTAGTTCTCATTATCCATGTTATTCCCTGTATCTACTAGTTACAAACACTCACTGTTTTTTTACAGAACAGTGAAATATAAAAATCAATTACGTTACTGTACATTATATGAACATTTTAAATAATTTTAATAGAAATTTAACAAAAATCTCACATTATTATTATTTTTTTTTTTTAGACTTTAGATATAACTTGCGATTGAGAAAAAGAAGGGGTGATAACCATCAACTAAAAAAAAAAAAAAAATACACTACTGTATATTATATGACAATTTAATGTGATTTTAATAAAAATATAACAAAAACCGTACCAATTCAGCAATTTCGGTCTACAGGAATCTCAAAATATGTTAATTTCTGTAGTATTGTGATCAATATATCTCATGTATGGTCGCGATGCACCCCATAGAAAAAAAAATGAAATGAAATGAAGCACATACGAGTTCGGTCATTTTACATTTTTACATTCGGTTGGTTTTGGAACGATCGAGCATTTTTTTCCGAAAAATTAACCAAATCGTGCCCGCATTTCTTGCCCGAGAACTGAATTGATTGGCAGGTGATGTGTGGCAACAAAGGTTCAACTGGATTATTATTTTTATTTATTTTTTTTTCTTTATTTATTTATTTTTTCTTTATTTATTTTTTTAAGTTACAAAATTTTTTTAATTGGGGAAAATAAACACATTGTTTATTTTACAGAGTATGTAAGAATTAATACAAAAAAGCGTGGGGCGCTCAACATAAGTTGTTAACGATATTTCATTAGTAGCTATTTCTAAAACGTGACTTAGTATAAAATACATAACGAAGCACTCCACGCTTTTTGTATTAATTTTTACATGGCCTTTATATCACTATTGAATAAAAAAGCGTGTTTTTTTTTTTTTTTTTTTTTTTTTTTTTTTTTTTTTTTTTTTTTTTAATGGTAAAAATGACAAACTCATTGCATTTCAATTTTCAACTAAAAGTACATTTTGCAAAACAAACAAAGACTTAATTGCAAATTTAATTAAAATTTTAAAAAATGATTTAAAATTTTATGAAAATTTGATCTTTTTTTAAATTACTGCTCCTTTTTTAAGCATTAATATTTTTGCCCAATTAATTATTTTCAGATTTTCAAATGTGTATTACACAAGAGTACACATGTATTTTTAGACACCTCAAATATTACATTTAATGTCTATCTATTTTTACTGATGTACGTAATTTAAAATGATTAAATCTAACACATCTTTATAAACTTTTATTTTTAAAAAAATAACAAAAAATCTGATGACTTATTCCATGTTCATATTTTTCACATATATAATAAAGAACATGTATAAAATTTTTAATCCAATTCTAAAATTTTACAAATTCTAACATATTTTAACAATTTTACATTCTAAAATTTATCTAATTTAAAAATTTGAATATATTTCTTACCCAAAAATAGCCTTAGCCTTTTTAGAACAGGAAAGGGAAGAAAATATGAACACGGAGAAAAAGCCGCTTAAAGTTTTATTTTGTACGGGGAATCGGCTGATTACATTGATAAAACTTACAATATCTTGCTATTAATTGCCGTAAAAGTTTTAAAAAATGGTATCAAAATATTAAAAATTAAACAGGATTTCTTTTAATTATAAAAAATAAATATCGAAAATCCATCCGTTTCTGACCAATTTTAAAGTAAACTGTCCCCATAAAACTAAAAAATTCTTAGATTTTTTTTTATTTTAATGGAAATGTTAAAAGCCAGATCTAAACATTGTCTTCTTGCAAAATGGGTATATGTGTACAATGCCAGAAAAAAATCTTGACATTTAAGCACAATCTCGATGTCCGAAAACTTTATTTTTCCCAGTTTTCAATAGAAGAGACGGGCGAGACTTTCTGTCGCGCTTGGTTCGTGGAGTTGTGGCTCTTGCACTTTAACATAATTTAAAATTATCGCTTCTTTTTCTTTCTTTTTTTCGTTCTGGTATTGGTTTGAAATTAGGGATTTTTTTATTCTTTTCTTTACAAAATGAAACAATACTGGTGCACATTCGATGTAAAAAGTTTACAATTGTTCAAAAATCTCATGCTTTGACTTTATTAGAAAAAAATATTCCTGTAAATCGTAAACTTTAGATTTACAAGCATCAGGACAAATTATCTATGTCCTAAAAAATGCACGGCCGATTTACCACATGGCAGTCCACCAAAACGAAAAATCAACTCAGAAAACACGAGAACGACTTTAATCAGGTTTGATATTTTTTTTTTTTTTTTTTTTTTTTTTTTTTAAGATGAAATACTGTTAATAAGATCTATAACAACTACAGAAATAAAATAAAACATTACTAATGAATGTATCAGTAAGGATTATTTGTCACAAACTTTGCATTTTTCAATCAATGTCAAGTCTTTTTTTTTTTTTTTTTTTTTTTTTTTTTTTTTTTTTTTTTTTTTGGCACCGTATTTTAAAATTATTTTTAATTTATTACGTTTATTTCTGAAATAACATTGTGAAGTCCACTACAATGCTTTTCTAAACATAATGTTTTGCACTAACTTTTTTTTATCTTGTCTTTCTTTAGGAACTTACAGAAACATACTTCTTAGCGATATTTTGTGTAGAATCTTCAGTAAAGATCCTAGCGTTAGGTTTTGTACTTCATAGGGGATCGTACCTGCGAAACGTGTGGAACATAATGGATTTCGTTGTCGTAGTAACTGGGTAAGTTTCTCTCTTTCTTTTTTTTTTCTTTCTCTCTTTAGTTATAACTAAAATAACTCGTAAAATATAATTAAGCTATTAATTACATCTATACTCTGGTAGAAAATGGAATAATGCCCGGAATCCCCATCTTTACAGTATTACAATAAAAAAATTGCTGGTATCCTCTTTTTAATATATTCTGTATGGAAATTGTTTCAATATATATATATATATATATTTCAATACTTATTTTTGTCCCAACTTGTTCATTAAATCAACTTTCTTCTTAAAATCTCGAAATAGGACATTATCCCTTTTTTACCACGGTATAAATATATACTTATAATATGTAACATTAGCTAAACTGTCCGGATTTTTTTTTTTTTTTTTTCGATAAAATTGCTTTTGTAATGCTGGACAAGTTTTATCCAAATTAGTTTTCCTTAACAGATTTAAATGCTATTTTGTCAAATTGTCATCACCAAACTTTGGCAATGTATTTCAACATGGGTTTTTTTATTTCATATATTACTTTCATCATTGTTTTATTAGTACTATTTACAGATTTAAAGAAAAAAAACTTTTGAAAGAGACCAAATATTAAGGCATGGTCTTTCTTTAAAAGTTTGCGAGTTTTCTACGAAATACAAATTTTGAATTTGAGGTTTTGACCTGAAGTTTTCACCATTATACTTCTCTGTTTGAGCCTATTTATTAGAAGGAAATTGGCCTCATTTAAAAATTCTATTCGGGAAAAAAATAGCTTAGTATGCCTTATATCTTTTCCTTTTTCTTCCGTTTGAATACTTGAAATATTGATATGGACATGAATATCAAAATTGTATATCATACTAAAATAGTTAAAGTCATATGGTGGGAAGTATTGGCAGTTACAATTTCATTCACTAATTTCAACTTTCGTTAAGTCCTTTAATAAAAATGTAATGTTTTTATTTAATATGTTTTATATATATTACAGTTTATTATTATTTGATTTCCTTTATCCTCTTTATATATAAACCCTCCACATAATTCATTTATAAAATTCTTGCTCATTTTTTTAGTTTTATATTTATAGTAAATTGCATTGGTAAAGTTTTTTCTTTTTTCTTTTTATCTACATCATATGATTAATAACAGACTGTGCATATAAATTCTAACATGAGAACAACACTTTTCTTATTGTAAGTTAATTGTGGCAATTTACTAAAGTATTCAACATCAATATTTAATACGATAGTTAAAAATTAGCTGTTACATTTCTTACTTCGAGTTTCTTTGCGTTAATTTATTACAAAATTCAATGTCATTCGAAATATGTTTTAGGCATTTTTTCAACTTATCTTTTAATAAAGGATTTTTAATATCCTTTTTATGTATCGTCCATATCTTATCTACTTATAAAAATATCATTTGATTTTTTTTAATTATTATTCACTACAAATATTATTTTTCGGGCTTTTTTTTCTTCAATATACGATAAATTGCCCACCTATAACGATAGTATACTGTAATATTAATAATATTCATAATTCCTTAAATTTCAAATTTTTTAAAAGATTTTATGAAAGGTTCTGCTTTTTTCATTTAATATGCTACAAATTTATTAGTCATTACACTTATGGTAGAAATAAAGTGGACCAAAAATCGAGTAAAATACAATTGATGGCCTTTCACGAAAATTTGCGAAAAACTTCATATATCTTCATCAAATCTTCATAAAAACTCATCATATCTTCATTCTTCGTACCAAAACTATGTTCTTCCTAAATATTCATTAGTGGCCATGGGTTGTTACTTTAAGAAACATTTTTTTTTTTAAATTAAAGTATGATTTTTCACTTTGTATTCATAGAAGTTGTAATAAACTTTTTGTAAAAAAATGCCGTATCAACTTGAGGAGGATGTCATATGATTCAGAATTAAAAACTACATAAAAACGGTACCCCGCTTAACCTGCATTAAAAATTTTGAATTTCTGTCTCCCTGAGTTAAAAATCCCCCCCCCCTCATTTTTTGCCTCTGAAAACATGGTACTTTTTTATGGGGGGGGGGGGGGTCGGACTTTTATTTCTACTACGAAAATGAAGCCTTCTAAGTTTTAGTGAATGATCAACATTTATTTAAAGAAAAAACTATTTTATCTGTATTATTATTAAGCCATTTTCTTTTATCGCTCACAGTTTTATTATTATTATTATTATTATTATTATTATTATTATTATTATTATTATTATTATTGAGCCTTTAATTTTGAAAGTGAAAAAAATCCAATTTTTCACTGGTGGATATTGAATTGTTTGCATTTAAATAGAGGTTTAAAAAACTTCTAAATATGTTTTTAATTCCATCAGACTTATATATATTACTATCTTATTTCTTATGAAGGTAATATGCTATTATAATTCGGTCCAGCTGAAAAAAAAAGAAAAAAGATTGTTTTTGTATGTACCAATAGATTTGTCTCATATTTAAAAGCAATCATTTGTTGAAAACGTTGGTCGTTTGGATGGAATATAATTCTAATAACAAAATATTTAACTTTTGATTTTGTTTGCTGATTTTTTTTTCCCATGTTTCATTCAAAGAAGTTACAATAAAACAAAAGCTAAAAAAATTTTTAAGAAAAAAAATGGTAAAAGAAAGAAAAATAATCAATAATAAGTAGTATGCATATAACTATAAATTATGACAAAACAGCGTTTCATCAATGTTGCCAATTTCACCAAAGTCGTAGTGGAACTGCTAAATTCTGATTGAGTTTGTTAATATTATGCAGCATTAAAAATTATTCTATTCAAAGTGAACTTTCTTTACTTACAAATTTAGCACACTTGAGGTATAATTGACCCTATAAATTGCTAATAATTTATGGCAAAAGATTTTTTAAACAATTAGAATTTTAAATCGCAAGATTTTAAAAAAAAACATCACCTTTACATAAACTTTTAAAAATTCAAATATTTTCCAGTACTTAAAAAAAGATGTTAAACACATTAAAAACAAACCATTTGTGACATGTTTTGGTTCCAATCAAGATAAGAATCTTAGTCATAATATAAAACTCGTCTCCCGTCAATACAAATGACAACCGGCAGTGATATGTACACAAAACATACATGCATTACTGTTAAATATAAAAAATTCTAAGAATTAAAAGCTACATAATAAGCGGTACCTTACTCGACCTACTCTTAAAATTGCGAATTCCTCCTCAGTGGGTTAAAAATCCCCCCCCCCCCTCTTTTTTGCGGGTCAAAACTCTACCTCTACATTGGAAAATAATTTTTAAATCATAATCTTTTTTTATTTATTTATTTATTTATTTATTTATTTATTTATTTTTTTTTTTTTTTTTTTTTTTTTTTTTTTTTTTTTTTTTACTTACCCATAATACGTATTACAGGGTAAATCTTGCAATCGTTTTGAAAATCGAAAAAAAAATGACAGATTTATATGTTTCAGACACTGGAGATTCCGAAATACATATTTTTAGAAAAAAAAAATTGCCTGTAAAAAATTTGTCTGTCTGTCTGTGAATGCTCTATTTAACAAATTGTGATAGAGACTTGATTGAAAAATTTTCGAATTTTTTTTTTTATTTTAAGGAGTGGACGTAAAAGTCAATAAAATAACACAAATTTTTCATAGAGAACGAAGTCGATCAGATTATTAGTTGCCGAGATATTTTTAATCCTGTTTTGTGCATTCTTTGATTTTTCATGACCCTGTATTTCATTCAAATTTCAATTTAATGATATATTTTAATTGGAAATGAGACGCATAATCCGACACAATAAATTGTTAGTTAATATGATTATTATTTTGGAGTTATGAGGATGTATCGTCCACACAATTCGATACTACTTGAGTAGTTTGACATTTTATATAATTTGTCGAAATTGGTTCATCAGTAATTCATTAATTGAGCGTTATTATATGTATTAAAAATATTTTTAATGCACGTGCAAATTTCGTATTGGAATTGCAATGCATTTTATAAATAATTTACGCTTGTTTTGTTTTTATATATTATATTATGCATATCCATGATGGGTAAATATTACGGTGGCCCCCAATGACTAGTTTTTATTTAATGTTTAACAATAAAGCACGTGTGTTTTGTGTCATCTCACTGTTGCGTGTCATTTGTATTGACCGTGAAACAAATTTTATGTTATGATTATAATTCTTATCTTGATTTTAACCGATATATGTAAAAAGTGATTTGCTTTTAATATATTATGTTACACCTTTCTTGAGTAATGGAAAACGTTTGAATTTTAAAATACTAATAATTTATACTGATATTAAAACATACTTAATGGAAATTTATTAAAAACTTAAATTTTATAATAATCTGTTATAAAATTTAGCCTCAACTAACTTTTTTCAAAAATTGACTGCGCATGTTTTAAATGAATCATCTCATTTATAAAAATCATGCACAGTTTTAAACTTAAATTCGCCTCGGATTGACAGATATTTCTTACCTTTTTTAAAAATCTATATTTCCGATCAATAAAACTTAAATTCTAACATGAAAATTATTTTCTAATTTTTTAAAGTCATTTACTACAATTGTTAGCTCCAGATGTTTAACATATTTTTTGTTGTCCTAATTTTCATTTATCTTAAATGACTTTCAGTGCCTTCCTAATATTACATGGTTCTACTTCTTTAATATAATTTATACACATGGTTTAATTTAACATTTATTTTGTAAAATTGATTGCCGTCTGTGCATATAATCTCTAATATGGAAACATTTTTTCTTGAATTCAAAGCTTCTTGTAAGCATTTACTAAAATATCCAACGCATGCCTGATGTTGAATATAATCATTTAATATTCTCGGACTACATTAGTACTTACACTTCATTTATCTTAATTTTTCCAAACGCTTTTTCGTATATCACCAGAATCTTATACATTTTTAACCGATTAGTGCCTAGCGTCCCATTTTTGGAACAGTTTAAAAAAATTCAAGTAAGCGTTTTTCACACCAGTAAAAAGGAGGATAAATAAAATACTTTCTCGAGACAAATTCCTCGATAAATTAAGATAAAAGTTATTCTTGTTTTAAAAGTGGTGGGAAAATGCAAAACTTGAATTTTAACGAAGAAAATAATTCAGGCATTAATGGGTTAATAATCATGTAGATTTTTACCTTAAATTTGTCACAAATATTGCATTTTACCGAATTTTAAAATTCTATCACAGATTGTACATATAAATCCTAAAAGGAAACGAATTTTTCTCATTTGAAGTTTTTTTTAAGTCATTTCAAAAACATGTCTAAAAATTTTAACATCAGTCATTTAAAATACTGTGTATACATTAGTGTTATGTTTTCGTAATTACTGAGAACTCACATAACGTTTTACCTAATTCTTTAATATTTTTCTAATAAAGGTACAGCACAGTTAGATAAAAATGTATAATATAAATTAGCTGGGTTGTAAGTTAAATGTCAATCAGGCAGCTAGATCCAAGATGCAAGTGAAAGCCGGACAGTCTGCGATAACAAGAACCTCTAACTGTTGCCAAAAGCGTTCATCTAAAAGTTTTCAAACAACACTGTTGCCACAAACACAAATAACAGTTTTTAATCGTCCACCGACATCTAGTGGATGTTAAAAGAATAATTCACTACAATTAGTTACTCTTTTTTGTATTAAATAATTTTCAATGTATTTTTCATATACTACCGACATTTTTTACATAAAATAAGAAATGTAAATTTGTTAACTTAAATTTATTAGAAATTTTGCATTCTATGATCTGTTCATTTTTATATTTATCAATCTAAGGTACCCTGGGGTAATAACGCCAGGCGGGGTAATAACGCCAAGTGCTTATATTTTGCATAATTATGAAATAATCAGGTAAATGACACCCATGTGCTCTGCGTAGAAGGGTTTTAAGTCATATAAATCGCAAAAAACAGCTTCAAGTTAATTTGTTTCATTTTTAGGTCTTATTGTTTTTACAAGCAACTAAAATTAACGCTTGAT
Source organism: Maratus speculifer (assembly GCA_964019185.1). NCBI lineage: Eukaryota > Metazoa > Arthropoda > Arachnida > Araneae > Salticidae > Maratus > Maratus speculifer. The sequence continues at coordinate 72,424,548 of OZ025297.1, read as the reverse complement.
CTAAAATTTGCGAGATAAGGTTTTTGATCTGAAGACTATATTTTTTATCCAGAAATACTTTGTTTATTACATAAATTTGTATTGTATTTCATGTACTTTCAAATTGTTGTAGAAGATTTTGGATATCTTCTCGAGATAATTTGTAGTTTAGGATTTACTGCGCAATAAGTATCCCGGGGTAATAACGCCAGGGATTGACGTTATTACCCCGGTTGATTCCCAAGAGTGGCCGAGCTATATCCGAAGGGGGTTTTATATATTAATATGGGACAGCATTATCATCATTGTTGAAATGGTAAGATTAAGGGGGTTGCCCAATATTTAAAAATAATCTATTTTATTTTTTATTATATTATTATTATTTTTTTTACTAATGTAAAAAATAATTTTTAACTCTTGTAAATAAAACTATAGCAAAATGTTTTCGAGATTCAAATTCGAACATCTTCAAAATCAGGTTTCTATTAAATTTCCACTGGATTGTTCAATTGAGTTCGAAATCTTAACTGTCCGCTTTCTCGGCGTTCTGTTTTTCAAAGCTTTATAAATTTAACCTTTAACTGATGTGACAGAAATTATAACGTATGAATGTGACGCGGTTTGTGAGACCACAAAATTGAAAGATGAATAAAAGGCGGGAATAACTCATAGGATTGTGTTTTTGTACTAAACTTTTTATACAAGAGTATTATACTTAATATTCACCTATTTAGTCTCTGGTGATAGTACTAAAATTCCAAATGAAACAAAATTTCGGTAGTGTTTGCAGTTAAACTAAAAATTACAAGTTAAACTAAAAAATTAAAAGAAAAGTAGTGGTCTATGAGACCGGTAACATTAGTTAATGGTTAAAATGCGATCCATGATTAAAAATCATAGAATACTGTTCCTGCGCTAAACGTTTTGTACAGAATTAATTCTAATTAAATTTAATCTATTCAGATATTTCTAACAATATTACGAGAACTCCAAACGAAAGATAATTTCAGTTGTAACTATAGTTAAACGGGAAAATACAAGTTAAACGTTATTTTTTTGGGGGGGGAGGGGGGAGGGGGTACAGTGTTCAGTCAGATTGCTAACAGCAGTCAAAGGTTAACTTTGTTGCTAATATAGAGATAATGATATATAACCATATGAATTATGTATAAAATTGAATAAGAGATCTCTTTCGGATAATATTTTTTAATCAAAAATTTTATTCAATTTATTAAAAATTTATTAAATTACGCTCTTTAAAACGTCGACAATTTAACTGTAGGTTTGGAGAATCCGCATTAGTGTGGAGTTATGGGTTAAAAGCTATTTACTAGATTACTATAATAGTATTAACCCTTAACTGCTGTGACAAAAATTGTCGCATAACTTACTGTAAGCGGCCTGTCAGACCGCTTAATCTAACGATGAATAAAATGTTAAATTAACTTTTAGTATATTATTTTTGTATTGAACCTTATATACAGGACTATTGTAAATAAAATTCAGCTATTCAAAAGTTTCTAGAGATAGTAATAGGACTTCAAATGAAACAAAATTTTCCCGATATCTATAGTTAAATTAAAAATTGCAAGTTGAAAATCAATTGCAAGTTGAACTGAAATCACATTCTCATAAATCATCATTCATAGGCGTCCATGTACCGAATTCTTTGCGTGGCCCTCTATATCCCTTTATCTATATTCTGCAAACATTTCTCAGTAAATTGAATGCAACTCAGCGTAAAAATGCATAGCTTATTTAAGAGCCACGTTTAAATAATTTACGCTCATATTCAGTAACGTTGGTGAGCTCTTTTAAGTAGTCCTGTATATCAACTATAACATTTATACACACCATATAATGTGCATATATTTAGCGATATATTAACGCGAATATCATAATTAAAATGCATTTCATCCCTCCATCAGCCATCATCGGACACATATACGGTACTTCGAAAAGAATATACTATTTGAAATCTTTTGTATGGCCCTGTAAATACTATGTACTTCATATTATGTAAGACAGTAGCGTATAATTTATATTAAGCTTCAGCGACATATATCAATTTTATTTTACATGAAAAAGCTTAATATATTTTAAATATGTCACACACAATTCCCTCTTTTACCATTATCTAATGGTTCTTTTGTGTGGCCCTGTAAATGAATAATAGCTACATTTTCACCTTATATTTTATAGAATGCATATTTTAATATGTTTGACAGGGTATAACATCTTTAACATTCCTTTGAAACGATTTTTCCCATAGGCCGTAATGTAATAGGAAACTTTTGATTCGCCCTGTAGATAAACTAATCATGGTAGAAACTTCATTTTCGATAGGACTTGTGCTAGGATAAACGTCAATAACGTCCTAAAATTTCATGGCAATCCGAGTATATTAACGATTTTCCCCCATGGGCCGTAATGTAGTGGAAAACTTTTGATTCGCCCTGTAAATAAACTAATCATAATAGAAACTTCATTTTCAACAGGGTTCATGCTAGGGTAAACGTCAATAACGTCCTAAAATTTCATGGCAATCCGAGTATACTAACGATTTTTCCCCATAGGCCGTAATGTAATAGGAAACTTTTGATTCTCTCTGTACATAAACTAATCATGGTAGATACTTCATTTTCGATAGAACTTGTGCTAAGATAAACGTCAATAACGTCCTAAAATTTCATGGCAATCCGAGTATATTTACGATTTTTCCCCATAGGTCGTAATGTAATGGGAAACTTTTGATTCGCCCTGTTGATAAACTAATCATGGTAGATACTTCATTTTCAATAGTGTTCGTGCTAGGGTAAACGACAATAACGTCCTAAAATTTCATGGCAATCCGAGTATATTAACGATTTTCCCCCATAGGCCGTAATGTAATGGGAAACTTTTGATTCTCTCTGTAGATAAACTAATCATGGTAGATACTTCATTTTCAATAGGGTTCGTGCTAGGGTAAACCTCAATAACGTATGAAAATTTCATAGCAATCCGAGTATATTTACGGGAGTTAGAGCGCGGACAGACGGACAGACGGCCATCCGGCCAGACGGACAGACGGACAAACAAACCGAATGCATAAGCACTTTTCAACTTTGTTGGAAAGTGCTAAAAATTGCAAGTTAAACTCTGAAACTTGAAAAACTCAGCGGTATGTGAGACGCTAACAGCAGTTAAGTTTAAACAAAAATATTTATTACATATAACTCTAGTTATTATAAAACTTCACATGATTAAAATATTACATTATGAATGGTTAAAACCATGCAATGTTTCTTATAATCATATTTAAGTGGGACTTTTTAAGCAAAGAGAGACACAGGGTGTTATATTCTGTTGAAGCTCCCCCTCACTCCTTTTTCTTTCACTTTCACAAAAAAAAAATTAATATTTTCTATCGCATAGAATGCATACATGGGAATATAAATACTGATTCAAATAATCCGTGCAATGTTTCTAATAATTCTATTTAAATGGTCATTTTTAAGCAAAACGTAGCTTAGAATCTGATATTTTTTTGCCTCCTTCCCCCGCCACCACCACACCTTTCTTTTTCTTTCAGAGTCACAAAAAAATTGTACATTTTCAATAGCTTAGATTGCAATTTGTCTATTTCTAGAGCTGTAGAGTTTGTATTTTTAGAATTGGGCAATCTACATGCCATTATTCCATCTTATTTTATAGTTTTGTTTGCATGGCGTTATTACCCATATAGGTGGGTATTAACGCCAAATAGCATTGGTCAAGAAAAAAAGCCATTACATTTTATGAATACATGTCTGTTAAATTATTTTATTTTATATAAATAGTTAATGAGTTGCTGTATCAGATCGTATATTTGTTTGAAAAATACAATCTAAAACTAAGCCGTGAAAATTGGTAGAACTTTAACGTGGCGTTATTACCCCAGGGTACCTTAATAAAATATACAAAAACATTCAAATATGAAATTATTTTTTCAAGAAACAAAATATTTTTAAAACTGTTCACTACAAAATTCAATTTCTATCATTAATATACTTCAGGTACATAGCAGTTTATTTAGATAAAAATACTTCAAATGTCTTCTTCATAAATCTTATACATGCATCTTCAACATTTACATTTGCATAAAAACTTCTAAAACATGATCAATATTTTGGAAAGACAGCTTCAGTGAAATAAAATAAATCATCTCCAAAAAAAGGGAAGAATCAGACGCTGTGGGACAATTTGATTCATAGCTTTAAAAAATTTATGAAAAAATTTGTTTTCATACTTTTATCTGTTTTATTTTATATTTATCCCCATTTCTTAATATCTATTCATTATAACACATAGGAATATATATTTTATTTCATTTAGAATTTATTTTTATTTTTACATTAAACCAAATGAAGATGCATCTCATTTTGAGACATGAATCACGAAAGTGAATTTTTGGATATTCAATACATGAAGGGTTGCTGGCACAAGCAATGAATTCAGTCGTAAAATTCATTGTAGGCTCATATCAAAACACAATGCTTTTGATTCATATTTTGTTATGATGTCGTCTTTTCAATTATTTATTTGCTATTTATCATGCACTGGATATGATCCAAGCTTCAGAGATTGAAGCATACATATTCAAAATAAATCTAATGTGTGCCAAATTTGGATATATTCAACATCTTGACCTAAATTTTCTTGTTAAACTAATTATGTCTTTTACTTTTTATTTATTTTATTTTAGTTCAGTTTAGCTTTTGTAATTCAAACTTTGAATGAATTTTACATGAGAAGACTTTATTAATGCAAAATTGGCTACATTATTTTATTTATTAATTTATTTATTTTTGTTGCTCGATTTTTTTATTTGTCTACACATTTTATTTATCTACACTTGCCTGATTTTTGGCTTTTTCCATGATAATTTTTATGAAAAAATATATTTTAAAATTACGAAATTGTAGAATTTCTGATTTTATATTGTACAAATTTAAAGGCTCCAGCGTCTTTAAATCGACCAAAAGAATTAAAATTTTTAATATTCTCTCATATTAAAATTGAAACTAATCTTCAATCAAATTTTACCGGGAAACTAGAAATGTCGTTTTTATTTAAATATATATGTATGCATATATGTATCATTGATTAAGGGCATGGTTCCTTCATTAAATAAAATGCATTTATGTCACTTTTTTATGTTTTTTTTTTTTTTTTTTTGGCATAACATTTTATATTAAATCCTTACATTTTTTTTATTTTATTTTATTTTATTTTATTTTATTTTTGAAATTTTAATACTAATTATGTATCCTGGACCTGCACAGATTCTGCTGGCCAGGTCGCGAAGTAATTTTTTGGCACATTCTTCCTCTCTTTGTCGATTCGTTCCCCGGCGGATAAAATTTTGTAATGTAATTTTCTCTATCTATGTTCTTTTACTTGCTCTCTGTGGCATCAGATGCCTTTGTAAATGGCAGATGCATGATACGATATTTTACATGTATTCGTGATTCTCAATGACATGATTCTTGCAACTTCACTTCTGTCTAAAATCTGTTTTTTTTTTTTTTTTTTTTTTTTTTTTTTTTTTCTAATCTTAATAAAAGCGACTGAAAACGACACTATGCTCTACAGACTTGGTTTCTTGTCTGAGTGGTTCCTCTTAGGTAATCAAATTCCTTACACTTAAAATATTTATTAATGCACAAGCTTGAGAAACCTATCTAACGAATCAATTTACGAAAACCTTTCAGAAAAGGTAGAAGCTTCTACTATTTTCAAACAAAGATTTCACAAAAACGTATCATCGGTAATGTGTTAAGTCATTTTATTCGACTTATTATTGTTATTATTATTATCTTTGCAAAATTAGCTAGCCAAATTTTCATAATTTTTAGCATATTGTATATTAGACAAATGTACAATAAGTAGATAAAAAGAACTCTGAACGACGTCGATATCTTCAATATAAAAATAATAGTAGAATGAAGAAATAGTTATATGGAAATAAAATAGTAGTTTTTTACTATGCATATAAAATTCTTTGTAATTATGTATGACTTATTTTGTCATAAGGGGTCATCTACAAATTGAAAATTGTACCAGCTTTCATTTTTCAAATAGTAAGTCCCACTTTTGGCACATTATTGAGTTCCTTGGAACAGTACTCGGAAAAGTATATATTTTATATACTTTATAGTTTTTAAGACCTATTAAATTTATGTGATATTAAACTTGATGTCCCCAAATTAACATTATTTGACTCTTACTTTTTCATAATTTTAACATTTAATAATGTATTAGATGAACCGGAAAGTTCTATCGTATAATTTTATTTCACACCTACTTTTTCAAAAATGTATTTTTTCATTGGAACAACTGTTTTGAAATGGTAAAATTCCCTTAGTTTCCATGGTTCGAATTAAGGTGAAAACAATGGCAGTTTTATTATTTCAAAAAAGGGGTGCCAATGAAGAAATATGAATTTTGAAAAAGAAGGCGTGAAATAAAATTATAGGACAGAACTTTTCGGTTCACCTAATATTTTCTAAATTCAAAACTTCTTCCGAGCATTATTCTGAATTTGAGGCAAAATTCAACACTTTCCTTTTTTTTTTTTTTTTTTTTTTTTTTTTTTTTTTTTTTATATATATATATATATATATATATATATATATATAAGACATTTTCGACTAATTCAGACTTTGAATCAACGTTTTTTGAATCTCTTTCAATTAAAATAATAATAATATTTTTTTAGAAAAATGTTTCTCCCTTTCATACATGAGTATTCTAATTCGAAAAATAAGAAATGACTATTGGATTTCAATAAAGCACTTACTTTTGAAAAACAAACAAAACACTATCTTAAATAAATTGACATTTTCTTTTATTGCATTATTCTTTCAAAAAAATTAAATTACACAGTATAACATCATATTTAGGCATCATAATAGGCTGAAATATGCTTCTGTATTTCTCGTGCTCGTGATATTACCTGACTGGAGATGTAAAAGACTATGGGACGGAAAAGAACTTCTGAAATCAGAAAAAAAAAAAAAAAAAAAAAAAAAAAAAAAAAAAAAACTAGTTTATATGGAGCATTTGAGAATGGAAACTAATTGTATTCAAGTAAACTATGAATACTGATGAATCAAACTTTTCTGATTATAATTGGAATATTAAGGAATTTGACGGCAATATATATGTTGTAAAATGAACATTAAGACAAAAAATTACCGCGTGATGGCTTTTTTGCAAATGTGAATTGTACCACAATTCTTTATTTTCGCCTCAAACATACAACTAATTAAATATTTCAATTAAAATCCTCATAAAAATTCAACTTCTGCGAAAAAGGGTATTTTTGTATCGTTAATTTAAAACAAACATTTGCGCCGCTGATTTTAAAAGTAGTGGAAATCCAGTTTGTGAAAACAAGTCTTTAAAACCGAATTTTATTGCAAAGGAAAATAGTATAAAATTCATGTTTTTAATTAGTTCACAATAAATATCTTTTAATATCAGTTCAAATTTGTAACTAGACATTAATTTGGTCAATGGTATTTCAAATGTGTGGATTTTTAAAAATTTTGCAAGTCCACTTTGAATAGAATTATTTTTTGTCGTTGTTGTTGCATAATATTAACAAACACAATCAGAAATTCCTAATGAATGCTATATAAATCTTCACTATCTAAATTAAGAAAAATAGTTGTAGGCATATAACTTGTTACAGAATATTTTTTTCTACTTACTCTGTATATTTTAAAAAATTTTCGAAGAAAAATGAAATAAAATAAATAAGCAAATAAAATAAAATATCCAATTCTTTTACTATTATAATTATATTTCATTCAAAGAAAATCCTCGTTTTCAACAAATCATTGCTTTTTTAAAATAAGGAAAATTAAAGCTGTTTTTTTTTTCTTTTTTTTTAATCAACATGGATAACCATTATATATTAATTTTACATAAAATGACTAAAAAAAAAATATAAAATAAGCCTATTATTGCTTACGAAAATTTTTGAACCATCCAATATCTACTGATAATATATTATATTTATAAACATATACAGGGTGTCCGAAAAGTCTGGAAACGGCCGAATAATTCGAGAAATACATATGAGATTGAAAAACGTAAATATACGTGTTAAATATTTTTAAATAAGCTACTCTGTGATACCAAATTTGACCTTCGAAACCGACCCCCTGGGGGTCAGAGGGGGTCCAACTTTGAAATCTTAAATTATAACCCCCATTTTTTATTGCAGATTCGGATTCTACGGACAAAAATAAGTAACTTTTGTATTTGATGTTTATTTCAAATCTCCGTATTTCACGGTGTAATCGAGCATATTAAATCGATACATATTCCCGCTTTTCCAACGGGATTTTCCCTAATCGAAACTGATTGGGCAGAATTTTTGACGTCAAATTCCTCGTCTTTTGTAGGAATAGCGTTTCCTGAAAATCACCCGTGGCGATTATTTCAATAGTGCTACACTGTTAAAAATTTGACCCATTTGCTTCAGCGTCACTCCACAGCTATTATAGAATATCTCTTTTGTGACCAATGAGAATGCTCCATAACACAGTAAAGTAATCGTTTTCTATAAAAGCGGTGGAGTGACGATGCAGCAAAAGGGTCAATTTTTTTACAGTGTACTTTACTGTGTTATGGAACATTCTCATTGGTCATGAAAGAGATATTCTATAAAAGCTGTGGAGTGACGCTACAGCAAATGGATCAAATTTTTAAGTGTGTAGCACTATCGAAATAATCGGCACGGGTGATTTTCAGGAAACGCTATTCATGCAAATGACGAGGAATTTGATGCCATAAATTATCCCCAATTAGTTTCGATTAGGGAAAATCCTGTTGGAAAAGCGGGAATATGTATCGATTTAATATGCTCGATTACACCGTGATAAACGAGGATTCGAAATAAACATCAAATACAAAAGTTACGTATTTTTGTCCGTAGAATCCGAATCTGCAATAAAAAATGGGGGTTATAATTTAAGATTTCAAAGTTGGACCCCCTCTGACCCCCAGGGGGTCGGTTACGAAGGTCAAATTTGGTATCACTGAGTAGCTTATTTAAAAATATTTAACACGTATATTTACGTTTATCAATCTCATATGTATTTCTCCAGTTATTCGACCGTTTCCAGACTTTTCGGACACCCTGTATATATACATATATTATATTTATGTTGTTTTCAAAGTCCACGACTCTTATTTCGTTTTTACTTTTTTTTAAGTCAGGAGTGATATACAGGATATCCAAACCAATGAAATATACAGCTTCAATTTTCTATAAAATCAAAAATATAGGCAATAATAATTTATTTTTTATGTTGAAACAAAAACTACATATCATTTTTAAAAAAGCATTAATAGATATCGACGTATACTTCTTTAGTTGCCCGCATGATATCAAAACGATTGCCCAATTCAATACATATACGATTTAACATATCCAGTATAATTAAAATGAAGGCTTCGCCAATTCATTGTTTGAGCTCAGGCACAAATGTTACCTTGTTCTTATAAACAATATTCTTAATGAACTCGCTAAACAAAATAATCGCAAGATGTTATTTCAGATCGAAAGAGCCGCTTGGGCATGGGCATTGGGCCACTCCGCATAATCCAGCACCGAAGAAAATGGTTATCAAAGGCTTTCGTACGACCAAATCCGAAGCCCAATCCTGCTGCAAAATTATGCCTTTTTCTGAGGTGCTGATTTTTTCTGTAATGTAACCATTCCGGCTGCTTTCTGTACTGATATAGATTCTATCAATGTGACGTCAAAGGCAATTAAACTTCCCTTATTAACCGTAAATTGGATTCAAATAAACTCATAGAGTTCAGAGTGTATTGCAGATGCACTCTACCGTCAAAACCGTTTGCAATATAAAGCCAAATATTGCTCAAAAAAAGAAAGCAAACACGTGGAACTATGACTGAACTAGGAGAAATTTTCAACTTAATCCGCAAGTATTTGGGCTGAATTGTGATCTTTTTAAACTCTTTCAGAATTGCAGTTTTAGTTACATGTCAAACCAACACATTTACTCTCTGTCTTCCTCATAACTCCGTTGTTTGCTTGTATCCAATTTGCGATTGGTAAGCGGGGTTGAGTTGCCTATGATGTCATCACAAACAACCATTTATCGTTATGATAACAAACTTCAACATTTTGTCCATCTTCTAATAAGTAAAATACGAGATTGTTTTAACTACATTTTCTTTAACGGATTATCGAAGTTGTGTATTTCATTTGTGTGGACACCTGTATATTTTTACGATATTGCGTGCTATATTGTCAAACTTTTAAAGCGACATCCTTAACCTTCTTCTAAATGTTTGACATTGAACGAAAGCAAATTATATTTTAACCATCAAAATTTCTCTGTTTTATGTAATTTTTAAGTATCACATAAACTAATTTTGATGACTTCCTACTTTTGAACATTTAATCAATAAAAATTTATGAAACAAATTGATTAAAGATGAAATATGTATATGTATATTCTTAAAAATGCAAGTTTGATTTTATTGTTTTTCTGAAAATGCAAATATGCGTATCATTTTACACGGTCATTATACGCTTAAAGTTTAAAAATAAATCTTCTAATTCAGATTGCTTATTAATCTGTTTTAAAATACAATTTGAATTTTGTGATAAGTTTGAGACTAATGCGTATGAAAATTATTAACTAAAACATGAATTAAATTAATTTTGAAAAAATAAATAAAAAATTACAATTAAAATAATGTTGATTTAAAACATGACGTCTTAGCTTTCATATATTTTACTATATTTTCTTAATTATACCATTTCTAAAAAATCTAATTCTTAAATTTCAAGCTTTCTTTGAGGAGTTATTATAAATTTGAGTGAAATTATCTTCTGGGAAAATCTAAATTTTATTTCTGCTATACAAGATCCTCAAATAAATTATAAATTAAAAATATAAAATAATACATTTTAAATACTTTCTATTAATCCTTAATAGTTCTACATGTGTACCGTGTGTACAATAAGTAGTTGCTTGCTCTGATAATCAAATCTTTCGGACACCACTAATTTTTAATTATAATCTTCGCTTTATTTAATCACAAAATTTTGTTGATTAATTAAAACGAATATTTTAATTCAAATAAAACGGCGTTTCGTCTACTTTTTTTTTTCCTTACTGTTTTGAAAAAATTGTTAAACAGATAAAAAATAATAAGTAGAATAAATTTTACTTGCGATATTAATATTTTCTTTCTTATTACAATTTCAATACAATTGTATATGAACAACGCATCATTATTTTTAATTTTAAAACTGTTTCTTGAAATATTTTTCCTTTAATCTTGAAAGATTAATGAAACCATATTTAAAATAAATCAGATATTTTTCTTTGTATTATTATCTTTTCTAAAAATAAAAAAGGAAAGAGCTTAATTGCGTATTTTTCTAAAACTTTATTTCTAAAACAGCGTTTAAAGTTAAGTTACACAAGCATACCACTGTAAAACTTTAAAAAGAATTCTGTTTCGTTATTCATTTGCTTGAAACAAATAAATATTATTAATTCCTTTTCGAAAACCGTGAATGAAATACGCTTTTTCAACTTTCTGGTATTTAAATTGATAAAATAATACCGTCTCTTTTATTTGCCAATAAAAAAAAAGAAAATATTGTCTCTTATTTAAATTATTTGTTTCTTATTTGTATTTGTTTGGGATATTTTAATTGTTTTCAATACATTAATTAATTTTCTTATACATGTTGATTAAAATTGGCATTTATTTGAACCGAAGCAAATTCCTTCCAACTTCTTATTTATTTTTTATATTCATCTCTGTGAAATTTTCCAAGAAATAAAAAAGTTAAAGTAAACTAATTAAACTAAAAAGTTGTTCTGTAAACAAAATTACATTTTTATAAGTGTATTCTTTTATAATGTCATGTAATAATCATAAGATCAATTTGTTCTACCAATTTATCAGAGACATTGTACATCATTAGTGTACAATAATTTAAAATACATCATAAAATAGAGTAGATGTAAAAGCGTTTAAAAGTACATAGACTCTAAAACTGAAATTTTTCGACTTCTACACTATATTTTGGCAGAGTTTAAATTACTGTATTTTAATATGTTTTAGTGCTATATGATGTCTGTAATAAAATCATAGAAAAGATTAATCTTATAAGCAAAATTATTTTTTAATTTTAAAAATACTTAAATCTTTTATTCAGTTCTTTCAAATAAAAGTTTATCATTTCTTTTCTAATGGTATTGATAGAAAATGATTTGTTAACTTTTTGCTATTTAAATTTTTAAAATATAGATTCTTTTATTTGTTAAAAGCATTGACTAATACTCAAAATTTAGGCTAAAAGTTTTTTCTCCCTCATTTAAAATCCTATTTAAAATCTGACATAATTTGATTAAATTAACACGTTTGGTAAATACAAAAAAGCAAGAACTGAAATTAAATTCAAAGTTTTAGCAAACATGATGTAAGCCATATGTAATGTTAATTGTAGTGTTGATATTCATGCTGATCTCTACAACTTTTAAGTATCTAATTAATACTACTATTTTATACTTACTATAGTTTTTTATTATTATTATTATTACCATTTTTTATTATAGCGCTTAACAATGTACAGTAGGCTTTCAATTACCCGACCTCTGTAATATCTAGAGATGTAAATTTTCCAGAAAAATATAAGTTGCGGAAAAAACTGGTTTTTTACCGGTTTTTTCGGGAAAAAAAAAACAGGAAAGTTGGAAAAATTGATTTTTCATGATTGTTCCTCCCAAATAAATTATATTTTCTTAGAGAATATTAAACAATAAACATTTTTTCCCATTTATTTGTATTAAAAGAAAATTATTTTCACTTTATATTACAAAATAAAAAGAAAGTAGCCAAGCCTGCTTTTAAAAGTTTATTTATTTATTTATTTTTTCACAGCTTAAGAATTTTTATAACGTTATTGTTTGTTATATTTCTGTTGAAATGATTTTTCAGTTACATGCTTAACTACCAATTGACCTAATGTAAAAACCTGAGCCAATATGTCTACAGTTTGTAATGAAATAAATTATGAATCTTATTTACATAAGTATAGTTTTTAAGTAAATGATACTAGTTTAAAGAAATAAATTAATGCAGTTTTCTCATTATTATTATCAATATTCAAAAATTCAATTGTTTGTTTAAAAAATGTATATTTTTATAATATTACATTTTTTTTCTTACATTTATAATTTTATTTCCTTTAAAAAATATGTTTAGTTTTGATATAGCTTTCCAATCTCAACTCAAAAAAGTTTTGATTTAATTTTATAATCTAAATTCAAACAAAACTAAGTTTTAGATTGGCTCACTCAGGTCTAAAACTAAAAAACAGCTTAGGATTTATTGACTGTTAGATTTTTACTCACTGAAACCAGGGAAATATTTTTTTAAAAGTTTAATTAAACGTATTTTTTTTTCTTTTTATCTTGAAATTTGGTATTCCATTCTTGAGTAAGAAACCATATTCAATAATGTTTTCATATGGTACTTTCATATTTCTAAGAGTGGAACTCAAAAGTTATGAAAACACAACACTACAAATAGAAAATGCTCGCTATTTGAAGAATTAACAAAAGCAGTTCACACATAGATAAACTTCTACTGTGCTTTAGAAAACTACTAAAATTCAAAGTTTAATCAAAAGGGAAAGTATAATTTGAAAAATAGTTACTTTAAATGTTTTTTTTTTTTTTTTTTTTTTTTTTTAATTGCAGTTGTATTTTTCCAATGCAAACTGCCCATGCATTTGCAACATTACTGTATATTATGGAGGTAAAATGGAAAAAATGGAAGAAAATTTTTGTGAAGGGTTTTGTGTTTCAAACAAGAAAAAACTGTGAAGGATCCTTTCAAGTCATCTCAAGCAGATTTCTGCTGAGATCAGATTACCTACATTAAAGTTTTCATGTGGGACGCTCAACATAAAAATAAATAAAATAAGAAGTATGAGAATATAGCTATTACAAAATTTTCATTGTAATATTTTATAAATGAAATTTAAATTTTTCCAGTTCAGAAAAATTAAAAACTAAGCCTTTGGAAAAAACTGAAAAAAAAACGGTTTTTTTTTTTTTTTTTTTAAACTTTTCTGTGTTTTTTCCGAGCATTCTCATCTCTAGTAATATCAAGCCTAAATAAAATAACTCCTCAAGATACTACTTCAGCCAAACGAAAATACTCGCTTGATAATATTAATTTAATTAAAAAAAATATTTTAAATATCTCGTTTGCATTTCAATATTTTAAAGGATTTTTTTATTTTTTTTATTTTTTTTTCTTAGAAGATACTTTTACATTCTAAACCAGTTCCAAAAATAAAAGTGCCCTGATAAAAAAGGAAAAAAAGAGAAAAACTGTCAACAAAATCGAAAAAATAAAAAACGACCTTTGTAAAATCGACCTCAACTATCTCATGAAAAAAATAATCATTTTAAAATATCGAAATGTAAAGGAGCTACTTTAAACAAATTACACCATAGGACTTACATTGGAAATCTGCGGGTTTAACGTGAGTGAAGTACCCTCAATAAAATTAGGACTTATAATGCCAAGGCTAGGTTTCAAAAGTCTATAGTGATCTGCGATACTCATGCATGAAGTAATCATCGCGGAAGAAGTCTAAAAGAGAAAACCAAAGTCTTTTTTGAAAACTTAAAAGTATAAGTTTGGGCGCTTTTATCTAGCCTGACTTTTCACATGTGTATAATCATTTATCAATAGAATGTAAAGTAATAAGTTTAAATCATCAGTTTTAAAATTAAGTTTACAATTTACATTAAACTTTTTTTTCTTACTATGTCATACACATTACATCAGTTTATGTTTCTTGCATTTAGGCAAGACACTATACACATGCATATGTAATTTATATATACATTATATTTATTAAATGTACAATACAATTTATAACAAATATTTACTAAACACATGTCCGTACTTTGAGATCGCAAAAAATACGAATAATGGGAACTGATTTCGGATTAAACGATCTACAATTCTTTTACTGCGATACTTTTTATTTTTTCTTTTTTTTCATTTTATTTTATCCCCTTGATTATACTTTTAAGGAAGCAGGACGTTTCGGTCCCGCCATTTTGGTCCTGCCATTTCGGTCCCGCCGTTTCGGTCCCGAGACATTTCGGTTCCGAGACACTTCAAACCCCGAGACCTTTCGGTCCCTAGCCATTTCGGTCCCGAGACATTTCAGTCCCTAGCCGTTTCGGTCCCAAGACATTTCGGTCCCTAATCATTTCGGTCCCGAGACATTTCGGTCCCTTCTCCTGCAAACTGAAATTTTGTGAACTAAGGCATAATTTTATAGGGAACATTGCAGAGTTTTTAAACTGAAGGGCATAAAATGTTAATA
This sequence comes from Maratus speculifer, assembly GCA_964019185.1. NCBI lineage: Eukaryota > Metazoa > Arthropoda > Arachnida > Araneae > Salticidae > Maratus > Maratus speculifer. The sequence continues at coordinate 72,409,121 of OZ025297.1, read as the reverse complement.
TAATGTGATTATAAGTGCCCGAAAACTGCACACACGTATAACTCTTATCCAAAATATTATAATTCAAACAAATTTTGTATGGTAATCCTAATTCTCAAAACAATTAATAATTTTAATATAAAAATCAAATTAATATTTTATTAAATATATTTATTAATTAATAACATTATTAATTACATAATGAGTTTTACTTTAAAATAAACTCAATACATAATCCATTTTATATTCGATACATCATTATATTTCCCAGTAGTTCTAAACTGAAATTTATCTTTTACTTGTTTATTTATTGTATATTTAAAATTACAGAGATTTAAAACAATTAGTATAATTAAAACTAAAACTAAAACAAGAATTTTCTTTTCTGGGAAAGTAGGAGTAAAATGGTAATACAAATAAATAAATAAATAAAAGCTTAGTTTTGTCATTTAAAAATTGAAAATACATTTTTTAAAAATATTATTATATTACATTTTAATATATTTTATTTATGTATCATACTTTATATATAATATTTATATTATTATTTTTTAAATATTATTATAGTAATTTTATGTAACTAAAAAAAAAAAAAAATAATCGTCTTATTAGAATGAAATAGGCCCAGTTTCAATAAAATTAACTCACAAAAATTGTCTTCATGGCGTGAGAAGACTGTTAAAAAATGCAATCAATAAATACTATTTTTATTATTATTTAAAAAAAGTGGCAGAGGAAAATTTCTAAAAAACAAATTTTTTCGTAGCATGCCTAGTTACGAAATCATTATTGCTTTCGCAATGTTAATAATGGAAAAAGTAACTATTGAAAACAAATTTTTAAGCTGCAACTTTGTAATATAAAAATAATAGGAAAAATAAAAAATAAATGTGTTCTTCAATAAATAAATCTCATTTCTGAATTATCAAATGAGAGGGTGTAGATGGGTGACTTGGGGAAATATGTATATATTATAACTTATAACTGTATAATTGAATTATTAAAAGCATTTATTAATAAACTAATCGGAAGAAAAAAAATAAGCACAGTTGTTTTATTATTTAGTTAATTCTAATTTCTAAAAAATGTACGTAAACAGCCAAAAAAATATTTATGGCAGTTGATATAAAATACTTTTTAGTTTATAGTAGTTTATAGAAGTTTATATAAAATACTGATACTAATAATTAATAATAAAATTTAAAATATTTATTCTGATTAATAATAATACTACTAAAAGCAAAAGACAATATCTACTAAACTTATATCTCATTGTTTAATCAAACAAAATTTTCAGCTCGCTGTGATTTCATTATCACGAGTTATAAAAGTTTAAATTTATCGGACTCTTATATTCAACTTTTAAGAAAACTTTGGAGGCGGGAGAAGGAAATTTTTTTTTTTTTTTTTTTTTTTTTTTTTTTTTTTTTTTTTTTTTTAAGGTCCGAATTATGTTGAACTTATACCATTTGGCAGGACCACATCAATTATAATGCGATTTATAAGGTAGCGAGCAAAGAAATAACAAGGGACCGAAATGACTAAGGACCAAAATGGCAAAGAACCAAAGTTGCTGGGGACCGAATTGTCTTGGGACCGAATTGTCTTGGGACCGAATTGTCTCGGGACCGAAATGTCTTGGGACCGAATTGTCTCGGGACTGAAATGGCCAGGGACCGAAATGTCTCGGGACCGAAACGGCGGGACCGAAATGTCGTGTACCCTATTTTTAAACGTACAATACAGTACATAACAAACATTTATAAAGTAGATATCGCGAATAAGGAGCTCATTTGGATTTTAAAATGTATTTTTAATAGTATGGGTGTGGCATTGTGTAGCCAGGGGGAAGATTATTTTTTTATTATTTGATTGCTACTTTATTTAATCTGTCCTTAAATAACGAGAATACTAATTATGAAAATATTGATAGTAATCAAGCAATCTAAATTATTAAAAACCTTGTGTGTGCACAATGTGTTTATAAATAGAACTTCGGATGCATTATTTTTATTACTATCCAAACTGCCCTTCTCGCATATTAAGCCAGTAGTCAGGAGTCTATTTTATGGTTGTTCCAGAGTCTATAATGTCACAGAGAATTATTCTAAATCTGAGCCTTTGTTTATCCATATTACAATAAAACAAATTTTGTTTCTGCTAATATAAGATCTTCAATTTAATTAGTGATTCGGGAAAATATTTTGAGCTCCTTTCTATTAAAAATAATAATAATAATAATAAATTTTACTTTTACTAATACTCCTATTTTTGTCTCATGCAGATAAACAAATTTATTTCCTTCTTTATTTTAATTAATGTTTGGAAAAAAGCAAATTCATTCATATTTCTTATATGTTTTCTTTTATTCAGTTTTCTCAATAATAAATAAAAGTTTTTAATAAAGATAACTCAATAGGAAATAAATTCAATTTTATGTTATTTTAATACTATAGCTTTTAAAATTATATAATGTTTCATATACCTATAATATGTCAAAAGTTTTCAAAGACTAAAATATTATTATGTTAAAAAATATTATATCCATTTATACAAGGTTTTAAATGAATATTTAAGCAACTCTATCCTTTTGAATTTTGCTTTTTTAAAAATTTAAATATATTTATTTTTTAAGTTGTATTCAAAGGCATAAGGTATCTAGCTTTTTTTGTTCGAAAGCTCACGGTGAACGTTTCAGCACTTTTAATGATTTCATCTCCTTTCTCAGAAATCAAAATAAGAAGTAATAAGAATTGAAACTTGTATTAAAATATCTTTAATATTTTAAAAATTACGAGTGAAATTCCGATTTTGATTTGGAATGAGACACCATGCATTTTTTTTTTTTTTTTTTTTTTTTTTTTTTAACTAGATGTGTAGATTTTGAATCTATTTTTTTAAACGAAACTACTTACACCGTTGTTTATTAATTCCCTTTAATTTTTTACCATGTTTCTTTTAACGTATACATAATGTTTATTCGATTCTTCCGATTCAAAAACGAAAAAAATTTTCAAAAATAGAAAAACACCTTTTTTTGTATAGTTATTGATTTTTTTTCTGCAAACAATGATTCTTTTGATTTGCAGCTGATTCAGTTACATAAAATCTTATAACTGCTGAAATTTGTTGCAAAAAAATTTCAAATGCGTTTATATTACAAAGACGCATTGCAATGCATTCTGTATAATAAAAAGAAGTAGGTAATTTAGATGCAAATTTGAATTATCTGAATCTTCTAAACATTCAGTATTCGGACTTACTTTAAATATTTTTGCTTTTCAATCTGTTGTAGGATTGTGAATGTATTTGCTGCAAGCAATGATTGTTTCAAATTGTGGCTGCTTCAATCGTTTAATGTTTAACAACTAATGAAAGTAGTGTAAAAAATACGAAGCAAGTTTAATTTTTACTGAGACACATTCTGATATAATGCATATAGTAAAAAGAATTCGACAATTTAGATGTAAAACTTGAGTTGTAGATATTTTCTTGGCCTTCGATTTCCAGACTTTCTTTAAATATCTACAACAATATTTCGATTAACATTCCTGTTTGTCAGTTTGTTCTGGGATAATGAACATTATTTCTGCAGTCAATGAATATTTTGACTTGCAGCTACTTCAGTCATTTAAAGTTTTATGACCATTGTATAAATAGTTTCAAAAGTACCAAGTAAGTTCCTTTAAATGAGACACGCCCCGAAACGATACCTATAACAATAAAAGTAGTTAGTTTAGAGATGTAGAATTTGAATTCTCTATATCTTTTTGGCATTCGGTATTCGGACTTTCTTTAAACATTTCTAACAGTATTTCGATTCATATTCCTGTTCGTAAATTTGTTCTAGGATAGTGAACATTTTTGCTGCAGGCAATGAATATTTTGACTTGCGGCTGCTTCAGTCATTTAAAGTTTTGCGACCATTGAAAGTAGTGTCGAAAGTTCCAAGTAAGTTTCTTTTAATGAGACGCGATCCGAAACGGTGCATATAACAAAACATGTAGCTAGTTTAGATTAGAATTTGAATTATCGATATCTGCAAAGCATATTCGATATTCGGATTTCTTTTTGCGATCGATTTACATTCGTTTTATTTCGATTTATATTCCAGTTTGTCTTGGCTCATGCTACTCTTTGGAACATGCAATTATGCATACTTTATGTTACATGATATATTTATTTGAGCATTTTCTTTAAGCATGGTATTATTTTTACTTCTTTAAAACTTTTTTCCTACTAAGAATGTTTTAAATTTTTCCTGCATTAGTAGATTTTAGATCAGACAAGCATTTCTAACTATCTGATTGAATTTTTTTTTTAAACTGTGCTTATGATTGTCATCTGCTCTTTATACAATATTGTGTAACACAGAAATATATATTTTAATATAATTGGTAACAATCTGTCAACTTGAAAAGTTTATAGTAAAAAGTTTTTACGATCTTTCTTAAAAATTAAAATCATTAATTATAAATCCAAATCAGAATAAATATAGCTATATAATATTCATACTGATAATCCAGGTTTATATTTTCATGTTTACAAATTTCAATGCGAATATTTTTCTCCTATTCTGTAGAAGCAATGTCACTATTTGAAAAGCAAAGCCAAAAAGAAGTGGTATAATTATAATGATTATTTTGCCTTAATAAGATTAAATTAAATCTCAAAAATTTTACATCCCGCGTGCCTTTTTTTTACTTTTTATTATTGCTTCACAATTAAGGACGCAATCAAGTTCAACTTGGTTACATCAGCAAGATTTATATGTAAAATGAAAAATTACAAAAGGCTCTTTACAACATAATATTAAAGATGTATTTCCCTACGCATACATATTTTTTATTGTATATCTATAAATAAGCTTATCAAAAAACCCAAAAACTTCCTTTGTTGTAGTTACATAAAAGTTTAATTGCCCTTTATTTTCTCAAACTAAAGTTTTATAATTTTTTTAAATGCTTTGGGACAGTTGTGGTCATAACGTTTCACTAGTTGTAAATTTGATGATAAATTCGATTTATTGGATGTTAAGTTGATCAAAATCAATCGTCAAATAAGTTCATTACTATTTGAAATTGTAAAAAATTCTTTTCTTCAATTTTTTATTTCAGTTCTTCAATAAAAATTGAACTGCGTACATATAATACTAATTTGAATTATAGGACGCGATAATTGCCTCTAAATCAATATAAAAAATTCTGAAAGCACGAAGCTTTTAAATAATTACGACCAAAGTACAAAAAATTTCTTTTTTTTTTACATTAATAATTATGGTTTAAACAACATTCATTTATTTTTAAAAAAATCCATCAATTTCAAGAAAAATTCATAATTTCCAAAAGTATTTTATTTTTATGGTATTTAAAATAGCGTAACATAATACATTTTCTTTTTCGTAATTCTGTAGTTTTTAAGACAGCAGTACAGTATATTCTTTATCAATTGGTAATTAAGGCTATGGACCATCTTCTTCACTACATATATATTTTTTTTACGATATCGTAATTCTAAAATACAAAATCCTTTTAGTGCTGTTACACGTTTAATACTTACTGATTAATAAAACTGTTATTTCTTCTCGATTTTTTTTTTAAATAACATGTTAAAATACAAATATCCCTTTAGTCAAATCATATCTTTAACACAAACTAATTAAAAGGACTATGAACCGACTTTTTCATTACCTTTTTCTTTACTATGTATGACACTAAAATAAATCATTCCTTTCGTAATGTAACACTTTTAATACTTACAAATTAATGAGGCTATAAGCCAACTTTATTGCTTCATATTCTCTTTCTTTTTGAAATAATATTATGATATTAAAATACAAACATCCCTTTCGTGCTGTTGCAGTTTTAATTTTTTATACTTGTTACTTTATTATATTTTGGGTTATAGAATCGGTTGAAACCAGTGTGTGAATTCATCTTTAACCTAGTCAAACAATGTATCAATTATGGTAAGTGTGCTGAAGTTTAAAGACAAATCTAGATGTGTAAAATGGTGAAAAGTCAAACCCCTTCTTTCTCTGTATCGAACTCTTCTTTTTTCTCCTTCTATAGTACTCATAGTCTTCTAGCAAACCATGACAGAATTTAGCTATCTTTCTTCGTATAGTTCTGACTCTGTAGACACTAGAGATTCTATGACGACATATAAACAATTTGTAGTTTAGTTATTTGAATGTTTATGTAGTTGTAATGCGCATAGTTCTTTTGTAGCTAAGTGATGTTTGTGAAAGTATTTTATTATTTTAGTTATGAAGAAATGCTAAGAATTGTACAAGATGAAATGTATTTTGTATTTTATTGTGCTCTACTTGTTTTAGAAACCAAGGTTGCTAAGTATTTTTCCCCCTTTACAGAAAAAAAAAAATCTTTTACTGGTTTTACTTATACATCAAAATTATATGTTATTTACAAAGATTTCGTTAATAACTATGTTTGTAACAATCTTGAATCCCAGAAACCTTATATTGACAACATTTTAAATAATTTTTCTCATCTTTTAAAGAAAAATTTTTTAATCATTATTTTGTTATTTTAAACTTATTTATTATTATTACTAAACATTATGCTGTTCGTATTTATTGTACGGACCTCTCAACTGGTAGACGGCAGGTGCTGGGTTCGAACCCAATCGCAACTGTCGGCCTAACCGTTCGGAGTTTTCGTGGTTTTCTTCGAACCTTGCGTAAATACGGGTTAGGTTCCCTTAGAAAGACCCCCACGAAGGGCACTCCCCCCTGGTCCTATATCCCTAGCGTAGATAATCGGACGACAAAAATAAACCAAACCAATCGTATTTATTGTAATATAAATACGAGCTAGAAAATACTGTATTTTCTTTTATTTAAGTTCACCTTTAAGAGGTTTTTATAAAACGATTAATATAATATAATAAATAAATTAGCATGATTTAATTTTCCTTTTAAAATAAGTGGACTTATTAACTTTCATTTAAGATTACAATAAAAAAAAATGGAGGCAACATAAAGGAATTAACATGATTTATATTTTGCACTTTTTTAAAAGTAAAATGACTTTCAGAACTTTATTAAATATTATGAAATGTGGTTTTTAATCACATAATAGAAATTAACAGCAGAATACACAGAAATTATTTTATGCTTTTAAAAAATGATTTCATAACTTTTATTAAATATTATATTATAATGAAAGGATGACAATATAAAGGAATTAACATAGTTTAATTTTTGCTGTTCTTAAAAATAATATAAATTCTATAACTTTTATTAAATCTCTCAAAAATATTTGAGATAACTTATTTAAATTACAATGCTTTTTTTTTTCCTTTTTTAAAGTAAAATGATGTCTATCACTTATATTAACTATTATATTGAAAAAAAATGTATAGAAAGGAATGAATGTAACTTAACTTTAGTTCTTTCTAAATAAAATAAGCTTCATAATTTTTATTAAATATTATAATTTAAAAAAACTCAGACAACATAAATGAATTAACTTGTTTTAAATTTTGTTCTTTTTAAAATAAATTGAGCTTCGTAGGCTTTATCCAATATTAGAGTAAAAAGTTTCAGAGAACATAAGTAAATTTCAATTTTTTGTTCTCTTTTATAAAATTAAAGGAGTTCGTGGTTTTTATTAAATAAGATAATCTAGAAATATGCTACTAGTTTTATCCTTCCAATGCAATTAAAGAATTTAATTGACAGGACTAAACTTACTGCCTTCATTAAAAGTCATATCTCGAAACTAGCATTTATTCATGAATGCATAGTTTTCGAATATCTAAGTGTATAGTCATTTTTTCTGTGCCGAGAATGTTTCTTTTGTTACCAACATAATTAGATCCCCCATTGTATATCATTTTTGGAACTTACTACATAATTTAATCATCTAAGAGGTATTTGGTTAATGCAAGACGTTCGATTCTTTGTTCTTCGAGTAGAACTTTCCTGATATGAAATCGATAATTATCTCTTCCATCATCCCGTTAGCTCATACCTGATTTATCAGAAATGCATTATGAAATAACAACATGTAATCTTAGTAATTATCAAACACATTTATATGCTTACTCTTCTAATTCAGTTTTTCATATGTATGTTTCTTTATTAAGGTTATTTCTGAGTGGGATAATAACTTTAATGGAGTTAAAATCATTTTGTCATCGAAGTACATATTTGTTTCAGCATTTAAGTAGTAAAATGCTAAATTAAATAATGAATTTTATTTTAGATTTTTGATTGAGATCACATACGAAGAAATTTTGCTTAAACTTCGTATACAACTTCGTTGTTGATGATATTGGATATTTAAATATTTTCAGAACATTACCACTTCAGGGGCAGGGACGAAATTTTCTTTTAGATTTTGATTGAAATCATGTATTTAATGAAGCCATTCTGCTCAAATTTTGACCCTGTCGCAGGGTCCAATGATGAAGTTTTCTGTTGGGTTTTTGACTGAAATCAAACATCTAACAAAGCCATTTTCTCAAATTTTGTGCACAAGTTAATTGTAGATGACAATGAATATTCTAGTATTTTCAGGACCGTACCTCACCAGAACAGTGTCCAAGGCGAAATTTTCTTGTAAGTTTTAGATTTCTATAACAAATCTAAGAAACCTATTTTGTTTATTTTTATTTTATTTTATTTTATTTTATTTTATTTTAAGCTCATTGTAATTGACAATCATCCCTCTGTTTTGTTTTTGTTTAAAATCATATTGAATTTCAGATAAAAAAAAAAGAAAAGAAAAGAAAAATAAATAAAAAATTAAAAAATAAAATTATATAAGTGATTAAGTGTTTCAATGTATTGAATTATCCTGCAGCAATATAAGATTTTTTATTTCAATCAGTTCTTAGCATTTCTTCTGTAGTTTGATTAGTAGAAATAGCATTTTGTTTTACATTGACTGATTATCCGCATGTGGCTGTCTCTAGTCTTATCTTTTAGTAGCTAGAAATATGGCATTTTTCAGGTTCATTACTTTTTTGGTATCAGAGGATATAGAAGTAGACCTGCGGACATTACGGGCTATACGTGTATTGCGGCCACTGAAATTGGTTTCTGGTATCCCCAGTAAGTATATGTCTTTATGCAATCGAGTGTATAAAATAAAAGGTTTGACATGAACGCTTGAAGTAAATCAATCTCAAATTTTAAGCTCATTTATCCAAATGCAATCAAGTTTGCTCTATAAACTGTTATTTAACAATTTTAAATTTCTGTACTCATATGATCTTCTCATATTTTTGTAAAATTCATATTTATATAATTGTGTATTATGATAAATTTATATGTATTAAGTTAGTTAAATGTCGTCTTTTCTAAACAAACTCACATGTATTCGTATATTGGCACAGCTCAAAAAATGTGATTTTTGAGATACAAATCTAATAGTAAAATGGAATTAATTTTCCGCCATACCACGCTCACTAAGATATGTCAAATAGGTTATGACTCATTTATCGATGTGGCTTGCTTGCTAATATGAAAAGCTGTTTAAAACGGAACTTTTTCTGGTCGCATGTGATTCCATGTTTATTTTGAGAAATCATAGCGATAGCATTTTTTTTTTCTTTTTTTTTAATCAACGTGATAGCACAGTATCTTTAGCTTGGTTACATTATGTTCTTTTCATTCTACTTTATAAAAAACATGTCGCTTTCTGAGCCGCTTACAATAATATAAAATAAATAGAAATACCATGAATCAATCATAAATATATTTTTTTCATTTCTCATTAAAAATATGCTTAACGCCTTGAAGGGCTAAAAATAATCTGCCTGCTTGTAATATTGAGTTCTCATCGGAAAAATCGGAAAATTTTGTTTTAAAATAAGAAAACGCAATTTTTCAACATTTTGTCGCGAAAGTTAAAAATATAAAATTTCGTTGAAAGTTTCTGATAAGAATCTTGTTTGAATTAGGTGGGATTAAATACAGGGTGTATCTAAACTCTTGGGCAAAACTTTAAGGGGTGATAGTACACATCAAGACAAATAATATTAAATAGGAAAAGTCTTCCGAAGGACATTGGCACCATTAAAGTTTAGGGTCTAAAATTTCAAATGTTTATAAAAAACGGAAAAATTGGCCGATTCGTTTGCAGTTTTCACTAAAACTATTCTTTATGTCAGTATTGTCTTGAAAATAAATTATAAAGATAAGTTTAAAAAAATGCCGATAGAGGGCGCTTTTGACATTGGTGTAACGAACAACTATTTTTTATCGTTATTTTTTGCATCTCATTAAATCTTTTTACAAGCTTAGACATAAACTTAAATTTTGAGCTGAAAATCTGAATCGTTGGGAGTGGTTAAATAGCGCAAACTGAACTGTGTTCAATGAGGGTGGGGAGTTTCAAATTTCAAATGATTATAAAAAACGGAAAAATTGATCGATTTGTTTGCGGATTTCGCTAAAACTATTCTTTATGTCAGTATTTCATTGAAAATAAATGTTAAAAATAAATTTCAAAAAATTCCGTTAGAGAGCACCTTAAACTTTAGAGTAACCAAAAACTATTTTTAACCGTTATTTCTTGTATCTAATTAAATGCGTGTAAAAGCTTAGATTTAAATTTTGAGCTCAAAATCTAAATCGTTGTGAGTAATTAAGTTGCGCAAAATTGAACTGTGTTCGAGATTTGGGGAGGGTAACATTTCAACTCCTGAATACAGCTCAGTTTGCGCTTCTTAACCCCTCCCAACGATTCAGAATTTGAACTCTAAATTTAAGTCTAAGCTTTTGCAAGCACTTAATTAGATACCAGATATAACGGTTAAAATTAGTTGCTGGTTACTCTAAAGTTTAAAGTGCCCTCTAACGGAATTTTTTTAATTTATCTTTAAAACTTATTTTCAAGGAAATACTGACAAAAAGAATAGTTTTAGAGAAAACGCAATCGAATCGACCAATTTTTCCGTTTTTTATAATGATTTGAAATTTGATCCTCCCCACCTCCATTGAACACAATTCAGTTGGCGCTACTTAACCACTCCCAACGATTCAGATTTTCAGCTCAAAATTTAAGTTTATGCTTAAACTTCTAAAAACATTTAATGAGAGGCAAAAAATAACGGTTAAAAATAGTTGTATGTTACACCAAAGTCTAAAGCGCCCTCTATCGGCATTTTTTGATATTTATCTTTATAATTTATTTTCAAGACAATACTGGCATAAAGGATAGTTTTAGTGAAAACAACAAATCAACTGACCAATTTTTCCGTTTTTTATGATTATTTCAAATTTTGGACCCTAAACTTCAATGGCGGCTATCTCCTTCTGAAAACGTTTGGGACCCTTGGTTTCCTATTTAATATTGTTTGTCTTGATGTGTACTATCACCCCTTAAAGTTTTTCCCAAGAGTTTAGATGTACCCTGTATATCCCAACGCCCCTCAAGTGGTTAATTATTTTTAAAAAAGACTAAAATAAAGAGATTTTCTCTTATTTAGTTTATGATTTATAGAGTCCCACTACATACAAATCTTCTGATAATGGGGTGTAACATGCATCATTAAAAAAAATGTTTTTTTTTTTTAATACTTTGGTTGTAAAAATTTTCGAATTATTTCCGATCCATTTTAAAGTTTCCGACCCAAGTTTATTTCATGCTTGAAGGCATTTTATATCTCTTCTAACAAAAAAAATCATTTTTTGAGTATGTGTCACATTACGAATAACCGTGTGAAAAATTCAAAAAGATTTTTGATAGGACATTATTATATTTTCCAAGATTTACATTACTTATTTCAGTAGGGTTTTTCACTTTTATTTTAAAAACTGCATTATTCCTATTATAAAAATCCGTCCAGTTACGAAATATATCGTGTAACTTAAGAGAACTGCAAAACTTTTCGGAAAGATTATTCAAAAAATAGAATACTTAATAATTACTTTCATTTAATTAAAAAATACGAATTCAATATTCTGTTATTTCATCAAAATTCAAATTTTACTGCATCTCAACCGTGGATTGACAACCTTGCAATACACACCCTTTTAACTACCCGTACGTCAGATAGACATACAATCCTGCAAAGTTGCTATTTCTATGGGAATATTCAAAGGAGTTGAGAGAAAAAATTAATATTTTTTTTAACTTCAAAAATTTTATTAAGGTTAGAAAAAAATTTCAAAAGTTTTACAGTGCGTTGATCAATCACAAATTGGATCCTTACAGATTCACAGAGTTCAGAGTACATTAGAGATGCACTAGATCATCAAAATTGCTTGCAATATGAAGCCAATTATCTCTCAAATCATTCTGATCAAACAAGATAAGCACGTGCAACAAGAAATATATTCTTTGGATGGGGAAGGATTTTCAAAGTGAGCTTCAAATATTTGGATCGAATTGTGATTGGTTCTTCAGGATTCTTTCAGGTTCTTCAGTTTCAGAATAACATTTTTAATTTCACGCCAAGTCAACAGATTTCTTGTCTATCTTTCTCTGATCTCTTTGGTTTGCGTGAATCCAATTTGCGGTTAATGAGAGGAATTGAGATGTCTGTGAAGTCATCACTGACAGTATCCATCAAACTGACGAAAGAAGAAAAAATAACATTTTGTAGGAATTTTGTAAAAAGGAAGCCTTTAAATAAAAAAAAACTGTTTAAAAGACTGTTGAAATATCCAGTTTCAATAACAAATAAAATAATCAGTCGTTATTTAAATTTTCAAATGACCAAAGTACAGCATTTATTGCCTATTTTCATGGCATATCATACATAACTTGATCACCGATCCTGGAACACTAAACCTGAGTGCTGACACAAAAATGGCAGTTGCCACAGTTGGATTATTTTCATTGTGTATGCGGTTCCCCGAATTTAGGTACCAGTATTTTATAAAACCTTTCTTCGCCTTCTTTAATCTCAAACAAAGCGGAAAAAACTTCAAAAAATTATTGATACCAAAATTCAAAGAACTGTACACATGCTGAAAAAAATCAGTCTTCGAAAACCACCACTTTTGTGTCAACGCTCAGGCCTTTTTTTCATGGGGCAGTGACTTGGTGAGTAATTCTAAAAAAAAGAAGCAGTTAATTGAATAAAAATGGAAAAAATGTTGTCGCCATATATCATTCATAGATGTATTCGATCGATTCTGAGAAAGAAAGAGCAATTCATCATCATGAAAGAAGATAAAAGAATCTTGAAACTTGCTCCAAAGAACTTAATGAATCTTTCTCAGAAAATTCTGCTAATATTAATTGCATCAGGTTATGCCTGTTGTGACATGTCATGAAAATAGTTAATAAAAACCGCATTTTAATCATTTGAGAATTTAAATAACAACCGATTCATTTAACGGAATTTAAAAATAAATCGAGTTAAAAATTGTATCAATTAAGTACACATTCAATCATGAATTTATTATATATCCAATAATCGAAGAATAATGCAATCGCTGTATATGCAGTATACTATAAATCAGCAGAGTTGTACCTTCTGTGTAAATAGTACTTAAAATATATTATTCAAAAGACGACCTTAAAAGATATGGCGAATTTTTTTATATAATTTTAGACTACTGAACTGAGTAACAATGTAACTATTTTATAAACTATTTTTATAAAAAAAAATTAGTTCAGCAAATAGTTTTCCTTAAATTTTATGTTCAAAACAAAATGTTCTGTGAGGTATAACTGAAAATGTTCTTGATGATCTTGATGATCATGCGTGTCAAAAAACAAGATATATGAATAGTATAAAGCATCCAAATAGGGTCCAGAAGTGGCAGTTGATTAGCCTGGTTTTGGGCGCCTTCAACATTTACCAATGACTCAAACATCGATAAAATCAAGAAGGTGGTGCTTGAAAATCACCATAATAGTCTTAGAGATTTGGCTCAAAGTATCACACATATCTTTTAAGTCCGTTCATGACGTTATGAACGATATTTTCTAGAGTTTGAAGTGCATCGCCACACGACTGGATCCGAAAAATCTTAATTTATCGGTGTGCAACAGTTTGCCAAACACGCAACTAATTTGTTCGACTACGGACCGTATTAACCTGATAAGGCTTCGTGTGACCTCATCGTGTTCACGAAGTTAAAATTAACACTTCGGGGTAAATGTTTTGAATCAATTGAGGCCATAAAAAGAAATTTTCAAAAGGAAATACCAAAATCTAAACACTCAAAAAGTGTGGTTGACTGGGTATAGTGCTGGCACAGTTGTATTAAACTCCAATTGTGTTTACTTTTAAGGTGACAAAATAAATTTTGATAAAAAAGTAGTTTGATTGTGTTTTATTTAACAATTTCGGATACTTTTTAAACACAATATATTAAGATAAAATAAGCAGTTGTTTAAAGAATTTATTATATTCTTGAAGAAAATACAAAAAACTGTTTTCAAAATGATGCCCTTTATTAATATTCCTGCTAAATCTCCCAGTTTGTCAATTATATGTATTAATACTTATGTCTTATTTTTAATAAGACATAAGAAAGAGCATTATTCATGCCAACCATAAAATATTTATAGACTTTTGAAACTTAAAAAAAAATACTCAAAATACTATTGTCAATAGCACAAAAATTATTATTATCATAAAATCGTAAATATAAAATTATAGATAGCACCAATAAGTATCAAATAATATACATAATCCAATCTGTTTAATTATGTAATCAATCAAAATTTCTCAAAAAATCTCCGAATATGCTCTGTATTAATTTAGTCCACATGTATTCTGCTTGAATTTATCATATGTTTAATGTTTCGCATATAGTTGCATCCATTCCACGTGTCTAAAGTATTTTTTTTTCTCATTTCACGAGAACTTTGCATGAGAAATTGAACTGCTTTCTTTTTCTTTTTAAACTAAAGGTCTCCAAGTGGTTCTCAAGTCCATCATCAAAGCGATGGCGCCATTGCTGCAAATTGGTCTTTTGGTGCTCTTCGCCATCGTCATCTTCGCCATCATCGGCCTTGAGTTCTACAGTGGTGCTTTACACAAAACATGCTATATGCTAGCCGACAGAAGTAAGTATTTATATATATATTACACTATCGTATGTGGCACAGAAATCGCGATTATTTGTTAATTATTTAATGGCAACACCCAAATGAAACGCATTTTATTGGTTATTATATGAAAGTCCTTTGGCAGGATTTAGGCCGTGGTAAATTGTTTACGTTTTGTTCTTTCGCTGCATTTATGGAGTTTAAAATATCATTATTTTTGTTTGTTTTTTTACAGTTCTTTTTACTTAAAAAAAATAAAAGTCACGAATTTTAAACGTTTCAGTTTCAAATTAAAATTATATATTATAAATCAACTAAGTAAAAGGATTATATTATTAATATGATTAATATAATAACATAATCCTTTTACTCATTTCATTGATAATACATAATTTACATATAACTTTAATTTGAAACTGAAACGTTTAAAATTCTTGACTTTTATTTATTTTTTTAAGTAAAAAGAACAGAAATGACATTAATGAAATACGAAACAATCCCACGGGTACAAAATTTGGCGATTTACCGCCTGCGACAGGCTAACATAAAAATACCGTGTTCTTGAATTCTCGGCACGGGTGCCATATACGCACCACATTAGCTCAATTTTTTTTCTGATGTCATTTTGGCGAAAACCTCGTTTTCAAACACCATCAATGTATATATATTTTTTAAAACTATTTTCTGTTATTTTAAAAAGGAAAAATAATAAACCAAAAAAATGGTTAATAATTATAGGAAAAAAATTTAAATCATTTAAAAAAGAAAATAAAAGTAAATAAACAGTTTATTAATAAATAAACAACAATAGCAGGGTTACTATGTGAAGCATATAATTTCCATTTTGTTACAATCGCTCCAAAGTGGTGCGTGTATGACATGTATGTTTATTTCTCTAGCAGAATCGTCTAATTTGGCAAAGAATTGAGCAATTAAAATAAATTATGAATAAAAGAAATACGATTTAAATGCGTAGTATATATTTGAAAGAGACCAAATATATAGCCAAAGGCGGGTAGTGAATCAAAAAATATATTTCCTCTTTTTTTTTTTTTTTTTTTTTTTTTTTTTTTTTCTTCCAGTAATAATTTTTTCTTCGTAAACTTCATGTCTGAAGGTTGAGAAATTTGGGAAAGATTCTGGTCCCAAAAGAGACATTCCAATGTGATAATGACTTTAAGGGGGTCTGAGGCATAAAAATCTTCAAATTTTCAAAAATAATTTGTTGCTTTTTTTTTTTTTTTTTTTTTTTTTTTTTTTTTTTTTTTTGCTTAAAATGACGTTTAAATAATGTTCCTATCTTAATTGGAACAGGAAATATTAATTTTTTCGTTTTGGTTTGTTTTTAAAATCTAGATTTCAAGTAATAGTTGCCATGGGTACGATTTCTTGTGAAAAAGACTTATTCTCGTGATGGGTTTTTTTCACAATTTCTCCTATTTTAATTGTTTTAATTCAAAAACCGTTAAAAATAAATGGTTCAAACTTGGAACATGTCTTTTGCAATTATTTTACTTTAGCTTTAATTCAGGAAATTTAAAATATATATATTTACTTCTGAAAGTATGATTTTTTTTTTAAGCTATGTATTTTTTTTTTTTATATTTTTAATTTTTACTTTAATTAACATTTTGAAAAATACTGAATCATATTTAAAGCTTATATAATTTCTGTTTATTTGAATGAAAAAAATTTAGATTCTACAAATAGTAATATTTCGAGTTATAACGATTTCAAATTACCCCACTTTTTTAATCTACCTTAAATTCTACTTTTTTTTTTCTTTTTTTTTTTAACAAAATGATGAGAAATTTTACCGCATGATTTTGTTTACAAATACTGTAGTTAACCATCACAAAAAACTTCAAAACTTTAACTCAATTAATAAAAATTATTTTAAAATGTGTCTCGCACTCTTTTAATTTAAATAACATACGTAGAGTTTAACGAACACAACTTTAACTATGCGTTGGAGTAGTAGTTTTCAACCTGCATGCCTTTACACACTAATGTGCTAGAAAATAATAGCACGTATTTATTTCTTTTTGAAATTCGATTCATACTTGTGTGAATTGAACTTTTCTTAATCGAAAGCTATCAAAAACAAAAAGTACTCAAAGAATCTTTGAGAAAATATTTAAAAGTACACCGACTTAAAATACAATTTTACAGAAAAATTTGAATTGCCAAATTTAACTTTTGCATTGAACGTTTAAATGTAATAAAAAATAAATAAATAAAAATAAATTTCAATATGTTTAAGTTTTTTTTCCATCGTTATATGCACTCTGTTGTTATTAATAAAAAATCCAGAAAGTATATTCCCCTCCCTCTTTTCGTTTTAATGTTATGGATTTGTACCCACTTCAGATGAAAGTGTAAAATTCCAGGGAGAACTTTTTTTTTCAATATTAGACTCTAATAAGTGATATCGTAATACAAAAGACTTCAGTAACTTTTCTCTTGTTGAGTATATCAAAAAAAAAATGTTATCTTAAACAAGCTGAAAAATATACGACGACGCCATAGCTGAAATCTGTTTCTTCCTGCCTAATAATGTTTATTTTTCAAGTATGGTATCATAAAATTAAACTACTAATAGTACTAAACAGAGTTGTAATTTTAAAAATCTCAAAACTATTAATCTTAATATTATTTTTGTTTTACTTTATTTTTTAATAATGTATCAAAAGCTTTTTAAAACAAACCACACAGTAAAACCCATTAAAGCAAAGACTTTTTAATAAGTTGTTTCAAAATTTACACCCAAACTCGGTATGCATGATTATGTATCGATTAAAAATAAATTTTAGCTTTTGGTTTTGAGAAAATGTTTTTTCAGGCAATATGCTGATGAGAACAATTATTTAATTTAGTCCACTCACTAAAAATGTTAAAAGTTATTAAATGAAAATTTGCATTTATAATAATTGAATACTTTTATAAGATGTTTATATGAAGAAAATAAAATTTACGAGAAATTACTTATTTTCGCAATTTAATTATATGCGGATATTGCGAGTAGTTTTGAAAGATTGGTCGTTAAAAAAGCTAGTCTGTTTCATAAATGGTCAAAATTTCAATTCTGTGCATAAATTAGTAATAAAGATATAATGTAATTTATTATTAATTTTATAACCTTTAAAATATTTACGAGGACGTAAGTTTCAAATTCGCTTTATCCAGAAAATTAAACTTTTGGGAAATCATGAAAAACTTCTAACTCCCCCCCCCCCCTCCTTTCGTTAGGTTTCATTATAAACCAAGATTTAAAAAAAAGTAAAACTAAAATAAAATTAGTGTTGTTCTTTTTTTTTTTTTTTTTTTTAACAGATTGTTGTATTTTTCGGTACATGGTATGTTTACAAATAGAATAGATTGATAAAGAAAACGCGACTTTTAATTTTTCCATAAAACGAGTTTAAAACTCGCGTGCTCATATGTATATAAAACTTTTTAAAAGATCTCGTTTTCCTCATTTTTGAATTGTTACTAATTTTTATAGTAGTTAAGGTTTTGCCTACCTTTTAAAATGAAATTTTTGATCAAAAATCTGATTTTTCTATGTTTGGTTCAATATTAAAATCTGGCATTTTAGCTTTCTAAATCAGTTACAATTTTGTTTCTATTACGTGAGTTACAGGCACTTTAATATTGGTCATTTAACAGATAAACCCGAGTTTTGAATTCATTTTTCTGCTTCTCCTCAAAATGAGATTTTTAGCATTTTGCTTTAACTCGAAAAATTATTTTTGTAACTTTATGTAACTTTGCAAAAATACTCTAAACGAGTTTATTTAGGTAATGTGCCTCTCCTATGATTGTGATTAATTATTTTTTCATAGATTAGTTGATAACAAGTTATGAATTAATATGTATTTTCTTAATTTTTCTTTCTGTAAAAATGTTAGTTTCTGTGATTGTTTAATAACAAAGTTATAGTTATGAATATGCTTCGTTAGCTGAAGACACTTTCATTAATCATAGTAAAATTCACAGAATAAAAATAGCTTCATTTAAATTTGAATTCTGGTGTTGTTGTTTTTTAAACTGCCATTTTATATGAATTTTTTGTATATTTTGAGTCTAAATATCGAAATATTTAAAAATCTACTATATTTTTACAAGTTAGTCATAATTTTTAGCTACATTCTATAACATAATGCACATAAGTATGTAATTTTTCAAATATTAAAAACTCCTTTCTGAAGGTACCTTAATGGCACCTTAAATGATTTTTTGTTTGTCACTAAATGTATGTACTTTTCATCATTTCAGCGGAGATCTACAAAGAGGGTGAGAGTGAGACTCCTTGTTATAAGGGGGACACATCTCAAGGCGCGCCTTATGGAACGCGGATATGTCCCGTAAATGAGTCCGTGTGCGAGGAAGGGTGGGTCGGACCAAATTACGGAATAACAAGCTTCGACAACATCTTTTTTGCCATGCTCACTGTCTTCCAGTGCATCACGATGGAAGGCTGGACCGCCATGCTTTATTGGGTAACTAACATCTTCTCATTCAGTAAATCATTTTTATCATTAATGTCTGCAATTATGTTTCACAATTGAATTCAAGTATCAGACCATCGAATAGAAAACTTATCCGTGAAAAACTTAGCCAATTGTTTCGCACCTATATGATACATATTAATGTATGCTAATTGCTATCAATAAATTCTTAATAGCATCGTGATCGAAATATGACGAAAATGTAAATGCATTTTGCTTGGCATTGTGTGTATAATAATTGGTACGTATTATTGTGAGTGTTATCTAAAATCTTCATTTATGCTACATGTATTTTCAAAATATGACTCATATTGTGAATATGAGCTACTCTATGCCTGTCATCAAGGGTTCACATCATGCCAAAGCATTTTTTTTTCAGGAAATTACAGAATTAGTTATGTACTGTCTTTTTTCGACCCAAAATTGAAATGAAAAGAAATAATATAAATAATTGCTTTTATATTTTTGCTACTTTTTATGGACTCGATAAGCGCCGTGGATAACAATTCATCTCAGCAGCTTTCCAAGAATCAAATAGACTTTGAGATGTGCACATTTTTTATTCTGAATTGATTGTCTAAAGATTTCAAAGTTTATCTTGCATGGGAATTCGCATCATTTTTTCTTGCGAAAAACCTAAAGACATTCATCCTTCATGATCCTCCATATTTTATGGATTCCATCTTAATGCCTTGCTGTAAAAAATATTATTTTTTTTAACATGAACTAACATATTCATAAAAGATTTTTGATTAAAATATGTTAGTAAATTTAATATATCGCTAAATTTAACTCAAATTAATAATTCAGAATTTTAATAGACTTTTTTCCTCATTTTAAAGCAAAATAGAATGTATAATTCTGATAAAAAATATTAAACAAATGGATTGTTTCATATCTTGATAGTTATCATAACCTTTTTCAAAATATTTAATGGGAACTTAGGTAATCCGCCCATAAAATATAAAAAAAAGAAATCTGATCATTCTACATATGCCCACATCTTAGAACAATCATCAAAATCAATGTTAAATAATTCTTCAAGCAACAATATGTAAGCAAAATTTTATATTTAACAATGGATCGCAGAGCTCATGAAGTGCGCTATCAAGAGGTCGATATTGGAAACAAATTTGATGAGTTTCTTAACGATTTCCCCAGAATTTTCGTCAAATAATCGTGAAAATTTCGAAAAATGGAACAAAAAGGAAGAATAGCGAATTTTCTAAAACCATAAATACATCATTAGATCACATTCAATTGAAGCTATTATTAAAAGAGGCTGTATAAATAAACCCACTCTGGAAAATCAGACAGTTTCAGTTAGTTTAGTTAAGCACTTTTGGTGTGAGAACGACATGTCGTCACCAGTGAAACTTCGCTTTGTGGAGTTTTTATTACACTCTTTTCATCCTTTTTCTTTACGTCTTATAATCTGTTTGTCATGTTCTAGTCATTTTTTCTCAAATAAATTGGCTGAGAACCTACCTTTTTTTTTGCAAATTTTCTTTCACTGAACTCAAGTCCGAGATTTAGTAACAATATGTATGAAATGGTATTAACTTAGTACCATTTTACATATAAGTGCTGTATGTAGTATATATGTATCTGTGTGTTGTATGTATTACGTGTGTATATTTATGCACATAAGCTCAAATCACACCGTGATAGTAAATTATTTTAATTCAGATATACTCTGAGATAGAAAGTTAATTAATAACAAATAAATAAACTCCGACGTCTATTTTACAAATTTTACCATTGTAGCAAGAACAATTTATGAAATCCTTTGTAAAATTACCTTCAAATTACAAATTGCATTCCTTGTTTATGTTATTACTATTTGTATATATACGTGGTTGTTTCAACGTCCCTAATGTATATAAAATATTTCTACTGCGATGGTCGATGTTTAATATAGAAGTTCAATGTCTTAGATGGCTACATGCTCAATTTCACAACCACAGCTGCTATATTAACATATTTCGGAGGAAAGGATGAAGTTTTAAAAACCTATTTTTGAGCGATATTTTAAAGGGGGGGGGGTGAGAGAGAAACGCTGGTTTGGAGTTATAGGGCCAGATTTGTTGCAGTGGATAAGACATAATTACATCACTATGATCCCGAGTCTATACGACAGTAGCCGCATCTCATCCACTTTCACAATTTCAGCCTTATAAGCTCTAAACCAGCCTTTCGTCCCCCCCCCCCACTTTCACTCCTCTATCTAAAAGTATGTTAATATGGCATCTACAGATATCCACTCAAGACATTAGGCTTCGATATTCCACATCAATTATCGTAGTAAAAATATTTGGGTGGCAATCATTTGGTCGACAATCATTTCGTCGACAAATCATTTCGTCGATACCACTTCGTCGACATATCATTTTGTCGACATGTACATTTCGTCGACGTGTACACTTCGTCGACATGTACACATTGTCAACATGTACACTTCGTAGACATATCATTTCGTCGACATATATTTCTGATGTGTATTGCACATAAGTATTAATGTATTAATCACTAGATGGCGCTGGTTTAGGCATTTCAGTAATGAACACCCTACAAAAATAGTTAATTGGTAATATTATTTTATTTAGAATCAACACTGATTAATTAAAGCATCTAATGAAACAAAATAGATGATTAAAAAAATTAAGCAATTGATATATCAATAACTAATGAAATATTTATAAAATTAATTAATTATTCAAGCTAATACTTAATTGCTGTACCATAGGATTAATATTTTAATTATTTTAGATTGGTTATTTAAAATGGGCGATTATTTAAGATGGGCGATTCTTATGCGTTTACGAATAAGAATGAAATGATGAATGTGTTGATAAATATCCACTTTGAATTTGAGAACAGCCTCTACATACTTGGATAAAAAAGTAAAAGGTCATTTAACCTTTGAGGGGCAAAGCACTTCTATTAATTAAATGCTGAAATTATCGAATGACACCAGAACTTAAAAGCAAATTTATTTCAAAACAGACAAATGCTTACCTTTGCGTACTTGATGAAATGAAAATTTTCATTTCAAAATCCTGGTGTCAATGTGACATTTTTCTATTAAAATTAAGTGGTATATATTTTATACCCCTTCCCTTCAAGGGGTTAAATATTAAAATTTAATGTAGCATTTTTAATGAAGATATTTGTAAATCTTTTCTCAGGATACAAAGTTTATAAAACAGTAATTATAATAAATTATTGTTTCCTATTTGAATTAATTATCAAATATATTTTATTTTTGAGAATATCTCATGCATTCTTTATATAAATACTTTTAAATTATAAATGATTCTGTTATTGATGAATATTATTTTTAATTGTTGTTTTTCCAAACCAAATTTTTAATGTGTTTTAATTAATATTTTTTTCCACAATGTAATTTATGTAGTGATTTTTTTTTGGGGGGGGGGGGGGGGGGTAATGCATTTTTTAAAAAAAAAAATTGATGGAGTACTAGCTCATACACCTCCTCCTGGTGTACCCTGGAAACATCTTTTTTTGCCCTAAGGTATGGGCGACGTTAATATTTTTATTTTATATTAGTCTACAAAAAATCCATGTGTTCACAAAGTTATCGACGAAAGGTAAATTGCATACAATGTGTAGACGAAATGCTATGTCGACGAAATTAAATGTCGACTAAGTGTACCTGTCGACGAAATTATATGTCGACTAAGTGTACCTGTCGACGAAGTGGTGTCGACGAAATGATATGTCGACGAAGTGATTGTCGACGAAGTGTACCACTCCCAAAATATTTTATATACACTAGGGATAGTAATTCTTGAACCACCCATGTATGTATATGTCGTGTAGCGACAAACAAAGCTCGGAGGAGCTGGAACACGCATTATTTAAACCTGGTTTCCTAATATAACACAATTTGTAAATGTTTCTACACAAACTTTGTAATTTACATACATATAATTATTCTTCCTTTTTTAAAATTATTTCTAACATTTCAAAAATATTTCTCCTTTTTTGACAAATTTCATGATGTTCAAATAGCAGAAAATTGTTTTTAGAACATTAGAAAGATGTGATATGTTTGAGTATTATGAAAGAAAAAGTTTTTTAAACAAAAGACTCGGACAAAATTAACATTTTTTCCAGTAACATACTCTTCACATATTCTTAAAAACTACTTTGTCATAATAAGTGTGGTAACATGATAAAAAAATTAAATCCTTTATTGTAAATATAAAATTATTTTTAAGCTAAAAATAAGTTATATTTCTGCAAGAAATGTTCTTTTATCCTTTATTTTCAACAAATATGAATAAAATAATTAAAAAAAATTAATATAGTTCTTTAGAATCATTAATTACTATGCATATGATATTTATTTTTATAAATTTAAAATCGTCTTCGTGTAGGTTAAAATATTTTTTAAAGTAAGTCTTTATTTAACAAATTTTCCATCTAACGAACTTTTTTTTCCAGATTTAGTAGCTTCGTTAGATGTCATATAGTATTTGATTTTTCGTTAATTACAGTAAGAACTGTATTATATCGTCACACTGAAACAAACTGGCTACAGAGCTGCCAACTTCTACGCCTATTTAAATCTTATAAACATGATTGAAACCAGAAAAAAGTTTTAGTAAAATGTATACCAAATGTATTCAATGTTATGCATTACAATTGATATTCTTAATAATTTACTAAAATTTCTGTTTCTAATATGTTTATTTGATTGTAAATAGGCGTAGTAGTTGGCAGCCATGTGGCTATATGTTTGCCACCTACATTACAAATAATATAATTCAAAAATTTAGCTTAAATTTTGATGTTAACATTCCATTTCAAAATGTTTGACAATGAAATGACATTTTGAAATGTAAATTGATGCTTTGTAAAAATTCATCTTTACTTCACATGTTTTTATTGCAATCAAAAAATAAATTATGACAACTATTAAAAGTACGCATATAATTTAAATTATTCAAAAACTAGAATGAGACTGTTTTTTTAAATCAGGAAAAAGAACTTTCTCTGTAAATATAAAGCATTCGGCATCGAAAAATTGGATCCGGCTCCTTTTTGCAGTAAGCTGTTTAAATTTAAAATACTCTAAAAAAAATAATAAATAAATAAAAACTTTTTTTTTTTTTTTGATTTATGAAAAAGCAATATAATAGAAAACAAAAATTATACAATAACCTCTCTCGACGATTCCGAAAAACGTTTTGTATATTTTGAAATCTCACAAATCAATATTATTTAGGATTTAACCCTTCGGACTTCGGCGTCTCTTACACAAATTTTATTTGGCCACTTTTTTAAAAGAAGTTTCCTTCAAGTATACAATTTCAAAAATTTCATCTTATTAAATAAAACAAATTTTATTTTCCTTTTTTACTGATGACAAAAACGAATTTTTCAAGGAATTACGATGCCAGGGGTTAAAGATGCAAAACTAAAAATAAAATTTTATTTCCTGCATCTAATTTTCGGAAAAGTTTCCAAGCAATTTTTATAGTGTATTAATCAGTTTTCTCAAATAAGCATATCGTTTTTTTCGGATACTATCCATTTTCAAGAAAACATTTCCACGTTCAACAAACATTATAAATTATCAAAATTAACATTAACCTTAATATCATACTGTTACTCTTCCATTTATAAAATCAGTTACGTGACTGAAATTGTTTGGTTGAGAATTGACAGCGCCCGAAAAAATAATATTCTGATTTAAAGAAACTGGTTAAAATACTAAAAAAAACTGTTTAGAAACGCTTTCGAAAATCGGAGACAGCACGAAAAAACTTGATTTTATAAATATTTCTTTAAATTACGAAAATATATTGGTTTCTGAGGGTTCTGAAGATAAGGAATGCTTTTCAGAATCGTAAATACTATTAAAAAATTATTGTAAAATTTTTTTCGTGATTATATTCTATTTTACTACATAAAGAAGCGTTTTCCCTTTGAAATGCAGTGTATGATTTAATCAACCATGGTTCAACTAATCTAAATTTTTTTCAATTAAAAACATGGTGAGGGGCAAAATTGGAAACCTGAAATGATCGTCTTTTGTTGGAAACTTTTAGAAATTATAAGTTTTAGAATGTTTCATTATTCAGATATATCATTGACCTAAATGAATACTTTAAATTATAATGGTAACTCAATAATATATTTTGAAACATTCAAAATATAAGTGTATGCGTACACTTGATTCAATGTCTTGCTGTTGTTATTTTATTTTTTACTTCTTTACAGAAATCTTTAGTTTTAAAATTAACTATTTTACTTTGATTTTATATTATCCGACTGATTTAATTACATGTGTATGGTTTTCTTTTTACAGACGAATGATGCAATGGGGAGCCATTTTAATTGGATTTATTTTGTGCCCCTCATCATCATTGGATCTTTTTTTATGCTCAATTTAGTACTCGGTGTTCTTAGTGGGTAAGTCTTCTTATATCAGTCTCTAACTATAGAAAACTGCCATTTTTAACACTTTCCAATGTATGTTAAAAGTATTTATGAATTCGGCTTGTCTGGCCTTCTAGCTAGATGTCTATCTGTCTAAACACTAACTCGCCTAAATGTTTTGAGATTGACATGTAATAAAAATCTATTTTGCCACAGCATATTCTGTGTTGAAAATGAAGTGTGTAGCATTTTTAGTTTGTTTACAAGGGCATT
Source organism: Maratus speculifer (assembly GCA_964019185.1). Taxonomy (NCBI): domain Eukaryota; kingdom Metazoa; phylum Arthropoda; class Arachnida; order Araneae; family Salticidae; genus Maratus; species Maratus speculifer. The sequence continues at coordinate 72,382,960 of OZ025297.1, read as the reverse complement.
CAAAAATATTGGATTACATTACAGTCTATGGAGAAAAATTGCTTAGAATATTTTAATGATGTCACTCTATTTCAAAGCCATAGAATTTGATGTACAGCACTGAGGAGAACAATAAGAAGCTTACAGTATAATATAGTATGCATAGATTTTTATTGCTATGTCATGCTTAGAATTTTTTTTCCTTTTGTTATGGCAAGTAAAACGCTAAAAATTCTATTCTTCTACGACCAAAGCTCACCCAGTTACAATACTTTGAAATCTATCAGATTTCGGAGTTTTCCAGCACTAAAAATGTTGTAAGTTCATTTTTAGTGAAGGAAAACTCCAAATTCTTATAGATTTCAAAGAATTATAACTTAGAAGTCTTAGCCTTATAAGATGGAATTAAATTGATTTACCTGCCACAGAAAGAAGAAAAAGTTTAACTAACACTTATAGAACTCAGACTCAGACATCGTGTAAATAAAATAAATTTTTGTATTTTAATATATTTACATGTTCCTGTAAAATAAATGCTACATCTAAAAAATTTACTTGATTTGTATAATTTTTGCAATTGGAACTATGCTTTTATCATCGTTGGTTTAATAGATAATTGCCAAATCCTCCATTTTGCATTACTCGGGATAGCACTTCGATGAGCTGATTCTGGCCTAAGCGGAATATAACTACACGGAATCAGTCGCTCCCGTAATCCATACCGATTTTTAATCCGTCGCGATTCTGGCCTGAGAGCGGAATTTCAAGCAACCTTTAACCCCTCCCTTTCAACGTGAACCAGTTTCGACCAAGGACACACGTAGTTTGTTTATTTACAGGGGATCTAAACACGTGTGTTTGCAAGTAGCAAGCCCTTTAAAAAAAAGACCGCAGTGTTATTAAATACCTGTAAGGGAATGATATAATACCGCTATAAACACTATAAAAAGTTTTAACAGGTGGGATGAGTTATAAGTAATTTTCGAAGTTTTAAGATACAATTATAAAATTTAATTGTTATTTAGAGAAAAAATTAAAAGATATTAAAAATAAAACATCTTGCAATAACAATTTTAGATTAGCTCAATTTTTAATATTCTAAAAAATATATTTTAATATGATTTTTTTTTCTCTTTTTCCAATATAAGCTTCAACATACAAAATATATGTCAGCGAAAAAATTGAAAACTTATTTCACTCATTTACAATTATAAAATTTTTATTAATATTAATATTAAAATCAAGGAATTATTTAATTAAAAACTACTTGTAATTATTCTTTTGAACTAATACAGTGGATTTTAATCTTCTCAAATATACATTTAAAATAATAATAATAATAATAATAATGTGAGTATACTTTATTGAAATAACAATTTTAATTCGAACTTTTTTTTTTTTCAAGTTTCATAATACAAGCTATAATAGTCCAATAATTGAAAAAGCATGCTTCATCATATGTTGTACTTATAATTACAAAATTCTTATTGTTATTTAACCCTTTATCTACCGGTATTATTTAAACAAAAACTATTTGTAATTATACTTTTCGATTTCAATAAATTTTAATTTTCTCAATAATATATTTTAGCATTTTTTTTTCTTTTCTTAAATACAAGTTGTACCAGTGAAATAATAATAGTTTTTCTATATTTAGAGCAAAATCAAGGTATTATTTAAAGAAAAACTATTTATAAGCACTCTTTTGATTTAGTGCACTCAGTTATATTCTTCTCAAAAATATATTTTAGCTGAAAGTTTTTTTTTTTTTTTTTTTTTTTTTTTTTTTTTTTTAAATACAAGCTTTAAAATATAATTTATAAAATACGAGCTATATCAGTCAAATATAATTGGAAAATTAGACTTGTTATAATTATTTTACATTTACAAATATATATTTTTTTACTGTTTCGATCAAAATAAAGGAATTTTTTTAAGCACAAACCCTTTGTAATTACGCTTTTGTTTTACCCCACAGTGGCCGAGAGGTTCTGAGCACGAAACTTGTCGACGGGAGGTGCTAGGTTCGAATCCAATCGCGCCCGTCGGCCTAATCGCTCGGGATTTTTCGTGATTTTCCATTAGTAAATAGGGTTAGATCCCCTAAGAAAGACCCCCAGAGAAGGCACTCCTCCACTTAGGGTATATATTCCTCGTGGAAAATCTCCGCCCCACCTAATTGATTTAATTTATTTTTTTTTTAAATTATTTAATCGCTGAAATGATATTTGTTTTTATTAATGTTCTCAAAATATTTTTCTTTGAAAAACAGTAAGGATACAAAATTAGACTTACAGGAGCGCTGAAAAAATGTATAGTTAAATTTCTCGCGAAAAAGAATTTCGTTCATATTTTGCCATCTGCCTTAATGTCTTGAATTGATAAAACACTTTTACTAAAGTGTATGCTTTTCTTAAAATTGTTTTATGCACTTTGAATAATTAGCAATTCCAATGTTATTTACAGTAAATACAACAAAAACATAGAAGAATATAATTTAATAAAATTATTTATAAAATATAATTCTAATAATTTGAAAATTTCGCTTAGAAAAACATAATTTAATTTTGAATTATCTTTAATCATTTGCTCCCCCCTCCCCTCTTATTCTTCCCACTAAGAAAAGAAAATTATATGCGTTATTTTACTAAAAAAAATTTGAGTCCACTCAATATTTTTGAAAAGTTGGCGCTTTTGTTTTTATACCTCATTATTTACCTTACTACAAATATATCGCGAGATATTGTTAATTCTGTTAATAGATCTAGCGCAATTACCCATACTTAACAAAAACATTAAACTGATTTTATTCCCCTGTTCATATTTTTATAACTTGCTTGTTTGATAAACACTAATGCTTTTTTTTCTTATGTTGATAGCGTTTTTATTATTATTATTATTATTATTATTATTATTATTTATTTATTATTTATTATTTATTTTATTATTATTTATTATTTATTTTTTTTTTTTTTTTACTTCATGAGGTATTTAATATTTTTGTGTAAGCACTTTTTTTGATTTAGTGCAATAAGTTATATTCTTCTCAAAAATATATTTTAGCTAATTTTTTTTTTTTTTTTTTTTTTAATACAAGCTTTAAATTATAATTTTTAAAATACGAGTTATATCAGACAAACATAATTTGAAAATTATGTTTGAATTTTTATTATTTTACATTCACAATTATATATATTTTATTGTTTAGATCAAAATAAAGGAGTTTTTTAAGCACACACCATTTGTAATTACACTTATGTATTCCCTGATCAGCGGCCGAGAGGTTCTAAAAACGAAACTGGTAGACGGGAGGTGCTAGGCTCGAACCCAATCGCGCCCGTTGGCCTATCGTTCGGAATTTTTAGAACCTTAGTTTACCATGCGTAAATACGGCATAGGCTCCCAAAGAAAGACTCCCACAGAGGGCACTCCTCCACTTAATGTCAATATTCTTCGTGAAAAAACACAAAAACACAGGCGATAAAGAATAAATAAAATAATGCACTTTGTAAAAATCATCATAAATAAAAAATAAAGAAGTTGCTTTATTTTTATTTATGGTGATTTTTACAAATTGTATCATTTTATCTATATTACCCTGTTGATAAATGGCCGTCATAAACACAATCAACTAACCTACACTTTTGTATTACTCTGATAAGTTTTAATCTCAAAATATATATTATATTTTAGCATAAATGAATAAATATATATATTTAAATACACGTTTTAAAATACAAACAGCTTTAACTCAAATAATAAAAAAAATATGCTACAATCACAATTAGTTTATATTAAATTGAAGCTAAAATTACTTCTACTGATGAACATAACAAAACTGAAAACAAAAATACTAATAATAGAATGCGAATATACATTTTTAATAAAAATTAAGTCTCTATCTTCACATAGAAGATCTGCTAATATAAACGCCGCCATCTTAAACCGACATAGATAGTAGGTTTCCGGCTGCCTATAGCAGTCGGAGGAATTACGAGAAAACAAGCCCGTCAAACCGGAGAGGATTCCGAGACGATAGGGGCAGAATTAGAAATTATCACTTCGTCGGAGGATTTCGAGAAAGTCGTCCGATCCGACAGGGGCAGAATTCGCCCACAAGTCTCGATGAAGTGGTCAGCTTGACGCGGAACTCCCAGTGTTTTATTCCCATGCGCTTTTCGTATTCATTATGTCGATCCCGAGAGGATGAAAGGTTTAGTGATTTTTGCTAAGTCTTATTGTGTGGCAGTGAAATGCGCTAACCACTGAAATACCAGACGTTTTGTATTCCTTATAGGTGGTTCAAAAAAGTAGAGGATGTTGAGATTTGTAAGGAAAATTTTTAAGTTCCATTTACATAATATTCCGATTTAACCCGATTCGAATTATCCCAGTTCTATGCTGTGTAAGTGACAACTCAAGTGGACTATAAAATTATTGAGGTAATTCAATAAATTAAAATTAAAATTTCCTAAAGATATTAAATTCTCTAAGATCCAAATTACTTTGCATAAGATCAAACGAAAAAATGAGTAAAAATATTTTTAAATAATAAAAGAGAATTTATGGTTCTGAATATTCTGAATATGAGTTCTGAATTTCCTTAATATAAAAGATATGGGGGCAAAATGCATTATTTAAGAACAAAGCCACTTGAATATCTTCGAATTAACACTTCATTGACAATTAAAAAACTTAAAAGCCAGACACCCTCGCAAAGAGGTCAAATTTTCTGGAACATAGTTTTCTAATTTTTCAAAATACCATTTTATATTATAAAACTTCTCTTTACTGCCGAATATAAGAATTCTTTTTACATTGGATAGATTCCCGACAATATTTTAAATGCTTGAGACCGCCTGAATATTTTCCTTGACCGATATATGACTTTACTGGCCTTTATCCAACTAGGTCAACACTCTTGTTGCATCGGCATCTTGAACTCTTTCAATTTAGCGCCATAAATAAAATAAAAAAAATTAAATGTTTAACTATTTCACTGTGAAATTTTCCATAAACAAGAGCTATTTTTTATAACAATAATAATCATAATAATAATAATAAATCGTAACAATAGTTTCAATCTGTTAAAACGAGGTCGAGGGTTTGCCAACATTTGCTGTTATAACAGAGTTCTCGCATTAACCATGTTTAAAATCTCTCATAATGAAACATTCTAAATAAGAAGAAATCAAGATGATTTTTTACATGTGTTTACAAAATGCTACTTGCAGAGATTTGCAGCAAATTGTTTATTCTTTCGACCGTTTTTATAGAAGAGGGTTACTTATCCGTAATTTAAATATATTTTGACTACATTACTTTCCCTATTATAATGAATATAATGCTTAATTACGATTATATAACCGTTTACTATAAAAATCGTTGAATGACAGTTAGCTGCAAATTTTTATCAGTATGAATAAATGAAATTTTGTAATTGCGAATAAAAATTGTTAAATAGAATTACTAATTGCAGATTAATATTCGCTTTAATTTTTTTCAATTCGTAATTTATAAATAAAATGTAAATATATGAAAGGATGATAATTAAAAAAAGTAATCTTACTATTTATTTATTAATTTAAAGACATACTAGTGAGTTCTGCTCCCAATGAGCTACACTTTCCAACCCCCGTTCACGCACCACAGACTCTAAAAGCACATTGATTTGATCTTCTTTTAAAAGAATATGCAGGGTTGGATTATGCAGTGCTCATCAAAATTAAAGGATAATGAGTTATATATACTTATAAGTTAATATTGCGGCGAATTCCCAATGCTGCAATTATTTTGCAGTTACCGAACACCGTTTTGGACAAATTAAGTTCATTAACTGATCATGCACTGTAGTAGTGTCTGAAAAAGTTGCGATTTATTGCAGAATTTTTTATTTAATTTTCAGTGAAACAAGATTACGTACTCTTTGTTTTAAATACATAAGCCAGGATTTGTATAAAATATGCTTTTTTTTAATCTAAATTCTGCGTGTAAGAATAGCTTTAATCAAGAGAACAATTAATGTATTTTTTAAGTAAATTTAGTTTTGAATGTAAAATGACAACCAAAAAGAGAAGTGCAAAAAAATAAAAGGTCACACCAGGTTATTTTCATAGTAATAATTATTATAAAATTACTTTGACAAAAATGGTGTACGAGTACTAGTAATTCTTAAACTTTTCTATTTCTAGTTATGCAGCTGAAGATGGCTGCTGGCACATTAAAAGTAGAGTATAGTATAGAATAAAGATTCAATAGGGAGTTTCTGTGTGAGGTTGACACGCCTCATTCTGAACTCCACTCATTATTTCATTTTGACCATCCTTCGTAACGCTGTAAATCAAATTTTAGTTTTTGACTTAATTTTTAAAAACTAATACCCCTTAAGGGGACCAGGAAAGCCCTATCTCCACCATGTTAAATTCATCAACTTTATGTACCTATTTCTCAGAAATGAAGAAAGATATGGTTATGAAACTTTTATGGTAGTTAGAACAACATGTTTTACATACTTTAACAGGCCATTTTTTTCTGAGTAAAATTAAAAAATTATTATTAATTTTTTACTGAAAATCACTTTTAAATTTGCATTTTTGGTGGAATTTCACCACCTAAAATAAAAACTATTCAACATATCATCAAATCCTTGTGTTAAAGTATGTAATATAACATAATATATGTGTCATTAAAAAATTGAGTTCTTAAGTTTCATAGATATTAAGAAAAAGGAACACGAACCTGAAAAATCCATGTTTTGAGAAAAACAGATTTAAAGATTAAATTATCATTTTTATTGGTAGTGATAAGAAAAATTTAATGAAATCCTCGTTTATATGAAGGATCATCACCTTCTTCAATTTCATACGACTCTTCAAGTTTCCTTTTTTGAAATTTATTTCTAATTTTGGCTTTTTTGTGATGTTCGGATAATTTTCGCTCTCTGTCGATAACACGTTCATTATCCAGATTCTTCATAGTTTTGACACAGTGGTGACCAGGGTTAATTCCAATTTTGGATAATGTAAGGCACTTTGTTACATTTCCTGCATTAAAGCAAGAAACAGCATCAAAAATTCCAAATTTTAAAGTTTCAATGGTCACAAACACATTTTTTGGCACACGGGTCCAGATGACACTGTTCACAGATTCATTGGGATTTTGTGTTTTCCATGAAGACATTTTCTTACAAGCTCAGGGTTTGCCAAGTCTCTAAATACTGGCTTTATGACCTCCATTATTGGAAGAGGAACATGGGTATGCTTAGTGTGGTCATATGTTTTGCCTGTTACTTGGGCACGATGAAACCCTTACATTCGCCAGCTCTTTAAATGATGCGTAAGAATTGAAGTGCTTTGAGAAAGAATGTGAAATTCTAACACTTCTGTTTCGTGGATATACAAGTGTGATACATCGTTGGAAAGATAAAAGTTTAATTTATTTAATGCAATAAAAAAATAAAAATCGATTTTTTGGTCGAATTTTGCTTACCTGGTTCCCTTAATAGGAAATAAGAAAAGATCATTCCTATTGTTATTTTGCCCACCTTTTATAACGATGTAAATAAAAAAAATCTTTGGTAACCATGCAAGAAGTTGGCAGTTAGTGGTTCCTAAACTTTTCTATTTATAGTTATGCAGCTGAACATGGCTGCTGACACATTAAAAGTAGAATATAGAATAAAAATTCAATAGATACAAAAAAAAAGGAGTTTCTGTGTGTGGTTGACACGCCTCATTCTGAACCCCACCCATTATTTCATTTTGACCATCCTTCGTAACGCTGTAAATCAAATTTTAGGTTATTGACTTAATTTTTAAAAACTAATACCCCTTAACAGGAAATGAGAAAAATGTCATTCCTATTGTTATTTTGGCCATATTTTATAACAATGTAAATGAAAAAAATCTTTGGTATCCACGCAAGAAGTTGGCAGCCCCTCCCCCTCTCATTAAGAATTAAAATATCAAAACCACACAGAGCTTTTGTCAAGTTCAATTTTACCCACTCCTAATTTAATTTTGCCCACCATTTAAAATGCTGAAATCAAAAAAAGCTTTGTTGACCACATACGAAGTTGGCACCCCATTATGAATTAAAATTATGAAATCCACGCAAGTCAATGGTTTTCCCTGTCTTCTCACCTTTTATAACGGTCGGCGCTAAATCGCACAACGCTCCAGGGGTAAACAAACTGAAGGCTCCTCCCATACTAGAAACGAGTGGTTCTATTGACTAATCTTTTTAATTTAGCATCCTAAAGTGTTCTTTAAGGATGTATTTCGTTTCAAACTCCTTATTTTCCGATTTATTTTTTTATTCATTTTTGCTCGCATATGCATCAAACTGGCAAATTGTCTTACTTAGAAAGTACACTAGGTACCGTGATTGTCGATTCTTTGATAAATGCTGAAAATATTGCAAAAAGAGCAATCGGAAACGGCATTTTGAACCGATTTTTCCGAAGCGGGAGATTTGTGAACGAAAAAAGGGTCATACTTAAAAGAAAATTGTTCATAAATCAAATTCTAATGAATTGAGCATAAAATGACATCACACGGCAGGCACCTTATACGTATCTTCAAAAATCCCCCCAACAAGTTTCATGTTTCTCCTTTTAAAAATTTGTCTGAAATTGTATCAGAAAATTTTGAGCTGTTGAAGTTGGAAAAGCGTTTTTTCGAATACACCTTTAAATTAATTGTACATTTATTTTTGCTTTCTAACAATGAATTAAAACAATTATCTTCATTGTATTCTTAAAATAAAAATAACAACATGGTCTTTCTGGAACTATCCATAAAATTATTTCTCGTGATCATGTTTGTAATAAATTACAAAAAAAAAAAAAAAAAAAAAAAAAAAAAAAAAACTTTTCTTTGATTTCTTAAATAATAATTATAATTAAATAAAATTAAGAATCTTTCGTATTTCGGCAGATTTTCGATAAATTTTATCTAAATTCCCCTTCCCAAGAATCTCAGAAAGAAACATTTTTAAGCGAATTCAAATTTACATCTTTATTTTTTATTTTATTACAATAATATTTAATCTGTCATGCTTTCTTTCCTCAATCTACTTGTTTACATTTTATAATCTTGTGCTTAAACCTATCACCCAGGAACTAGAATAATTCATACATATTATTTTGTTTGTATTAAATTGAAGACATTATATAACTAATGATTACGACGACAAGTAAATAACAGAATAAAAAGCATATTAAAAAAATATTTTTAGCCTCTGTTCACATGTGCCCTACGTGTGTTCGCACCCCGCTATATAGTGAGGTGCATGTAAACAGTGTTAATTTATAAAATTATTTAAAAAGTAAGAAGAACTAAAAAGGTAATTTTTAAAAAAATTACCATATGTAAAATAAAGTTCCGTTTATTATATTTAGTAGGGTTTTTTTTTTTTTTTTTTTTTTTTTTCAGAAATTAACCCAGTAATGAGAAAAAGCTATGTTTATGTGAACTGTTCACATGTACCTCAGTCTCTCTTAAATGTTTTGGTTTCAAATGACATGACAAATGATTTCTGCGCCCACTTCTCAAAAATTACTCGATGATAAGTTAAGTTAATCTGAAAAAAAATAATAATAACAAAACAAATTAAGTTTAAACGTGCAAATTTTCACAGAGCGTATTTGCTATTTTTAGTAGTTTAAGAAGCTAGCTTTACTATTGCCTCACGTTGTTATTGAAATAACATGACATGATATATTATAACTGATGGAACTATTACAAGAATGTTTTTATGTTAGTTTTTGAAATAGCATTCTATAACAGCCATACTCAACCTGTAGTCCACTGGCCGCATGTGGCCTGGCGATGTTTTATCTGCGGCCCGAGGCACATAATCATTAATGTATATTTATATAATTAATTGAGATGCACATAAAAAAGTATTAAAGATTTCCAGCGTAGTTTTATCAATTTTCTCGGGAAAATAATTATATATAACAGAGCAGAATTTAATTGTAGATTGTGTTAAAAGCTGTTTCCTTAATGAAAAGTTCTTTTTGCACATAATCCTATTTGTCAAACACTGGTGTACACATTTCTTAACCTTCAACAATAATAAAGCATCATTTCAAATTAAATTTGCACTATATATTTCTCCAATTAATTTTTTTCATTGAGCAAAATATTAATTTATTAGAGAAAATCTCCTTGAAAATGATGCATTGTTATATGTTTCATATCTATGATAACTATGACTAGCAAAAGCCATGCTTTGTTTGGATTCGCGAAGCATTATTTTATAAAACAGATATTTGAAAGTAACAATATTTTTTATTATTATTACTAGCTGACCCGCCCGGCGTTGCCCGGGTCCGTATTAGCAATATTAAACGAACTTGAAATTTGTATGATTTTATCAATAACTGGAAGCATGCAGAAATGCATTGTCTGAAATACGTCGCAGCTGACTTTGTGAAAAATCAGTTTTAAAAACAACAACTAATATTAAACTCTAAAAATACTTAAAATGAGCAATGAGAAACACGGGAGGGAACATGTATCCAACGATTGCGTTAGTTTCGTGTTAAAGTGTTGATATTTTCTTAGCAGACGATTTTTTGTGATAAATACATTATCTGTTTTATATTTCTTCTGCGTTTACCTAAGCTGTGTAAAATCTCTATAAATAAAAGGAATAGAGGATGAGAGCCTATCTGTGCCTCAATTAATTAATTAATTATCCAATTAATTATCCTCGGAATTCCTTTTATTTATAGAGATTTTTGCATCTTTATTAAACAAAAACGTTGTTTTATGTTTTGGCGCATTTTAATTTTTTATTTATGATGTAAAACTGGCATAATAAGATATTTTCGAAGCAAACTTTAAAATTTTTTTTTTAAATTTTCAACTAAAAGCTCTTTTAAAGATGTTTTTACAATTTCAAGTAGCCACTGGTGTTTTTTAATTGTTTGAAATATGCATGTTTCCAATCTTTGTAATCAACATCCGATAATCTTTGATAGCTATTTTAGAATAATATATTTGAAGAAAGCTTGAAGAAAGTTACTTCTTCAAAATCCTATTTTCTGGAAAAAACATTTGAAATCTGCTTTCGTTGATACTATGAATTTTTAACTGTAAAACATTTTAATTTCTTCGTTTTTATACATGTTAGCGTATGAGAATTGCTGTAATTCTCTCCGCGTGGGAGAACTTTTTACTTTCTGCGAATGGCAACTCAATTAATGGAATTACCTTTTAACGAAGCGCTCTCTCATTCTCGCAGTGACGTTTTCACGAATAATTATTGTTGTGTTTGCGAACTTATTAAAGTCTTATCTTTATATATAAAAATCTTCTGTGCGTGTGTATGTAATTGAACTCCTTCTAAACGACTGGACCGATTTTGATGAAATTTTGTGTCTGCGTTCCAGTAGATTCGAGAATGGTTTAGATTCACATTTCGTCGAAATTGATTCAGTACTTTTTTAGTAATTAGGCAAAAACTAATAGTTAGTGATTTTTCGCTAATTAAAGTGCTATATATATTAAAGAAAGTCGGGATTTCGTATTATCCATAGCACAAAAAAATCTACCATACCAAAAATCTTAAAAATTGTGGTATAAATACTTCTTATAACATCGAGTGCCGCTAAAAATGGATTTTCGAAAATTCCACCCCTAAGATGAATAGAAAAATGAACGAACTTTTAAAAAATTCCATAAAAATCGGCTTTTGTAGTTATTTTTCAACTGATAACATATTTTAATGCATTTTTTTCATTCTGAATCGAATGGTACTAAGCAAATTCGTTTAAATCCAGTAGTTCGTGAGATAATTCATATTTTCCTAATTTGGCGGTGTCTTCGGCGCAAAAACCTGAAATTTTCAATGCTCATCTTTATATATAAAAATCTTCTGTGCGTGTGTATGTCACTGAACTCCTCCTAAACGATTGGACCGATTTTAATGAAATTTTGTGTATGTGTTCCAGTGGACTCGAGAATGGTTTAGATTCACATTTCATCGAAGTTGATTCAGTACTTTTTTAGTAATTAGGCAAAAACTAATAGTTAGTGATTTTTCGCTAATTAAAAGTGTTGATTAAGTTCGACGAATAGAGTGCGGATGGAATGTCTGAGCGGTCTAAGGCGGCAGATTCAAGCTCTGCTTCTTGAAGAAAGAGATCGCGTGTTCGAAGCCCGTTCCTGACAAACGTGTATGCTTTACAATAATATTTCCTGCATTATGTTTTTTATTAACCGATTTCAGAAAATCGTTAACTTTTAACTAAAAAGAGAAAAATAAACTTTTCTGTCAAAAATTGAACCTTCAAAAAATACTGAAGAGTGAAAAATAATTTCCTCACATAATTGTAATAAGAAATTAAATGAAGAGCGTAGTGTTTATCGCGCGTATTACTATATTTACATACATTTTTTTGATTTTCTGGAGTCGGTGCCAAGAGGACAACGTCTTTCGGTGACAGGACAACGTCTGTCGGGTCCGCTAGTTTTTCTATAAAATCCTTCTGATTAATGAGTCGATATTATTTAGCCACAATACGACCTTCGCAAAAATATTTATAAAGAGCTTGAACCAACAACTTCACGCAGATCTTTTAATTTTTCATTTATATAACAAATTTAAGAATTAATTTTATTTGTTTACAATTATTTTGTTGCCAGTTTACAAAAAAAAAAAAAAAAAAAAAAAAAAAAAAAAAAAAAAAAATCCATAATACAATTTTTTTAAAATGTTTAAGTGTCATCTGTGCAAACGATTTTGCGGGATAATGAAAACATGTTTTATTTAATAAATTAATCATGATTCTATCTATAATTATTTACTCCATGATTTAAACTTTTTTTTTTCTGAAAATATACGCGTTTCATTTTTTATTTATTTGCTAAAATGCGTCCGTATTGGAAATGCATGTAAAATAAATTAATTAAAATAATAATTTTTTTAACGTTTTACTGTAAAAAAAATTATATTCTGCAAATCTACAGATCATAATTTATTTTTGTGTTTAATTTGAAGTTAAAATATTGAATAGTTTTTTTGTAAAGCGTACGACAAATTGCAATTTGAGTGGACTAGTAGAGGATTCGCTTCGCTCATCCTAATAACTAATGCTACATTTTAGGTAGCATTTTTGTCGCGGAAAAAATTAGCGCCGAAAACATTTTACAGTGCTAATTTCAAACAGCAAAGTTTATTATTTGAAAAGAGTGGTATTAAATTTTTTGGTGATATTTCTTCCGCGACAAATGTTCTAGTGTTAATATCAACCTTGTTATATTGCATTATTAGACTACTTATGTTATTTTAATTTTGTAAACCTTTTTTAGAGTGTGCTGCGGCACGCCTAAAGTCTGAATCTTATATTTGCAGTCCGCGAGAAAAAAAAAAAAAACAGTTGAGTATGGCTGCTCTATAACAATAACATAATGTTAAAAAATACAGCACAACTTACTTTATTATATATACGAATATTGAAGGTAGAAACACTTAATATCGCCTGGTAGCCACAAGGTCATCCGATCGCTTCCAGCGCTGTCTATTAATGTTATACTTGGTAACCATGAATATCGAGTAATTTACTCTATTATGATCCTGGTGGTAATTTACCATACTGATGTAAATTGTGAAAATCGGTGGTTTGTTATCAAAATTAATCATACATTATATAAATTATAACTTTTGAAAATAGAATCCTGTTTTCCAAAATTGTTAAAATTTCGCACTATATGGCACCCTGATTATAAAAAGGACACGAAAAAAAATTACATAAAATCTGTATATGTATTGAAAACATGAAAAATACTCTTCATCTGCAGATTTTATTTACGATCAACAAGAACATACAGGGTGTTTCGCTACCAGACCGATAAACTTTGAGGGGTGATAGTAGGCATAAATACAAACATTATTAAATAGGAAACCATGGGGCGCAAACGTCTTCTGTAGGAGCTAGGGGCCATTAAGGTTTGAGGTCCAAAACTTCAAACGATGATAAAAAAACAGAAAAAATTGTCGATTCATTTGCGGTTTTCGCTAAAATCGTTCTTTATATCACGATTTGTTTGTAAAAAATTTTTAAAGGTTAGTTTCAAAAATTGTCGATAGAGGGCGCTTTGGACTTTTGAGCAACGAACAACTACTTTTTACCGTTATTTTGTGCTTAGGATTGAAATTATTTTAAAGTTTAGACTTTAACTTGAATTTTAATCCCAAAATCGGAAACATTGTGATCGGATAATTAACGAAAATTGAACTGTGAACAGAGGGACGGATTTTAAACGCTCATAAACATTGGACAAACTAATCTATTTTATTGCGGTTTGCGTGTGGGTCATTCTCTTGGTAATTATTTTATTCAAAATGACGTACAGGTTTGGTGTCCTCATTTTTCGATAGGGGTCGCTTCCGTCACATCTCCGACATTTCTATGGCATTATTCCTGGGTGTTTTAATACCAGACCAACATACTTCCTGGACGTGTTAGAGATGCAAAGACGACTCGGAATGATAGAGGAATGTAACGTTAGAAATGTCATTTTTGCGAGTTACGGTTAAAGAAAGCAGAGAAAAAAGGCAAGAGAAACAGCAGAGAAAGAGCAACACGTTAATGTGAAAGAAAACAGTTTATTTAAATGTTTTACTAGAAAAGGTATTCGAAATTACGACCTGAAGTATAGTCCGGCATGTTTGATAGCGGCGTCGCATGGAATTCCTCACATTTTGAAAGATTCCTGGCATCTCAGAAAGCTTTCTGGCAGCTACAGAAATATCAGCTGCGAGGTCTTCAACTGATGGTACGGAAGTCTCATACACCCAACTTTTTACTTGACCCCAGCAAAAGAAGTCCATACATGATCGGTTTGGCGATCTGGCAGGCCAATGAACCAGGCCACCACGACCTATCTACCACTGTTACTTACCACCTATGTTACTTTGAAGTATCAGCAAACGTCATTGGTAAAATGTCGAGGAGTCCCATCGTGCTGTTCATCGTTCAAATACTTCCTTCTGCTATCTTTGGAACCGGTAGTGAATGATAGCTTCAAAATGATCGCTGTTCACGCGCATTACCGTTTAGCGCCATCTACCATCACTGTCAAACTTGCCGGACTATTTCTGGTCGTAATTTTGAATACCTTTTCTAGTAAAACCTTTAAATTTACTGTTTTCTTTCATATTAATGTGTTGCTCTTTCTCTGCTGTTTCTGTTGCTTTTTTCTCTGTTTCCTTTAACCGTAACTCCCAAAAAAGGCATTTCCAAAGTTACATTCCTATGTGATTCCGAGTCGTCTTTGCATCCCTAACACATTCTGGAAGTATATTGTTCTGGTAGTAAAACACCCTAGAGTAATGCCATTGAAGTGTCGGAGATGTGTCAGAAGCGCCCTCTATCAAAAAATGAGGACACCAAAGCAGTACGTCATTTTGAATAAAATATTACCAAGGGAATGACTTACACACAAACTGCAACATAATCGATTAGTTTGTCCAACGTTTATGAGCTTTTAAAATCCCTCCCTCTGTTCACAGTTCAATTTTCGCTACTTACCCGACCCCAATGTTTCCGATTTTGGGATTAAAATTAAAGTCTAAACTTTAAAATAATTTCAATCCCAAGCACAAAATAACGGTAAAAAGTAGTTGTTCGTTGCTCTAAAGTTAAATCGCCCTCTATCGACAATTTTTTAACTTAACCTTAAAAATTTTTTTTACAAGTAAATCGTGTTATAAAATTCTCCTCTCTGTTCACAGTTCAATTTTCGCTAGTTACCCGATCCCAATGTTTTCGATTTTGGGCTTAAAATTTAAGTTAAAGTCTGAACTTTAGTATAACTTGAACCCCATGAACAAAATAACGGTAAAAAGTAGTTGTTCGTTACTCTAAAGTCTAATGCGCCCTCTATCGACAATTTTTTAACGTAACCTTTAAATTTTTTTTCTAAAAAATCGTGAAAAAAAGAAGGATTTTAGTGAAAACCGCAAACGAATCGACCCTTTTCTCCGTTTTTTATCGTCGTTTGAAGTTTTGGACCTCAAACTTTAATGGCCCCTAGCTCCTACAGAAGACGTTTGCGCCCCATGGTTTCCCATTTAATAATGTTTGTCTTCATGTCTACTATCACCCCTCAAAGTTTGTCGGTCTGGTAGCGAAACACCCTGTATATCTTTTGAAGCAAAAATTAAATTATTAGTATTATTTTACTTAGTTAAAAATAATAGTATTTGAAATGATTTCCAAGTAATTAATTATGTTTTCTTTTGCGTACAGAGAGTTTGCAAAAGAAAGAGAACGCGTAGAAAATAGACAAGAATTTCTAAAACTTAGAAGACAGAAACAACTTGAAAGAGAGCTTAGTGGTTACGTTGAATGGATCTGCAAAGCAGGTAAATATGCATAATAACTATTAAAATAGCTACAATAATGCTTCTATTTAGTGAACAGTTACGAAAAGGGAAAAACTGTCCAATATTAACAATTATTAAAACTGAATATATTCTGAGTGATTTAAAATTATTGCCAATTTAGTGATTTTTAATACAATTTTGTTCATATTAATAAAAAAGGGATTTATTTTCTTGATGTGATTTGAGATGTATACAGAGTGATTCAAAACAAGAAAAACAAATTTCTAAAACGGATGGGATACACCTAGACGACTCAGAATCATACTGCAGTTCAGGGTCCGAAGTGATAAAGATTGAATCATCGTGATCTAAAATTGACGCTTAAAGACCATAATTATGGTCTTTAAGCTCATTTTCTCATATTCTTATTTTAAGCTTAACCTTAAAATAAGTCATGATTTTCCTGATAATGCAATTGCCCATTGTAATGTTTCGTAAAGTGGAAAAGAAAATTCGATACATGCAATTTCGTATGTTTTGAAACACTCCGAGAGGCTTTTCAGAAAGAATCATGTTTTGAGCACCAGTCTTGTCGTGTTGGCGAGAACGAGAACATTCAGCTAGTTGCATCGCCAAACACCAATCGTCGTTTTGTTTTTCTTTTCATTCGAAATGACGGCAGACGATCTATCGTACTTTAGAATCCAAATCTTACCTAAATTAAAAGAACATTTTGAATATTGTGTTTTAAATGAGAAGAAATTGTCTTCGAAACAAAAAATACTTAAGTTTATGAATTTAAGCAAGGTAACAAAACGAAAAATTAAAAGCTTGGATTATTTAACATTTGGTGGGAATGAGAAAAGAACAAGCTTTTTTTTAGGAGGGGGGAGGACAAAATTTGAATAATTGGTTCTTTCTGTATAGTTACCTCAAAGTAATAAATAAGACAGAAAATTTCTTAAAATGTAAAGAATTAAAAAGCAAACAAAAAATATGAAAGTATGTGCACAAAACTTTAACCCTGGCTTTATTTTTTAACCTTTTTTGTATGATAAATTATTTATTTGTTATTTAAAAATCAACAGACATTGCAAAACAGTACACTTTATGCACTGTTATGGATAAGCGAAGGGATAGAATACATATTAGATACAATTTTGTCTAATCTTTTCTGCAAAACAATGTTTAATTTTAAAAGGTAAAAAAATAGTGTGCTTGGGGGGGGGGGGGGGATTACAAGAGAAAATTCCGAATGGGGGATTGCCTGAAACGACTGATCATTATTTTATTACCATTGAAAATTAACAAATAATGAGTGCAGAATGGCGAAAAATGGTATGTGTGAGGATGTTTAAAGACAATAAGCTTAAAATAAGTCATGACTTATCTGATAATAAAGTTATCGAAGTGTTTTGCCTATGAGTTTTGTTCTTATCATCTAAAGTTTTATATGTTTTTCGTTTCCGCATTGCTTTGTGATTCCGAATCGTCGAGGTATGCCCCACCTCTCCTAGAAATTTGTTCCTCTAATTTTTAAGCACCCTATATGCACAATTATAGTTTTTCTTGAATATGTTAAGAAATTTCTTAATCATAGAATTATGCTTTGAATAATTTAACTTCTTGTGGACAAGTGACACGTATAGGTGCCGCAAAAAAACTTAAGAAGCCTTGTTTATCCCTACTAGTAAAATTTTACTGAAAAATTTGCCTTTTTTAATCTGGCCATTTTCTTCATTCAATATGCGACAAATTTCTGTTTTGAAAAGCCGGTGACAAAACATTAAAAATTTCGTAAAAATTCCCGCGTGAAGTGATTTAAAAGCATTTTCCAAAAATTCGATAAAAACGCTAATTCAATGCACCATGTATGTTTGTTCTTAAAATGTTGTTCGGGCAATTAAACTCAAATTAAATCTCGAAGAATTAATAAATTATTTTAACTTTATTTCTTGTTTAGCTTTTTAAAAAATCGAAATATGCATATAGTTCATTTACATAAAAACAGAGTGAACGAAAACAATATATGTATTAAGCTTTTTTTATTTATGTTTTTCTGTTTTAATCCTATATTTCTCTACACCTTTAATTAACGATATACATGCCAGGTGTTTAACTTGCCTCAAAGAAAATTTTAATCACAAAAAATTCTCCACAACATTATACAATCCATTAAAACTCGTACTTTTTTTTCAAAGTCTAGATTAATCAACCCAGGTAGCACACAGATATCAGCCAATGTCCCAA
The DNA here is from genome assembly GCA_964019185.1 of Maratus speculifer. Lineage (NCBI taxonomy): Eukaryota > Metazoa > Arthropoda > Arachnida > Araneae > Salticidae > Maratus > Maratus speculifer. The sequence continues at coordinate 72,364,390 of OZ025297.1, read as the reverse complement.
TCAGTATTGATCAATATCTCGAAAGTCACTGAATGTCAAACGTAAAATTTACATTTGCCGATATTCACAGATGTAACTTAAAATTAGTTTTAAAGAAAACATCCAAAAATATATATATATATATATATATATATATATATATATATATATATATATATATATTATTATTATTACTATTATTATTTAAAACGTTGTAATACGTAAATAGTATTCTAAACAATAAAATTTGACAATTTTTCCATTTTTAGAAAACTTGATTTTTTTTTAATGCCTTACTTTTAGTATTTTTTTTACATTGACCAATGTTGTGAAAATGATATTGATATTCCAGCATTCAAAGATATATATCGAGTTCGCAAAGACATCATTTTTCAGGCATTTCAACATGTCTATCGACATTTAGCATAAGGGACGACATTTGTTATTTCACGGCCAAACTCGATTCTTCCCACAGATTTCTAATATACGTAGACGCCACATTCCATTGTTCGCTCGGCATGGTTTCGAATCCAACATTTTTGGCGAAAAGATGCCGTTTTTGGCGGTGATCGCTGTATTGGCAACTTTCAGATTTCAGAAAGAGAAAAGCAGAAGTGCGGTCAACTCAAAACAAACATAACAATATGAGTTTCGGCAGGAGAAAAACCGGTTTGGCCCGCTAAATCTGCCCTCCGTCACGTGACGGAAGGCAAAGATGTCGGCGTAAGAAAAGGTTACCGATGTGGTGACTGTAGGTATCAGAGGTCATTGATTCTTTCCCTTGTTTATACAGCCTTCACAATAACCCCTTAGTTTCGGAATCTTAAAACGACTACAGTCGCCGGTAGGTGACGTGAATACAGACTGTAAATAATGATTATTAAATATTACTTTTACACACAAATATACGAAAAACGCCACTGTATGTGCGTTACAGAAGGTATACATAATATACGTATATTTTCTCTCGGTGTAAGTTCTTTTCTCTTTTTTGTATACTAAAAACAGGAGGATATAAGATATTGTGTACTAAAAATTGAAAGATTTGAAGATGAAATAAATAAATACAATGTTTTGAGCATAAGCAATTAAAAATATATTAAATAACACGCTAATATAACACAGAAAATAAAGATTATAAGTAGTTTTTGGATTTAATTACATTTAGATACTTGATTGCTTGAACCATTAAGAATCCTGACCATAAAATATACATTTTTTTTTTTTTTTTTTTTTTTTACTCATTTCAAAATATTCAGGAAATTAAGAAAAACTTTTCCAAAAACCAAACTTATCTCAAATCAGGATAAATTTTTAAATAATTGAATTATTTTTTCACCAGACTTCGGATGGAAAAAATAAGCACATAAAGTTGAAAGGAAGACAACTTTGTGACAACGAAAATGAAATGGAAATGGAAATAAAAAAAGTAATAGCAATTATAGATTTTTATCATGCTTCAAAAAGAGAGAGATAGAGAGAAAATATTAAAGCAAATATTTGAATTTTAAGCAATTATATTGTAAGAAAATTAATAAAAAATGTTTATACAATATTAAAATAATAACCAAGTTCGCCAGTATCTGGCAATCAACTCATAACGAAATATATATATATTTTTTCAAAATATAGAATATTTACGCACGATTCTTAATCAATTAATAATTATGGAATTGAAATAGAATATACTATGTACATTGCAAACATTTTTCATTAATCTGGCCGTTATATGTGTTGATCTAAAATATTCAAGATTATAGAAAATAACAAAGTTGCATAAATATTCTAATTCTGGATGTTCATAGAGTGAAATTGTATGAAATTAATAGGATATTTGCATGTTGCATAATATCAACAAAATAGGCAAGCCTTTTAGCCAAGAATCGGTAATCAACTTATATCGATTTTTTTTCCAAAACATCGATATTTACACGATTCTAAATTAGTTAGAAAATATGTATGTCTTTGCATTGCAAAAAATTTTTAAAAAATTTGGCCATTATATCTGTTGATCAGAAATATTCAAGCATATCGAAAAATTATAAAATTGCATGCAAAATTACATATTCGATTCTAGACCATCATGGTATAAAAGCTTACGATTAAAAAATATACATATTTACGTGTTTAAAAAAAAAAAAAAAAAAAAAAAAAATCTAACTTTTTGCCAGTATTTGGAAATCAATTTATATCGATTTTTTTTTCTTTTTTACAACATGAATATTTACACGATTCTTAATTATTTAGAATGTAATGTACACTGCAAATGAGTTTCAATATATTAAAATTTTATATGTGTTAATCTTAACTATACATGCACATACAAAATTTACAAAATAGAACATAAAATTAAATATTCTAATTCTGGACAGTCAGGGTAAGCATACGAAAAAAATTAAAATATGTTTATATGTTTCATAATCTATACAAATATAAAAAAAAATGCTTTCGTGAGCAACAAAAAAAGAGTAATATGTTTTTAAGTATGAAAAAGTGTTTGACAAGTACTTCTAATTGAGCATAAGACAGGACAAGGGGTCCCTTCTTGGCTGCAGCTCACTGTCAATGCCAAATTTGAAAAAAAAAAGAATCATATTTGCGCTTTTTCTGTGTAAAAGATATCAATCCCAATTACAATGAAAATGTGTGGCGCAAAGACATAATCAGAAAAAACGCAGCGTAATTAAACATGAATGTAAGGCTAAATAGTACCAGAAACCTTAGTTCCTGTAGCGTATCATACTCATGCAGTGCCACCAAGCATGCCCGCAGCATAGAACTGCACAGAAAACTGACATGTAATGCAGTTACAATACATAGTCAACAGCTCAGTTCACATGTAAAGCAGGATTGAAAATTTTGCTAAAAAGGAAGACGAATTTTTACGCAAATTTCTTGTATGTGGAAAAAGCGTAAATATATATACATATATATATATATATATATATATATATTTTTTTTTTTTTTTTTTTTTTCAAATTTGGCATTGATATTGAGCTGCAGCCAAGAAGGGACCCCTTTTCCTGTCTCATGCTCAATTAGAAGTACTTGTCAAACACTTTTTCATACTTAAAAACATATTACTCTTTTTTGTTGCTCACTAAAGCATTTTTTGTTATTTGTCATTCAAATTTTTTGATAAAAACTGAAGATTTTTTTTATATCTTGAAAAGCAAAATATTTGCTGCCAAAATTTTATTGTTGTATTAGAATAATTAAGAAAGTTATTGCATTGTCATATAAAATGCATGATGTCTGAGAAATAAACCAAGGAGTCGAACGAAAATAGTTACAGTACGCTCACAACTTTATTCAAAGATTTTAGACTAAATGCTTCGCAATAAAAACAAATAATTGTGTTTTCCACGTGATTTATTTAATTTGAATGAATTATGTTACATACATAAAAAATTTATACTTATTTAAACTTGGTGGCAATGAATAAAAGAAACTACAACAGCAACAATAAGAAACAATGTTCAACTGGAGCTTTAAGACACAAATTTGATTTTCTCAGCGATCGTCAAACATACAAAGATGAAAAAAAAATCGTTTTTAGGTTTTACCGAAAGGATTAAAATAAACCAAAAATGAAGTTAATCCATCCATAAGATCGTTAGGTATCGCTTGTTGAATTTTATGTCTTCATTTTTTCGTTAAAAGTTAAATAAAAAACTACAGTAAACTTTATTACGTTATCTTTTATGCAACGATAACTCTATTACGCTAGCAGCGTATCTGGAACAGCAGTAATTGAATAAGGCTTAAAATAGATTTAAGAAATCATAACATTAAAATAATTCTGGAGTCTGCAAACGAAAAACGTCCAGTCGTTTAAAAAATCAAAAACACATTTATTCCACACAAACAAGAACTCTCAAAAAATTTTAACTAAAAAAAACCGAAATTGCCAAAATACAAAAACAAAACTTTTGCTTAATATTTACATTGAGTTAGAGTTACAATGCGCGGGTGTAGATGCCATGAAATAAACAATCAAAATCTCTGAAGACATGACAACTTCGATATATTTTTTAATGCTATCATTTTATTTGTCTTGTCGAGTTCTATCTTTTGGGGAAAAAAATCACTGTCGTACGTCAACTAGTTAACCAGAAATTTCAAAAAGACGTTTGCATTTTCTATTTCTTAAACATATTATACCAAACGCTACCGCGTTTGCTATGATAAAAAAGCAAGTCTTTTCGCTAACATCTGACAATCAAATCACAGAATTTTTCTAAAAAAAAAATGGTTGTTTACATGATCTTTAATTATATTTCCAGGAAATGTAAAGATTGTAGGTGCTGATCATGGAAAGAAGAAATAAAAAACTAATAAGAATAAATAAATAATAACTTTTTTCAGACTTCATTACTTTTAAAAAATCGACAAGTTTTTTTTTTTTTTTTTTTTTTTTTTTTTTTTTCAAAAGTTTGTACTCCAAATCTGAAGGATATTCACGAAAAAAAATTTCTGGAATATTTTAGCAAATCGTAAGTGCAGTATAGAACAGAGCAAAGATCCTTTTTTTTTTTTTCCCCTAAAAAAAGTTAAGTTATACTCAGTTAAGTCATACTCAAGAAAACATATGCGCGCAAAGTAAATTCTTGATTAGATACATTCGGTAAAAGCGCCCCTGCGATTCTCCGGAACCAAACTCCGATTCTCCGAAAACTAATTGAAAATTAGTTGAAAAAATAAATATATATATATTGAAATTTATATGAAACTTTTTCTGTGCTACAATTTATATCGAAATGAGACTGAAATAGAAAAAAATTGTCAAGAAAAGACTTTCATATTAAAATATATTAATAGAGCTGTATTAAAATTTAATAAGGAAATCTGAAATCTTTGCTATAGAAATATTTATATTTTTAAAAAATAATGTAGCGTCTATAACGATGTTAATATATCAGAATTGTTTTGTTATATATATATATATATATATACAGTTTAGATACACCCTGTATATATATATATATATATATATATATATATATACAGGGTGTATCTAAACTACTGGGCAAAACTTTAAGGGTGATAGTACACATCAAGACAAATAATATTAAATGGAAAACTAAGGGCCCCAAACGTCTTTCGAAGGAGATATTCGCGATCAAAGTTTAGGATCCAAAATTTGAAATGATTATAAAAAACAGAAAAATTGGTCGATTGGTTTGCGGTTTTCACGAAAAGTATTCTTTATGCCAGTATTGTCTTGAAAATAAATTATAAAGATAAATTTTAAAAACTGCCGATAGAGAGCACTTTAGACTTTGAGTAACGAACAACTATTTTTTACCGTTATTTTTTGCATCTCATTAAATTTTTTTAGAAGTTTAGACATAAACTTAAATTTTGAGCTCAAAATCTGTGGTTAAGTACCGCAAACTGAACTGTGTTCAATGGGAGTGGGTAGGTTCAAATTTCAAATCATTATAGAAAACAAAATAATTGGTCAATTGATTTGCGGTTTTCACTATACCTATTCTTTATGTCACTATTGTCTTAAAAATAAATTATAGACATAAATTTCAAAAAATGTCGATAGAGGGCGCTTTAGACTTTGGAGTAACGTACAACTATTTTTTACCGTTATTTTTTGCATCTTATCAAAATTTTTTTTTAAGCTTAGACATAAACTTAAATTTTGTGCTGAAAATCTGAATCGTTGAGATTTGTTAAGTAGCGCTAACTGAACTGTGTTCAATGGGGGTGGGAAAGTTCAAATTTCAAATGATTATACAAAACGGAAAAATGTTCGATTCATTTGCGGTTTTCTCTAAAACCATTCTTTATGTCAGTATTTCCTGGAAAATAAATTTTAAAGATAAATTTTAAAAAATTCCGTTAGAGGGCGCCTTAAATTTTTGAGTAACCAACAACAATTTTTAACTGTTATTTTTTGTATCTAATTAATTGCTTGCAAAAGCTTAGACTTAAATTTTGAGCTCAAATTCTGAAAAGTTGGGAGGGGTTAAGAAGCGCAAACTGAACTGTATTCAGGAGTGAGGATCTGTGTTCAGTTACCCTGCCCACCCTACGAACACAGTTCAATTTTTCGCTACTTAATTACTCACAAAGATTCAGATTTTGAGCTCAAAATTTAAATCTAAGCTTTTAAAACATTGATTTAGATTTAAAAAAAATAACAATAACGGTTAAAAATAGTTGTTGGTTACTCTAAAGTTTAAGGCGCCCTCTAACGGAATATTTTGAAATTTATCTTTAAAATTTATTTTCAAGGAAATACTGACATAAAGAATGGTTTTAGAGAAAACCGCAAATGAATCGAACGTTTTTCCGTTTTGTATAATCATTTGAAATTTGAACTTTCCCATCCCCATTGAACACAGTTCAGTTAGCGCTACTTAACAACTCTCAACGATTCAGATTTTCAGCACAAAATTTAAGTTTATGTCTAAGCTTAAAAAATTTTTTTGATGAGATGCAAAAAATAACGGTAAAAAATAGTTGTACGTTACTCCAAAGTCTAAAGTGCCCTCTATCGACATTTTTTGAAATTTATGCTTATAATTTATTTTTAAGACAATAGTGACATAAAGAATAGGTATAGTGAAAACCGCAAATCAATTGACCAATTATTTTGTTTTCTATAATCATTTGAAATTTGAACTTACCCACTCCCATTGAACACAGTTCAGTTTGCGGTACTTAACCACAGATTTTGAGCTCAAAATTTAAGTTTATGAACTTCTAAAAAAATTTAATGAGATGCAAAAAATAACGGTAAAAAATAGTTGTTCGTTACTCAAAGTCTAAAGTGCTCTCTATCGGCATTTTTTAAAATTTATCTTTATAATTTATTTTCAAGACAATACTGGCATAAAGAATACTTTTCGTGAAAACCGCAAACCAATCGACCAATTTTTCTGTTTTTTATAATCATTTCAAATTTTGGACCCTAAACTTTGATCGCGAATATCTCCTTCGAAAGACGTTTGGGACCCTTAGTTTTCCATTTAATATTATTTGTCTTGATGTGTACTATCACCCCTAAAGTTTTGCCCAGTAGTTTAGATACACCCTGTATATATATATATATATATATATATATATATACATACACACACACACACACACACACATATATATATATATATATAACAAAACAATTAACATCGTTATAGACGCTACATTATTTTTTAAAAATATAAATATTTCTATAGCATTATATATTTTTTCGAGTGAAAGTGGAACTTTCGATGTATAAAATTTATTATTTAACAAGTTCAGCATCACTGAAGACTTTTCAATTGTACGTGTTCATCGGCTATCTATTTGCAATACCGAAAGTATATCTCAACAAAGAAATTATATTAAAAAATCTCCTACAATCTTTAAGAAGTCTCAAAACGAACCGCCAAAAGAAATGGCGGTTTGAATTCTCGCGGAGGAGTTGACGCAAGGTAGTTTACTAGAAAAATAATTGGCGAATCGGTGGATGCAATGAACCAGACTACGATTGGATCTCCCCCTTTGAGCGTGTTTCTTAGCAGTGCTGTTTGCACTATTTCAGTTAATTACGGTTTCCAAAGCCTTCCTATCTTTCCTTCTAAGATCTTTGGCCGAAGCATTTAAAAAAAAAAAAAAAAGAGCTTAAAAAAACTGAATAAGTGATTTTTTTCTTCACTATAAAATAATATATGTATTTTTAACTGTAAAAATAAAATAATTTTGATTAGTTATTTTTGTTTTAATGTAATGTCATTTTGTGACTTTAAACAGTGGAACCTCTGAATGACGGTAACCTCGAAGTACAGCCATTTTTAACGTGCTCTCAGTGGGGGCCACAATTCAAAGGTTTTTACTGTAATTTTAAAAGCTGCGATTGTTCCTATATTTATGTATATGTTACAGGCCAAACCCGATTTTAGGCCAAACTAGATTGGCCTAGGCCAAACTAGTCTATCCTAACGCCCATCGGATAAACCAGTTTTTCCTAGGCCAAACCGGTCTATCCTAACGCCCATCGGATAATCTAGTTTTTCCTAGGCCAAACCGGTTTGTCCTAACGCCCATCGGATAAACTAGTTTTTCCTAGGCCAAAGAAGTCTATCCTAAGGTCCATAGGACAAACTAGTTCTTCCTAGGCCAAACTAGTTTGGCCTAACTCTTATAGGATAAACTAGTTTAGCCTGCTGTTTATTGGTCTGAACTAGTTTATCCTAGGCCGATCTAATTTATCCTAGGCCAATTCAATTTGGCGTGATTTTATTTGATTCAATGACCGCCTCAGCGCCAAAATTCTAGTTTGTCCTAGGCTGATCTAGTTTATCCTAGGCCAGTGTAATTTTACGTGTTTTTAGCTCATGGGCGTCAAAGCCGAAGAAAAAATGGGCTCACAAGTTCTGTATGCATGTATGTACGCATGTATGTACGTATGTACGTACGTATGTACGTAACGCGATAACTCTTGATAGAAATAATGTAATTTGACATGTTTTTATCTCGTCACCTACCCAAGACTGAGAACTAATGTGCCCGTGGGTTCTGTATCTATGTATGTTCGTAAGTACGTAACGCAATAATTTTTGATAGAAATACTCGATTTGCATCAAACTTTCAATATAGGTTTATTCTTATGAGGAGCTTTTCTGATTAATTTTGGGAGGTCATTGGAGAAGAATAAGGGGGGAGGGGACGAGAAGCTGATTCGCCTCTTCCCTTAATTCAAATAAATGGATTTCTATGGATTAATAGCATATTTTATTCAAATTTTAGATATAGGAGTATTCTGTTGAAGCGCCTTCATTAGTTGTGGGTGTCAATTGTTTAAGTATAAAGGGAGGGAAGAATAGGGGTAACGCCCCATAATTTATGTAAATGCTTTTTTCACGCAGAATTTACTGATTTACTTCAAATTTTAGAAATAGATTCATTCTGGTAAGGCGTTTCCCTAATTGGTTTTGGGGATTAATTGAATAAGAACAAAGGGAAGAACGGGGGGATCTCGCCTAATTTTATTAAATGGGTTTTTCATTCAGAATTAACCGATTTCCTGCAAATCTTAGATTTGTTCATTCTGATAAAGCGTTTCACTGATTAATTTCGGTGATTCTTTGGTTTTTGATCTGAACCAGCAATTTATTTCCTTCCTTAAAATATATAAATTTGTTATAATACAGAATTATCCAATTTGCTTAAAATTTTGGACATGAATTCATTTGATCAGGTGCCTCTTCAATTTGGGTCTTTTCTTATGGCTATGTATAATGGGTTAGTGGGCGATTTATCGCCTTCCTTAAATTAGATAAATGGGTTTTTATGCAGTATTATCCGATTTGCCGTAAATTTTGGAATATAGCTTATAGTTTTTTCTTTAAAAGGCGAATCCCTGAATTGTTTTGAGGGTTTAATGATTAAGTATAAAGGGAGGAATGTGGGATTACCCCCTCTAAATCAGATGAATGGTTTTTTGAGCAGAATTATCTGATTTGTTTCAAATTTTGGATAATTGTTTAATTTTATAAAGCGTATCTGTGATTAGTTTTGGGGGTTCAATGGTTAAATATAAGTGGGGGAAATCGGAAAATAAATTCCAACTTACTTTATTTTTCGAGGGTATTATTCTATAAAAAAAAAAAAAAATAAGGCTGAAATACACAATGACTGTAAACAGCCTGTGAATGCAAAGCCATCAGTTTAATTGGGCAATATTCTTTTTAATATTGATCCCGACTACTGCTCCATTGCTAACCTTGTGCGAAGTGGTTTTAACATCACCATTATAATGTATTTTATTCGATGCGTTGTAGAATACTGTTAGAGGTTTGCACGGGCCAGAATTTCGAGTTCCGGGCCCCGCCTTTCCCGAAGGAAAATTATTTTTCCGTGAAGCTGCGTAAAAATTAAAAGTTCAGCCCGAGCCCTGCCTCTACAAAAATATGTGAAAAAAGACTCAGTTCCACTCAATCTGGCACTACTCAATTTCTGCCAAAAATTCAGATTTTACGTAACATACAGTTAGGATTCCTTTAAAAAATACTGCATACATACATATAGGATAAATTTACAATGTATTTTTAAATTACGAGGTGTTCACAGAATGAAAAATACACAATATATTATTGATTATTTAATTTCATAGACCTTTCAATATTGAAATGGGGATTCATAAATAATTAATGTAGCTTAGAACAAAAGAAAAAAAGGAGAGTAATAAACATCATAACTAAACTGTTCAGTAAAAAGTAAATTTGTGAATATGTTTCTCTGTCATTCCTTAAGACTTTTCTCAAATCCAAAAGAGCTACATCCTAACACATTTAAGAATTAATTCATTTTCGGAAAGGCATAAGATTAACAGGCATTCTCACTCAGAAAATATGTAATCGAATGGCATTAACCATTTTTTCCATAAAAGCGATGTACCTTTGAGAAAATACCATTAAAGCTACGTTTTGAATCGAATTTTCGGTTACGACTTCACGGAAAAGAAAAACTTGACGCCGTGACAAGAATAGTTTATATGTCGACAAGAAATTAATTTCTAAAAAATGGAAAACGCTGTTCGATTCCAAATTATGTTCACCTCCAATCTGGCTCGAACATGCAATAATAATAATAATAATAAATGCAAGCCTGATCTGCAGGAAAAAAAACCCATGTAAAATGCATTATGTCTTTAGAGTGGACATGTGAAATTCTTGTATTGATGTTATAAGCAATTACTCTTGACACACATTTATACTTATTCTAGTGAAACACATGTTTTTTACCGGCCAAACCCGATTTCTAGCCAAATTAGATTAGCCTAGGCCAAACTATTTAATCCTAACGCCAATTATATAAACTAGATTTCCTACCCCAAACTTGTTTATCTATATGCCCGTAAGAAAAACTAGTTTTTACTAGGTAAGAGGGAAATCCGTCATTTTCCCTTCATACTTTACCATTAAACCCTCAAAACTATTCAGGGAATTGCCTTATCAGAAAGAACCTATAAGCAAAATTTGAAGCAAATCCGTAATTTCTGCATTAAAAACCATTTATCTAAATTATGTAGGGGTACCTACATTGCCATTTCTTTAACCTTAAACAATAAACATCCACAACTAATCCCGGAGGCGCCTTGTCAGAATAATTCTATATCTAACATTTTAAATGAAAACTGATAATTCTGCATGATAAATGCATTTCTCTAAATTAACGGTGGGGGATTAGACTTCCGTTCGCTCCCTTTATTCTTATTCAGTGATTTTCCAAAACTAATCAGAAAAGTATCTTATCAGAAGGAACCTACATCCAAAATTTGAAGCTAATCGGATATTTATATCAAGAGTTATAGCGTTACGTACATTCGTACGTACATACGCACATACATGCGTACGTACATACATACAGAACCTGTGAGCCCTTTATTTCGCTGGCTTTGACGCCCGTGAGCTAAAAACACGGATAATTACATTGGCCTAGGACAAACTATATCAGCCTAGGAGAAACTAGGATGTTGGCGCTGAGGCAGTCATTGAATTCAATAAAATCACGCCAAATTGAATTGGCCTAGGATAAACTAGATCGGCCTAGGATAAACTAGTTCAGACCAATAAACAGCAGGCTGAACTAGTTTATCCTATAAGAGCTAGGCCAAACTAGTTTGGCCTAGGAAAAACTAGTTTGTCCTATGGGCCTTAGGATAGACTAGTTTGGCCTAGGAAAAACTAGTCTATCCGATGAGCGTTAGGATAAACCGGTTTGGCCTAGGACAAACTAGTTTATCCGATGTGGACGTTAGGATAGACCGGTTTGGTCTAGGAAAAACTAGTTTATCCGATGGGCGTTAGGATAGACTAGTTTGGCCTAGGCCAATCCGATGTGGACGTTTGGCCTAAAATCGGGTTTGGCCTGTAACATATATATCAAAGCGGATATATAGGACCTTAAAAACGTTTTGGTATATATATACTTTTTTAACTATAAGTAAAAAAAAAAAAAAAAAAAAAAAAAAAAAAAAAAATTACAAATATCTATAACAATAAAGAGACAAGTATGTGTGTGTGTCAGCGCTGTTATGAAGAGACTGCAGCACGTAGAGTTACAAAATTTGGAGAGAAGGTACCTCTATACATTCAGTTTTGCACCTCGAAGCCCAATTTTTGATTTTTTGAGTAGAATTTTTTAATTTATTTTTTAGGCAATTTTTAGCTTTCTTTTTATGTTTCGAGGCGATTTTTCAATATTAGTGAAAGGAATACGGTTTCATTCTTTTCACTCAATATAGTAATTTTTTTTTTTTCTTTTCAATAAAGTTTTCTATAATAATAAAGAGACAAGTATGTGTGTGTGTCAGCGCTGTTCTGAAGAGACCGCTGTATGTAGAGTCACAAAATTTGGAGGGGAAAGTACCTCTATACATGTAGTTTTGCACCTCAAAGCCTGATTTATTTATTTATTTATTTATTTTAGAATGTTTTAATTTAATTTTTTAGGCGATTTTTAGCGTTATTTTTATGTTTCGAGGCGATTTTTACATATTAGTGAAAGGAATACGGTTTCATTCTTTTCACTCAATATAGCAATTTTTTTTCTCTTTTCAATAGTTTTTTCGAATTCGTTCGGCGATTTTTTAAACTTTTAACGAATTTTTTATTGCAATTTTTAGTATTTCTTCACATTTTGGGGTTTTATTTTTGAGAATCATAAAAATAAAATTGATTCAAACTTTCAGCCGATGAACTAAATTTTGTCTGGTATAAATTTCAGTGATTTTCAAAGCGATTTTCAATACGATTTTCGATGTGATGTTTAACGATTTTTTGTGCGTTTAGCATCGATTTTTTGTCACTTTTGTGAAAAGTATAGATTTTTGTATGCATCATGATCTTATCTATTCTTGAATTGCATGTATGTTCCTCTCCCGTTTCCCATTGCAGTCCTTTTGAACATTTTTACCGCTAAATATGATTTGTTCATTTTTTTTAAACCATTTTTTCACACAGTCAGTGGCCATGTACTTCAGACAACGTAATTTCACGTATTTCGAGTTAGAGACAAAATCACAAATTTCATGTTCCTTTAATATTACCACCGTGCAACGCCGGGCTGGTCAGCTAGTAGATAATAAAGCACGTATAATCTTTTTACAAGAAAATTTGCAAGGTTTCAGAAGTTAAGGAGTATTTTTAAATATGATCCGTTCATCATGCAGTAAACAGATTTGTTTTTCATTCTTTTTTTTTTTTAACTTTGAAAAAAAATTCAATGCCACAAACTTTTATGTACAATAGTCCTTTTTAATGAAAAGGTCATATTATAAAAGTAACTGTTAAAAATTACACCAATATTTGCTGTAATTTTTTGCAGCATTACCCGCAATTTTTCTGTGGAGTTTAGCGTGATTCCAGAATTGTACGCTGAATAATCCCACAGATAAAAATTATTTTATTGTTATTTTACAACAAAAAATGTTAAAAATTTCAGTACATAAGATATAGATAAGTTTACACCAAATTTTAATGTAATTATTTATGTTTTTTTTGTTGTTTTTTTTCCGCTTGCAATGTAATTCTACAAGAGGCCATGCTTCGATTAAAATTTTTAAAATTGCACTCCAATCCTCAGTTACCATAAATGCAGGTTTGGCTTGATTTTAAATGTTCAAATTATCAATATTTTTATGGAAATACAAAGTATTTTAAGAAAGAAAATGTTATTATTTTATTAATTAATGTGCATATATATTTATACTTAAAGAACTCATAATTCTTTTAGAGGAAGTCATCTTGAATGAAGAAAGAACAACAGAGGAAGAAAAGCTTCATATAATGGAAGGTAAGAGCACTCTTCTTTTTTTAAATACTAAATATAGAATCATTACTGAATGATATTTAGACTACCTTAACACACTTCTTTTATTGAGAAAGATAAAATTATGTTTTAATAGTCTAAGAGAATGATATTCAAATTTAGCAACTGAAAATTTTCTTGCAATTACTACAAAACAAGGGAGCGGCCTCGTAAGCTGAGTCGATAAATCCCGGCAATTTTCTTTAAATACATTAAAGTTAGTATTTAATGAAATTTGACAGTTAGCAATGAAGTCTCTTTTTAGACATCTTTAGTATTTGTGAATGTGACTATGTGCGCGTGCATGTCCATGTGTGCATGTACAGTGAAACCTCTTTAAAGCGACCCCTTCCGTTCCAATAAAAACTGGACACTCCGAGAAGTGGTGTCTTAATAGAGGTCGTGTTTTAATTTAGATTTTAATTGCTAAAAAAATATAACAGTTAATGTAACTAAAATTTATTTTTCACATTAGGAAAAAAAATTAAGTATCAAAACAAAAGTAATTACCTAATGTCAGTTACTGTAGAGTTTAAAAAAGTAACACATTGACGGATAAAAATCGAAAATTAGTTAAATCTCGATTCGCATATTAAAATGAAATCGATCTGCCTAGTCATATTTTGGTAGAAAAGACCTAAAAACGTGATTTTAGCGGTTGACTCGTAGATGCTTTCCTGCATTTAAAAGTACGAAAACATGGAAGACTGGGAGTAGGAAAACACAATGGTAAACCTTTGAATCAATTGTTAAAATCGGGGTTTTAGGTGTTTTCCACCAAGATATGATTTGGCAGACCGATTGCGTTTTATATGCGAATTAAGATTTAAGTAATTCTAGATTTTCATCCGTGGACTTGATGAGGTGGTTAACTGTACGGCCTCCTCCCAGTTTAATAGATTTTCGATTAGGTTTAGATTTTACAGGCGATTTTTGTCCCTTGAAAATTTTACGTGTAATAGCACTTTTACCGACGCACCCGTTTGCAATTTTTTGTAGACAGTTATAACCTTTGTTTTGTCAACGTCCTTCTTGTGTCATCGTTACTGGAGTATTTATTTGTTCTTTTTCTTTATAATGTGGGTTCTGTTCACTACGCCCGAATCGCACGCCATCAAAAGATATTGGCTCATGGAGTTATAAAATAAATACTTATTTAAGTACAAGGTAATGGACAATTTCGCGATTAAAATTTTGCATTACAACTCTTTTTAATATTTAAAGTTTAATTTCAACGCAATAGTATGAAATACTTTACCATTCTTTTAGTAAATTGAAAAATAAGTATGTGCGAAATTAAATATCTGTTTTTGCTTAGAATAGTTATCCTGAGCACATTTTATTTTAACTTTAAAGGCAAATTTTTATCAAGACTAGAATTCAAAGCATATTTTATGGTATAAAAGTCAATAATAAAATGTAATAGATGTGTATTATTTTAAATAAAAATATCAGCACATACATTTTTTAAAGGCATAAAATACATGTGGTTTGCCGTATAATTTTTCAGTGAGTAAAATATAGTTAGAATGTTTATTAAATTTCCACTGAAAACATAAGTATTTTCCTTATACTAACTTGATTTTGAGTGCCGTTCTTATTTTTCATTTTTAATGATATATATTGATCTGTTTTCCGTGCATTATTAAAATGTGTAATCATAAAAGAAAAGAAAGAAATATAGGTATCTATGTTTCACCAGCATTATCGGAAAAAATCCCTGTCAACTTGGCCTATAGGCGGAGGTAGATTTCTAAGAGTGCTCATTTCAACAACAAAAAATAAAATATGATTAGAGATAAGACCAGTTTTTGGCTGCTTTTGAAAAAATTTTAATTTCATTTTTCTGTAAGAACTGGTTTTATCAGAGTCATTTTAAGCGAAATTCGGCTCAAATGCCCATTTTCACAACATATTTTGAAATATATTCTGACTTTATTAAAAAAAAACGACCACTTCGGCGCATTATATAGTTTCTAAATAAGAAAAAACTGTATTGAATACGTTTGAGAGTAAAGTTGAATTTAAAAATAAGTCATAAAATAATCAATTTATTGTTTGAATATATCATCAATACTTTAATCATGATCGCTTCGGGAAATTTTGTGCGAAATGCCCATTTTGACAGTTTTTTAAAAAATATATTCAGTCATTATCAAAAAACTGACACATTATATTTATCTATACACACATTATATACACAATATGTCTTAAATAAGAGAACCTGTCAATTGTATGCGTTTGAGAGCAAAACTGAATTAAAAAAGAGTAAAAAGAAAAACGCAATTTGTTATTTGAATACCTTAATTTACAATCACGATCGCTTCGGGAAATTCTGTTCAAAATAGCCATTTTGGCAACCTTTTTAAAATATATTCTGCCTTTATCAAAAAGCTGGCCAGTACGTCACATTATATAGTTCCTAAATAAGAGGACCTGTAAATTGGATGCGTTTCAGAGCAAAAATGGATTTTAAAATGAGTCAGAGAAAACGCAACTTGTTATTTCAATACTTCTTCAATTTTTCAATCAGGATCACTTCGGGAAATTCTGTTGAAAATACCCTTTTTGGCAGCTTATTTTTAAAAATATATTCTGCCTTTATCAAAAAACTGACCAATACGTCACATTATATAGTTCCTAAATTATAGGATCTGCCATTTGGATACGTTTAAAATCCAAAATGAATTTAAAAATGAGTCAGAATATAAGAGCTTGGATTTGAGGTTTTTTTCTTCAACTCCTATTTTTGTTTCATTTATTTTTGCTGAAAGAGTTGGTCCTGTGAAAATCTTATCTATATAAAAGTTGTAGATTTTCAATTTTTGACATTTTGTCAAATATTTAAAAATATACTTGTCGGATTCTTCTGAAACTTCGGGATTATGAAAATTATGTCTAACTCCATATTTATCAACATCCATTTGATAAGCAGGGCAATTAGGAAGCCGAAAAAAAATTTAAGAATAACAGAAATATTTGGGATCACCCTGTACATGAAAATGCACGAAACGATTTATCGCTGCAGAATGCAAATATGTGGATACTGCACAACATGTACACTGATTTTTGTAAGAATAGCATGTATATTCATGGAGAAAGAGTGATTTAAAAAAAAAAAAATCAAAAATTCTGGTATGTTTTTTGTTTATATCATACAGGGTTTTTGACCAAATTTAACGCAAATTTCAGAAATATTGGCAAAATCTATAAGAAAAAATATAGCGCAATTGGAATATAAATATATTAAATATTTTATGAAATATGAGTAGTTTTATGAAATAATTTTTATCTGCGCATGCGCGAACGATAAAAACGATTCTTTGACATCATTTAATAGTCAATTCTATGGAGCAACTTATAAAAAAAATCCAATCAAATATTGTGAAAATTCAAAAAGATATCATTATTATAAGTAAGCTGTTTTTACATTGCTCTCTAAAAACGGCTGAATGATAAGAGATTCTCCACAAATTGACATTTTTTATTAACTGACTTTTTAGGAAAAAAACTAGTATTTAATGTATACAATATCTAATACAATATTTCTGTTAATAAGTATCTTGACATCTGTGACAGAAAAGAATAAAAGCTCTTTTCCTTTTCTGTCACAGGTGTCAAGATATTTATTAGTAGCAATATTGTATTAGATATTGTATTCATTAAATAGTACTAATTTTTTCCTAAAAGTCAGTTAATAAAAAATGTCAATTTGTGGAGTATCTCTTATCGTTCAGCCGTTTTTAGAGAGCAATGCAAAAACAACTTACTTATAATAATGATATCTTTTTGAATTTTCACGATATTTGATTGGATTTTTTTTTTTAAGTTACTCCATAGAATTGTCTATTAAATGATGTAAAGGAATCGTTTTTATCGTTCGCGCATGCGCAGATAAAAATTATTTCATAAAACTGCTCATATTTCATAAAATATTTAATATATTTATATTCCGATTGCGCTATATTTTTTCTAATAGATTTTGTCAATATTTCTGATATTTGCGTTAAATTTGGTCAAAAACCCTGTAAGATATAAACAAAAAACATACCAGAATTTTTGAATTTAAAAAAAAAAATCACTTTTTCTCCATGAATATACATGCTATTCTTACAAAAATCAGTGTACATGTTGTGCAGTATCCACATATTTGTATTCTGCTGCCATAAATCGTTTTGTGCATTTTCATGTACAGGGTGATCCCAAATATTACTGTTATTCTTTAATTTTTTGTAGGCCCCCTAATGCCCTGTTTATCAAATGGATGTTGATAAATATGAGGTCAGACATAATCTTCATAATCCTGAAGTTTCAGAAGAATCCGACAAGTATATTTTTAAATATTTGACAAAATGTCAAACTTTGAAAGTTTTCAAATACTTATTGGTAGATAGTGTATTAAGAAAATGTAAAATAAATTTAATTAGATTTGATGGTTTAAGAATTGGCGAAGTTATTGATTATTATTTTTTTCCACCCCCCCCCCCCTTTTTGTTTTCGTTTTTAATTTTTTTTTTTTTTTTTCGTCAATAAGGAATGGTCCTATTAAAAACTTGTAAGTGCACAAGTTTTACATAAATTTAAGAATACCGTATTTACTCGTGTATATAACGCGCACTTTTTTTTTCAAAAAAAAATAGGGAAAAACTCCTGGTGCGCGTTATACACGGAATAATTTTTTAATGCTGAATGCAATCACACGATATGCATTTGAATCAAGAAATGTATTCAAAAAAGAGATAATTGCTCGGAAAAACTTATTAAATTGAAGTATTACTGCATCTTTATTTCACTCCTTGCACTTTTTTAAACATTGACATTATATAAAAGCTAATTAGCAATTCTCACTGCCCTCACTCACTCCTACCCCCCGTCATTCACTCCCTACCCGAAGTCTAAAAATGTATTTTTGCCTTGTTTTTGGCCTAATATAATGTTTTTATTGACTTTCTTTACTAAAATTCATTTAGTCATTCATTAATTTGCATATCAAATGTATGGTGCGCGTTATATACGAGATTTTAAAAAATCGCTATTTTTTCTTGTAAAGTAGGGGTGCGCGTTATACACGCATGCGCGGTATACACGAATCAATACGGTATTTATAAAAAAAAAATTAGTTGGATTTGATATCTTGAGAATTGACAAAGGTATGAAATTTTTTTTTTCCAAAACCCTTTTTTTTTCGCCCCTTGAGCCCATTTTTAATTTCATCAAAAATCTGTTATGCATGAACTTTTGGCCCATTTTCTAGATGTAATATAAACTCTAAACTGATTCGATATCTATTTGAATGAAGTTATGGCGTTTTTTCCGTTTTCACAAAACCCTTCCCTATTCCCACCCCCCTTGGTCCGATTTTGCTCATTAACGAACTCGACCAAGATTTTATACCCCTTGATTTTATGTATCAGTTTGGAGGAGATTGGAGCAGAATTATAGAAGGTATCGTGTCCAGAAGAAAGTGATATATATAGTATATTGATAGATAGATAGATAGATATTCAATTTCTGTCCATATCCTTTAATGTTTGCAAATTCTTTCCTGTGACTCTGTGTATGATTGGCTGAATTTATACACACCACACAATATACTTAAAATTAAATAAGTTTGAAAATACTTATCTAGGGTTGAGATCTGCACAGACCGGGCTGGGTATGGGCCGATTTCCATTAACGGAATTCGGGCCGGGCCGTGCCTAGTCACTAATCTTTTCGGGCCGGCCTCAGGCCTTACTTTTCTGGAATATCGGTCCGGACTTAACTTATTTTTTCCATGCGAACTGGTTTCATTCTTCCTAGTCTTCACAGACCAAAATAATCAGTTCCGGTGAATCATCCCGTTTGAAAATCCTTTTCTTGACTTGGCTAAGTCTGTTCAAAAATTCAGTAAAATTTGGCTTGGTCCAAAAATTTTTGCAAAAAAGGCATATACTTTTAAATCGAAATTATTCTACAATTAAACATTAGAATTTATTCTTTTTGAAGAATCGTAGATTTTTATAGGCTCATTTAAATAGAGTTAAACACATGAAAAAACTGCTTATGACGGATTTTTTTTTTTTTTTTTTTTTTTTTAACTGAAAACTAGAAACTTTTTTTAAACTTCTTTAAAATTGTTCAAAAATGCAGAATGAATACAGTAATACGCGAGAAAAAAAATATATTTAACACTTACACCTGCTAAAAAGAAAACGCTTTTTTTTTCTTTCCAATGCGATTCCGCCTTTTAAGGTTTTATTTTTACCATATACCATTTTTCATGTCGCCATTATATGCAATATAGATTAATAATACTTATGATAACTGAAACATTTACTTACAACAAACAAAGATTCTTTAAAAGCATATTGCAGCCTACGGCACTTCTGCATAAATGGAGACTATAAACATTAAAAAAAGTTTTTTTTTCTTTTTAAACAGAACTTTTCAGTAAGAGTAAATGTCAATGTTTTGTAGAAATGTACTCCGGCCAGAGCCGGTTCGAGTTGGAATTTTAACTTTTTTTCCGGGCCGGGCTGAGCTTAGGCCTTGTTTTTAGCTATTATAACGGGCCGGGTCGCTAAATTTTCTCTACGGATCGGGCTCGAACCGAAATTTTAATTTTAATAACGGACCGGGCCATTTTTTTTTTTTTTTTTTCCTATAGATTGGGCTTGGAAATTTCGGTCCGTGCAGACCTTTAATCTACGGTTCGTACACTTCAAGGATTTTCAAGCATCTTTTACCAGATTTTTGCAATGTTACATTTGCTTATTTAGTAAAAAACAAATTTTATGTTCAGATATAGCGAAACAAATTTTATGTTCAGATTTTACGAAATTCCTGGTACCGAAACAACTTCCTTGATGCGTACGAACCCTGTTATCACCACAGAAAAATTGTTTCCAGCAATTTATCGATTATAGTCAACCCTGTAACCGAATTATTTTTATGTGTTCTGCAAATAAATTATTCTATTTAAAGAAAGCATATTTACAAAGTAGAACGTCGAGGCGGCAGCACAGCCAATCACGTCATCGAGTTCATGGATGAAAATCTATGATTCGTTAAATCTATATCGCATATTAAACGCAATCGATCTGCCAAGTCATATTTTGGTGCGGTGAAAAACACCTAGCAATCCGTTTTTAACGGTTGACTCATTGGGTGACCATTGTGCTTTCCTGCACCCAAAAGTATGAAAACTTGGAGGATTGGAAAATTATAGGGTTAGAAGGCATCCTGCCATTATTCCTTAACTTTTGGAGGCCAGTATATGTTGATTTTCTCACCGAATTAACATTTGAATGTAATTAATTGGCAATGACCATTTTTCAAAGAATATTTACTGGCTTAGTTGTATAAATGGTCATTAATATTATTGTTATTCTATATCTCATGAAATGGGCATGTATAATCTGAAAATAAGATTTATATTCTGAGTATTTATGTAAGTGTGCTTTTGAATAATTTTAACTGTCGAATAATGTTGCTTCAGAAATATTGGCATACTTTGTAGAAATTGTATCGGAATAGACCGTCCAGGATCAAATATTTATAACTGGCCAGACAATACAGAAAATTTTGACTTTGGTGGAATTTTCAGTTTTTATACCGATCAGAGCAATAAATTTTTTGTACAAACGGCGGCTGGGCCGAATTTTAAGATATAGGAAATTTCGATCCTCACAGATCTTTGATTTCGCGCATGAGATGTTTCACACCTGTCTTCTTAGTATAAATGCGGCTATCGTGTTCGCATTAGTCCAAGAGCCGACAGTAAAAAAACCCAAGGTATCGAACACAAGAAAAAAAAACTTTATTAGAGTAGTCATAGGGGGTTCTAATGATTCATGTCTGGAGGAAGTGAAGTGGTACATAAGCTAATAAAGAATACTGCCCAGTTAAACTGATGGCATTGAGCTCACAGGCTACGCATACTGATTGTACATTAAAGCCTTATATTTTCAAGGGTTAATTCCGTTCGAAAAAAAATTAAGAAGGGGAAACAGCTCTCCCCTTTCCTCTTTTTTTATACTTAATCATTGAAACTCCTATACTATCAAAGACATGCTTTATCATATAAAAAATCTATATCCAAAATTCAGAGCAAATGAGATAATTCTTAATAAAAACCCATTTAGTATTTATATAATTTAAAAGGAGTTATCCCCCTCTTTTATACTTAACCATTAAACTTCCAAAACTATTCAGAGATTTGAACGAAATCTGACAATTCTGCTTGAAAAACCCATTTATATAAATTAAGGGGGGGGCATTAGAACCCCTGTTCCCCTTATTTATACTTATTCAATGAACACCTAATAACAGTCACGGAATCGCCTCATCAGAATGATCCTAATCTAAATTTTGAACGAAAACTTAATTCTGCATGAAAATCCCATTTATATCAACTAACGGGGGGGGGGCATTAGAACCCCTGTTCCACCTATTTATACTTATTCAATGAACACCTAATAACAGTCACGGAATCGCCTCATCAGAATGATCCTAATCTAAATTTTGAACGAAAACTTAATTCTACATTAAAATCCCATTTATATCAACTAACGGGGGGGGGGGCATTAGAACCCCTGTCCCCCTATTTATACTTATTCAATGAACAACTAATAACAGTCACTGAATCGCCTCATCAGAATGATCCTAATCTAAATTTTGAACGAAAACTTAATTCTGCATGAAAATCCCATTTATATCAACTAACGGGGGGGGGCATTAGAACCCCTGTTCCCCCTATTTATACTTATTCAATGAACACCTAATAACAGTCACGGAATCGCCTCATCAGAATGATCCTAATCTAAATTTTGAAAACTTAATTCTGCATGAAAGTCCCATTTATATCAACTAACGGGGGGGGGGCATTAGAACCCCTGTTCCCCCTATTTATACTTAATCAATGAACACCTAATAACAGTCACGGAATCGCCTCATCAGAATGATCCTAATCTAAATTTTGAAAACTTAATTCTGCATGAAAATCCCATCTATATCAACTAACAGGGGGCATGAGCCCCCCGTTCCCCCTCTTATATATATCGAATGAACTCCAAAAACTAATCAGGGAAGCGCCTTGTCAGGATATACCTACATACAAAATTTCAAGTGGATCGGATATTTTTATCATGAGTTATCGCGTTACGCACATACGCACATACATACAGAACGGACGGGCACATAAGCTCTCAGGCTATGATAGCCTGTGAGCTAATAAATTTTGAACGAAAACTTAATTCTGCATTAAAATCCCATTTATATCAACTAACGGGGGGGGGGCATTAGAACCCCTGTCCCCCTATTTATACTTATTCAATGAACAACTAATAACAGTCACTGAATCGCCTCATCAGAATGATCCTAATCTAAATTTTGAACGAAAACTTAATTCTGCATGAAAATCCCATTTATATCAACTAACGGGGGGGGGGCATTAGAACCCCTGTTCCCCCTATTTATACTTATTCAATGAACACCTAATAACAGTCACGGAATCGCCTCATCAGAATGATCCTAATCTAAATTTTGAAAACTTAATTCTGCATGAAAATCCCATTTATATCAACTAACGGGGGGGGGGGCATTAGAACCCCTGTTCCCCCTATTTATACTTAATCAATGAACACCTAATAACAGTCACGGAATCGCCTCATCAGAATGATCCTAATCTAAATTTTGAAAACTTAATTCTGCATGAAAATCCCATCTATATCAACTAACAGGGGGCATGAGCCCCCCGTTCCCCCTCTTATATATATCGAATGAACTCCAAAAACTAATCAGGGAAGCGCCTTGTCAGGATATACCTACATACAAAATTTCAAGTGGATCGGATATTTTTATCATGAGTTATCGCGTTACGCACATACGCACATACATACAGAACGGACGGGCACATAAGCTCTCAGGCTATGATAGCCTGTGAGCTAAAAATTAATATCATTAGTGCTTGACTTGCAGGTTTAACATTGTGTTTGCCGTACAATCAAAGGTATTAGCCCAAGAGCCGACCGCACGAAACCCTAAGTCATCGAGCACAAGAAAAAATCTTCTATTTTATGGGAGGGTAGTAATAGGGGAATCTAATGATCCATGTCTGCCGGAAGGAAAGTGGTGCATAAGCCAAAAATTGATATCACTAGTGGTGCACTCCTACGTTTAACATTGTGTTTCCCGTACAATTAAAAGTATGAAAGCATTTTAATTTGGTGCAGGAAAATATAATTCTAACTCTACGAGTGAACCATTAGTGGTATTCATTTTTGGCTTATGCATCACTTCCTATCCCACAGACATGGATCATTAGATTCCCCTATTACAACCCTCCCATAGAATAAATGCTTTTTTCTTGTGCTCGATGCTTAGGATTTTGTGCGGTCGGCTCTTGGACTATATGAAATGATTGTACGGCAAACACAATAACAAACTTATGAATAAAACACTAGTGGCATTAATTTTTAGCTTATGTACCACTTCACTTCCGGCAGACATGAATCATTAGATTCCCCTATTACTGCTTTTCTATAAAATGAAGTTTTTTTTTGTGCTCGATACCTTAGGTTTTTTGTGCTGTCGGCTCCTGGACTATATCACTCCAGACGACGGGAATGATCGCTATCATCGAAATACTCAAGGCCAAAGGGCGCAAATAGTGACGTCATCACTAATCGACCGACTTCTCATTAGTGTTGCAATTCACACCGAAAAAATTAGTGTAGTAATTTTATTTCATTTGCGGAAATCTAACATTTTATAAAATTATAACTATTTAAAGTTGTGAATCCAGAATCCCCTAATAAGAAATCAGCAACAGGTGGCATTACTGTGGCATTTCTCATCTGACTGAATTTTTATTTAGAGATTCCGAATTTTCATCAGTAAGTTTAAATAGTTATTGTTAAGTTGGTTGGCCAGAAGGCGGCAATACTGATAATCACCTCATCGAGTTTACGGATGAAATTCTAAGATTACTTAAATGTCGATTCTCATATTAAAATGCGATCGTTTCTGCCGAGTCATATCTTGACACCTAAAAACTCGATTTTAGCTGGTGACTCGTAGGTTTACTATTTATTTCCCTACTCCCAGTCCTCCATGTTTTTATACGTTTGGCTGCAGGAAAATACAATCGTTAAAATCGGGTTTTCGGGTGTTTTCCACCAAGATATGACTTGGCAGACCGATTAGGTTTAAATATGCGAATCGATATTTAACTAATTTTAGAATTTCATCCGAGAACTCGATGAGGTGATTATTTCTGGTGCCGCCTCCCGGTCTATGATAGATATTCCACAAATAAAATAAACGATAATTGCTTTTCAAAATTTTCCGGTGTGAATGCCGACACTCTTAAAACTCGATGATTACCGACGAAAAAGATAGGCTACCGCGGTGATTCCCAAGTATATGTTTTTACAGACAGCAAGAATGATGTAGTGCTCTATTCAAGCACCCGCATTGGTGTATTCGACCAACAGTGACGCAGATGCTCTTTCCTCCAAAATCATCTTGACCAATCAGATTTTGGTTTGTGTAATCCCTCTCTGTAGAAAAGGTCATGTTTACAAAAAACAGTCCTGCATTTTCAGCCAATCAGAAAAATTGACATAGAAAAAGTGATATCGATATGCGCATTTTTTATATTGATTTCTATTAAAGTTCGCAACATCACAGAATCGAATTTTGTGTCAAGTATCCACGGGCATGTTCAAGGGACAAAAATTTTGTGCGCACGTGCTCAGAAGATTCTGCATTGAGTAGGTATTATCGAAGAAGAGAATTTTAAACTTATTCAATTATTGCATTATTTTTATGGTTCAAAATTGTTAAATACAAATACTATAACCCTTTATCCATTCAAAACATGATTCTCGTAACAGATATACATACCTGTGACCACTCAAATAAAATTTAAAATATTCCGGGAAAGTATCACGTGACCTATTTCGTGTAATTAAGCCCGATCAGCATTTAAAATATAAACACCAACCTTGGTCAAATCTCGCGCGCGCTAAGCAAAAAAAAAAAAAAAAAAAAAAAAAAAAAAACTGCTGGGCGATTGATTACGTGATTCTGCGTTTTGTGCTTAGCTGTTATTGGTTGCACTTTGTTTGGTAGGCAAAGTTGGTAGGTTGACTGATACAATTTAACAATTGGTGATTTAAATTTTTTAATAATTTCCTTTTTATTTATTTAAAAATCATTTATCAGTTGCTTTATACTTTTCGTATTAAATAAAATGCTGTTAATAAACCAAGGTTGAGATATCCACACATGGGGCCACACTAAAAGGGGGGACAGGGGGAGCCTCCCCCCCAAAACATTCGCAAATGTTGTTACACTTGGAAAATTTAAAACTTTTATGTCAAATTAAAATTTTAATAAAAACTGCAATACATTTCCTATTTTTGATAGAATTTGCAAAAGTTACAACTCTAATTGGGAATATTATTAATTTTTTTACAAATAAAAACTGCATTACATTTTCTAAATGCGTTAACTTAGCAAAATTATAAAATGAGTTGGCAAATATGAAAATTTGACTTGGCAATTAAAGGTCTTCTCCCCCACCAATAAAAAGTCTTAGCGATGGCCTTGTATCCACATATTATAAGATTGATTTGTAATCTACAATACTGGATGGATTTCAATGTAATTTGCGCGGTTAGTCAGACAATTTTTCAGAAAAAGTTTTAGTATGTATATATTTCTTATTTAATGATTGTATATTTTAATACCGTGTAATTAACAGGCCAAAATATACCATAAAATATGAGAAACAAACGACATCCGAAATTATGTTAGTATAAGCAAAACACTTATTTATACTTTCATTAGAAAAATTATAAACATTGTAATCATACTTTATTCATTACAAAACTAGAAGGCAAACACCAAATGTTTCACCTCTTTAAAAAATATGTATGCAGATATTTTTAGTTAAAAAAATGTTTACATTTGGTTACATTTTGCAACAAATGATTACATTTTGCTTTTATAATATTTTCCATTTTAATTTTAACACCGTAAAATAACTACGCATACTTGCATCCTAATCTCAATAAAAACTTGCTTCTAAAATTAAAAAAGAAAAAAAAAACATTTAGAAATTATTTTACGCATATACGGATATTTTCGCAGAAAACTTCTTTTTTTCATTTCCTTAATATATATATAAATCACTTTGGAACAATATTTAGGCTATTAAAAGGGTTCAAATATAAAACTTTCTCCGCAAAAATATCATTTTCTCGTATTTAAATAAGTATTTTATTATTGTGGGGGCGATTCTTTTTCCCACAGCCAGGCAGCAGTGTGTCTTGTAGCTTCCCCATATCACTACTCTGAGACCAAGGCTCTCAGCAAATCAGACAATTCAAGGACTAGATCAAATTCAAGAGAAATGTCGAAGTGAGATGAAGATAAGGTTTGATGGAACGTTTTGTCGTAGCCTACTATAATACTACCAGCCGAGCCATTTCGCGAAAAACCGCCGAAAAAGTGAAGCTGGCAACAGCTTCAAACCCTGAACCATTTCATCGAACCACGTGTAAGTCCACGTGACGCAAACCCTGCCCAAATTAGCATTGAATAAGCTGCTTTCTGTTATGTGCACATGTTTGAACACGTGTCATTGTTTTGGTTCAGGGTTTACATGATTGCTCTGATTAACTTGGGCAAAGTATCAGCGTCCTCTGGTGGGAGACTTCATAGATTAATCTCAAGTAAACAGGCCTTTACTTAGATCTAGTGGGCCATGGTTTTGTTTTGTTTGGTTTTTGGGTCGTAAAAAAGAAAGTTTGATGACGATGACTTCCCGCGTATGACGAGTACTAATTAACTAAAATTTATGAGTGTTTAAATTATAAATAGAATTTTGTAAATATTACCTTTGTAAATAATTAATGTTTAAATATAAGTTTCAAAAGTTTAACGGATTCAGAATGTATGTCTGTGAATTTAATCATGATTTAAAGAACTGAACTTTAGAAGAAAATTCCGCAATACTCATTGCAGTGCCACCAAGCCTGCCCGCAGCATAGAATTGCACAGAATACTGATTTGCCATACAGTTGCACTGAAGAGTCAACTGTGCAGTTCACGTGTAAAGCAGGATTGAAAATTGTACTAAAAAGTAAGACGGGAAAATTTTCAAATTTCTTTTATATGGAAAAAGCGCAAATATTTTTTTCAAATTTGGCATTGACAGTGAGCTGCAGTCAAAAAGGGACCCCTTGTCCTTTCTCATGCTCAATTAGAAGCACTTGTCAAACACTTTTTCATACTTAAACATATTAACCTTTGTTGTTGCTCACCAGAGCATTTTTTAATACTTGTCATTTAAATTTTTTGATAAAAACTGAAGATTTTTTACATCTTGAAAAGCAAAATATTTGCTGCTGTCAAAATTTTATTCTTGTATTAGAATAATAAAACAAGTTATTGCATTGCCATATAAAATACACGATGTCGAAAAAAAAACCCCAAGGAGTTGAACGAAAAAAATACTGTGTGCTCAGAACTTTATTCAAAGAACTGAAACTAAATGTTTCGCAATAAAAACAAATAAATAACCATAAATATATACTGGACAATTGCACCATAAAATTTAACTATTAAGATTGTGTTTATTAAAAATATAACACATTGCTCAATGGTGCACAAAACAAGAATTTTAATACGAACTTGTACAATTAAAATAAAATAAAAATATCAACGTTTCGCGCCGCCTTCTGCGGCCGTCTTCAGGAAAATATGATAATGAAAGGACTAAGTTTGCTTCCTGATCGAGAGATAATAATTCTAATAAATTAAAATCTAAATGAATTAAAAGTTTAAAAATGTTGCCACTTACACGTGAGTAAAAATTAAAATATTGCAACGAAATAAAATTTTATGATGTTATGCCATATTTTTGGTATATTGTAGGACAAATTATCATTACAAGGTTTATTTTCTCGTGCAATGATTTCGACAGATTCTCTTATTTGACCTTCAACTGGGTTATTGCACGGAACTATGATTTTGGCCTCATCAAAGTTAATACGGCAACCCTTGTTCGCCAAGTAGAAGCGAGAAAGAGCTGTATTCTGTTTAATATATCTGCGATGCTCTTTAATTCTAATTAAAAGTTTGCGTATTGTCATGCCGATGTAGACTTTTTTAACATTATTTGATATATTTTCCTGAAGACGGCGCGAAACGTTGATATTTTTATTTTATTTTAATTGTACAAGTTCATATTAAAATTCTTGTTTTGTGCACCATTGAGCAATGTGTTGTATTTTTAATAAATACATTCTTAGTACAAATAACCATGTTTATCAAGTGATTTATTTAATTTAAATAAATTATGATGTATATACAAAAAAAAATTATATTTATTTAAACTTGGTGGCAATGAATAAAAAAAAAACTACAACAGCAACTTTCAAGAAACAGTGTTCAACTAGAGCTTTAAGACACAAATTCGATTTTCTCAGCGATCGTCAAACATACAAAGATGAAAAAAAATCTATTTTAAGTTTTACCAAAAGGATTAAAATAAACCAAACATGGAGTTAATCCATTCACAGGATCGTAAGCCATCGCTTGTTGAATTTTACCTCTTCATCTTTTCGTTAAAAGTTAAATAAAAAACTACAATAAACTACGATAATTTTTTAATGATATCATTTTATTCGTCTCGTCAAGTTCTATCTTTTGAAGGGGAAAAAAATCACTGTTGTACGTGAACTGATTCACCAGAAATTTCAAAAAGATGTTCGCATTTTCCATTTCTTAAACATATTGTACCAAACACTGCCGCGTTTGAGTAAAAGTAACCAATAATTTTTAAAAAAAATCACAAACCGACTTTTGGCCCGCGAAGGTTTGAACCCATAACGTCTGATTGCAAGCTCAAAGCTCTAACTGTTCGGCCAACGTACTCACCTTGATCTGCAACACATTATCTTTAGCACATTAACACATCTTTAACTTAATATTATTAGCACCGTAAGTAATCACATCCGAAAACTGTTCTCCACCTGTTGCAGTACCTGTAGCACAGTAGCCAGTAGTGAATGGATATCCCGTCCGCGATAGAAACCCACTCCATGTCCGTGGCTCCTGAGCGCGCGCGCAGCCGCTGAACTCGCCCCACTAAACCGAATAATGTACTTCTACTTTCACTTCATGTTTACGTTTATCCGTTTTGCGGGAAAATTGTTGTTGTCTGGTCACTACGTTTTGTGGTATTAATTATATTTAAATGTGACAGCATTTTGGAAGGCTATTTTTGCAAATTTACTGAAATTGTGTTTTAATACTGTTGCAAAATGAAACGTAAATACAATCCTGAGCGTAAATATGATCCTGAACTTGATTTTACTTCAGAACATTTCAATTCTGTCAAAGCTCTTAAATTCGATATACCTCTACCTTATCCGAAAGCAAAAATATATGATAATATTTCAGATTGGTTTAATCATACATTTAGAAAAAATCATCAGGTTTTACAAAATGAATCTCAAGCTTCTAAAAATGATCAGTTTATATTAAAAAGAAATTATAAGTGGTATTATGACACTCTTGGTTTACCCATACCTTATTATTTGGATGAGGGAAAACTAATTATGAAAGAATTCAGAAAAAGGCGCGATCAATATGGTAATTTTAAAAAAGTTAATGTGAAAGAAGTGGACCCTAAATTTTTAGAACCTTTGCGTTCGTCTAAAGTCATCATAAAACGGCCCGATGGCTCTGTGCAGAAATACATTTATTTAAACAAAGAAGATAAGACTAACGGTAAAGTTGTACCTGAAAATAACAATATTCATGAGATTGAAGCAAGTATTTTATCTGCAGGAAATCTTTTTAGTTCTAACAAAGATTTCAGTATTTCCAGGAAAGGTGAAAATAATTCAGAAGTGTCTACTGATTGCAATTCTGCTTTGCAAATTAGCCAATCTAATACAACTCTTAAAACAAAAAATGTGTTTTCCAAAACTGATCAAATGATTAAATCATTGCCTTGTAATAAGCCAAAAGATTTATCTCGGGCTGAAACAAATTCACTACCTGTTAGAAAAACGATTTTTCAAAGTGAAAATGATCTTGTTCTACCACACAACTCGACTAATTTATGTTCTACCTCCCAGTTAGCACCTCAACATTATTTCCATTCAAGTGAAAATATGAAAGTGTTTTTGCTAAAATGTATTGAAAAATGCTCAAATGATAACTTCAAGGATCTAAGAAAATTATCTTTAAATGAAACTCCTGATTATCAGGAAAGACCAATTGCGGCTGAACCATTTTCTGAGGATAAACATGCTCTTGAAAAGACTACAAAAAATAAACTTGATGTGGAAGCTGAAGTGTCAAGTAATTTGAACCAAACTTTAAATACTGCTGCTGGTGCTAAGTGCTATGTTGAGAATATGAAAAAAGTAAACAATAGCAATATTGATTTCTTCATAAATAAGATCTTTGACCCTTCGGAATCATCTAATGCTATGCTAGGTTCTGTAAGCAATCTTGTTCTAGACAAGCCTGTTAAAAACAAAGACAATGCTGAAATCAATTCAAATTCCGAATCTGCTATTCATCAATACAATTCTGGTGAAATAATTGATCAAAAATATTCTAAAACATCAGTCAGTTACATGCCTGATCAAAATCATGGAACAGCTGATGTAAATAATTCTACTTTTAGAAAGTCTAAGGAGTATAATGCAAAGTCAACAGCAGAGAACATTTCAGAAGGAAAACCTTCAGAATCATCTGATGCTATGCTAGGTTCTGTAAGCAATCTTGTTTCGGAAAAGTCTATTAAAAACAAAGACAATGCTGAAATGAATTCTAATTCCGAATCTGCTATTCATCAATACAATTCTGGTAAAATAATTGATCAAAAATATTCTAAAACATCAGTCAATTATACGCCTGATCAACATCGTGGAACAGCTGACGAAAATAACTCTACATTTAGAAAATCTAACAAGTATAATGCAAAGTCAACAGTAGAGCACATTTCAGATGGAAAACCAACATTTTTAGAGACATATAAAATACCAAAAAAAGTAGGGAAATCCACAAGTTCAGATTCAATGCATAACTTGATTCATAGACATAATTCTCCAATTAAAAAGCATAATAAATGTATACAAGATAAAACATTTAGTAAAAATGAAAAATGCTTTGATGCCAAAAGAAACTTTGAACGAAAAACTGTATTTAAAGAAATTTCTAATAAAAATGATATGGAAAAAGCAGATAGAAGTGTTGATCCAATTTTTAAAGCAAATGATTATTTGCATGCTACATCTAGTAAAACCTCAGAAATTAAAATTAGTAAATGTAGTGAAAAATTAACAAAGAAGAGAACTTTTGATGAAAAAGTAGCATTTTTAGAGTCTAGTAACAAAAGAAAAAATATAGAGATGCACTGCAAAAATAAAAATGGTGATAAACTTATGCAAAATAAATCTTTTGATGATAATGATAATTGGTTTGCTGCAAAAAGACATTTCAGAGAAAGAGGTGTACATAAAAAGTTTGATAATAATAAGAATGTTGCAAAAAAATTTGATAGAAATTGTGAATCAAATTCCAAAATGAGAGATTCTTTGTGTGCTACATCTAATAAAACTGGTAAATATTCTGAAAAGTCAACAGCAAAATGCATTTCAGAAGAAAAAACAACTCGCGTAGAATCTGATAGTAAAGAGAAAAATGCAGAAAGATCCAACTATACAAATTCAACATATAATACATTTCACAAACATAGTTCCTTAAATAAATATGATGACATACTCATGTTAGATAAACCATTAAATACTGATGAAAAACACACATTTAAAAATGAAAATTTTAAAGAAAAAGTTTTGCCTAAAGAGATTTTAAGTAACAGAAACAATGACGATAAATCTGAAACATCTAGTTTTGATAGTAATCATAACTCAAGTTTTAAAACAAAGGATTCTTTCTGCTTTACAACTGATAAAAATATAGAAGCTAAACTGAATAAGTCTGACAAAAATTTACCAACTAAGAAAAATTATGAAGAAACAAATCTCTGTGCAAGTGAAAGAAAAAAGAAAACTGTAGAAAAATGCAGCAGATCAAGCTCATTGCACAACTTGAATTATAAAATTAGTTCCTTAAATAAATTTGATGAAAAACATGATAAAACATTTGGTGTTAATAATATAAAGCAAAACAAACCACTTAATGCAAAGTCAGATTCTAAAGAAAGAGATGTATTAAAAGAAATTCCAGAAAATAGAAAAGATGTGACAAAATCAGATATATCTGTGAGTTCTACAACTGGAACCTCTTATAAGAATGAACTAAGTCATAGAAGTTCATTCCTTGAAGCGTCTAACAAAAAAGTAAGCATTAAAACTAGTATTAACTTGGAAATGTTAAAAGGGGTTTCTGAAAAAAGAACAAATTCAAAAGAAATCAAAGTAAAAAATGTTGAGGAGAAAGAAAAAGAACCTAAGTTATGTGACCAGAAAGATAAAACAAAATATTCTATAAGTGAAAATATTGAAATTATAAAAGATAAAGAGAACAATGTTTCAGAAATATTATCTGATTCTAAATTTAACACTAATAACATTTTAGAAATCGCTTCTCAGGACAAAAAACATGTGAAAGAATCCGAAGCACTTTCTGTTGTAATGCCAGAAACTGATTTTAAAAGTATTTCAGATATAAATTCTGAAGACATAAAAAACAAAACTAATTCTATCAGCACTCAAGATAACTTTCTTGACAAAAAATCATTTTCTGAAGAAAAATCTGGAATTAAAGGTATTTTGGATGTTGAAAGTCCTGCCGAAGATAAAACAAATGTAGAAAGCTCTGAGGTGTCTTTAACTTGCATTTCTAGTGCTGAAAATAGCTCTGTACCTAATCAAGAAGACAAAGATATCTTATTTATGACTAAGAAAACAAGATCTAACAAATCACAGAGGAAGTCATCTAGTGGCAAATTCAAATCTCACAAAAAATCTTCTTTGGAAGTGGAAAAGCTTCCCGAAAACAAATATATTACAAACTCAAATTCTGACATTGAAAAGAATTATCCAAAGCCTATAGTTAGCTCTGATGATAATTCAAGTCCAGAAAGAAAAACTAAATGTAGTGAGTCGCAAAGAAAATTGACCAGTGCCAAAATAAAAAATCTTTCCATAGCCAAAGACATCAAAAACTCAGATTCCGGCATTGAGATGAATTCTCCAAAATCTAGTCCTGAAAGTAAGAAAACTTTGCATAGTGAAAATCTAAAAAATAAGTTTTCTAACTACCAGGAAAAAATATCGGATATTAATTCCAAATGCCAAAAAAGACGTTCATTCAGAAACCATGGTGAAAAGCACCCAGAACTCTCGCCTGTTATGAATTCAACTCTGAAAATGAAAGATTCATTTGATGAAAGAAATAACTCCAAGAAACGAAAAAGGTCAGCGTCTCAAAGAACCCCGTCGTTGGAATTAAGTTCTAACTATAAAATAAGATTTGGAGCAAGTGTTGAAAATAAGGAACATACTCAGGTATCAGAAAATACTGCTAATTGTAAGATATCTCTTAAGCCTACAAACAATTGTGATTCTGATAATACCAAAACTGAGCTATTCAGTTGTACAAAATCAGAATACAATGAGGAAAATAAACATGTAACTGTTGCAAGAATTTCTAGCTCTGAATTAAATTCAGTAGGAGGAGTTGTGCTTCTAGATACTGCTTTAAACAGGAAAGATGTAAAAGAGGTGCTTAGTGATTCAGGTTCAGTTTTAAGATCTGTCGAAAATAGTAATTGTGATATTACAAATAAAAGAAAAATTGGGTTAAACGAAAGCTATGAGATAG
Organism: Maratus speculifer; assembly: GCA_964019185.1. NCBI lineage: Eukaryota > Metazoa > Arthropoda > Arachnida > Araneae > Salticidae > Maratus > Maratus speculifer. The sequence goes on along the minus strand of OZ025297.1, from coordinate 72,329,734 downwards.
CCACTAAAAATACTTCAAATATTCTTGATAAATCATCTGATTCCATTAAATCAACTGGTTCTGATAAAGAAATGTCATTGCTTGATCTCGCCCGTAAAGCGAGAAATAAAGTGCGTAAGATGATATCAGATTGATGTACTGTAATATATATTTATTCAATATCTGTATATTTTTCTTATTGTTTTGCAGCAAGGGTACATTCACCTATTAAGTTTAGCAGTGGTAGATGTTGCATATCCATTTGATCTTTTTAATTTAGAACTTCTACTATTTAAATTGATGAATTATTTCTGCAAAACAAAATGTTTTATTTATTATTTGTGGGGAGTAAGAAAATAAAAATAGTAGAATTTTTTGTTTTTCATTTTTTATGATGCCATATTTATCATCTCTAGATCTACCTATGTTCTGGAGAAGAAATTGTTCAATATTTGTATGGCTGAAGAAAATTTTATATGTATTTTATGAGTGTGTGAATTGATTTGTTTTTATATATAAGCATAAAATAATCATATATTTTTCATGTTTATTTAAGTTGCATCAAATATTCTATATATGACTATGATGAATTTTATAATACATGTAATCTGGTCTGTATTCTATACTTCTGCAAACTTCCACCAGTTAAAAAAAAAAAAAAAGAATTACTTAATTTTTGACTTATTTAATCACATAAACAAGACTAAAATTACTGTTTTTTGTTGCTGGTGGAAATCTGCTCATGTTGCAAGGTATTCATATTCAAAATATAGTTTTGCACAATAACAAAAATTGATTTGCATCAGTTTTGTACCTTTTGATAACTCTGTTAGCGTAAAACAGACACTACAAGTAGTTTTTTCCTAATCTGATCTTTTGGCCATATTTATGAAGATTCTCTTGGATTCTTAAAATCTTTGGATCATTATAGTAATTGCTTTTTCATAGAGTTTTGCTTGTTTGTTAAAAATTTCTGGAATAAACCTATTATGGAAAAATAGAAATTGGTATATTCTATTTTGTTGCTAGCTTTTCATCTCAATAGCAAAATAATTTTCCTTTAGTATCAATGTCAAATGGGATAGAAAGAACTATCAATGCACACGAAGTGAGCTTAAGAGTAACATGTCTGTGTAAATATAATAAAAATACTTCTTTTATATATAATCATATATTTTTTAATTAGCTTTAAAAAAAATTTTCAAATAACTTAATTTGAAATTAAACTATATACAACCTTTAAAGATATTTTTTAAAATTCAAACAATTTAAAACAGTAACAATATTTTTTTAAAAATGGAAAAAAAGGTGATACATAAAAATTAAATTAATGTAAAATTAACTGATTCTTCGATTTACAAATTTATTTTGATATTTGAAATCTGTATTAAAAATTGTTATTTGTTACTGTAATTTTGAATAGTTCAAAAAACTAATATTAAAAGTGTAGCAAGCATTATTCATAATATGCAACTTATAATAGAATCAGGTTTATCATCTAACAGGCTATTTCAGGCATGTTAGTTATAACCAGGGTTGGGTTTTTGACGTCAAAAACTGGTTTTCGACATGACAGTGGTAAAAACCTTGTTTTTACCGGTTTATTCCGTCAAAAACCTATCATTTTTTATTTTTCTCCGATTTATAATGTAAGTGCAGCATACAATTTATTTCTAAATTGATTTTTCCTTGTTGTTCTTGTTATTAATATTATTTTTAATTACATTTGTAAAATTTATTTGAAAGGTTTTCCTAAATTAAAAAAATTTAAAAATACAAGAATGAAAGGAAAGAACAATATTTATCATAACCTTCATTAATATGGTTCTACTGACTGCAATGAATATTAATATTAAATGATAATAACAAGTTATAATTATTAAATAACATTCAATATGCATTTTTAATTTAAAAAAATACATTAAAATCATTATAGAGATGCAAAATTGCTGTTATATGGTATGACAGTGGATGCCAAAGACTGGTTATTGAATAAATTTGAATATTATTCAATATAACATTTCAAAATGCTTATCTTATGCATTTTATAAATGCCATTAAACGGTGACTTTTATTTTCAGTTCAATAAGCAGACTCTTAAAATTTTTATATTGATAAAGTTTTGATACAAATCTCTAAGATCCACTTTTCAATTTAAAGTTCTTAGATTTAAAATTTAACGAATAGAAAACAACATTTTAGAAAAATGAGAATGTAATAATAATTTTTATATTTATATAACCATAGTTTTTATTTGTGAACTTTAGTGCAAATATATATTAATATTATAGACATAGACCATTCCAGCAGCTATATTTTTAGATATAAATTTTTACCTGAATAGTCATGAAATATTTTTTTTAATTGAAATTTATTAAAACTACCATAAAGTCAGACTATTTATGTATGTCCTGTTTAAATTTTATTTAAAATTTTTTTGGTATTATTTAAAGTGAATTGAAAGAAGTAACACATTACATATTTTTATTACATACCTATGATAGTACGAGTAAAAATCTTTTACCTTTAAAATTATTATTACATTTACAAAGATTCTTAAATGCTTTATTTATTTTTAATGCAGTTCTTTTGGGAGGTGAATAAATATACTTTAGAGTCTGATACTGAATATTTCACGTAAAATTAATACTAAAGATAGAACAAAAAAAAAATTAATTTATTATTATGTAAAAACAAACTGCTAAAAAATAGGTTTTTGACAGTTTTCGACATTTTTGACAAAGAGGTTTTTGACATGACGGTAAAAACCATGGTAAAATCCGGTAAAAACCGTCATGCGTCAAAAACTTGCCAACCCTGGTTATAACTAAACATTGTGGGGCATTTTGACCACTTCATATAGCTGCATGCTCAAATTCTGAAAAAGTTCAGTTTCCTTGCATGGATCAAAAAAAATATTATTAGAGTAATTAACTGTATAATCAAACAAATGATGGTACTCAAAATATTATGTATTGAAAATGCTGCTCTTAAATTAAAACATTCTCTTTGCTTTTATGCTGTTGAAATTTAAGATAAATTTACCACAGTTCAGTGGCAATAACTGTGAAATGTAATGAAATCTTTATTTTCATTCAGAATAATCATACCACCGATTAAAACATTGCTACATTATTTGGGAAAAGAAAGTTTGTTATTTTGATTGTGGTGCAATGAAAGGGGGATTGGGGATTAAAAAGTAAATTGGGAGAAAAAATTTTCACTTTTTTTTAAATTATTAACTTTTCCATGTTTTGTAGACATATTTTTTAAGACTAAGTAAATGATTTTTATGAATAATTGCAAATACTATACATTTATATTCAAATAACTTTTACTGATCAGTTATAAATTTCTTTGTCTTCAGTAATGTTATAATAAATCAAAAAAATTTAAAGCACCAAAATATTCTCTTCTTGCAAACTAGTTTCACTAGCTATAACATACCATCATCAGTGCAAAATATGATGATGGTCTGCTATAAAGAAAGGGCAGCTGATGTCACTGTGGACGAATTACTGTGGATAAGGGAGAAAAACCTATCCGTTCTTTAACGACTGACACTGTACAGATGAGCTCCGGGAATTTGATTGGTCTAAATTTGCCAATGTATAAGTAAGTATGATATGATTGGGCTACGTCGTCAAGATGATTCCTACAATGATCGCCATGACAAAAAATGTAGCGGTAGATTGGTTGACAGAAATGTTTGTTTGTAAACATGCCCTTTCCTTATAGCTATTGAAACTAGTTTGCAAAAAGAAAAGTATTTTGGTGTTTTTAACATTTTTTTATTCCTTTATAATGCACTATAGCAATTAATTTCTCATTGTAATGATAATAATGCTCGTCATATTCTAAAATGATGGCACAAATATTAATGTCACATTCACTTGTTATCAAACACATTACATATGTATTTGTTATGTCATCAAGTGATTTTTAATTCAACATAATTTCTACTTTTATTAATGTTTTACTAATTTATTTATTCTTTTATTATTTAAAATAAAAATTACGCTAATTTGTGTAATTTGGCCATTTATACATTTTCTTGAACATGTTCAACTAGATAATCAAGTAATACTTGAAATTCATTATAGGCTGTTGAAACTGAAAAAAATATATAAAAATTGTTGAATTTTTATCAGTAAAGCTATCTTTTTAGTGTATTTTTTGCTTGGCAAAGTTTATATTGACACTTCTACAAATTTATTTTGAGTTTTGATGGATACTTTAAGAAAAAACTCTTCCTTTATGAAAAGAGAACAACTTCTAAAAATTTAATAATACAGGGCTGCTAAATATCTATGCATGGCAATGGATATGTATATAAATAAATTGACTAAAAGAAATTATTTAATTGTTATTGTCGAAATTAGGTATAATGGATTATTAAACAATTTTGCTAAAAAAACTGATTTAAGGCTGCTAGTCACTCATTTTCCAAATTCCCCTATGTAATGTTAAATCTATGGGCATTTGATACATTTTTATATTCAAAATATCTCATCTGGAAAATGATGTTTTTAACTTCTTTTTCCAGTGTTCTTTTCTTAATGGGATGTCCTTTTTATTTTCTTAGTTCTCAAAATATTTCTTAAATCTCTGCTTAATTTAATATTTTATGTTTTAAAAACTGACAAAGTGAGAGTAAAATTTTAATACTTCATATAAAACTAAGCATAGCTTTTAGAGATACTTTGAAAACTAAGAAAAAAAAATAGACATGCTTAAAGAAGAGAATATTGAAAAAAGAAGTTAAAAATGTTAATTTTCTGAGAAGATATTTTGAATATAAAAATGCATCAAACATTCATAGACTTAACATTACAGAGGCGAATTTAGAAAATGAGTGACCCTTAAGAGACTTAACTTATTGCAACTTTAATATAAATTGGCCGATAATCTTGAAAGTATTAGTGGTGGTTGCAAGGAAAGAATATTGCTAGAGACAAACACAGATAATGAAGACTAAAAACTAGATTATGTGTGATAATAATGTCGTGATATTATCCCCTTAATTAAAAAATAAATCTTTCTAAACTTATGTTATTCATTGGTAGGGTTGGCAAAAAAGCTGGTTTTTTTCAAAAAAAACCTTTTATTTTATTTTATTTTATTTAATTCAGGTTATTTTGGTTTAAACCAGGTTTTTTTAAAACATCCATTCTTATTACATATGCATGCATATTTATTGATGAAAATAAACATTGTTGATTATAAGTAGTGTAACTTCATTTTAAAATAATTTAAATCATATAATTATACAGTTAGTTTGTGCAGAAGATTGAAAAAAAATCATATTTTAATTTAAACAGTATTAGCAAACAATCTTATGTTTAAAAAAAAAAAAAAAAAAAAAAAAAAACCTGCTCTACACAGTGGAACATTGATACTCTGAAAATCTTTATAAACAATCTTTTGATTACTAAAAAATATTTGGATGTAGTTTGATAAATATAATATTCTTTTCCACAGTTATTTAAATAATAAATCTCAAATACTTTTTAGGATATTGTTTTGTTTTTTTTTTTTTTTGATTGACAATTTGAAATCAACATTTTTACTCATTAGATTAAGCAGATAACAGGGGGGAGGAGGAATAAGATTATTATTAAAATGCTATAACAAACACTATGAATACTCTCTTATTCGATTTCATATTTTGGTTTTAATTCTTCAAGATATTCTCCCCAATCAAGAAAAATATCTTTTACAGGTTGAGCAAAATCTTAAAAATCACCATGTTATGTTAATTGTGTTAAAAAATCTGCATTTTTTTAAAAACGAAAATATTTTATACTAAATATTAAATATTTTTAATCTATTTTATCTTTGATTAATTCTCATGTTTGAAGTTTTTTCTTTAGAGCAATAGATATGCTCACCAACACATACAGATTTTAATCCTATACATAAAAAAAAAATGACCTAAATCCACTGTATTTAATGCTTATTGCTGAAATGAAATGTTAAAAGTAGAAATTATTTATGTCCAATAATTTGAAAAGTGTAGATTTTTTCTACAAAAAACAAATTTTTTTTTTTTTTTTTGAGAAAAAAACCAGTTGGTTTAAACCATATAAACCCGGGTCATTGGCCAATTTACCATAGACAGACTGCATTCAATATGAGTGAAAAATATTTTAATTAGTGATTTCAGTTCATTTTGTGTTGTGTATTACTTACTTCGTTATACTTTTTCTGTTTCAATTTTCAGCAACTGTTGTATGTAAGAAAAAAATGTGTGATTTTGCTTTATACTGTCATTTTTTTTTTTTTTTTTTTTCAGTTTTAAAGAACTATGTTTTTGTACATATTCTACATAAATGTACAGAAAAGTTGTACATAAACTTAAAGTGTTATACATATTTATTTTGCTTACTTTATAGATAGAAATTTTAAAATGTTGATAATTTTTCCTCATGATAACCTAATTTAACCACTTCACTGTGTGCTTCAAGATAATCCGGGGGATAAAAGCATAGTTTGCCCATACTGCTGGTGAAGTGGTTGTCATTCGTTTGACCAATACATATAAAGTATTCAAAACAATGCACATTAAGTTAGAACTTCTTATTTTTCATTTATCAATGACTTTTGATATAGCATCATAATTAGCATTCTATTCTTAATTACTAGTAAATAAATTATTTACTTATAATGCATTCTAAAAATATCAACTTTCCAGACAGTGGCTACTAAGAACAATTCCTTTTTTTAATTTTTACTGCCATCCGAAACAATGCTCAATACTGAAAGAGTACAGCAAAAAATTGTGAATAACATTTTAAATTATTTCAAGGTTATTTATTTTAATTTAAAAATATCTTTTTAAGTAAAGAAAGGATAGGTAAAAGATGTGCTATACTCAAACCCACTGTGCCAAAGTTTCAGAATCAAATTGAGTATTTTTGGTTGTAAGTAATTCATTCTTTTATATTAACAAATTGGTATCACAGGAAGAAAATGTTAATTTTGTCAAAAGATTGCAAAAAGAAATGCAAATTTTATCAAAAGATACGTAAAGAAAATACTAATTTTACTGAGAGATTGCTAAAAAGTTGTAATATATGAATTTTGTAGAAAGTTTACAGAAGGAAAATGATAATTTTGTCAAAGAATTGTGGTAAAGCAATGCAAATTCCTTCAAAAGATTGTAGCAAAAAGCACGCGATTTTATCAAAGGATCACGATATAGAAAAACATAAATTTCGCCAAATGCTTGTGGAAAAAAAATCATGAATTTTAGCAAATTTACTGCATTGGGTTAAAAGATTAAAGCAGAGCTCCTTTTATAAATGTCTAAAAATAAAGAGCCATAAATCATGAAAAAATTCTAATAATCTTATAAAATTTGCAGAGGGGAAAATTTATTATATTGAGCTGAAAGATTGAAACCGAATTCTGTTTATGAAGATAAAAAAATTGACTATGAAACTTGCAAAAACACTAAAAATTGCATAAAAAATTTGCACATACAGTAAACTTTCTGTAAAGCATACTCTGTGTAAGACATAAATCTATCTAACTCGGAAAATTTTTCAAGCTCCTATGAATCCTTAGACAAAGTAAAATTTGTTTAAGGCCGAATATTGTCTACTACAGAAAATTTTCTCTGTTCCAATTGATTCTGGTTTAGATAAAATTTACCGTAAGCCCCCCCCCCCCTCCCCAAAAAAAAAAAAAACTGTAGAAATTCCAGATTTTTTTAAAATAAATTATTCGATATGATTTAGAAAATTTGCTGTGAAATGTGGAAAAAAATTAATTCATGAAAAATTAAAGTAAGAAGACTGTTAAAATACAAAAAACTCTAACACTGACTTTGAGGTACATAACTTCAGATATGGAAGTACTTACCTGCCAATTTTTTTTCAACCCTGCATTCTCTTCAGAAAACAAAACTCACACACACAAAAAAAAATCTGTGTTTATTATTATAATATGTATAGTTTTTAATATGAAAGAAAACATATAGATTCATAAATTGTTAAAAAAAATTGGGTTAACCCAAATCTAACTTCAAGACTTTTTTTTTTTTTTTTTTTTCCCTTCAAGACCTAAATTTAGTCAGAACCAAAAACAAATAAAAATTAATCTGATTTGTAGCATAAAAATCAACTACCAACCAACCAACTTCCAGATAAATTTGAATTTTGTGTGCTACTATTTCTGATATTCACAAGTTGGCAAGTCTGAAAACATGAATGCGCATACAACATGGATGTAGGTTTAGCATTAGATTAATGAATCTGAAGTCTGATTGATAATGAGTTTTAAGGAAAATTATCTGTAAAAATCCTGAAGTATATCCTAAAAGAATAAAATAGTCTTTAGTTCGATTAGCTGCAACTTTTTAAATAAAAAATGCATTAACTTTTTTTTTTTTTTAAACCAAGAAAATGTCTTATCACCTGTATGATTGTATAAAATATTTTATCTTATTAGCACATTTATGCAACAATTTGAAGCATCCAAATGTCATTATCTAGTCAAATTCTTATAAGCACTATTGAAAATAAAGAATTTATTAAGGTTTTACATACTTATCACTCTGTTTTAGCCATTCACAGTAATATTTGATTACATTGATTCTAACTTTGTATGTGAGGGGCTCATAAAAATAGTAAACTAAGTCCATTTTGAAAGAAAACTATATATAGTTCATTTAGAAGATTGATAAAATCTGTTTTATTTACTCCCTCACTGAACCAAGTCTTTAAAATCAGATTTTATGCACAATTTAAATAGACTATCGCTCTCCCTTATTTATTTATTTGGTACTACTCTGTTATCTCGCCGACCGATTTCGCCAAACTAATAGCCAAATTATACAAACATATTGACGTAATTTTTATTTTAAATAATAAAAAAACAAATAATTAGTAGAATATTAAAGAAAATAGATATAAAAAGTCAAAATAAAAATCACTTAATGGCGTTCTAAACATAGGTATCGTATTTAATGTCATTGAATTGACATTCATGATCATCCATTATTGCCATGTAATCTTATAATTTGGCGATAGTATTTTGGTTGACGGGAAAACAGAGTAGTACCATTTATTTTTATGAACTTGTTGCAAACTCTTCATATAATGTTTCATTTGAAACTTAAATTAGTCTTTTTCTAGTAATTTTACTACTTTATTTATCTCTTAATTTTCTGTAACCTCTTTATGAAATTCTGATTGATTACTAATTCTAAAATAATTCAAAAAATATAATCATTGTCAATATTTTCATCATCAAATTAATGAAATTTATGAAAATAGTTATTGAAAATGTTGTAACCTTTATAAAGTATGTAAAATTTATTTTTAAATAAACATAAGATATGAAAATATTTTTGTAATTGATTCTTTTAGTCTGTTTTCTTTTACTTTTTAAAGTGTACAAATTTATTATTAATGCAGTGGTTAGCATGCTAGCCTTAAATATGTTGAGCTTATTGTTAAAATTAAGGTTTTAATTTTAACAACTTTTCTTCCAAATATACTCCATTGCAATGCTTTTTTTTTTTAGTGACAAAATTTTAACTTCTGCTTTTATATGTACACATGTTATATATTAAGTGTTATTTAATATTGACGTTGAGATTAGCATGCTGGCCACAAATGTGTGAATCTTGTTATCAATATTAATGAGTTCTCCACATTCTTAGTGAGATGGTTACTGCTTTCACTTTTGTTTGAAATCCAATTAAGAAATGTAACATGAAAACTTGCATGTCTGTATTTTATTACAATTACAGTCAATCGATGCTCAAACTTTGCGATAGCTTTTCACAGCCATAACAAATAAAACTAAAAATAATTTTATTTGTATATTACTGATAAAACATTGCAACAAACTGTCCAAACATTCAACCGTTTTTATAAAAAATGGTAAATAATCATAAGTTAACTTCATTCTTACCATAATATGTGTAATAATAAAATCAGAATATGGTAAAATAATGTTCACATTTTCTATAAAACTGTTAAGCAATTGGACAGTTTGCTGCAAATTTTTAACAGTCTGAAGTTTCATAAAATTTGAGTATCATAACTTGTTATATTAATAAAAAAGACATATATTTTTTTCTTTTTAGAATTAAAAAAACTTTTATTTTAGAATAAACATGTATTTTAATTCATAAGACGGACAATTTATCAAATTGCATCAAAATAATGTAACAGTTACTGAGTTATGATCATGCCTGTGGGAAATATTTTTATTTTAAAGAAATTTGACAAAACTAATTTTTTGACTGTATATCCTAATAAACTGTAATTCTGCATCAAATCGCACAAAAGATGGTCTTATATTTTAAACTGGATATAAGGCTTCATTTAGTGAAAATTCCATTTTCTATAATTAGTGCAGTAAATTACACTCTAGTAGAAAACACATCCCCAAAAATCCATTCATTACTTTTAGAATAATGTTTGTACAATGGGCATACAATAATGCAGTGAAAAAGCAATTAAGTCAGTAATAATGAAAAATTTCAAATATTTTTGTGCATTGAAATGTAGTCTTCTTTCGCAATGCAAATAAAAAATGGTGAATAAATTGTTCAAAGACAAATGGAAAAGTTCCCACAATGATTATGAAGTGCAATGGCAGGGAAAAGGAAAATGAAATAATCTAGAAACAAGACAGAAAGTCACACCAAAGGATTAAAGGAGAGATGATTAACAATGATTTTCAACAATCTGAATTGAGGAAGTAGAGAGGGGGGAAGCTACAAAACAAACATTCACAACTTAGTTAAAATTTATTCGAAGGAAAAATGACTTAAGAAAATCCAATTCACCAATGTGAGGAAAATGCTGATAATAGCAGGATAAAAAAAAAAAAAAAAAAAAGTATGAATGCCTAACGTTTTAGTTTATTTACCATAAAAATCCCGTTAATCCGCCTTTCCTGATCAAACGCCCCCTCCCCACTATATAAAAAATTTTAAATTTTCAAAAAATCCAGAGAAAGTGCCCTCCTTCTCAAAAAAATCGCTGAAAACAAATCGCTTGAGAATGGGATGAATCATGATGAAATGAATGAATCATGAATCTTTGATGAAATGTGCATTTTTTTTAGATTTATTAATTGATTTCATGCTTTTTTGGCTTTTTTTGTACAAATTTCTCCTTTTTTCTGCATTTTTTCGACAGAATTTACAAAGGGTTTTTTTACGCAAATTTTTTCAAATATTGCTTCAAGTATCAAAATTCATGATTCATTCAAAGAACTCACGATTCATTCATTTCATCATGATTCATCCCTGCAAATTTTGTGAAACGATCGCGGAAAAATCCTGTATAAGCGCCCCCCTCTAATTATTTTACGATTTTTCGTCACGTTTGGGGAGGGGGGCAGATTAATGGTATTTATTTTTAATGTAAGCAATGTTCTTGTTTATTCTAATTTGAATAATTTATTTTTGCTTCCAAAAATTTTCTGCAAACCGCTCACACAAAGGTGTTGCTTTGAGTCGAGAACAGAGTTGCAAAGGTCTGTTTTAAATTAGTCTTTAATAGATTTGTATTATGAAACCTTGAAACAGTTGTATGCAAGAATATTTTTGTGTATTTGTAATTTTCTTTTAGTTTCATTTAAGTTTATAACATAGTTTTTTCATCTTAATACAATGGATTTTGATAGAGTTGTGGGAGGGATTTTAACTCCAGAAATTCTGCTTTAGCTGCACCAGTGTATATATAAGATGGATATGATTTATGTAAGAACCATTTCAAGAATTTAAATAAAGACTATACATACATATGTACATTTGTATATAAGTATTTATATATTTGAATAAATATACATATATGTATATGAGCTTAAAGTATTAACTAGAGTGTTTAGCATAGAAATTTAGTTTAAATTTCAAATGTATATAATAATTTAAACAACCTATAAGTTTAAGAAAATCTGCCAATAAGGAAGATTTTTTTAAAATTATATATTTATGCCTTTTCTTTTGGTTCGAGTACTATTATGTTCATATATACTAATGCTATTTTATCATTTCAGCTAGGCGAAAAGCAGCGGCCAAAAGAAAAAAGTTAAAAAACATGCATAGCAAAAGTACAGACGAGGAGGAAGAAGGTGAAGATGAAGGTAGTTGAAAAATAAATTTTTTTTATGCTAGAAGTAACGCACATAATATATCTGTTTGCTTCAATTCCCTATCTCTTATCATAAGTGTGTGCACGCCTTCCTCCAATACATTTATATCTGTTACTGTCGTTTCCTGTTTCAAATGATTGTATATGTACCTTAAAATTGTTTATGCTTAACATAAAAAAAAGTATTGCATGTTTGATAACATTTCAGTGATTTAAAATATGTAAATTTGTTGCATGAAGAAAAATTAAACCTTTTCATTCCTTTCTATTTGTTTGACTTTTTTTTTTAACTATAAAAAAGATTTCTTTAAACTTAGGAATAATTTTATTTTATAAGAGATGAAATCGTTAATGATATTTATTTTAGCTTTTTAATTTGTGGAGGATGATCATTACAAAAACTGTTATTGTAGTTTTAGAATTAATAGATAGAACTTTATTTAAATTATTTTCTTTTACATTTTTTGATCAAACATTATTTATGTCTTGTAATATTGTAATTTACAAAAAAGAAAAACAAAGAAAGAAATTTAATAATTTGGAATAAAAGAACATTAGAAAAGTTGTTTTTCATATAAACTAATCTTGATTTGTGAAACAATTTTTTTTAAATAATAAACATGAAGATTTTTAACTTATTATTTTTGTTAAAGTTATTCAAGAAAATTTAATTATTTTTGAATTGGTTAATGTTCTTTTATTCTGTATGACTATTTAATTGCTTTGTTTTCTAAATGTATATAAATTTTAAAATAAATTTAAGGAAATTTATTAGTGTAAAGTCAATTTATATTATGTAATTAATAATAATGATAAAATAATAATTTAAATTATTTATTTATTTTGAATAACTATTAAAAAAGGTTGACCTGATTTCATGGAACTATATTTTGAAAACTGCATTTACAGAGAACTGTTTTGCTATTTCTTGCTATGAAAGTTTATTTAGTCTTTTAGAAATGTATTAGACTTAATGACAGTATCTGAAAAAAAAATTGCAGATATGCTTTTCTAGACTTGATCCCTTACTTCCTTTCTCAAGATCTCTAGACACACATGCAATTTCTTCTCATAAGAACACATCTGTATTAACAATCAACTTAATTAGGACAGTTTTAAAATTTGAATTATAATTGCATACAGTACAGGGGAACTTTAGAGGACAGCATCCTTGTGGAACCACTGATTTTTATTTCATATGGTAACCTGGTGTTTTATAAAAAAAAAAAATTTAAATGTGTGTGTAAATAAATAAAATAATATAAAAATAATTAAGAAAAAAATGTGTGTAATAAAAACATTTAATATGAATGTCTTGCTGTAAAATTGTAATATGATTTCATAATAAAGACATTCTGTTTTTGCAGTTTGGACCTAAAAGATATTAAAAAACAGGTTTTCTTGCCAAAAAGCAGCAAAACAAATCGCACCAATTCCACAGCATCTGTGACATCTATTTCAATTATTTATTAATAACATTAATTAAATTATAATTTCATAATATTTAAAAAATAATATAAAAATCCTGAATTGATAATTTAAAAAATGCATCTCTTTTTCCTGTAGCTATGTTTTAAAAAGAAACTGAACAAAAATTAAAATATTTTAATAAATTCACTAATTTAAATAATACATCTCTTTTTCATGTAGCTATATTTTAAAAAGAAACAGAACAAAAATAAAAATTTTTTAATAAATTCATTAGTTTATAGTTTGCAATTTTCATCAATCATTAAAATATGCTGTGAATTTTCCATAATCAGGGCCGAGGCCAGATAACAATAATGTGATGAAAATATTTTGGAGCAAGATGATTGTACCATGCATACATGCCAACCTCTGATTTTTTTTCTAAATCAAACAATTATACTTCAACCAGAAATTTATTTAATTAACGAAATTAAGTAAATTTCAAGCAATTATCTTATTTAATCTTCAGTACTTTTTATTAAACAAATTTTCTGTTTTAAAGCATGTTTTCATAATTAAGTAAAAAAAAGTCAGAGGTTGGTATCAATAGCTATAAAACTAGGCAAGATTTTAAAGATAGCATTAAATACCTATAAAAGTATAAAAAAAACCTTTTATGATTATTTTATGCAATACTCTCCCTTTCTGAAATATAACTATGAAATCAGGTCATTCTTTTTTGAATAACCTTGTACTTTCAAACTGTGAGTCATACCTTGAAGGACTAATGTAATTTTCTTCTCTTGCATGTGCTTCACAACTGCTTTGCCCTCCACGTGGCACTTAAATCCCTCAGCACCTACATCTGCAAAGTTTAAGCTAAAAGGTATAGGAATTGAATCAGGATAATTTCTCGCTCACTTAGCTTAGCAGTTTACTTAGGCTCTTAAACATGTATCACCATTTGAGCAAAAAATTAAGTAGATAAATGGTGCTTATCTTAATTAGAATTTTTTATAGAGAAATATAATTATTTATTTGTAAAATTAAAATGCTTATTTAGTGCTTTAGCGTGTTCATAATTTATCTTGAACTGAAAATCTTCAAATATGATAACTTTTTATTAGGTGCTTATTATGTAATTTTTTAAAGGATTTTTCTTATAAGAAGCCCAATTATTTTTTTTCATTTTTACATTACTGGTAAAAAATGTATTCAAAGCAATCATTTTTTTAAAATTTATCATTCATTATTATATATTTAAATTGCTCAAAAAAAAAAAAAAAATCTGATAAGCATACTTTTACATTTTAAAAATGTTAATTTTCTGTTGTCAGATTTTCAACCTTTTTATTAAACATCACCATAATTTATCTATCACCATTTTCCAAGCAAACATTCTTCCCTCTTCATAAATAAAGACCAATTAAGTTTGTATACTTGCCAAGGTAATGTTAAAATTACTTTTTCCATAAACTGCAAACAATAATCATAATATTGACTTTGGTAATTATTGTAAGTATACTTTCCCTTTTCTCTTGCATGTTTTTCTACATTACCTGCATTACATATATTCATCGATACAATATCTTGCTTTCGTTGTTGTATATGAACATTATCCCTCCTCTGCATGCCTTTTGTCGAATTTATCAGTGTTGTGCTAAAAAGATTTCTGTTTTGGCAAAAATATAGAGTTTTTGCTAATATTTCTAATTATATATTATGTTTTTATTTGTATCATTTTTTAAAAGTGAATTTATATACTTTAGTATGAATTTAACCCTTTCATGTGTGAAAACCTCATATGGAGTTGTATTGGGGAAGGGGGAGGGGAGACAATAAATTGCAAACATTATTTTTTATTCCTGTATCATATATAAACCTTGTGTGAAGTTCAATACAATAATAGTAGAATAATTTCCCTTATTAAATATTCAATTGGAAAATCTGCCTTGACAGTTATTTTTTTTTCTTGTTCTTTGTCAAAAATAATAATAATAATAATAATAATAATAATAATAAATAAATCAAGAGAATTCTTGTGTTTGAATCTAAATGAAAGAATGATCCAAAAAAAATTTTGGTATTATTCCAGTATAGGGGCTTTGGCAATATAGAGACAATTGCCTTGGTGAAAGAAAGAAATTTGGCAAGCTATTCAGTGTTTAATATAAACAAGCAACCTTTTAAATATTTATACAATTTAGTTAATATGCACAAAATATTTATCTATTTTAATAAACAAAACAGAAGTATGTAAAAACAAATAATTATTTCTAAATAAAGTGTTTATAATATATAAAAATGCATATATAAATAAGTATAAAGATTTGTTTTCATGGCAATTTGTAACATTTAGTAACAAATCTCTTTTATGAAGCCAAACTGCACCAAGCTTTTTAAAGACCCCTGTACTGGAAAAAATACCAACTTTTTTGTTTACTTTCTACTATGTCCAATATTTAAATTTCCACAAAATAATTACTTAATAACAAAAGATAATAATTTTTAGGTGCTTATAATAGTTATATCAGGGTTGTTTTGTAATTCTGTAACAAATGTAAAATTCTTAAAAATTCAGCATCATTTTGTACTTAATAATTTACTATTTTGAATCTATTTTAAGTATTTGAGTATTATATTTATTTTTTAAGAATCTATTTTATGCAACTAAAATAAGTGCAAAATAAGTTTTTTATCTGTTTAAAAATAATTCTCACATGAGAGGGTTAATGTTTGCATTTCTATTATTTTATTTAAGTTAGTTGATTATATTTATTGAAATTTATTTATTTCATTAAATTTATGGCACAACTAATCTAAAGTTTTATAACAGATGAATAAGTAAATGATAAAATAGAAATTTTGTTAATTACCAAAAAATGAAATAATAATTAGTACCTTAAAAAAGGTTACTTTACTAATTTACATTACATGTTTGCAGTGAATTGCACTACTCAAAAAAAATTAGAGATGATATGGTTATATATATATATATAAATTGGAGTAATAGTTTTGATGATTGAAGTACAAAGTCTAATAATAAAGTAATAAATGTGTTCATAAATAAAAGATTCTTACCTAAATCAGGAAAAATACTTTATATTGCTTCATAGTATTGTCTTTTCACAATACACTTTTGAGAATAAATATACAATTCATAAAAATTATGAGCAAATTCCAATTTCGATATTGCATGGAAAACAATTATCACTTGGCTTTGAATTTGGTCACACTTGGCCATCATCATGAAACAGTTTATTATCTCTAGATGAGTTGTGGTCTTTAAATCATCAACCATACTTATCTAATATTGCTCCAGAATACTTTTGTCTGTTCTTGCAACTAATATAAGAGCAATTTTTTAATCCACACATTGAACAAGATCCTATATGCAATAATGAAAGAGGTCTTTGGCAGCCGTTTCCTTGAACTGTACAGTCATTGTCAAAAATACATTGCAAATGACAGACAATACTTCAGATCAATACAAAGCATTTTTTCATGTTTTGTTAAGAATTTTTTGTTTATAAACTCATCCATCAAACTTTTTTGTGATGCCTTGTACGATTGATATGTTGTTGCAAGATGTGAGAAAACTAAACTACATTCAGAATGAGAATTATTAAATATTATTTAGTAATTTTTTTCAATAAACAAATAATGTCTAATTCATCAATATCATAAAAACAAACAAAAAATATTTAATTTCTCATAATAATATAAAAATGAGATTTACTAATGGTCAAAGCAATAACACACATCTTTGAGAAATGAGATCAGTGACGTTTTCAAGAAAAGACTGAAGTATAAACTTGCTCTCTTGTAGACAAGAGCTTTCTGGCTGCTAAATTACTTCAGTGGGTGATAAGTAACTAGCAACCCTTCTTACAATGTACTGAACATGTTCGATTGTTTTCATGTTGCATAAATATTCTGGCCAATCCACTGCAGAGATTTCTTTATCTGAAAGAAAATTGTCCACTAGCTGAGCTAGATATCATCATCTCTTACCCTTATACTGCTGAGCTGTCAATAAACCATTTCCAAAGATGTCCAGATTGGACAACATGTTTACCAGTGGATCTGAAGTCATTGTGGAATCCTGGACAATGAACATGTGGATTTCCTTGTAAAACAGGGCTGCTGTTTAAAAAGTATTATCCTTTTTCAGTGAATTGTCCCTATATCTTATACCTTCATGCATGTAACATTTTTAGGAAAGAAATTGTCAGGTTAATCAAAGATTGTTCACTAATTTTCAAAGGGAAAGCCTTGAATTAATTCCTGTCCCACCAGATCCCTAAAGATGTATTTTTGCAATAAACATTAGAATAATCATTAAGCATGGCAATTTAAGAACCCATGTTCTCCATATTTGGGTATATTTTTCTCATTTTCAACTGTTTTAAGGCTTATTTGTTTTTAAAAGCCTTATAATCTCTTGCACTTTTGAACAAACACGTCTCAAAAACAAATGTTACACCTTCAAGCTGAGCTCTATTGGGCTGCATCACTACAGCCATTAGAATTTTCCAGACATTGGATTTTATAAAATGTAGGACACCATTGATGAAGATATCAGTCCATGTCATTACATTACTCTGGCCACTTCTAAATCAGACAGTTTCAGGCACAAATATAGGATTAAAATGGTACTTTCTATCCAGGTTACAATTTATTGATTGTCATGTTGTGCACTATAGTGGGATTCATTCATGAAGAGAACATAGCTTCATTTTATTCCCTTCAAAATGAGTTTAAATATTTATTATATAAAGAGCACTGTAAGATGGCGTTACTTTGTGCCACCTGTTCTAGTTTTCATATTTCGAATCTCCCGCTCTGTCCATTGGGGTAGGAAAGCAAGCAGTATTGCCAGTTCCAATGGTGTGCTACATCAGCTAACGACTATTTCTCAAAGCTCTAACATAAAATACATAAACTAGACCATATGTCACAAAGTTACCCCATTTTACAGCAAGAGCACATGAGTTAAGTTTATTTACAAACTCCCTGCTGCATAATCCATGTGTAACATTTATTTTTTTTTTCTTGTTTTAATTATAATTTTCATTCAATATAAAAATTAAACAATTATGATCAGAGTCCGACAAACTCCAGGCATCATGTCAGCCTGACAACTAAAAAATTCTGCTTGACGACTAACTTTTTAAACTTCTTATTATTTTAATTTAATTTTTTTAACTAAATAATTCCATGTGTGAAAATATTTATTTTTAATTGTACGATTATTTGTAGTGGAAGAAAATATACCATATCGGTTCTTTAAATTATCCAGTGTTCCGTTTTGCAGCGAATGTGTTAACCCTTTCAGGAGCAAGGCATTTCTGCTCCAAATTTTTTCAAATCATTAATCCGCACCATTATGTAAGAACATATTTATTTGAAAGTAATCAAAAGCTCTTTTTTATATATTTTGCGAATTAGATATTGTAGGGTAGAGGGAGGCATGTTTGAACTGGGGGCACCTTTGAACACTAAATATTTTCCTTAAAATAAGTTAATATTTTAAAAATGCATATAGCAGTACATTACTGCTGCTTCAATATAATAAGTATACAAAGCTGCACCATTTTGCATGAACAGTACTGTCTAAGCAAGGTATATATTTTTCTCCCTCTTGAATCTAAACTTAAGAAAATAAAGTTGTAAGATTTTTGTTAACAATTTTGCATCCCTAAAATTTTAATTTATTTTTCAATACTTAAATTAAATGTTAACTTTAATTTATAAGCTTTGTTTTATTCAAATTCTTCAGCCGAATTAAGTAAATAGTTGTAATGTTGAACTCCGTGTGATGGGGCACCATTGAACATTTAAAGCTATTAAGTAAAGAGTAGTGGATGCATCTAAATATTATTTTTGAATTTTTTTTAAATGTGAAATGATGTTAATTAACAATGTCGGAGAAAATGGTCTTATACTGTTAACAATCCCCCCCCTCCCTTACTTCACACATCGATTACAATGTCTGGATGTATCAATGATGGGAAGTTTAAAATTTAAATTGATGATGACATTCATCTATTGGATAATTGCAAAATCCCAAATGCACTATGATTTCTGATTTAACAGTTTTGTCTAACAAAGCTTGTTTTATTTTAACTTTCCCAAACATTATTTTTTGTTTTCATAACTTATACAAGGGAATTTTGTCAAGTTTCTTCATAAAATGACTGGATGAAAAATTTTAATTTTCCATCATTTTGGTATATTTCAAGGATATTTAAAAAATATATATATGTATATTTCTCAAACAAACTTAACTGGAGAGACACTGTGTGTTGTTTCAACAATGAGTTTTAACATCAACTTTGATGAATTTAAGTTTGGTTAAATAATAAAAAAGAAATAGAAATTAAAATAAAATGTAGTTATTTAATTTTATTCATGCTGCTTTATATTTCTAAAACATATGCATTTTTTTTTTTTTTTTATTATAAAAAATGTCAATGTTTTCATATTTTCTGCATTTGTTCAAAGGTGCCCCTTGCTTGTTCAAAACTATCCTTACATGGAACAGGTTTGAACAGAAATCTTCCAATTTTTGAAAACTTTACAATTTATTTAATTTACTTCGAAAACTTATTTAATTTACTTCAAAAACTTTTAATTTCTGGTTCATATGATAAAGAAATGCATTGTTTTTGTTATGTAAAAATTAAATCGCTATAAATATAATTTAAATAAGAAATGTATTGATTTTCTAAAAATTTCTTCAAATGTGCCCCCCATTCCCCTACTAAAAAACTGCTAGTACCATTTGGAAATTTGGGCATTAAAATTACCCGTTTGCACACTGCAAATAGTGTCACTGAAAGGGTTAATGTTAAAGAAATGATTCTTCTAGATGGAATCTAAGAATTTTTAACTTTTGTCAGCCTCTGATTATGATAGATTTAATTTTAATTTCTATTAATTTAAATCTGTAATACTTTTCAATATTTATTAACTTCAATTCTGAATATTTATAGATGAATATGCTGAAATTTATTTATTCACTCTTTTGAAGAATCATGTGATCTGCAGACATGACAGATTTATTTATTATTTTTTAATGTAAAAGGATATTGATTGTAAACTTGATTACAGTAAATATATGAATTGTGCAAACATATTTTTTTAATATTAGTTGTAAGATAAATTAGACATTTTTGTTACAATCTGTATTGCAAAATTAATGTCAACTTAAACATTAACAAAATTTTCCCAGTATTACATTGATTACATTAGGACCCAATATTGTATTAATAAAAAAATATGCCTAATATGAAATACCAATATTGGTTAAATATTCAGAATATTAACAAAGAAAAGCTACTGTTACTGTTTGTTTTACATTGGAAATATTTGCAACAGAATACCAATATTCAGAGCCTGATTATCACATTGGCATATGTGCGCTTGCCTCAGGCTTTATTTCCAGAAAACATTAAATTTTACAATAATATCATTATATATATAAATATATATAATGTAAAAATGTTAACAATGCTTCTGTCAGTGCAACATCTTACCTCAAATCTACCAACCTGCTAATTTATTAATACTTTTTGCTTATCTTTCTACTTTATAACTTTTTATACCATTTTAAATAAGCAAGATTTCAATTTAATATACAGGGTTCGCACGGACCTTAAAAGTCCTTATAAACTCCTTATATTTCGATAGTCCTTAATAAGGATCCTTAAAGTCCTTATTTTTTATTGAAAGTCCTTATTTTTAACGTGAGCTAATATTAACGCGATCCGTAAAATGTTTTAAAAAAATCGCCGAACATTTCAGGGGTGATTCTCGTCCGAAATTTCTGAAAATTTAAGGCCTCTTCCGAAAATTTTAAATTGGGTTGTCAGTTCCGCATAGTTGCCAACTTGTACGGTTTAGCGCTAGGGTGGAGTGAAAAATTAAAAGTTGGAATTTTAATTTTGGATAGCAGCCAAAAGTTGCCTTTTACTACCTCTAATACACGTGCAAAATTTCATGAATTTTGAAAAACTTCTTGAGTCCCCTACCAGGCCATTTATATTTTCATTGATTAATACGATAGATTCTTACCAGAAATTGTACATTAACAGGATTTTTTGGTAATCTCATTGTATATTTTTACATTTAAAATGTTTAGTGTAATTCCTTTCATCATTTTCAAACTTTAAGTTTTTATTTTTAAATATTTGAAACGGTTTATTGAGTTTTAAAAATTGTATGTTCTCATTTTTACAGTCAAAATGAGTATGTGTGTAAGCAAATCGAAGTTTACCATTAAAAGAAGTTGGCGATTCTTCAAAACTAAATAAAGATGTTATGCCAACAATAGCAGAATGCTATAAATAATATTATTATACAAAACAATATATAAAACACAGTAGTAATTGTAAAGTTTGGCCAAAATGAGAGGTTAAAAAAATCCTAAGAGGCATCGAAGGCATCAATTATTGTAGTTTCCCAAAGACGTATTCATCAAATGAAAGACAACAATTTTTCTGAATATCAGAAGCTTATTCAATTCCCTAAAATCAAAGAAAATTATGGAAAATTGGAGATATGTGGAAGAACTATAAGTGAAAAATATAATCTCTGATTTTAAGAGTCAAATGAATTGTATTTGGGACACATTACACCATCTTTTGGACCAGGAAATCATCGCAGCAGGAAGTATTAAAATATTGCACTGAAAAACATTTAAACCTTGATAAATTTATGGCAATAGGTTGTGACGGAATAACTATAAACAGTAAGATCAAAAAATCATGCTAATAGAATTTTTAAACTAAGATTTAGTCGTCCGTTGTAGTTGGTTAATATGTCAGCTCTCTGCAAACGAATTGCCACTAAGTCTTTGAACTTGATAAACAAAATAAAGGCTCATGAGCTTTTCCTGTTCTAATTGGAAAGTCGTTTGATCAATGTGAACAATAGACAGTTATGGAAATTAAAAAATATCTTCTCCTATCACAGAGAAATGAACTCTGAAGAGTTAAGTGTAGACCAAAATTATTTTTATGACATGTGTCAAACATTTGCATCCGATTAATGCTCCTAAAATCTGGTAAATCGTAATCCAACAAGAATGTTGCACTCTAAATGATTGACAACTGCCAATTGCTTACTTGGTTTGTAGATTGGAAGTCAGAATTCATCCCAAAATCTGAAGATTATGGCTGAATTTGTAATGAAAGTACATTTGTCTATGTTGTTTCACTTCAAGAAAGATTCTTCTTGCAAATATAGAGCTCAAAATGTTTTTTTATAAGCAATTAAGTTGTTTCGTTATTTGAGAGAATATATAAAGAAAATTCTCAATCCCGTTATTCAACAAAATGTATACTTCTGCCATTGAGATGAAAATTTACAGGAACGATAACTGATAAAAAAAAATCATGTTGGAGAATTTGGATTCCGAAGATTATTGAAGATGAAGGATATTATATGTTCTACAATAAGACAGTTTCATATTCCAATATTGAAATTCAGTGTTACAAACTATATAAGCATTATTAACTGGCAAGAATGTGAAATGACCCACATTCTTAAAAGAGTACCAAGAGAAAAACTGGAAATTCTCAGAAAAAAATCGAAAGTCCCATCTTTTATATTGAAAAATTTCCCTGTTAGATTATTCAAGTATTCGAAAGATGCGTAAACTTAGTTGTTCAAGCGTCATTAGCGGCTGTAGTAGCAGAAGCAAGAACCGGATATATTTGAGCAAAAATCAAATCACGAAAGGTAATACCTAATTTTGATAACAAAAACCAATATAAATTAGAGTGAAATGACAGATCGTTTTACAATACATCGTATATATTCTTTTCATTTCATTACTATATATTCAGAAAACTGCATTTGCTTTATATTTAGAGAACTATCATTCATGTGCATTCGAAAAATAAAATGAAATGCATGTTTAATTATTGTGTTTTCTCTTCTCTGCGACAATACGATTCATATTTTAGGGTTTCATTTGCGGTTCAGAGAGTTAAAACGCAACGATACTTCGATCGTTCACAAGTAATACTTCAAGAAGTCATTTTTGTAGGTTATTTTACTGAAATCAGAAATTTAGTTTAAAAAAAAAAGTTGATTAATTTACACTACATTGTGAAATCTTGATTTTCACATAAAAAGAGCATAATCTTTAAGAGCTGATAGGGAACTAAAACGTATTCCAAATGAAATGAAGTTTTAACCATATATTCAGTGAGCCAAAAAGCAACATTTTAGATTTATCCAAAGCAAAAATTCCGAAAAAAAAATTTTTTTGGTCATTTACACTACATAGTGAAATCTTGATTATCACATATAAAGAGCATAATCTTTAAGAGCTGGTAGGGGACTAAAGATAAATTCCAAACGAAATGAAATTTTAACCTTATATTCAGTGTGCCAAAAGGCAACTTTTTAGACCTATCCAAAGAAAAAATTCCGAAAAAAAATTTTTTTGGTCTTTTTCACTCCACCCTATTTAGCGCGCGGAAAAAACAATCGCGGAGTAATGCAAATTTCGTGAAATGTTAGCCGTAAAAGCACACGTGTCGTCAATATTTCGTGGGAAAACGACGATTTCGTCGATGTTTTTATCAACGAACTTTGTCAAAAGATCGCTAGAAAATGCGAATTTCCTGTGCAGATCACGGAAAAAACGGCAATTTCACCAAATATCGCAGATTAAACGCTGATTTCGTCTGTAGATCGCGTTAAAACGTCGAATTCGTCTAAAGATTGCGGATAATTCCGATTTCGTTAAAAGATCGCGGAAAAAAACGCCGTTTTCGATAAAAGATCGCTCAAAAATATTTTGTCAAAACATCATAGGAAAAAAAAACGCCGATTTCATCAAAAAATCCCGGAAAAAACGGCGATTTCGTCAAAAGATCGCGGGGATAAAACGCCGTTTTTGAGAAAAGATCGCGTAAAAATGTAAATTTTGCCTAAAGATAGTCGAAAAAAACGCCGATTTCATTAAAAAAAAAAAAAAAAAAAAAAAAAAAAAAAAAACACGGGAGAACGCCGATTTTGTCAAAGATCGCAATAAATCGCCGATAAACCCCTTCTCCAAGGGGGGGGGGGGGTAACTCGTGGAATCCCGCGCCTCCTATTTCCGAAAAAAAAAATTCACTCGGAATCGCCCCCGAAACATTCATAATCTGCCAAATATGGCAGCTGAAAAAAAATCAAGTTTCTTTGTTATAATTCTTATTTCTGATTGGACCTTAAAGCTGCCTCTTTCGTTCCCCGATTGCAACGTAGAAACCTCGTATCCACAAACACCAATTGTAATCAGTATTCACCATCTAAAATTTCCTTTTCTTTGAAATAGAGAAATGAATAACAAAGAAAAGATATTTCGCCAAATAATTGCGCCAATCTGTTCTATAATCCGCTGATCTGTGTTTGATCGTAGTCTTATTCAGGGATGGGAATTTTCCGCTTTTTTGTTTACAGGGATGCCGCGGACCCGCGTAAAATACGCAAAAAATCGGCGACGGGACGCAAAAAAATGGAGCTTATGCGTCCCGCGAGACGCGTAATTTTCGTCAAAAAAATCGCAAAAAGAAAAATTTCGTTTAAAAATCGCGAAATAACGAGTAATTTCCGGCAAATTCCGTCAAAAAATTTGCGAAAAAATGACTAATTTTGTTACAAAATCCCGAAAAAAGGGCAGATTTCCTCAAAAAATCGCAAAAATCGTGATAAAACGGCAAATTTTTTCAAAAAAATTCGCGAAAAACGCAAATTTCATCAAAAAATTGTGATAAAACTATAACTTTCGTCAAAAGATCGCGAAAGTTCGGCACATTTCACCAAAAAATCGCAAAAAAGGCAAATTTCGTTAAAAAATCGCGAAATAACGAATAATTTCCGGTAAATTTCGTCAAGATTCGCAAAAAACGGCTAATTTTGTTACAAAATCCGAAAAAAAGTCATTTTCCTCAAAAAATCGCGAAAAAACGACAAATTTCATCCAAAAATCGCGATAAAGCGGCACATTTTGACAGAAGATTCGCGAAAAACGGCAATATTCATTAAAAAAAATCGTGATAAAACGGTAACTTTCGCCAAAAGATCGCGAAAAACCCTCACATTTCGCCGAAAGATCGCGAAAAAACGGCACATTTAGTCAAAAGATCGCGAAAAATGGCAGATTTCGTCAAAAAATCTCTTTAAAACTCAATTTTCGTCAAAGGGGCACGAAAAAAAAGGTTAATGCGAGGATAGAATTTTTCTGTTTAAAAACTTTCTTGCTTCCAAATTATTATATTATTATTATTATTATTATTATTATTATTGTGCTCCAAAAACAGATTTACTTGCTTCACAATCTGTTTTTCATTGTTCCAAAACTTTCTGAGTGAATGTAACTTCTGAAAACACCCATTCATTAAACAAAAAGTACCCCTTGACTCAACAAAAATGTCTTTTTCAATAAATCAGTTTTGCCCCTTTTTAAAAGAAATGCGAACAATAGTGATACTTGGTACCTTCTACACTCAAATAAGCGTTATTTTATAATTTAATTTGTATCTTGCTCATTTATTTTTTAAAAAAGTAAAGAAAATTTCTCTTAATAGTTTACAAAAATAATATTGGTTTTAATTATTTATACATTATTACTAAAGCAATAATTATTGCATTTAATTTTTCTTTTGCAAATGAACAAGTTCAATTTTTGCATCTAAAAAGAGAGTTGGAGAGGACACCAATTATGGTATTGGGAATAGATATGTGATAAGGGGGGGAGGAGAAAATGAGAATTTGTAATTTACTCCTGTAATGTAATATACAGGCTGGTGTGCTTGTCTTCATTTGCTTGGAAATCAAGACCTGCTTTTGTTACTTGAATTATCTTTCACAAATGTTGTGCAATTTTTCATTCACGCATGTGAATACAGTATGGTTCAATTTTCCGTTCACGCGTGTTTTCAGTCTTTTTGCTTTTTTGCAGTTCCTATCCCTGCTTATTATTTCACTGGATATGTGTAGCATGTTAATAGCAACAGTCTTCCTCTGCAGGAAATAAAAGGAAATTAATTGAAAATGACTTAGGTTTTATAAAGAAAAAAATATGGCTTCTTGAAAAAGAAGTATCGGAGTTAGAAAATAAGGCCAATGAATTAGCTGATAAAGCTGAATCAACTAAAGATATTCAGTTATTTATAAAATCGAAGAATTGTAGAAAATCTGCAAAAGAAAAAAATTTCCTCCCTGGCCAAAGAAATAGATGCTAAAAAACAGTTGCTAGCCAAATAATGTTACATATTTTGTTATATAATTATGTTTTATGTAAAATTTCAATCTATCACGATTAAAATTTAATGTAAGTAATTATATATACTGTTCTTTTTTAACTTTAGAAAGTCCTTATTTTTCTTTTAATGAAGCCCTTACAAAGTCCTTACAGAGTCCTTATTTTTCATTTAGCAAACTCTGTATGAACCCTGATATAAAATCTTGAATTAAGCTTCATAGTAATTGCAATTTTTAAATACAAAATTACTGAAGTTACTTATTTTGTCATAAACATTTTTTTTTTTTTTTTTTTTTTCATGATTTTTATTTTAAAAAAATTGTCCACAATTTGGAAAACAGAAAAAAAAGTATATGTGTAGATAAAATGTATATAGAAAAATCATTATGACATGAAAAATGTGTACAGAAAATACCAATTTGGTGGCAAACTACATCTCTTAGTAGCTAGAGCTTATTCAATTAGATCAGATATTCAATGTTTAAATCTGTTGTGATAACTATAAAATGACATAAGCATTATCAAACCAACCAATCAATTAGTTACGCAGCGTAAGTAGTAGTCAACCCCTTCCAATATTTCTGAAATACTGATTTTCTGGAAATATTTATAATGAAATAACAAAATATAAATCTTCCCATGTGAGGGCAATATTTTAGTAATACAGGTCAAGATATAACCAGTGCAAACATTGCCCAATGTTGCTTTGATGCTAGAATTTTATTCATATTAAAATGTTCTAAAATATCACAATGTAATACATAGAAACTTCTGAGTGCATTACAAATGTTTTTTTTTTCCTGTTATAACATAAATGATATTTAAATTGTTATTGTATGCTTTATGTGTAATAAAACTTTTGAACTAATTTTTTGTATGATTGAAAACAGGCGGGTCACCGTATTTAAAAACATCTTTGAGAGATACGGGAAAGTGTCAAAAGTTTTGGCGAGCTGAAAAGAGGCTTAGGTAAGATTTTTTTTAAAAATAAAGTAATCATTTTATTTCTGTGTTAAGATTATTCACAAATTAAAATCACTGGTTTCTGGTGCATCCACAAAATCATTTTCATCTCTGCATGCAAAAAATTTTCAGAATTATCATTGGGGTTTCAAAATTATGTTTCTCATTGTTTTTCAATAAGCAGTAAAATTTGGTTATATTAATTTAATTAAAAACAATAAGAAAAAGAAAGAGTAATTCCAAAGTATGGCTTATGCCTCTCCTTGTTCACTAAACTTCTTCATTCACACACACACACAAAGTTTTAAATTCTACTTCCACAAAAATTAGCTTTTCATTTTTATTTACTTATTTATTTATTTTTCCAAATGATTGCTGTCCCAGCTCTCGTAAACAGAAATGATAGAAAAACAAGGAAGTTTCTTGACTAACAAAAATTTTAACTCAAATGGAAGCAACTTGTGCATTTTAAAATAATATTTTATTGTACTTATCTGTCTTTAATTAGATGGTAACAGAAATGTAAAACATAATTTATAGTTTAATATAAAATCTTATAAGCAAATTCTCTTCTCTTCCCCCTACCCCTCTTGGCATGTCATGTGATAGTTTCACATTCTTCTGAGTCACAAGAGACAGATTGGGAAGCATTGTTCCCTTTTCAATTCTTAAAAAATATATTTCTGGAAAAAAAAACCTCTTTAAATAATTTTTATAGAAAAAAAATATATCTATATATATTCTGTAAAAGTAAAGTAATTTATTTTCAAAACATCAAAATTATGAAAAAGTTATCAGTTAGCAATTGACTGCAGTTCCTCAATCATTTATCACATTGATAGGCAAATATTAAGAGATTTTCTATTATCTTGAATCTGAATATTTAAAATTTTCAATACATGTAGGAATGGGGAAAAAGATTTTGTAACTATGTTAGAGGTAAAAAAAATCTCATATTTTACTTTCTTTTCAGGTTTACCATTCGT
Source organism: Maratus speculifer (assembly GCA_964019185.1). Taxonomy (NCBI): domain Eukaryota; kingdom Metazoa; phylum Arthropoda; class Arachnida; order Araneae; family Salticidae; genus Maratus; species Maratus speculifer. The sequence continues at coordinate 72,301,010 of OZ025297.1, read as the reverse complement.
CATGTTTCTAAATCACAATCATTTTATTGGGTTGTCATTGTCCTTGTATTTTTAAATACAGTTTGTGTAGCTGTAGAACATTATAACCAACCTGATTGGCTGGATGATTTTTTATGTAAGTATATATTATTTTATTAATTTATTTATTTCCTAAATTAAAAACCAATACTACTTACCATTTTAGTTTAGGTATTATGGGCTCATCTGTAGTTTAATTAAATATATATATGTATAGAACCATTAGATAATACTACAAATCAACATCAAAATATGATATAACTCATTATAACAAACTATATCAAACATAGGAGTTGGCAAAAATTGGAACAATATTGGGTATATATACACACACACATATTTAAAGAATTCCTTTTTTAAACATTTAAACATGTAGAAGTATTTTCACACATCTATTTAATATGTTTAGAGGCAGTGGTATGTTTATGAAACCACTTAGTTTTAATTCCCAAATGCGACAGTGGTACCAAAATTATTATATACAGTAGACTCCCTCAAATCCACACTCCTAAAATATGCAACTCTAAAATCCACACATAATTTAGGGATGTAAACAATGAAACATTCAGCTCAGATGTAGGTGCAAAATTTGACTCTTTTTTTAGTTTTATATCAATTCCATACATTTCTTATTTCTAACTTTTGTTAATGTTATTGAATTCATGTTTTTTCATGAAGAAAGAATAATATATTTCTGAAAAAATCAAGATATTGCTAATAGCATTGGTAATCACAATCTTGCCAAATGTATTTATGTATTAACCAAGCATTTTTAGTTATGAAGTCTGGCTAAACCTGAAATAAAGCTTCGTTATTTTATGATCCTGATGTGAATTAGTAATGTACCTTTATAAGGCAAGTTTAATTGAATAATTTACGAAAAACACATTTAATCTTTAAAATGAATATTTAATTGTACATTATTGATTAACTTGATCTTTGCTTTTAGTATTTTAATTATTTTAAAAATTATCTAAATTTTTATTATTTTAGTTTATGACATATTTTAATATTTTAGTATACTGTAAGCATTCAATTCAAGCATTCAATAGCAGCTTTTGATTTCATTAATTACATTCAAATAGCTTTTTAAAAAATATAAACAAAGCAATGACCAGAAATCTGCAAAACTCTAAAATCCACATAACCTCTGGTCCCCAACTGTGTGGATTTGAGGGAGTCTACTGTAATTTTTTTTTTTTCTGTTTATTGTGTATGCAAAAAATAGCTTTTTCTTATTTAAAAATAAATTTATACGTAAATTCCAGTGCCAACATGTCGACACTTCAATATTGGAAATGTGTTGCCCCTGAAAGGGTTCATGAATCATAAAATAATAGCTATCAAAAACATTGATTTAAAGATTTATATTTAAATATATTATATATTTATTTATGTAGAGGAAAAAAGCAATATGCATTTCAAAGTTTTGTTAAATCAGCATTCGAATTCAATTACTTGACTGAAAATAACAATTCAAATACAGTCAAACCCTGCTATAGTGAATCCTCAAGGAATCAAAATTTTGGTTCACTATATCAGTTAAGGCCATACCGAGTATTCGGTATTCAGTGTACTCGACTGATTTGCTGAGTATTTGGTATTCGGCCAAAAAAATCTGGAATTACTATATTTCATATACTGTAATAGATAACTGTTTGTCATCCATCTTAATGATGCATGGGGACCAATTTTATTGTAACTAAGATAATGTGACAACATTAAAATGTATAGTAAAAACGATTCCCATTGATTATATTGAAATGAAATATTTTTGTGTATCCCAGTAAATTAACTAAAAATAGTACACAATTCCCTTTCAATACCGAAATTAATTTACAAACCAAATAAGATTATAACAATTACAAGTTAACCCAATCTTACTTGAGTTAGAGCACAGGCAGGCAGACGGCTAGACTATTTGAATTCATAGACACTTTAAACTATGTTAGAAAGGATTAAGCCGAGTGCCTATATTTATTTCGTGAACTGGCCAATTGCATTTGGCCAGTTTGTGAATTGGCCAATCATTTTTAAATGTTTCTGGCCAGTTCCCGAACTGGCCAATTTCAGGTTTTGGCCGTAACATATATAATTTGTGTGTATGTGTGTTATATATATATATGGGTGATTCTCAAAATAGGGGAAAATTTATGTCTTTCGGCATACAAAAAAAAATTGAGAGGTTTTCTGTCATGTTTTTATATTTAGATATGTTTTTCTTAATATTATTCATTATTTGCACTCAAGAATTACTCACTTTTTAGTTAAAAACACCTTAAAATAACAGAATAAAGATTCAAAATGTCAATAGCATGGATGTCCACAGTAGCTGTGCCTTGTGTATACTAGCATTTTTCAAGAGTTAATATCATGTTTATAAAATAAACAAATGTTATTCTTTCTTTATATTAATCAAGGAGAGGATTTATCCAATAAATTAATTTTTAAAAATAAAATTATAGTACATAAAAAAAGAATTAAAGTTTGTCCTCCATATTCGATTTTCAAAACAAGGTCATACTAAAACAGCTGGTTATTAATCAAAATTTCATTTTCACATATGACAATAGTTTGAAAATATAAAGTTTCTCCATGGCAACAAGTAGCCATTTTATCCCATCCAGAAAATAGAAGTATGTATTGTATTTTAAGAATAGAATTTAAATATTAGGGGCGTACATCAATTGTATGTCATTAGAATGGATAATAATTATCATGTTTATTTTATAGTTAAAATTTTTAATTTATTTATTTGCATAGAACTTTTGTGTTTTAAAAAGCCCCAGAAAGGACTATTGCATTGTGATTATATTATGGCTCATAATCTTATTTAAATTAAAATTTGTCATTAGCATGGACAGATATGAGTGTCATTAGCATGGTTTTTCTGTCCATGCTAAAGACTCCTATGTACATAAATGTAATTAGTGCTTATATTGTATCCTTTATAAAGTTTAATTTTATGTATAAATTTAGGTATTACATTTATTATCCCTAAAATATGCATTAAATCTGTAGGAAAATCACTAAGACAGCTTCTTACATTGTTAGTGTCAGAATGTTTGCTCATGTAACAAAGTTTGCTGTTTGGTAATGTAAAAATGGAAACCATTTGCTGAAAAGGAAGGCTAATAAATGTAGAAAAAAATATTTAAACAGGAAGAAAATAAAAATTTCATAATATATTTATTCCATGCAATTTGTTTTGTCATTAGCATGGCTCAAAAAAAAAATTATTATTATTTTTAAGTTAATTTTTAAATAATTAGCTCTGCTGACTACATGGAAAGTATACCTAATACTATATTAACAACACCTATTTTTTTCAGAAATTTTGCTAACAGTAATTTTTTTAAGATTTCATTTTTGAAATTGTCCCCTATTTTGAGAATCACCCATATATGTATGTGTGTTATATATATATATGTGTGTGTGTATAATCTATAACCTTATTATTTTTATTATTATTTCAAAATAAAATTTTAAAAGTTTTTGATAAGACTAATTTTTATTTTGAATGCAAACTTATATTCTGATGTAGCAGTTTCTTTAGTAAAAAATAAATTAAATACACCAAGATTTATTAAAAATAAACCATTTCACTGATGAATGTAATGAAAATGTAATGTTGCACAATGTTTTAATCACATTTATTCAATTATTTTCCAGTTTTTGCAGAATATGTATTTTTGGGACTTTTCATTTCTGAAATGCTCTTAAAAGTTTATGCCCTAGGAGCACGCATTTATTTTGAATCTGCCTTTAATCGTTTTGACTGTGTTGTAAGTTAACATCTTTTTATATTTTTATTCTCAAATATTATTAAGGTTTTAAAAAATATATAATAAAATTACAAAATTACTCTTAAATCTGTTTCTTCTTTGCAGGTTATATCTGGTAGTATATTTGAAGTTGTATGGTCCAGTGTAAGGGGGGGTTCATTTGGTCTCTCAGTTCTTCGAGCACTGAGACTGCTCAGGATTTTTAAAGTCACAAAGTAAGTTTCAAATTTATTTATTTATTATAAAAAAAATTTATTTATTATTTATCAAATTATTTAAAATACTATAGAGGTGATTGTGCTTTGGTTATGTATTGCAATTCCAATTTTTCTGACAAAACATTCAGTTATGATGTTATAAGTTGTATATAATCTTTGAAATTAAGATTGACAAAACAAAAATTCACTTAGAAAAATCAATTTTTAAATGTTTTCAGAGTTTTCTGAATAATATTTCCATAAAATAATTTTATCTTCTGAAATTCATAAATATGTGTCATTTGTTTTCATCACAACTTTTAGGCAATTAATAAAACGAAAAACAAAAAAATTCTAAAGAAAATGAAAAGTCTGCATAAGTTTGCATTTTCTAATAAAATTGTTAAAATATTAAACATTGTGTATTTATCTGTTATCTTAACAACCACTTAAATTAATTATTAGAATGTGAGTGACACTCAATAGAAAAATTAAAAAATGTTGCAATAAGAATCTCAAAATATTATAAAATATTTGGAATAACCTTTCTTCATTTTAGTGTCAATTATCTTTAACTTTTAACAAAAAAAGTTTATATAAATAAAAACAGGAAAAAATAATCTTGTATATTTATCCTCTTCAATCCTGAGACAAGTATAAAGAGTCGTTTTCTTTAGGAGATATATATTCATTTCTCAGTCTTTCTCCATCATATGTTTTTTTATATTTTAACACAATTCACAATCATCCCTGTAATTATTGTAAACTTTAATAATTTTTGTTTTATTACTCATTTGTTTGCTGAAAGATTTTTTTTTTTTATCATTTGTATATTATCTTTTAGAACAAAATAAAAAGGCATAGTTGTCAGAAATTTGTGCCAATCTTGCTTGAAATTTCTAAAGATAAAAAAATAAAGAAATATTGTCTTTTATTTATGTTACTCATTTACTCATTTTATTTTACCTTCTTAGATATTATAAGCAAAAGAGTTTAAACACTTTGCACTAATTCTAAAAATTATTATTTAAGAATAAATTGAAATGACACATGCAACCAAAAAATTCACTCATTGCACAAAAAATATGACCTACAAAAACATATTGAAATTCTCAAAATGGTCTACATGGTCAGTAATGCATCTGGCCATGTTTTGGTAAAGATTATAGCACAGCAAGGATGCTTAACATATTTTTTCTATCTTACAAAGTACCAAAAAACTTAGTCAAAAATGTGTATCCCCCCCCCCCCCCCAAAAAAAAAAAAAAAAAAAAAAAAAAGGCTGTGAAGTTTAAAAAAATAAATTTTGCAATTTTCATAGCTTTTTTTTTTTTTTTTTTTTCCATATAATGTGTTTTATAAGTATATAAAGCAATGTTAATAGCATCAGAATATTTCATGATATTGCAGACTAGCTTCGGTAGAATTTAGTGTGCTATCATCATTGCAAAGAATAATGAAATTTTGCTTATTTTTATGGAAAAGAAATGGATTTGAGGAATAAGTTTAGGAATCACCTTCTCTTCCTTATAAATAAACAAAATTCCACCATTTATTATGAATGTTTTAGAAACTAGTCTACTTGTAAGATAAAAAGTTCTGGTGCTGTTAACATTATTTTATCTATTTGTATCATGACAGGTACCATCTTGCCATTTAATGTGCTTACATGTTTTATATTATTGACATCACATGCAGAATATTAGCCAAAAGGCTATTTTACAATTAACTAAATTAATTTTTATTTCTGCTTTCCAGAGTTTTTCCCCAGACTTGTGACAGGATACTACTGGTGAAGTATCTTTTTATAAGCCTTCTTAATATTTGAAAGTGAGGGCATTCTTTCAGATATATGACAATCAATCAGTTTTTTACTTTCTTCTTCGTTTACATTATTCTTCGTTATTTTAATAAGAAAGACATAAAGATACCAGTTTTTTTTTTCATGGAATTAGAAGGATACACTATATTGTTGTTGTTATTATTAGTATTTTAGAGAGACAGGTTGAAGTGCAGTACTCTCCTGAAAATGTTTGGGGAAAAACTCTGCATTTCTCTTATATATATTGCATTATAATGTCAAAGGGCTTGATTTTATTTACATTAAATTATTTAACAAGTAGCATTTTTTCTTGCCTATTATTTCATTAATTATATCTCTATTTCCATTAAGGTATTGGTCATCGCTTCGAAACTTAGTTATATCATTGCTCAACAGTATGAGATCCATCATCAGTTTGTTGTTTCTGCTCTTCCTTTTTATACTTATATTTGCTCTTCTTGGTATGCAGCTGTTTGGTGGAGCGTAAGTCAGCATTCTTTTCTTATACCCTACTTGCTGAGTTCTTTTTCGAGAATATAAAATAATGTATTAAACAATTTGATTACTCTCCAATGTTAATTGTGAAAAGTTAACACAAACCTATTAATAGTTATCCTGATTGTCCGCTCACTAATTTTAGTTATCTGATCCATATATAGGAGGCTACATTTAAAACTATTATTCTTTGATTGGGGGTTAATAAGACAAGCTATCTAGCTACAAACAGTAATGCAACCACTAAAGCAAAAATCATAAATGTAGAAGTTGAACTGAATATCATTGTTCAGATGGGAATATATTATATAGACATGTATAATTAAAAAGTATCTTTTGGCAATAATTGCTTTTTTTTGACAATTTTTTTTTTTTTTTTTTTTTTTTTTCTTGCAATAAAAACATCATAAAGATAGAACTTATGAAACAAAAATTCAGTTTACAATTTGATGTTCTGTGAATCCTACAGTCATGTGACATGATTTCTTTATTAACTCTTCCCAGTTATTCTTCAAAATTTACATTGAAATGAACAAATATGCTTTTCTTTTATTAACGTTCATCCTAACTTTATAGCTCATAGTTTTAATGTAATTTAAATGTTGAATCTTTCTTATTAGGCAAATTGTTCATTTTAATCATGATCACATGTTAAACAAACTAAATAACTTAATACTGTTTTGTTGTTGCTTTACACTCATACAGGTAAAAATGCTGCTTAATAAGCATATTTTTAGGTCTCTGTTAGTTGTACAATGATATTGGAGCTAATGAATGTTTTGGCTTAACTGATGTTTTTGCAAAAACTTTTTTTTCCAGTTTGAACAAATTTGGGTAATGAATGTTTTATACGATTTTCATGCTAAAATATATATTTATATGGTATTTTAGTGGGATGGAAAATTGTATTTTAGTTAATGAAGATTTCAACTAGTGAATGTAATTTTAGAATGAATTTTATATTCATTTTTAAGAGAATTTGTGCGTAATATAATTATGTTATTGGAGCTATAAAAAGAAATGGGGTATGGTAGTCTACAGAGCAGCTGTTCCATTATTAATTTTTCCGAATTAAATGTAAATATATCAAGTAAAAATATACTAAAGATACTTCAAATTTGTAAAATTTATGATTTTAAAATTTGTGCATTGAAAAGATTTTTCTGAAAAGTGTATAAAGCATTGACAGACATGGAAAAGTATGCCTCACATCCCATATAAAAACAATATTATATTATTTCACTTAAAGAAAAAAAATATATACTGCATTTACTCGTGTATACCGTGTATCCCTTACTTTAGAAAGAAAAATATTGATTTTTTAAAATCTCGAATGTAACACACACCATAAATTTGATATGCAAATAAATGAATGGCCAAAGGAATTTAAATAAAGAATGTCAAAACAAATATTGCGTTCGGCCAGGAAATAAGACAAAATTACATTTTTAGACTTCGGGTAGAGAGTAAATGATGGGGATAGGACTGAGTGACGGCAGTGAGAATTGCTAATTAGTGTTTAAAATAACATTAGTAGCATTTTTCTATAAAAAAAGTGCAAGGAGTGAAATAGAGATGCAGCAATACCTCTATTAAGTAAAATTTTCCTATTTTTAATGTCTTCTTTGAATACATTTATTAATTCATTTGTATATTGTGTGAATACTTCAAGCAGTAAAACATTATTCCATGTATAACATTCACCTATGAATTTTGCCTTAATTTTTTCAAAAAAAAGTGCATGATACACACGAGTAAATATGGTATTTAGATGTAAATTTTAGTAATAGAAAACAAATATTTTTAAGTCCATATTCTTTAAAGATTTTTACTATATTTTCATGAATTTTATTTCAATTTTGATAAATATTAACTTTATTTCTATTGAAATCAATATATTTCATCATGAATTATTGTTTTTAATAGATGCAAAACATAGTTGTGATGGCTTCTTATTTATACAGCCCTTATTTATACATGTAGGTTATACATACATGTGTTTTCTTTGGTTCCTTAAGAGAAATCTCACTATTTATTTATTTTATTCACCTATTTTATTGTAGATGTGAAATTTTACATTGATGTATATGAATCAGAAACATTAATTTCAATGAATATTATTCAACATTTTCTTGTGTACATTCTTTAAATGCATATTTTATTTATTTATTATTCTTGAAATTTTCTTTTCAGTTTTAATTTTCCTGAGGGTACTCCTCCTGCAAATTTTAATACATTTCCTATTGCCTTGTTAACAGTATTTCAGGTAATTTAATTTATTATTACTTTAATTAGTTTTTGCGGTACAACTAGGTTATCTCATCAACCAAAAAATTATCGCCAAACTATAAGATTAAATGCCAATAATGGATGATCGTGAATGTCACATTCAATGACATTAAAAACGATTCATGTGTTTAAAATGTCATTAAGTGATTTTTATTTTGACTTTTTATTTGTATTTTTATTAATATTCTACTAATTATTCATTTTTTGTTATTTAAAATAAAAATTATGTCAATATGTATAATTTGGCTATTAGTTGGGCGATTTGTATAATTTGTCAAAATTGGTCAATGGGATAACAGAGTAGTACCATTTTTGCATTTTGTTTATTCTTAATTGCCAAACATTTAAAAATAAAATCAAAAACAGTCTATAAGTCTGCTTATTAAATTATTTTAAGTTATGTTTAAAATATAAACTGTATATTTTTTATTTTGATTATTTATATTGGATAATATTTTTAAAATCATTTTTTTATCACTGTATAGTAAATTTTGTTTCACATTAAGGATTTTATTTATTTTCTATTACTCCTATAATTATTGATGTGATTTGTAAGTATTGTGCTATAATAGCATTTTTACTTGTTAAAATATAAAATTCTAAAAACAAAGTAATTAATTTATTAGTCCCGATTTTTTTTTTTTTTTTTTTTTAATTTATTTAATTTTTTATTCTTTTGGTAAAGTGCAAATGCAAAAATAACTATAGAATTTAATTTTCATTACTATGAATAATATATATTATAAAGCAAAATATTCTATTAATAGCACTGATGTTATATTGATATTGGCTATGACCTGACCAATAAAGGAGGTGGGCTGATAAGGGCTATTTTTCGCCCATCATATACCCGAAAAAAAAAAGTGTCAAATTCTGATAATTGTACAGTGGCTTTGCATAGTTAAAGATATGTATTTTTGTTTAGTATAAGCTTTACATGATAAATAAAATACTAAGTCATGGAAATAAAAGCCTGAAAATAGAGTGTTTTGTCTTTTTTTCTACATTTTTGTCGCTTTTTGTGTCTTTAATTTTTTAAAAGAAGCGCTCGATGAACCCAATTAATTTTTACATGCAATGATGCTACTCTTTATTAGCTTTTATATGAGCATTGTTTTATTTGGGTTCAGCATGCGCTTCTACCTATTAAAGAAAAAAATTTGTTATGTGGGAGTACCAAATGCACTATTATCGGATTGCGTTCAGGTTTGTTTTGCCGTACTCAGAAAGTATTTACCTTGTTCAAAAGTCAATGTTGTTTTCTGAAACTCTTTTTGTAAATATTTATTAAAGAAATTTTTAATAAATAATGCTTGGATGTCAGTGCCATTGTTGTAAAGCCAGGTGGGAAATTGCTCGTATCTGTTCTAACCGAAAAGTCATATTGATACTTAAATGTTAAAAAAACTGCGATCTACAGAGTTCTTCTAAGTTGTGCTGTAAATGCAAATAGTGTGTATTTCGTGTTCTTCAGTCTCAAAATACTTCTACTTCTTCTTTTGTAAAAATAAGAGATTATGCATCAACAATTACTGCTGACAGTGCAACAAATAAGAAATTTAATATACATTTATCCATACCTCATTGTCAGAACTCTAACACTTGTTGTATAATACATAAAGAAAAAAATTGCTTCGTTATTGTGCCAAAAGCAATTTACTCAAGTCTTTATAGAACTAGATTCTATATTTCGTCTTGGAAACGATGCTGTAAAACTCATATAACTTGATCGGTATTCCGTAAATTGGCTCTGCAAGATTTATGCCCTCTAAGTCAGAATACATCAGTGTATGAAATATATATTGAAAGCATTTAAAATAATATCAGAAATGTAACAAAGAAGAAGGTCTCAATTTTGACATACCTGGACACTTTTCCGAAATAGACACACAAGTGTTAGAAACAATATCTATAATATTTGGATGAAAACATAGCTTAGCAACATCGCACAATAGTGCTGTCAATGTAAAATAGGCGCAAGTGTGGTAGAGAACTGGGCGCATGTTGCTTCCGTATTATGGTTTCTGGCTTACTTGTGCCATAACTCAGCCAAAATCAAAAAACAAGTATTGAATATGCTCATATACTACAAGACAACGCCGCTGGATGGTCCAGTAGTGATTTTGGTGAAGCAACCAAAGAGTAAAATAATCTAAAACACATTGTCAAAAGTGTCTGAAATTGTATGTTTTTTTTTTTTTTTTTTTAAGTTATTGGTTATTTCTAATATTTCATATATTGAAACAATAGCCTTAATAAGCTCCATTCATCTTAATTTTGCATTGAGTGTTGTATTTACTATTGATTATTTGGACTAAAACTAATGACAATAGTGTTTACAGAGTTCGTACAGACTCCTTAGAAACTTCTTAGAAATGAAAACGTTTCCAAGTAGTGCTTAGAACTACTTAGATAGACAAAATACTCCTTAGAAACTCCTTAAATTGTATTGCGGTTTTAGACGCAAGCAATATTGCTCCCGGAAAAAAAAAAAAAAAAAAAGGCGATTGTGAAACGCACAGTAAATCCTTTATGCACGTCATTCATCAGAAGCACAGCAGTGATTGGTTAGGATCATACTAATAGCCACCAAAGTGATTTACTTTTCACAGCCATAAGGGAAAGAAAAGTGAAAAGAATAATCCAGACACACCTCTAAGCTTCTAATTTCAAAAAGTGATTACACTGATTAATTCCTTCACAGCTAGATATACAACTTTGATTTCGTCTCCATAATACTATTCATCATCCTCAATTTTGCTGATAACGGTGGATTCAGGGGTGATTCTCGTCCGAAATTTCTGATTTTTGGCAAATATTTTGCCAAAAGATCACTGAAAAAAAGACGCCAATTTCATTAAAAGATCACAGAAAAAAAGGCTGAATTCGTCAAAAGATCACAGGGATAAAATGCCATTTTCGAGAAAAGATTGTGTAAAAATGCAAATTTTGTCTAAAAAGCGTCGAAAAAAACGTCAATTTGATAAAAAAAAAAAAAAAAAAAAAAAAAAAAAAAAAAAAAAAAACACGGTGAAAACTTTGATTTCATCAAAAGATCGCAGGAAAAACTGCTGATTTCGACAAAAGATCGCAATAAATCGCCGATTTTGCTAAAATATTGCAGACAAATCTCTGATTTCATCTGAAGATCACAGTAAGCGCCAATTTCATCTGAAGATCGCAGATACCCCCCCTATCGCGGGGGTAACTTGCGGAATCCCTGTGGAATTGGGACTGTGCAAGTGCATGCCACATAAATAACAACAAAAGTGGCAAGTCCTTAAAATTTTTTGGACTCCTTGGATTTTTTCTTCCCAACTCTGTATGAACCCTGGTTTATTTTCTTTAATATACATGGTATTTACTTAAATATATATTTTATTTTACCATCAATTATTAAACTTTTAAGCAAGATACTATTATTTTCTTATTTGTTATGAAGTATACTAATGAAAAAAATGTATGTCACATCTAGGTGCTGATGGGCGAAAAATAGCCCTTATCAGCCCACCTCCTTTGCTTTTACTGCACTTTTCCCCCCCTAAATCTAAACATTCATTTATTTTACATTTAATTTGTTTGAAAATTATATCTCGGCTTCATGATTTTTCTTTTTTTTATGATTTTTAATTTTTTTTTTTTTTTCAAGCATCAATATTATAAAATCTGAGTGCAGCTTACTTATGAAAGATTAACCCATTTGCACATAAAGCAATGTAAATAATTTAAGGTTTGTCTGTTTCTGTCTAATGCTCCATAATTTCAGCTTTAATTTTATGTGCATTTAAATTAGAAACAATTCTTTGATAATGAAATAATATGCCTTCATTTATTGTAATAGTTCTTTTTCATTTTCTTTCTTTCTTCCTTCCTTTCTTTTTTTTTTTTTTTTTTTTTCTTATTTATTAATTTTTTAAGTTAAACAATTAAAAGATGCATATTTTAAATTTATGTATTTTAAGAGAAAGTTAACTACTTTAAATCAAATGAGTAAAAAGTTTATAATTTAATTAATAAATACATATGTTTAACAACTATATTTTAAAGGCTTATATATATCGAAATTAATTCAGTTATCATGATGATCATTGGAAAAAATACTTAGCAATTTATTACTTGCACCCAACTAACATAAAAGTACCCAGTTTTTCTTCTAAAATTAACAACAAAAAATAGTACTTATTTATTATTTACCTTACTTAAAAGTGTTTAAAAATTACTACAGCTTTTTTTATTTATTTATTTATTTACATTAGATAAAATCCCTGCTAGAAATATTCTAAAAGTTCTTTGGTAGCAGATTTTTACTGTGTATCTTTGTCTTAATATGAAAAAGTTTAATTATGATAATATATATATATATGTATATAACAAAACCAAAAGAAATTCCATATCCCCAAAATACATGGAAGTCTTCATCAGTGTTTCTCAGTGTTTCTTTACTTACGGATGTTTGATTTCAATTTAGGGCGAGATTGAAGCGCTAGTGAATGGCCCCACTAGCTGAAGAGGGTTTTATATTCCTGGGGGTTTGTATTTTACAATTTTATTTTTTATATTTAGTTTTGTAGGTAATTTTCCTTTTTTGTTTGTGTAATTTTTGGTCTTGTCCTTTGGTATTTTTAAAAAAATTTTGTATATATTTATAATATTTTTGAAGGTTTGAGTTTGATTTCTGAAATCTGAGAAGTTGGGGGCTAAGGATGTAATTTAGCTTATGAGCCTACATCCTTTCAGAAACTTCTCTTTATTTACCCCTACATGGAGGGGCCTCCCTGATGAAGACTTCCATGTATTTTGGGGATATGGAATTTCTTTTGGTTTTGTTATATACATTTTTTACATTTCTTTTTGTAGCATTTTGCGCATTGGTCTGTAAAAAACTGTTTATTTGTTTCTTCATTTTTTAAAAATTAATTGAATGGTTTTAATAAAATTGTGTATATATATGTATATATATATATATATATATATATATATATATATAATAAGAAAATAATCATCAAAATTTTTAATTTATGTTTTATACTTAAAGTAGTATTAGAAAGCTCATATTTGGTCTAAATTAAGATGAATTTTCATAAAGGCTGAAAGGGAAGAGAGTACCTGTAATGAAATAATATATTAAGATATAAAAAAACTATGTTTTATCATTATGCATGTTAAAAAGTTCATAAAATAAAAAATGAAATTGCAAATTTATTAATAATTTATCTTATTCATTCTATTTATCCTATATTAATTGATTTTTTTTTTAGATTCTAACTGGTGAAGATTGGAACGAAGTTATGTACAAAGGAATTGAATCACAAGGGGGTATAGATGATGGGGGAATGATTTACAGCCTATATTTTATTATTCTAGTATTATTTGGTAACTGTATCCTTTCAGAATGCTGAATATTAATATTTCAACATATTTATAAATATTATTTTATGTAATATAAAAAAAGAATGTGTAATTTAATGTTTACTAAATTAATTTTTGATATCCATTTATTTATTTATTTAGCAGCAGCAGCTATCATTTGTTCCAAATGTAGGTTATATGTTTGATGTCTTTCTTACAAGGAAGGTTTCCATAGGGGCATACTCCAAAAAAACTGAAAAAATTGCAAAATATTCTTCTTATGAGGATATATAAGTTTATGAAAAAACATTCGGTGGAACCTCCATACAGCGTCCGTAAAAAAATAATGAAAATTTTTTTATTTGCTGATTTTTCATCAGGTGTCAATAGAATGCAATTTCAAAAATACTTTTTTATGTCAAGTGCTATGTTATGTTAAGGAGGAAAAAAAGTTTCATGTTGAACTTGTTTAGATAAATTTAAATTATTTTTTGCCAGTTTTAGTTTTTTTTTAAAGTATAATTTTCTTATATTGATATTTATATGCATTTTTATTCACATTTAAACAACAAATTTGCAATTAAAAACAAAATTCATGATTTAAATTAATTAAAATTGTTTCAAGATCAAAGTCTAATTGAGCATTGTTGATTCGATTTTGTTACTATGGAAACAAATGCCTTTTATCTTTGGATTCACTGAAAATAATTTTTCTCAAAATAAATTTTTTATGTATGAAAATATCTTTTCCAGTGATAAATTTAATAACCACAGCAACAAGCAATATGTATATATGTAACATAATATGTTTATATGTACATGGTATATCAAACTCTCTCATTGTTTATGTTTTAATTCATTAAATACCATTTACACACATTCTAAAAATCAAACAGTTTTCAGTTGCATTAAAATCGTTTGCTTTTGGTGAGGAGAAGTGCTAATTGCTGAATCATGTTATGCTTTCATCTATTCACACCAAATGTTTGAAAGTATTTTATTTTTTTTACATACTTTCTACTGTAATTCCACCATTAATTTTGATTGATCTTTTATTACATGCATAGTTTGTTTAAATAGTAATAAGAAAAAAAATTCTGAATATTCCTATTATGGAAACCTTCATTGTTAAACCGTATGTTTTTGTATCTTATAGTATAAGGAACATTGAAATATACCACCAGGAATAAGTTTTTTTTAATAAATTGATGATTCATTTTGTGTTCTTAAAAATTTTAGTCCAAGAATTTTAGTGAAAAAATTTTAACGCTAATATTGTGTCCCTTTTAATTAGTGTAAATGAAAAACTGCTTTATTTCTCTAAAGAAAAAAAAAAGAGTTTTATTTAAAAAAAAAAAAAAAAAAATATGTAAGATTAATACCTGTTATAGTTTAATGTATTCTTCTAATTATTTTAACATGTGCATTAACTTAAAAAAATATATAAATAAATAAAAAAGTAGACATTTCTGTGCATTGAATTTTATGGTACTATCCATTATATCAGGGCTGTCCAATGCGGCGCCCGCGGGCGCCATGGCGCCCTTTTAAGGTTTCCTGTTATTAGACTTTTTAGAAGTAATATTCCATTATAAAAAAATCTTTCTTTAAAATCATTAATATTTGAATCAGAGATTGAAAACGCATTGTGAAAACGCAATAAAACCCATTGAGAGGTGATGGGATATATTATATCTCACCTAATTTTGATGAAGATTTCCACCAGAAACATTTAACGAATTTTTAATTTTATATTTTGATGGAAAAAAAAATTAATTTCAAAAATACCTTTCGCTATTTTTAAGGGCGTTCTGAACTGATCTGCTGAACAAGCGAAAAACGTTTTGACACATTTACAAATTCATTTTTCAACAGAAAGACATAAAATTTTAATGCCTGACTATGAAAGCGATTTCGAATTGAACTTACTTTTCCATTTTATGATAATTAACTTATTTATCGAGTTATAAGCTATTTCGATGATGCAATCACCTGTTTTTCTCCTCCTTTTCGACCGGTTTTTCTGCTTTTATCGGGAAATAGGCTCAAAAATGTCAACTTTGAAGGCTTGTTATGAAAGATCTATTGTGTTTTTTAAAAAACAAAAAAAATGACTGCAATTAGACATTTTCTGAATAATAATATCCGCTACTTTCATGCATTTCCGAACAAAAATAAATTAATACATGTGTCGCAAAGTTGCCCTTTTTGATTTAAGAACACCCTTAAACAATTTTTTTTCTAAAATTATGGTGCGAGTTCAACATTAGAGGAATACAATTTCTTACCCTCAAAGAATTAAAAACTAGAAACATACTTCGAAAAATTTAATCATGCTCATTTTCATGATTTGTAATTATTGTTTATAAAGTGTTAAATTTGGTAAATTTTGGTAGTTTGATAATAATTGAAATAGATCTTTGTAATATAATTAATTAGTAAAAGAAAATTAAATGTTTCCCATCTCCTCCAATAGTTTGGAAATACATGAGCTTGAAAGTTTAGCATTTTTCTTTTTGCTGTTATCACTCTGGCCCATCACGAGGGATAAAGGGCTTAGTTATTGCTTTTTTACTTTTGAAATTTTAGTTTTTACTTTGCTTAAAAATTTTGAGTATAGTTTCCATCTAAAAAATCTTTTTCAGTCTATATCTCTGGAACCACCTGAATGGATTCGTCACTATTATGCCCAGGGATGAAAGACTTCCGCCTTTAGGCGGAAATCCGCCTTTTTAAAGATGATTTTGGCCATTCTCTGGATCGATGCAAAAATGCAAAGAAAATATTGCGGGTAACTTGGGGGGGGGGGGGGGGTTCGAGAAGCTTCCGTATAACCTCTCGACTTTTCTCTTCACCCACTAAATCGCCGCTGATCAAAGTCAGCGGTCAATTTACGTTCAGGAGCTTCAGATACACTACATTTCGCGGGGCGAAAATCTATTTTTAGAAAATGGGAAGTAAGGCTGCAGACACACACAGTTTTTTTTTGCGGTTAGCAGGCGGCGCATTTGATACGAATGAGTTTGTCAGTTCAACTTCAATCCAAGAGTAGCATGGGAATCTTTCCTTAGGGCATGGAACAAAGAATATAATTATATTCTTTGTTCCATGCCTTAGGGATCTCCCCTGACCATTGTATCGCCCTCGGTTTTACATTGTCAGTAAACCGCAAGTGGAAGAAAAGAAAAGGGTGTTCCGGGAATAAAGTTTAACTTAGTTATTTCTTCCCGGTCCTTTGTGAACGGGCAACCGTGTTTTTTTTTCTTCTGTACTTCGAGTAAGCAGTGCTCATAAGTCATGGGTCCATAGGTCACTGCGACGCTGAACAGAAAGAAAATATTGGGAGAGGTATGATTTAATCCGGATTAATGTGCTTTAAAACAGTGAAAAGTGTTTCGCTACTAAATTTTCAGTTGTTTTGTTTTTCAGAATAACTATTATTTTGATACTTGAATTGTTTGTTTTTCTGCAATGATAAATCACCATTTAAGAAAAACTTATTTGAAGAAATATTTTAGATATTTTCTTTCAGAAATCATCAGATCAGGCAGGTAGCCCGATTTCACTGGGTCGGGTTGATATCAATTTTTTTCGTTTCGGAAGGACATTAAAAAAAATTCTTTCTTAGGATTATCATTAGCGAACTGTGTAGTTTTGATCTAATACTTTTTTCTTTTCCGGGTGGCATTATAGAATTCCGGGGAGGGGGTAATGCCCCTCTAATATCAACATTGTCCGTGTGAGTAAAGTACAGTGCCGAAATTAACAGGCAGGGCCAAATGGGCATGTGCCCCGGGCTTTAGGACGCAGAGGTGCCAAATGCAGATTTTGTGTGTCGATTTTTCTTAGGTTTGTATTCTCTTGGCCAAAACATAGAAGAATCTAAGGATGATGTGAAATAAGGATCCTACATAAAACGGATTTTTTCTGATTTCGTTTGCAAAATTTTAACGAATCGATATTTCACGAAGCAAATTACGTAATTTAATATTACATATTTTAAATTTTAAAGTAAGTTGGCTATTATAAAATTAGTAAAATTCTCTTTGTAAATACACTTTGCAAAGGATGTGATGCCAAAAACCATGTTTGTCCCGGATGCAAAAAAGGCTATTTCGGCCCTGGGGAAGTAACCCTTTAATTTGTCACTTTAGAATATTTGGTATTTATAATTTTAATGCCTATTAAGTCTTTAATCACAGTGTAGCGTATGCGCAAGGCCATAAATTATTGTAAGATAAAGCATTTCACTTTATGCAAACAAACACAGCACTGCACACATATTTGAGAAACGATGCTTTCAAATTATTTTTTGGAATTCGTATTTTAGAATTTTCGGTGTAAAGTAAAATGCTTATTTATTTATTACTTATTGAGAGAATTTTATTGAATAAATTCGAGAAGAATAGTGACTTATATATTTTTGAAGGATTTATTTTAAGGACCCTGTTTTTACAAGCAGGGTCTTAATTTTTATAATTTAAAAGTCATGTTGCTTTTTTTTTGTAAATGCAACTGACAGCAAAGATTTCTTACTTATTGGCTAAATGGTTCAGCTGTCAAACATCTGTAATCGGCGCCCACTTCTTTTAATTTATATTTCCTCCCCTCCCGCTTTCTCTTTGAGAGAGAGAATTTTGAAGATGTCCGCAAATCTTGTTTATGGTACTTTTTTGCAGTTTTAAGCGTATTTCCCTTCAAACCCTAGTGGTGATTCTCGTCCGAAATTTCCGAAAATTTAAGGCATCTTCTTCCGAAAATTTGAAATTGGGTTATTAGTTCAGCATAGTTGCCAACTTGTACGGTTTTGCGCGCGGAAAAAACAATCACGGAGAAATGCAAATTTGATGAAAGGATCGCTGGAAAAGTACACATTTCGTCAATATTTTGTGGAAAAACGATAATTTCGTCAATGTTTTTGTGAACGAACTTTGTCAAAAGATAGCTCAAAAACGTGAATTTCCTGTGTGGATCGTGAAAAAAAACGGCAATTTCACCCACATATCGCAGATAAACGCTGATTTCGCCTGAAGACCGCGGGAAAACGTCAATTGCGATAAAAGACCGCTTAAAAATATTTTGCCAAAAGATCGCCGAAAAAAACGTTGTTTTGGATAAAAGACCGCTTTAAAATATTTTGTCAAAAGATCATTGAAAAAAAAAAAAAAAAAAAAAAAAAAAACGCCGATTTCATCAAAAGATCACGGGAAAAACGCCGATTTTGTCAAAAGATCATGAAAAAAGGGCAGATTTCGTCGAAAGATTGCGGGGATAAAATGCCGTTTTCGAGAAAAGATCACGTAAAAAATGCAACATTTGTCTAAAGATCGTCAAAAAACACCAATTTCAAAAAAAAAAAACGTCTCCCCCCCCCCCCTCCTCCCCGCCGCCGATTTCCGAAAATGCGGCATGAATTTTCGAAATTTTTTTTTCACCCAGAATCACCCCTGGTACTAAGGCCACCTGTTTTATCAAGGAATACACATTTATTGTGTGATTTTTGAAAAAAAAAAAAATTCCATTTTTTTTTTAATGAAACTTCTTGTAATTTCTTATGTTTATGTAAAATTTAAAACTGCACTGCAATCTATAAAATGTCGTCATTAGATTCTTTTTATATTTGGCATCTGAAGTCGAAAAAAATTTTCCTCCTTTTTTTCCTTGGTCCACTTTCATGCCTGATTATGCCTGCCTTTATTTTTGTAATTTTTATAAAATCTAAATTCAATCATTCAAAACAAGTCATAGTGTATTTTCATCCAAAAAAAATCACATTCACATCCTAAAAAAAAAACATCAATATCTCTAATTTCCAATTTTTTTAAATGTTATTATAGGCGCGATTAAAATTTCTGGGATTTTATTCTACAAATATTTTTGAGATAGCCCTCTCATAGAAAATTGTATAATTTGAAATTTAATGCATTTAACTCTAGAACCGTAGAGCTTTTTGTCTCCTGCTGTAAGATTTATTTGCATTAAGTTATGACGTGCGTTTATACCAATACTTTGCGATAGTATTGCTGCATGTTTTCGGTCAAGTGAATGATGGCGCCCTTCATTGAGTGCTAAGAGCTGAGGTGCGCCCTTGTTTACTAAAAGGTTGGACAGGCCTGCATTATATTATTTCCTTTATTTTTCATCTTATGAGTATTAATATTACTATTAGTACTGTAATATAAGTTTGATGTAAAACAGTTAGATATACTGATTATTCAAATGTGTCATCATAATAATATCAAATAAACAGAATTTGTATCAGTACAGACAATTTCCAAAGAATTACTACTGGATGTTTATATGTAGATGTAGTTTTTGTTGTTATGAAGTGCCGCTAAAATATTGAATTTTTTTTAATTGAATGCATTTTTACATTTCTAACTAAACATAAAACCAACAGAGTGATAAAGTATCAAAACCGAGATTTGTACCCAAATCATTGGTATAGCACACTAATACTGTGCCAAATGAGTTACTCAAACAAATCCAGCCTAACACTTCTCTCTCTTATATGTTGGCAAGTCTGCATCTGCAGCAGAAGTTAGATCATCTTCACAAATCACAATCCTGTGGCTAACATGAGACGACATTAATTCCAACATCAGTGAATTTATATATAGATGTAATTTTTGTAGTTATGAAATACTTCTGAAATGTTGAATCTTTTTGATTGCATAAATTTTTACATGCCAGTGACCTAACTTTTTCACCCCTTTTTTTAAAAAAATAATTAGAAAACTACAAAAATGTGATTAATGTTTTTAAATAATTAAATTGTATTAATTTCTACTGTACCGTATAATTTTAACATCAGATTATCCCTAACTTTTGAAGATACCCTTCTTAATGTATTCTTGGCCATCGCTGTTGATAATTTAGCAAATGCTCAGGAGTTAACTGCTGCTGAGGCTGAAGAAGCAGAGGAAGATAAAGAAGTGAGTTTTTATTGAACTTTTCATTGCAAAAGTTTGCCAGCATTATATTGTTTTTATTTATCTTTTTCACTAAAGGATGAAAGTTCTTCAAATGCAAGTGTCCCCTGCTTTACTTTGATTAATTTGTTTCTAGCAATCATTAGGTAGCTTGAAAATGTGTGGTGAGAATTTATTTTCATATGCATTACACATGAATATCTACAGAATGAGAGAAAAATAGCTATAATGTTAATCTTTGCAATGAAATATTTTATTAGCTGTAAAATTAAAGAAAAGTATATTGAATATGCATTTAAAATATATCATTTTCAGTTTTTATGCTAGTTTTTTTTTATTTTATCCAAATGTTAGGCAACATTAATTTTCAGATTTAAATTATAATTCATTTTAATTCTCAAATTTTAATATTTCATTCTAAACTATTTTATTTTAATATTCAAAATTTAATATTTAATCTTTAATTTATATAACAAAAAATACCTAAACTTTATGTAAAAAATAATTTGATTTCATTTTCCTAAAAAGATCATTATTATAAATTCAATATCTTAGCTCTAATATTCTTTTAAATACAATTTATAATAATAATTTTTAAACTTAATTTTACTCTAACGATCTTTTCACTTTAAAATTCAAATATTTCTACCACATGGCAACTGCTGCTTTTGGTTAATGTAAGGCTTTGGTGCCCATACGTTTTTAGGCAATCAGCACTCTGCATTTTTCCGTCTCTTGGAGGGGGAGCTTGAGTAAAGTACGGGTCTTGCTCTCTCGCCTTTTTGACTTGATTGGGAACAGACATATGGACTCAGTCCGGAGTACTGTGCTTATGATAATTGGTATTCTGGCAGAGTCCATAGTATTTCCATTAATTTTGAAGTGGTTTTTTTTAAAGTAATACCTTTTGAATACATCTTACTTTTAATGAAGAAACTGGAAATGAGTAAATTACATAAACGCTGTGAATTGTCATGAGACGTCTCTGCCAGGAGTAAGAATAATCTGAGGAAGTTATTTAGCGAGAGATCCTCTTGGATTGCTCTAAGAAAAGAAATCCTGCTGTTCCTGTATTAGCCGATCACTTCTGCAATTCACTACCACAATGAAGAATTTGATAAAGTACAATTTACTCTTTTCTTATCAAGCTGGCTGAAAACAATGGCATCTTAAATTTTTAACAGATTGTTTGTTATAATGCTACAGATGCCAGATTATCCAATAGCCAACTATCGATATAAAAATAGAACAAAAGTAAAAAGACTGTAATGTTGTGTTCATATACAAGGAAAAAAATGGATCTTTAGTTCATGAACTGGATCGTTAATGTATGGTTCTTAGAGATTGTGTTTCTCAACACTCCCTTACACTTAAGGGATGTATCACTGTCAGATGAAAATAATATTCGGCTGTAAAAACATTATCAGAATTAATAGCAACGGAATATTTTGTAAAAAGGCTGATTTCTACCTAAATTACAATATTTATTTTTTATTTCAATTATTTTTACAATGTTAATAATTACACTGATAAACAAATTTTAACGAATTTTCGTTGTCTCTATATATGTTGGGTGTTTCTTATAGATTTCAAGCTGCTGAAAAAGAATATGTTTGTAAAAGTTTTCTATTACCCTCCATTTTTGAGAAATTTCATTTATACATTTTGGAGTATGTAGGCATCGTATAGGCATTATAATTATATTATATTATTCTCTTTCATGTATTTGATTCACACAAACATTCCTTTTTCTTATTACAATGATAGAAGATACAGCAAGAGAGTAGAAACAGATGTCCCTCTAATAAATTTTATGTTAGCAACCTTGAACAGACAACTCTAGTCACCCCCACAGTATTTGACTTTAACGCAAATCCCTGACAGTGGAAACTTATCTTTCGGGGCGAATATGCTACTATTTCTTTGTTCTATAAGATTTTAATTGAATTTTGATTATAATTATCATATCTTCCTCTACAATATGTAAAACATGTCTAGAGGATGCATTAATGAACCCGATTCTTTTTGCTGTGTGTGCGGGGAGCTAACTTTGAAAAAGCATTGATGCGCCTATCATATGTACTTTGGATATAAAGTAGTTGAACGAGATAAGAAATACGCACCTCGTTCTTGTTATACACAACGTGCTACAAACCTCCGGACGTGGATGAAAGGTACAAAAAAGTGTATGTCCTTTGCTATACCCATGATGTGACACGGGCCGAAGGATCAAATAACTGACTGCTACTAATGTATTACAAAAATTAAAGGATTCTTTGCAAGAAGTAAACATAAAATTAAGTACACGAACTTAGATTCAGCAATGTGACCAGCATTACATAATGATGATTTAAAAATACCGAAACCTCCAGAGAATTTCACATATGATGATGCAGCAGTAGAAATGGAAATCGGTGAAACTGAAACTTCCTCGACATCTGATGTGAACTAATCTCCTGGCATAAATGAAGAACCACACCTAATAACTGAAAAAGAATTAAATGATTTTGTGAGGCACTTAAATTTATCAAAGAAAAACTCAGAATTACTTGATCAAGATTGCAAGGTTGGAATCTCCTGAAAAACTATACAAAGATATCTATTTATCGAGATTGATATGAGAAATATTCAACATTTTTTAAAAGAAAAGATGATTTACGCTATTGTAATGATATAAGTGGCTTAATGTCTGCTTTAAATTGACAATATAACTTGGAACAATGACCTATAAGAGAGCACCCACAGATAAGACATTTACATCTACATAAAGTATGAAATTTCTTATTAATAGAATTTCTTTTTACAAAAAAATCTATATTTTTCTTGAACTTTATAAACAATGCATACTTTCAGTGTTTTAAATATTAATTTTAAGCTTTATAAATGTTTATTTAAAAGTTTGTCATTTCTAAAATACCAAATGATAAATTTCATAAGGTGCATGTGTTGAATAAATACTACAAAATTGAGATTTTCAGGATTTTGAATTTTTTAAAAATCTGTGGGTGATGGAAACTTTTTAATGGCATATTCTTTCACAGCACCACCTAAAATATAAAAGTCACCACATACTTAGTTAGAAACAGAAACCTTGTTTATCAGTGTTATTGTAAGGTATAGTGCACTTACCATTCCCTCTCCCCTTATTAAGATTTAAGTCCTAATAAATCAATTTGTTTGAGATTTATATTAGTATCTATTCAAGATAATCATATTTGTGTGAATTTTTTTCATTACTTTCAACTAGATTGAAAAATCTAATACTTTAGCAATTCGAATTTTATAGTTCAGGTTCAGTTGAGTGAATGTTTATTTATTTTTCCACCATGGTGTACCTTTATTACATATTATTTATTCAATTATCCATGTTTCACATCGCATTGTTTACTATCCACTATACGAGGCTTAAAAGGGTTGTACTTCCTTATTTTACATATAAAGTTTTGAATATCTTTAAAGTAATCCTCTCTATATTTCTTTATTTAAATTATATTTTTTACATGTATATTTTTAAATTTATAATACCAAATCAAATTTTTGTAAAGATGCATGTATAGTATGAAATACTTTTGTCTGTAATTTTTCATCCCCTTTTTATGAGTATGAATTTTTATATTTTTAGTCTTTTTTGCTGTAATCTTAATTAAAAAATTAATCTGCATTTATAAACTAGTTTTATGTCAATTTATTCAACAATTGTTGAATGTAAGTTTTTAAAGTAGGTAGATGTACTTTTTCTTTTTTTATGATTTATTTATTTATTTATTTATTTATTTTTTTGCTATGTAACTCTAAATATTTTCCCTGCTTTGACATGCTTGCTGTTTTCATCTCTTTCAAGTAAAATGTAATTAAGGAACTTATATATGAAATGCATATGCAAGCCCTCCCACTTAAAATAAACAAATAACATAAAATAAAATGTTTCTTTTGTTTAAATAAGAACAGAAGTTTTTTTGGAAGAAGAAAATTAAATGTTTAAAATGAAAGGTGGATTTTAATAAATGTTTGAGGTCTTCAATTCAAGGTCTTTTGTAAAAAAATCTTTCAAAGTGATTACAGATCTATGTCACTAAATGATAGATTTTGCATGTTGTAAATTTCAGAAATTGGTATTTAGGTATCTGCTTAGTGACTTTTCAAAGAATTTTTATGAATCTCGAAACCAGTAGGAATATATATGTGTTTTAATTTTAAAATGATAAAATAATCATGAAAATAAGTAAAAACAATGGGTACTTGTTAATTATATCAGTAGTTCTCATGTGGCATTAAATGGCTTCATCTGCCAATTTATTTTATATAATTCTTTATAAATAAGCACATAGAAACTATAAGAATAGATGTAGTCAAACAAAATAATTCATTGTAGTTATGTGAAAGTGGATTTATCAAAATCTCTTGCTAGAAAAAAAAAAAAAAAAAAAAATTAGAGCAATTTATGACATTGTTTGATACATAATAATGCCATAAATTGCTAGGTATCTAACCCTATTCAATCCTAACAGAGTCAGTGTTAAAATTGAATGACACATAGGATTAGTATTTTTTTTTTTTTATGTATTATGTAATAATGCCATAAATTGCTAGGTATCTAACCCTATTCAATCCTAACAGAGTCAGTGTTAAAATTGAATGACACATAGGATTAGTATTTTTTTTTTTTTTTTTTTTTTTTTTTAACTATACATTTTTGAAGATGTAACTGTTCCATGACCTACCAAAACATAGTGTGTCATCTAGCAATTTTTTGCAACTCATATTTTGAGAACCACTGATTTATAGTACAAATATAAATGCTATGTAATCCCCTCCCCCTCCCCCCTTCTGCCCAACCTCACTCTTCTATCTTTTTTTCTCTGTACATAGGTTTCCATGGACATGAAGTTTAGATGAGATTTTGTTTCAAGATTATGTTAAGCCTTTGTTGAAGTGTTTAAAATTAAAGAAAAAAAATTGCACTAAATTACATTCTCAAGAATCTGTTACGATTGCATTAATTTCACATTTATAATGATAATGAATGAATCATTGCATCTGATATAAATGACACTTTATAGATGTAACTGTCTTTATTAAAGATAATGTGAATGCTTATATTTTGGATCAATTTTGCAGTTTGTTTAATTACATTTGTGTCTGTGTATTTGTTTATTTTTGATACATGAGTTTTTATTTTACAGAGAGCCAAAGAAGAGTTAGATAAAGAATTAAAAGAGCTACAGTGTGATCCTCCCCAAGTTAATATTTGTCCTCCATCCCCCATGAACAATGCAGAGAAAGAGAAAAATTTTAATCCGTAAGTGCTGTTTTCATCGACATAGTGAAGTGTTTATATAAGTTACTCTGAAAGCTTAAAAACTAAATTAACAGTAGTTTTCATCCGCGAATTTTAACATTGTATAGCCAGATCTATAATACAAATATTCATAGTTAATATTTTTCTGAATTCCATTTTTGAAAATGTTAGCATTTTTCAAATAAAATTCTTAAAAATCTTAAGTTTTTATTGTCTGAGGATTTTTTTAAATAAATAATTTATTTCAAGAAAACTATATTAGATAAATATAGATTATAACTAAGAGATTATTTTTTTTTAGTTGAAATAATTGCAAGAACAAAATTTTCGAACTTAAAAAAATCTTGGTTAAAAAAAAAAAAAAAAAAAAAAAAGAGAAAATTAAAAGCATTATTCTGAAATATATATGTAATGCATCAGTACTATTTGTTGCCATACAAAAAGATTTGTTTATGAAAAGCTTTAAAATCCTTTGAGGGGGGGGGGATAAAAAGTTTATGTTCCTGCAATGGAAGCTTTGCTACCTGATGAGTTAAATAACTTTTTCATTTGTGTGATGTTTTATTTTTGTACATACAGAGGTTAACACATTTTTTAGACAAATTTATTTTAGTGTAAAATCAAAACTGCATAGGTAAATCAATAATATTAATCTGCATAGATAAATTATTTTCCACAGCTAGTTTTTGAAAGTATAAATTGTCTTCAGGTAACTGAAATTTTTTGTTTCCATGCAAAATGATACTTTAAGGGAACTGATGGAAGGAAGACTATATTTCTACACTTTCAAAAGAAAATTTTTCACGTTCATTTATTAAAAAATGCTGTAAAAGTCATTGTTCCTCTATATCTAAAGTAGCAATAAATAATATTGTCATTAAGACTGTCATATAATATTGTCATAAATAAATTTTAACCAACAGAGTAGAAGAAAAAAAAAAAACATGAAAGTCTGGCTGTAAGTGGAAAAAATATCCTAAAATTGTATCCAAGAACAAAAAGAAATTCTTCGAACATTGCAAAGGTCAGATCTTTTATAGTAAAAGAAAATCATCTTAATCAAAAGACCGTTGCTAAATTGGTAAAATGCTCAGTATCAAATGTCAACATAATCTATACATATTTAAATTTTAAAAAGACCAAAATACAATGTTCATAGTCTTTCTCTGCAACATATTGCCGAACGTAGAACTCAATGGAAAATTCTTTAGGAGCAGCATTTATCTGGAGGTAAATGAAAAAATGTTGTTACAATAAATGAAGCTTGAGTATATTTAAATGACTGTAACTGAAAGACATCCATTTACTATCATTGAAGAAAAGAAAATTTTTTAAAAATGTGATTCAACCTATCTAAAATCAGTTTTTATGAAGAATTTATATGATTGTTGTTGGCATTGCACATATTGACACATTAGAAATAAAAAGAGTGAGAAAAAATGTTAAGATCAACTCTGCGTATTTTCAAATATTCTTATTCCCAACCTTCAAACATGAAATATCATTGCTTTACAACAAGAACCATCAATCTGTCAAACTGACTCAGATAAAGCAAGCAGCCCTACATTGCAATCCATCTTTGATTTCCTAGAAAAAAAAATGCTTCAAAAAATAAGCATCAGGTCTATTTTCCCTTCACTAATATGCTTGCTAATTCTCTTGATGTATCACCTATGAATTTTTTCAACATTTAAAAAGTGCAATATCTAAACATCTACCCTTCATAGATTTTGGAAAGCCAGAAACTTGTCTAGATTATTCACTTAAGGTCCTGTTTTTGTAGATATTTTTTATATTTCTGAAAAAATCTAGTCTTAATTTTATGAATTTGAAAGATCACTGTATACAGATTCTTGCTTATACATTTTTAACAAGCTTGCCTTACATATTTAGATAATAGGATCTTTGTTGACATCAGATGTTATTTTACAATGATTAAGTTTGTGAAAGGTTTAGTTTAAAAATGGAAAAGTTTTATGAAAATCTTTATTGAAGAAAACTGCATTGTGAAAGGCCCTATTTTTGGATGAGAATTTTTGTGAAAGTTCCTATTTTAAGGATGAAAAGTTTGTTAAGTGTTCTTTAAAGGATTCAGTTTTTTCCTACAACCAGATCCCTCAAAACTATTCAAAAGAAATGGACCAAAATATTTTTTCCAAAACTATAAAAGACATTATTGTCATGGAAATATTGTTGTAAAAAAAGGTAGTTCAGAAAAAGGATTTCCAAATTGGACATTTAAAACACAAATATTTTATATAAAATAACTCTGTATCATAAAAATCATATGAAAAAATGTGTAAACATCCTTTATATTCTTTAATGCTTATTACTTTTTCTCTCATATTGTAGGGATAAGGGTAGTAATGAAAATGTAAAAAAGAATGACGGTGATGAAGAAAAAGGAAATGAGGATGAAGAAGGTAGGTGTATGAATTGGAAAAAAAAAAAAAAAAAAAAAATGAAATATAGAGTAGGAAAAATTTCATTACTTCTGTTATTATTAAAAATTAAAATTTATCTAAGTGTAAGCATTTTTTAATGTATTTAGATGGCAGATCCTGTAATTTAACTGCACTTGCATGTTTGTAAATAAAACTGAGATATTGGTAGTTTTCTTTTGAAGTATTTATGTATGCTTTCCTTTTCAATTTCAGAGGGAGAAAAAGAAGAGAAAAAAGGTCCTAAGCCAATTTTACCATATTCTTCCATGTTCATCCTTTCTCCCACAAATCCGTATGTATTTACTTTTTTGTGCCTGATTAATACATATTTTTTTTATGCCATAATAATTTGCAATGCATATGATTAGTTTCATAATGAAGAAATGGGTACTACTTGTTGATTCTGTCAACCAATTTCACCAAATTAAACAAATCATCAAACTATTAGTCAAATAATAATACAAATAGAAGAGTGTTATCATTTTAAAATTTTAAGATATAAAATTGAATGAATTTAAATTTAAAAAAAATCACTAATGAATAAGGTTACTTTAATGATGATGTTCTCTTATGGCATAGCTACATACCAAGCATAAAATTTCATTTATTTAAATGATTTTGGACAAAAGATATTAATAGTTTATGTATTTAAATGCAGATTTAATAAACTAAACCTTGAACCAACAGATATTTTTAAGATACTATATTTATAAATAAACTGTAACTATTTTAAATGAAATAATTGAATTGATTAAGTGACACAATAAATATCAATGATAACAGATATTTGTAAGAAACCTAATACTCTTTATTCTGTTAAAAAATGTAGATGAGTAATTATAAAATGTATGTAAATATTATATCTAGACTTGAAACAAAAGAGGAAAATAAAATAAATTTTGCAGCAGTTTTAAATAAAGGAAAAACTAATAAAATAGTAAGATATTAATAAAAATACAAATAAAATATCAAATAAAAAGACTTGTGGCATAAAAAACATGTGTAACATGCAATGTTAAGTAAATGTGACATTTGTGACATTTCATCCATTATTGACATTTAATCTTACAGTTTGGCGATAGTTTTTTGGTCGATGGTATAATCAAGTAGTACCAAGGAGTGTTTCAGATTTTTAATAGGAAGCTAATTTTACAATATTTTTTCTTTTTTTCTACAAAATCCATTTTACATATTTTTTGTGTCTAATAAATGTATTTTTTTATTTATATATCTTAAGATTATAAACACTTTCATTGAAAAATGATTTAGCTAATAATAATAAGGCAAAGATAATAAGACTTAGAAATAGCAATGGTAATTCTATAATCTTCTAGAATATAAAAAAAAAAAAAAAAAATTTCAGAATGAAGAAATATTTAGTAATTTTAATCAAGAAAATATTATCAAGTTTTAAAAAGTTTATTCAGGAGTTATGTTGTTCAAAATGTTGTCTTTTATAGACAAGATATTAAATCTATTTTATTATTATAATTATCTGTGGTCTCAAAAGAAAGCAGTGGGATTTTGTTAGGCATCAGCCAATTTTAACCATACTTTAGCAGGGATGCCTTTAGAGAAAACTTTTGAAAGGAAAATAACTTAAATTATCACTCTTGTATAAAGGAAAATTTTTCACAGCCACCTCACTCCAATTACTTGACATTGAACTGCAACGAAAAAATAAAAACAAGTCAAAGATTGTGTGTCAAACATAGCAAATGAGGCGTGTTCGTACAATAACAAAGTTTTAAAAATATTCAGATCTTGGTGTAATAGTATACAGTTCTTCAAATTATTCAGACACAATATAGTTGCCAAAATATTTTGTGTGTCTCTCTAAATACTATCTGCTTTGTATTATACATTATGTAACATGTAGTAAACCTAAGCAACGTAAGTCAAATTCATAAAATATGAAATAGTTTAATTAAAACGCACCCTAAACAATGTTTCCCCCTATACCGTTATGTAATGGAATACTTTTGTGTGGCCCTGTAAATAAAAAAATTCTTTGCAC
Source organism: Maratus speculifer (assembly GCA_964019185.1). Taxonomy (NCBI): domain Eukaryota; kingdom Metazoa; phylum Arthropoda; class Arachnida; order Araneae; family Salticidae; genus Maratus; species Maratus speculifer. The sequence goes on along the minus strand of OZ025297.1, from coordinate 72,270,363 downwards.
TACAGTTGTATAGAATGTATGTTTTAGTATATGCTTTATAAAAGCATACAAATTTTGTTATGTTCGAAAGTGTGTAACATCATTAAAATGCATTAGAAATTATTTTTTCCAATTGGCCATAATGTAACAGAGAACTTTTGATTGTCTCTGCAATTGAACTATGTATTCAATGTCAATAAAATTTGAAATGACTTGACAAAATTATGCAACAATTACATATTTTAAATTTAAAATGATTTGATTAGGTAGTTTTTGCTCTGTTATATGTGGACAGACAGACGCACAGACAAACAGATGTATAAACTGATTGAACAACTACTATAGGTGCTTCATATTGACATAATTATGAAAGAACCTAAATAAAGCTACAAACACTGACTTAAGGTCCACCTTTTGAGTCAGCAGTGGTTCCATAAAAGGAAATAGTATAGACCTTGAAAATAATCTTGATTATTGCAAATAATTATAGTAAAAGCTGCCTGCTCCCATACAATGAATGATCTTAGGCAAAAAAATTATATTTTTATCTTATAGCTAGATAGTTTTTTAATATTGTAGTTTTCTTTGATAATTCAAAAAATCTTCTATGTTTGCGTGATAAATCTAAACCCAAATTGTTTAAGTAATAAATTATATAGTTAGTTCAAGATGATGCTTCAAAGGAATGCACTATTAATTTATTCCTTTAGATTTCCACAAAATTATGTAAAAAAAAAAAATATGGTTTACCTTTTATTAAGTTTTTTATTTTGTGATTAAAACTTTTACAAACTGTATTTTTTTCAAAAGAAATCATGTACTCTGAATGTAAAAATGTGTATTCATATTATTTTTCATATTATTTGTGTATTCATATTATATAATTACCAAGGGCACTGATGCATTTACTATAATGTTATTGAATTTTGACCACTCCTGATTTATAAGTTACTTTTCAAATTGAATTGTTCAGCACATGGTCAAATCCCTCTCCATACTGTCTCTAATAGTATGATACCATTTAATTTGATATGGTATTTAGCAGACTCTTAACTCTCATTTCATATTTAATCCAAAATGAAAAAACACGACTGTTCTTCATATTTTCAAGGCACTGAATAATTGATTACTTTGTTATCTCATAGACCAAGAAACTATTGCTAAACTATAAAATTAAATGTCAATAATTGATAATCCTAAATGTCACATTTACTACAATTATATTAAATACAATACACATATTTGCTATGCCATCAAGTGACTTTTAATTCAACTTTTTATTTCCATTTTTATGTATGTTTCTCTAATTTATTTGTTGAAAATAAAAATGATGTCAGTTTGTATAATTTGGCAAAATTTGTCGACAGGATAATCAAGTAGTACCAAATAAATAATCCTATTTTTCTGATGACACTGTGCTGAAACCATCCGCATTATCATATATTGCCAAATGACAGAAAGAAGACTCTTGCATTAAATCCTCTAAATAATGCATTGACCTCTTGTTTGCCCTGTTGTTTTTGATTTCTATAAAAAAGGGGACAGTTAATTTCTGTATCCCCAGCCCTACATATATTATTAGATTTTCATTTGCATAGTTATGCTATGAATTTACTAACTTCTATTTTTATTCCGTTCTTTAAATTTATTTCACAAAAATGAAAATATTTAAAGTATCATTAATATTTAAGAATCTAAAATACAGTCTGCTTTTACAGGATCCGTGTTTTAGCTCATTACATTGTTAATCTTCGTTATTTTGATTTGTTCATCATGATCATCATCACTCTTAGTAGTATAGCTCTTGCCGCAGAAGATCCAGTGGTTGAAGATTCTCCTAGTAATACTATCCTGAATTACTTCGACTACGCTTTTACTGGATTTTTTGCAATGGAAATGATTTTAAAGGTACTGTTTTTATTTTTCAGATTATCCTATTTTATTGTGTAATGCAACATTTTTTTTCTAGTTTTTAAATATAAAACAAGTAGAGCTGTTATTTTGATGATCCCACTTACAATCCACTCTTAAGATGATTAATACCAAAGCAGCAATCTTTCAGAAATCTTTATGCAAAATGTTGTTAATGCTATAATCAAAAACCGTAAAATCTTAATAAATCAATTCTTGGATTAATCTTAATAATTTGTTTTTTCTCTTCTATTTTAACCCTCACAGGATTAAAATAAGAATATTAAATGTCTAAGATGGGGTATTTTGAACAGAACCTTTATCAAATAACAAAGCACGAGGCTCCTGATAGGCAAAACAATGACGATTCATTTTCTTGAATATTAAAATTTACACACAGTTGAACACAAGAACAAGAAAAAACTAAAAAATGGAAGTGCCTCTTATTCTTGCTTGCATGAAAATGCTGTACCCATAGCACCATCTAATGAATTAAATTTTGCAGCAAAAAAGCACTGAATAAACTAGAAATAAATTATTATTAAAATGATATATCTTTTAAGAATCCCCATGTAACAGAAAACAATGCAGGGCAGATTTCTAGCTAAAACAATAACACCTTCCATCAGTTCGAAAAATGTCCTGTATTATTTTCTATTTTATGGTGATTCTTACAAAGTTTATTATAATTACATTTAATAAAATACCATTCTTTTTTTTTTCTTTTTTTTTTTTTTTTTGAAATGTGATAAATGATAGAATTTTTTATTTATTCCCTGATTGCATAAGAAGAGTTCTATGTGACCTCATTCACAATTTCTATAAATAAACAAAAACATTTAACTGTGTGAAATTTACTAAGTAGACAAAATTATAAAAGAAACTTTTATAGGAGAACTTCACAAAAATACAGCGCTGTAATTGGAAAAAAATATTTGTGGGAACTCAACTTTTCATAGATTATTGTACTACCGGATTTTTGCTAACCCAAAAGCCAATTTGAAACATTTAACCATAAAAGCCGACTTTTTTTTTTAAAAAATTTAACAGTTATAATTATTATATTGAAGTTGTTTTGATTTCATTCAGTAAGATTAGGGCAACTGATGTCAGTTCAGAACCTCCGCCCTGTGAATGCTAGGCATCAGCGCCGATTCTTTTCAGCGCATGTACGGTCTCTTCAGTTTTGGTACCAATATTTTTTTAAAGATTTTTCGCTTCATTTTTCTGAGATTAAAGAAGTCTAAAAAATCTTTAAAAAAATACTGGAGTCAAAACTTAGGTCACTGTGCACACTTTAAAAAAATCCATTTTCAGTAGCCGTCATTTTAATATCAGCACTCAGGTCTAGTATTCAAGGGGCAATGGCAACACAACGGCTTCAAAGCATCTAATTGGTCGAAGTATTTTCTTGATAAGTGAAAACGCATCTCCTTAAAACTTAGAAAAATTAACGTTTTGCTTGAAGAAAAAATAAATTGCGCTCGTACGCGATTTTTTTTTTTTTTTTTTACAGTAACAAACTAAATATTTCTGGGAACGGCGCTCCCACGCGTTCCCGCCCAATTACAGCACTGCAAAAATAATTTTAGCACACATATTCTAAATGGAAAAAATAAAATAAACAAATAAAAATAATGGCAAAATGTCCAGATGGCTCAAATTGATCCTTGTACTGCAAGGATTAAACAAGTGCCAATGTGTTACATCCTTTATTTGGCAATAGCAATTTTGGATGTCAATTAGAGCTGTCTGAAGACAAGGAATTTTTGCCAGAACTGTTTTGATTAGAAGTAGAACTTAAAAAATTCATGTAACTATTTGTTTACTAGCCAGTGCATAATCAACAATTGATAGGACATATAATTATACTTTGCATTTTTTTCTTTACTTTTATAGGTTGTCGACCAAGGGGTGATTTTACATCCCGGTTCGTACTGCCGAGATCTGTGGAATATTTTAGATGCCATTGTTGTAATTTGTGCTCTGGTTGCCTTTGCATTTGTGTAAGTTTATACTGTTTCTTCTTTATTGTTAACAAAAAAAAAAGAAAAAAAAAACTTGAACTATAGTAAAAATATTTCATTTTATAAATTATAAATGTGTGAATTTATCCACTATAAATGTGTGAATTTATCCACATGCTCGCGAATTTTTTTCATGAATGTTTTTCTTTCTTTTTTCTTTCTAAAATTAAAATACTTAGCAATATTATATTAGAAAAAAAGATTTATGCCATATATGATCATCCTCAATAACATCAAAAGCTCCGTCGTCGCAGAATTGAAATTTTTTTATGCAAATTGATATCTAAAAGTAATGTAAACAAAATGAGGTAGCTATGACTAGGTTTGACTAGCTGAAAATATATTAAATTTAATTAATTATTATTGAAAAGCTGTAATGTTTTACCATCATTATGTATATTGTCACTCTTAAAGCAATTTATACAACGTTTTGTGTTCTTTCAGAAAAAAATGGTATGAAAAATTTTATTCTGCTGAAAAATCCTGTGATATATATTTTAAGAACAGAGAAAGTGATAAATTTTTTTTTGCACTGAATTTTTACCAGTGGCTTCTTTATTTCGAGTCTGGATGCTGGCCAAATGTTGGCTTTCCACAAAAAATGGTAAATTCTTATAGCTTTTTCATAATAATTAATTATCTAATTAAACTTAATTTCATTTGTCAAACCTAGTCACATCTAGCTCATTTTGTTTCTTATGACTATTTACTATCAACTTAAGGAGGGGGGGGGGGAGGGAAGTTTCACCTGCATGATGATGAAGCTTTTGATGTCACTGGCTCCCAGATTATGAGGTCTAAATGTTGACAAATCACTCAAAATACACAATAATATTTAAAAAACAATTTTAAATTGCTGCTTTTTTTCATTTAATTTTGAAGCCTTATCAGTTTCATGTGAGCATGGTTGTTAAGATGCTTACTTTTTATATTTTTATTAATATTTTGTTACTTAAGTTTTATTCATGGTTTAACTTTTAAAAGCAATAATTAGAAACAATATATGTATACATGAAGCACATAAATGTAACTTTTGTTTAGAAAAAAGTACATATATCTCATTTTTACTATTGGATAAATAAGACTTTAATTTTTGAAATTTTTAATTTATTTTTTCTTTAATACATGTTTGAATGCAGTATTTTATCTGTTCAAGATAGTCATTATTTGTAGACTTGCAACAAGAAGTTAACAAGTAGAAATACTAATTTGTAAAAGATTAAATTTATCATCGGATTTCTTCTTACTGACTGATGATTGAGTTATAGAAAAAGCAAAAGATTTAGAAGAGTGGTGGGTAGGATGAATTGACTTTCATCTTTTATTTGCAATTTTTTAATTACTCCTAAAAGTATCCAAGGTATTAAAATGTTGTAGTTTCTTGTTTTGATCAACTAACCCATGTAGATATACAGTCACAGCAAAAAAAAATTTTGACATTTACAATTTCAGACATTTTGTTAAATATCTAGAAATATAAATGAGGAATGACTCTGAAACTCGAAATGTATAAACAAAATAGTACAGGTCATATATTTTCAAAAAGATTTTTTTCCAAAATCTAATAGAGGGCCGTCAACAAATTGAAAAAGGACGAATATCTTTTGAATAACTCTGTCAAAACTAATGTAGCAAAAGAGTTTAAACTGCAGATTATGACTAAATGGCTTATGGTCATAAACTGTGTTCATTTTTATGCAGATAGCATGCATACTAATAGAGAAATTAAGGTTTTTATAAAAACAGTCCCAAATTTTGGCATCATTCTTTGCTTATAATTTGCAGAGTTCTTAATAAAAAAAAATCTTTTCAGAAAATATGAGAACAACGTTGTACATAAGACCCTGTAATCAAAATTAAAAAATACTAATAATTGTATGATAAGTGAGCAGGTTTACTAAATAAATTTTCTCTGTGTATGTGTCAACCCTAAAAAAATTTCATTTACATTTTGTGTTAACTAATAAATGTATAGAGCAACTTTTGTTAAAATTTCAAAATCATAGCTTGAAAATTCTGAAAATTATCGTCGAAAGAAAAAGATCAAAATCCGATATTCCCAAAATGAAACAAAAAAATGATGAGCTGTATCCATATTCCATTGATTAGTGTCTATACAATATTGCATGTACTACTATATTTGGATACAACTCCTCATCTTTTTGCTCCATTTTGGGAATAACGGATTTTAATCTTATTCTATCAACGATAATTTTCAAAAATTTCAAGGTATGATTTTGAAACAAAAGTTGCTCTATACATTTAGCTAACACATTTTTACAGAGTTGATGCATGCACAGTGAAAATTTATTTAGTAAACCTGCTCATTTTTCATACAATTATTAATATTTTTTTATTTTGATTATAGAGTATTATGTACAATGTTGTTTCTCATATTTTCTGAAAAGAACATTGTTTTTTATTAGGAACTTTGCAAATTATAAGCAAAAAAACTTGGAAAAATTTGCTACCGTTTTTATAAAAACCTTAATTTATCTGCGAGCATACATGCTATCTGCATAAAAATGAACACAGTTTATTACCATAAGCCACTTAATCATAATCTGTAGTTTGAACACTTTTGCTACATTAGTTTTGACGGGGTTATTCAAAAGATATCCGTTCTTTTTCAATTTGTTGACTGTCTGCTATTGGATTTTGGAAAAAAAATTTCTCAAAAATATATTACCTGTACTATTTGTTTATACATCTGGAGTTTCAGAGTCATTCCTCATGTATATTTCTAGATATTTAACAAAACGTCTGAAATCGCAAATGTCAAGATTTTTTTTTTGCTGTGACTGTATGTGCTTGAATTGGTCTCTAAAATGTTATGAAATAAAAATTTGAAAGTAAGACTTTTTAAAAAATTATTTCTCTTCAGTTAAGTGTTTTCTTGCCACAAAATGGTATTACTCTACGTAATTAAACATTTTAATCTTGATAAATATTGAGATGTGCTCATTTTGGCACTCTTTGTCACCAATATTATTTAGAAATATTTTGCTATTTTGTTCCCAATATTTCTTCAATATTAATGTTTCATTGAGCATATTTCGATAGAAAGCCAATATTTCTCTGATTATGGCTTTTCATTTAAAGCCAATATTGGTATTTCATTAAAAATAGTTTTAATAAATACACTGTTGATGCACTATTGAGCAGTCAATTAATATTAGATTGCTTCAGTGATTGGTTATACAAAATCTGCTCTGTCCACACGTTGGTTAAACCTTACTCATTTTGTTTTCTGTGTCTTTTTTTTTTTCGATGGACTTTTTACTAATACACCTATTTGCAATTTTTTAGTGATACCAGTACTGGTCAGAATCTTAGCACTATAAAATCTCTGAGAGTTCTTAGAGTTCTCAGGCCGCTCAAGACCATCAAACGTGTACCTAAATTAAAAGTATGTATTATCAGATTATTCTATTTTTCTCTTTAATGTCTTGATTTTAAAAAGTCTGTGTTAATTTTACAAAATTTTATATAAATTGAATTACTCATTAAGGTGTTTAATATTATTTTAAAATGGTTGTGTTTGAAAGATAAGTACATAATATGATAATTGAAATTTCAACTAAATTTAAATCCTATATTATGAACTTAATTTTTTTTTTCTCAATGTATAAAATGCAGAGTTCAGTTTTCTTATTTATATCCCCTTTCCCCTTCTTTAAAATTTTTTATTATTTATTATTTAATTACAGTCGAACCTCTTTATCCTGACACTCTCAGGGTCTGAAAAACGTGTCACAAGTGGAGTGTCAGGGTAACTGGAGTTGGAGAAAATATGTTTATAAAAACTGTATTTTTAATTAATTTAAAACAATTTTTAATTGACAACTATTCTTAAAATTTTAAACAATAAAACAATATCATTAAACAAAGTAAACACAAAAACTAAATTGAAAAGAATAAAAATCAGATTTCTGATGGTTTCCTTTTTTATTGTTACATGAAATATTGATAAATTAAGATTTGCGTATCCCTAGATGTGCTTCCTACAACTATTTTTTCTATATTATACAATGAATTTTGAACAATATCCGTTGTTTCAGAAATGAATGTTAGATGACTTCTGATTGGTTCAATGCAATGTAATGCTTCGGTTGTAGTCGGAGGCTTGTTTTGTTCTAGTTCCATATGACTTTTGACCCCCTTGTCTGAAGAAATTTCTGTCTTTTTCTCTTTTGCAATTTTAGATGTAATTACATCTGGTGATATGGTGACATGCTTATTAAAATTGATGTACATCTGGACATCCCCCATTATATGTCTTTCACATTCTAACGACTTCTAATGTCTTCTTCATTACCTTCTATACACTCGAGATCTGATGCAGCATGTTCGAATCAGTCACAAATTGTCTTCAACTTTCTTGCCACTTTGCTATAAACAGTTTAAAACACTATGAATAAAGTATGGAAATAAAATGTTTAACATTCCCTAAGTGGATACGTATTGTACTCTTAGTGGGAAACACAGTGGGTGAGTAATTGCAGATTGGAGGATAGAGAACATGCTGGAAGAAATCTCTCCTTCGTTGATTTTGTCATTCATAGTGTATAGTGTTTTTATTTACATCAACAATTGAAGGAAAGTTTCTCCTCAATGTCAATGGGCATTTTATGACTTTTGTGGAAAGTTTGGCTAAGACATTTCTTACCAATTAATTTTCGAGCTTGTAAGCAGACTTAGTCTATTACAGAGGATTGTAATCAATTACGATTATGTTATCTTCAATTTCTAAAAACAGATTACGATTATGTCTCTATTTATGCCAGTTGGATTACGATTACATTTTTCATTATCTATTTTTGAAATTCAAGATTAATTACATTTAAATTAAGATTATAACATTTTTTTGCTGGATTACAATTACAATTCCATTACACAGATTTTGCATTTTGTTCTATAGTCCTTCATTTTGTCAGGTAACTTGATTTTACTCAAACCAGACCTGACACTAAGTCAGGATCAGAGTTTGAAGCAAATTTTCTCTGCTGCAGTTTGGAATGGGTTGGCATTTTTGCTGCTGCTGGTCATATTGACTTTAAATGTATTATTGGCTTGGTGTCTTAGCATTTGCGAGTCTGATTCGGTTTTACCCAATTTTTCACAAAAAGTCTTAAATATTTTTCTGGAGGAAAAATTTGAATTCTTAAATATTAAGAAGCATTATATTTATGTGTGTACATCATACAGCATAAATTTCTTACTTTATTTTAAAAAAAAAAAATTATTAGAGTAATTAATTAGAGTATCTTATTGAAGTAACTTGTTATTAGAGTTTAGTTTCGTATAGGCTAATATTATAATTGCATTAATTAAGGAATAACTTTCATACATTTCAAGTTTGAGCCGTATGAAGTTTGAGTCAAGTTTGAGTGACGTGAAAACCGGTTGTCAGAATGGCCAGGTCGGACTGTATTTTAAAGACCAGAAATCTAAAGATTGTCTTTTCATATATATTACATATTACTTTTTTTCAATAATATTTGTAAATTATAAAACAAAATTAATGTATTTAAAGCAGTATTATAATTTGATGAATTCAAATAAATTATAAAACTTCACTTCTTAAAAGTATATTTGAATTTTTTTTCTTAATTGAGTGCATTTAATCAGCAGTTAGTGTTCAAGATGTGTAATTGTAGTGAAAGATTTTTTTTTTCTTTCTTTTGAGTAATATTTAGTTGTTTATTTCAGCCAAACCTCGTTAAGATGAACCTCAAGGGCAATCAAAATTCTGTTCATGTTAACAGTAATTCATGTTATCAGTATCAAATCTTTGTATTAGTCTTTATAGGGGATTGTAAAAACAGCTCATGTTAAAAGTAATTCACGCTAAGCATGTTCATGTTAACAAGGTTTGACTGTATTATTATTATTCAAATCATTGTTTGAGAATATACTTGAGAATAACTTGTTTTTTTAATCCACAATTTTATTTTTTAACCCTCCAAGCGTCTTGCAAATGAGTAAATTTGTAATGTTGTTTTCTCTACATTTTGTCTTAATTGCTAATAAAATATGATTCTTTCAATATTACATAAAAAATCTTATTTAGGAATATAAATGTAATCCTTGAGACTCTTAATCATTCTTCAATGCTTTGAAAATTCATTAAATTTATAGAATTATAATATCTTAAACATTGCTTACATTGCAGTTAAACCTGGAGCTTAGTGTACGGATTATTACGGGCCAAACGCTTAGAGGGTTAATTAAATAGTATTTTTAAAAATCAACGTTAATCCTTTTGTAGCAAACATTCTATATACTTGTTTTAATTTTTGAGTACCACTATTTCTAATTTTGTCTTATTTATTTTGTTGTTAAAAAATAATGGTATTAAAAATTTAGATATTTTAGCATCCTATATGGTATACATATGTGCTACCCATTGTGAAGGGGTTAAGGTTGCATTTTAATAATTCTACTACTGATGTTTATGTTTCATGCTTATATTTTATAAATATATGTCACACTAACTTTCTTCTAAATTTTTTTTCTCATTTTAGGCAGTTTTCGACTGCGTAGTCACATCATTGAAAAACGTATTTAATATATTAATCGTGTACATATTATTTCAATTCATATTTGCTGTGATAGCAGTTCAATTATTTAATGGAAGGTTTTTCTACTGTACAGATCAATCTAAGCTCACAAAAAATACTTGCCAGTAAGCCTATACTTTTTAAATTCTTCTTATATCTTTAAAAATGATTTGACTTAATTTTTTTTAATTTTTTTTTCTTTTGTAACTTTATTTAATGTATCCATTTTTATAGTAAGTAGATTATCTAGTATATATTCTGGAATTTTTAATTTCTAGTTATTGTTACTCTACCATAAAAGTTATAATTTTACTCGATCATAAAAATGATTTGAATTCATGTGTCATCATATACAGATTTTGAATAATTTATTTTGTGTTTTTATATGTATCTATATTAATACTTTATTTCAATACACTATCAAATAAAAAGCATTACTAAATAGAAATGCTGATACCATTAATAAAAATAGGCACTTCCCTGTTGTACCAACACCTTGTCAAAATGTATGATAATGCACCATTTATTTCAATCCTGTCTGTACAAAAGATTTTATTACAAATGATGCCAAACATTGTGATTTGCTGTTTATTAAATTCTAATCTTTTTTTTTTCTGTTATTTGATCATAATCTTATAAAACATCTTAATTTGCTATTTTTCAAATTGAAAATATTTATTATAAAATTGTAACTTATATTTATTACTGAAGCTGAGATGATTTTTACCATTTGACAATTACTAGATGAAAAGAATGCTGTGATATATTACAGAACTACTAAATTATACACAAAAAAAGTTTTTGTTCACAAATCATAAAAGGAAATTAGGGATAATTTCAGATTTTTATAAGCAAAGGAGGTGTAGCTTATGACCATGCCAAGAAAGCATGTTTGAATCCAATCATCATGGTTGCCTTTTCTTAATATTTTAATATTTTTATTTTTGTGAGTCTAAGAGCTTATTTCAATTGAGTTTTGTGAACTTCAACTTAAAATAAACTACAAGACAACAGTGGGCTGCAGTAGCTATTTGAGAAAAGTTTGTATCAATGCTTTGTGTCCAAAAATTAAAAGGAAAGTTGGAAACCTAATAAAATTATGAAAGTAGATGAAATCTTTCCTGTAACCTCCTATAATCCAACAGATTAGCTATGACATCAGTGTTACGATCAATAAAAGAGTCATTCCATGTCAAATCAACCAAAAAAAAAAAAATTCAATATTCAACCTGACCATTTCTGATTTCAATGAAAATACCTGGGATCATTCTCTATGATGATATAAATTAGAGCACATTTTTATTTTTTGTTTATCGCTTTAAATTTTCATACAATTAATTATTTAAATTTAAAAAAATCATCATTTTTTGATTTGCATAAATATTTTCATTTTTGAATTTCTCAAGTTCTATCAAACTTTAAAAAATTTATGACCACTCATTTTAAAGTGGAGTTTATAAGGTTTAATTTGATATGCAAGTTGACTATGCATAATTAAATATATATATATATATATATATATTAAGTTTAAAAAGTAAAAATTTTTTATATAGTCATTTTTAAAAATTTTGAAAAAAATGTAAGTTTGTTGTAATGTTATAAGCTTAAAATTCTGAAATTTTTAGAGTGGGATCTCAATGGGATCAGGAGTTATGAAATAAAAACTGAAAATTACCATACAAATTATAAATAAATAACAAAATAGATAGAATTAAATTGCTATTTTAATGGTAATTTTTTTATTTTATTTGATAACTCTTGGTCCCATTAAGATCCCATTCTAAAAATTTCAGAATTTTAAGTTTATAATGTTACAACAAACATACAATTTTTTCAAAATTTTTAAAAATGACTATCTAAAAAATTTTTTAATTTCAAAAAAAAAAAAAAAAAAATTTATTTTATTTTAACTATACATAGTCAACTTGCATATCAAATTAAAACTTATAAATTCCTCTTTGAAATGAGTGGTCATAAACTTGAGAAATTCAAAATTAAAAACATGTAAGCAAGCCAAAAATTGATGATTTTTCAAAATTTAAATAATTAACTATATAAAATTTTGAACAAAATATGAAATTTAAAAAAATTATGAACATATATTCTCATTTATATCATCAGGCATGACGATTCCTGAGAATTTCATCGAAATCTGAAAGAATCAGGTTGAGTCACTGGTTGATTTGGCATGGAATGACTCAAAGTCATACTTGTGATTTGCTATGAACAGTTCACTTGAGCCACTTCAATTCATCAGTAGTTTTTTATTCTCCCCAGCAATCTGTTTAGTTTAGACAATATCTCCATCAGCTACTTTATTTCTTCAATGCTGCCATCAAAATTTTAGCTGTAAGATTAAGAATAGCAATATAAAAACATCCTTGTGTTTCATGCAGGGCTGCGGAGTCGGAGTCGGGCCCATTTTTGAGAAAAAGGAGTCGGAGTCGTAAAAAACCACCCGACTCCGACTCCGGCTTTTTTTTTTAGACAGTTTGAAGTGAAATTAAACCGATAAAATGTAATTTTAAATCCATAGAAGGAATTCTTATTTTTATTTTTGGATTATATCGGACTACCCAAGTTAAAGAATCCCAATAAACTGTCCAGTGTACACAGGAGATGAAAGCTGTTTTTAATTAAAAGTTCTAGTAGATCACAGATTATTTGCGAACTATTAAAATTTTCATCTTCAATTTTATTTTCTTCTATCTTTACAAGAATAAAGTATTGGATTCTTGAAAAATTTCGATTTCCGGCATTCGATGGATTTATACGTTATAGAAGATCCTGAACTGAACACGATTTGATAGTTTTTTGAAAATGTCTGTCAGTGTCTGTCACTTCGTGAGTCTGCCTGCGGCAAAAATTTCAGAGCACTCTATCTCAAGAACTAATGGATGGAATTTCACAAAACTTTAGATTTTGTTAGATCTTGATAGAAACTGGATCTGATTAATTTTTGGTGTATATCACTCGACAGGTGGCTTTGCTATGTTGCATTAAACACAATTTCCACAGTAGCTATATCTTAAAAATTAATGCATGGATTTTTATAAAACTTTAGATTCAGTTAGTCCTTGATATAATTAGGTGCTGCAAATTTTTTGGTGCAAATCGCTCAATAGGTGGCGCTGCTATACTTCATTGTTCATGATGTTGCAACAGCGTTATCTCAAAAACAAATGCTCGAATTTTCATCAAACTTTATATTTAATTAGTTTGTAATCTAGATTAGTATAGTTTAGTGTTTGGTGTAAATCGCCCTACAGGTAACGCTGATATGCTGACTTTTTTACGATTTTGAAATAGCTCTGGCTTAATCACTAATGCATGGATGTTCATTATACTTTAGATTCAGTTAGTATCTGATAGAAATTGATCCTGATTCGTTTTTGATGTACATCACTCAACATGTAGCGCTGTTATGCAGAATTTTAAAATTTCAGCAATAGCCCTATCTCAGAAATTAATGTACTGATTTTCACCAGACTTCAAATTCAGTTAGAAGTTGATATAACTTGTTGACTAGATTTTGGTGTAAATCACATAAGAGGTGGCGCTGCTATGCTGCATTTTTCAAAAAGTATTAACATGTGTGATATAGAAGAAAGTTCTAAGATTAACACATCTGACTATTTTTTTTCCTTTCCATTGAAATTTTTCTGCTCTGGAGAGCACTAGTTAACGTAGAAATTGTACAGATTTCCCCTTTTCGAGGCTACGGATCCGAAATAATAAAATATCCGTTTTGTTATCTCTTTTAGATTTCGGTAATTTAATTTTTCAGGTTTGTGGTATGTAAAATTAAAGAATTTGTAAAACGGAAAATATTTTTTTTCCAAAGCTCTAAGAACTAAATACCGAAATTATGACTTTTTGCCTCATTTTTCTTTCGTTCCCTTATAACTTTAACGAGCATCAACATTAGTATATTTGCTAGCCAGGAAGCCAGGAGTCGGAGTCGGAGTCGTTAAAATTTCCGGAGTCGGAGTCGAAGGCGTTAAAAATTCTGGAGTCGGAGTCGGAGTTGGAGTCGGCCATTTTTCCCACCGACTCCGCAGCCCTGGTTTCATGACATAAACTACTTAATATGCATTTAAAAGGAAAGAATGTGTACTGCATCTCCCCTCCCCCCTTCCTGCTGAATAGACTTTCATCTATAATTTTGGGAATGAAGCTTTGTGCATGATAATAAACATGTAAAAATATTAGTGTTGTGTCCAGTGGGGGGAAACGTTTCTAACGACGTTCTGAAAAAAGAAAATTAAAATGTGTGATCGTTTTTTATTAGTACACTGCGTTGAATTTGGCCGCAAACGACCACATGACATGAAGTAATCTAGATCAACAACTTTATGGAATAATATGTGCCATATTCACAGAAAAATATAATTGAAAAAAATCAAAATAGAGCTTACCTGCATAAGCTTGAATTAAGATGTGAGTAGAAATACGCAAAAGAATAATCTCAGAACTCTTTCTCATAAAGAAAATTTCTTCATTTATTTTTTATGAAGATGGATGAATATAATTCTTTGAGAAATAATATTACTTTTAGTAAGAAAACAGCTCTCTTATTTTTAGAGCGAGGCATGGAAGGCACAATTTTTTACTTGTACAAAATTTTATAGATAAATAGAAGCACATATTTCAAATAATTATGCCTTTTCTTGAATTCTCTTGGAGATTAAGGGGCAACAAATTAACATAAAACGAAGAAGTGGTCCATCCTGTATATAGCATACAATGTAAGGCTAACGGAATATTCTAAGTGAAGAATTGTTTCAACAATTTTAAAAAATAATATTCTTTCAAGAAAATTCAGCATTCTCAAAATCGAAACATATTTTCTTCATATGAAATTTTCTTTTGGAAAATCAAAAGTTGTATTTTTTCTGGACGAACAAATCCTTGTATATCTCCACGGAGGGATAACAGTCTCTCCTTGCATTTTAAATAATTCCATTTTTTCGCATTTAAAAATGCTGAACGTTAGTCGTAAAAAGCCGAACAAATCATTTCTATTGAAATTGCGCACACCATTTTCGCAGGTGTTTATTATCGTAGTTCTGCAGACGTCCAATCCGCTCCGAGTCGAAACCGCCACCCCTCAGTTCTGCTCTTTTCTCAACTGACGAAACGACCGTGGCCGCTCCGGAAAGAAGGCGGGGGTTGCCATAAAAATAAAAATACGCCAACTGGCGAGGCAAAAGGAAGTGGCGAAAAATAGAGAGGCCAAGCGCATCGCTATGAATATGGAAACAGAATTTTAAGAATGAACTTTTATATCAGCAGAACGATGCGGAGCCAAAACTTGATTCCAGGACGCACTAACTTTTAAATTATGTAACAGAAGAATAGTACCTGATAGGACAATAGGAGGAGTCATAAAACGGAAGTCGACACCCCATCGAACATTCTAGAAACAACGGAAAACCTCCAAAACCGGAAGGAACAAAATTTTAACTGATTTCAACATATGAAATCAACAAAAAGTTAGGTAATAAAAAATAACTTTACAGGGGAGATTAAAAAAAGCGAGAATTTAAGATAATTTTTAGAATGCGAAATATATAATAAATGAATAAAGATAAAACCAAAAATAGACGATAAATTAAATTAAATAAAAAATATGGCAGTGGTTAAGAGTAACCGCAACAATTAGTACTAATAACATTAAAAACATCAATTATTTTAAAGTTTAAGCACACCAGTTTCAATAGCATATAGCTTACTATCCTTAATGCTGTTACACATTTATTACCAACACCTAAAAAGCACCAATTATTTTAAATTTTAAGCATACCAATTTTGCTAAGTTATATGCTACTGAAATCAGTATGCTTAAAATTTAAAATAATTGGTATTTTTGCTGTTGACATTTTTTCATTTTTATTATATTGCACCAATCTTCAATAATTATCAATAATTATAGATGAAAGTCTGTTCAGCAGGAGGAAAAAAATTGTAGGGCATAATCTCTCCTTTTCAATGATTATTAGGTGGTTTATGCCATGAAATACAAGGATGTTTTTATGTTATAAAATATATATTATTATAAAATATAATTAATGGAGATATCTTCTTAGATTTCTGAAGATAATAAAAATCTACTGATGAATTGCAAGAGGCTGCATGTGAACCTTTCACAGCAAATCGAAAATATGATTTTGTTGATCTTAAAACTCATGTCATTGCTAATCTGTTCAGAGATTAGAGGGAGTCGCAAATGCAATAACAAAATTGCCTCATTTTTTATCATCATTTACAATCTTATTTTAAAGAGTTCATGTCACAGTGTCTTCATTAAAATAAATAAATAAAACGAATAAAAGAGCGAAAGAAAGGAAAAATAACATTCATTTTTGTACTAAGAGACATTTATAATTTCATGCTTGCAATTTTAATTTAGTTTCATTTTATTACTTTATTGTATAATATTTATTTGTTCTTTTATTTTAAATATACAGTAGACTCTCTCAAATCCGCACTCCTAAAATTCGCAACTCTCTAAAATCTGCACATATTTTATGGATGTAAACAATGAAACATTCAATTCAGATGTAGGTGCAAAATTTGACTTTTTTAGCTTTACATCAATTCCATATATTTTTTAACTTGTAATTTTTGTTAAAGTTGTTGAATTCATGTTTTTTCATGAAGAAAGAATAATTTATTTTTGAAAAAATAAAGATGTTACTGATTGGTAATCACAATATTAAAAAATATATTTATGTATTAGTCAAGCTTTTTTAGTTATTAAGTCTGGCTAAACCTTAAATAAAGCTTCATTATTTTATGATCTTGATGTGAATTAGTAATGTACCTTTATGAGGCAAGTTTCATTGAATAATTTAGGAAAAACACATTTCATCTTTATAATGAATATTTAATTGTACATTATTGATTATTAATTTGACCTTTGCTTTTAGTATTTTTATCATTTTAAAAACTACCTAATTTTTTATTTTAGTTTATTACTTATTTTAATATTTTAGCATATTTAAGCATTCATTATACTTTTGATTTCATTATTAATTGCATTCAAATTACTTTTTAAAAAATGTAAACAAAGCAATGACCAGAAATCCACAAAAACTCTGGTCCCAAGCTGTGCGGATTTGAGGGAGTCTACTGTATTATTGTATTAATTTAATAAAAGCTCATAAAAGCCTGTAAGCCTGTAACTTTCAAATGATTTATTTTTTAAATGCTTGTCTTCATCTCAACTTTTTTTTTTTTTTTAATTTTTTTATTTTAATGAATTGTGAATTTCATTTTGTGCAAATTATTATGATTTGTAAATATAGTATTGCTGTTATGTAAAAAAAAAAAAAAAAAAAAAACTTAAATATATTTTAAACTTATAGAATTAAAAACCTTTTAAGTGATTTTAGCGTGTGCTAGAAAAGAAATGAAGTGTGAAATTGTTTATTAATTTTTTATGCCATAAGTACATAAAGGGATATATTAATGTTTTGTGAAATTGTTTATTTATTTTTTATTTATTTATTTATTTATTTATTTATTTATTTATTTATTTATTTTTTTTTTTTTTTTGTTAATCACTGAAATTATAAGAATGATGTTATATTTACATCTAAATTTTATTTTTTCTCATTATCCAGAGGAGAATATTTCAAATTTGTTGGGATCGATAAACCACCAGTAGTTGAAGAACGTAAGTGGAGTAAACGGGAATTTCATTATGATGACGTAGCAGCTGCCATGCTAACATTGTTTACTGTTCAGACTGGAGAAGGGTGGCCTTCGTAAGTCATGTTTATTGTTTTTGTTAAATATTATATTGCTATAGCATGTTAATTTAATAAAGAAAGATGAAATATTTTATTTTAAATATTGCAAAATACCTTGTTTTCTGTCTGCATAGTAAATATGAAATAATCCTATACAATTTACATAATTTTCCAAATTCAGAAAAACTATAATTTTTTTATATAAATTTCCTTTATTGAATAATCTAACAGCAATAATTGAGATGTGAATTGTCTTATCCTCTTCAGACTTGAACATAAAATAACTCTACAAATATATATATATTGCTTTTGCATAATCGAAATGACATCATTGATGACAGAAAGAGTCATTTTTATGAAATCAGTATTTTAGGGGACTGGTAATTTAGGTTTACAAATATGGATATAAAAGTACTAATCCTCTTAAAACATCAGTTTAATTATAAGTAATATAAATTTACGTAATAACAAAATTAAGGTCTTTAAAGAAGTAAATGATTAGCAAATCCTCAAAATTTTTTATTGTAAAGCATTTAAGTTAAATAGTCATGAATATTTCTTACTTTCTTGGCCACAATGTCTTGAAGGTATTTTCAAAACTCGGATGAAAATAATATTTATTTTATGAGGTAATATTCATCAGTGCTGACATGTATTGGTTTTGTTTTAAAGCAAAAAACATTCATCTGTATAGAAGTAAAGTAAAAATGCAAAAAATTCGAACAGCTTAGTTTTTATGAGGAAAAGAATGGAGGTACGCATTTGTGTACCTCATGTTTGAAGAGGTTATAAGGCTAGATTTGTGACAATGGATGAGATATGGCTACATCACTATGATCCAAATCCAAATAACAGTATCCATGTTTCATCCACTGTCACAAATCTAGCCCCATAAGTTCCAAATCAACCTTTCACCCTTTCCATCAAAAATATGTTGATATAGCAGCTACAATTCTGATATTGAGCATATAGGCATCTAAAACATTAGGCTTTGATATTCCACATCAACCATCACAGTACAAATCTTATACTATAATGCGAGCAAAAATTGTGTGTGTGTGTGTAAATTTTATCTCAAAAATGGCTCTAACGATTTTCACAAAAATTTGGATTTTACCATTTTTGGACACGAAAAGACCATTGGGCTAGGTCACATTTCGAGAAAATTCGATTATTGGGTCATTTTGGGTCATAATGGGTCAGGATCAAGCTATTTATATCTAGAGAACGGCTGGATCGATTTTAAGAAAATTCTGTATCCAATCGTTTTTTGGCACGAAAAAACTATTGGGCTGGGTCACATGTTTGCAAAATTTCTATAAGTGGGTCATTTTTGGGTCATTATGGGTCAAGCCATTTTTATCTAAAAAAACGGCTCTAACTATTTTGACCAAATTTTATATTTTATCATTTTGGATTACGAGAAGACCATTGGGTTAGGTAACATGTTTGAGAAAATTCGGTTAGTGGGCCATTTTTGGGGTCATTGTGGGTCATACTATTTTTATCTTGAGATTTTCTCATGCAATTTTGACTAAAAATTACAATCAGGCATGAGAAAAACATTGGGCTAGGTTACATGTTCGAGAAAAAATTTTAATGGGTCATTAAGGATCTTGGTCAAGCTATTTATATTTAAAGAACAGCAGAATCAATTTCATCAAAATTTTGCCTGTACCAGCTTTTTGATACGAGAAAGCTAATGGGCTAAGTCACACAATCAAAAGATTTCGATAATAAGAGTCATTTGTGGGTAAAGATGGGTCATAATATGTCATGGTTTATATCTAAAGAATGAGAGGTTCGATTTAAATGAAATTTTGTATACAGCATTTTTTGGCACGAAAAAACTATCGGGCTGGGTTACATGTTCGAGAAATTTCGATTAGTGGGTCATAAAGGATCATAAAAAGTCTGGGTCAAGCTATTTATATTTAAAGAACGGCAGGATCGATTTTAACGAAATTTTGCCTGTAACATTTTTTAGACACGACAAAACTAAAGGTCTAAGTCACATGTTCGAGAAATTTCGATTTATCTGGGTCATTTGTGGGTCATGGCCAAGCTATATTTAAAGAACGGGTGGATCAATTTTAACGAAATTTGATATACAACATATTTTTAGCATGAGAAAATCATTGGCCTAGGTCCCATATACGAGAAATTTTGATTAGTGGGTCATTTTTGGGTCATTCTAATTTTATCTAGACAATGTTTCCCGCAATTTTAACTAAATTTTGTATTCTATCGTTCTGGGGCACAAGAAAATCATTGGGTGAGGTCAGATGTTTGAGAAAATTCGATTAATGGGTCATAATGGGTCAGGATCAAACTAATTATATCTGAAAAATGGCTCAATTGATTTTATTTAAATTTTATATCTAACATTTTTCGGCACTCAAAAACTAATGAGCTAGGTCACATGTTTGAGAGATTTCGGTTATAAGGGTCATTTTTGGGTCTTGATAGGTCATGCTAATTTTATATAGAAAACTGCTCTCACCAATTTGACTATACTTTGTATATATCATTTTCGGGCAAGAGAAAACCATTGGACTAGGACACATGCTTGCGAAACTTCGATCTGTGGGTCAATTTGGATCATAATAGTTTAGGGTAATTCTAATTATATATAACAACGACTCAATCAATTTTATTTAAATTTTGTAACGAAATGCACTTTGCCACGAGAAGACTGTTCTGTTGAGTCACATGTTAAACAAAATTATATTAGTGGGTCATTTCACTTCATTGCTGAATGCTGTCAAGCTAATTTCACCTAAGAAATGGCTTAAACGATTTTGATTCAATTTTATATTCTACTGTTTTTGATTACCTTAAGACCATTGAGCTAAGTCACATGTTTGGTCAAATTTGATTAGCGCGTCATTTTGGGTAATATGGGTCAGGTTCACGAGAATATGGCAACAGCTAATAAGTTGACGATATTTGACAAAATATTGGTGACATTTGGCAGAAAAATCGATTATTACGATTATGAAAATCTAAAACACGTATTTGGTGCCAAATGAATGAATGTCTCCAAATTTGGCTATATCAGGCAAAAAATATTTTTCAGAAAGTGAAGAATTTTTTTATTCATCCTTAATAGGATTTGAGATACATAGTAAAACCAATTAGAGTCGAGCTAAAAAAGTGATTTGGATCGATGCCCTTTCGTTTTAATTTTTAAAATCAAGTAAAATTTATGAACATGTGCATACATACATAGTTTTCTTATTGATTGCTTTTGTAAATAATACTATTATAAAGAACATGTTTTACAGTAATAAAACAGAGTGAATGACACTGTGAAAATACTATATCGAGTAGAATACAAAGTTAATTTTAACCAAGCTTAGCTCGGTCAACCCTGCGAGTATTTTATATATACTAGAGACAATAATTATTGAACTATGTCTCTTATGTGTAAATGCACTCATAATTATTCATATATATTTATGCATAAGGGTTTTTTATGCAAATCTATAAGGTAATCATATAGTGCATATGTATTAAATTGTAGCTGATCAAATTGTAATCTGTCTTATAATTGTATTTTTTTTTTTTTTCATAAAGTAATTAAGTATTTTTCATTAATATTTATTTAGAGGTTTACCATATATTTAATGAAAGTATGTTAACAAAATTAGAATCCTATTTATCCATTCTGTGTTTTAGAATTAATATAATCAAATACAAATTCACTAATAAAAGTAGTTTTTAAATATATATATATTATAAATTAAAGCATCAGATTAAATTCTTTATTTTTCAAAAGTAAATTTAAAATATATATGTGTGTGTGTGTGAGTAGATTGATTGTAAATTATTAATGTAACTCTTATTCGTTTCAGGGTGCTACAGCATTCCATGGATTCAACATATAAAAATGAAGGTCCTCTTCCTAGGTTTCGTGTAGAAATGGCTATTTTTTACATTGTTTTCTTCATAGTATTTCCATTTTTCTTCGTTAACATATTCGTGGCCTTAATTATCATAACCTTCCAAGAACAAGGAGAAAAAGAATTGGAAGAAGGTGATTTAGACAAGAATCAGGTAACTAAACCAATAATGTTTTGTAAGTAGTTGTAAGGTAGTCTCTAATTTTCATATAACTACAGCATTGCAACAGTCAATTAAAAAGCACCTGTTCACAACAACACTGCAATACAAAAGTATCAATTCACAAAATGTTATTTATTTTTAAGCATAGTTAAATTGAACATGCACTTATCAATTAAAAAATGCCAGATAGTTAGAAAACATTTATAAGTTAAAATGGCATATACTTAAAATGGAAATAAATAAAAGATTTATGAATCTGCATTATTAAAAAATAATAATAATAATATTGCTCGAAGTCTGTATGTAAATAAACTCATATATTCATATTAAAATGACCATCATTTTTTAAATTACTTTGACTGTGTGACTCTAAATTGATTTCACTTGTCATTCAGACTAATTCAATATCAAATGGCCTCATGCTTGGAGTATTGCCATCTTTAAATAACTTGTATTTTGGTATTGGCAACCATCATGATAAACAGGTTTTATTGTACCCTCAAAAAACTCATAATTTTGCTAGAATCAGAACTGTCGGCTGGCTGTTTGATAACCTTGATATAGTAGTACTGCAGCCATTTTAAAATATATTTTGTGCTGAGTATATTACCACGTTATTCCGTGAGAATATCTGTTTTATTCTCGCAACAACAATTATTTTTAGCCCAAGACAGCTATGCTAACTCAACTTTTTGAGCTTTAAAAAGCTCAAAATGATGAAAATGTAATTGTATTTTCAGGGCAATTAATTTCCTAGATTAATTTTTTAACTTTTTTTTTTTTTTTTTTTTCAAGTACTAGAAAATGTCTAAAAATAAAATAGCTTCCATCAGTGGAATTTTGATTTTGTTTCTAAGCTAGATTTTAAAATGACACTTTCTTGAAGTTTTATTTATGAAATGATTGCTAACAGCTGATCTTCTAACATCGACTGATGGTCTTCTGCTCTTTGTCTTTCAATAAAAATAATAATAATAATAATAATATTTTTGCTGTTCTGAGAACAAAATATTTATTTATAGGGTAATTAAGTTAAGTATTAAAAATGTACAGGAAAAGTTTGCACATTTTGTATAGCATTTTTCTAGGCTACTATTTTAAAAATTTAAGCTCCTATACAAGCAACTGTTTCACTGATTTTATGCTACTAAAGCAGTTATGTTGTTATGCCTTCAGTCTGTTAATTCTGTATTTATATAAGAGAACATGTTTTTTATTTAATTAATTATGTTACAAGTTTGAAATTTTTATTTTAATTTGCTTGTGAAAGATATTTTGAATTTACTTTAACTTTGAGAATAAAATTGAATTCTGATTTATAAATAAATTTATGTTTTTCTTATTAACAGAAAATTTATACACAAGTGTTTCCTCTTAGAAGAATACAAAATATTTAGTCCACCGGTTATTTCTTTTCTTCTCTTCTCTTCTTCTCCCCTCCCCCCCTTCTCACTATTTTCTGGAAATCTTAAAATTCAACTATGGGAATATTATTTCCACTTGGACATTCATTCTTTATTGTCGTGTACTGAAATAAAACAGCAAAAATAATAAGAAGAAAATAGATTTAAGCTATTAACCTTTAAGAAATTATTTTAATAGTTAACACAAGTTAAAAACTACTTCATAATTTGTTTCAATAAATATCAAATGCATATTTGTAACTACTTTATTCATATTTTCCCCTGAAATAAATATAAGTTATGCAAGCATTATCATCTTTGCCTCTCCCCCCATCCTTGATTTTCATATAAATATTATATATATGAAGTAAATAAGTAGGTACTTTAATTTTTAATGTTGCATTGTTAATGTAACATCATCACAATCAAATACCTTTTTTATACAAGTTATTTTTGATGAATTTTAATTTTCTTTAGTATGTTGTACATAAATGAGTGCAAGATGTCAAAATGTTTACACAATGCTATACATTACAAATATTGATATGTTGAATTAAATTGATCTTTGGAATTATCTTTGTAAATAAATTTTTATCCCTGCATGAGCTAAAAAAAGTACATTTGACAATGTTAAATATGCATTAAAAACAAGCAAAAGACATTTCTGTTAGTATTGAGAATTTCTTTTCCCCTTCACTTTTTTTTATCTAAAGTTATCAAAATCTTCCTGAAATAAATGAATACTTATTTATTAATATACAATATTGTTATACAGTGGACTCTCTCTATTCTGAACACTCATGGGACTGATAAAAAATCTTCAGATTATGGGTGGGTGTTCATTACTACTAATACTATGTGGGGTAATCGTGCCAGTAATTGATCAAATATAAGTCAATGCTATGGGATTTTTCTTATATTTCCTTCTTAAGTTTTAGAAGTAAAATAGCATGATTTCTTAAATCCTTATTGAATGTCCTATCATGAGCAAAAATGAAATCTTCTGAAATTAAATAGCAACAAAATTATAAGCAAATGGTTTCTTTAATTGCCATTTTCTCAGTAGTTGATCTGTCGAAAATTCCATAACTAATTTTTAAAATATCATGCTTAAGCTGTGATTAACAATAATTCATATAAAACTATTATTTGAAATAAGCAAAATGTAAGTGGATTATTTTAACTTACAGTAATTGTTTTCAACTAATCAAAAACTAAATTTTTACATTTTCTAATTAAAAAAATAATAATAAAATGGCTTCTTTTAGAGCAGGCAGCTGACAATAATGTGACAACAGGTGCTTCAACATTTATCTGAAGTATTTAAACAAATTGCAACTTCAAGTACATGCTTAAAATCCAGTAGTGATTTTGTTTGCTTATTTTTTAAATAAGAGTTCATTGAGTCTTTTTATTCTTTCTGTAGCAATTTCTCCAAATTTCCTTGATGTAAATTCTGATTGCAAATAGATGTTCAGTTTACAGAGAGGTGAAGAAGAAATGGGGACCAAAAGCAGTGTTCATAATACCGGGATGTTCAGAATACAGAGAGTTCATCTTTTGTTAAGTCTATGGAGTTTCACCGGGACCGTCAAAATGTGCTCATAATATTGGGGTGTTCACATTAGAGAGTGTTCAGATAAAGAGAGTCCACTGTATTTTATTATTTTATTTTTAAATGAACCAGCTTTTATCAAAATATAGCTTTTTAACTGCTTGTGTTCATAACAAGGCTTTATTTAATAAATCTTTAACATTTTATGTTTTATACAAAATATTTTCCTTTACAGTGTTTAGAAAGCAGAGCTAATTTTACTAAGCAAATTTTTTTTCTATTTTTTTAAGTAAAATTTTCTCACTCACTTTCATATGAGTTGATTTTATATTGGCAAAATATGCACATGGATTATTTTCTGTTCAAAATGATACAACTATTTTGCTATTAAATCATAATATGTTTGCTTTTATCATTTTATCAGTATTGAAACGCATAAAAAAACTATACTGTTGATTAATTAAGTACTGTTGTAAATATTTTACAAAAAAAACTTATAACTGCAGACTTATACCACTATTTCTTTTGTCTTTATTTAACATTGCAATAAATAGAAATAATGCAATTTATAAAATACAAATAGGTTAACAAACAACATACAAATAGGTATAAAATGCAATTAGGTTAAAACAAAATATAACTTAGAATTAATAAAGTTACTTGAAAAGAAATACTATGTGCATGTATGTTACTAAAATATTTCTATTGCAGCTTCATATTAACAATATTAAACAATCAAATTACGATTTCTATTATTTTTATTAACTGAAGATTTTTAGATTTTGCTAAAGTAATATATAGTAAATGTTTATGATGCCCAAATTTCTTTTTAAATATCTGTACACCACATGTATTATTGCAAATTTTTAAACTGTTTTATTACATATACATGCATCATCTATTTTTACTCTTTTTTTATATATTAAACAATTGCCTAAACTTTTACACATGGTATACTCTTATGTTGGCTGAAAGTACCTGCCAATAAAATCTGTATTTTGGCTACATTCTTACAACTAAATTTAGTAAAATTGTCGGCATGTAATTCTCTATCTTTTTATTTAAATTGTTTTTGTTTGAATTCATCAACTTGTATGTATATATATATGTATATATATATATTTTTTTTAATGTTATCAATATAAATAAACAGTTTCTTTTTTAAATGTGAGATTGTTTCATATAAAATATGAAATATTTACTCAGTATTAAACATAACAAAAATTAGTTTTATTTCATATGACATTTTATGTTTTAATAAATATTGTTTTATTAATTTATCCATTTAATTATTCTTTTAGAAGTCGTGCATTGATTTTGCCATTCACGCAAAACCTTTGGAGAGATACATGCCATCAGATACCTCAGGTTTCAAGTATCGTATATGGAAAATTATAGTTTCGACACCGTTCGAGTACTTTATTATGATTTTAATTGTTTGCAATACGTTGTTGCTCATGATGAAGGTAAGCCAAAGGTCAAAACATGAGCTCTCTTTTTCAATCTTTTATGTGTCATGCTTAATTTTTTTTTTTCTGTGTGTAATTCATTTTTTGATTTAAGAATTACTAATTTGCATTTTTCTATGATAATTATTAAGTTGAATTAGATTAAGTTATTTATTTATTTATGATTTTTTTTTTCTGTGTGTAATTTATGTTTTGGTTTATATGAATTAATAGCATTTTTTAAACTTAAGTATTAGAGTGAATTAAATTAATGTAACACTTAGAAGCATGTAGATAGTTTAACAATGCATTTATCTAAATAATCAATTACCATAAATGTTATAATTTAGTAAAATAAAATGTATTTACTTTTATAAAAAAGCTAACATAAACAATAACTTGCTATTTAATTCAGTTAATAATCGGCTAATAATTTAGCTGACATAGGTTCTCTAGATTATTTTTATATAAATTTTTATTGTTCAAGTAAGATAAATTCAATTTTTTAAAATTTAAAGATATATGTTTAAAAAATAGCTATGCTTTTTTATTTGTATTTAATCAGTGCAAAAATATATTTCACAATTTAAACTCTTCTGTATAGAAATAAGTAAATAAATAAATAAAATGTTCAAAATATATTATTTTGTTTCACAGTTCTACTGAAAAGAGACCTATCCCTATGTCAAATTAATTGTCCATAAATAAATATTCAAATTTCCTTAAAACATATTCTGCTAAGGCATGTTCTAAAAATATGTTGTTCAAATATTCAGTAATATGTATTTCTGTAATCAGTTTTCTTCCAATGTTCATGCAGTGTGCATCCTAACTCATTGAAACAAAAATCCATCTGTTTTATTTTACTAATTATTTTTCTGCTTCCCCCTCCTTATCCCTTCCTTAATTATTTTTTATTGCATATCATACAAAATTTTACAATACTCAAGCTTTAACAAAAATTGCATATTTTTTGGCATTTATTGGTATTAAAAAACAAAAATATTCACTTATATAGAAATGAAATAAAATGTCGAATATTTCTAATGGAATTTATGGAATATTAATGGAAAAAAGAATCGAAGTCTGCATATGGTAGATCTCAGGATTGAGCAGGTTAAATATATAAAATCATTATATTTATTTAAAAATCATGTCTGTGTAGTGTGCATTTTCACATAGTTGAAAAAAAACAATATATATATATATATATATATATATAATATGTAATAAAATAAAAATAAAATTTTGTGCCATTTTGCTCTCTCTGAGTTTTTAATTCCAAAATTGTGGAACATATTTTTAATCATAGTTTCGTAATATATTAATCTTTTAACAGCTAAAGTCCTTTTTCCTTTTTTTTATTTAACTTATTAATAATCTATTGCTTGTTTCTCAAAAAGGTGGGAAATTATTTCGTAATCTTTCCTTTTTAGAATATTCTCGAGATTTTTAATTTAATTTTTTTATTGATCACCTGATCTGTGTTAATGTGCGAAGATGTTAAAAGGTTTGTCTATTTGCGAGATGTGAAGTAATTCCTACCCTACGCCCCGCCTCCTAGGCCAATCAGAGGTGATCATTTTTATTACGTAGAGTCAGATTAATCCTGGTTGGATTTTTAAAATGATTGACGCAGAGTGAGGAGGAGCTAGTTTGTCGTGAAAATGTGGCTTTCTCATTTGGGTCTTTAGGAGCTCAGAATGCATCTTTCCTTTCAACTGCCTGGACGCCCGACAATTTTTTCCCGATAAATTGTAAGATGGGATGACGTAACTTAATCACAAAGTTGGTGAAGTGGAAGTTATTCGATGAGAGTGCCAAGGTGATGGCGGGAAAGAACTTAACTTATTTATGAGTTCTAATAAAATTAATTTAAAGACTGCTTGAATGAACTTTCTTATGGGGAAATACCCCAATAAACTCATCCACTGCTGGACAAACTGCCGGAGCAACTGCTCAGCTCATTCCACTGTTGACTTTTAGTGAGTAGAAGAATGTTCGCCATCATCGTATCATTATATATATATATACATATATATATATATTGCTTAAAAAAAAAAAAAAAAGCATAGCTGTTTAAATGTATTTAAAGACACATGCAATTAATTACATAAGCAGTAATTTCTTTATTCATGGCATTGTATGTATTTTGTATATCCTAAGAATATTATTTTATTCAGATTTTAAAAAAAATATGTATGTAGAGGCAACATATATCTTCAAAAAAAAAAAAAAAAAGTTCATAGTTTTGTAATGTAATAATAATGTGTGTAATTTTGTACTATTAAAATTATCCTTTTTGAAGTTTCTCAGAAAGTGCTTGAAATTCTGGTAAAGTATTCAATTTTTCTTTCGAGAAAGGAATATGAACCATATAAAATCTATTTTGGTCACTTTCTTTTTGTGTCCACTATTTATGCATAAGTTTTTTAGTGGTATCTCTGAAATTTATCAAGCTGCAAAAACTAATAATTTAACAGTGTATTTATTTACAATAACTTTCTGGTTGTTCTTATTTGTATTGGCTACAATAACTTGGCTTAAAAATACAAATATTTCCCAATATCCTGAGTTTGAAAAAAAAAAAAAAAAAAATCTGAATAAAATAAAAATAAATGCATACAGTAGAGCCTCAATTATCCAATATAATTGCAACCAAACCCTATGTCGGATAGTAAAAACTTCCAGATAATCAAGAATTTATTTGTAATCATTTAGTTTAATATGCAACATATTCATTGCATTGCTATTATGACTATATAAATAGCTAAATAAATATCTAAATTAAAATTACACATAAAAATAAGTTCAATTTAAAACAGTGAACTTGCATAGCGAAAATGTTATATTGATTTCTTCTTCCCCTTTTGAAATTCTGCAGCTGTAAAAATTTCTGTTTGTGGAATGATGACAAAAGGAATTTTGTTTTTTGGGCTTGTTTACAGTCAGAGAATGCAATAATATTCAAGTCTCGTGGCACTCATCGATTCATAATATCAAAATGGGGACTGTTCCTGAGAATTCTGATTAAATGAAAGTTGGATAATCAAGGTTCTACTCTTTAATCCTTTGCATACCTTTAATGATTTCCTTTATGATATTAATCACTTATATAAAAAAATTTCTAAATATTAGCTTGATTTATTAATGACATAGTATAACATTTCATTAAGTACTAATGTACTTTTTTTTCTTTTATTGTTCTTAACTATTAACTTATTAGAAATTCACTATAGAACTTCGCTAAATTAGGAGTGTGATTTTAATCATTGTGTATTTCGGTTTACATTATAATTTCATCGATGCTCACTCTCATTTAAAATATAATAGCTCAAAGTTATCTAAAATATTTTTAACCTGTATTGTTTCCATTTATTTAAATGTAAAAATGATATTGCATTAATGAAATTATATTGTAAATGTATGTGTTTTGCATTGATATGTGTTGCAATATACTTATGTAAGTGTGTTTTGTTGTGTTGCAACTTTTTTCAGCATGCTTACTGATTTTGTGATTAACAATTTACTGAATTTTTCAGTAGTGTTCTTGTTATCTATAAACTGTATGAATAAATATATTAGTTCATTATAATTGAAATTTCAATGCATGCACTTATCTTTAGTATTTTGGTAGATTCTTGAATTTTTTTAATTCACAGTCATTTGTAATGTTTCTTTTAAATAGTAGATTAGTTCAGTTTTTCTTCATGCAGTGTGTATATATATCTTTTTTTTTAGTTTTGTGGAAGGGACAACATTGATGGAATCTTATAAAAAATATATTATTAACAATTTAACATACTTAGGAAATTACAGAAGTTTTTTTAAGCTTGTTTGATTTTTTTTCTGGAAAATTCTTTTTTATCAATGTTAATTAAAATAAATAAATAATAAAAATTTAAATCTTTGGTTTGTAAAAGTACATAGGTATTTAATATTTTCTTTTCTTTTCTTTCTTTTTTTCTTTTTTTCTTTTTTTTTCTTTTTTCCAAATGATCAAATTATAGTTTAGTTACTTCCAAAACTATTTATAAATATACGTATTGAAATGGCTTCAATAGTTCTCTAGTTAAAGATTACTTCAATATCAGTTGTTTTCTATAAGATTTTATAAATGTTGCTCCCTTAATGATCTATTATTTTAAACTTTAAAGGTATTTTAGTCAATCTATATGTGTTTTATTTCATTCAGTTATTCATTTACATTTTTTTTTTTACTTTCAATGATGTTATCTGTAATTTTTTTTTTATATAATTCTTAAATTTTTTTAACTTTTTTTTTTTTAATTTCATTCTAGTTTATTATTATTATTATTTAAAGAAAATGACTGTGAAAAAAAAGTTGTCAATTTCTTATTGAAATGACATCATTCATTTTATGCATCATAGCATGCTTATAAACACAACTTGAAGCATGGCTGTAGTATTTAAGTAATTGTTATGCTCACTTGTCAATTCACTATTCTTAATGAATTTGCAGACATTGCTTGCTGTTTCTAAATCTTTATGAAATAAACTGACATTGTGAATTTATGCACTGCTCAAAAATAATTATATGATGAGATTTACTAGATTTTTATTTTGTAAAATGCTAATTTAACTAGTAATTGTTATCTTTATATTTTGTATTAAGAATATGTGGTATAACATTTTGCTGTTTTTAGTTATAATTATTTAAGATTTTAAATTATTTGAATTTTAACTTATGTTTACATATATACACGCAGCAAATTAGATACATTTTATTAGCTTAAAAAAATTAAATGTTTGTTGATTTATTTATAAGGCTATTGACAAAGAAATATATACTTTTTACTATAACTGTAATGTTTTGTTGCTGATACAATGATAATTATTTCTCAAATTTAACTCTACCACACATGAAAATTGCAAATAACTACTCTTTAGTTGATCTGCATCCAGTATCAATTTGTGATACTGGACACAATGTAAGCAGGTTGATAACTAATTACTATGATTCTTCAAATCATATAGAAGGATTATTTATTTACAAAATATTTACATTAAAAAAATATCTACATTTATATGCACAGATATAACAGATCCAGCATAAGGGAATTCTTCACTCCTTTGAAAACACCTGCTCCATGATGTTAATCTTATAGGCAGATTGTTTTCAAATTTATCATTTAATTTTGAATATTAGGTAGATTTCGTATGAAATACTACCTATTGCGATCGCTCACATGTTGGAATTTCTGAAAAATTTTTGCAGATCTACGATTGATCACGACCCCTAGACCCCAAAACTACCATTAGTAAAAAAGTTTATCTATCTATCTATCTATCTATCGGTGTATATCACTTTCTTCTAGACACGATAACTTCCATAATTATGCTCAGATCTTCTTCAAACTTTTACATAAAATCAAGGGGCATAAAATCCAGGTCGAGTTCGTTAATGGGCGAAATTGGACAAAGGGGGTGGAAGTAGGGAGGATTTTTGTGAAAACAGAAAAAACGTGATAACTTCTAAATTAAAATAGATATCGAATCGGTTTAAAGTTTATATTACTTCTAAAAAATGAGCTAAAAGTTTATGCATGACAGATTTTTGATAAAGTTAAAAATGGGCTCAAGGGGTGAATAAAACAGGGTTTTTGCGAGAAAAAAAAAAAAAATCATAATTTCGTCAATTCTCAAGATATCAAATCCAACTAAATTCTTTATAAATGTACTCAACATTTTCTAAAACTTTTGTATTTACAAGTTTTTGATAGGACCAACTTTTACCGATGAAAAAAATTAAAAAAGAAAAGAAAAGGGGGGGGGGAGGAAAAAGAAAAAAATACATAACTTACTCAATTCTTAAGCAATCAAATGTAATTAAATTTATTTTACATCTTCTCAAAAATATCTACAACTTTTATACTAACAAGTTTTTCATAGAACCAATTCTTATAGCAAAAATAAATTAGACAAAATAGGAGTTGGAGAAAAAACCTCCATTTCAAACTGCTTATATTCCGACTCATTTTTAAATTCATTTTTAATTTTAAACGCATCCAAATGGCAGATCCTCCTATTTAAGAACTGTATAATGTGACATATTGGCCAGTTTTTTCTTAAAGGCAGAATATTTTTCAAAAAAGATTGCCTAAAAGGGTATTTTGAACAGAATTTCCCAAAGTGATCGTGAGGGAAAAATTGAGGAAGTATAACAAATTGCGTTTTTTCTGACTCATTTTTAAATCCATTTTTGTTCTCAAACGCATCCAATTTACAGGTCCTCTTATATAGGAACAATGTAATGTAACGGATTAGCCAGTTTTTTGGCATAGGCAGAATATATTTCAAAAAAGGCTGCGAAAATGGGCACTTCACACAAAATTCCCCAAAGCGACCATGATTAAAAAATTGAAGATCTATTCAAATAAGAAATTGGTTATTTTATGACTGATTTTTACATTCAATTTTGCATTCAAACGCATTCGATTGACAGTTATTTGTTATTTAGGAACTGTGTAATGTGCCGTATTGGTCAGTTTTTTGATAAAGGTTAAATATATATATTTTTTAAACTGTCAAAGTGGGCACTTCGCACAAAATTTCCCAAAGTGATCATGATTTAAGAACTGAAGATGTATTCAAATAACAAATTGGTTATTTTATGACTCATTTTTAAATTTGATTTTACTCTCAAAAGCATTCAATTGACAGTTTTTTGTTATTTAAGAACTATATAATGTGTGTATTGATCGATTTTTTAATAATAAAGTCAGAATATATTTCAAGATATGTTGTCAAAATGGGCATTTGAGCTGAATTTCGCTTATGATGATTTTTATAAAAACCAGTTCTTACATAAAAATAAATTAAAAATTTTTCAAAAGCAGCCAAATAAAGTTGTTAATCTGGATTTATCTCTAATCATATTTTATTTTTTGTTTTTGAAATGAGCACTCTTCGAAATCTACCTCCGCCTATAGGCCAAGCCGACAGGGATTTTTTTTTTTTTTTTTTTTTTTTTTTTTTAATAGGATAGCTGGGGTTGGTATCTGATACAACTGTTTTTTTCAGTTTACGTTGCAGATTTTTTTAATAAAAGTACTTTCATTTTCAAAATCAATTTCAAAAGTAAGAGTATCTTTACTAAAAAAGTCCACATTCAAGATACCGTATTTACTCGTGTATAAGGTGCACTTTTTTTCCAAAAAAATTAGGACAAAACTCCTAGGTGCGCCTTATACACGGAATAATTGTTTACTGTTGGATGCAGTCGAATGATATACATATGAAAAAAGAAATTATTCAAAGAAGATATTAAAACTCGGAAAATGTTACTTAATTGAAGTATTACTGCATATTTATATTAATCTTTGCAGTTTTTTTATATAACAGAGCTAATGACATTATCTAAATGCTAATTAGCAATTCTCTTTACCGCCACTCATTCCTATTTCCCATCATTCTCTTACAGCCCAAAGTCTAAAAATGCATTTTCATCTTGTTTTCTGGTCTGGTGTAACATTTGTTTGGATTTTTTTACTGAAATTCATTTGGTCATTCTTCATTAGTGTATCAAATTTATGGTGCACCTTATATACGAGATTTTGAGAAATCGCCATTTTTACTTGTAAAGAGGGGTGCGCCTTATACATGCATGCGCCCTATACACGAGTAAATACGATAATAAAAAAGTAGCCATTATAGAGCCAAGCTCAACTATTCTCCTAAAAAAAAAAAGTTTAAAAATATTTAAAATTAAATGAGAAACTTGAAAACAACCTGCTATAGGATTAACATTACAAAGTAAGTGTTTTCAAGTTTGTGAAGACTCTCTTTAATGTTGAGATAATATCTATGTACCGGTGTATGTATTAATCTTCCCTTCTTAATTTACTGTACTCAGATAGGTTTACTCAAAGGGTTAACCATACAGGTATCTCTCACACTCTTGTATATGCACTACTCTGCATAAGAGTCAATATTTTTCCAAAAAAATCTTTCATCTCCAATACAAAACTCAAACCTCTCAGCCCAAGACCGAGCATTTTGACTTCAGCCTCTGCCTTTCCCCAAATAACATGGGGTTCTCCCTGTTGAATCAAGGTCTATTTTTACTTGGGAAAAACCCAATCTAACTGCACTTTTTTTCCTGTATTTTTTTATTTATTTATTTATTTTTTTTTTTTTTTTGACTAAACATTAGAGAAAATTCTCATCGTTTCTACTCCTTTCTTCTCTTTATTTGCTCACAATTGTTATTCACAGTCCAATATAAAAAGGATCATGTTCTGGTATTTCTTTCTTTACAATACTACTTTTCATAAAGTAGAGATAGGTATATAATAATACTTATTCCATATAACAACACTATCCATTACTTGTATTATGAATTTAACTGTTTTTAAGGACATAAAAATAGTTTAAGTCAGATTTTTATTCAAGAGCCCACACTACTGAGTGAAAAAAACACAGATGATAATATTAAGTCTATAGGAACATTCTTTTCAAATATCTTGCTCAAATTTTAATATTTTTTACATGATTTTTTTTTACCTGGGATAGTCAAGGACAATCTACAATCTGGTTAGTTTTTTCTTTTTCAATTTTGGTTTCAGATTTTTTTTTTTTTAATTTCTTTAATTTTCAAAATTGGTTCGAACCGTTCTCAGATTGAAACTATTATAATATAAAAAATATGTAATGAAAATCAAAAAAGTAAAAAACTAGTCCAGTTATAGATCGCTATCCTATGCAAAACTCCTCAGCTATCCTATGCAAAAAAAGTCATGTAAAAATATTAAAATTTGAGTGAGATATTCGAAAAGAACGCCCCTATGGACTTAACATTATCATCCAGGTCTTTAGGTCTTTTACAATCAGTAGTGTGGGCTCTTAAAGACTGTTGTTGTTGATTTTGAAGTAGGTTATAAACTCCTTGTAGTTTGGTATCATAAAGGTATTTCAAGTCTTTTATTAGTTATTTATTTATATAACTAAATACTTTATTTGAATGCAGCTTTAGTGGAAATTTTTGGTCTTGCTGTATTTGTAGATGTTGAAGCCTTCCTTCATTTTTTTCTTGAAATAGTGTTTTAAATGTTATTGGGAATTCTTTCCAAAGAAATTTTCTGTCTTTAACTTTTGCTTGTAAGCTCTGTAGCATATTCTCTTCGGATTTTGCTCTTAAGTTACATCCAAAGCTTCAGTATGGGAATTTCTTCCAACGTGTCAATTGTTGATGATTATAATGGTATATATATATACATGTCAGAGAATCCTTGGAGAGACTTAAACTCCTATATAACAACTTTGGTTTCTGCATTCCCTATTTTTCTAGGATTGAATTGAAGCAGTGAGTGGCGTTCTAACTAGATCTCCCGTATTGTTCTTTCAAAATTTTCTCTTCCCCCCCCCTTTTTTTTCCTTTTTTTCTCTTTTGGTAATAGGTTTTTTGAATTATTGATGAATTTCTTAAACTATTGAGAGATTTTGGCATCTTTTGAAGGTTTTGAGAAATCATTTTATTCAATTCTTAAAAAACAAAAACATAAATATCACTAATGACTGAATCAAGAAAATAGTGAACAAACTAGAAATATAAAATGTCTTGTTCTCTCTATTAAATCAAACTGAGACAAAGACACAGGCTTCATTAAAGTTCTTCACACCTTTAACATACACATTGATATTTCAATCTGTTGGATGTTTAGTAAGAACACTACATTAATGGCTTTTATAAAAATAAAATATATACTTTCTTATATCCATGTTTTATATTAGTGTAATATAGACATTGTTCAGAATTATTAACAACATCAAGCTTTCTGTCAAACATTTCAAATAATATTATGCAGATTCATTTTGAAATTTTGTTAAATGCAGCATTAAACTGATTCAAATCCTACATAGTATCATTCAGTTGCATTTATTTTCTATATTATGTATGTTAGTGTATTGCAATTAAACCTGTATATCTCAAACTTGAATGCATCTGTAAAAAGTCAATGTATAAAAAATTATGATACTTTTAACATTTTAACTGGAATATTATCTGTTTTATATTTTAAAGAAATTTTTAAAGTATTTAAGAGGAAATGCTCTTACTATGGGGAAAGAAGAACAATAAGATTTTTCATATTTTCATCTTTTTAAAATTTAATTACAACTTTCAATTAAGACAAGGTTTTAAATGGTTCATTCAATATGACAAGCATAGATTCAAGAAATTTCTGTACAATGTTCATTGCCAATTGTGCTTGTTCATTTAAAAATTTTTAATTAAGGCTAAATTTTTCAGTTTGTCTCATCTTTCAGTATTACATTACAGGTATGATTTCTTCATTTTTTCAAATTACTTATATTTCAAGATTTTCATCCACCATATCAAAATCTTCACTTGCTTTTTTTTTTTTTTTTTTTTTTTTTTTTTTTTTTTTTTTTTTTTTTGTAGGCAATGATTTTATTAGTATTCACCTCTCATATCCCTGTCTTTAGGCAATGAGAAGATTTAAAGTAGATTTTTTAAATGATATCAATTGCTGTCATTACTATGGTGTGACTTTTGAAAAACTCCTTCATATCTTTTCATTATATGACCCCAAGAACCAAATCATCTTCAAACTTGCCAAAAACATTAAAATGGCTAATAATCTCAGCAGAGATTGCAAATGGGCAAAATTGGCTGAATGAGGTGGAAATGGAAAAATTTTGTTAAAATGTTATGTTTAAAATGTTGAATACTGCTTTAAGGAACTGATAAAACCAGCTATTACTGAAAAGTGACAGTAAAATTTAATTATATTTCATTATAGTAATTGCCAACAATTAAAAAAAATAAATAAATAAAATTCTTATCACAACAATTACTTCTCTGTTGCAAAATTTCTAAGTGAAAAATGAAAATGTAGTAAATAGAATTACATCATAACTTTTTTATAGCAAGATTTCTATGTAAAAAATGGAAATAAATAGAATGTGCAATATGAACTTAAAAAAGCACCCTGGTTCACTTAAAAGGCAGTTAAAATAATAGAAGAGATGCTACAAGTTAAAATATATTTTTAAATACAGAAGATATTTGAAATAAAAATATTTTAATTTTTAACATTTCTTGTATTATTTTAGTCACCTTTTAAGTAAACCAGTGCGCTTTTAAAAGTTCCTTTTGTATATTTTATGTTCAAATCAAGATGATGTATTGCATTTTGTATTATGAATTTGAAATAAAACTTTTGACAAATTTAAGAAAAAGCGAATGTTACATAATATTAGAAATATGATGAATTTTTGCAGGTGAATGTATAACATCATGCAAGTTTGAAAAAACGTATTGAAACATGGTAAAACCCTGCCTGTGGAAATATTCTAACATAAATCATCTTTAAACTTGCCAAAAACATAAAGATAACTAATATCTCGCTGGGGATTGTAAATGGGCAAAATCAGCCCAATGAGGTGAAAATTAGGAGAATTAGAAATTTTGAATACCACCGTAACATGATTCTGATAAAAACAGCTCTTGCAGAAAAATGAAAAAAAAAAAAAAAAAAAAACACTTATCAAATATCTTTGTAAGCCAAGTTGGCAGGGATTTTTCATAAAGGATTATCATTTGA
This sequence comes from Maratus speculifer, assembly GCA_964019185.1. NCBI lineage: Eukaryota > Metazoa > Arthropoda > Arachnida > Araneae > Salticidae > Maratus > Maratus speculifer. The sequence goes on along the minus strand of OZ025297.1, from coordinate 72,232,064 downwards.
ATTGAGCATTTAATTTATTTCACTCATGAATTTAGAATAAAGTAAAAGTATTGACTGAAAAAGCAAATATTTAAATTCTGTTTTAATGGTTTATATTATATTAATTGACATTTCAGTTATAAATGAAAGTTTTTGTGTTAAAAAAATAATACATCTTGTGCAATGAGCTGTATCTGCAGCTATTTGTCATAATCTTCCAATGTTGTGACCATTTTTCTCTTGTCACAGGCATTTTAAATACCGTATTTACTCATGTATAGGGCGCACGCGTGTATAAGGCGCACCCCTACTTTACAAGTAAAAATGGCGATTTCTTAAAATCTCGTATATAAGGTGCACCATAAATTTGATACATTAATGAAGAAAGACCAAATGAATTTCACAAAAAAAAAAAGTCAAAACAAACATTACAAAAGACCAGAAAACAAGACGAAAATGCATTTTTAGACTTTGGGTTGTAAGAGAATGACGGGAAATAGGAATGAGTGACGGTAAAGAGAATTGCTGATTAGCGTTTAGATAATGTCATTAGCTCTGTCGTATAAAAAACAGCATGGAATGAAATAAATATGCAGTAATACTTCAATTAAGAAACATTTTCCGAGTTTTAATATCTTCTTTGAATGATTTCTTGTTTCATATGTATATCGTTCGACTGCATCCAACAGTAAAAAATTATTCCGTGTATGAGTTGCACCTAAGCGTTTTGCCCTAATTTTTTGGAAAAAAGTGCGTCTTATACACGAGTAAATATGGTAGTCACCAAATTATGATATAGCATTAAATTCTTTAAACCTTATACCAACATTTAGTTTAAAAAGTTAATTTTTGACAAAATGAGTAATTTGAACCAAGAATTATTATCTTTTCACCCCCCCATTTTTTTTAAACTTTTGATGAATTTGAAAATATAAAACTATTTCATTATTAAATCAATTGAAATCATAATTTTTGGTGGTATAAGTTCCAGCAGAAGTAATTCTTTTCCTTTAAATAAAGAAAATCAATCAAATAGTTCTAGAGAAAAATGGGTACATAGTTTTAAAAACATGGTTTTGAGAAAAAGAAGTTTAAAATTTTTTTATAATTGTTCAACAAATAAACAAAAGTGTAAGGAATTGGAATATCGCAAAACTGTTTCAGAACAATGATCTACACACTTGAAGGAAGCAAAAAATAAAAAAATTGAAAATTTTGACTCAAAGAAATAGAACCTGTCCTTAAGTATTAACTTACCAATTTCAAAATCAAAATCAGAAGCTGAAATGTATTTTTTTACTATTAACTTTTTATAATTATATTATTTGAGAATATTGTTAAGTGAAATATTTTATTGATATTTTAATTTGCTTACTTAAAATAAAACAAAAAAATAGATAAAAAATTTAGCAATTTTTTAAAAGCACTAAAATGAAATGAATCTGTGATCAAATCCTCTTTGATCTTAAAATATAGATAATTGATGCTAACAGAAGAGGATTTTGAAATTAAAATCACGATGATTTGAAAAATCATTTAAATTTGTCTGTAAATTTTTGTTCAATCAGTTGCGAAAGCATGAATTTAAAAGTACTCATCTTTAAATGTTTTTTACAATACTGCTTATATATTTTTTTATATTTTAGTGGCCATATCAGTATTTTTAGCGACTTGGAAAGTTGTGGAAAATCTTGAAAGTTGGTCAATTTCAAAGTAGTCAAGGAAAGTAAATGAATAGAAATTTTAAAATGTATGAGAAAAGTCAGGGAATTCACAAACATTTTCTAAAAAGTCATAGAAAAGACTGTGGGGAAAAAAAAAAAAAAAAAAAAAAAAAAAATGAAAAATGGCATGAAATTCATCATGGCCTTGGGGGAAAAAATTGCAGATTTAATTAAAAAAAAAAAATCTGAGAAATTTAAAGACTGCTGGAAAAAACTCTTAATTTTGAAAAAGGGTTGCAAAAATAAATTACAAATATTGTATACTAATTTGGTCATGGAATATTTTGGGATATGGTCATGGAAATTATCAGTCATGTTTTGCTGGAAACCTTGCAAATGTAATAAAATTTTCATAATTTTTACAGATATTAATGTTATATATTTGTGTGATTTTGATTTGAAAACATTATTACTTTACGTGAAATGTTTTATTTAATTTCTAGATTTCAAAACTTGAAATTGCATAACATAGTTTGATTTGGTTAAAACAGAAAATGTACATTCTAAATTTAGTGCAAATTCTAAACTTTTGGTCCTATATTAGTTAATTATAATTTGTTTGCATATTTTTATGATAAATATGCAAACTTGGAATTAATAATATATATAAATGTTATTAATTCCAAGAAAATAATAATAACAATGAAGTCTGATATAATTAACTGCATATTTATATATATATATATTTATTTTTATTTTTCATAATATTGATCTAAACGATTTTTTGTTTAGTTTTTAGTTTCATTTATCTTACAAAGCCTCTACACTTGTGATAAAATTCTCAATTTCATACACAAATGATGATGTAAGATGTAAAATTAAAATTAATAAAATATTGATTTCCTTTTCTTTCAGTTATACATTTTGATGTTACTTATAAATTACCATAATTACTATAAAACAAAATGGCACTAACTCCCATTATGTTGCATAGAATCCAGTGACTCTCCCATGAACACAAAATGTCATATAATTAGGAGAAAAATATGACAAAATACTGGTTTAGTTCCATCGGGTAGCATGGTATAGATATTATCAAATTCAATTTTCTTTTCTAAATGTAGTGAAGATTGTATTTACATTTATTTATATCCTTCATTTAGTAAACTGTAACTTACATTTTATTTCACCTGACAAAATTAAAAAAGGAAAAGATTTTAAAAATATATCATGTAAGATTAACAATAAATCTGAAAAATTTGACCAGTATTTCTCATGAAAATATAAAAATTAACTGGACAGAAGAAATTGTTGATGTAACTAAAACTGATTGAAAGTATATGAAAAAAAAAATCTGTTGTTAATTTTACAAAAATGTATTTATGAGCATTAAAGTAATGATGCATTTATGACAGGAAACATACTGGTAAGTTATGCTAGGTAATATTATGTAGCTAAGAACAATCCACAAGTGAGTATCAACTTGAATAGAAATTAAAGTGCATGCTTTGCCAATCAAGCCATGCAGATGCTTCCAAAATTAGCAGTTTTTTAATAATTATTATTAGCTATTTTATAAGCTTTATAGCATTTTTTCCTGAAATTTATCTGTATAATGGGCTTTATAATTTTTATCTATTAATTTATTTATATTTATGCAAAATATAAAGTAAAATTTGAATCTAAACTTTCTTTTCATTCTACTACCTTTTCTTGTTGGTGTCACTTCTAAATTTAAACTTACCGTTTATAGTAATAATTGATGGCTGAAAGCTTTTTGTGTGTAATGTTACATTTTAATTATAATTTTCAACCATTCGATTATGGAATCATCTAAAATGTATACATTTAGTTTCTGAAAAGCAACTTATAGCAAGCATAAATTATTCAAGAAATAATACCAGAATATTTAAGTGTTCATGTAAAAATGTGTATTAATAAATCCAGTACTGTATTCAACTCTTAAATGAATAGTTCTAAATAATCATTTATTGTAGACTTAATGTGGAGTTCTTAGCTTTATTTGTTAGTAAAAGCTGTTATTGAAATTAATAAAATTTGACACACAAATATCAAAATTAAATCCGTTAATTCTACTAATTGATACTTAAAGTTTTCCAGGCATTGAAATAATTAATAAATGACAAATTAATGCATTGTAATAAAAAAAAAAAAATCTTTAAGCTTATTTATTTTTCTTTCTTTTTCCTTTTAATTTTAATAGTTTTAAAAGCAGAATGAAAGCTGCAAAAAGATTTATCAACTAATTGAAGTATGGCATTTAAAATATACTCATAGACAAATTAATTCATTAATATTTTAAATTATCCTGTTGATATTTTAACTTATAATAGTTAAAAAATTGTTATGATTAGAATATTAATTTACATTTTTAAAAATAAGTATGCAGTAATATATTTAATAATCATATTTATCTTAATACTATCATGTTTAATTAAAAAAATTTAAATAAAAGCTATATCTAGTTTATCTCATCATTTAAAACTTTATATATAATTATAACATTTCTAAAAGTAAAATAAGCTTATCAAATATTAACCAATTTGCTCTAGTCTCCTTGTATTGTTTTTCAAATATTATGCATTATTAATAATAGTATTTAAAATTTAGGCATGCATATGCTATTATATGAAAATTTTAATGAACTGGCATCATAATTAAGTTATTTAAAATATAACAGTCTGTTATGATGTTATTTCATGGAATGTTGAAATGTTTTCATTTCATTTTTTTCTCTTCTTTAAACTTAACTATGCATTTTACATCCTATTTGTTTTTAATTATTAAAATCTTTTTTTAATCTGATTATGTTAGGTTATGAATTGCACCATATTAGAAATCTAACTTCTAAAAATTATGTTTTTATTTGTTATTACTTTGCTTTTTGCTCAGTGAGTGAGGAAAATTTTAAAGTCCTTTTATAAATATAAATGGTGCATTTGCTTTAAAGATAATGTCCCTCTAAATGTTCTAATCTTTGTTTGTGACTCACTGTAGCATGATGGAGAAAGTGCAGCATTTACGAATTCCTTAAAATACATGAATATCACCTTCACTTCACTTTTCTCCCTTGAATGTGTGCTCAAGATGTTGGCATTTGGAGCTAGGGTAAGGCAGGGACATTTGGATTTGCTCTTTAGCCCTTTGAATTAATTGCTTGGCCATTAAATTTTGTCTGTTGACTACTGAGTCAATACTGGGATATTACAAATTATCAAATTAAAATAAGCATTAACATCAAAAGAAGGGAAAATATAATGCAAAAGTAATTTTTTCTCACTGAAAAAATAGTCTATTTTAATCTTTTGCTTCATTACTAATGTTACATGCTAAAAGTTAATAGCTTTTTATTTTATTTTGTAATAATTTAAATGTTTTTATTGATGTTTCAAGTTTTATACTCTTATTCCCTATCAATTTTACTTGGTTATATTTCATAAAACATTGAATAGTATTCAAAAATATTCTATTCTTATAACTTTTTCAAAATTTTAAATTAGTATTTTTGCTTATATTTAATGCAACTTTATATGAATTTTTCTAAACATTAAGCATTTAAATTTGTATTTAATTTTTTATTGCAATCAATATATTTTTGAAATTTTAAAATGAAATCATATTTTTCACTCCCAAAGCTATTACTTCAAAGGGGTAAAGTAGTGTAGAGTATGTGGCCTTTTCTCATTGTTTGTGAAACTTGGGCAGTGTATAGGCTTGGATTGGAGGAATATCTTGAATAAGAGTTATAATCTTCATCTTCTAGTTAGAAAATATATGAAGTAAAATATTTAATGGAAAATTTTGGTTCTCTTCCAATCCAGCCAAACCTAATCTGATAACAATCAGAGCAATTTTGCTGCATGTAATTATTGCATATTGGAAACTGAATGATCAAGTTACTTTCTGTGCTGCTGGCATCTTGTTTAGCAGCATTATAGAGTCGTGTTGATTTCTATCTATGCATTATCGTAATCAGTGATTGCTCTCTATTGTGCCATGAAACACCAGCTTGACATGCACCTATTTCTCATTTTAATCTTTTCCAGTTTTTATATTCTAATCTTCTTTTCTGCCAAGATTACTTTTTAGTATGAATGCATTAATGTAGATTTTAAATTGCATTTAGAAAAATTATTTCAATTGCTAAAACATTGTGAAAAGTTTTATAATCTTTAAGTAAGCATCTATGAAAGAATATTATTTCTGTTTTAAATTTCAATTTTTTAAGCTAAAATTTATAAAAGACACTTAAAAAATGATAAATACTTTAAAATTAATATCTAGGTTGCATAATTTAAATCAACAAAACCCCCTTAAACTGTCCACATAGTACTACTGAATATTTATTTGAATTTAAAAAAAAAAAATAATAATAATAATAATAAAACAAATATGTGATACTATGTTTACGTAGTATTATCAATATTAATAATTTATTCATATTTATGAAATATTAACTTTATCTTCTTTTTTTTCTTTTTCGTGCAAAAAGAAGATTAATTTTTACATCAAATATAACTTATTTCAATTATTTAAAAAAAAAAAAATGCAAATTTAAATTAGTGATTTTTAATGTTTTATTTTGCAAATAACGTATGTTATCTATAAAATTTATAACTATTTTACTAATATTAAAATTATAATTTATTCATTTAACAGTTTATTACAGTCTGTTATGAAAACAATGGTGGAAAACAAAATATTGCTATTTTTAAATTCACATTGATATGATCTAACGGATCCGCATAGCTTTTCTAATCAGTATGTTTAGGTATATTAAAATTTTTTGGTAATGGAAATCTTTTTGCATGGCAAATGTATTTCTCTATATTTCATATTTCTCATGGTTTATATAAAATGAAAAAATCTGTTTATAAAATGAAAAAAAAAAACTAACTCATATTTCAGAGATCTAAGAAAGATAAATACTCCCTTTCTGTTCCCGTTAAACTGTCAATGTATAAATACCATGTTTGTCAACAAACAAATTGAAATCAGCAGAAAAATATAAACAATGAAATAAATTTTATTCAATAAAAGATAAGAGGTTAAACTCAGAATTTTACAGACATCTGATTAGCATCTAATTTTAGAATACACACAGATTATCATGTGTGAGCTATAAACTTAATGACATGCATTTATACAATATTGCAACCAGAGTTCATCATATGATTTATATGCCAAAAAATTATATGATGACCACTGGTCATCAAATAACTCTATTAAACTTGATTTCTGAAAAGTAGTTATATTAATCTATTTTACTGCTGTTTTATCTTAAATCCCAAAGTGCTAGGGAAAAGAAAAAAAACTCTTCCTGAACTATATGCTGGAAAAGGTTAAAATTTACTATGAAGTGTGACATGAAATATCTGGATAACAACTTGCATATATCATGTTCATGCGAAGAATAAATATTGGTGAACTTATTAAAAGTTGCATAAAGGTCTTGCTTACCTTCCTCCAGTAGTTCTGTGTTTTTTCTTTTGCCTGCTTGCATTTTCATCTGCATGTCTTGCATCTCTGCCCACACTAAAGCCGAGCAAGCACTTAGCATCGGGCACTCTTGTTTCCACAGATCAAACTGGAAATAAAGCGCATGAAATATATATACATCTATATATATAGTTGTAATTAAGTTTGTGAGAATGGTATGCATGAATTTATTTATTACAATCATACTTGATTGCATTTTATTTTTTTTGGAATCTTGATATGTAGCAGAGAAATTTTCTTTTCTTTTAATTAGATCAAATGTAATGTTCTGAATAAAATATTTTATCTTTATTTATTTATTTTACCAACTGGCATATTAAGTAATGCAACATTTTTCTTTTTATTAACTTTTTATAGATATTTTGAATTTTAAATTTATATTCCAGTTGGTGATTTTGGTTGTTAAAAATCATAGTTGCTTGGTTTTATGTGTTTGCAGTTACCTCATACCCCCATCCTTATATCAATTATTATTTATTGTTATTATTTCTGATATTCCTGCTGGCCCTGTTTTATTATTTTTTTTTCTTCCTCACCCTTCCTGCGCCTGTAGTACCACAATGCAAGCAGTTTATACCTAGACATTTTAAGCTACTTGAACGAGGTTTTCACATCTATGTTCCTGCTAGAATGTATACTGAAGCTTGTGGCTTACGGATGCAAGGTTTGAAGATTTCTTGTAATTAATTTAATTCTTACATTACCATATCTAACTGAAACAAAACTAGATTGCTTCTTTATTCTGGCAGAAATTTTCCCTCTTTTTATTTATAATGTGGCACACCATAATGACAATATCAGATACATTATTTGTGCATTTTTCATTTTCATCTGAGATTCAAAATTATTTTTGTCACGTTATTTTTTTTCTTGTCATTATTTCTTAGAGAACTTCCTGTGTTGTTTGCTATCTGCAAAGTAATTTTCCTTTCTGTAAATAGAGATACATTGACATCTATTTATTTTTATTTATTTATTTTATTTTATTTTTTATTTTTATGATTTTTTTTTTTTTTTTTTTTTTTTTTTCTTGTTAGGCATTTTATTGATGGGTTATTATTTCTTCAAGAAAATTAGTGAAGATTAATCTTGTATCATATTAAGTTTGACATCCATTTTATAGAATGAACTAAATTAAAATAAATAAATGTTTGATAAAAATTTTAATTAAAAAAAAGAAAATCTTGTATTTAAATGTAAATAAATATTTCATAAAACTCAAATAGCATGAAACTATTATAAGAAAGAAGCTTTGAATTATAAAGATCCAAATTTTCTCTTTTTCTCCGTGTCATTAAATCATGGTAGAAAGATAATGAAATAGAAATATTAAATTCAGTCCCTTTATAAAGTTTGCACCTAACAAAGGTTATACACAGAGATTCATTGAACACATCTTTAAAATAGAAAATGTAGAATCAACACTAATAAAATTTTTCTTTGGTTATGGCTGCAAGGATTAAGTCAATCAGCCTCCTTGTGGCCACAGTCCAAATATCAGTCAATTAAAAAAATAAATTGATGCATTTACTTTTTACAGACAAAAAAAGAAAAAAAAATGGAAGTTACACAACAAAGTGAGTTAACATCATTGAGGAGATCTGATTTTTAGTAAAATGGGTTGAAAACAAAAATATTGGAGCTTGGAACAGAAGACAAACTAACAATGAAAGAGCCAACTCAATCAAACAATCACAGATTTTATATATTGTTCCATAGTTCTTCAGAAACAGGAGAGTCTAGTATTAAAGCACAATTTAAATACTTACTTTGTAATGAAAGGACAATGTTGATCATAGCTCAGTTAGTATGACATTTCATTTTTGTCCTGTGGGTTCATGTTCGATATTAAAATACACTGCATTTGTTTTTCTCATTTTTGTTTTATAGATAAACTTGTAATTTTAATTTAATAATCTCAATTAAAAGATTAATATCATACCCTTTTTTATACTTAAAAAATTATCTCTCATCATTTAAAGAAATTAAATAAAAAAAGGGACTTATTATAATTAGAATTAAAAAATCAATACATGTTACTTTAACCTCCTCAATCCTGAGACAAATATTATGTGAGACTGCAAAAATCAGTTTAAAATTATTATAAAATATATCCAAAGATGCATCAGTCTATATATCGATGCTACTAATATGCACACATTTATTAAAAAGGTCTAGATGTAATTTTGACAATTTTAGAGGCATTTAAATTAATTTAAAGGGTGCTTCTTAGTGTCACCTGGAGGCGACATCAGAACTGAGCAAATTAAAAACAAAGTAATATTATCATCATATTGACTTTTCTTGTTTAGGCAATAAATAAATCATGTTTCTTTAAAATCACAAATTGACACAATTGTTCTATATTATTGCATTGATAAAGAATGTATGAAATATATTTTAAAAGTGATTTTTAAAATATAACAGTTTTGTGATTTTTTTAATATCATTATTTAGTTACAAATAAAAAAGCAAATAGGTTAAAATCATAATTGATATACAACATTATAATTTTCAATTGAGAGTAAGATTATTAAGTTATAATTGCACATTTATTTGTAAAACAAAAAAATGAGAAAAATAAATGTAACACATTCCAGTACCAAACTCGAGCTTGCTGGACAACAAGCAAAGGCAGTAAATGAGCTACATTAATGTACTTTCATTACAAAGTAAGTATTTAAGTTGCGTTATAATTTTAGATTCTTCCTCCCTCCCTTTGTTTCTCAAGAACTAAGGAGCATTGTATAAAATCCATTGAGACTAAATGGTCTCTACCCTACAACATAAATTGTAATAATCGAAATCTGAATATTACCAAAGTTGTTATCTCCTTGTTAGAAAAAAAGAAGCTATGTAAATTGAACAAGGAATAAAGTAAATTTACTATATATAATTATAATAATTATATTTTAAGCATCAGTGTAAATTGTTAAATTTCAGATCAGTTTCACTAGTTTAAGTAGCTATGCTTTTCAGTGCAAATGGCTATTTACTGATGATAGCAAAATACTGTCTATGATAATACTATCAAAACCAAAATTTGACTATAATGTTAAATGGAATGAAATTTTGAAAAGCTGCAGTTTCTTTTCTTTTTTACTTCTCAAATTATTTAATTTTATTATTATTATTATTAGAAAAGAAAGAAAATACTCATGAAGATAAAGAAATCTCTGAAAATGAATTATGCAGTGTAATGCAAAATTATTATTAACAGCTGTATATTAAATTGGATTTATCATTTTAAAATTGAGCATCCTTTCATATTCCTACCTCTTTGACTTTCAACTTTAAATCTTTAATAAATAAATAAATAAGCTGCCAATAATTTCAGTTGTATCATTTTGAAATGCAATTTTTCTGTCAGATAAAGAAGCAGTTTTGTAATGCTAGCAGTTCTCAACCATAAAAGAACAAATTCAAAGAATTGTCCATGATATTGGATTGCTGCATACATGAACTCCATTAATCTTAATCTGTAAGAAATTTAACACACATGACCAAAGATCAATTAACTTTGATGATTCTGCTCTGCTTTGTTATGTATTGCTTTATTTGTGTTTTGAGTAACAGAATGTTATGCATTTATATATATTTTTTTAATTAAAGAGCATTTGATTGTGGGCCATAAAAATTAGCTTTCAGTGTTTTGCAAATGCTCAAGAATTAGTACAGGATACAGCCGATAAAAAAAAAAAAAAAAAAAAAAACTTATGGATTTTATTTTTAGCATACCAAATCATGCAAAATCTGTGGTAGATTTCAGTTATAAGTATTACAATTATGTTAAAAAAAAAAAAAAAAAAAAAAAAAAAAAAAACATGATGTCAAATATTGAGCATCTAATTTAAGAAAACTTGCATGCTGTTTATTGCCTTTAGTTCAGTAATTTACTAAAAAGAAGTAAGTACTGCTTTGAATTAATAATGTAAATTAAATACATAATTTTTTTAAACAGTAATCATGTTTCTGCATTATAAACTAGATAACTACCATAAATTACAATAAAAAGCATTTTTAATTGATTTCCATTTTCAGTCAATATTTTCTCTTGTCTAAAACTATATTTTATTCTTTTCAGGCAAGTAGAATATTGTAAGACTTTAAATAAAGATTTCTCTTATTAGGTGGGGCTGCAACTTAAGATTTAACAACATAAAAATGTGATGCTGTGTGAACACCTTCATAATATTACAGGAATTAGTCTGTATAAAATAAATTATTTGCAGCTTTTTGTAATCTATATTTAAAATTTAATAATCAATATTGTATGTTTTAATACTATATATGGTGAACACATTTTCTTACATTTTTTTCTTATTTTTATTATTCCCTTTATGTGTGTATTTTCTATACTTTTTTTGTGAACTTTTTATTGGTCTTCAAAGGCTTAGAAATAAACTGCACAAAATCATCAAAAGAATTTCACCTCAGAGACATTGATAAACATATCAATCACCTTCCTCTCTTCCAGCTTTATAAAGCGGAAATACCATATCAATGAAGTTGTAAGAAAGATTGGGGTTGCAAAATGTAATCTGAACAGAGCTTAAGATAGTAGCCATAATGCACAGTTTTAAACCTGGAATTTTCTTTAAAGTTGTTAGATAAATCTACATGGCCAAAAGTGTTCTGCAGAACACACTGTTGTGCTGCATGGTTTTTGTCTTAGAATTATACTTAATCAACTTGATCCATTTATAATATTAAAGCTCACACACCAAGTGAACCACTATTAGTATAATAGTCCAACAACCAATAAGCTTTTAAAAAGTTTGAAATTCTTGTTGTTGAATGTTAAACAAATTTCCATTTTCCTTGCTGTCATAATTTTATACAGTATCCTTGCAAGACTACATAAAATTCACAGATCTATGAGTGTATAAGAAAAGAGTCCAAGATCACTATCTCAAAGAGTTTTGGATAAAAACATGAATAAAAAAGTTTTTGCTCATTTTAGTTTCAGTGTGCAAAAAAAAATCTTTCTTGGAAATATGAGCATAGGTCATGTCTGATAACCTTCTGGTTTTTGCTTTCTGAATATAAAGTGTAAGGAAAATAGTAAAATCATGATTTTTTGCATGTGTTTTGAAACATAATTTCTAACAGGCACTTCAGATTGAGCTCAAATTTGCTAAATGTATTGTAAATCACTGTCATAAGAATTGAAAAAAAAAAAAAAAAAATTGTAAATCAACTGACAGACTAGGTATTTAATGCATTTTGCAACTATTCTATAAGAAAAATCATCAAAGAAATGTGACTGAATATAAATTATAACTGTCATGTTGATATAGTTAAGCATTAGTAATATATAGGTGACATCAAAATAAGTAATCAGTTTCAGAATATGTGGTCCATTGTGTATTTATTTATTTATACTATGTCACACTTGAGCATCCGTTAACCCCGTGCGGTATGCTGGTATATCTATGAAACCTATATATATAATATTTATGTATATCTATGAAATTTAATTCCTAAACGCCACATTGGCACCAGAATTTTTCTAAAAAAATTTTACAGTTTATTGAATGCATGAATTATAGCTTTTTCATATTAATAAACAAAGTTGTTTTCAAATTCTGGTGTCAATCATTAATTTCAGTACTTAAGCTATGAATTTGCTCTGTGCCGCAAAGGGTTAAAGTGTTAATTTTATGAGCAATACTTTTCTTATAACAGCAATAATTATTTAATAGTATGTTAGATATATTTATGTATTGTTAACGTAATGAATCAATTGCATGCTTAACTTGGAGAATTTAAATCCATTTTTCACCAAATGATGGCAACAATGAAATTAAAATTTAATACTCTTTATTTTCTTAGAAATATCTACAGTTAACAGTTCATTTAATTTCCAGTTATTGCCTATATTTTTTTCAATCCATTATATCAAATTACTTTAAGGTCCCATTAATTAGCATAAAATATAATTTATTATGTTTTATTTCATAATACAATATATTTAATAAATGTTATATTTAATTATTTTTAATAATACTTTTTTTATATCTTCTAACTGTCTGATATGTTATTAACTGTAATTTTATTATAACATGTGCATAAGTTTGGAGATTTCAGCCTGGTTTTCAGCTTTGTAAATTATGCAGGTTTCTCTCTTTAGTGTCTATTTCACAAAATAAGTTTTCTACTGACATGTTTCATTCTTTTATTCAATTTATATATGGATAAATATCCAAATTTCTTTATTTATTTCTCTTTCTTAATTATGATTATGGCAATGGTAGAAATTTGCATTAGAGCAAGTTTCCTGATTTGTACATCAAAAATTAATCTATGTTATTTATGACAATCTAATATTGTCCTTGATAACAAGTTATGTATCACAAATTCCACTTTTATTTGTCATTGTTCAACTTTTCTGTATTCCATTTGTTTATTTCGTTTGGTTTGAATATATTCCATTAAGTGATCCTACATTGTGTATAAGGGATTTGATGTGTTGTTTGTGATTTCAGAATTTATCTTTTACCATCAGGCATAATAGTCAGTTTTGAATTATATTCACTATGGATGTTGATTTGTAGTATTATAAAATGGTTTTATATATATATATATATATATTTATATATATACTGTAATAGTTCATTTATTAAAGTATATATATATTTATATATATACACACTATATGGCTATTAATAATTGGACACTTTGTGGAAAACTTAAAAATAAACTTTTTGGATTCTTCGGAAACTTCAGGATAATGTAGATAATGTTTGACTTCATATTGATCAACATCTGTTTGATAAGGAAGACAATCACGAGCCCAATAAAAAAATCAAAGAAAAATGATAATATTTGGAATCACCCTGTACATTAAATTGCACAAAATGATCGATTGCTGCAGAAAGCAAATGTTTGGATATTGTACAATATACCCAGTGAATTTTGTAAGAATAGCATTTATATTTATAAAGATGCGGCGATTTTAATTTTCAAAACATTTTTGCATGTTTTTAACTTTTATCATGTAGAGTTTTCAATGAAATTTAATGCAGTTTCAGAAATATAGTCAGAATGTAATAGAAACACTATTGTGAAATCTGAATATAAATATATTGAATATTTTATGAAATATGAGTGTAGTTGTATGAAATAATTTTATCTGTGCATGTAAAAATTCGGTGCATTAAAGCAACAAATTGAACATAAAATTATATTCATATCTCTTTACATATCAGAAATTAAATTAAAATTACGATTCATTTGCAATACATTTCTATGAAAACATTCAACATGAAAGATTTTGTGAATCAAAGATGGAAGAAATGAAGTAATGTGAGAAAAAAAAGGACAAAAGCATTGTTTTATAAATTTACAATGCAATATATTCAAAATAAAAATTAAAAGTTGAATAGAATGCAAATTTTACTAAGATTTCTTCTAATGAAAATGTAAACGAAATTCAAATGAATAATTCCAAAATATAGAAAGTCAAGAAAATGTGTCATTCACTTGAATGATTCAACCGTAATGTGAACTAATACAGGTATAGATCGGAGCATAAATAGTGTCCCAGTGTATGTCTCAAGTGCACTGAAATGAAATGTGGGCAATATCAAATTAGTTTTGAAATTTTATATGCTCTGCTTTAATTATTTTTATTTTCTGAGAAACTCTATCTTATTTTATCTTTAGCTTATTAAAAGCATATACAGCTCATATTCAAAATATTAGAATAATTACCTTTTTTTTTAGAAATTGAAAATATCGTTTGGTAATTTAATGTCTTTTAATGAAAATATGCAAACGATATTTTTATTAAGAACTTATTGTTGATTAAACTTACTTGTTATCTTAAATTTAATATCATTTTTGAAAAGATTAATTACAAAAAAAATTATTTTGAAAAGTCAAAATATTAGAATATTTATTCAAGTGGTTCAAAATATTAGAATATTTCACATTAATTCTCCTTTAATTATTACCAATTCTTAACTGGTGGCATCATTGATTAAATTCAGACTATTTTATTTAAAATCAGTATTCTTTTTTTGCAGTTTGTTTCTTTTTCGTCTTAAAATGGGCCGTGTGAGTGATATTCCTGAATCTACTAAACTTCGTATGGTTGATTTGTATCGGCACGGTAAAAATCAATGTTTTATAGCGAATTATTTACATTGTTCGCAATCGAGCATTAGTAAAATACTAACACAATATTCAAAAATTGGAAAATTTCAAAATAATCGCCGAAATGGTGGCCGAAAACCAAAAACATCTGCTAGAGATGACAGGAAACTGAAGCGTATAGTTAAGAAAAACCGTTTTAAAAGTGTGCGATTCTTGCACCGTATGACTATGGGTCCCATAGTCATATGGAGGTCCATTACCTGCGGTCTATTCTGTTGAACTGTCTAAATGGCAGACCAGATGCTATGACCAATAAGGTTATCTGAGCGAAAAATCCCAGCCGCCTGTCGCCCCGGTAGATTAACAGGTAAAGCATTGGCCTTGTAAGCCAAGTATCTGGGTTCGACTCCCGGCCTAGGCAATTTTTCGCTCAGTTGGAAATTATTCAATTCGTATAATGGATCATATGCTACTTCAACTCCAGTGAATTTCCTCTGCGTCAATTATTAGAGAAGTCAATGTAAAACGTTATAATCTACATGGATTCCCTGGATCAATAAGAAAATCTTTGTCTATGTATTGCTTCCTATTGCAATTTTATATAAAATAGATAATAATTTTGAATTTTTTTTTCTCAAATTAAGTAAAAGATACTCAGAATAGACTAGAAATTTCTGTCGGAGATTGCAAAGCTAATTCATAAGGAAAGCTATTTCTCAGAAGAAATGGGGAATAGGAATTCAGAAAACATCTCGCACAAAAAAACAGCCCATAAAGCGAATAAAATTTTCCGCTTTATATAAGCACAGATTGGCAATCAGAGTCCATAGATTCACTTACAAAATATATAATCAAAGTTTGTACTGCGGGATATTTTATACCAAATGTAATACACATCTAAAGAATAGGTCTAAAACCATATTAGAAATTACTCGACTACGAAACAATACAGGAAACGACATAAAACAAATACTAAAACGTCTTTCGAAATATTGTTGCTTTACACGCAAATTTTGTTTGCAATCCTCTGTGACGATCATCCTAATATTAAACTGCTAGCTTCTCAAAATATGTTCAATGTAATAGGTACAGTAAATGATGACATACTATAAATTGAATTCAAACAATCAATTTTTAGGCATATCATTATATACATAGTGTAATTGATTGAAAAAATGTTGTGGTAACAGAACTTCCAATCATAATGTATTAATTGTGTGAAAATTCAATGAAGATAATAGATTGCTGAATAGGTTCAATTAAGAACATACCTAATACATTACTCAGCTTCCTTTTCTGTTGTACAAGGTATAAAAATATACGTGCAGCAGGTCACACCAGTAGCATCCAATGTCAGTGAAAACAAAGAAGATGTAAACTACTTTGATACATAGAAAACTTATGCCCTTCTTCGGGGGAAAAAATAACAATTCAATATAAAAATAAAACACTGGGTCTAGATTGCTGGGTGGCTGAGACTGGTGGGATATGAAACGCAGCCACATCTACGAGCTATATACAGAATAGTTTTAAAAGCAGATAGGTAAGAAATGTATTCAAAACAACATTTCTTTGTATGCTCCAATAGAGAAGTAATGCTGGTTTTTACCAAAAGTTGTCAGATTTGCTCCAATTATACAGACTAAAGATATTGTTTTATAGTTTAAATATGTTAAGCAGATAAATATAAAGGTTTAAGTAACACTTTTAAATAATAACCAGCTCTGTAGGAATTTTATTTATTTTTTTTTTTTTAAATGTCAAAAAATGACAAATTTTACCCCAAATTTCGATTTTTGGAGCAAAAGCGCAGACTCAAGCCATTTTTTTTCAGCGGTAAAATTTCACGCAGTTGATGTAGTAGCATAAAGGCAACTTTTGGCACCTACCCATTTTTGATTTTTAAAAAATAATTTTTTTCGCTCCACCCTAATGTACACTACCTGGCCATTGATGAATGTTCACTTGCGATTTTAGACATTTAGTTAAATATCTAGAAAAAATACATGAGGAATTATCCCGAAACTCTCAATGTATAAATATAGCAGTACAAGTCATACATTTCTGGGAATTTTTTTTTCCGAAACTCCATAGGTGACCGTCAACAAATTAAAAAAGAATGCATATCTTTTGAATAACCCTGTCAAAACTAATGTAGCAAAAACGCTCAAACTCTAGATTATAATTAAGTGCCTTATTTTAATGAACTGTGTTCATTTTTATGCAAATAGCATGCATACTCACAGAGAAATTAAGGTTTTTATAAAAATGGTCCCAAATTTTACCAAGTTTTTTGCTTATAATTTTCAGAGTTCTCAATATAAAGTAACATTCTTTTCTGAAAGTATGACAAATAATATTGCACACAATACCCTGTAATCAGAATTAAAAAATAATAAAAATTGTATTAAAAATGAGTAGGTTTACTAAATATTTTTTCACTGTGCATGCGTCAACAATATCAAATTTTCATTTCCTTATTGTGTTAGCTAAATGTATAGAGCAACTTTTGTGAAAGTCGCAAAATCATAGCTTGAAAATTCTGAAAATAATCGTTAGTTGAATAAGTTGAAAATCCGTTATTCCCAAAATGAAGCGAAAACAAGAGGGGTTGCATCCATATATTCATTGATTAGTGTCAGTATAGAATACACAATATGGGACGTACTACTATATTTGGATAAAATACCTCATTTTTTTGCTTAATTTTGGGAACAATGAATTTTATTCTATCGACGATTACTTTCAGAATTTTCCAGCTATGATTTTGAGACTTTCACAAAAGTTGCTCTATACATTTATCTAACAAAATATGCAAACAAAAATTTTATATCATTGACGCATGCGCAGTGAACAATTATTTAGTAAACCATTTTTAATACAATTTTTATAATTTTTTGTATCTGATTGCAGGGTATTGTGTGCAATATTATTTGTCATATTTTCAGAAAAGAAAATTGTTTTTTATTTGGAACTTTGCAAATTATAAGCAAAAAACTTGGCAAAATTTGGGACCATTTATATAAAAACCTTAATTTCTCTGCGAGTAATTTTGTTACTATTTGCATAAAAATGAACACAGTTTATTAAAATAAGGCACTTAATCATAATCTACAGTTTGAACGTTTTTGCTACATTAGTTTTGACAGGGTTATTCAAAAGATATTCATTTTTTTTAATTTGTTGACGCTCCCCTATGGAGTTTCGAGAAAAAATCTTCACGGATATGTATGACTTGTACTATTATATTTATACATTGAGAGTTATGGGATAATTTCTCATGTATTTTTCTAGATATTTAACAAAATGTCTAAAATTGCAAGTGGATGTTCATCAATGGCCAGGTAGTGTATTTATGCCTTTGAATGTTGTAAAAAAAATTATAGCATATATAAGAAATGAATAATTTGAAAAATATTTAATATCACAATTTCCGCCTAATTTTAACGTTTCACATAAAGGCTTTGAAAGTGACATTTTAATTGATGCAACCAAAAAAAAAAAAAAAAAAAGCCTTCAATTTATTTTTTAAATGAACTGTAAGTGATTATCATAGACAATGATATTTTTCCAGTGAAAACTTTATTAAAATATAAATACATAATATTATGTTTCTTTAAAGATCAAAATAGTTTCCTCTCTGTATTTTAATAAAAGTAAATGCTTTAAAAAAGTGTTGAAGTAATTTTTTTTTTTTTTTTTTTTTTTTTTTTTTTTTTTTTAGTGTAGTTAGATACATTAATTGTTAAAAAAATTTATACTAGTGTAAATTGTGCTCTGTGTGTGTGTCTACTAAATGCACAAAGCTTAAAATTTTTGTGATAGTAATCCAAAAACTTTCCTAATACATTTGAGACTCAGAATTTTAAATTTCCTACTACAAGCTGAGTTATTATTTAACAATTGTAATGCACTCTCCTTAAAAATGTATTTTGGTCCTTAGTGCTGGCTGGCACATGCTCAGTAGTGAAATAAAGATCCAAAAGTAGAAATTTTGAGAGTATTTTGTCATTATTTATTAACTTATATTATTCAAACTGCTTATTAAAACTTAAAATGGGAGAAAAAGTAACCCCACACCCTGAAATATTTTCTATTTCTAACATAACATAAAAATATTGTCCTCCTAAGTTTCACTTAGTAAGTGATTTTGTGATTGCTGTTGAAGTGAACTAAATTATTCTATATGCCTCACTTTTTAAAAAATATATATGATAAACTTTCAAGTGAAAATTTTTACAGATTATTTAGAGAAAACAATTCCTGTTATAGCCCTAAGAGTACATTTTTTGGTGGATGTAGAAGCGGAAATTATCAGTAGTTGGAAAATTTTAGTATTTTGGAGTGGTGCTTTTTTTTTTTTTTTTTTTTTTTTTAATCCTTAGTGTATCCAATCCATTTTACCTCTAGGCCAAAATCTATTTAAATTACAGCCGAAAAAGTCAAGAAATTTCATTCCCCTATATAAGTAAGAACCTGCTGATGTTTAAATAAAAATAATAAAATGAGTTAAAATTAGGATCTAATGTTTGAAGGTATTTTATGTAAATTCTGTTGAGTGAAATTCTGTTGAAGGTAGTAAGTTGATAAAATTGAAGGCAGCAGTAATGTAGTCGTAAGAAAAGCAGAGGATATATGTTCTAAGCAGAAGGCATACACTCTGAGCAGAGAGTATATTCTCAAGGCAGAGAGTATACCCTAGAGTAGACATGTCAAACTTGTTTACTTCTGTGGGCCACATTACCAAAATACAATAAGCAGATTAATAAAAAATCCATAGCACAAAATTAAAACTGTACATTAAAAATACAGCCTTCTTTTTAAAAAGTAATAAAATAAAAATAAATAAATATTTTTAAAACTATTTTAAAAAATAATTAAAAATAAAAGCATGTATCAGAAAATGTTTTAAAATATTTTTTCTGTAAAAAATATATCAATTTAATACTTCCAAACCTTGGCTGTTTTGTAAAAATGAAAATAGAAAAGATTTCGTACAAAAGTGCACTGTGAAACAAAGTAAGTTGAGAAAAATATTTTTAATTAAAAATACAAAAATATTTAAATTCATATAGCCATTTAAAAATTTAAGCTGCAATCAAAGTTTATTAAAAAAAATGCATCGTTAATTTTATAACATTGATCACTGCAATTTTCTTTTAAGGTGAAATAGCTACTTTTTATAAAACCAGTTATTCCGAGAATGTAATTATTTGTAATATAAACTTATAAAATAACAAAATTTTTATAATTGGTTAAATGTATCAGCTATGATGATTGTATCAGGCATAGGAGTAATTTCTCAATGCTCATCACTCATTTTTAAGTACACATCATGTCTGCAAACAAAAACTGTCTACAGTGTGAAATTTCATGCATCTATATTTTCAAGAATTGCAAAGGAAAATGTTAGCACTAGACACTGGCCACTAAATAAGAAAAAGTGGCTATTAAAAAATTATTTGTCAACCACGTTAGTCAATGGCAAAATTTTTCAACTTTGCCCTTTATTCTTTTCTTTACTGAGTATTCATGCAGTATTATTGATTATTACAAAATTATTTCTTTGCCACTTGCACTCCAGAACAAAAGTTTTCTTTTATTTGGATTATTTCAAATCTTAGATATTGAAACATATTATTCTAGGATCAAAATTGCAACTATGTTTGAGTATCATTAAAAAAAGGGGGAGAAAGAACAAAACCGTTAAACAAAGTTATAATCAATACATATTGAAATTATATATTTCATGTGATTCTTGAAATTTCTGGTTATATCATGAATATTTAAAAAAAAAAAAAAATGGCATTTAAATATAAAATTTATTTAACTATTCAGACACCCTTTATTCTATTTACAATTGGATGTTTTCAACTTATGTGAAATTGGATATAATCATTGTTTTTAAACACAGATGCATTGTTCTTACTAAGCTTCATGAATACATTTTTTTCAATAAAGTAAGTTTTTAGTCTAACAATTTATCTTTCCGAAATACATTAATTTTTTGTAAGTTTTTTGTGATAGCTGTGAGAAAATTCTTAGTAAACTTAACAGAGTGTTTACACTAATGTCAACATAATATCAAACATTATTTTTCAGTTTTTATTTGAATATGAAAAAGAATTGTAAAATTGACATTCGTCAATATGTGACGTACTTCATCATCAATAAAGAAAAAAATCTCATAGGGCCGGCTCATTAACAATGTCAATTTTACTAATCTTAAATAATGAAATTTATTAATGAGCTTACATCCAAAATTCTCGTATTCAACTATGTATGGAGCCAAATAAAAGAAACAAGGTGACATTTATTATTATTATTATTATTTTACAAAACAAGAAATCATATTATTTTTCCCTTCAAAACTATTTATTTGATTTTTTTAGAAACTTTTGATTATTACTTATCATGGTATTTTAATAGCTTTTTGATACATTTTTAGTGCTTAAAAATATTGCCCATTATTTATTAATGTCATGTAAATCAAAAAGAACCATAAAATAGTGTAAGTTTCAACATAGAACACATTACAAATTATTAGTAAAAATTACTATCAAATTTCATTATAAATCTTTACATTTTTAGATTCATTATCTGCTCTTTTTAACTTTCCTGTTGATTACTTTTGCATCCCCAATCTTTTAGAAACATTTTTTTTTTTTTTTTTAAATGAATTAGATCTTGCCATATACATGTAATATACTTTCTGATGTTTGCATCTCTTATACCAGTGCAGTGTTGGAATTTGTACATCTAAAATAACTACCAATACATATTTTTTTTAAGTAACCTTTTCTTTATTTAATCATGGATCAATAAATATAATGTATATCAATATTTGTCATCAATGATAATGAAAAATAACATTCTGAATTAGTGGTAGTTATAAAAATATTCTCCCACTGGGCAACATGACAATATGTGCAATACAATGTGTATTGTAAAAGAATAGAGAGAAAGTATATGGCATGTACCCCCATATACCCACACAACATCCTTGATTCTAGGTCAACAATATTTTGTAATCAAATTTTACTCTTTTTTTTACTAATCAGAAATAATAAAATTTCTGTGTATGGAAAGTAGAATGTCATTGATAAGGCATTTGATGAATTGAGAGGTATGGTGTTTAATTAGAAGGTCAGTGAACTTACAAAGCTTGAATTTCTTATCATTTTCTCTGTATGTATTCAAAAAATATAAAAAGTATAATAAACATTTCACAAACCCATTTATGCCACATTTTTTTTTTCTATTTTTATTTAAATTAATGTTTTTAGGAATAGGATGTTCTGCATTTTGAGCATATATCATGAATGGCAAAATAAAGATCTTATTCAAGTATCATGAATTTTTATAATTGTTCCTTTAATCTTTCTCACCAATATATATTTTTTATTTTAATGAGGACATACATTTTAAGTTTGTTAATTTCCATTTACAATAAATAGTCCAGAGGTTTGACATCAAAGCAAGGTGCAAGCTACCCTTCTATGAAAATAATGCACAGATATATTCTGTTTTCATGTGAAATATAATTGTTTGGTTGACTTAAGTTGCATATTTTGTTGAAATGTTTGTAATGATAATTAAAAATGGATTAACGATTGCATGGTATTACATTATGTTAAAATTGTTTTCATTTATGACTTTATTAATTAATTTTAATACAGTTATTCCAGTTAGCAAGTAAGTGGCATTACGAATTGATATATACAAAATAAATTATAGTTCTCATTTATGTTATTGCTAATTGAAAATATAGGTTTTCCTTCTGCTCTGTATTATAATTCTTTTTGAAATGGGTTTATTTATAATCTAAGCTGTTTACAAGTTTTAATATTAATCTGCATGCTATAAATTGTTTCATTTTGCTTGAGAACTTTATTTTTAAATATTTTACTCTTTTAAAAAAGGAAACTATGAGTATCTGACATAAAACTACAAAGATGACAACAGAGATTTCAGATCTCTATAACCCAAAATGGTTTCTCTGGTTTCTCACTAAAATTTTGCTGTGCCAGAGATTAAAATTTTTAAAAAATTATATTAATAATCAAGAGTGTTCTTGATTTAACATCTGAATTAAAGAAAATTATTATTATTATTTTTTAATGAAGAACTTTATATATTTAGATTAATTTAACTTTTACTAATATTTTTTACTGGATTATTCTTTATTAATTTCTATAAAAATATTTGATTACAAGATCTATTTCTAATATTTCTGCACAGGTATATTGCATAATTTTTTAAAAATGGTTGTTTTATTTTGTGAGTAAATATCTTTCTTGTGCAATGAATTTATTAAAGATAGCATTATTATATTTAGATTAATTTAACTTTTACTAATATTTTATACTGGGTTATTCTTTATTAATTTCTATAAAAATATTTGATTACAGCATCTATTTCTAATAATACTAATAGTACTCTGATATAATAAACAGCCAATATATATATATATATATATATATATATTAATTTAATACACTAACAAAATTTACATACATGTGATACAAAAAGAGTTATACATTTTTCTGCATACATATTTTCTAGTTCTATTTATTTATTTATTTATTTTTAGTTGCATTTTTTAAGATAATTGTTTTTATCTTAATAGTTTTATAGCAATAGACCTATATGTTTTATTTTATTTCCAAGCATATTCTCCATATGAGAGAATTTATAAGATATGTGTACATACTTTTTAAAAATCTTGCATGTTTTTTTAATTTTCTTATGTAGTAATCTTAGAAAATTTCTTTCTTTATTCAATTTTAAAATAATTTTTGTTGTTTACAATTAAAAAAAAAAATTTAAAATATGTATTTTGTATAACAAATCACATTCAACAAGCTTTACACAGTAACATTTTGAAAAGTGGATAGTAAAATAAAAAATTTTAAAATATCAAAATAATGTGACGTTAATATTCTTATGAAGCTCAGTAGCTTAGGTTCTTGCTGCCACTTGACATTATGCCAAATTATGAGAAAATGTATCATTTGATGCTTAAACTGACAATTTACTCACCAAATTGAACATGCTCAGTTTTTACTCTTATTTTTGTTTGAGTGTATGTCACTACAAACGACAGTCTTATTCGCATCACTAAATGATTGATCTCACTTATCATGTTCAATCATACAATTACTCAATTTTTAGAGGTACTCATTCAAATACAATTTAATTCATACAATTTAATTTTGCATCACTCAAAGCCAAAGCAACTGACATGTGTTATGCAGACAGTGTGAAAGCAGCAGATTCTAAGCTAATAAGTTTTTCTCCTGTTGTCTCTTAATTACTTACTATGAGGTATTATTCCAACATGAATGTAGAAAGACAAACAAAATTACTTGCATCTGGTCCCAAATACAAAAAATGTTTGCTATAATGCAGTGCTGGAATTAGCCATGTACCGCTTATCAGTATTTATTAATTGCTTGCAAAGTGTTACTGGCCAATCAATTTTCTTTTAGATAGTGGACTTGTAAAATCTCCAAGCAATTTTTAGTATGTATTTGCACAACATTAAATGTGTTTGAAGTGCTTAATTTCGTAACATTAATTGTGCTGTTTTGAATATTTTATTAACATTTCTGTCAAATCTGATGTCTCAGCAGAAGTCTGCTTTCATTGTATTGAACAGTTGGCTGAAATTGCCTTTGAAAAAATAGCATCAGGAATATGAACCCAATAGAAAATCAGACATTCCTAAACCATTAGTTGATCAATTTCAGGATACGATAAAATCATATATAATGAAAGGCACCAGCTTTGAGCTAACCATCTGCCTAAAATAATGTGGCTAGTGTATAGCAATTGATTATGTTTCATACAAGCTAGCATTAGATAGCTCACAGGCATAGATACAGTACCATATTTTAATGTTGGGTCATTTTAACTTGAATCTATAGATATTTCAGTCAGAAGGCTTAACACTCAAGAGTGAAAAAAAAAAAAAAAAAAAAAAAATGAATGAAATCTGAAACGCTGAAAAAAATAATTTTATACAGGCATTGACCAACAAGATGGCTATCACTGTATCATTCAGTGGAATGCCTTAGAAAAAATCCACCAACATTGATTCCCGCATTTATAAAAGACAGTAGCACTGTTGGACAGGATCTGCTGAGAGCAATTACAAGTTTCTGATTTGTTGTTGTGCCTTTTTTTTTAGTCCTTTTAAAAACCAAAAACAAACAAATTACAGTATAGGATCCGTTATCCAGAATGCTTGGGACCCAGGGCATTCTGGATAAGGGGTTTTTCCGTAATTCGGAACACTTTACCGTAAGTATAAGAAATGCACGAAATAATTTCATAAATAGTTAAATAAATAGGTAAATATGAATACTAATACATGTAAATACCTTAATTTATTAATTTACACAAAATAAAAGAAAATAATTATAATAAATGAAAAAAATATACATATATGAAAT
Organism: Maratus speculifer; assembly: GCA_964019185.1. Classification (NCBI taxonomy): domain Eukaryota; kingdom Metazoa; phylum Arthropoda; class Arachnida; order Araneae; family Salticidae; genus Maratus; species Maratus speculifer. The sequence continues at coordinate 72,206,344 of OZ025297.1, read as the reverse complement.
TTAATTTTGAGATTTTGAAATAGAATCTTTTGATTGGGATTTAGCAAACATGTATATGATAGTTTTTTGCTTGCTCTTGTATTTTGTATAGAGGCATGATTTGCTGCTCATGGAAGTAGCTCCTCTGCTACATGCCTGAAATTATTTGTTCGGTATAAAATGCAAATTTTTCATTTGATACTTTTCAACTGCTTCATTCTGCTGGTTGTCCTTCTCATCATCACTTTCATCAGATATATTGTTTGTCTTCATTTCACAAATCTCACTGTCAGTCATCTGATTAGTGACAGGAATGTTTTCACCGGTTATTAAACAATCTTCCACTGCTTCTTGATTAAGCAATTTAGCTCCTGGATAATTAAAGCCTTTGGCATATGCCAACAGATCAGCAATAATTTGCTTCTCTTTCGAAATCCTGAAGCCTTCAAACTGAGGCTCATTTTCATCATCGAAAAATAATGCAGATAGCCACAGATTATACCATCCATGGATAAGTGTATCCTTATCCTGAGCCTGTGATGCTTTAGCAGCACTCCACAAAGCAGCTTTGATTGTGAAGCTTCTCAGAATTTTTTTTATTTCTATTCCTTTGTTGTACTCTGTTAGCATTTTTTTTAAGAAGTCATTTTTGTAGTGAGTTTTTAAAGATCTCAGAATCCCTTGATCCAATGGTTGGATAAGTGATATTATGTACAATTTGGAGGCAAAAACATCGTAAACACATCATCCATTTTTAAGAATTCTACTTCAGGTTGGGCTGTTTTTTTCGTGACCTTTTGAAGAAATTTGCCTTTTATCGCTATTTTTTGACGAAAGTTGCCGTTTTTTGCGATCTTTTGTTGAAATTTGCTGTTTTTCGCAAATCTTTTGTCGAAATTCGCCGTTTTTTGCAAATTTTCTGTCAAAATTTGCCGTTTTTCGCGATTTTTTTGTCAAAATTTGTCATTTTTCGCGAATCTTCTGTCAAAATTTGCCGTTTTTTCGCGAATCTTCTGTCAAAATTTGCCGTTTTTCGCGAATCTTCTGTCAAAATTTGCAGATTTTCGAGATTTTTTGACAAAATTTGCCGTTTTTCGCAAATCTTCTGTCAAAATTTGCCGTTTTCCGCGAATCTTCTGTCGAAATTTGCCGTTTTATCGCACGGATTTTTTGGACTGTATTTGTTATTTTTTTGCAATCTTTTGAGAAAAATCTGCCTTCTTTGGGGATTTTATGAAGAAATTACCCATTTTTATGTGAATCTTTCGACAAAATTTGGCGGAAATTAGTCGCTATTTCTTGATTTTTTAACGAATTTTGCCGTTTTTCCATGATTTTTTGACGCAATCTGCCGTTTTTCGAGATTTTTTGACAAAATTTGCTGGGTTTTTTTGTGATCTTTTGAAGAAATTTGTCTTTAATCGCAATTTTTGGACGAAAGTTGCCGTTTTCTGCGATCTTTTGTTGAAATTTGTTGTTTTTCGCGAATCTTTTGTCAAAATTTGCCGTTTTTTCATGATTTTTTGGATTATACTTGTTATTTTTTCGCGATCTTTTGGGGGAAATCTGTCTTTTTGGAGGATTTTATGACGAAATTACCCATTTTCTCACGAATCTTTTGAAAAAATTTGCCAAAAATTAGTCGTTATTTCATGATTTTTAAAGAAATTTGACGTTTTTTCGCTATCCTTTGACGAAATCTGCCGTTTTTCGTGATTTTTTGACAAAATTTGCTGTTTTCTTTCGTGATCTTTTGAAGAAATTTGTCTTTAATTGGGATTTTTTGACGAAATTTGCCGTTTTTTGCGAATCTTTTGTCAAAATTTGCCATTTTATCGCGATTTTTTGGATTATATTTGTTATTTTTTCGCGATCTTTTGGAGGAAATCTGTCTATTTGGGAATTTTGTGACGAAATTACCCATTTTCTCACGAATCCTTTGACAAAAATTGCCGAAAATTAGTCGTTATTTTGTGATTTTTAACGAAATTTGCCTTTTTTTTGCGATCCTTTGATTATGTTACGCGTCCAAAGGGACGTGTAAGAGCTATTTTTTTCTGTCCCGTCGCCGATTTTTTGCGTAATTTACGCACTATAACGCGCCCGCGGCATCGCAAAAAAAAAAAAAAAAAAAAAAAAAAAAAAAAAAAAAAAGTTAATGATTTGCATTTCGGTTTTCGGAGCGTTCCGGATACCGGGACGCCGGATAACGGATCCTATACTGTATATGTATATATATATCATATCTATTAAAACGGTAAGCTAATTTTTTAAGATCAACTCAAAAATTCAGGCATTTGCGCATGCATGAAGTTGAATTTATTAGCCCTTCCAGTTAGAGGGAGGTCGAAGCAAGTCTGGTTTGCTCAGTGGTTTAAGGCACAAATTTAAAGCTCTGAGCTTTTGTAGAGGACTAGGATTCGATCCCAACTCTCGGCAAAATAATTTATGTTAATAATGATACATTTTACTAAGAGGGAAAGTTGTATGATTTTTATTCTTTTGTTATCATTATTATTTTGATGCTTTATAATTAAATAAAATTTAACCCTCAACAATGTTTTTTTTTAAATAAAAATTTTATTTTTAAAATATTTCAAGTAATTAAAACATAATAATTATTAGATATAAACAGCCAATTTCCAGTTCAGGGCTTTAGAGATGTATTTGTGAGAGTAAAATTATTGAAAATCTTTACAAATCGCATTTTTTTAAAAATTTAACATCTAGCAATAAAAAAAAAAAAAAAAGTATTCTAATTTTTTTAAAAATGTAAATGTTTAAACATTATTGTGTCGGTAGGTAGTAGCAGCAATTTACCACTTTCCTGTCATGCGCATGGAATTTTAGAAAAAGTAATCCATTTGTAAATTGTAATATACATGAATTATATAAATAAATAAATGTTATACATCATTTAGACCACATATTAAATAATTTTTAACTAAATCCCTGAGTGCCGTTTTGAAGGAATGTCTGTATATTTTAAATTGTGAAGGCTACTAAAATATTTCAGAAATAGTTTAAAAATTTTAACTTAAAATATTTAAGCTAAAGCATTTTTCATTTAATTCAAACTAATCTACAATTTTTGTTATATTTTGTATGAGCATTACAAGGAAGATTTATGTTTGTGTGCATATAAAGAAAAGTATTAAATATTTTCCGGGAAAAAAAATTTAAAATAAAGAAGTGAAAACAGTGGGAAAGAAAAATAGTCATGTAAGAATTATAATTGAACTACTTTGTGATACTCATGGTTTAATAATTAAATAATGTATGAAAACATTATGAAAAATGATAATAATTCAATATACAGCTGGCTCTCGTTAATTCAAACTCGTCGGGACCACAAGAAATGTTCGAATTATCCGAAGTTCGAATTAGGGAAAATATGAAATGAAAACATGCTTAATATGGTACTATTACAAAAAAATGATTATTATAGTGTTTTTTTATTTATTTCATCAATTATCATTAGAATATGACTTAATATTAAATTAGAATGTATAAATGCATAAACTAATTAAAATATTAGAAACAAGCACAATGGAAGAAAATTTTAAAGCGTCACTGATGGACAAATGGTGACACTGAGAAAGTGGATATCAAATGCATTGGATTATATGTATACTCGTTCGGAACAATTTTCACAAAAATCAAAGAAAGACAGTTATTCAAATGATCTGAAATCCGTGAAAAAGAAAAGAAAAATGAAAAATCAGAATTCTAGTTAGTTCGAATTAAACGAAGTCAAAAGAAAATTAATTCAAATTAATGAAAATCTTTAACGTTATCCTACCATTGAAAATTTCGGGACTTCATGTTTAGTTCGAATTAAGCGAAGATTCGAATTATCTGATTTCGAATTAACGAGAGTCGACTGTATTATAAATAGTTACTTGGTTTCATGAAATTTTAAGTTTAGGTATTTAAAATGAGATTGATAAAAATAAAATTAATAAAAACTTTTCAATATAATTTTAAAAATTAGAAAATACTAAACATTGCTATTTTTTCAAAACGCTGAGAAAATTCACCAAAATCAGTTCAATTAATTTTAGTTATCCTTCTGCTAAAAAGCAAGCACTGTTAAAATTCTGCTTAAAATTCTTTTAGATTTATGTTTGAGTTGATCTTGAGTAGGTTAGACTGATAGAACCATGAAACGCTTTGAATCTGTTGGAATCACATAAATAAAATAGAAATAAATCAAGTTTTCAAAACTTTATTTACAAGTAGTAATTAAGAAAATCACACATTATTCTAATTAATCTTTTTACATGTTTATCGTCAAATCTTGATGGGTACCATCTAGTATATATATATATATATATATATGTAATAAATGTAAGCTGAACTCGACTAAAATAACTATGTTGCATAAATTCTACGTATTCTTAGCAGCACGGGCAGAGTAGTCGCTCCGACAGTTGGCAAGCAATAGAAGACTTTCATTGGGGTATTTCCCCATTATAAAAACAGACAACATCAGTCTTCAAGTTCTTTATTGATGAGCTTAAAAATAGATAAACTCTTCCCCGCAATCACCTTAGTCCACATCGACACTACAAATTTCATTATCTCGTCCACATCATCAAATATTCTAATTCAGCGGAGCAATGAAAAACGCGGCTTGGTAGTTTAAAGAAAAGATGCATTCTGTTCTCCTGAAAAGCCAAATGAAAAAATCATTTTCACGACAAAACTAGCGCCCTCCTATTCCGCGTCAATCATTTTAAAAATCCAATCAGGATGGACTCGAGCCTCAAACGGACAAAATGATCAATTCTAATTGGTCGTAATAGGCGGTCCTTGGCAAGAACTATATTTTTTCCTCGGAAGACAAAGCCCTTTAGCAACGCGTAGTAACACCTGTCACGCGATGTTAAAATAAAAAATAAAATTAAAATCGCAGGAATATGCCAGAAAGTAAAAAGCTTACGAAATACTTCCCACCTTTTTGAGAAGCAAGCAATAATTTATTAATAACTAAAGTAAGAAAAAGAATTTTAGCTGTTACAAGTTACGAAACTAAGATTGAAATATGTTCCACAAATTTAGAATTGAAGCTAAGAGAGAACAAAAAAATGGCGCAAAATTTTTTTTATTTTATTACATATATATACTAAATGTGAAACACAATTACAATTAAATGTATGGAGGATCTTTCATCTGATTATGAGAAAAAGTTATGATGATTGTACTTGAAGAAATCAAAGATTTTGTTAATGAAAATTGCAGTTTGTAAAAACAACAACAAAAAAGTGGTATTTTAGAAAATTTTAAGAATTATTATGTAAAGTTATTTCCTACAAAATTTAAATGAAAGTTTTGTTGATTCAGACAAACTAGATATGTTTAATGTATCTTGTCTACAAAACCTCCCTTTAGTAATAAGTAAAGTTAATTTTCATGTTTAATATGTCTTGTCTGCAATATCTCCTTTTTAGCAATAGATAAAGTCAATTTTCAAAATTATGGTATAATGGAAATTGAATCAATTTTCTTCTCATACTATTGGATGATACAGCAGTTCCTTTTATGAAATATTGTCAAAATGAAAATTATTTAAAAGTTACTTGATTTCTTGCTATAGAATCATGAATTTAAGATGCACCATAGATTTCTAACAAAGAAAAAAATTGCATAATATATATATATATTTTTTTTATGCATAACATGCAACATAATAACATATACATAACAATAACATAACATATGCATCATTATTCATTTCAACAGGTCCATCAAAATAACAAATGGAATATGTAAATTACCTTCGAAATATGGGCTTCAATGAAAAACTACAAAATTTTAGATAAACAATGTTTTTTAATTTGACGTGTATTTTGATTATATTTTGAATTTTTCATAATTCATGACATTGCAAAACATTTTAATGAATTAAACTGTGTTTGAAATTTTTTCTTCATTGTCAATACATTTAAAATGTAGAATATGTTTAAAATGAAGTTGAATTTAGATGGATAGTTGATCAATAAGCAGTTACAAAGAATTAGATTATTTTAGAGCACATTTTAAAAAAGGATACATCAAAGATTTAAAGAGTGATTTTAGTATTTCATGATTAATTTATTTTTCTAACTTTTTTTTAAAAATCTGATTGACCAAAATCGCTAACATTAGTCAAAAATCAGCAAGAACCTTTCCATTTGTTTTGTGGGCAGTGTGCAAGTCTATCACAATACAGGTTCAGAATTTCAATTCCGGTCTAAACTCAACCTTTCATTTCTTTGATGTTGATAAAATAAGTACCAAGCTTGCTTGGGAACTAAACACTGAGGGTCATGCATTAGGCTGACCACCTGACTAGCACATATGCTGTATACCATCTCAGGGTCCTCATGGTAAAAATTTTTATTTGTTCATATTGCATTGTTTGAACAAATATCTTTTGATATTAATATATATTACAAAGTTTTCACGTATTTGGAATGTAAGTAATAAAATCTACTGTACTACTATAATAGTACTATGTTTTAACTAATAGAATTTTACATCCTGTCTAAGTATTTCTATCCAGACCTCTAAATATTGATTAATCATTAATCAACATCACAAAATTTGTTTCCTTATCATCCAGATTTGTTGTATTATTAATAGTCATTATTAGATTTGGTAAAATACTTTCATTTTATTAGCATAATTACTTTCTCTTTATTTTACTAACAATACATACAATTATTTAATAATAATTTTTATAATTAGTCATTATTTATTAGTCATTAATAAGTTTTTATAGTATTAGAGTGCATGATTTTTTTCTTTACATTCTAATTATTAATTACAATCTGCACTTTGGTGGGATAATGTGGTGAAACAGTAAAACTATTTTCCCTAATGCTAAAATTGTTTTATTACTTTTTTTTTTACATTGAATAACTTTTAAATGATAAAAAAAAAAGAACATTTACACATGAGAATAACTAAATTAAAAGAGGATCTCAAAATGCTGGCCAAGGAAAATGGAGGCAACAACGAAACAAAGTTTCTGCTTGAAATTCATGATAACCTGTTTGAATGGGTTTGTTGGTATCTATCTTGTCACACTTATTATTACTGTTTCCAGCTCTGCAAAGGTTTTGCCTTGATCTGTGTAGACTTAGTTTTTAACTTAGTTCATTAAAATAAAATCTAATAATGATAAGAAAGGACTTATAAGGAGCCAAAAAAAGTCCAAAGCAATTTAGAAAGCCCCTTACAATGAAACCACTGCCATAGTTATTTCTGAGCAAGTTCAGGACATCTCTTTTTGAATACTGAGGAGTTGCATTCTGCTGAAACCGTATGTCTTGGATCCAGTGTGCATGGTAGACATCAGAAAGGAACTTTGTTGTCAAGGAGTCCAGAATTTAACCGTCTGGTCAAAAAAATACTGACCCAAAATGGCATCAGCATTCAAACCACATTAGACAATGACTTTTTGTGAATGAAGAGGTTTAACAGTGACACCTTCTGACTTCTGGATGCCCCAAATTCAGTTATTTTGATGATTAGCATAGTCATCCAACCAGAAGTGTGCCTCATCATTAAAAATAGTTAAAACCAACTACTATCATTTTGTGCATTCTTTTCACAATAGTTTCTGAGCCAAGAGGTTGTCCTCATTGAATTTTGAACTAGAAATGTATATAAAAGATTAATTTTAGTAAAAATTTAAATATCTGATTATTAGGAGAATCAAAGCTGTAGAAGACTCAAATTTAAATGAAAATGTTGTTACCAAACTAATCTGATGGTTACTACCAAATATTGTAACTTTTTTGTACTTTCTCTAGTGTTTTCTGCTTGAATACGTCATAAATATTCTTTCAGATTTGTATTAATTTGTTATCATCATATACTATTAAGTGATCTAAAAGCTAGAAAATGTTGTATTGTGTTACATGTGTATTCCAAAATAAAGATATTCTCCTGAGTGCTCTTTCATCAACTTAATTGTAAATAATAGAAATTAATAATTTAATAAATAAATAATTTAAGATAAATAGAATAAAACATGAGCTCAAATAAATGTCCACAACATTCTGATGACTTTTAAAAACTGGACTGAAATATTTATAAAAGTTTTATATCTAATACATTCAAATGACTTCTATATAAAGTCTGTAAAATTCATGATAAAATATTTGTAGATACTTTTTATCCTTGGTAAGTGATATTATAAACCTTTTCAATTTATTTTATTTATTTATTATTATTATTGCATAAAATTGTACATTTGCCTTCCCCCCTCTTTATTCATAGGTTTGGATTATAAAACTATTCACTTTTAAATCATAAAAACTAATATATATTTAAAAATTTTATAAAATATATTTTTTATTAATTCATCAAATTTAAATATTTGCTTTAACTTAGTTTTTTTATATTAAATTTTTAAAATTCAGTACATTTGTCTATGTTTTAAACATATTTATTGCATTTATAACTATGTTTTTTATTTAGAAAACAATTTTAAAGTATAAAACATATTAAATCTTATGCTTACTTATTGTTTATTTTCTCTTTAAATACTTTTTTTTAACATTGGATTCAAAAATGTTATTACTAATCTCATATATAGTGTGATATTCATGATAATTGAAGTTATTTAAATCTTTTGCTTGTCTTTATTATATCTTATATGTGTCAATGTATTATTAATTTTTAAAAGTCATGAAATGTATTTAATATTATAAATTATCTATTTTGAATATAAAACAGAAGATTAAAAAGAAATAATCAAGAATAATACATTTTAGCAGCAGTAAGCTTTTTTAATTTGAAGTACATAATGAGAAATTATAACAATCTTTCTTGCAGATATATTATGAAATTTCTATTACATTTTTGTTAAAAATATTACATTTTTAAAAGTTATATTTAATACTTTACAGCCAGTAATAATAGCCAATGGCTTGTAGACTCAGTTTTATTAGTGACTACTTTTTAAAGATAGCGAAAAGATTTAATAAAGATTTTTAACCACTTTTAAAGCATTTTATAAAGAATTTTGTGGTTTTATTGTATATATATATATACATATATATATATTTAACTTGGATGCTAAACTATATTCTGTCATATCTATTTTAAGGAGGTGATTGGGGATAAATTTAACATATTTTACTTTGAATTTTAACTGGTACAGTAGACTCCCTCAAATCCGCAACTCTCTAAAATCCGCTCATATTTTATGGATATAAACATTCAGTTCAGATATTAGGACAAAATTTGATTTTTTTTAGCTTTGTATCAATTCAATAAATTTTTTAATTTGTAATTTTCTTATTAATACTCTATTCATGTTTTTTTTTTTCATGAAAGAAAAAAATATATATATATATATATATATATATATATTTTTTTTTTTTTTTTGAAAAAATTTAAGATATCGCTGATATTACTGGTAATCACAATCTTCTTACCAAATATATTTATGCATCAATCAAGGTTTTTTTTTTTTTTTTTGTTATTAAGCCTGGCTAAATTTGAAAAAAAAAAAAAAATCCTTTTTTATGTGAATTAGAAATGCACTTTTATGAGGCAAATTTTTTTTTTTTTTTTTTGAAGAATTTTGGAAAAATACATTTAATCTTTATAATGAATATTTACTCATACACTATTGATTATTAACTTGATCTTTGCTATTAATACTTTAATCCTTTTAAAAATTATCTAAATTTTTATTATTTTAGCTTATTACTTATTTTAATATTTTATTATATTGTAAGCATTCATTATAGTTCCGAATGCACTATTAATTGCACTTAAATTACTGTTTAAAAAATGTAAACAAAGCAATGACCAGAAATCCGCAAAATTCTAAAATCCGCACAACCTCTGGTCCCAAGCTGTGCGGATTTGAGGGAGTCTACTGTATCTACATTATTTCGCACCTGGACACCGGCCAAGTGTTGGCTTTCCTCAAAAACGATAACTTATTACAGCTTCTTAATAATGATTTATTTAGGGCTTGTCAAACCTAGTCATATTTAGTTCATTTTTTATGTATGCTTTTTACTATTGATTGCATAAAAAATGTCCAATCCCACAATGATGGAGCTTCAATGTCACTGGCTCCTGGACTACTATATAAGTGTATGTTAATTCTCGAAATATTCAATATTATTTTTAAATATTCATTTAAAAGTTTATAAAACCATAAAATTAAATTTTATCAAGTAGGTTTGGATCTCAAAATTTATTTATATTTCTTATTTAATAGCCCTCCCTCCTCAAAAAAAGAATAAATAAATAAATGTCAAAACAATAGTTTTCTTAATAGTTAGAACACACAAATGCATAAAGAATTAAGTGACGAATTTCAAGTCACTGGAAGAAAAGAATAAAATATATATATTGGGTATAATTTAAATTTTTGTTGACTATCTTAAATGATTTCATTTTGATAAAGCAGAAATTAAAATAAATAAATAATACATTCAACAATGATTTTCTTCAGCTTAAAAAAATATAGATAAAATATTATCTGTAATTGGAATTAAAACCAAGAAACTCATAAAAAAATCATAATCTAATGCTCAAAATTTTTCAAAAATATCATTTACAGCACAATCTTATCTTGATAAACAATGTGTTCAAATTTTATTTTATTTTTTAAAAGAAAGTCAAGCTAAATATGTTTTTTTTTCTTGATTACTAAAAAAATAAATAAATAAATGAAATAAAATAAAAATTTATGAAAAAGTTTTCTGAATGTTTGAATAATATGTAAAAAAAAAAAAAAATAAACAAATTAAATTAAAATTATTTAAAATAAAAAATTACATATTCAGTTTTCTGCATATTTAATAATTGTTGCTTAAAACATTTTTTTTTTTCTGAATAATACATATTTTTTTAATATACACAAAAGTTTTCTGTTATTTAAAGTTTGTCCAATTCCTTTCATTCTTAACATAGCATAATAGTGCATTATGTTTGTAATTTATTTTCTTTTTGACTTAAAATGTGTTCACCATAGCACTTATAATAAACTGTTTTTTTGACCATGTAACCAATCTTTAAATATTATTCTCCTTTTACACTTAATGAAACAAAGTTAATGAAAATATAAATATTGAAGCAATTAAAATTCTAAACCAATATCATGAATGATACTTTGGAATTGTTTTTAGTTTTTATACATGTATTCTTCTACTTTTTTTCACATACTTGTTTTGATTAACTTATATTTACTTTTGTTAAATTATGTTATTGATGTTTATCATTTCATTCATATTATGATCAGTTGTCTATACAAAAATAATGCCAACACATGCAGCAGAATTATGCTTCTGATAGTTACTGTTTTTATTATTTTTTTCATTATTTTATGATGAATATGTATTTTTTCTTTTTAGTTATTACGATTATTTTTACTGTCAGTTTTATATGCAGTGATGCTGATAAATCCTTCGAATTTAAAGTCCTTAGGACTTGGACATTAATCTGTCCCACTCCTTTATAAAAGAAAAAAAAAAAAGTTTTTCTTTTTTTTAATAATAATAATAAAATATATATATATATATATATTGTCTTTAATATGAAAAACTCTTTTTCTAAAATTCTTCACCAAACTTTTTGTTTTTCACAAATTAAGCTATGTAGTCAAAAGGATGCATTACAGTTTCTTTTTTGCATCCCTTCTCCAATTTTTAGCATAATTTATCCATGTTACAGGACGTCCATAGCATCACTGTGTATGTGTACCTTCTTACATTAATTTTAAATTTTATGTGCATTATTAGCTAAAAGTGAAAGATTTAGTTTATCAAAGACTGTTTCAATTAAATGTTTTTAAGTTTCTATCTGTAAGTGAATTAATTTTTTATCTGCGATTTTTTATGATTTAAATGTTTTCTTTTTCATTTTTGAATTTATTGTGTAGTATAAAAAAATTATGCATAAATCATTTTTAAAAAATCTTAATTATAAGATTAAGAATTTATGTATTTTGTTAATCATGAAAACATTGGATAGCCACAGATTATTTCAATAAATTTTTCATAAAGATTTGCTTACATTCCTTCACAGAATTAATGATTCATTCATAAAACATTTATTGATTAAATTTATTTCTAAAATCATTCATCTGAGTGTAACTTTATTCCAAAATAATTTCAAAAGTTATATTTAAAAATTTTAATAGTTTTTTTTTCCAGAATTGTTTGTAATAAATTGCTACTATATTTAAAGAATAATTATTTTAAATATGCATCTTTGGCTATTTATTATAAATAGAATTTCATGTTAGAATCTTCCTTAATAATTTGTAAAGGAAAAAAAAAATCTTTCAAATTCAAACAATTTATTGATTTGTAAATGTAACCATCAAGTACACAAAACAAAATTTTTAAAGGTAAATAAGTTACAGTTTACCCTTTGAATAAATATATTCATTTTTAAATGTTTTTTAATAAGATATAACAGTTAATTAAACTTTTGAAAATGTTATATGCTTTTTGTTGAAATATTGGAAAAATAGATAAATGTATTTTATTAAACTTTTTAGCTAAAATTATCTCTAGATTGAACTTTTTAAACATTTAATTAAGTGACATTTATTCATTCAACATATAAATTATAATCTATTTTCATTTATTTAATCTTAATTTTTAGTTATGTGTCAGTTATTAATATTGCATTAATTATGTATATTTTTTAAAGAATTTTTTTAGAGATCCATGGAATACATTTGATTTCATAACTGTGATCGGAAGTGTTATTGATGTGATGGTAATGGAATTGGGGGTAAGGTCATTTTCAATTCTACATTTTTTAATCCCTTAGAACTTTTAAGTATTAAATTTGTTATAATACTTATTTGTAATTTAATAATTTTGGATATTTTGTCAATTAGTTATTTTGCCCATCCTTAATTTATCTATTTATACATATTTACACAAAAGATAATAAAATAAATCCATTATAAAATTCCAAATTTAATTTTTACTTTCTTCTATCTTCAATAGAAGAAAGTATTGTAATCGAAATTTTTTTTACTTCCGGTTTTCGACGGATTTACACGTTTTAGGAGTCAGATATTCCAAAAAACATGTTTTTACAAAATGTCTGTCTGTCTGTGTGTGTGTGTGTCTGTGTGTATGTCGCCATTCTACCATCAAAAAGTGTATGAAGTTATGCATAGAATTGAACCAAATTTTTTGTGAATGTTTTTGGCTGTAGCAAGCACATCTTCCTTCAGTTTTGAAATATTCCACCGGAAGGGGGCGCAGCAATCGCGATTTTTGTGCTATTTTCAATATTGTACCGACCAAAAGTATATGAAGTTATGCATCGAATTGAACTAAATTTTTTGTGTATGTGTATGACTATAGCTAGTTGGTCCTCCCTGAATTTGAAAAAAAAATCCGTCGGAAGGGGGCGCTGCAATCGTGATTTTTGTGCCATTTTCAATATTGTACCGATCAAAAGTACATGAAGTTATGCATCGAATTGAACGAATTTTTTTGTGTAAGTGTATGGCTATGGCTAGTTGGATCGCCCTGAATCTGAAAAAAATCTGCCGGAAGGGGGCGCTGAAATAGCGAATTTTATGCCATTTTCAATATTGCACCACATAAAAGTATATGAAGTTAGTTCTAGAACTGAACTAAATTTTTTGTATATGATTATTTTTTGTAAGGCAAGTAGGTCCTCCTTGAATTAGAAAAAAAAATTCTGCCCATCATTCTATTGTCCCTTGGCTCGTGCAGAGACGGAAGTTCGTTTTTACTCTGATTAATTGACTGAAGCAGAAATTTAAGATGAAAATCAAAGTTGGTATGGTATTGAATTAAAATTATTAAAGCATTAAAACAAGTAACTATTTTTTTTTTTTTTTTTTTTTTTAATATTAAAATGTACGTATGAGATAGAAGAAAGTTTTGGGATTGGCACATCCAACTAGTTCAATTTATCTTAGTCTTTACAGTTTCAATATCTAATTCTTATTTCTGAATCCACATCTGGTAAGTTGCTTTTCCAGCTGAACTATTGATAGAATCGAAAATTTATTTACACCCAACTTTAAAGTAAAAATAAATAAATAAAAGCATTCTACATTTTTTTGAAGCTAAGCTACAGTTCTTCAAACTGAATGTAGTTTTGTTGTTTGAATTCTATAAAGTTTCTATGCCAATTAAAGGTAAGTTCATGCCTAATCTCCACCTGAATAAGATGAAAAATTAAGTTGATCAAAATTAGAAGTTATGCTACAAAACTAGACAATAGGAGCGAGAAATAGACTTTTTTTTTAATATAAAAATATTTTTTTAAGAATATTTCATGATTCTCCAGACAAAAAATGGGTCTGACAATGATAAGAATAAAAGATGCCATGCATGAAACTGAGCTGAGACCTACTTTTTATTTATTGTTCATCTCAAATAAGCAAAATAATTTGATAGAAATCAATACTGAGAAAAAACATAAGAATATTTTTCCCTCTTTTCAGATTTTGGAGATTGTGTATTTTAATAATAATCCCAATTATACAAAACAAAATAAAAATGATCTTTTTTCAAGTAAAATCTCATTATTCTTCAACTATTACTCCTTTGGCTTGATATCTTCTCCACATATAAAAATTTATAATACATAGCTAATATTAATGCTAAGCTAACCTCAACAATCACACATGTATCTACTTTTGTATTTCAAAAACAAGAATAATCTTTTAATAAATAAGCCAATAATAATGAAAATACATGTTAAGAAAACACAAGAATCTTATTTCATATTTAATTAAAAGAAAAAAATCCTTTTAAAAACAAATTTAAAATTTTATAATCCTTTTAAAAACAAATTTAAAATTTTATCTTTCTGTATCTTTAAAAATACACAGTAAAAGTGAATTTCTTTTCAAAATATCAAATCACAAAATTTGTTTACTATTTGGAAGTATCTGCAATTAAGGGATAAAAAAAACACAAATGATATATGTATGAAAGATCGAAAAAAGTCCACACCAAACTAGAGATGTACATTATCAAGGTTATACTGTATATATTATATGCATATATCCCATAGTACTTATAATGGTCACACATAAATGGTAGTGAAATAATAAATTTCATTTTAAAATTACAGATTTAAAATTAATTCCCAATGTTTCTAAATTTTTCTTGCTTTTATATTGAATACTTAATTCTGAATCTGTCTCTGGTAAGTTGCTTTTTCAGCCCAACAGATATTACAATTAAAGACTTATTTCTTCCAAATTTTAAAGTAAAAAATGAAAGCTTATTGCATCTTGCAAATATTTGCGGTTTATCTGTAAATCATCAATCTGGATCTAACCTGGTGGAATGAGCCCCAAAAAGTTTCTAAGTCAATCAAAGGTGAGTTCTTGCCAGTTCTCTATCCGATTCCTGTAGTGATCAAAATTAAATATTTAGCAACAAAACTGTTAACCTAGCAAGGAACAGCCTTTTTTGTATAAAATGCCTTGTTAAGAATAACTCCATTCTACAGACAGCAAATGGGTTGGGGGGGGTGGGGAAACTTCAATTGAAAAAGATAATAAAGAATGCCAGGTGCCCAAACACTAGTAGATTGTCTTGCTTAATTGAAAGAATACCAGCTGTCAGAACTATCAGATTAAAATAGTGTCCCAAATATCATAGTAACCATGAATTTTGAACATACATATCATGTTCCATACAGACTATTAGAATTTTGAAAAAGCAATTCTTGCTTGGAATTCGTAAAAAAAATCCAAAACCTATATCTCTGTGATCCATAATTTTAAAAATAAAAGTAGAAAAAACTTATAATTTTTTTTACTGATATATGTAATAAGATAATTCCAGAAATTATTTTCTGGATGTAAGAATGCAGGGGTGCAGTAAAAGCAGAGGCTTGGAGAACTCAAACTGTCTTCATTCAAATGAAGACAAGTTTTCAGTCATATGAGCTATTCAAAAGATAACAATTTTCTGTCTTCAATCTCTGCTATTTCATATGTTAATAATAATAAAACTCTGCACATAAAAAAAACAGTATAAATGTTTATTACATTTTTAACAATAAATCTGCAGATCAGGGCCCTTGGCATCAGATCTGCAAGTCACATTCTTATTGTAAATCATTTTGTAACTTTCAATCTATAGTTTCATTCCTTTTCTATTAGTGATAATGCTCGTAAGATTTTAATAGTTTTAGGCAAAATAAATTCTTATGAATTTTAAGAAAAGATACAATTACATGCATTAATACTTTAAAATTTTTTGTTTTTTGTCAAAAGATTTTATTATATCTATGGAGAGAGTGTTCCACCCTTTATGTTGTTTTATAATTTATTAATTACAATGCTGTGTAATTTTGATTACATTGAATTTTCTGTTTTAAATTATTAACATTTTATTGGTATCAATAATTAATTTGAATGGTTTATTCTTTTAAATATTTCATTAATTATTATAGCTTTCCAATTCATTTAAAACTGATTACTTGAGTGCTTCCATAATTCTTCAATTTCTACACTACTGCAAGATGCCTTTTAATCAAGGGGCAGTGTCACATTTTGAGAAACAGTTTTAGCCTCTTGGATTTTGCTATACAATGTAAAATAGATAGTATAGAACATACAATGTCTAGGAATGTAATACAACAACAAGAATGCTTCCATAGCAGCATCACACAGTCTGTTACAATGTAAATGGAATGACAACTCAATTATAGATGTTATCCTGACTTGGCAACATCATCTGTAATCAGGTTGTCATTCATTTTACATTGCAATAGTGTGTGTGATGTTGTTATGGCACTATCATAATATAATTGAATTTGTTCAATATTTTCAGTCCTTTGATCGTAACATTTATTGCAATTATAAGAATTATTTTGTGCAACATTGTAAATCTCTAAATTTTTAACAAACCACTTAATTTGGGAAAACTAAATTCTATTATAGAACTCAGACTTCGACTAAAAGCACTTGTGACAACCATTGTCAATAGAAGACTATTCAATTTCCCTTGTGTGTATGGATTTATTTATATTTTGCAAAATTCTTATTATAATAAATGTAGTTCAACTAGAAAATGTTAAAATTCTGAATTGATTTTTTAAGGCACTCTTTCTTAGACATAACAGTGATTCAGTTTTTTTGTGTGCAGTTTTCTATTTAAGAAAAACAGTAAGAGTTCTATTTTTTTTAACCAAAAATGCAACATTGTCTTAAACCTATTTCATGGGCACTCTGCAGTAAACCTGGCATCTAACAGAACTCCTTTTCTATGCACTAAATGTTATGTTCCATTCTTACCTTTTAAAAATTATGTATCACAGAAGTATACTTACCCTACAGTCTATATGTATATTTGTATACCTTAAATGTATACATGAAAATATTTCGTTTATATTTAACCTTATAAATTAATGTTCCTGGCACACCAAATTTGTGATATATTTTAAGTAATGTGCTCTATTATGAAATGTATGCATCACGTTGCATACACTTAAATGTACAAATGTTTTGTAAAACAAATTTTAAACCTATTTTCTTTGATTTATAGCGTAATCCTCATATTACAAGACTATTAGCAGGAAGTGACGCTGAACCGGTATTAGCATTTCTTCCTTCTGGCAGCAGCTTTACTAATGCGCCATGCTGCTGGCATCATTACCTTAGGAATGAATTCAGGGGGTGGCCTGTAGGAAAAATTCTCTGCCCGAAGTATCAGAGTGTCCCCCCTGAAGATTTGAGGTTTTATGTTTAATGCAACATTCCTTACTTGTAATTCATACTTCTTGTTGCCTAAGAAAAAAAGTACCAAGAACTGGTAACAGATAAATAAAGTTGACATCCTTGTTGATATCGCCATAATGAATATCAAAATAAGCATTGCAGCGCCATGAAAAAATCTTCCTTCTTCTGATGTAAAACTAAAAGTTCTTTAAAAAAAAAAAATTCTCTCCAATGTTTAGCTTCTTTTCAATGTCTCTCTTTCTTTATTCCTTGCTTTATCTAAAACGCTCTTCATACTTTTGCATTTTCTTTTTCCCTGTCTATCCTCCTAATGGAATATCCATCTCCCTTCCTGGCTTGTCTGATTTTCCTCTTTACTTTGCCTTGTGCAAATGTAGTGTTTATTATCATTTGTGGTGATATCAACAAAATTTTCAACTTATTTTTATTTTTTTTAAGTCACTGCATTATGCATATTATCATTACAAAAACAGTAGTAATAAAAATCCTTCACAAAATGTTGTTAATCGATCCAATTCAATCAATCTTAGGAAAATATTGCAGATTTTAGGGGATTCTAAACTACCAGATCAAAAGATTTTTGGTGAACAAGATACAAGTATGCCTTTTTTTTTTTTTTTTTTTTGAAAAAGAAAATATTCCTTATTCCCTTTCTGAAAAAAATGTACCCTTTTTTACAATATTGTTTCTTTAAAAAAAAATTACCCTTTTTTT